>CM012441.1:34866142-36323642 GCA_003999625.1 Oryzias javanicus
TTAAGTTAATTTTTGTATCAAACTTCCGATCATCTGTTTATCTGACTGACAGCAATGATAGAAAACAATGAATATAGTAAAAATAAAGACCCAATCTGATAGAAAATTTTGTTTTTGGTGCTTTAAACACGTTCTTCTAACTTTTTTTTATGATAAAGGGCGTATTTAAAGAAACTTCAGATAAAAACTGCATTTTTCAAATTGTGCTGAGTCAGGATTTGACGAAATAAAACCCTTTAAGAGAGATGAACGTCTTTGTTTTGCTGGTCTGAGTTAGAATCTGGATCTAAACTGCGCAGCTGGGATGATCTGATGCTGCTCGCCATTTCTGTTGCGCTACTTATGCTAGTTTTGGGTTGTGAGGGGCTGTAAGCTAGCAGGAAAGAGGGGATGATGGGAAATGAGTGCAGGCTTACTCCCCACCACAGATTAACCCGGGTCATTTTCACCCAGCAATAGTATTTACATGATTTTGGGTAAAGTCTGCCGTGTCCCAGGAATGGGTGGACCAAAGGCCGAGTCTCCTACATCATTTTGATTTTTTTAGGAATTTTTTTCCTCAAAAATTTCCAATTTTTCAGTAATTTTCAAGCATTTTTTATGATCTTCCTATGTTTTTATTTGACATTTTGTTACTTAAACCACAGTTGAAAATAAAAAAATTATAAGGTACAAGTTTGGCTCAAACGCAGCATAATTGTGTGATTGCTTTGTCAGCATTCACACTAAAGTGATTCTCCCGCTCCTTTCTGTGCATTTTCGCACTTTCAACTATTTCAGCAATCTTAGTATCAGAACGTTCAGCTTGTTACGTTACTGCTTGTATTTTTTTTTGGTATTCACAAACTTTATGTTTTTGAAATATTGAGCAAAATGCAGAAATCTTTCAAAAACTTCCGTATTCTGTCAGCTACAAACACATTCAAATGTTCATCAACTCCTGGGTTTTCTCAGGTTCATTTGGAGTTAATCTTTCATTTTGGAAACATGTTAGCTGGTTTTGGCTAATTTAGACATTTTTCTAGCTTTTTTTTTGATAATTTGGATTTTAGCAAATATTTTAGCATTACCCTAGTTGTTAATTTAGACTTTTTTTTTAGATTTTTGTAAACTAATTAGGAGTTAGGCTATTAATTTAGCATTATGCTAGCTGTTTTGGATAATTTAGAAATTGTTCCAGTTTTGTAAACTAAGTCAGAATTTGGCTTAAAAATTTAGCATAATGGTAGCCGTTTTAGATAATTTAGACATTTTTTTCTAGTTTGTTTTGGATAATTTGGATTTTAGCTAATATTTTAGCCTTACGATAGCTGTTTTGGCTAATTTAGAAATTATTCAAGATTTTTGTAAACTAATTAGGCTAGTAATTTAGCATGATGCTAGCTGTTTTGACTACTTTATACATTTTTTCTAGTTTTATAGGATAATTTGGATTTTAGCTAAAATTTTAGCATTGTTATAGCTGTTTTAGCCAAATTAGACATTTTCCCAGTTTTTAGACTAATTTGGCAATTAGCTAATATTTTAGCAGTATGCTAGCTGTTTTGGCTCATTTAGACATTTTCCACTTTTTTGTAGACTAATTGGGAGTTAGGCTAGTACTTTAGCATTATGCTAGCTGTTTTGGCTAATTTACAATTTTTTCACGTTTTTTAGGCCAATTTGGCATTTAACTAATATTTAACAATTTGCTCGCTGTTTTAGCCAAATTAGACATTTTTCCAGTTTTTAGACTAATTTGGCAATTAGCTAATATTTTAGCATTATGCTAGCTGTTTTGGCTCATTTAAAAATTGTTCCACTTTTTTGGGTTAATTTGGAATTTAGCTAAAATTTTAACAATTTGCTAGCTGTTTTAGCCAAATTAGACATTTTTCCAGTTTTTTTGACTAATTTGGCATTTTGCTAATTTTTAACAACATGCTAGCTGCTTTGGCTAATTTAGAAATTGCTCCAGTTTTGTAGACTAAGTCAGAGTTTGGCTAATAATTTAGCATAATGCTAGCTGTTTTGGCTAATTTAGACATTTTCCACTTTTTTGTAGACTAATTGGGAGTTAGGCTAGTACTTTAGCATTATGCTAGCTGTTTTGGCTAATTTACAATTTTTTCACGTTTTTTAGGCCAATTTGGCATTTAACTAATATTTTAACAATTTGCTCGCTGTTTTAGCCAAATTAGACATTTTTCCAGTTTTTAGACTAATTTGGCAATTAGCTAATATTTTAGCATTATGCTAGCTGTTTTGGCTCATTTAAAAATTGTTCCACTTTTTTGGGTTAATTTGGAATTTAGCTAAAATTTTAACAATTTGCTAGCTGTTTTAGCCAAATTAGACATTTTTCCAGTTTTTTTGACTAATTTGGCATTTTGCTAATTTTTAACAACATGCTAGCTGCTTTGGCTAATTTAGAAATTGCTCCAGTTTTGTAGACTAAGTCAGAGTTTGGCTAATAATTTAGCATAATGCTAGCTGTTTTGGCTAATTTAGACATTTTTCCAGTTTTTTGTAGACTAATTGGGAGTTAGGCTAGTACTTTAGCATTATGCTAGCTGTTTTGGCTAATTTACAATTTTTTCACGTTTTTTAGGCCAATTTGGCATTTAGCTAATATTTTAACAATTTGCTAGCTGTTTTTGCCAAATTAGACATTTTTCCAGTTTTTTTGACTAATTTGGCATTTTGCTAATTTTTTAACAACATGCTAGCTGTTTTAGCTAATTTAAAAATTGTTCAAGTTTTGTAGACTAAGTCAGAGTTTGGCTAATAATTGAGCATTATGCTAGCTGTTTTGGCTAATTCACCATTTTTTCAAGTTTTTTAGGCCAATTTGACATTTAGCTAATATTTTAACAATCTGCTAGCTGTTTTAGCCAAATTAGACATTTTCCAGTTTTTAGACTAATTTGGCAATAGGGTAATATTTTAGCATTATGCTAGCTGTTTTGGCTAATTGAGAAAAATAATCTATTTTTTAGGATAACTTGGAGTTCAGCTAATATTTTAACAATCTGTTTTGACTAAATTACAAATTTTCCTTTTTTTTCTTACAAAATTTGGCATTTAGCTAATATTTTAGCAAGCTAAATTAAAAAACCACCAGGAACTTTTTAGAATAGATCAAAATATAATCATAAATAGATAAACAGCTTTAAATGCATATCTGGTTCAAACACAATAGTATGAAAAGGTCTTTTTTTTTTCTTTCAAGTTATTATTATTTGATGAGCTGAAATCGTTTCCGTGCTCAGCGTTAGTACTTCCAGCAGGAGTTTATGATCCTTTCTCAAGAATCTTAAGCAGCCTATTGCTCTTGTTTAAAGAAGGTCACCCACTGCTTTAGGAGGTTGAAGATAGCGGCGACTAGAGGCTCAACTTAATATGAAAGCCCAAACCATTAGGCGACATCACGGCGTCTCTGTTTACAGAGAAAGTGACCTTTCCCTCTACATCTCAACAAGAAAGCAAATACGTTTGACCTTTACTGACTGCACAGCTACTTCTTTACGCAACAAAACATTTGTGCGTCTTCCCACAAATGTTAAACACGTATTCATACACGGACGACGACACAAACATGAAGACAGAACAAACAGAATGACAGGAGGACGCGTGCAAAGCGTGACGCCGCAGCTTCAGGCGTGACGAACGGACTCGGTGATTTTGCGTCTGCTTCCATCCTTCCAACGTGATGATAAAAACTGATGCAATGTCAGATTCTCATCTTTAAACAAATCAATCGGGATGACTGAAAACTCGTTGGAGTGTCGACCTCAACGTTTAGGTTTGAAGAGGAGCTGATCAACTCTTATCCCGGATCTTCCAATGCAAATGATTTGAGATTAAAACAGCAAAATGTGCCTGGAAGGTGCAGAGCAGAGCATGCGTTCTGATGAGGTTGAGCTCATTTTATCCCCTGATTAGAAGCTTTTTTAGCGTTGCAACCCTGGTGCACCTTGAGAAACTGTTTGTGCGCCCCCAGCCCGCCCTCCTGCAGCAGCAGCAGCAGCAGCAGCAGCAGCAGCAGCAGCAGCAGCAGCAGCAGCAGCAGCAAAGAACCTACCGGTCGGCCTAGAACTCCCGGGAACCCAGGCATGCCCTGGAGGGGATGAAAGACAAAGGAGGAGGAGGAGGTGGTGGTGGTGGGGGGACAGCAGGGTTGAAATAAAGCGGGAAAAAACACAAAAAAGGAAATGGACAGAGATGAGAGATGGAGAGAGAGAGAGAGAGAGAGAAGGAGGACGGGGAATTAGCTGCACAGCTGCACTAGGATCTATCGAGCTTCGGCACAGGGAAGGAAAAAAAAAAGCTCCAGTCGCTTTGTGCTCACAGCCAACCCAGTGGTTTCACTGCAGATCGAGGCTAAAAGGAAACTGGGTTAGGAGTTACTCACTGGTTGGCCTGGAGGACCAGCAGGCCCTGTTGAGCCCTGCTCCGAATGCCAAAAAAGAGAGTCAAACATCGTAAAAAAAAACCCTTTAACACCAGAGCTCCAGTGTTTACGTTCTCTGATCTGTTAGCAGAAGCTACAGAAATTATTATGTTAACATTATGTTAATGATTTAGTGGTAGAGCTTAACTTAAATCAGGAGTCGGCAACTTTTATGCTAAAAGAGTCGTTTATGGAGTGATATTTGTGTCAAAATTAAACAAGCAAAACTCACAGTTTCGAGATCAACATTTTCTGAGTTGTAAACAAAATGTAAAGCGTTAAGAAAAAAAACGAAGATAAAATTAAGATCATTATTTGTTTTCAAAAAAATTTTTGGTTTTCAAAAATTTTTGGTTTTCAAAAATTTTTTATATATTTTGCATTTAATCAATTTTTTTGTCTTTGCAGAAAAAAAGTTTTTCAAACATCAACTCGCTATTATAATTTAAGGCAAAAAAGCAAAGAAATGTTTTTGAAAGCAAAACAAAAAAAAATTGTAAGTGCAAAAAAATATTTTACTGACGGCAAAAAAATTAGTTTGAAAATGCAAAAATATTTTTTTAAGTGAAATACAGTTTGTAAATGCAAAAAAAACTTAACGCTTAAAAATGCAAAAAAAAAAAAAAATTGAAATAAAAAAAAAGTTACAGTCCCACTGATAATAATTTGACTGTAAGTGGCTAAAAGGTTCAGAAATTCTTTGTTTTTGACACAAATCTGGTAATAAAGTTTCACTGGAAGCTCCATGTGTTTCATCTTCGGGCTCGACTCTGATAAACAGACAACTTTGGTTCTTTTCTCGTTCATTTTTGACTTTTTTTCTCATAAATTTACACTTTTTAATCTTGCAAATTTACAAGATAAAAATAATAAATTTAGTCCGCGACTTTTGAGTCATAATTATGCAACTTTATTCTCGTAATTCAACAGTTACAACTTATTTCTCTTAAATTAACGAGATTCAGAGTCGTAAATCTAAAATACAAATTCTTTGCTTTTAATCTTATAATCTTATAATCTAATACTCCGTTTATTGATCTGTTTTTGTTTTTTTGGTATGTTTCAGAGCGGCTCCGGTTGCAGACCCCTGACCGAAATCAACAGTTCAAGACTTGAAAATCTCCCCAACAAAATATTTGGCCTTTTATCCAATAATGTAAATTTGATCTTTATTTAAAATAAATAAATACATAAATAAAAAGAAGAAGCATGTAAAAATATTCATCATGACCTGAAACCAACTGTTAATTTAGTTTTTTCTTTATGATAAAAATAATGATAAATAATAAATGATACATAATGATAAAAAAAAAACTTCTTTATGATAAAAATCACAAAATTATAAAGTGGTTTTCAGCACAAGATAAATAAAAATAAACACTTACCGTTTCGGCTGAAACAAACTTTCACCGTTTGTATGAACATTTATTTTTCTTAAAAAAACATCTTAATAGTTTTAATGAAAATGTGAAATAAAAGATTTGATTCTTCTGAACTTTTTAGGATTTGTGTGCTAAACTCACCGGTTTTCCATCTTGGCCGGGTTTTCCTGGTTCTCCTGACGTTCCCTTAAAATACAAAAACAGTCACATCTGAGAGCTGCAGTAAAGACTGTCACAATGGAGAACAGTTCTGTTATACAGACCAACCAATGAAAAATCTAGTTTTTGATCTTTTAACTGTATTCTAATGTTCATTCATCACTATAAGAACCTAAAACTGATATTTTGATCTGTTCACACATTTCTGATTCTTCCTCTAAAAACCTGCTCTCAACAGCAGCCCCTCCCATACCCACAAAAACGGGCAGGTCCTCACGTGCTGACATCACAAAGTGAGAACCGCCCCCTCCAGGAAGAGTCTGCTCCGCCCCAGGCTAACACTCGTGCAGACGCGTCTGTCTGTGTTCGTGATTCCAGTTTAGTGAGGAGAGAAACGATCATTCGGTTTAGAGTTCAAACTTCAAGAAGAAACTTCTGGAGAAGAATCTGGACGACATGTTGGGATGGATCCTGAACGTATCGGAGAACGGCGCAAACAGACGGGGATTCTGGGAAGACGGCAGAAGAAAGGGAACGGAATATTTCCTGGTAGAGAAAGGGAGACGACTGTTTCCCAATGGAAATAGGGAGCCGACTATTTCCTGGTGGAGGAAGGGAGAAGAATATTTCCAGGTGGAAAAAGGGACCCAACTATTTCCTGGTGGACAAAGAGAGCCGACTATTTCCTGGTGGAAGAAGAGAGCAGACTATTTCTGTTGGAAATAGAGCTATTTCCTGTTGGAAAAAAGGGAGCAGTCTATTTCCTGGTGTGTTAAGGGAGCAGACTATTTCCTGGTGGAGAAATAGAGCCGACTATTTCCTGGCGGAGGAAAGGAGCAGTCTATTTCTTGGTGGAAATAGAACTGACTATTTCCTGTTGGAAAAAGGGAGCCGACTATTTCCTGGTGGAGGAATAGAGCCGACTATTCCTTTTTGGTTAAAGTATTGATGAATAGGTTGAACTGGTTTGAACCAGGATTATAGACCAAAGACAGAAATCAACTAAAGGATTTTTGATACGCAGAATGATGATAATTCATAGAGAGAAGACTCGTTCACAGCCAGTACTAATCAGAAGAATGCTCTTATCGTTACTAAATCCTGACATGTTCATCTGGTATCATCTACATTTTTTTGACTGAATTTCTACCAGATGAACCCATTAGCCATCACCATTTTGTCTGTGCCAAATTTTGGGGATAAACAGCGGACTACACTGTACATCTATTTAAAAAATTCGATTTTTTTTTCTTTTTTTTTTTGGGTGACACGCTGACAAGACCAGCTCTAGGATGACATCATGAAATGGGCGGCACCATTAAGGAGCGAAAGGCGGAGCCTCGGAGATCGAGTCGTTTTACCTCCAGGTATGAAAAAACTCAAGAAAATAACTAATATTTCATAAATAATTGTTCTTTAGTGTTCCAAAGGTAATATAACATCATATTTATGGACACTGTTCCCCTAAGCTGCGTGCGTGCGCAATTGCGCACTGCTCTCACGCCTGTTGCGCAGAGGAAATCTTTTCTGCGCACATCATAAAATGCATTCTGAACTTTAAATAGAATGATCATATAAGACATGTATTCTTTGTCACTTTTAATATAATTCAGCGATTGACAGACTAATTAAAACGCGCCGATGAAGACGAGTGTCCAGGAAACAAAGCTGAGTTCAGATTGAAGTCGGGGTTTCAATGCGTTCTGTCTTCAAAACACCGTCAGTTTGGCCGCAAGCGCAATGAACACGCGCAGTGAGCACGAACAATGAGCACGAACAATGAGCACGAGCAATGAGCACGAGCAATGAACACGCGCAGTGAGCACGAGCAGTGAGCACGAGCAGTGAGCACGAACAGCTCTCCAAAACACTGGGGAGGCTGTTGATGGACTTTTTTCTGCGGCCAGAGCGTGCCTCGTGCACAACAGGGTGAAAAGTGCGCGAGCTCTAGTGTTCAAATGAACAGCGGACTGAGACCTGAGAGCGGAGGAGGGGCCAGGAGTGTTCTCAAAGTCCTATTCCTTCTTCTTATTGTTCAGATCTCATATAAGAACACACAACACATAGTTTTTGGTTTTTCCTCCATGTCATTTCACATCTTGAGCGTGCACGCCGCGGCGGGGGGGGGCTGCGCGTACGTGCAACGTGCTGGAGAAGTGATGAGGACAGGTGATCCCAAATCAGCAGACTAGCATTTACTTTAGATCATCTGAGTAGTAAAATACTCATTAAAAACGTAGCATGATTTAAAATGGAAAAAAGTCATCTCTAAATGTGTACATGTTACATCTTCCAGACAATAATCCCAGCCAGACCACAACATGGTTACTCTACATGTTTTCATAACATTTCAGTCGCTGTAGTTTGTCCAAAACTAGACTGCACGCTTTTTAACCAAGAAGGAACACGTTAGTCTGATTCTGAAGTCTTTGCTCCAGTCAGCTTTAGGTTCTTTTATTTCTTTATATAAGCTTAAATGGAATTAAACCTTCATTTTGATCAGGGTTATTTTTGGTTTATGACCCCCCAGAGCCCTCAGCTGCAGGTCTGCTGGTGGTCCCAAAAAGGCCACATTTCAGGACTGTGGACCTCACCTGTTGAACAGCCTGTGGATGCTAAGGCTTCATCCACTGTGGAGGTTTTTGTTGAGCTTGTATTTATTCCTATTTATTCATATTTTATCTACTATTTTTATCTTTCTATTATTTTTTATACATCATGGAAAGCACTTTAGGATACTGTGTAGCAGGAAAAGTTTCATACAAATGAGGTTGAATTGGAATTTATTCTCAGACAGCAGGAGTAGGACCCACTTTCTGATTTTTTTTACTTTTCATAGTTATTGTTGCATTTCACTTGCATTAAACCAAATTTGATGAAAATGAGTGAATTAGTTTCATTCTTTTAATAAGCTACATGACTTGTTAAGATCTGAGATTTCAGACAGTTGAAATATAGAGATGAATACAGAGTAAACCCCCAGTGTTGCTCACGGGGGTCAAAGAATCGCTCAGTGAGTTTCTGCGTTTGCTCAGACACACAAAAAATTAGAGGGAACATTGTTTATGGATACAATTTACTCTGGAAGACTGAAGAAATTTAAAATTAGTAATATTTACCTGGACAGGAGAAATGCATAAGACAGAATTTTCAACTTTTAAAATGTTTTAGTTTGTTACTCAAACCAAAAAGAGGCTGAACTTCTATAATCAAAAGAGATTATTTTCTACACAAATCTCTTCCTAACAGCTCTAAGTAAAGGCTAAGCTAACTTTGAGTGGCCTCACCTGTGATCCATCCCGTCCTCGTTCTCCAGGCTCTCCTCTGTCCCCTTTCTCTCCACGTTGTCCCGCAAAACCCTGCAAAACAAGGGAATGAAGCTTTCTTCAAAAGAGGAAAACAAAGTACTTTGAGTTTTTTATTTGCGCAAGTTTTACCCGATCACCCTTGGATCCTTGTGGTCCAACCGCACCAGGCTCTCCCTTCTGCCCTGTACCTCCAGGGGGACCTCTGAGTCCGGGAGGACCGACGAGCACCGATTCAGCAGATGCTCCCTAACAAAGAGGACACGTTTAACCCTTCCGCTCTCCTTGGGGTCCAGATGGCTCCAACCACATATTGTTATGCCATTTCTTCCATGACAAATGTGGACGAAGGGGGACAGGATTTTACGTCTGTCATGGACATTAGTGAAACTCAAAAATCAGTGAAAAAAAAAAGTTCAGCGCTCTGTCCTGTGGTGTCCAGATGACCTCACTTTTAATGTAAACAAGCTAAGGAGAACGGAAGGGTTACATGGGTTTTTCTTCTTACATGTCACAAAGTACAAAACGACGTTATCACCTTTTCACCTGGAGGTCCTGCTGGTCCAGTTAATCCCGTTTTACCCTGAAAAGCAGAAAATAAAATACTCAGTTGACTGTAGAAACTTCACAAAGTTTAAAAATTTAGCCGCCACTTACAGAGTCTCCTCTGTCCCCTTTTTCTCCTCTGTCCCCCTTAAGGAAAATCCAACAAAATCATGAATCAACAAAACGTTATTTGTAAAAGAGACGGCAGTAATTCTAAACTAATAACTTCTATTCACCTTTTCATAGTCCATTTAATTTAATCGCTTGAATTGAAAATGTTCATATTTCCAAAACATGAATCAGTCCCCCGTCTCCCCGTCTGGCCTTCAACTTCCTGCTTCCTGGTTCTCCACACTTCATTTCCCATCAGCCCCTGCTGTCACTCCCAGGATCTCCACAGCTGGTTTCCATCAGTAATCACTGCCAGCAGCGTTTAGCGAAGTCTTGTTTGTGCCTGCATCACTGAGCGTTCTGAACCTGACCTGACCTTCCGTTTCGTCTGCCGCCTGCCCCGACCCTCGCCTGGACCCTTTTGTGGACTTTTAACCCACATAAACCTGCTACACTTGGATCCAGCCTGTTTCTGACAACAGTAATATTTTTTTTACTTATATTTCAAGCACTAATCCTAATTAGTCGGCACTGATTCATAACGAGGGACGAGAAAACCTAAATTATGCTAAGAATTAGTGAGATAACCTTCCCACTTCTGTCCGTTCTTCTATTTCTTTGATATGATTTAAGAGAACTCTCTCTAAATATTTACAACCTGCTAGTTTTTGTTTCCTAAATGATTTAAATGTTTTCTTTCTCTTTTCATTCTCAAATAATAATCTGGTTTAATTATTAGAGATTTTAGCGCGTTTTATTTTTTAATCTAATTTTTGCTTCGGATAGTTACTTCCATGTTCTGCACACCTGGAGGAGCATTTTATTCCGCTCATACAGGGTCGTTTTAGAAAAATATGAAGATTACAACAATTATCAAAACTTCAGTCCTGTTATATTTTTAAGTTTAAATTAAAAAAATAAATAAATACGTTGTCATGGTAACAGTTTCAGCGCGAGGCTCACAGACCTCGCTCTAGATCCTTTTTTCAGAAACGTGATCGTCAGAAGTTAAAAAAAGCATCAATTTAGAGGGAAAGTTCATCTCTTACAGTTGTTTTTTTTCAGATGATGAAGAAAAAGTCAAAAGTCTAAACCGTTTAATTCCTCCGCTGTTTCATTTCTTCCTTCTTAGATTCTCTCTATTTCTTTTCTGCTTTATCCCAGTCTTTAAAATGATCAAAATTACCCAAAATGGTTCAATGAATCTCAAATATCATGTTTTTTCTTCTGTCTTGCTGTTGTGGTAAACTGGAATAACATATAGCAACATTTTAGTTATGTATTAATAAGAAGTTTGTGTTCAATATTTTTGGGATTTCTCGGAAAAGTGTTGCTTCTGTTTTTTGATGTGGTAAATTAGAATCTCTGCACTTGATATATATATATTTTTTTTATCTTATTATACGTACAAAAAAAAAACACTTTTGTGGTGTAATAGTAAAGTTTAGAATTGTTTTCTTATAATAAAAAAAGTAATAAATCCGTTTTATTTTGACCTTTTACTGCGCCACAAACGTCAATAAAATATGAGGCTTTTGACAGCAAATATTAGGTTAAAAGTTGTAAATAAAATCGATTAAATAGATTAATAAATTACAGTTCACGATTAATAATCGCACAAAAAAATGAATCACATGACCGCACTATTTATAATATTTAAATATCATTTATGCTTTGATTGAATGGATTCTGTAAAACTGTATGACAGGTAAAAGTGAGTTTTTATGTGTGTTTGTATTTAAGTTGGAGAAATAATCAATGTGCATCATAATTTATATTTTCTGTTTGTTTATTTTTCCTTATTTGTGTGTTCTTAACCCATTTTTGTCATGATTTCTTTTTGTTATTAATGTAAAATGGAGAAACCGCTTGAAAACGAGACATCAAGAATAATAATTTATATTCTGTTTGATTAAATAAATTGAAAAGAAAATGAAATAAATAGAAATTAATGTAAAATGAAAATAAATGAATGTATGAATGAAAGAATAACTTGATAATTAGAATATATAATCAATGTAAAGAAATAAATTAAGAAAAAAATAAAATGAACTGAATGAATGAAAGAATATGTGAATAAATGCCTGAATGAATACATAAATAAATGCACAAACTTACACATGAGTAAATGAATGAATGAATAAAAAATTAATGAATTAATAAATTTAAAAATACATTAATAAATGAAAAAAAGAATGAATGAATAAAAAAAAGGAAATTTAATGAATAAATGCATGAAACTGAATGAATTAATGAATGAATAAATGAAAATAAATTAATGAAAGAATACCTGAATAAATGCCTGAATGAATACATAAATATATTTACAAACTAATATATAAATAAATGAATGAATGAATGAAATAATAAATGAATAAATTAAAAAAAACAAAAAAATAACTAATGGAGATAATAAATCAATAAATTAAAAAATACATGACTAAATGAAAGACTGAACGAATGCCTGCAGGTTAAAGTCAAGCACAGAAAATTCTGATTTTTAACTGCAAATTAAATTTTTTTCCAAAGACTTCTCCAACATCAGACCAGCTTACAGAACACGTCATGTTTGTTTGAAAAGGCCGACGGTCAAACAAGCAAACATGATCCGATTCTTCCCCGTCACCTTCTCTCCTGGTCTTCCAGCCTCTCCGAGTTCCCCTGCTCGTCCAGGAACTCCAGGGATCCCAGGCTTTCCGGGCTCTCCAGCGGGCCCTTGGGGTCCCTGCGGCCCTCGCTCCCCGATGGCCCTTCCCGGAGGACCCGGCGATCCCACAGATCCTTGCGCCCCTTGTTCCCCTTTGACACCCCTTTCTCCTGGAAACCCGCGGACCCCCTGACACAGAGCGAGACGTCATCCCGTCCGGCCGACGCCACGACGGCGGTGTCGGCTGCGTCTGTACTCACATCTGCACCGGAGGGGCCTCTCGGTCCCGTTTCACCTTTATCTCCCTTTTCCCCTCTCTCTGGCTTTTGCCTCTCAGAAGCTAAAAAAACGTCCTTCTTGTCTAGGAGCACCTTCAGGTCAGACACCTATTCCCAAAGAAAAGATGAGAGATGAAAGCTCGGAATCTGTCAGCACGGCCTGCAGACGGCTTCAGGTGGCAGAAAAACGGTCACCTGCTCAGCCAAGAACTGCAAAATATCAGGGTCGAGGAAAAACTTTAGAAATATTGTGGGAATCTTTAACTTAGAATGTGAAAGAACAATAAAAATGAACAAAAAGCCGAGGGAAAGTTCTTTTTTTCTCAGTTTCATTCAAATCTGGACATTGTTAAAATAAAAGAATCCCTTAATTAAAATTAATTAAAAATGATGATAAAAGTATTTATCATCTATTAAATGTTTCTAACTGGATCGAAAATTCCATATTTTGTTTTTCATATTAAACAAGTGAACAAGTTTTAGAGCAAGAGTGTCAAACTTAATCGAAAAAGTGGCCAAAATCCAAAACACACCTGATGACGCAGAGTAAACATTTATTATAAACTCTAAACCTACATTTTTAAAACTGTAACTTTTTTACATAATTATGAACGAGATATATAGAATTATCTGCGATGATGTATTGGGAACGCTGTAAGCTGAATTTGGCCACTGAAGATGCTGAAATCAGTAGCTAAAAACGCTGAAGCTGATAGCCAGCTAAAATATTAGATAAATGTCAAATTAGCCTAAAATAACAACAAATAAAAAAAAAAGTAGGCTAGCCAAAAAAGCTAAAATGTTGCTAAAAAAAATAGCCAAACTTCAAAATACCCTAAAAACTGAAAAAGCCTAAATTAGCCAAAATAGCTAGCATGTAAATATTAACTTCAAAACAGCCTTAAAAACTTTTAAAAAACTAAATTAGCCAAAATATTTAACATGTAGCTGAAATATTAGCTAAACTCCAAAACAGCCTATAATCCAAAAAGAAGTCTTAATTGGCCAAAATATGTAGCCAAAAAAAAAATAGCTAAACTTTAAAATATCCTAAAAACTGAAGCGCCTAAATTAGCCAAAACAGCTAGCATGAAACTAAAATAATAGTTAAACTCCAAAACAGCGTTAAAAAAACTTTTAGAAAGCCTGAATTAGCTAAAACAGCTAGCATGTTGCGGAAATATTAGCTAAACTCCAAAACAGACACAAAAGATCTTAGTAAATGCCAAAATAGTCCAAAAAGCTAGCAGACTGCTAATTTTTAAAACTTTAATACTGTAACTTTTAAACATAATTATTAACTAGATATATAGAATTATCTCCGGTGATGCTAGTCTGAATGCTGTAAGCTGAATTTGACAGCTGAAGATGCCGAAATCAATAGTTAAAAACGCTGAAGCTGATAGCCAGCTAAAATATTAGCCAAATGTCAAATTAGCCTAAAATAACGAAAAAAAAAAAAAAAAAAAAAAACCCTGGGATAGTCAAAACAGCTAACATGTTGCTAAAAAAATAGCCAAACTTCAAAATACCCTAATACTGAAAAAGCCAAAACTAGCCAAAATAGCTAGCATGTAAATATTAGCTTAACTTAAAAACAGCCTAAAAAAAAAAAAAAACTAAATTAGCTTAAATATTAGCTAAACTCCAAAACAGCCTAGATACCAAAAAGAAGTCTTAATTGGCCAAAACAGCTAGCATGTAGCTAAAAAAAATAGCTAAACTTTAAAATAGCCTAAAAACTGAAGCGCCTAAATTAGCCAAAACAGCTAGCATGTAACTGAAAAAATAGTTTAACTACAAAACAGCATAAAAGAAACTTTTAGAAAGCCTGAATTAGCTAAAACAGCTAGCATGTTGCGGAAATATTAGCTAAACTCCAAAACAGACTAAAAAAATCTTAGTAAATGCCAAAATAGTAAAAAAGCTAGTAGAATGCTAATTTTTTAAAACTTTAAAACTGTAACTTTTTAACATTATTATTAACTAGATATATAGAATTATCTCCGGTGATGCTAGTCTGAATGCTGTAAGCTGAATTTGGCAGCTGAAGATGCTGAAATCAATAGCTAAAAACGCTGAAGCTGATAGCTAGCTAAAATATTAGCCAAATGTCAAATTAGCCTAAAATAACAAAAAAAAACAAAAAAAAAAACCTGGGCTAGCCAAAACAGCTAACATGTTGCTAAAAAAATAGCCAAACTTAAAAATACCCTAAAACTGAAAAAGCCAAAACTAACCAAAATAGCTAGCATGTAAATATTAGCCTAACTTAAAAACAGCCTAAAAAATATTTAAAAAAAAAAAACCAAAATTAGCTAAAGCATTTAACATGTAGCTGAAATATTAGCTAAACTCCAAAACAGCCTAAAATCCTAAAAGAAGTCTTAATTGGCCCAAACAGCTAGCATGTAGCTAAAAAAATAGCTAAACTTTAAAATAGCCTAAAAACTGAAGCGCCAAAATTAGCCAAAACAGCTAGCATGTAACTGAAAAAATAGTTTACCTCCAAAACAGCGTTAAAAAAGCTTTTAAAAATCCTGAATTAGCTAAAACAGCTAGCATGTTGCGGAAATATTAGCTAAACTCCAAAACAGACTAAAAAAAATCTTAGTAAATGCCAAAATAGTCCAAAAAGCTAGCAGAATCTCAATATTTAAAACTTTAAAACTGTAACTTTTTAACATAATTATTAACTAGATATATAGAATTATCTCCAGTGATGCTAGTCTGAATGCTGTTAGCTGAATTTGGCAGCTGAAGATGCTGAAATCAATAGCTAAAAACGCTGAAGCTGATAGCCGGCTAAAATATTAGCCAAATGTCAAATTAGCCTAAAATACCAAAAACAACAAAAAAAAACCCTGGGCTAGCCAAAAGAGTTAACATGTCGCTAAAAAAATAGCCAAACTTCAAAATACCCTAAAAACTGAAAAAGCCAAAACTAGCCAATATAGCTAGCATGTAAATATTAGCCTAACTTAAAAACAGCCTAAAAAACTTAAAAAAAAAAAAAACTAAATTAGCCTAAACATTTAACATGTAGCTGAAATATTAGCTAAACTCCAAAACAACCTAAAATACAAAAAGAAGTTTTAATTGGACAAAATAGCTAGCATGTAGATAAAAAATTGCTAAACTTTAAAATATCCTAAAAACTGAAGCGCCTAAATTAGCCAAAACAGCTAGCATGTAACTGAAAAAATAGTTTAACTACAAAACAGCATTAAAAAAACTTTTAAAAAGCCTGAATTAGCTAAAACAGCTAGCATGTAGCGGAAATATTAGCTAAACTCCAAAACAGACTAAAAAATCGTAATAAATGCCAAAATAGTAAAAAAGCTAGCAGAATGCTAATTTTATATAATTACATAATTATGAATAATAAAAAGACAGGACTATTATTCCAGAATAAATCAACTCAAACCTTAAATAACTTAAAATATTTTAACCCCCATAAAATGTTTTGACAGAATTAAACAAGTCAGAAATAAGCACAAGATAACATCGGGTCATTAATAACAATAAAATGAAATGATGTGGAGGGCCGGATCCGGCCCCCGGGCCATGACTTTGACACATGTTTTAGAGACTGATCGTCATTCAGTAGAAACTGGAAACTCTCTGTACCTTAATGCCGAGCGTGATCAGAGCTCTTTGTACGTCCTGGTGAGAAAAATCAAAGAAACACATAAACGAAGGATGTTTTAACAGACAAATCTCTCAGTTCAACGCGCCGCTGTCCTACCACTGTGGTTCCTGGTTTACCGTCTTCTCCAGGGTCTCCCTGCCGGTAGCAAAGCATCAAGCCATGGGGTCAACAAAGACAAACATGACGTGAGATTGTAAAAAACTGGAGGTGTGTTTGACTTACAGCGTCACCTTTAGGGCCTGCTGGACCCCTCTCCCCCTGAAAAAGGAAGTAGATGAAGAGATGTATAAACAGAAGCAAAAACAAAAAAAAATTTGTTAATTATTAAACCTTTAACAGCCGACGCTTAAACACAAAATCTTTAACAATCATTTACAAAGAACTTTATCGAGTATTTAGTAGGGCTGCCACGATTAGTCGACTAATCGACTATTAAAATAATCGACAACTAATTTAATAGTCGATTAGTCGTTACTTTATATTGTATGAAGTCAGATTTTAGTAAAGTTGAAAGTTATAATAGCATTCTGCTAGCTTTTTGGAATATTTTGGCATTTATTAAGGTTTTTTAGGCTATTTTGGAGTTTAGCTAATATTTC
This sequence comes from Oryzias javanicus, assembly GCA_003999625.1. Classification (NCBI taxonomy): domain Eukaryota; kingdom Metazoa; phylum Chordata; class Actinopteri; order Beloniformes; family Adrianichthyidae; genus Oryzias; species Oryzias javanicus. Next base: position 34,883,254 of record CM012441.1, read on the forward strand.
AGCAGCATGCTAGCTATTTCGGCTAACTTTAGCTTTTTTACGTTTTTTAGGCAACTTTTGAGTTTAACTTATATTTCAGCTATATGCTAGCTGTTTTGGCTAATATAGTATTTTTCCATTTTTTTAAGGCTAATTTGGAGTTTAGCTAATATTTCAGCAGCATGCTAGCTATTTTGGTTAACTTAAGCTTTTTAAAGTTTTTTTAGGCAATTTTTGAGTTTAGCTTATATTTCAGCTATGTGCTAGCTGTTTTGTCTACTATAGGATTTTTCTGTTTTTTTAAGGCTAATGTGGAATTTAGCTAATATTTCAGCAGCATGCTAGCTATTTAGGCTAACTTTGGCTCTTTTTATTTTTTGGCTAATTTGGCATTTAACTAATATTTTAGCTGGTTATCAACTTCAGCATCTTTACATCCACTTTGGCCGTGAACAGATTAGTCGACTAATCGGAAAAAATAATCGGTGATTAGTCGACTATTAAAATAATCGTTTGTGGCAGCCCTAGTATTTAGACTGGGACCAAAACCCTAATTCTGACTGAGGAAGCTCAGAGCGACCCAAAGCTCAGTCCGATTGGAAACGAAGTGAGACCATCTTAAAAGACGGATCAGAGAGCAGTTCCTGGTCCCGGACCAGACGGCAGATTTGTTCCTACTCTGGTTCACTTTAAGCAAACCACGTCTTAACTGTCTGAATAAATCTTAAAAACTTAAATGAAAAATGTAATTAATAATAATAAAAACGAGGGATGTCCCGATCACGAGGTTGATGACTCGATCGATATCGGATGATCAGAATCAGATATTTCATTCATTCTTATTATAATCAGCGCTTTACATTTCAATCTAATTATTCCGGATAAATACTCCAGTAAAAGTCCGAATGTCATGAACAGATCAAAAATGTGATTGGTGTAAAACGCAGCAGCAGTTTAAACAGGAGGCTAACGTAAACAGTTCAGTCAAGCTAGCTAGACGATCACAGATAACTCTTTTAAAAACGCTTTAAACTGACAGCAAGAGATAAAAAATAACCTATAAAAGATATTTTATGTTTCTTTAATAAAAAAAACGAATAAATAAAAACTAAAAATGATATCAGATAGTCATGAACACATTTTTACGAATTCTAAATGAGGACAGGAATCACATTTGGTTAAAAATAAAGTCACTAAACTTTCTGACATGACTAATTATCAATAAAATAACAAGAAAATAGTTTTATTTATTTTCCTAGTTTATATTTGTTCTATTTTTACTTGTTAATTAAAGCTACTTCACAGAAGTGTTCTATTTAAGGTTTTAATGATAAAAGAAGGTTAATGAAATATAAATAAGGGATGTTTTAAATGTGTCACAAAAGTATCGGATCAGGACTCGATATCGGCAAATCCACAAAATCCAATGACTCGGAATCGGATCGGGACCAAAAAAACCTGACCGGGACATCCCTAATAATAATAATAATAATAATAATAATAATAAAAATCAATCATAAATAAATCAAACTGAAAAGTGAATTTAAGTTAAATGAAACGGTACAAACTCCCATAACTCACCCGGGCTCCAATACTTCCTGGAATTCCAGGGACGCCCTGGAGGAGAATAAAGGGAGTCAGTTTTTCATCAGAGGAGACAAACATAGAAAAAAATCTGGACTTCAGCTCCAACAAAGCTGCAGATAACCAGACAAAAACAACAAACGGCAGAATAAAGTAAGAGAAATGTTGAAATGATAGAAAGAATCGCACTGATTTCTGTTTTCTCTCATCGTTCGAGTCGGTAAATAGGTCAGAGCGTCTCGAAGACTCACCGGAGTTCCGGGGGGGCCCTGGGGGCCCGGGATGGGTGCAGCTTCCGCTCCTTTTACGTACACAACCTGAGGCGGAGTGAAAAAATGAGCAAAACATCCGTGCTGCGTTTTCATTGAGATGCCTCCGTCCCTCCCACCTGTCCAGGTGGACCGATGCTGCCAGGCGATCCCGGGGGTCCCGAAGGACCAGAGGGGCCCGCCGCCCCGGCAGGCCCCCGGTCCCCTTTCTCCCCGTCTTGGCCCTGAAAATGAGTCACTGTTACCTAACAGGTTCACTCCTGCGCTGTAATTGAAGCTGAACTATAAAATCAAAGCAGGTGGCTGGCGCCGCCGCCCCCTCCACTGATGTTCCAGGGATAATTAATGGGAATTTGCACATGAAAACAGAACTCTGACATTTGCCGCTCCTCTGGATTCCTCTTAGAAGTGGCTTCCCCTTAAAGGCTAAGCTCCGTCATTAGAAGCTCATGAATCCGCTTCAAGAAGCCGATTGATTTCACTGAAAGTGAGAGTCTGAAGTCTCTGCTGGAGGAAACTACAGCTGATAAACAAAATATGAGGGATTCAGGGAAACAAAAACTACAAGTCCCTCTCCGATGGAAATCATGCTTTTTAACTTGTGTGACATTTGCAATCATTTTGTTTGATCGATGGATGTTTTTATGAAGATTTACAGTAGCGAGACACAGAGCTATAAGAATCAGGGGCGGAGCCCCAAAAGCCACGCCCCCTCAGAGGAGATTTTGGAAACATGAAAAATGCCTTGTTGTGGCATTTTAGTTTAAAACTTAAAAAAACTACTGGAAACATTTTTTCAAAATAAAAAAAAATTCTCATAGGTGAACTTAGACACAGTAAAATGTTGAATATTTTCTGATTAACTGTAAAACTTTCAGGTTTGCATAAATTAAGCCTAAATAATAGAACCATTTATATGTTATTATAAGTTTTAATTTATAGAAAAGGGTTACAGATGGAATTTAAAAACGGTTGAACGTGACTGACGTGTCGTCCTGAAGCTCCAGGTTCTCCTTTGTCTCCCTGTAGATAAAAACAAGCAAAAAACACATTTAGATTCCCCCATAAATACCAAAAACTGTTGCTTTCGTAAGTAATTTTTAATTAATCTTTTAGCAAGAAGCACATTAAATAGAAATCAAAAGAAGATTGTGTTTTCAAATTTGAAAGGCGTTTCTTTAGAACTGGGATGTCAAACTCAGTCGGATCAAAATCCAAAACACACTTTAGGTGACGGACCGAACAAGATAAACATTTATTGAACATTCAAAAACTACATTTTTTAAACTTTAAAACCGTAACTTTTTGACATAATTGTGAAGTAGATCCATAGCTGTAATGCTGTAAGATGTATTTGGCTGCTGAAGACGCTAGTGCTGATAGCTGAAGATGCTATAGCTAACAACAGTGAAGCTAATAGCCAATATTAGCTTAATGTTAAATTAGCACAAAAGACTTAAAAATATTTAAACTGAGGTTAGCCAAAATATGTGGATTAGTAAACTTAAAATCAGAATGCTAAGATTCCACTTTTTAGCAAAATTATTATGTTTATTATTATATCACAGGTTTAAATCTGCCGTCTCACTCTGATCTTACGACCCATCCATTCGTTGATTTATTTATTTTTTTGTGCTTCTGTTTTTTTTTAAAGATGTATTTATTCCTGTTGATTTTATGATAGTTCTCGTTGTGTCCTTGAGTGGCTAGAAAAGTGCTTTAAAGAAAGAATGTATTATTATTATTACAACAACTAGCATGTCGCTGAAATATTAGCTAAACTTCAAGACATCCTAACAAAACAATAAAAGGCAGAAAATGGCTAACACTGCTAGCATATGGCTAAAATATTTGCAAAACTCCAAAACCACCTATACAACCTTTGAAAATGACTAAATTAGCCAAAACAGCTAGCATGTAGCTGAAATATTAGCTAAACTTCAAAACAGCCCAAAAAATATTTTTTTAAAAAGCTGAAAATAGTTAAAATAGCTCGCATGAGGCTGAAATATTGGCTAAACTCCAAAACAGCCTAAAATGACTTTTGAAAAAGGCTAAATTAGCCAAAACAGCTAGCACATAGATAAAATATTAGCTAAACTTCAAAACGGCCTAAAAAACAAAGAAAAGCTGAAAATAACCAAAACAGCTAGCGTGTAACTGAAATATTAGCTAAACTTCAAAATAAAATAAATTTTTAAATATTTATTTAAAAAGTCGAAAATAGCTAAAATAGCTAGCATTTGGCTAAAATATTAGCAACTCCAAAACAGCCTAAAATAACTTTTGAAAAAGGCTAAATTAGCCAAAACAGCTAGCATGTAGCTGAAATATTAGCGTCTCCAGTGTCGCCTAAACACAAATAACCCAAAATCTTTACCATACTAGAACTTTTCAACCGTTCACGCCGCTTTTCTCCATCAGAATCATTATTGTTTTAACGGTTGAAAAGTTACAGTAAATCGAAGAACATATTCAGAATTTTTCGTTGAAACATTGATTGAAGTCCACAAACCTTCCTCCCATCTTCACCTGGCACGCCATCCTCCCCCTGTGAGTGAAGGGGAACACGTTACAGTCTCGGTAATGGCTGCATGCTGCCGGAGCACTCAGCTCCTTTAAGGCAGCTGTAATGCAGCAGACATCGTAATAAATGTCTGCACGGCTTTTCATCACAAATCATTGTTCACATGAAAGGGCTCCGAGGCCATTAACAGTAAAAGGAGGAACAGAAACACCAAGCAGAGGAAAAACAAACACCAGCGGGACGAGATCCATCCCAGAAAATGTAAACATTCAAAATAAGGTTGTTACCATTTTCCCAGGAAGTCCAGGTTTGCCATCTTCACCAGCTTTACCCTAAAACAAAACACCAAGTCAGATTTGATTTATGTGAATCCATCAGAAAGCCACCATAAAGACACGCGTGTGCACTCACAGGTGTTCCCGGGTTGCCTGGCGGCCCAGTGGGGCCCCGGGGGCCTTGCTCTCCTCTTAATCCCGGTAATCCCTAATAAAAACAGGCCAAAGTCATACATGTGTGACCTCTGATTAAGGTTATAGGTTAGATAAAACCAATTAAGCAGAGATACGGCATGAGAAGGACAGACGAGAAAGCTTTTATTATTATAATCAGCGTCATTAAAAAGCAATTAATGACTTGAGCTGAACTGCAGCTTTTCAGGAGCTCTATGGCTAATATTATGGCCGATATTACATAATGGCATTCAATGAAACCCAGCAGTTCAGAAGACATCTTTTCTCCTTTTTTGCTTATGCAACTGGCCCCAGGAGCACAGAGGAGGCTTTCACACTTCCACAGTGCCCTCTGCTGGGCGTGCACTGGAACTGCACATCAGAACCACTGCAGCAAAGCTCTCAACTATCAGAAATCTGACATTTCTTGACACTAAACTTACATCTCTGCCTGAGTCTCCCTGTTTACCAGGATCTCCCTGCAGACGAAAAACAAAAGAGAAAACGTTCTGAGTTGATGAAGAATGATACAGTTTAAGTTAATTAGGGACTGATAGAGGTACCCTTTGTCCAGGCGGCCCCGGTGGACCGGACTTCATCCAGACCAGGACGTCCATCCAAACCAGAGGCTCCTCTTTCTCCCTAGAGATAAAGCGGAGTGAGACTGAGATGAAGCAGCGTAACAAGTTGCAGGACAGAATCCTGAACACCAGCTTCAGTTGTTCGTGGGTTTTTAAGGACGCGCATCGACCAGCTGTGTTACCAGATTGGGGTTTTCTGTGGTTGCAGTTTTGGCCAGAGGTGCGACTTATACTCAGGAGCGACTTATTTGTGATTAATTTTAGACATAAATAGCCACAACATCGCCCGCATCTTACGTGTATTTTAAGCAAGATATACAGTCAAAGCCTCCATCATGTAGCGATGAGGTGATAGTGATGCTTCACACACGCAATAGAAGCATCTTGTTTGTCAACACATTTTTGGCCAAACATTGAAGTTTAAATTTAAAATGAACTCGCATCAAAAGAGCCAATTTGACGTTTTAACGTTACGTGGGGCTTGATGGATTTGTGCATAAATGTTGGAATTTTCTCTTAAAAGTGCAACTTTTACACTTGAACGACTTATATATGTTTATTTTCTTCTTCATAATGCATATTTTTGGCTCCTGCGACTTATACTCCGGAGCGACTCAGTCCCGAAAATATAGTAGCTTTGACAAACAAGTAAAAATGGTGAAATTATTTCTTAGAAAAAATAATTATTATCTAGTAAATGTAGGTAATAATTAGTCATGTGAAAAACTTTATTTTAAATTTAATTTAAAATTCTTAAAAATGAATGATGACTGTTGGTGAATGAATATGATGATGAGTCGTCATGATTGGTATCATTAGAGCAACTGAACAATTCTTTTTTTTTTTTTTTTAGATTATGGTACAACGGAGTATTAGGGCCACCAAAAAATAAAGTATCATTGAGTGTTTTGTTCTCATAAATTCACAACATAAAACTCGTAAATGTACAACTTTTAATTGAATTAATTTAGGACTTTTAATCTTGCAAATTTACAACATTTAATCTTGCAAAATTTAAAACTTTTAATCCAATAAATATAAGAACTTTAATCTCGTAATTTTACAATTTTTAATCTCATAATTTTATTCAATAATTACATTCGATCGTGTAAATTTAAACTTTTAATCAATAAATTTAAGAACTTTAATCTCGTAATTTTACAATTTTTAATCTCATAATTTTATTCAATATTACATTCGATGTGTAATTTAAATCTTATTCTAATAATTTACAATTTTTAATCTCATAAATTTATTCAATAAAATTACTTTCCAATTTAAAACTTTCTATTCTAAATCTTAATATTTAATTATTATAATCCTAAATTCACAATTTTTAATCTCCTAATTTTACCATTTTTGATCTCATAAATTTACGTCATTCAATCGCGGAAATTTACAACTATTAACTGCAAACAAACGTACAAGTTTTCTTTCGTAGATTTACAAAATTAAAGCCCTAAATTTACTGAATTAGCTTTAATCTTGTTAATTTATTATTTCTAATCTCGTAAATCAAAATTTTTTAATCTTGTATATTTATAACTTTTAATCTTGTTAATTTAAGAATTTTAATCTCGTAATTTTACAAATATTGATCTTGTAAATGTAAATGTTTTTTTACGTTTTTTTACTACTTTATTTCTAAATTTCATCTTTCAATCTTGTAAGTGTACAATTTTTAATATCATATATTTATGACCTTTAATCTTGTAAATTTATACAAATAAAAGTAGTAAATTTCCTACTTTTAATCTTTTAAATCAAAACTTTTTATTCTCGTAAATTTGCGATTTTTGATCCAGTAATTTTACAATTTTTAATCTTGTAAATTTACAAATTTTTTCACACTTTTTTACGATTTTATATCTTGTAAAGTTACCATTTTTAAGCACGTAAACCCATGACTTTTATCTAATTAATCTACAACTTTTGATCTCGTAAACTAATGACCTTTAATCTCGTAATTTTGTTAGTTTTTTTCTCGTAAATCTACTATTTTTAATCTTGTAAAGTTACGACTTTAAATTTGGTAAAATTACAAGATCAAAAGTCCTAAATTTACGAGAAAAAGTCCTAAATGTAACCCCTGACTTTTGAAATCATACTATCTATTATCCTTGTAATTTAACTGTTACAACTTTCTTCCCGTAAATCTACGAAATTTAAAGTCAAAAATTGAAAAAAAAAATGTTTGTAAAATGGCCTTAACACTTTGTCGTATTACTGGATTTTTTTTTTTTTACACCTTAAAATGTAAACATCACATCTTCAATTGTTTTCTTATTTTTCCTTAACTTTTATTTCTCTGTCAGAAAAATAAAAGTGACATATCAAGGAGCTGCTCGGGAGCTAGCGCTTAGCAGTTAGCGGCTGTTGTGTAGCCGTCTGCCTGTCGGCAGCAAGAGAGTCTAACGTGGAAAAAAACAAACAATTTTCTGTTAAAATGCATTTGTAGGTCGTTGTTTGAGTGAAGACAAAACTTTGTCAGTTTAAAGCATTTCGAAAACACCTAGCTAGCTAGCTAGCGAGCTTGACTGAACTGTTTTCGTTGGTCTTGCTTGCTGTGGAGTATGTATCCCAAATAATGATCTTAATGTATGAGGTGTAGATCATAACGAGAATAAATTCAATATTCGATACTGAGTGGGAGCTAGCATTCAATCGAATCATTGACCACATGTTTGGTCGGTCGTGATTGGATCAGGACATTCCTACTTTATTGGACAAATATCAAACAAACTTGAAAGTTTTCATCAACACAAATCATGTATTTGAGTTTCATAATGTTTGACATACTACAGTATATCCACTAAACATTCCAAGTTTAGCTTTACATAAAGGAAGAAGAATACAAGAAGAGTGTTAGAACGTTAAAAACAAAACATTGACTGTAAATTGTTCTAAACTAAGGAGAAGAAAATGGGATCCAGAATGCATTTCATTGGTTTTGTGTTTTTGCTGTTCAGCAAATCTCTCTTTAAGTGATTCCAGCAATGTTTTCATCTTGTTTTGTTGCTGCGGTTGTGAAATAAAATGACTTTCACTCTCTTTTATAGGTTTTGCGATAGCAATCATCCTCGCTGTAAACAGACCTCCACAGAGGGAAAATAAGATTGTCACCATTGTTGGAGACGAGCTTCGTGTTTCCCTTCATTGAGCTATGAATTCACTGTATCAAAGTGAAAGAATCTTATTATGGAGAAAAACGTGAGTGAGTCCAAACCTTTTCTCCAGGTGTTCCTCGCTCTCCTCTGTCACCCTGAACACAGAGAAATTTACATTAGAGCAGAGGTCGGCAACCTTTAAGAGTAAAAGAGCCATTTGGGCTCATTTTCTACTGATCAAAACCTAAAAAGGAGCCGCATTGACTTACATTAGCCTTTAAGAAATGTGGATTTGCATTCATAACCTTCTTTTTGTTTTTTTTTATTATAAATGGGAATAATGTCTATTTTTGGCACCAACAAAAGCAAAAAAAAATATATATAAAGAAACTAACATCTCTCAAAAAGGTATTTTTTTATGTTTTTAACTTTAGTAGCAAAAAAGCTAGCTCGATGCTTAACTACTAGCTTAACTTCAAATGAGCATAAAACTTCTCTGTAAATTAAATCAGCCAAAAATTTTAGCATGTTGCTGAAATAAAAGCTAAACTTAAAATTAGCTTAAAACCTCCAGTAGACAACAAATTAGCAAAAAATGTTAGCATATTGCTAAAATATTAGGCCAAATCTGCCAAAAAAAATAAATAGCCTTAAAATTCCTCAGGAATGGCTAATTAGTCTAAAACGTTAAGCAGGTGTGGCCTAAAATAGAAGCTAAATTTTAAATTAGCCAAAAAAAATTTAGTACATAACAAATTAGCTCAAAACATTAGCATTTTACTAAAATATTAGCTAAACTCCAAATTAGCATAACATTTCTCAGAAAACTTAGCCAAAAACGATAGAATGTTGCTAAAATAATAGCTAAACTTAAAATTAGCCTAAAACCTCCAGTAGATAACAAATTAGCAAAAAATGTTAGCACATTGCTAAAATATTAGCTAAACTCCAAATTAGCATAAAAAACTAATTAGAGGCCAAATCTGCAAAAAAAAAAAAGCTAGCTTGTTGCTTAATGACTAGCTGAACTCCAAAATAGCCTCACATTCCTCAGGAAGCTAACTTAGTCTAAAACGTTAGCATGTGGCTAAAATAGAAGCTTAATTTTAAATTAGCCAAAAACATTTCAGTGGATAACAAATTAGCTGAAAACATTAGCATTTTACTAAAATATTGGCTAAACTCCAAATCAGCATAACATTTCTCTGTAAATTAAATCAGCCAAAAATGTTAGCATGTTCCTGAAATAAAAGCTAAACTTAAAATTAGCCTAAAACCTCCAGTAGATAACAAATTAACAAAAAATGTTAGCATATTGCTGAAATATTAGCCAAACTCCAAATTAGCATAAAAAACTAATTAGAGACAAAATCTGCCAAAAAAAAAAAAAAAAAAAAAAGCTAGCTTGTTGCTTAATTACTAGCTGAACTCCAAAATAGCCTCAAATTCCTCAGGAAGCTAACTTAGTCAAAAACGTTAGCATGTGGCTAAAATAGAAGCTACATTTTAAATTAGCCAAAAAAATTTCAGTAGATAACAAAAGCATTTTCCTAAGATATTAGCTAAACTCCTAATTATCATAAATTTTGTCCAAAACATTAGCATTTTGCCAAAATAAAAGTTTAAACTCTAATCTAGCCACTAGAAAACAAATTAGCCAAAAACGTTAGTATTACAAATTAGCTGAAAACATTAACATTTTACTAAAATATTAGCTAAACTCCAAATTAGCATAAAATATCTCAGAAAACTTAGCCTAAAGCGATAGCATGTTGCTAAAATAATAGCTAATCTCCAATTTTTTTGAAAATTACTATTTTATTTTTCTTCATCCAGAGAGCCACTATGGAGGGATAAAAGAGCCACATGTGGATCTGCAGACCTCTGCATTAGAACGTCAGCAAAAGGATGAAAGAATAACTAAGACAAGCAAGAATAAAGAAGAGGCTCACCCTGGTGCCGGAGGGCCCCTGGGGTCCTTCTGGACCCTTTATGGACAGAAGGAAAGAACAAACCGGAGAGCATCATCAGTCCAAATGTCCACAAATCGGGTTATGGAGTGCATGCAGACGCCTGTAGACGTCCCACTCACACGAGGGCCTGAAGGTCCGGCGGCTCCGCCTTCACCTTTGACCCCTTTGCCGCCGTGCTCTCCGGGGTCGCCGGCGTCGCCCTGAGAAACACAGTCAGGCGTTCCTTTGATTCTGTTTCTGAAGAGCAGAGATTAGAAAGCATACAAGAGCAAATACCTTCTCTCCTTTGTCCCCTTTGAGTTGATCCTGTATATCAGTCTGTTGACAAACAAACAAACAAAGTTTTAAAGACCCACTCCAATGAAAATCCTCTTTTTGTGTTTCTAACATGTTCTTGACCCAATAGACTGTCTTCAGCTCATCTTGGCACTCTTCTGCATTCTGACTCTGACCTGTCAGTCAAGTAAAATCTCATTTTCTGCTGATTAAAACCTGGAAGGAGCCACAAAATCTAACTTTAGCCTTCAAGAAATGTGGATTTGCAATCACGTCTTTCTTTTTTTTAATTAATAAATATGAATTATGTCTATTTTTGGGACAAACGAAAGCAAAAATATAAAAGAAAAGCTAGCATTTCTCAAAATGTGATTTATTTTTCTGTTTGACAGAAGCTCAAACAACTTATTTTCAAAATAAAAGACCCTCTGTGCCAAACAGGATCATCTCAGTGCAGCTAGTAACCAATGTTGTTTAGCACATGATAATATGTGTTTTTATCACACTTTTTACCAAAGTTACTAATTAATAAATCCTTACTTTAATGTTATACTCCTCGATCCCCCACCTTTAACACTTAAAGAGCTTTTAAAGTAGGAGACAAACATCCTTTAGAAAAATAAGACGTTACTTTGTATTTATGTTGTTATTTTCATTTGAAATATAAATAAACTATTTTTTTTGGATCAATAAAACAAACTTTAAGAGAAAACAGATTTTTTTACAGTTAATCATTTTTAACAGACGTTCACAAAACTTCCTTTCAAAGTAAAAGACTTCCTGTTTCACATAGGATTATCTCGATGGAGCAAATCGAGTAATAGGTTTTGTAATGTCAGCAATTGAAAACAAATCATTTCTTTTTTAAACGTTTGTAGTGTTTCTTAACAAGAAATTCATAAATCTAACTTTCTAAAATTAAAAAAATCTAATTAACTGTATTCTTGAACCAAGAGGCTCAATTAAAAAAGTTTAATTCTCGGTTTTCGAACCACTTTGGAGGCTCTCAGAGTTTAGTTATTTTCCTTTTTTTTTCCTTTACTTTACAGTTACTTTTTAAAACTAAAAGGTTTGTATTTCTCTTTAAACAGACATAATGGAGGGTAGAAGAGCCAGACGCAGCCCCAGACACTGAATGGAGCATATCATAAATTGGGGGCTCGTCCGGGGAGCATGTTCTTATGGCATTTTTCTCATGGTAGAGGACCAATCCATGTAAATTCATTTACTATTAAAACCAGGTTTTTAATTAGGGTTGGGTTGATAAAATAAGTTAATTGATTTGACCCCTCCGCTTGTTTACATACAAGTGGGGTCATCTGGACCCCATAAGAGAGCACGAGGGATAATCTTAACAGATCAATAGTTGATTCATAAAAATATAAATCGATTTAGCACATAAAGCTAAAGTCCATTAGCTTGATGCTAACGTTTAATGGGATTTCCCATTGGATGGCTAATGCTAACGCTCAGTCGACCTAAACATACATTACTGAATAAATGAACATCTTTATAAACTCACGGGCAGGAATTTTACTAACTTTTTTAAAGTAATATTTTTTAAAGTAACTATTTTGGTCTAAAACATTGTTTTTTCACCTTCTTCTTGAATAAGGTGTAACACTCTAGCGCAATCGCCACCTAGTGGTCAAACTGAAATGCCCCCAGGAGAAGCAGAACAATGTTTACAATGTGAATGATCTGAACATTTTTGTTAGAACTTCTGCTTTAGAGAATCCATGTAACACTGGATGATGTTAACAATCTCATTATTTTAATCATGCATTTTACAATCTGTGAACTGGATCAGATTAATATAAATATATTCAAAACATATTGAAGATTAGTAATGTTTTTCTAAATAAATGTATATAAACTCAAAATTAAATTAAATTGAAGATTTGCAAAAAATTGGAATTGAATCGATTCTGTAAATTATAATCAAAGCCCAGCCTTACATACAATTTGTTAAACACGACAAAGGCTTCTTGATTTTAGCTAAAACTGCATAATCATAATTAAAAGATAACTGGGGATGATTTTACAATAGAAAAAAAAACATGGTTGGAGTGGAACTTTCATGAAAATGAAAACTCACTCTCAAGTTTTTTTGTGGCGTTTTCATAATGACGGAGCACATATATGTAGAAAACTAAGACTTAAATTTATTTTCAACATTTTTGTTTAAATCATTCTGTTTGAAAAATATTTTTTTATGACATTGAAAATACTGTGGGCGGGGCAGAAGCTCCAAACCAAGAGGCGAATTTCTATTGAACTACTGCCGCTCTGCTAGAACTATGTACTAGAAACGACACCGTCTTTCGGTGAAGAACTGTAAAATCATAATTAAAAGACCCCTAGAACGTTTTGACAATAAATCAAAGAGACTTTTAGAAACAAACCATTTTTCCCGGTGCTCCGGGAGGCCCTTGTGGTCCCTATTAAGACAACGAGAGGAGTTAGAAACGAGCGTGTAGATCGAAAGTTGCCTTGAAATTGAAAGCACACGCTCTACCTGGTCTCCTTTCTCTCCTCTTGGTCCTGCGGGTCCAGGGCTGCCCTGCGATGGAACAAAAATCCATACAGACGCTGAGTGGCCGACCTTCTTTACAGTTTCCTCTGCGGCGTCCTCGCTAGAATTTCCGTATCGAAAAGCTGTCTGTGCGATGAAGCGTCGGCGTGTCTTACGTTTCGCCCGTGCTCCCCCGGGTCTCCCATGTCTCCTTTCTCCCCTTGTCGTCCCGGCTGACCGGCCAGTCCCTGAACGTGGAGTCAATAATGTTGTTTGTTAACTGAAGTTGGCAGCTTTTAAACTTTTAATGTGACGGCTGAACTGAGAGAAGAAAAAAAAAAGGTCCAACCCGCAACCCTCTTTCTCCTGGCTTCCCGGGAAGTCCAGACTCCCCCTGATGAAAAATGAAGGAGGCAAAACCTCAACTGTCGTGTTCACATGCATCTTTTAAAACTCTGACAGAACGTCTGCCGAGACACATTTTTACTTTTTTCACTTGAATGAAAAAGCAAGCAGGAAAAGAGATGCTTACAGGTGTGCCTTCATCTCCCTTTTCTCCTTTTTCTCCCTGAAAACAGGTTCAAACGTTAAAAAAGGGACGAACTGTATGCAGAAAACAATATTTTTTAGAAGAAAATGTTTTCTTTTACCTAAGCTGTTGTGTAAACGAAGCATGTTAGGAGGAAAACAATAAATTAACTTGACATAATTTGGGTGCAACTCATACTCAGGTGCGACTTATACTCAGGTGCGACTTATACTCAGGTGCGACTTATACTCAGGTGCCACTTATACTCAGGTGCGACTTATACTCAGGTGCGACTTATACTCAGGTGCGACTTATACTCAGTGCGACTTATACTCAGGTGCTACTTATACTTAGGTGCCACTTATACTCAGGTGCCACTTATACTCAGGTGCCACTTATACTCAGGTGCCACTTATACTCAGGTGCCACTTATACTCAGGTGCGACTTATACTCAGGTGCCACTTATACTCAGGTGCGACTTATACTCAGGTGCGACTTATACTCAGGTGCGACTTATACTCAGGTGCCACTTATACTCAGGTGCGACTTATACTCAGGTGCGACTTATACTCAGGTGCGACTTATACTCAGGTGCCACTTATACTTAGGTGCCACTTATACTCAGGTGCGACTTATACTCAGGTGCCACTTATACTCAGGTGCCACTTATACTCAGGTGCCACTTATACTCAGGTGTGACTTATACTCAGGTGCGACTTATACTCAGGTGCCACTTATACTCAGGTGCCACTTATACTCAGGTGTGACTACTCAGGTGCCACTTATACTCAGGTGCCACTTATACTCAGGTGCGACTTATACTCAGGTGCCACTTATGTGGGAATTCTTTAAAAAAAATAAACCAGAAAAGTCCTTCAGTCTGGACAGAATCCGCTCAATTTGTTCAATTAAGTGAACTTAAAGGGTAGTCATAAATTTCTCCTGAAAAGGTGATTTTTATCATTTTATTCTTCTTTAAAATGCTTTTTTGGCTGATGTGACTTCCACTTCAGAGCGACTTTTAAGCGAAATGAATGCTGGAATGATTGTTACTGTTTCACTTTCCACAAGAACTGATTCAAATATTAGAAATATTTAGAATAAAATTGATTTTTTTTTATTCTAGAGGATTTAAGGATAGATTCACAGAAGTAGAAAGTTCAAGAAAGTAAAAAAAACCATACTTTTGATCAGTTAAGTTAATTTTAACGAGCTTAATTAGGTTAATTAAAATCTCTGGTATTTATGCATATTTATGTTATTTCTTTAATGTTATGAATGGAATGATTAGAAGTAAACTGGAACCTCTTTTCCCGGGACACCGGGCTTTCCTGGGACTCCTGGCCGGCCGTCCTCTCCGCTCTCTCCCGGTTCTCCTGGATCTCCCTAACAAACGGTTTTGGTGATTCCAGAGCCAAACGGATTTACAAATCCAGAGAAAAGCCGAGCAGGCCTCTCACCTTGGAGTCCGGGCGCCCACTTATACCAGCGGGACCCTGAGGGGGAGAAACACATATTTGATGCATTTCAGATTAATGAGGAATGAGTCATTTATTAGAGCAGCTGAAAAGACGCTTAAACTCACTCGATCTCCTGGTTCTCCTTTGACTCCAACTCCTGACCCTCCAGAACCGGGAGAACCCTTACAGGACGGGAGAGTGACGTTTGGAGACATTTTTCACAGCAAACATGCGATCATTGTTACTGACTTTCTCTCCCTTTTGTCCCACGTCTCCTTTATCTCCCCTTGGACCTTCGGAACCGGTCTGACCCTGCTCCCCCTGAAATGAAGAACCACGACGGTAAAAAAAGGAACGGATCCTTTGAAATGTTCTGGTAGAACCTCCTTCTCTCTTACCTGGTCTCCTTTCCGTCCTGGTGATCCCGGCGCCTTCAGGAGTTAAATAAAGCAGAGAAGAAACGACTGAAAACACCGTATGAAGACGAAGACTAGAACATGAAGCCGACTCGGGTTTGGACTCTCACGCTTCGACCGGGCTCTCCTCGCGCTCCGTCACTCCCCTGAAAGCAACGGTGGTCACATCAGATCTTTACCCACAGAATCATCTCGTTTTGGTCGCCTCTGCCTCACCTTTTCTCCAGCTGGTCCAGCGGGTCCCGCTAAACCCTGATGACAGAAACATCCATTTGTAGAGCAGAGAACAATAGAAGCTGAAACACAACAAGTATGTCACAGACCCTTAATCCCGGCGTTCCTGGAGTTCCTGGCTTCCCTGGATCACCCTGAGAAGACACTCCGGAGGTTTACAAACGTCTTCAAACGGTTTTATAAATGATGGAAGAGCGGCTGGACTCACTCTTTCTCCCCGTTCACCGGCCGGTCCTCTTTCACCCTAAAAACAAACGAAAACTGGGATTCATCCTCATTCCTGCAACATCCGTGATCATTCCAGATCCACTTGAGAAATTTGATTATGATGCTTGATTCACGTTAACGACTTTACAATTTAATAACTTTTCTAATGAAAATCATTTGTACATTTTTTTTGTGTTACCGTTCTATCTAAATAATTTCTCTATTATTAAAAAAAAAAGAAAAAAACACATTACTACATGCATTAATGGAACATAATCTGCATACATTTGTATTTTTTTTTATGTTAGATACTTAATTTATATCAATGATTTGTTTCTGATGTATAATAATCTGTATATTTTATCTGAATGTTGATAATAGATCTGCAGATGCAATGACACTCTGAAACTGTTATATCTACTTACAGAGTCATAAGATTCATTATGACTTGAGGATTCATTATGACTTGAGTCTGTGTTGAAAATATATAAATATCTGATCTTTAGTTCTGAACCGGATAATGATAAAACACATAAAGGAAATGATAAGGTTATGCCGGGGTGGGATTATATAAGTTCGTTTCCCCAAAATCTCTTCATGTTTAGTTATCCTGTGTTTGACATGTTTTTATGGGCGTAAACTTCTGATTATTGATTGTACTGCACAAGAATGATTTTTTTTCTTGATTGCTTGATGTAAACCATTTCTATTCTGTTCTATTCTATTCTATTCTATTCTAAAAAAAGTCTGTTCTTAACTCGAAAAACAAGTTAATTTCAAAAGAGTAGAAAGAAATCACATTTTGCATGTATTGTGTCATGAAACTCTCGGTTTACGTCACCATTTCAGAAATAGACAACCGAATATTGCAGATCTACAAAAAAACACATTTATTCTAAATAATTTGGAAATAGCAAATATAAAAACAGAAATTAGAAATACTTATGTCCATATATTTACTCATATATATACATTTTTGTTTAAAATTTTATTTTATAAAATAAACGTCATAGAATACCACTAATTAAAATGTCTCAATTTAAATAAAATTCAAATTATTGGACAATTAAAAAACAGTTTTATTAAATAGTTTATTAGTTATGCTAAGATTAAAATAGTGACTGAAATAGTGAAGAGAATAAAAACCTAAAGGATAGATAAAAATAATAAATATCTAAATCTTACTGTAATTTTATGAATATTTCACTTTGAATAAATTAGAGAATGTAACTTCATTTAAGAATAGACAGTTAAAGATATTTGATGTTATTTAAATCCTCTGTGTCTTCATGTGATGTAAAATATGTAAACATCTGTGACGATAATAAAAGTGGCTCCAAGTTTTGGGGCAACATTTTCCAGACGGCGCCTCCCCCGGGGAAAACCGTTCATTTCTCAGCAGGATGATGTAAAACCTCATCTCACTTTATAGGGCGGCCTGAGAGCGCCGCGCGGCACAGCTGTGACCCACTAAAACACATTCAGAGCAGCAGCAAAAACACAAGTACTTCAGTCAAACCAGAAAACTTCTCCAAAGTAACATAAAAATACACAAACACTGTAATGTTAATTAGAAATAATAAACATCTGCATTTATTAATTTTTTGACAATCTAAATAATAATTCGCAAAAAAAGCTAGCTTGTTGCTTAATTACTAGCTGAACTCCAAAATAGCCTAAAATTCCTCAGAAAACTAACTTAGTCAAAAACGTTAGCACGTTGCTAAAATAGAAGCTAAATTCTAAATTATCCAAAAAAAATTTTAGTGGATAACAAATTATCTGAAAACATTAGCATTTTTCTAAAATATTAGCTAAACTCCAAATTTAGCATAAAATTTCTCAGAAAACTTAGCCGAAAACGTTAGCATGTTGCTAAAATAGAAGCTAAAATTCTAAATTAGCCTAAAAACTCCAGTAAGTAACACATTAGCCAAAAATGTTAGTATGTTGCTAAAATAGAAGCTAATGTCCAATTTTTTTTTAAATTTACTATTATTTTATATTTCTTCATCCAGAGAACCACTATGGAGGGATAAAAGAGCCACATGTGGATCTGGAGCCGCAGGTTGCAGACCCCTGGTGTAGCTCATGATGAAAATCATGGTATTCCAGTTTTAAGCTAGCTTGTTGCTTAATTACTAGCTGAACTACAAAATAGCCTAAAATTCCTCAGAAAACTAACTCAGACAAAAATGTTAGCATGTAGCTAAAACAGAAGCTAAATTTTTAATTATCAAAAAAATTGACTGAAAACATCAGCATTTTACTAAAATATTAGCTAAACTCCTAATTATCATAAATTTAGTCAAAAACATTAGCATTTTGCCAAAATAAAAGCTTAAACTCTAATCTAGCCTAAAAACTCCACTAGAAAACAAATTAGCCAAAAACGTTAGCATGTTGCTAAAATAATAGTTAATCTCCAATTATTTTTAAATTTATTATTATTTTATTTTTCTTCATCCAGAGAGCCACTATGGAGAGATAAAAGAGCCGCATGTGGATCTGGAGCTGCAGGTTGCTGACCCCTGGCGTATGGTATCGATCCGCGTCCTGTACCGGTCTGAGTACGGTACCGATCTGCCTCCTGTACTGATCCGCATTTGATACTGGTTAAGGTCAGGATAGTGAGGTCCACGTCCCGGTACTGGTTTGCAGCCTGGAGGTCGACGAGGTCAGCCAGCAAGTCAAATTAGTGATGTCAAAAAACCACGAGTTGGGGACACCCAAAACGTCAAAAAGTGAAGCGGAGAGGTTCCTACAGGGTAACCAATAGTCCTGCCACAAACGATTATTTTAATAGTCGACTAATCATCGATTATTTTTTTCGATTAGTCGACTAATCGGTCATGCACAAAGTAGATGTGAAACACATCTTAACCATCATTAGCTTTAAACTACCTAAAAACTAAATTTATAGCATTACCTGCAATACTGCTAGTGTGAATGCTGTAAGATGAATTTGGCCACTGAAAATGCTAGTGCTGATGGATAAAAATGCTAAACTTGAAAGTTGAAATCGCTGAAGCTGATATCCAGCTAAAATATTAGTTAAATGACAATTTAGCCCAAAAAACGGAAAAAACTAAGTTTGCCAAAATCGCTAGCATGTAGCTGGAGTTAAGCTCCAATATTGCCGGAAAAACAAAAAAAAAAAAGCCTAAATTAGCTGAAATAGCTAGTATGCTGATGAAATATTAGCTAAAACCCAAAATAGCCTTAAAAATGAAAAAATTAGCCAAAATAGCTAGCATGTAGCTGAAATATTAGCAAAAATCTAAAACAGCTTAAAAAACAAACAAAAGCCTACATTAGCTAAAATAGCTAGTGAGTTAGCATGTAGCTGAAAAATTAGCAACTCCAAAATAGCTTATAAAATCTTAATGCCAAAATAGTTCAAAAAAGCTAAAATAATGTCATTATAACTTTCAACTTTAGAACACTCTGACTCCATATAATATAAAGTAACGACTAATCGACTATTAAATTAGTCGCCGACTATTTTAATAGTCGATTAGTCGTCGATTAGTCGACTAATCGTGGCAGCCCTAGTAACCAAACCCTAAATCCACTTTTTTTTATAAAAGAGTATTTAAAGGTGCTGTCTGCTGGACATTTTAGATAAATTCAAATAAACTTGTTTAATTCCTGAAATTATTGTCTAAAATCATCTTTGTGCTGCCCCCAACAGGTTGAAATGAGGTATTGCAGTTGGATTTCATAATTGGTTGGTCATCATGGTGTGCAGTTCCAGTATAAAAGCCCCGCCCATCTTTGAACGCTCGACACAAAGTTGAAGAATGGCGGAGCTCACTTCACGTTGATGCCGAGATCGGTGGAGGTCGTTCTGCTACATCAAGCACGGCGGAGCTGGCTCGCTCGCTAAAGCGGCTCTTGGAAAGCTGGCTGACCGGCAGACAGAGAGCCGCTGTGGGATGGGAAGGCAGCCTGCTCGGGCCTCCTGAACCTTCTCTAACTTTCATCGAGATCACACTAAAAAGATCGTTCAGTTTACTCAAGCAGACCTCACTGTCATTCACCGATCCAGACCACAGCTCCCCCGCTAGCTTTATATAGCCGAGTTCACTAGCTCACTGCTAAGTAGCTTGCTAGCATGCTACAAAGGACCTTGCAACAGTGGAGCTTGCTAGCTCAAAACAGTGGAGCTCGCTAGCACACTACGCTGTCCTCTGGGCGGCTGGCTAGCATAGCGGGCCAACCCACTGAGTTCCCACTTGAGTCAATGTGGGCAAACACAGGTGGCGCCACCACGGAGACTGCGGACAAACCCAATCGGGGCGCACATTTCTGCCCACTTTTAAACCATATGGGGCCCACATGGCTTTGCTCACTGGGCTCTCGCATTTTTTGGATTTTTCAAATCTGGGCTGAGAGTGAATCAGCCTCCAACTGTCCTGTTTGGTTACCTTTTAACTAGGGATGTCCCGATCCGATCACGTGAT
The DNA here is from genome assembly GCA_003999625.1 of Oryzias javanicus. Lineage (NCBI taxonomy): Eukaryota > Metazoa > Chordata > Actinopteri > Beloniformes > Adrianichthyidae > Oryzias > Oryzias javanicus. The sequence goes on from CM012441.1 coordinate 34,903,827, forward strand.
CGGAAATCGGGCCCGATCACGTGGTTGAAGACTCGATCGGAATCGGGCTCTGTTGTTTGATCAGGGAGGATATTTCATTTATTCTTATTCTGATCAGAGCTTTATATTTCAATCTTATTATTCCAGATAAATCCTCCACTAGAAGTCTGCATGTCATGAACAGATCACAAAATGTTATTCCCGGAAAACGCAGCAGAAAACAGCAACAATTCAAGCAGAAGACTGATGGAAACAGCTAGCTAGTTAGCTAGCTAGCCGATCACGGATTCAGACTTCCGGGATCAGTAACTCTTTTAAAAACGCTTTAAACTGACAGTTAGTGTCTCTAAACAACAACCTCTGAAGGCATTTCAACAGAAAAGACAGAGTTTTTTTTCTTTTAATGTTAAACTCTTCCTGCTGCAGACAGATGCTAAAAAGCAGCTGCTAACTGCTACATGCTAGCGCCGTGATTTAACTCCTTAGGACCAGAGCTGTCCTTTGATATGCCTGTTTTATTTATGTGAAAGAGGAATAAAAATTAACTACTTTGATAATAAAACCAAAAATGTGACATCTTTAGAGCTTATAGAGAAGCACATAATCTTAAAAAACAAACAAAAAACTAATAAATGAAAATTAATAATGATATGAGCTAGTCATGATCAAATTCATGCTAAAACACACATAATTTATTTTTAAGAATTCTACATGAGGACAGGAATCACATTTGGTCAAAAATATTCAATAACTCTAAAAATATTAAAGCTAAAGTCACTAAACTTTCTCACATGACTAATTATCAATAATAGAACAAGAAAATATGATTTATTTTCCTAGTTTATATTTGCTCTATTTTTACTTGTTTATTAAAGCTACTTCACAGAAGAGTTCTATTTAAGTTTTAATGATAAAAGAAGGTAAATGAAATATAAATAAGGGACAACACAAATCTATTTATTCAATTTGTTCATGTTTTAAATATGTTTAAAAAAGTATCGAATCAGGACTCGGTGTCGGCAAATCCACAAAATCCAATGACTCGGAATCGGATCGGGACCAAAAAAACCTGATTGGGACATGCCTACTTTCAACCATCAATATGTGCCAACTGAGAAACAAGAATGTGTTGAAAAATCGAACTTAGACTTCTGTGATGTTTCTGAAGAATTCCAACACAAAGTTAGCTACATGACTCACCCTGTCCCCCTGTGATCCGGGCTCCCCTGGCTGTCCTCTGTCACCCTGTCAGGATTCAGACCGTCAGAATTTCTAAACACTTTATCACAAAATGTTGTTTTTGTTTTTTTAAGTTTTTATCTTACCTTGCTGCCGATTTCCCCTGCAGGGCCACGAGTTCCCTGAAAACCACGAAAATCAAATGAGGCCAACTGAGCGACACGTTTGTCACTTAATAAGCTAAATAAAGTTTTCATAAAGGAAGAATGAAAGGCTATTATTGGATGAGTTTTTGTCTGTGTGAATTGATGAGGTGCCAAGAGTTTCCAATTAAGATAAAGTCCCAAAACACACAATGGGGATCCAACAATCAATATCATTTGAAAGGAGAATCCAAAACTGCCAACACTTAAACCAGGGGGGTAAAATTCAAGCGCACAAGGGGCAAAAATCCAAAACACGCCTAAAGTCGCGGGCCGAACAGGGAGAAACATCTATTGAAAGCTCTAAAACTACATTCTTAAAAACTATAACTTTTTAACATAATTATCAACTAGATATAAATATGCATTATCTAGGATAATGCTAGTGCTGATAGCTGAACAAGCTAAAATTATAGCTAAAAACGCTGAAGCTGATAGCTAGCTAAAATATTAGCTAAATGCCAAATTAGCCTAAAAAAAAACTTAGATTAACCAAAACAGCTAGCATGTAGCTGAAAAAATGCTAACCTTCAAAATAGCTTAAAAAACTGAAGAAAGTGTAAATTAGCCAAAACAGCTAGCATGTAGTATCAATATTAGCTAAATTTCAAAACAGCCTAACAAACAGCTACCATGTGGTTGAAAAATGACCCTTACTCCAAAACCACCACAAAAAAGAAAAAAAGCGTAAATTCGCCAAAACAATCACCTGAAATATTAGCTAAATTCCAAAACAACCTGAAAAAACAGCTACCATGTAGCGGAATTATTAGCCTAACTTCAAACTAGCATGAAAAAACTGAAAAAAACTAAATTAGCCAAACCGGCTAGCATGTAAAATATGAGTTAAATTCCAAAACAGCCTAAAAAAAGCTAGCATGTAGCTGAAAATGTTATCCTAACTACAAAATTGCCACAAAAAAAGGCGTAAATTTGCCAAAACCGCTAGCATGTACCTGAAATATTAAATAAACTTCTAAACAACCTAAAAAACGTTTTTAATTTAAAACCTAAACTAGCCAAAAACAGCTAGCATGTAAAATTAAATAATAAAAACAAACAGCTAGCATGTACTTGAAATATTAGCTTAACTTAAAAATAGCATATGAAAACTGAAAAAAACTAAAATTAGCCAAACCAGCTAGCATGTAATATATTAGTTAAATTCCAAAACAGCCTAAAAAAACAGCTAGCCATGTAGCTGAATTTTATCTTGCTACAAATTGCCACAAAAAAACGCGTAAATTTGCCAAAACCCTAGCATGTACCTGAAATATTAAATAACTTCAAACAAACTAAAAAACGTTTTTATTTTAAAACCTAACTAGCAAAAACAGCTAGCATGTAAAAATAAATAATAAAAACAAACAGCTTACATGTATTGAAATATTAGCTTAACTTCAAAATAGCATGAAAAAACTGAAAAAAACTAAATTAGCCAAACCAGCTAGCATGTAATATATTAGTTAAATTCCAAAACAGCCTAAAAAACAGCTAGCATGCGTGAAAATGTTATCCTAGCTACAAATGCCACAAAAAAATTGGCGTAAATTTTGCAAAACCGCTAGCATGTACCTGAAATATTAAATAAACTTCAAAACAACCTAAAAAACGTTTTTATTTTAAAACCTAAACTAGCCAAAAACAGCTAGCATGTAAAAATTAAATAATAAAAACAAACAGCTAGCATGTACTCGAAATATTAGCTTAACTTCAAAATAGCATGAAAAAAACTGAAAAAAACTAAATTACCAAACAGCTAGCATGTAATATATTAGTTAAATTCCAAAACAGCCTAAAAAACAGCTAGCATGCAGCTGAAATTTTTATCCTAGCTATACAAAATTGCACACAAAATAGGCGTAAATTTGGCAAAACCGCTAGCATGTACCTGAAATATTAAATAAACTTCAAAACAACCTAAAAAAAGTTTTTATTTTAAAACCTAAACTAGCCAAAAAACAGCTAGCATGTTAAAAATTAAATAATAAAACAAACAGCTACCATGTACTTGAAATATTAGCTTAACTTCAAAATAGCATGAAAAAAATGAAAAAAACTAAATTAGCCAAACCAGCTAGCATGTAATATATTAGTTAAATTCCAAAACAGCCTAAAAAACAGCTAGCATGCAGCTGAAATTTTATCCTAGCTACAAAATTGCCACAAAAAAAAGGCGTAAATTTGCCAAAACCGCTAGCATGTACCTGAAATATTAAATAAACTTCAAAACAACCTAAAAAACGTTTTTATTTTAAAACCTAAACTAGCCAAAAACAGCTAGCATGTAAAAATTAAATAATAAAAACAAACAGCTAGCATGTACTTGAAATATTAGCTTAACTTCAAAATAGCATGAAAAAACTGAAAAAAACTAAATTAGCCAAACCAGCTAGCATGTAATATATTAGTTAAATTCCAAAACAGCCTAAAAAACAGCTAGCATGCAGCTGAAATGTTATCCTAGCTACAAATTGCCACAAAAAAATAGGCGTAAATTTGCCAAAACGCTAGCATGTACCTGAAATATTAAATAAACTTCAAAACCCTAAAAAACGTTTTTATTTTAAAAACTAAACTAGCCAAAAACAGCTAGCATGTAAAAATTAAATAATAAAAACAAACCTAGCATGTACTCGAAATATTGCTTAACTTCAAAATAGCATGAAAAAACTGAAAAAAACTAAATTAGCCAAACCAGCTAGCATGTAATATATTAGTTAAATTCCAAAACAGCCTAAAAAACAGCTAGCATGCAGCTGAAATTTTATCCTAGCTACAAAATTGCCACAAAAAAATAGGCGTAAATTTGCCAAAACCGCTAGCATGTACCTGAAATATTAAATAAACTTCAAAACAACCTAAAAAACGTTTTTATTTTAAAACCTAAACTAGCCAAAAACAGCTAGCATGTAAAATAAATAATAAAAACAAACAGCTAGCATGTACTTGAAATATTAGCTTAACTTTTAAATAGCATGAAAAAACTGAAAAAAACTAAATTAGCCAAACCAGCTAGCATGTAATATATTAGTTAAATTCCAAAACAGCCTAAAAAACAGCTAGCATGCAGCTGAAATGTTATCCTAGCTACAAAATTGCCACAAAAAAAAGGCGTAAATTTGCCAAAACCGCTAGCATGTACCTGAAATATGAAATAAACTTCAAAACAGCCTAAAAAACTTTTTATTTTAAAACCTAAACTAGCAAAAAACAGCTAGCATGTAAAATAAAAAAAAAAAAGCAGCTAGCATGTACTTGAAATATTAGCTTAACTTCAAAATAGCCTAAAAAATCTCAGTAAATGCCAAAATTGTCCGAAAAGCTAGCAGAATGCCTATTTTTACAACCATAATTTTTTAACAACATTATGAATAAAAACAGGCAGGAATAATATTCGAGAATAAATCAACCAAAACCTAAAATAACTTTTAGTATTTTACTCCGTATATATTTTGTCAAAATGATACATATTGTAATAAAATAAAATGATCTGGAGGGCCGGATCCGGCCCCGGGGCCTTGACAGGTCATGTTTTTGGGGGAATCTGCAGTCACACTGACCCGCTCCCCGGTCTCTCCCTGCTTCCCTGGAGGTCCAGGCAGCCCGGCGCCTTCATCTCCCTGTAAAACAGCAGCAGAGCGTTTCCTCTGAGTCGAGCAAACTCAGCTGCTAAAATCGTGTCAGAGCCTTAAGTCACCTTTTCTCCTCTCTTGCCCTCTGGTCCCGCTGGGCCTCTGGGACCCGGAGCTCCTGCAGCTCCTGGAACCCCCTGATAACAGAGAAGTAAATAATACATGCAGAACACTTCCCATTTGCGCTCGGTTCCTAACACTCATCAGGCGGTGATTGACGGGGATTACCGGGGAGCCCTTCTCTCCCTTCACGGCGACCCCGCTGCCAACTCCTGGAGGCCCCTGTCAGCAGAGAGATAAACAGCCAGTCATGCTCGTCTGCTCCTTAAAGCGCTCCTGCGGCGAGAGGACAAGACGTGTGACTCACCCGCTCTCCTGAGCTGCCCTTATCTCCCTGAGAAGGAAACAGAAAGAGGGACTCTGATTGAGAGCGAAGAAAAGAGGACGCACGGCGAGACGTTAAACGTAAGGGAAGAACCCTGATAAGTCAGATGAGCTCACGCCCACGTTCAATACCAACGATTCATCCCTGCCCTTCACAAACTTTTAAAGTCGAACTCTGATCATTAGGGCTGTGGATCGTTGCTCAGGTGGCGATCCGATTCACGAATCGAACCACGATTCTCACTTTTTTATATTATGTTTATTGATATGTGAATATTTACTAGATGGAGGAAAATTGAAATTATTTGTATTGAATCACCAACATTTAAATCTTTATTTAGAACAGTAGATCGGAATCAACAAAACTGATTTAAAAAAAAAACCCAAAAAGATTCAGATTTTGTTTTCCATTTTAAACTTTTTTTTGTCAACCTTCTGATTAAGTTCAGCAGTAACAGAAACATCATAAAAAAGGATAACAATCACTGCTGTTTGTATATCATTTAACAACAAAACCTAAAAATGTTCCCCACAATTTCTTAATCCTCAAAGTTCTTCAATATTTTTCAGTAGCCCGTGTGAAAAAAGTATTTGATTTCTGCAGCAGAATCATCTGATTCACGTTAGGTGAGTTTGAGATCCCCTAACGTCTCGCCTGTATCGTCGGCGAGACTAAGCTGCTGCAGGAGGGGGCGGAGAAAGGCGCCTGAGATGAAGGTGGACGACGAGACTGCACGAGAACGAGGAGTTGGGGGTTGTCCTTAACATTCGGCTGAATTTTAATACGCCACTCCTCCTAGTATGATCTGTGCTGTTATGTCTTATATAGTATTTTTTTACATCTCTTAGAGTAAAACAGATACAAAAATAGTCGGGGGATTCATTACATGTGCACAGTCCCAAATAAACAGATAAAATACAAATTAAAGTTCATTTTAAAGACAACAATAACACAAATAACCACAGATTATTTAAAATCTTGTATATTTTTTCATCAGTGATTCACTAACTTCCAGAAAGAGTAAGAAAATACACAGATTTCCTTCATTTAGCGCCAAATATTTCACATTAAACTACAAAAACATTCAGGACACCGTTTCCCACAATGCATCGTTTTGTAGTCATCAAGGCGGCTTGCAGCCAGCGCAGTACCTATTTTCTGGCTGCGCTGGCTTAGGAAGGCGCCTTGAACCCGCCCCTTTCTCGCGATACTTCGTGACGGCGCACATGTGACGTCAGTACAAGAAACTACCCAGCATGCACCGCAATCCAGGCGATCTGCGCAGCGCCGCGTCCGCCTGCAGGATCTCAAACACGCCTAATGTTAACATCCTCCTTTCCGCTGCGTTTCTTCAGAATAAGATGGAGTTTCGTTAATTGCTTCAACTGTTGAAGAGTTATTATAACCAAAAGAATGTAAACACTGAGATAAAGCTCCGATGTTAAAGCTAATTCATTTTTTCAAAAGTTATGTCAGTGAACAGAACTTCAGTCTCGGTTTTTGAACGGAAAAAAGGTTTAGCTAGTTTTACTTTGAAAACCGGAAGCTTCACCGTCACAAAGATGTTTGTTTACTTCCTGTTACTACCGCGGCTCTTTCGGCCTTGTTTTAGTTCGTAAACTTAAAATCCTACATTAATCTGCATTCCAGAGGGAAAATAAATCGTTCCCAGATAATATTTTGATCATATTTTACTACAATTTACTATATTTATTAGGGCTGCCACGATTAGTCGACTAATCGACGACTAATCGACTATTAAAATAGTCGACAACTAATTTCATAGTCGATTAGTCGTTTCTTTGTAATATATGGAGCCAGGCTGTAGTAAAGTTGAAAGGTATGACATTCTGCTAGCTTTTTAGACTATTTTGGCATTTATTAAGGGTTTTCAGGCTATTTTGGAGTTTAGCTAATATTTTAGCTTCATGCTAGCTATTTATAATTTGGAATTAAGATAATATTTCAGCTACATATTAGCTCTTTTGGCTAATTTAGGATTTTTTCAGTTTTTAGGCTAATTTGGAGTTTAGCTAATATTTCATTTACATGTTAGCTAGCTAATTCTAAATGTTTACAGTTTTTTAGGCTAATTTGGAGTTTTTCTATTATTTCAGCTACATGCTACCTATTTTGGCTAATTTGGAATTTTTACAGTTTTTTTAGGCTAATTTGGAGTTTAGCTAATATTTCAGCTACATGTTAGCTATTTTGGCTAATTTGGAATTTTTACAGTTTTTTTAGGCTAATTTGGAGTTTAGCTAATATTTCAGCTACATGTTAGCTTGCTAATTGTAAATGTTTACGGTTTATTAGGCTAATTTGGAGTTTTGCTATTATTTCAGCTACATGCTAGCTATTTTAGCTAATTTGGGATTTTTTTTTACAGTTTTTTAGGCTAATTTGGAGTTTAGCTAATATTTCAATATTTTAGCTAATTTGGGATTTTTTTTACAGTTTTTTTAGGCTAATTTGGAGTTTAGCTAATATTTCAGCTGCATGTTAGCTATTTTGGCTAATTTGGAATTTTTACAGTTTTTTAGACTAATTTGGAGTTTAGCTAATATTTCAGCTATATGCTAGTGATTTTAGCTTATTTAGGATTTTTTTGTTTTAAAGCTAATCATAATTAAGATTTTCTTTACATCCACTTTGTCCATGATCCGATTAGTCGACTAATCGGAAAAATTAATCGATGATTAGTCGACTATTAAAATAATCGTTTGTGACAGCACTAATATTTATAAAGATCGCAAACCAGCGATCTTGGACGTTGCAAATATTCGTACTCGAAATTTCGGGAGCAGATCGTGAATACTCGAGCACCCGGATACTCGTTACAGCCCTACTGATCATCTTTTGATCTTTTTTTAAATCGTTCTCAGTGGGGTTTTTTTTTTTTGCCAAAAATAATTTTAAAAACTGTTGTTTTCTGGGACATAGTTTCTGCAGAGCCACAGGATTGGTTAGAATTCACCTCTGAGTTGGAGTTTTAGGCAGAAAGAAGTCCGTCCCTCCTTCCTGTCTCCCAAAATGGAGCTAGCTTACAGCCCCTCACACCCCCAACTTATCATAACCGGTGCAACAAAAACGGCGAGCAATAAATCTGGTTCTATAGATCCAGATTCCAGCTCAGACGAGGAAAACAAAGACGTAGACGGATCTATTTGTTTGTAAATGGATGAAGAAGCTGGTGGAACAGTCATCATACAGTATCTCTGCTTCAACCAAGAAAATACATGAAAACACTTTCACTCCCATCATCTTTTGATATATTTTCTAAGTGTTATCCGTTGTCTTTTTAACCAAAATAATAAATATTTTAAAAAAAACTTTAGAAATTCACCTCTAGGTTTTGGCAGGAGGGTTGACAGGGCGTAAGCCTGCCCTTACTTCCCATCATCCGTCTATTTACACTCTCTCCTGCTAGCTTACGGCTCCTCTAACCCCCCCCAAGCTAACATTAGCGTAGCAACAAAAATGGCGAGCAATACCAGAACTATGTGATCTTCTCTTCAAACATTTTTTCATCTGCTCCTGATTCACAGCGATTTCAATAAAGAAATATCCAAAAAACAACTTAAAAAAACACTAAAAGTGCGTCTTTAAACGTTGTGATTCTGGGATAAATATGTGGACGCCGACCAACAGGAGGTTAGTGCTGACAGCGACTCCAGGATTCTCTCTCTTTTTAGTTTTATTTATTCATTTGTCATTTATTTTTAATATATAAGTTTGTATGTGTATATATATATATATAAATAAGGGCCAGGAATAAATTACAAAAAATTAACTTATTAATAATAAACCTGGAAATATTAATCGCGATTAATCAACATTAATTTGCGACCCACTTATTATTTGAAAATAATAATAATATGAAATCACACACAAATTTGTATATTTAGAACAAATATATTAGAACAACAAATTTTTTTTTTGTCTGAAAGACCACCTGGTTACTTATTGGGAAACGTTTCAGTCAGTATAACCTCTCCTATGTGACACTACCTTTTTTTTTTTTTTTTTTTTTTTTTCTTCTAACTTGTCCTGTCCAACAGCTGAGCAAGCAGATACGGGCTGAGAGCCTCTTGCGTTGGACAGATTTTATTGTCCCAACAGGGGTTTATACTTAATAAACCCCTGTTGTATTTCATGCTAAACTTTATTTTAATTATGTTGTATCTTTTTCTTTTTTTTTTTTTGTTGGAGGGGCGGGGGGGGGGGGGGGGGGGGGGAGGGGGGGGGGGTAAAAGAGTGGGGTTAAGAGAACAAAGAAGGTAACACAGAGTAGCAACATCCTATAACAACCAGGTCTAAATAACAATCTGGAATGGGCGGGGCCTGTCTACACACACACTCAGTTACACACATACCTTTTGGCTAGAATAATCTTTACCTTTAAAGTTGTCAAAAATGTACACAATACCACTGCAGCTCACACACAATCATAGAAGCTGACACAAATAAACACTAGACACACTACCTTTATTCTGTCGTTGCTTGTTGTTGTTTTCACACACTAGACGTACAATTATGCAAAAACAGAAAATTCTGTCTGGAAAAATGGGATTCATTTTGCTGAGGAAACCCCAAAAATGTTTAACAAACTGTTTTTACAACATAGAAGGAAAGTTTTAGGTGTCATTTTATGAAAACAACAAGAATAAAATTTGTCAACAAACCATTCGACATGTTTTTGAATGAAAATACAAAAAAATTCAGGCTAAAATTCCACCAGGCAGAGCCAGAAATAAGAATTTCTCACTGCTGTCTATTTGGCATTTTTCCTGGAATTCTGTTTTTCTTCTTTATTTCTAATAAACTTTCTTTATTATGCTTTTGAAAAATAATAAAACAACTTTTTGGGAGAGGTTTGATCCAGTTGGATTTCAGGTCGGCTGCTCTCAGGTGGGGGCGTGTCTGTCTTCTCTGAACTGCTCGCTTTCTGCAGCGTCAGTGGGCGGGACGTTTCCTCCATTTTTAGACAATGTGGATGATATTGTGGAAAATCCACGTCGAACCCTATCCCAAAATAAAATAACAGTCTGTTTCCTCTTTGGATTTCTAATAGCAGACAGCTCAGTTTAGCTCCGCCCCCCATAGCGGGTGCTCTGCTGCATTACAGCTGTCAGATTGACGGTAATTCTCCGCCTTATTTATAAAAATAGAAGGTCGGTTTTGTCCAAAAACCACAAATAAATGCCATATTATCTCTGTAGATTAATAAAATACCAATCACAGGAATTAAAAGAGTTTATTTTGGACAGTTTAGTTACACTGACCTCACAGCTGCACAGCAGGACGCCTGAGCACGATTAACAAATAAATAAATTATTCATAAATTTATAAAAACAATGTGAATGAATAAAAGAAGGAGAAACTTAAATCTGTGCGGAAAAAGTGAGAGAACTTTGAAATTGTCGGACAGTTTTATGTAGCAGCGGTGAAGATTTACACTAGCGAGACAACAAAGGTATCATAATCAGACGGGGGGGATTGGGGGCGGAGCCCCAAAAGCCACGGCCCCTCAGAGGAGATTTTGAAAACGGAGGCTTCAGATCAACATAAAAAATTGATTTTTAAGACATTTAGGTTGTGGGATTTTGGTTAAAAACTTCAATATCATAATTAAAACATTGCTTGGAATGTTTTTTTTAATTTAAAAAAGTTGTCACAGAAGGATTTAAAAACATCTCGTCAACATTGATGCCTAATAACAAAAATCTTTTGGCAATGTCTTCAAGAAGTGATAAAAAGTCAACTATCTGATCCAATGACATTTACAAAAACTATCCTGGGAGGGGACGAACCTTGATGGGGAGTCCCGGTGTTCCCGGTATGCCTGGGCGGCCATCTTGTCCCGGTGTCCCTGGAACTCCAGAGCTTCCTTTTGCTCCGTCATTGCCCGGTCGACCTGGAGTTCCCTTTAAATTAAAAAAAATGTGATTTTCATAACAACAAATACTGAAGCCATCAGACATTTGTCTTTTTTTTTGCTTACTGGTATTCCAGGTAGACCTGGCTCCCCTTTTCTTCCAGGTAGCCCCCCACCTGACGCAGTGGAACCGGGCTCCCCCTGCATGGTGCACAGACACAAACACTTTTTGTTCTGCACATCCTTAAATCAGCTTCTCAGTACGCAGTTGTCAAGCAGATGAAGGACTATACCACATCTGTCAAAGTCAAGGCCCAGGGGCCGGATCCGGCCCTCTGGGTAATTCTCTCCGGCCCTTCAAATCATTTTATTATACTGTTATTAATAGCCCGATGTTATCTTGCGCTTATTTAAAACTAGTATAATTTAAAAAAAAATATATTTTTATGGAATGTAAAATATTGAAAGTTGTTGGAAGTTTAAGTTGATTTATTCTGTAATAATATTCCTGCCTTTTAATAATTCATAATTATGTTAAAACGTTACGGTTTTTAAGTTTTAAAAATTAGCACTTTGCTAGCTTTTTGGGCTATTTTGAAGTTGAGCTAATATTTCAGCTACATGCTAGCTGTTTCAGCTGATTTACGCTTTTTTTTTTTTTAAAGTTTTTTTTTTAGACTTTTTTGGAGTTTAGCTAATATGTACACGTTAGCTGATTTGGCTAACTTAGGTTTTTTCAGTTTTTTATACTATTTTGAAGTTCAGCTAACATTTCAGCCACATGCAAGCTGTATTGGCTAATTTCTACTTTTTTTTCAAGTTTTTTTAGGCTCATTTGGAGTTTAGCTAATGGTTTAGCTTTTTTCAGTTTTTTAGGCTATTTTTAAGTTTATCTAATATTTTAGCAACATGCTAGCTCTTTTGGCTAATTTAGGCTTTTTTCCGTTTTTGAGGCTATTTTGGAGTTTAGCTAATATTTCAGGTACATGCTAACTGCTTTGGGTAATTTGGGCTTTTTAAAAAAGTCTTTTAGGTTGTTTTGGAGTTACGGTAAAATTTAGCTGTTTTGGCTAATTTAGGCTTTTTTATTTTTTAGAAAATTTGGAAGTTTAGCTATTTTTCCTTAGCGGCATGCAAGCTTTTTTTTGGCTTACCTAATTTTTTAGTGTTAATATTTGTTAGGCTAAGTTTGCATTTAGCTAATATTTTAGCTGGATATCAGCTTCGGCGTTTTCAGCTATCCATTTCAGCATCTTCAGCAGCCAAATTCAGCTAACAGCATTAACACTAGCTAATATCGCTGATAAAGCTATATATCTAGTTCATAATTATGTTCAGAAGTTCCAGTTTTAAAGTTTTAACATTTTCATTTTAGAGAGTTGAATAAATGTTTGTCCTGTTCGGCCCACAACCTAAGGTGTGTTTTGTATTTTGACCCCCCGTTTGATTGACACATATGGACTATATGATGTTACTCACCCTTTCACCTTTGTCTCCTTTTGGTCCTAGCTGCCCTTGTCGTCCCGTTTCACCCTAAATAAAAGCAACAGAGAATAGTTTGACATTTCAGGTGTTAATTTGGCATAATTATAGGTAAGACATCGCTCACTTGGTTTCCTCTGACTCCAGGAAGGCCTTGAGAACCCTCAGGATGACAAAAGCAACGAGTTTTAGCTTAAAAAACAAAGAAAGACCAACAGAAACCATGACATAGAGCGGATTTAAGCAGTTCTATTTACTGGAACGCCTGCGTTTCCGGGAGCGCCTGGTCGCCCGGGCAAACCAGGATTTCCATCGATACCAGGGAAACCCTACAAAAAGAAGATAAATGTTTTGTTTGTGTTGACAGCTCAGGTTTTCATGATATGACGGCAGACATACCCTTTCCCCTTTCTCTCCTTTTGCCCCAAGTGAAGGTTCAAAGGGGATACTTTGACCCGGGGGACCTGGACGACCTTCAGGACCTCTAGGGCCTTCTCTTCCAGGCAAACCATCACGACCCTGCATCATGAAGAATTCAATTTTATACTGTGCACCAAACTGTTTCAATAAAAAACAGAGTTAACCCTTAAACACAAAATCTTGAACATTCTGTAACTTTTCTTCCAAAAACAAGCTTGACTAGCTACTTTTCACCCTCAGAATCTACCGGAATTGTCGTGTTAACGGTTGAAAAGTTACGGTAAATCAAAGAAGAGTGTTAAAGGGTTAACCCATGACTTACAGGCTCTCCTTTGCGTCCGTCTGCTCCGTCTCTGCCTCTTTCTCCCTGTGAATAAACAAGATCTTTAAAAGGGTCATATAACCTGTTTAAGCGTTCTTACTATCATTTAAATCCAGTGTTTCTCAACCATGGTCAGGTGTACTGTGACAGATGGTCGGGTGTGCCAATACAGATGGTCAGGTTTACCCCGACAGATGGTCAAGTGCACCGCAACAGATCGTCAGGTGTACCGTGATAGATGGTCAGTTGTGCAGCAACATAGGGTCAGTTGTGCCGTGACAGATGGCCAGTTGTGCCATGACAGATGGTCTGGTGTACTGTGCCAGATGGTCAGGTCTGCCGTGACAGATGGTCAGGTGTAACGTGACAGATGATCAGGTGCGCCATAACAGATGGTCTGGTGTACTGTGCCAGATGGTCAGGTCTGCCGTGACAGATGGTCAGGTGTAACGTGACAGATGGTCAAGTGTACCTTGACAGATGGTCAGACGTGCAGTAACAGATGGTCAGTTGTGCCATGACAGATGATCAGGTGTGCCATGACAGATGGTCTGGTGTACTGTGATAGATGGTTAGGTCTGCTGTGACAGATGGTCAGGTGTACTGTGACAGATGATTACGTCTGCTGTGACAGATGGTCAGGTGTGCTATGACAGATGCTCAGGTATACCGTGACAGATGGTCAGGTGTGCTATGACAGATGCTCAGGTATACCGTGACAGATGGTCAAGTTTGCTGTTACAGTTGGTCAGGTGTACCATGACAGATGTGCCTTACAGGTGGTCAGGAGTACCGTGACAGATTGTCAGGTATACTGTGAGAGATGGTCAGTTGTGCTGAGGAAATTACCCATTATCATATTTTCAAAACAGGAACTCAGTTGTGTTCATCCTTGGAATATGGAAGATCAGAAAAAACTTTCTTTGTGTTTATTTGATTCTATAAATCACTTGAATGACGGTAACGCAAACTGGCCAAAAAATCACCCGCTAGCTCTGCTTCTAGAAAAGCCCCGCCCCCTTCGACTGTCTCTGCCAATCATTCTTGGAGACTTAATCACATGTCATCCATCTGCCCAATCAAACGTGGCAAACGTCTTCACTTCCTTGTTCTTATTTGGCTCATAACGTCTCTCAGTTCCAACAAAAACAACAACTAAAGATCGTGTTTAACGTTGTAGATTCCTGCGGAGATGTGTGTCCGGCATTGGCGTCAAATATTTCTCTTTATCTCCCATGATGCCTTGCATTAAAGTGACAGTATCTCTGCGCTACAGTGACGCTCACAATTAACTTTAACATGTTCATTTTTTGTGTCATTAAAATTGAATATAAACATGAAAATAATGTTATACTCTCTTTTTTTGTGTAAAAAACAAGCATGTTGTGATCCTATTGTAAAAAATTACAAATTCTCTTGTGCAAACATTATTTTTTTTTAATCACTATTTACAAAGAAAGCATTATTGTTTTTATTTATTAATTCTTTGTGAGGTTACATACCATCGAAAATTAATAAATTGGAGGCGAGAACAACAACCTGAGTAAGTTGTAAACTAATTTAATTAAAAATTATTATTAAAAAAAATGTAAGAAAACAGCAGCAACTTCCAGCTTCGTCTGACTCAATTATTTTAAAAAAATGCACATGAAATCTTAAAACAGACCACAGAGTTTCTCCTCTTTTACATTTTTGGATGATGGGGTACCTCCAGATTTATTTCAAGGAAAAAGGTTACCTTTCCTCAACAAAGGTTGAAATATTCTATTTTAATCTTAGCAATCTTTGTACTAGCATTATTATTATGAATGAAGATTAAATAGCTTAGATTCTCTTGTTTTGTTTAATAATCAAAATGATTAAATTTTGTGAAGTAAAACAAACAAAAGGAAATAAATTGCATCCACTGCTACCAGGAATAAAAATGGATCCCAGAACAGGACGTTGCTGCTTTTGTGAGCATCTTCATAAACCACAGACAATATGGTGTCATTTTTTCCCAAATATGTCATTGGTGACCACGCTGGCACAGCCAACCCTCCTGTGTGCTGCTGTACTGCCCCCCTGTGGCCGTCTTTGCTCACTGCAGCTCTGGTTTTCTGACTTCAGGGGTTCTGGACGTCCCCAGAACTAAAACAGGATCATTTTAGGAAGAATGAAGAGTACAGTACCTTTTCTCCACGAGCTCCCTTCTCACCCTGAAAGTGATAACAATATTTACTCACAAAAAGCACATGTTAAATAAATAAATAAATGGAATTTTAAAAAGAATAACTAACCTGAGGACATTGAATCGTGCACTGATCTGGACCTGGAACGACCTAAAAAGCAAATTTTTTTTGCTTTATTTTGTGTTTCTTTATTAGTGTTGTTATTATTTGATCTGTTCTGACCACCTCTGGTATTCTGGCCACACCGCAGAGCAGGTCGGCCAGATCGGCGTGGAGCGCGTTCAGCTGCGCGGCGCTGCTGGCGTACAGGATGTTCTGGGTGCTTCCGTCCGTCACGACGCGCCGCAGCTCCTCGGTGGACGCCTGGTTCAAACCCACCGCCAGCACAGTCACACCTTCAAACCACAGGTGTGCATGAGCCTCACAGAACAGAACTCTTGTGGTATTTATGTTTAAGGGAAAAAGAATGAACTTATTAGACGATAATCATTTCCGGAAATTGATCGATTCTGATTTTTTTTTAAATTCTTTTGATCCACTCAGTTAGATTTATTTTAAATTCGAGTTTACACATTTATAAACATTTGTTTAGAAATAGAAGAAGAATCTTTATTTCTATAGCACTTTTCACAGAACGAATTCACAAAGTGCTTCACAAAAGAGAATAAAATCAGAAGACACAGGGAAATAAAATCAATAATCAATAATAAAACACAGTAAAACATAGTAATACAAGGGCTAAGATCAACTCAAAGCTCTCCTGAATAAAAACGTCTTGACCTGAGATTTAAAGCATACATTACATTGCAATACATGAATAATCTACTATATGATTTGAATATATTTATATTAATGTGATCCAGCTCACAGACTGTAAAATGTAATAATGAGAATGTTAATATCATCCAGTGTTACATGGATTTTCTAAAGGAGAATTTCTAACAAAAATGTTCAGATCATTAACATTGTAAACATTGTTCTGCCTCTCCTGGAGGACGTTTCGGTTTGGCCACTAGGGGGCCTTTTTCCAAGAAGAATAAGCAAAAAACGGTTCTTTAGACAAGAAATGATTAATTTAAAAAATATTTCCTTGAAAGAGTTTGGAAAATTCATATAAAGATGTTCATTTCGTCAACAATGTAGGTTCAGGTCGACCGAGCGTTAGCATGAGCAGTTCTATGGGAAATCCCATTAAACGTTAGCATCAAGCTAGCGGACTTTTGCATTAGATCGATATCTATTGATTATTGATCTAATAAGCTTAGATCTATTCAAACTGATGAATCGATTGTATTATATTATAATAAATTATATTATGTATATATATATTAAAAATAGATCCCAAATTCCAAATCAAAGTGTCCAATTACAAAAAGAACTTTATACAAAAGTTCAAATGGAAATGAATAAACCTTAGACGACATGTTTACCCAAAAAAACTGTAACACTTTATAATATCATTCAATAATATGTTTTTTCAAAATATTAACAATCATTAATATGTTTATAGAGTATTAATAGGACATTTATAAGTACAATAATCCAAATAAAAATTCATTAACACACTCAGTGTGAGTCGTCAACATCTAAAGGGAGAGCATTGTCTACAAATGTTATGTTATTATTATTTTTTTTATTTATTTACATATTTAAACTAATATTTAAAGATTTAAGATTAAACTGCTTATAAGCGTAACAAATCCAATATTATATTGAGTTTTTTGCAGCAATAAAATTCCTTTTAATAAGCATTCTGCATGTTTTTTACACATAATTTATTAAAAATTTAGCACAAAATGACATTCGTCACTTTGTGTTTTCATTCTATTTGATCAAAATGTTCCAGTTTCTTCTTTAGTGACTTTTGTTGCAAATTTTTTGTGTTTGTAACCTTCAGATTACATTCAACTTGTTTTATTATATAAATGTATTAAACGTATGTTGACAACAATGTGAGTGACGCTGCATCACACCTGACGCTCGCAGATTATTGGCTGAGAGTGTCAGGTTGTCGGCAGATCTTCTGTCAGTGATGATGACGACGGCGCCGGGCACTCTCGGTCTCCGTCCAGCCGAGGGGTTCAGGAGGTACTGCTCGGTGAACGCCAACGCTTGACCTGCAGAGAGAGAGAGAGAGACGGCCGATGTCGTGACAGCTCCACACATGTGTTAATGTCTCGTGAGGGAGCCAGAAAAAAAAGAAACATCTGACCAATGTTGTTCCCGGGGCTTTCGTCAAACGGCGTGGACTGGATCTCTTGGAGCAGCGTGTCAGATCTGCTGTGACGGCTGAGCAGAAACCAGGTTTTGGGTCGAAAGCCGTACACAACAACTCCAACCTGACAGAAAATGGAAAAAAAGTTTAAAAGTTATGTATTCTTGCAGAATCGTGTAACACTGACAGATTATTTAGGGATTTAATAAGAATCAAAGCTATGATCGCCATTGGTTGGCCCACAGTCACCACCCGCTGCCCTCACTGCCCGCCATTGACACCTCTGTTGACCTATCCACACACACACACAGCACCACCTTTTCATTTTGTAAGGCTGCTTCAAGAAATTGATGGAAAAAGGTCTTTTTTTTAAAATGTCGGCTTTTCTGTTGGTTTTATCTCCATAGCAACCATTTTGTATTTTGTTTGCCTGGGGTCATCAAACAGATTGACGTTAGTTTCATAAGAATCGGCAAAAGTAAATTTTTGGGTTTCCTTAGCAACGGAGGTTTTCAGCTAACCACGCCCATATTCCTCATAGGTTCGTATCCTATGTTAAAAATACTTGTTACAGTTTCAGCCTGGGATCAACATGAAACACTTTTTAGGAATTCTTAGGACGAGTATTTGTTTGTAACAGCTACTAAAACTCTTTTTTTTTTAGTCAAGATGGCCACCTCCGCCCAGGTCAAAGGTCAATAAAACTCTTGTAGTTATTTTAAACTTCAGCTGTCAACATGTTTGTGGAGTTTTGTGAAAATCGGATGAACAAAAGTGTCGTTTTCACATTTTGTGGAAAAGCGTGACAATCGCTAAATCTCACAAAATGGCCCCTAAGCCATAGGTCATGTGGCCATCCCATAATGAAGTCCACAGGATCATCCCTGAAACGTGTATTTTTGTTTCATTCTTGTATTTAAAAATATATTTTTTTGGCCCCATAAGAGATTTTAATCCCATTCTTTTTTTTTTATTTTGTATTTTTTGGTTGGGTTTACTCGCTGTGATCAGGCCCGGCCCTGGGCTGCATGGCACCCTGATTATAGTGCATCAAATTTTATTTATGTAATTAAATTATTCCTTTTTTCTTAGATGAAATGAGTGGTGCATTTAACTGTTGAACAGAAAAAAATGTATACAATCATTGCAATTTGACGTGCTCTTCAGCAGATGCCGCCCTAGGCGCCCGCCTAGGTCATCTAAACCTAGGGCTGGCCCTGGCCATAATTTTTTTTTTTTTTTTTGCAAAAGTTGTTGCATTGTGGTCTATTCGCTAATGCAGTGAGCGTTGATGAACGCTAGTTTTTCGCAAAGACTTCTGGGAAATTTCTAGTGAACTCGACTTTGGAATAGTGGATTTGGACAGTACTAGAAGATGGTAAATCCACTAAATATTGCACAATGTAGTAAGTATTGAAGGAGTTTGGACATAGTCTGTGTGTATTTTGTGTTCTGCTACACGCTGGTCATGTCTGTTTGAGTTTAGGCCTTTTCTTTGCAGATTTTTTAGAGGCTTTTTGTGTCATCGTCGATGACTGCCAAAATAAAAACCCACCTGTGAGTCACGAGGTCCAATGGCGGCCAGAGATCCCGCTATACTTGTCAGGAGATCACGCAGAGGTCCAGCCAAACCGGCCCGATCGGTGGATGCGGGCACCAGAAACACCACATCAAGGCGTCCGCCCACACACACTGAGAACATAGTCACTTTTATTTATTTTTAATGGGGCGGGGGGGTTGCAAGCGACAATAAAGAGACATTACCAGTGCGTTCATCCACATAGGTTTCCGTTCCAACTGCTCTTGCAAAAGTTGGTTGAATAGTAAACCTGTATCTCCGACCCAAACGGAGTCCGTTCACCACGTAGGAGTTGGTCAGCGCCGACAGCGTGACGGACAAGCCCTGCCCAATATCTGAGGAACGTCCAGTTAGAACGGCAGCAGACACGCATGTGAGGCAGCCGTCAAAACCATCCTCACCCGTCTCCTCTTTCCAGCGGAGAATGTAACCTGTCGCATCTGGAAGAGGAATCCAGCGCAGCTGCACGGAATCCTGGGTAATGTCTGTCACTCGTAAAGTTGTAGAGAGTAGAGCAGGTGACAGCGTATTATAACCAGCTGTGGAGAGAAACGTCTTCGTCAGCTTGCAGAACAAAACGACACAACAGCCGGGCCACATGTGCAGCTTAAACATTTACATAAGGACACATTTATTTATTTATTTAAATGAATCCGGAGCTAAATTGAGGTTGATTTTATTTAAAACTCAAATAAAACAAATTAAAAATATATTAGGGTTAGGCTACAAAAAAATGTTTAATTATCCGAAACTTTTTGCTATTCTAAAGAAAAACAATTATTTTCAGCGACAAATTCTACATTTTGTAGGTTTCA
This sequence comes from Oryzias javanicus, assembly GCA_003999625.1. Classification (NCBI taxonomy): domain Eukaryota; kingdom Metazoa; phylum Chordata; class Actinopteri; order Beloniformes; family Adrianichthyidae; genus Oryzias; species Oryzias javanicus. The sequence goes on from CM012441.1 coordinate 34,924,090, forward strand.
AAAATAAAAATGTCAAATTTTAAACTTTTTTCTCAGGTTCAAATTTTTATTTTCACTTTTAGCTCTTTTTTTTTATTTTCAAATCTGAGAATTCCTTCAATAAGGACGATTTTGATGCCTGTATGTAGCACCTGGTAGCTGATAAAACTGCTTTTTACACAAAGTCTTGGGAAAACTTCAGACTATGATGGTACAGATAATTTAAGGAGCGAAATCTGGGCCAAGATTATTTGAAACCTAAATAAAACAAATTGAAAAAATGTCCAAAAAATATTGAAAATGTCCAAAAGTTTTTGTTATTCTAGATAAACTGAATTATTTTTGTCGTCAAATGTTCATTTTTTTTGCTTCAATTTTTTCTTTTTTTAGGTTTAAAACCCAGAAAGTCCATTTCCAAACTTATTTTTCCAGTTTAACTATTTTTTGTGTTTTCAATTTTAAAATTTTCACATTCGAAAACAAAAAAAAGATTAAAAGTGAAAAAAATATATAAATTTGAATTTTGAAACCTAAAAACACAACATCATATAACAAAACATAACATAGCGCCAATTAAATTGGGGCCAATATTATTCGAATTCCAAATAAAACAAATTGAAAAACATATTGATGTTTGGCCAAAAAAAAATTAAATTATCCAAAACATTTTGCTATTCTTAAAAAAACGTAATTATTTTCAGGTTTTGATTTCTATTTTTTTTAAGGTTTCAAAAGTCAAAATTTCTATTTCAAGTCTTTTTATTTTTTGTTTTTGAATCTGAAAATTTCAAGATTGAAAATAGAAAAAAAAGTTGAAACTGAATAAAAAGTTTTGAAATTGACAAGTTTTATACCAAAAAAAAAATGGAACATTTGAAACCAAAATAATTTTCACATTCGAAAACAAAAAAAAAGATTAAAAGTGAAAAAAATATATAAATTTGAATTTTGAAACCTAAAAACACAACATCATATAACAAAACATAACACAGCGCCAATTAAATTGGGGCCAATATTATTCAAATCCCAAATAAGACAAATTGAAAAACATATAGATGTTTGGCCAAAAAAAATTAAAATATCCAAAACGTTTTGCTATTCTTAAAAAAACGTAATTATTTTCAGGTTTTGATTTTTATTTTTTTTTAAGGTTTCAAAAGTCAAAATTTCTATTTCAAGTCTTTTTATTTTTTGTTTTTGAATCTGAAAATTTCAAGATTGAAAATAGAAAAAAAAGTTGAAACTGAATCAAAAGTTTTGAAATTGACAAGTTTTATACCAAAAAAAAAAAATGGAACATTTGAAACCAAAATAATTTTCACATTCGAAAACAAAAAAAATATTAAAAGTGAAAAAAATATATAAATTTGAATTTTGAAACCTAAAAACACAACATCATATAACAAAACATAACATAGCGCCAATTAAATTGGGGCCAATATTATTCGAATCCCAAATAAGACAAATTGAAAAACATATTGATGTTTGGCCAAAAAAAATTAAATTATCCAAAACATTTTGCTATTCTTAAAAAAACGTAATTATTTTCAGGTTTTGATTTTTTTTTTAAGGTTTCAAAAGTCAAAATTTCTATTTCAAGTCTTTTTATTTTTTGTTTTTGAATCTGAAAATTTCAAGATTGAAAATAGAAAAAAAAATTTGAAACTGAATAAAAAGTTTTGAAATTGACAAGTTTTATACCAAAAAAAAAAATGGAACATTTGAAACCAAAATAATTTTCACATTCGAAAACAAAAAAAAAGATTAAAAGTGAAAAAAATATATAAATTTGAATTTTGAAACCTAAAAACACAACATCATATAACAAAACATAACATAGCGCCAATTAAATTGGGGCCAATATTATTCGAATCCCAAATAAAACAAATTGAAAAACATATTGGTGTTTGGCCAAAAAAAAATTAAATTATCCAAAACATTTTGCTATTCTAAAAAAAACGTAATTATTTTCAGGTTTGGATTTTTTTTCTAAGGTTTCAAAAGTCAAAATTTCTATTTCAAGTCTTTTTTTTTTTTTTGTTTTGAATCTGAAAATTTCAAAATTGAAAACAGAAAAAAAGTTGAAACTGAATAAAAAGTTGTTGTTTAGTTTTATATGAAAAAAAATGAAAATTTGAAACCAAAATAATTTGGTTTATTTTAGAACAGCAAAACATTTAGAATATTTTAATATTTTTTGGTTGAAGTTTTATTTGAAATAATATTGACTCCAATTTAGCTCCATACACACTCTCCTTGTGTGAATGTTTAAGCTGCAAATGTGGAGCTTTGATTTATTCAAACTCACGTGTGAGGACTCTGACGGACACGGGGGTTCCCTCTCTGTTCTGAACCAAGGCTATGACCTGAACCTCATACTGAGCTCCAGGGTCCAGCTGGACCAGATCCACAGCGCTCACGTCTCCGCTCACCAACTGGCTCTTCTCCTCCCCACCTACAGCGCCGCAAGACAAACGCACGCCGGGGGAGAATGTGACGGGCGCTCAGAGAAAATCCATCCAAGACGACGCTTACAGGTCTAATCAATAAAAGCCTCACTTCACTTAAAGAAAGATCGCTGAGCTGCAAGACGGATGAAACTGACACGGCACAAAAACAACACACATAAAAAATGACTTATGCTTTTTTTTTTTTTTTTTGGTCTGGATCTGTCTGAGGGAGGCGGCTGTGAAGAATGCACTTCCAGCCCAGGTGTGATGATTTTTCAGAGTGCCGGAGGCAGGAGTTTGACATTTCAGAAGAGCAGGTTGCTGAAAGCTTCGTGCTGCATAAACAGGCCAGGCAGGCAGCTGGAAGGCTGCTTGACAGAGGTTCAGGAGTAATGAGAAGCGCTCCGAAATGCTGCTGTCATGTAGGATGTCGTCTTTAATTAAAAAAGGTGGTTCTGCTCCTCCTCAGAACACGTTGAAGTGCACACAAAATAGATATATTAGTGAAAGAAAACTGTACATTTATTCATAAACTTGTATTTAATTGCAAATATTAACATCAAGATCAAGTTTAGGTGTGTTCAAAGACCAAAGCTAAAACTTTGCCTGAAGTAGAACCAGTAATATTACTTTCATATGTGATTAGAAGAGCAAAGGTCAAGTATTGTTGAGTACACCCTCCAGCAATGATATAAAAGTCATCCATCTTCTTTGCTCATTAAATCCCTTTTGAAGTTATAGGGTTGCTAGAGCCTATCCTAGCTAATGTAGTGCGAAGGCGGAGTTTAACCTGAACGGGTCACTAGTCTGTTGCAGGGTCACACACGCTCACATGCACATGTGGGGCAATTTATAGACACCAATCAACCTATGAGGCGTGTTTTTGTGAGAGCCAATCGGAGCGCCCTGACTCTCGTGCACAACGGGAGGCCCAGCTAGCAACGCCGAGTGGGCCCCATGTGAAAATTTGGGCCCCGAAAGGGTTCGGGCGCAGTTTCAATGGTGGCTCCACCTGTATTTGCCCACATTGGCTTAATTGAGAACTCGAGTACGCTATGCTAGCCAGGTGGATTAGCTCGCTACGCTATTGGCTTAAGTGGGCACTCAGTAGGTCGGCTCGCTATGCTTGTCAGCCGCCTAGTGGACAGTATAATAGCGAGATAGCTCTGCTTGTTTCTTACTACGCTGTCCACTAGGCGGCTGACTAGCGTAGCAAGCCGGCCTACTCGAGTTCTCACTTAAGCTAATGTGGGCTAACACAGGTGGGGCCACCACAAAAACTGCGGACTAACCCATTCGGGGCCCAAATTTTATGGAGAGAAAATAGACTCAGTCCGATTTGTGAGTGAGTAATTCTTGATTTGTAACTTGTGTAATTTGTTTTGTGCATAAGTAAAAAAAAAACAAAATACAATTTACAAATTCACAAATTAAAATTTAAAACTACGCACAAATCACCTCGTTAGATTTATAATCTAAGTTTAACACGGCTAAAAAGAAAACTCTGACGACCAAGGATTCTAGCAGAATTTAAACGCATCACGAACGGACAAAACTGTGTGACGTGAAAAGAGTCTCACCGTAGAATCGTGCGTAAATTTTGTGTGTGCGTAAGAGGTGATTCATATGTAATTTTTAAAGATTTGCACGTGTAAGTACCTTCAAACTGTTGTAATTTAATTTGCGCATATGTATATTGTATGTGCATTTTTTAAAATTCAGTAAATGTTTTACTTATGCACAAAACACATTATATGAGTTACAAATCAAGAATTACGCATGCACGAATCGGAGTGAGTCTATTTTCTCTCCATAACATTTCCTGCTCACTTTTAAACCACATGGGGCTCACTGGTGTTGCTGGCTGGGGAAAGCATGAAACTCTACAAAGAATTGGGATTCGAACCGGGAACGTTTCAATGTGGGCCGAGACAGCTAACCACAGTAACCAACATGTAGCATGTCATAAAAGAAATCTAAATAGTCAGTGAAAAAAAAAAAAAAAGAATCAGCCCCCGTCAAGAGTCAGAGCTCTGTCTCCCCCTCTGGTCACCAGCCAGAACTGTCTCCAGACTGCACTACATCTCCCAGCAACCCCAGCGCACAGTTCCTCAATGCTGCTCAGTGCGAAGTATTGTTTGTACCACCCTGCCTGCATTACTGAGCGTTTCCATCTGGACCTGATCTTCAGTTTCTGATCCTGACCTTCACCTGGACTCTGACCTCTCGAGTCTCCTCTTTGACGATCCCAAACTCGTGATTGACCTCTGCCTGTCTGACCCTGATTCAGCTTTGTGGACTTTTAACCGTGCTTCATTTCCGTCTAAACTTATAAACCTGCTGAACATGAAAGCAGCTGTTTGTGACACCATCTAGCAGTTTTCATCAATAAAATCATAAAGTTTCTTAAGATGGGATTCAATGGAGGATGGTTCCTTTTGGAACCAGACTTCAGTGGTCTTTTGAGGAGCTGCAACATGACAGATAGATATACACTTTATAAATCCAGAGGGAAATGATGGCGGTCTGCAACACGTACAAGACGTGTTGCGCGATGGTGGGCAGCAGCCACGCAAATCTGGCGGCGCTAATTGCCCAGAAAAGACACGAGGAGGGAACAGGAATTATGTCAAAAATCAAGCATCTTTGATCTGTATCGCAGTAGAACCGCATAGATGGAAGTACAAGCAAGAAACACATTGATTGAAGAAAACGGACTCCCACACGTAAGAGAGTCACCAAGAATGTAGGTTTCCATGACAACGGGCTCTGCTTATCACACTTTCAGCGGATTGTTTTGGTCCGGTCGAGGGAGTTTGCCCTTGGCTCGGGAGTTCCTGATTAGAGATGAATGTTTAGGCGCAGGTAGACTGCTTACACCCGTTTTAAAATCGCTGCATTGGCTCCCTGTGCAATTCAGGATTGATTTTAAAGTTCTTTTATTGGTTTATAAATGTTTTTATGGCATCGGGCCTTCTTATTTAACTGATATGATTTTAAGGTATGAGCCCCCGCGGACCCTGAGGTCCTCTGGAACAGGCCTGTTAGTCATTAGTCATTCCAAAAGTTAGAACTAAAACATACGGCGAGGCCTCATTCAGTTACTATGGACCTCGCCTGTGGAACAGCCTCCCAGAATGCATCAGGGCCGCAGAGACTGTTCATGTTTTTAAAGGAAGGCTCAAGACCGACCTTTTTAATCTGGCTTTTAGTTAAACTTTTGAGAGTTGTCTAAATATTTTGTTTTATCCTCTCTTTTTACTTAATTTATATTTATTTACTTTTACTGAATTATGTGTATTTTTATATGCATGTGTATATGTATGTGTATGTATATATATATATTTTTTTTTTCTGAGATTTAAATCTGCTTTTATTCATTTATTTATTATTATTTTTTTAATCATTTTTTACTCCTTTTACATTTTTAACTCCAGTGTTTTCCTCTGAGGGATCCTCCACATCAGTGATTGCCCTTTCTCGGTAAACTGGGTCGCCACAGTGGGACCTCCCGGGTCTGGCTCTTTGCTAGGATCTGGGGGGTCCTGCGGTGGCATACTCTGTGAACTTGATTGGGGGCTCACTGGTGTGGACAGGTCCCTAAAATATCATTTCCTCACTGCAGTACGAAGCCAGATTTCTAGATTTCTATTTTTCCAGCTTTTTAGTAATTAGTTATTTTTATTGTTTTTAACTTCAAGGTGTGGAAATATGTCGGTGTGTGTTTGTGCGAGTGTGTGGAGGGGTGGGGGTGGGGTTTGAGGGCATTGTCCTTTGTTTTTAACATTTTAATATTTATTTTATGTTAAGCACTTTGATAAAAAATGAACTTTTTGGAAAAGTGCTATATAAATAAAGTTGATTTGATTTGATTCTGAACGTCCAGGTGGAATAACAGATGCTACTTGTGGACTTACTTAAATGTCAGGAATGAAATGGATAGATGACATCCAGGGAGAACACATCGCTGTAATGTGTTTGGGAATGATCTCTGATTCCTGAACTTCTCAGCAAACCGAATTCTCCGGAATAATGTCAAGAGACAACCAAACCTACCGTCTGTCCTCCTCCACGTCACACGATAGGCTGTCGCTCCCTGCACTCCCACCCAGGTGACACGGACTATCTCTGTCCCGGTCTCTTGGACTTGCAGCGACGTCACCGCCCCCACAGTAGATTGGACTGCTTCTTCCGAAGAAAGGCAAGCACTTTACTAAAACCGTCTTTACGGCAGAGATAGATCACTTTGGCGTTTTCCAACAGAACCAAAGTGGGACGTACCTGTCCTAACGTTCAGAAAAGAAGGACTTCCCTCTCGAGAGCCACTGAGAGCGGAAACCTGCACACTGTAAGCTGAATTTGGGTCGAGTCCATCGATGACGTACGAGGAGACATCCGCGTTCACCGTATGAGTCAGTTCAACTCCTGAAAGATGCAAAAGAACATAAAAAACTAGAAAAGTGCATTACCTCCGATAATGCATGTGTGAATGCATTTTGCGGAATGTGATTGCTAAAAATGCTGAAAATTTTTGCTTAAAATCAGCACAAAAAACCTGAAAAGTTGCCAAATTAGCCAAAAAGCTAACACATTGCTAATATGTTAGCTTAACTCAGAATTAGCCCAAAAAAACCCTCAAAAGTTGCCAAATTGCCAAAAAAGCTAACGCGTTTGCTAATGTGTTAGCTTGACTGCAAATTAGCCCAAAAAAACTGAAAAGTTGCCAAATTAGCCAAAAGCTAATATGTTAGCTTAACTCAGAATTAGCCCAAAAAAAACCCTCAAAAGTTGCCAAATTAGCCAAAAAAGCTAACACATTGCTAATATGTTAGCTTAACTCAGGATTAGCCCAAAAAAACCCTCAAAAGTTGCCAAATTTGCCAAAAAGCTAACGCGTGCTAATGTGTTAGCTTGACTGCAAATAAAAAAACCTGAAAAGCTTGCCAAATTTATTTCCAAAAAAAAGCTAACACATTGCTAATATGTTAGCTTAACTCAGAATTAGCCCAAAAAAAACCCTCAAAAGTTGCCAAATTTGCCAAAAAAGCTAACGCGTTGCTAATGTGTTAGCTTGACTGCAAATTAGCCCAAAAAAAAACCTGAAAAAGTTGCCAAATTAGCCAAAAAAAGCTAACCATTGCTTATATGTTAAAGCTTAACCTCAATGAATTAGCCCAAAAAAAAACCCTCAAAAAGTTGCCAAATTTGCCAAAAAAGCTAACGCGTTGCTAATGTGTTAGCTTGACTGCAAATTAGCCAAAAAAACCTGAAAAGTTGCCAAATTAGCCAAAAAAGCTAATATGTTAGCTTAACTCAGAATTAGCCCAAAAAACCCTCAAAAGTTGCCAAATTAGCCAAAAAAAGCTAACACATTGCTAATATGTTAGCTTACCTCCAAATTATCCCAAAAAAACCTCAAAAGGAGCCAAATTAGCCGAAAAAGCATAAGTGCAGAAAGTTTTATAACGATTTGAAAAATGTTCCCATTGACTTAACATAGGGCTAAAAATTATCATAAATTGCGCAAAATCGCAAAAACCGTAAAATTTGCGAAAACCAAAAATACAAGCAGTAATGTCCTTAACGAGCCGAACGTTTTGATACCAAGATTGCATAAATTTCATGAAGTGTGCTTGAGTTTTTACGTGTCAAAAAACGTACGGAAGAAAACGTAAATAGGTGAAAAACAATTGTGTGAATGCATTAATGCATTCACACAATAAGCTGTCGCTACTTCATTTACTGTAGTGAAAACAGTAACCAAACAACAACAATTACCCCCATCACGACGCCACCTGATCTTATACCCCGTGGCTCTAGAGGACCGTGACCATGACACCCGCATGCTCTGAGATGAGATCTCAGTGACTCGAAGCCCCGACAACCCTCCGTTGGAGGGATTGGTCCGCGTGGACAGCGTAACGGCCTCTCCGGCGCGCTGATCGACCACGGCCGCGACACCGATCACCACGGCCTCGTCCGGCTGCAGGCCGTCGATGGTGTAGGCAGAGGCCTCCGCGCCTAAAAGGCGCGACTGTTCCCCGTCTGTAGGCCAGAGCGTTGTTTAACAAACACCACAAATGAAGAGGAAAAAAATCTGAACAAAATCATTTAAGAAATCCAGAATGATGAGAGCATAAGTTTAAAGCACGAACTGTTCTCCTGTCTCCATGTGACTCTGTATCCCGTCGCCTCGCTGACACCCGTCCAGGAAATCCGAATCCTCCGACTGTTCGCGTTGGTCACTCTGAGATTGGTCACTCTGTCTGTAGCTTGTTCTGTGACAATCACATTGAACAACATCCTTTCAGAAGAACAGTCGTTTGTTGGATTCATTTCCTGAACTAGTGAACGAACATAAAACTGGATTTTAAATGTATTTTAACAGTATTTTAAAATTCGCAAGAGCAAAAACTGTTTCATTGAGGAGGAGAAAACCATATAAAAGTCACTCTGGAGCAGGGATGGGCAAACTACGGCCTGGGGGCCACATGCGGCCCCTTAAGATACTTAATCTGGCCCTCCAAATTAAAATACATTGAATCAAAAATCCTAATTATTGTTTTATTTTCATTGTATTTCTGGTTTCTTCTCATGAATGGTGTTGTTTGTCTGGCGTTCGTGTTTTTTTTCTGAGTCAGATGGTGATTTTTCGGATTTCTTTGAGTTCGCATTTTCCTCCTCAACCCATTGGATCACCAAAAAGAACAAAAATCAAAATTTAGAAATTAAAATTCCCAAATTTTCTGTTTTTAAATGATAATTGTGAATTTTCATCCAAATTAAAGCACGTTTTTATCTAAATTCCATATTATCTTTTTAGTTTATGAGGTTCATTACCAAATCACTCCTTCCATCTGCTCCTTGTCCGGCCCTTATGCCAAATTTTAGAACCCTTTCTGGCCCACAAATCAAAAACTTTGCCCACCATTGCTCTGGAGCAGGGGTGTCAAACTCAATCGCACAAGGGGCCAAAATCCAAAACACACTTTAAGTCGTGGGTCGGACAGGATAAAACTTTAAAACCTTAAGTTCTGAGTGTTGCAGATGCTGAAATTGATATCTGAAAATATTAAAGCTGATAGCCAGATAACAAATGCCAAATTAACTAAAAAAACTAAAAAAAAAAAAAAAAAAGCTAATATTCAAAATAGCATAAAAAAACGAAAAAGCCTAAATTAGCCAAAATATTTAGTGTGTAAATATTATCCTAACTCCAAACAGTCAAAAAAAACGTTAAAAAAAAAAAACTAAATTAGCCAAAACAGCTAGCATGTATCTGAAATATTAGCTAAACTCCAATCTTAGAAAATAGTCCAAAAAGCTAGCAGAATCCCATGTTTTAAAGCTTTAAAACTGTAACTTTTAAACATAATTATGAATAATAAAAAGGCAGAAATATTATTCCAGAATAAATCAATTGAAACTTAAATAACTTTCAATATTTTACTCTCCATAAAAATATATTCTTACAAGTTAAAAATAAGCACAAGATTGTGGGGCATCGGGTCATTAATAACAATGAAATAAAATGATCTGGAGGGCCGGATAGAATTACCCGGAGGGCCGGATCTGGCCCCCGGGCCTTGACTTTGACACAAGTGCTCTGGAGCATAAGTAGGACGTTTAAATCTAAATACAAAAAAAAAAACAAAAATACAATAAAATAAATACAATAAAACTCATCTTTGGATCTGCGAAAGAAAAATATCAAAGTTTAAGAGGAAAACAATCCATGTTTGACACTTCTTCTGTCAGTAGCAAATACTTGTACTCAGATGCAGCGCCCTCTAGTGGTTGTTTGAGGGAACAACCGCTAAAGGACAACCGTGTTTACTTGGAAAATAACAAATTTATGAGCCTATTATATAAGTTACACTCCCGACTAAGCTATGAAAAAAAAACTGCGACTCATATTACGGAAAATACGGTAGCGGATAATGAGTCTTATTGATTCACTCAGCAGAACAAAGACGTGCTGCAGCGCCGTTGGCATGACAACCGAAAATAACCCAGTTTACTAGATCACTTATTATTGGGTCAAATTTCATTTGATTAATTGAAGATGCCTTCAGTTTGTAAAAGAACGTTAAAAAAAACCCGTGTGACAGCTTATAATGTGTATTTTAGTTGTGAAGACTTTTATTGTGACAGCGCCACCTACTTCTGGTTTTAAAATGATCATGTTTCTCACATATTAGGCAAAATGTATCATTTCGATTGAAAGTATTCGTCCATATCACTTTAAAATCTGCTTCTCATAATGAGGCTGGCTCTTTAAGTACATCGATGTTTCAAATTCTTATTCTTTATAATGCTATTGTGTGTGTTCAGGCTTCCACGTCGTGCGTTAGTTTCTGATAATGCGCACTTCATTGCGCATTATCAATTTCTTATATCATGGTCCGGATGAATACTCGATTCTGATTGGTTGCTGGGTGTGGATTTAAAGGTGATATTCCACAGTGGTAATGCACACCTAAAAAAGAAGTTCTAGTCAGAGAAAAATGTTCTGCATCAACCCAGAGGTTCTTTAAAACAAACTTTTGCTTCGTCTTCTGGACAAAAATAAGCACTGATGCTTCATTTAACCCTTTGTAGCAATCAGCATATACATATGCAGTTTATTTGTCTATAGTTTACGTATGTATTATTATTAATGCATTAATAATCTATATATGTTTTAGATAAATGTATATTAATCTGATCCAGATAACATACTGTCAAATGATTTAGTGAAATAATGAGATTATTAATATAATAGATTGTTACATGAATTCTCAAAATGTTCAGATCATTAACATTGTTCTGCTTCTCCTGGAGAGCGTTTCAGTTTGGCCACTAGGTGGCGATTGTGCACCTCATCCTAAAAAAAGAAAGTATGAGGAAAAAACTGTGTTTTAGATCACAAATGGTTACTTAAATATTTCATTAAAAGTTTGGAAAACTTGTGAGTTTAAAGACGTTAGCATTAGCCGTCCTCTGGGAAATCCCATTAAACGTTAGCATCAAGCCAGTGGATTTTAGCTTTATGTGCTAAATCGATGTATATTTTTATAAATCGATTATTGATCTGTTAAGTTTAAATAGATTCAGATCGATTAATCGGTTTTATCAACCCAACCCTAATGATCACATGCCAGATCACGTATCAAATAATCCTCTTTTTGTGAAAAAGCGATCTAAACCAAAACAATAACAAGAATAACGTAATAAATATCCATTGAAATTGTATTTCTTTTGCAAGTGACCGTAGTATAAGAGATGTCATCCCTTACTTCGACACAATAACATTTAGACTTATTAATTATATTATAAATTATAATAGACATTTATGCATTTTTGAATTAAATTGGAACATTTAGATGAATATCTAAGATTACAATAAAAAGTTTGTCTGCCACATTTGGCACATTTCTGAAGTTTAGGAAGTTTATTCTGAGCTGCTCAGCAGTTATTGTGTGAATGCATTCAATGCATCATATCAAAAACATGGTATCAAAATGTTTGTCTCATTAAGTACATTACTGGTTGTATTTTTGGTTTTCGCAAATTTTACGGTTTTCGCGATTTCGCGCAATTTTTAGCCCATGTTAAGTCAATGGGGACATTTTTCAAATCGTTATAAAAAACTTTGTGCACTTTTACAACTTATGCAATATTGGTGTCAAAACGTTCCGCAAATTTAGTACATTCATGCCTGTGTTTTCAGTATTCTCAAAATTTACGTTTTTTACACAAATTGAGCTAATTACTAGCCTCATTGGAAATGAATGGGAATTTTTCAAATCCTTTCGAAACTTTATGAACTTTTGTAACTTATGCAGCAGTGGTATCAAAACGTTCAGCTTGTTCAGGACATTCATGCTTGTACTTTTGAAATTCGTACACTTAACGATTTTAACGCAATCTATGCTAGTTTACTAGCCTCATTAACAATTAATGGACATTTTTCAAATCGTTATAAAACTTTGTGCACTTTTTACACTTGTGCAATATTGGTATAAAAACGTTCAGATGGTGGAGGACATTATGGCTAGTTTTTTTGGTTTTCGCAAAATTTACGGTTTTTACGCAAATTATGCTAATTACTATCCTATTGAAAAGGAATGGGAATTTATCAAATCCTTTAAAAACTATGCATTTTAGTAACGTGTTAGCTTTTATGGCTAATTTGGCAACTTTTAAGGTTCTTTTGGGCTAAATTGGAGCTAAACTAGCATGTTAGCAACGTGTTAGCTTTTATGGCTAATTTGGCAACTTTTGAGGTTTTTGGACTAATTTGGAGTTAAACTAACATATTAGCAATGTGTTAGCTTTTTTGGCTAATTTGGGAACTTTTGAGGTTTTTTGGGCTAATTTGAAGTTAAGCTAACATATTAGCAACATATTAGCTTTTTTGGCTAATTTGGCAACTTTTGAGGTTTTTTGGGCTAATTTGAAATTAAGCTAACATATTAGCAACGTGTTAGCTTTTTTGGCTAATTTGGCAACTTTAGATGTTTTGTTGGGCTAATTTGGAGTTAAGCTAACTTATTAGCAACGTGTTAGCTTTTTTGGCGAATTTGGCAACTTTTTAGGTTGTTTGGGGCTAATATGGAGTTAAGCTAACATATTAAGCAACGTTGTTAGCTTTAGATATTAATGCAATTAAGCACTTTATGCACCTTATCCAATTTATGCATTTCATGCAAATTAATGCAATTAATGCAAATTAATGCTATTTATAGCTAGCATATTCAGCAAAAATGCATTCACATATGCATTATCATAGGTAATGCACTTTTCTAGTTTTAGATATGTATTTGTTTTTTGTTGATTCTTTTTTTATGGTCCACAATCTACCCACGCATCCTTCGATGTATTGAGCTCCGCAGACTTCCACAGTCGACGAGCAGACACGCAACTCATCCTCCATCTGCTCCACTCACCTGGTTTGATGTAAACTGTGACCGTTTCTCCTTCGTTTTCTCCCACCAGTGCTGTGACACTCACACCGTAAGACACGCCCACCACAAGGTCTCTGAGGTCAAGGGTCGTCTGATTTCCAGGGATGACCCGGCTTTCCTCTGTTCCCACTGACATGACATGAACAACACAGCAATAAGTCAACAGATATATTTCTCTAAATGTCTGAAAAACTGGAAAAAACCCTCAAATCAACGTACCTTCTGCGTTCAGAACAGTTATTTTGTACTGTGTAGCCCCAGCGACGCCGGTCCAGCCCAGTCTGACGGTGCTGCCCAAAGACTCCACCACTCTTAGGTTGGACACTCTTCCTACTGGCTGCTCCTCTGCACCATCAGAACATCAACATTCTGATTTAGTTTTAACAAGTGCTTTTGTTTTTGATTTGATTCAACTTTTCACTGTTGTTTGTCTAAAACGCAGCTTTTTTTCCACCTGTACTGATGGATGTTGCTCTGCCTGGACTGGAAAACCTTCATGAGTTACCTGGTATTCAGCAGCGCTCGCAGTCTCGGACTGACCTCTAGCTATCGTGTAGGCGGGTGTGGCCTCTTCACTGCCGTCGAACAGCGTGTAGAGCGTGATGACGTATTCCGTTTTAGGTTGAAGGCCTGTTAGGACGTAGCTGGTGACGGCTCTCGGGAAAGACAGGGTCTGCATGCGGCTTCCTTAAGACATCAAATCCAAGATCAGTTTGTTTCTATTCAAAATTTACTGCAATTTTATCCCTGTGTGATATAAAACTTAACCCGTTTACACCGGAGTTTCAGTAATTTACTGTACTTTTTTAATTGTTAACGTGACCAAGATAATTCCTGAAGGAGAAAAGCGACTCACGACACTTTTCTCCTTCAGAATCTACTTAAATTAAGATGGAATTTGCTAAAAGACTTGAAATTTCATCAAAGAACCATGACGGACTGCTAAAGTTGGCCTAAATTTCTGAAAAAATTGTAGTAAGTTTCCTTAAAAATCTTCAGTGCACACTTGTTTTGCAAAAACATTAAGTGTGTTCCTTAAATAAGAGCTAAGCTCCAAATTAGTCCAAATAGCCTAAAAAGCTAACACATTCTTAAAATATATTCGAAAATAGGCTAAAAATCTGCAGTAAAAGCCAAATTATTCAACAATGTTGCGCCTGTTACTAAAATATTGGGTAAACTAAATATGCGGCTTAACAAACCCCAGTAGGTAACATATTAGAGAAAAATGTTAGCATGTTGCAAAACTACTAGATAAATTCCAATTAGCATAAAAGAACCTCAGTAGATAACAAATTAGGCAAAAACGTTAGCATGTTGCTAAAAAAAATATTAGACAAAAACAAAATTAGCATAAAAAACCTCAAACGATGACATATTAGCCAAAAGACAAACAAAGAAAAATATTAGCATGTTGCTAAAATATTAGATAAATTCCAAGTTGGCATTAAAAAAAACACAGTAGATAAAATATCAGCCAAGGATGTTAGGATGCTGCTAATACAATTTACTGGCTAAAATTTTTGAAAAATGTCGAACTAGCATGAACAAACCTCAAAAAATACTAGACAAAAACGTTAGCATGTTGCTAAAAAATATTAGACAAATACCAAATCAATATAAAAAACCTCAAATGATAACATATTAGCCAAAAAAGCTAGCATGTTGCAAAAATATTAGATAAATTCGAATTAGCATAAAAAACCCTCAAACGATAACATATTAGGCAAGAACGTTAGCATGTTGATAAAATATTAGATAAATTCCAAATTGGCCTAAAAAAAAAACCTCAGTAGATAACATGTTAGCCAAGGATGTTAGGATGCTGCTAATACCATTTACTGGCTAAAATTTTTTTAAAAATTTCGAACTAGCATGAACAAACCTAAAAAAAATACTAGCCAAAAACGTTAGCATGTTGCTAAAAAATATTAAACAAATACCAAATCAACATAGAAAACCTCAAATGATAACATATTAGCCAAAAAAAGCTAGCATGTTGCAAAAATATTAGATAAATTCGAATTAGCATAAAAAAAACCCTCAAACAATAACGTATTAGTAAAGAACGTTAGCATGTTGCTAAAATATTAGATAAATTCCAAATTAGTATAAAAAACCTCAGTAGATAACATATCAGCCAAGGATGTTAGAATGCTGCTAATACAATTTACTGGCTAAAACTTTTGAAAAATGTCGAACTAGCATGAACAAACCTCAAAAAATACTAGCCAAAAACGTTAGCATGTTGCTAAAAAATATTAGGCAAATACCAAATCAACATAGAAAAACCTCAAACGATAACATATTAGCCAAAAAAAGCTAGCATGTTGCAAAAATATTAGATAAATTCGAATTAGCATAAAAAAAACCTCAAACGATAACGTATTAGTAAAGAAAGTTAGCATGTTGCTAAAATATTAGATACATTCCAAATTAATATAAAAACCTCAGTAGATAACATGTTAGCCAAGGACGTTAGCATGATGCTAAAATCATTCAACTCACTGGCTAATTTATCAGATAAATGCCAAATTAGCATCGAAACAAACCTCTTAACATAACTAGATTATTACATGATAAAAAAGCAGGTATGTAGATACTATAGTGCTACAGTGGCGGAACAGTTCAGCTCTAAGACTCTCCAAAAGTGTGACCTCTCTAACTGATTCTACAGTTTAGGAGTCAGCACAGAAAAGGAACGATCTCTCCGGAACTGACATTTGGTTCTCGGAACCAGTAACAAACACGCAAAAACTTAGAAAGTCAGATCCGAAGGGGTAAAACAGTGCCAGTGTTTTAAAAGCAAAAATGAGAATTTTCATAAAAATCAGATATTGTACTGGCAGCCAGTACACAGAGACCAGGATGGGGGGTCATGTGATCAAACTTCTTAGCACCACTTGGACAATTCAGCCCGGACAACACAAAAGCATGGGTCACTATTTCAAGGTTTGACTTGGATATGAAGGTCTTAATCCTGGTAAAACTGGAAAAAGCAGGACCTGGTATCATCAAGTTTCACTTCCAAGTTAGTGACCACAGACTTTTCACAGAGAGTGAGAGCGAGGAGGTCCAGACCATGATCCTGATGCCCAAACGGGAAAACACAACGACTTGTGTTTTGGTCTCACTGAGTCCAAGAAAATTAGCCGACATCCACAGCTTAACTTCATTGAGGCATTTCGTTAACTGAGCGGTCGGGACCTTTGAGAACGGGGACATAAATTTGGCAGTTGTCAGCATAAAGATGGAAATCCACCTTATGTTTCCGAAGCAGCTTCTCCAGTGGGA
This sequence comes from Oryzias javanicus, assembly GCA_003999625.1. Classification (NCBI taxonomy): domain Eukaryota; kingdom Metazoa; phylum Chordata; class Actinopteri; order Beloniformes; family Adrianichthyidae; genus Oryzias; species Oryzias javanicus. The sequence continues at coordinate 34,940,762 of CM012441.1, forward strand.
GCATGTAGAAAAGCAGTGGGCCCAGAACAGACCCCTGAGGGACTCCCCACCTCAGGGGATAACACTTGAGCGAGTGAGGACCCATGCTGACACAGAATGACTTGTCTGTGAGAGATAGGATCTCATCTTCTGCAGAGCTTCCCCAGAGACCCCCACTCAGTGTTCCAGCCGACCAATCAGGATCTCGTGATCGGTGGCTAATAAAATGTTATTAAAATTTTTAAAGTGTGCCGTGTTTAGATCTGAAACCGGACTGGAAAGTCATTAGCTAAAATATTAGATAAATGACAAATCAGCAAAAAAAAAAAAAAAAAACCTCATAACGTACTAGCCAAAAACATTAGCATGTTGCTAATAATATTAAATGAATTTCCAAATTAGCATTAAAAAACACTCGTAACATATTATCCAAAAATGTTAGCATGTTGCTAAAAATATAAGATAATTTCCAAATTAGCATAAGAAACCTCAGTAGATTCCAAATGAGCTAGCCTAGCATAATGCTAATATACCAGCTCAATGCCAAATCATTTAAAAAATACTCTTAAAGATGGTTTCAAAGTGCACCAAGTTTTTGAAGAATTTTGCATTCACTATCAAAACTATAAAGTTTCTAAATACAAATATCCCTGTACCAGACTGATGGCCTGTTGGTGGCGTTCCTCGCCTTTACCCAGCTGTATCTCAGGTAGGCTTTAGCGACCCCGTGACCTCCAAAAATGATCGAAAGATTGATTTTTTTAAAAGCTTTAAATTATTATTCTCTTTACTTCAGGCACAAACTTTGATTTATTCCAGCAGCCGTTAAGTGAAGGTGATGCATAGAGGCACTAAAAAAAAATGATCTCCAACAGTCAAACTTCTATAAATCAAAGCCGAGGAATCGTTCTAAGGATTCCTCCACTTGTAGAAGAAATTGTGACAGAACCTAAAAAACAGCGAGCTGGAATTCCAAAACTCTAAATAATTTTCCCATGCACGCCTGACCTTGCCCCTCCCTCCACTCCAGCCGGTACCCTCGAGAAGACGGAATGAGCCTCCAGGTGAGGCTGATGGTGGAGGGTCCGGTGGTCACCGCTCGGAGGACCTGCTGCTCCTGACGCTCTGAGAGAAACATGGAATCAATCAGTCTCTGTTATACTTAAGGATCCAACAAACTACAGAACAAACAGTCCTGTAAGAAATTATTCAAAAGTTTTAGTAGATTTTATCCAATAAAAGAAATGGTCTGTTGACTTTAGATATACTCAATATAAACAGGAAGGTTGTACTTTACCAGTTATTTAAATTTGGAAAAACGTGTATCTGATACTACAGAGGTTGTGGTACTCATCAATTTCAATAGTAAATGCTGTTGTTTTTAAAGACAATACGCTTTTAACAAGTAACAGAAAGAAACTTTGTGGGACTTGGATAAATAAGGTTTAGCACATTAGAATAATTCGCAAAAAAAATTCATTTTAAATCTGTTTTGAATTTACTGAGTTCAGTGTAAGAAAGAATGATAATGGGATTTTTGAAAACAGTTGGTACCAACTTGGGATGTCCCGATCCGATTACGTGATCGGAAATTGGGCCCGATCACGTGGTTGAAGACTCGATCGGAATCGGGCTCCGTTGTCCGATCAGGATCGGATATTTCATTTATTCTTATTCTGATCAGCGCTTTATATTTATTTATATTATTATTTATATTTATATTTATTTATTCTGGAATAATATTATTCATAAATATGTGAAAAAGTTACTGTTTTAAAGTTTTAAAAATTGGCATTCTGCTAGCTTTTTTTTTTTTTTGTGACTATTTTGGTATTTACTAGGGATGTCCCGATCCGATCACGTGATCGGAATCCGGCTCCGTTGTCCGATCAGGATCGGATATTTCATATATTCTTATTCTGATCAGCGCTTTATATTTCAATCTTATTATTCCGGATAAATCCTCCACTAGAAGTCTGCATGTCATGAACAGATGACAAAATGTTATTCCTGGAAAACGCAGCAGAAAACGACAACAGTTCAAGCAGAAAACTGATGTAAACAGCTAGCTAGTTAGCTAGCTAGCTGATCACAGATTCAGACTTCCGGGATCAATAACTCTTTTGAAAACACTTTAAACTGACAGTTAGTGTCTCTAAACAACAACATCTGAAGACATTTCAACAGAAAAAGACCGTTTTGTTTCTTTTTAATGTTAAACTCTTCATGCAGCAGACAGATGCTAAAAAGCAGCTGCTAACTGCTACATGCTAGCTCCGTGATTTAACTCCTTAGGACCCGAGCTGTCCTTTGATATGCCTGTTTTAATGGTTTATGGTTTATTATTCATGCCTTTTTTTTTTTTTCATTTAACAAGAAAACATACATTAAACATATTTGGGCTTGAACAACTGGAACAGAGTGAAGAAAAACAATTCTTATATAATCTGTTCCCTTTTCCTAAACAAAAACAGAAACAAAAAAACAAGAAAACAAGAAGGCGACATTTTAACAGAAAAAAAAAAAAACAAATCTTCAAGACTTTATATTTCTACCCCTTCCTAATCCTATCTTTAAAGATGATTTTAAATGCAGCTATGCTATTAGTTTCTTTCAATATTGTGTCCAATGAGTTCCATAGATTGACTCCATAAACTGATATGTGAGTCTGTCTCAGGGTGGTGCGTGCAAATGGCACTTTGAAACAGTTTTTTCTTCTGTTGCTATTATCTTCTGAAATAAATGAAAAAGCTGACTGAATGATGTCCGGGAGAGTTTTTAATTTGGCTTTTAACATAAATAATAACGTTTTTAAATCAACTAAATCTGAAAACTTTAGCAATCGTGATTCAGCAAAAAGATTATTTGTGTGTTCTCTGCTGCCTTTTTTGTTGATTATTCTTATTGCTTTTTTCTGTAAGATAAATAAAGGCTTTGTATGAACTGAATATGCTTTTCCCCAGATTTCAAGGCAGTAACTAAAATATGGTAAAATAAAGGAACAATATAACATGTGTAAGCATTGACTATTAAATATATCTTTTACTCTGCAAAAAGAATTCCAATATTTTTGCAAATTTTCTTTTTCAAATGATTAATGTGAGATTTCCATTTTAACTTTTCATCCAAAATAACTCCTAGAAATTTTATTTCACTTACTTTGCAAATGTTAACTTGACCAATGTTTAATGTTAAATTTTCATCTGTTTGCCGATTACTAAAAATCATAAACTTTGTTTTCTCCCAATTCAAACATAACTTATTTTCAGAAAACCAATTTTTCACTTTAGTTATTTCTTCTTTTAGCGTTACCATCAGCTCAAGTACATTTATTTATCTGAAAGGGAAATTAAAGTTAAGAAAATTAACTACTCTGATAATAAAACCAAAAATGTGATGTCTTAGAGCTTAAAGAGAAACACATAATCTTAAAAACAAACAAAAAACTAATAAATGAAAAGTGATAATGATCTGAGATAGTCATAAACACTCATCAAATTCGTTCTAAAACAGTCATCATTTATTTTTAAGAATTTTAAATGAGGACAGGAATCACATTTGGTCAAAAATGTTCAATAACTCTAAAGATATTAAAGCTAAAGTTACTAAACTTTCTCACATGAATAATTATCACTTATAGAACAAGAAAATATGATTTATTTTCCTAGTTTATATTTGCTCTGTTTTTACTTCTTTATTAAAGCTTCTTCACAGAAATGTTCTATTTAAGTTTTTAATGATAAAAGAAGGTTAATGAAATATAAATAAGGGACAACACAAATGTGTTTATTCAATTTGTTCATGTTTTAAATGTGTTACAAAAGTATCGGATCGGACGGTATCGGCAAATCCACAAAATCCAATGACTCAAAATCGGATCGGGACTGAAAAAACCTGATCGGGACATCCCTAGTGCCAACTGTCCCCTGTAGAGAGAGCGTTCCTCAAAACAGTGAAACCATCACCTATCTTGAATCGCGCGGTTGCGATTGGTCCTTCGGTGTTGCCGTCATACAGCGGGATGATGGTGACGATGTATTCGGTGTCCGGCTGCAGCCTGGACAACGTGTAGAACTCACTGTCACCTGAGACCTCCACTGTTTCGACACTGCGACCTTACGGCAAAAAAGGGAAAAAGTTTTAGCATGTGTATGAAAAACTGTAAAACTGAGATGTTCTTTGCTCTAACCTGTAAAAGGCCCCCACACCAAACGGTATTCTCTGGCACCACTGACGCCTCTCCATCGCACACGAACGCTGCCCTCTGAAATCGTCTCCACCGACAACTGCTGCACGGCCTCCAGACGCACTGATCCAAAGGCAAGCGAGAACGATTTTACGCCGATGACACAATGTGTTATATTCAAATCGGATTCTACTTGCGCGAATGTGTTCTGTGCTGCTTCTTAGAAGGTCGATCGTGAAAGAAGTTTAGAGCAAACAGAGAAGATAAACTCACGTGTTTGAGCGTTGAGGATGGATGGCAAAGCTGCGTTCCGCGGAAACAGAGGGTAAAGGCTGATGACGTATTCAGTGTCTGGCTGAAGGGACTCCAAGATGACAGACGTGGTGTCTGCAGACAGCGACTGCTCCAACAGCTGAGCCGCTGGCTGTCCTACTCAACAGAAAGGATCATCAGTCAGAGAAAGGACATGCAAAAGGCCAGAAATATAACGGTAGCTTTTTTCTTTAATTGGTATGAAATTAGTATGAAAGCAATCATCAGTTAACTGCCACTAAAACATACTCTCTTGTTGGCAGTTACAGATCTTCTATGTGTCTGCTAGTAGAGCCTAGGTCAAGAAAACATCTATATCCACATCCACTATCTTAGACAACACTAGTACTATTGTTACTTTGCATTAAAAGGGACAAAATACCTCTGTAAATAAAATAAAATAAATAAAAATGAAATAAAACTAGAGAAGTTACATTACCAGCGATAACATTCAAGATACTTCGCTAAAGACGCTTTGAAAAGTATCAAAAGTACGAGCTTGAATGTCCTGAAGGTGTTCAAATGTTTTATTATCAATTTTACATTAGTTTCCAAAGTGCAAAATGTTTTTGAAAGATTTGAAAAATTTCCTATTCATGTTCAATGGGGCTGAAAAATTGTGTAAAATATTAAAGAGCGTAAAATATATCAATACTAAAAGTACAAGCGTGTATGGCCTGAAGGAGCTGAATGTTTTGATGTCAATATTGCACAGGTTTTAAAATTAATCAAAGTTTTTGAAAATGTTCCAATTCAATGTCAATGGGGCTGGAAAATTCCATAAACTGCATAAAATTTAAAAATGTGTAAATGATATTAATATCTATTACTAGGATAACTGTCCTGAACTTGTTGAACATTTCACACCAAACTTGCATAATTTGCGGAAAGAGCTAAAAAAATATAAAGAATTTCTTGAAAATTCGCAAAAACTGTGTACAATTTCAAAAACTGTAACATGTATAAATGCTAAAAGTACATGCATGAATGTCCTTAATGTTTTTAGATCAATATCGCATTAGTTTCAAAAGTGTACAAAGTTTTTCAAGGATTTAAATTTTTCAATGAGTCTTAAAATTTACATTAATTGTGTAAAATGTTAAAATGTGTAAAAGGTGAATAGCAAAAGTACAAGCAGTGATTTCCTGAACGAGCTGAATGTTTTGATACCAATAGCGCACAAGATTTAAAAGTGCGTAAAGAATTTGATGAATCTACCGAAAAATTGCAAAAATTGCGCAAAGTTTCAAAAAACTTAAAATTCATGAATAAAAGCATGAATGTCCTGAACGGTTTTTTAGTGTCAAAAGTGCACAAAGTTTCTGGATTTCCAGAATTTCCCATTCATTTTCAATGGGACTGAAAAATTGCATAAAATATTAAAAAACGTAAAATATCTTAATAAAAAAGTACAAGCGTGTATGGCCTGAAGGAGCTGAATGTTTTCATATCGATATTTCACAGGTTTTAAGGTTTGAAGAATATTGCATACAATTTTAAAATGTTTAAAAAATATTAATACAAAAAGTACTAGGATGAATTTCCTGAACATGTTGAACATTTCATAACAAACTTGCATAATTCGGGAAAAGTGCACCAGAAATTTCAAGAATTTTATGAAAAATTTCCCAAACCGTAAAATTTACGACTGCAAATAGTACGCGCAAGAATGTCCAGAAAGTTTTGATATCAATGTTACTTACGTTTCAAAAGTGAGCAAAGTTTTTTAAATATCTGAAAACTTCTCATTCAGTTTAAAAAGGGCGGAAAAATTGCATAAATTGTATAAAAAATACCAAAAGAGTGAATGAGCTGAATGTTTTCTAAGAATGAAAATCGCTTAAAGTGTGATGGAATTTTTACGTGTTGAAAAACACACTGAAAGGAGCAGAATAATCACTGTAAAACATTCACCAAATTAAATAAAAGAACAGATAAATTAATGTTGCCGGTTAATATTTCATTAATGGTGTCAAAACTCGTGTCTTTGATCTAATTTGACTGTGCAAACTTAGGATGTGATGTGAATTAAAAAACACCTCTGAATAGTACAGACTTCTTTATTTTAATAAAGTCAGTTCTATGTAATCCTTGAATATGTTTTTTTCTCACTTGAACTCATTTATTTGGTCCATTTTTTCCCCAAATAATTTCTGAGCTAAAACTATTTTTCAAATTAATTGACAGGGACATTTGTAATAGATTTTTATAAGGTTTATTTAATGAATCCGAGTCAGTCTGAGCATGAACTCAATGTGAAATTCTTTGAGGCTGGCACTCCTGCCACATATTCAGCGGGAGAGGTTATATCAGCCCCCAGGCTCCCGTTTTCTCTGCTTGACACACCCAGTCTTCAAAAATGCAAGAATTATATTCCCAACGGTTCATAGTGTACTCTGATAGTCCCTCGTTTGGAATCATTCCAGCGCCGGTTAATATTTTATGTAACAATCAAAGCCGAGAAATAATAATTCTTATTTACAGCCGATACCTGAGGGAAGGTGAGTGTTAGAGAAAGTTCATCAAACTCAACCCAAACATTCTTGACCTGGTTCCAACTTGCCACAAGAATTTCTTTGAGCATTTGGGGTTTAATGTAATATGTTTCCCTCTTTACAGAGAGGATCCTTCTGCCAAAACCAGTGACAGAATGATGTAGACTAAACAATGAGTACAGATGCAGTTTATCTCATGGATGATGTAATAAGACAGAGGTCGGTAATCTTTAACAGTAAAAGAGCCATTTGGGCTCGTTTTCTACTGTTAAAAACCTAGAAGGAGCCGCAGTGACTTACGTTAGCCTTTAAGAAATTTGGATTTGCATTCATAACCTTCTTTTTGTTTTTTTTATTTTGTTTTTTTTAATAAATGTGAATAATGTCTATTTTTGGCACAAACAAAAGCAAAAAATATATATAAAAAAAAACTAGCATCTCTCAAATAGGTATTTGTTTACGTTAACTTCAGTAGCAAAAAAGCTAGCTCGTTGCTTAACTACTAGCTGAACTCCAAATTAGCATAACATTTCTCTGTAAATTAAATCAGCCAAAAAAATTTGCATGTTGCTGAAATAAAAGCTAAACTCAAAATTAGCTTAAAACCCCCAGTAGATAACAAATTAGCTAAAAATGTTAACATATTGCTAAAATATTAGCAAAACTTCAAATTCACATAAAAAACTAATTAGAGGCCAAATCTGCCAAAAAAAAAGCTAGCTTGTTGCTTAATTACTAGCTGAACTCTAAAATAGCCTAAAATTCCTCAGAAAACAAACTTAGTCAAAAACGTTAGCATGTTGCTAAAATATAAGCTAAACTCTAAATTATCAAAAAAAAATCTGTAGATAACTAATTAGATGAAAACATTAGCATTTTATTAAAATATTAGCTAAAGTCCAAACTAGCATAACATTTCTCAGAAACCTTAGCCAAAAATGTTAGTATGTCGCTAAAATATTAGCAAAACTTCAAATTCGAAAAAAAAAACTAATTAGAGGCTAAATCTGCCAAAAAAAAAAGCTAGCTTGTTGCTTAATTACTAGCTGAACTCAAAATTAGCCTAAAATTCCTCAGAAAACAAACCCCATGTCAAAAACGTTAGCATGTTGCTAAAATAGAAGCTAAATTCCAAATTATCCAAAAAAAATCTGTAGATAACAAATTAGCTGAAAACATTAGCATTTTACTGAAATATTAGCTAAACTCCAAACTAGCATAAAATTTCTCAGAAAACGTAGCCAAAAACGTTAGAATGTTGCTAAAATGAAAGCTAAAATTCTAAATTATCCCAAAAAATAAAAATCTGTAGATAACAAATTAGCTGAAAACATTAGCATTTTACTAAAATATTAGCTAAAGTCCAAACTAGCATAACATTTCTCAGAAAACTTAGCCAAAAATGTTAGCATGTCGCTAAAATATTAGCAAAACTTCAAATTCGCGTAAAAAACTAATTAGAGGCTAAATCTTCCAAAAAAAAAGCTAGCTTGTTGCTTAGTTATTAGCTGAACTCAAAATTAGCCTAAAATTCCTCAGAAAACAAACCCTATGTCAAAAACGTTAGCATGTTGCTAAAATAAAAGCTAAATTATAAATTATCCACAAAAAAAAATCTGTAGATAATAAATAAGCTTAAAACATTAGCAGTTTACTAAAATATTAGCTAAACTCCAAACTAGCATAAAATTTCTCAGAAAACTTAGCCAAAAACGTTAGCATGTTGCTAAAATGGAAGCTAAAATTCTAAATTATCCAAAAAAATAAAAATCTGTAGATAACAAATTAGCTGAAAACATTAGCATTTTACTAAAATATTAGCTAAACTCCAAACTAGCATAAAATTTCTCAGAAAACTTAGCCAAAAACGTTAGCATGTTGCTAAAATAGAAGCTAAAATTTTAAATTATCAAAAAAAAAAAATCTGTAGATAACAAATTAGCTCAAAACATTAGCAGTTTACTAAAATATTAGCCAAACTCCAAACCAGCGTAAAATTTCTCAGAAAACTTAGCCAAAAACGTTAGCATGTTGCCAAAATGGAAGCTAAAATTCTAAATTATCAAAAAATAAATATCTGTAGATAACAAATTAGCTGAAAACATTAGCATTTTACTAAAATATTAGCTAAATTCCAAGCTAGTATAAAATTTCTCAGAAAACAAAAATGTTAGCATGTTGCTAAAATTCTAAATTAGCCTTACGAACTCCAGTAGGTAACACATTAGCCAAAAACAATAGTATGTTGCTAAAATAATAGCTAATCTCCATTTTTTTTACTATTATTTTATTTTTCTTCAGCCAGAGAACCACTATGGAGAGATAAAAGAGCCACATGTGGATCTTGAGCTGCAGTTTGCAGACTCCTGTAACAGGATGATGTAAAGCAGAATCAGAGGGATTTGACTGAGCCTGACCTCGCGGTCCATACGTGAGTCTGTACCCCTGAACGGGAGACGAGGGCTGATCCCAGCCCACGGAGAGGGAGAAGAAGTCCGCCTGGATCAGACGGAAGTTGAGGACGCTTGGCAAGGACCCTGTTTGGAGATAGAAAGTTAAATATTGGGCTGAGACCGTTGTCCCGGGCTGACATCATCCTCTGTCCCTCACTGGTCCGTTGCTTGGCAGAAGCCGACTCTCCCACGCTGTTGGGGTACTGGGCGATGACCGTGACCAGATAGTCTGTTCCCGACCTCAGCTCGCGCGCCGCAAACGTCCTTTGACCGGCAGACACCGTCTCCTGCAACACGGCGTGCGGTTAAAAGCTGGCAAAGCTCTGACATTTTTCTGTAAGCGTCTCACTTTATGCCTGCCAGTGCACAAGGAATTTGAGTCTGCCATGCTTTAATCTCTGCACAAGGAGGATCCACCCAACAGACAAGTTTCTACTCAACCTTAATACATGTTTCTCTCAAGGAGAAGATTGGCTTCGGCTCCTGAAACGACACCGACCGCCTGTGGAGGTGCAAGAAAGCCCTTCTGGACTCACCTGCCGCAGTTCTGCCGTGATCGGTTGACCCAAACCAGAAAGCGGCACATACTGAACCACGTAGCCGTTGACAGGACCCCCGGCGGCATTCCAACGAAACCGGAGCGAATCGGACGTCTGAGCCGTGAACTGAATGTTGGACGGGCCGGAAAAAGCCTCTGACGGGAATAAAGTAAAAGTTTTACGATCCAAATGAATCACGTCAGTGACTTAACTGTTACTGTCGTGGGTACACGTACCGTCACTAGCGTAGACTCCTCCCACCGATGAACACACTTGAGGGCTCACAAGAGGAATGAGGGTGTTGAGAAGTTTAAAGTCCCCAACAAAAGAGGTGAAGTCGCTGCTGGGCTCAGAGGAGATCTGAGCCAACTCACTTTTGTCTGCGTTTTTTATGCCTGAAAAGCAAACAAGTTTATTTGACAATTAAAAAAAAAAAAGAAAACGTTCCCAGTATTGTTTTAATGATGATTGTGAAGTTTTTAACCAAAATCCAGCAACCTAAATGTCTTAAGAAGACATTTTTCATGTTGATCTGAAGCCTCTGTTTCTGAGGGGGCGTGGCTTTTGGTGCTCCGCCCCGATTATGTTAGCTCCGTGTCTCGCTAGCGTAAAACGTCCATCAATCTGGGTAATGTCCAGCCATATGGTTCTGATCACAGAAATGTGAACGGCGGCTCATTTGACTGCAGTCAATGTGAAGATACCATCTTCTCTTCTCCAGAACCTGAACTAGACACGCTAACCCAGAGGTCGGCGACCTTTCACAGTGAAAGAGCCATTTGGGCTCGTTTTCTACTGATCAGAACCTAGAAGGAGCCGCATTGACTTACATTAGCATTTAAGAAATTTGGATTTGCATTTATAACCTTTTGTTTTGTTTTTTTGGCACGAACAAAAGCAATAAAATATATTAAAAAAACTAGCATCTCTCAAAAAGGGAATTTTTTATGTTTTCAGTTTTAGTAGCAAAAAAGCTAGCTCGTCGCTTAATTACTAGCTGAACTTCAAATTAGCATAACATTTCTCTGTAAATTAAATCAGCCAAAAGGTTAAGCATGTTTCTGAAATAAAAACTAAACTCAAAATTAGCCTAAAACCCCAGTAGATAACAAATTAGCTAAAAATGTTAGCATATTGCTAAAATATTAGCTTAACTAATTAGAGGCCAAAAAAAGCTAGCTTGTTGCTTAATTACTAGCTGAACTTTAAATTAGCATAACATTTCTCTGTAAATTAAATCAGCCAAAAAGTTAAGCATGTTTCTGAAATAAAAACTAAACTCAAAATTAGCCTAAAACTCCCAGTAGATAACAAATATGCTAAAAATGTTAGCATATTGCTAAAATATTAGCTAAACTAATTAGAGGCCAAAAAAAAACTTAATTGCTTAATTACTAGCTGAACTCAAAATTAGCCTAAAATTCCTCAATAAACTAACTCAGTCAAAAACGTTAGCATGTTGCTAAAATGGAAGCTAAATTCTAAATCATTCAAAAAGAAAAAAAATCAGTAGAGAACAAATTAGCTGAAAACATTAGCATTTTAATAAAATATTAGCTAAACTCCAAATTAGCATAAAAACTAAACTAAATTGGTCAAAAACGTTAGCATGTTGCTAAAATGGAAGCTAAATTCTAAATTCTTCAAAAAGAAAAAAATTCAGTAGAGAACATATTAGCTGAAAACATTAGCATTTTACTAAAATATTAGCTAAACTCCAAATTAGCATAAAAACTAAACTAAATTGGTCAAAAACGTTAGCATGTTGCCAAAATGGAAGCTAATACTTTAAATTATCTTAAAAACTCCAATAGAAAACAACTTAGCAAAAACGTTAGCATCGAATTTTTTTGAAAATGACTATTATTTTATTTTTCTTTATCCAGAGAGCCACTATGGAGGAATGAAAGAGCCACATGTGGATCTGGAGCCGCAGGTTGCAGACTCCTGAGCTAGCCGGACCAGATGAGGGTTTAGTGCAGCAGAAAGAAGAGCGTTCATGAAAAACAGAATCTGTCTGAATTATTTCCTCATGAAATGCAAAAAAAAAAAAGGATTTCTTACTACATTTGTTCTCTTTCATACCACAAACATATGCTAAAAATGGAAAAAAACACGACTTTCATCAGAGGGGGACTTTAAAAACTGTGTTTCAGGTGTTATTTATATTTTCTCTCTCTCACGATGAAGGACAAAATTTTAAATAATTTACTGCTTTTTTTAAGTATGCCTTTATTCAAATCATGTTTGATCGAAACCCTGCGGTTTGAAAAAGTTCAAGTTTGTGACGCAGGAACTACTGAGGGCGAGTCAAAGTCTCCCCGCTCGGTCGTCTTTGTTTTCCTCTTCTGAGCTGAAATCTGGATCAAAACTGTCCAACCGGATAGCTCCGTGAGGGGCTGTAAGCGAGTGGCAGGGAGTAATGAGTGCATCCCTCGCATACACAAAGGAATGCTGGGATATCAACGTTGGGTTACGTCTGTGCCAACTGTAACGACTTAGCGGTGAGTTTCTTATGAGCTGGAAAATATCTCTTAAAAATTCAACACAAGTTTATTGATTTGTGCTAAAATTTGCATAATAATGATAAAAAGAGCACTGGAAACACTTTTACAGTAGATCAAGATATAGTTGGAGTGGGACTTTAAACCATCTCAGAGGAACTCACCGACAGCAAACACCATCACCCCCAGACTGCGCAGCTTCTGCGCCGGCTCCTGCACACTGTCCTGAGATTTTCCATCCGTGATTAGAATCGTAATCTGAAAATATAATTATTAGAACTTGCCATTTCCAATGTGTTTGTTTAATAAAGCATAATTAGCAGACCTTTGGGACATCCCGACTAGAAGAAGGGTTAAAGAAGTTATCAGCAACAAACTTCAGTCCAGCTCCGGTTCGAGTGTTCCCGCCTTTATAGTTCAGATTCTGCACCGCGTTGACGAGTTCGGTGCCATTCGGGTATGTATTGAAGGTAAACTCAACTCTGGAAAAAAAGAGTAGAAGTATTTGACTGTGTCCTTGTAGAGTAAAGTTAGATTGAGTAGACGTAACCATCACCTTGATGTGTCGCTGTATTGCACCGCCCCAAACCGAATCCCTGACTCACTAACCGAGCCGGCGAACGGCTTCGTGATGCCGGCCATGAAGCCCTTCACCAGCAGGAAGTTTCCTCGGCCGATGCTGGAGGAACCGTCAATCAGAAACACAATATCTGCTGCCTGCACATTGTTGCACCTGCCTGTAAAATAGTAGACATGCACAGGAATGAATGTTTGTTTAAGATATTATCGGGTTTTAACACATTTTTATTATTTAAAAGAATTTAATGTGTAGAACAAGAAATTTCTAAATGAAGTTCATGTTTCTCCTCTCCTCTATTCTTTAGTCATTTTATTTAGCTCTCTGTGCTTCTGTTTGGTGCAGTGCGATTCACTTGTTGTTCCCCTTTCACACTCCCTCCCAGGAGAGATTTCAGATTCCAGGTGGATCATATGTGCTCCTGTTTTTGGCCGTGGACCACGACTCTGGCTCATCTTGACCGGGGACCACACCTCTGGCTCGTCTTGGCCGTGGACCACGCCTCTGGCTTGTCTTGGCCGTGGACCACGCCTCTGGCTCGTCTTGGCCGTGGACCACGCCTCTGGCTCGTCTTGGCCGTGGACCACGCCTCTGGCTTGTCTTGGCCGTGGACCACGCCTCTGGCTCGTCTGGCCGTGGACCACGCCTCTGGCTTGTCTTGGCCGTGGACCACGCCTCTGGCTCGTCTTGGCCGTGGACCACGCCTCTGGCTTGTCTTGGCCGTGGACCACGCCTCTGGCTCGTCTTGGCCGTGGACCACGCCTCTGGCTTGTCTTGACCATGGACCACGCCTCTGGCTTGTCTTGGCCGTGGACCACGCCTCTGGGTCGTCTGGGCAACGGACCACGCTTCTGGCTCGTCTTTGCCGTGGACCACGCCTCTGGCTCGTCTTGACCATGGACCACGCCTCTGGCTCGTCTTGACCATGGACCACGACTCTGGCTCAACTTGGCAGTGGACCACGTCTCTGGCTAGTCTTGGCCGTGGACCACGCCTCTGGCTCGTCTTGGCCGTGGACCACGCATCTGGCTCGTGTTGACCGTGGACCACGCCTCTGGCTCGTCTTGGCCGTGGACCACGCCTCTGGCTCGTCTTGACCATGGAGCACACCTCTCGCTCGTCTGGACAACGGACCACGCCTCTGGCTCGTCTTGGCCGTGGACCATGCCTCTGGCTCGTCTTGACCATGGATCACGCCTCTGGCTCGTCTTGGCCCTGGACCACGCCTCTGGCTCGTCTTGACCATGGACCACGCCTCTGGCTCGTCTTGACCATGGACCACGACTCTGGCTCGACTTGACTGTGGACCACGCCTCTGGCTCGTCTTGGCCGTGGACCACGCCTCTGGCTTGTCTTGGCCGTGGACCACGCCTCTGGCTCGTCTTGGCCGTGGACCACGCCTCTGGCTTGTCTTGACCATGGACCACGCCTCTGGCTTGTCTTGGCCGTGGACCACGCCTCTGGGTCGTCTGGGCAACGGACCACGCTTCTGGCTCGTCTTTGCCGTGGACCACGCCTCTGGCTCGTCTTGACCATGGACCACGCCTCTGGCTCGTCTTGACCATGGACCACGACTCTGGCTCAACTTGGCAGTGGACCACGTCTCTGGCTAGTCTTGGCCGTGGACCACGCCTCTGGCTCGTCTTGGCCGTGGACCACGCATCTGGCTCGTGTTGACCGTGGACCACGCCTCTGGCTCGTCTTGGCCGTGGACCACGCCTCTGGCTCGTCTTGACCATGGAGCACACCTCTCGCTCGTCTGGACAACGGACCACGCCTCTGGCTCGTCTTGGCCGTGGACCATGCCTCTGGCTCGTCTTGACCATGGATCACGCCTCTGGCTCGTCTTGGCCCTGGACCACGCCTCTGGCTCGTCTTGACCATGGACCACGCCTCTGGCTCGTCTTGACCATGGACCACGACTCTGGCTCGACTTGACTGTGGACCACGACTCTGGCTCAACTTGACTGTGGACCACGTCTCTGGCTCGTCTTGGCAGTGGATCACGCCTCTGGCTCGTCTTGACCATGGACCACGCCTCTGGCTCGTCTTGACCGTGGACCACGCCTCTGGCTCGTCTTGACCATGGACCACGCCTCTGGCTCGTCTGGGCAACGGACCACGTCTCTGGCTCGTCTTGGCCGTGGATCACGCCTCTGGCTCGTCTTGACCATGGACCACGCCTCTGGCTCGTCTTGACCATGGACCACACCTCTCGGTCGTCTGGACAACGGACCACGCCTCTGGCTCTTCTTGGCAACAGACCACGACAGACCACAGAGAGGATCCCTCCTTCATGTGGACATCCCTAAAGTTTCTTCTTGTTTGAGAATCAGGTTTTTTTCAGAGTTTTTCCTCAACGGGAAGGAGGGTCTAAGACCAGGATAACAATTTTCATTGAGTCTGTTTAGTTTAGCTGTCAGCTATTGTTTATATTTTATGACCGATTACAACGACCCGTGTGAAGCCCAATGAGACAATTGTTTTGTGACATTGTACAAAGTGAAATTGAATTGAATTTAATATTGGTGCTCCTTCACTTCTTTTTTAAATCAACTGTAAAAATGGAAATTATGTCAATTTAAAATGATACGAGGATCTTCATGACAATACAGCAATCTATCACTCTTTTATCTCGGCTGAAGTTTGTGCCAAAAAGAAGTTGGCTGAACAATCTTTCTTTATTTTTCATTTTATATCAGGAGAACCGCTTTGTGAGCTGTATTAGTGTCAACGCATTTTTCAGAAAAAGTTTACATGTAATGTTTAAACATTACTTCTTAGCTTTTAGAGATGAGAAGACCGGTTAAAGCTGAAATGTATCAACAAAAGTAAGACACGTTTATTTGTAGAGCTCATTTCATTCTAGTGGATACGGTTCATATCCTGGACTTGTGGTTGATGAAACAATTGTTTCTCTAATATTTTTGATTTTGAAGAATATAGCAAAGTCCTTACAGGCTTTAGTGGAGTAAAGTTCTGGTGCCGCAGACACAGGAGGTTTAGTCAACTTGTCGACTGTAGCGAATAAGGCTCGAGCATTATGGGAGTTTTTGGTAATGATGTCAGAAAAATAGGATTGCCTTGCATTGCTCAGTAGTAAATTATACAAGTGAAGTTTCTCTTTATAGATGTCGTAATAGTCTTTCTCCATCTGCGTTCAGATTTCCGACAATCTCTTTTTCCATTTCTTTTTTTTTTTTTTTTTTTCCTACCAGAGATCACCGTCACATTACTAGGAGCAATAATGTCCATGACAATGCAGAGGAAAGAGGGTAATACGGCTTCATTTAACCTTAACCAAAACTGTAACATAAACGATGAAAGAGGAAGTGCAGTTAAAGGAATAACAGTTCAAGAAATCTCTTTGGATTTGAATGAAATTGGATGAAATGGATCCTGGTTACCCTGAGATTCAGCAGGTTTCACGACGGACAGCAGGACGGTCACGGGGAACGCCCAGATCCACATCTTCACAACCTGAACACAGAAACGTTTAAACTGTGAAACTTATACAGTCAAACCAGCGTTAAAAAAAAAAAAACACGTTTATTAAGAAATAAAAATAAGAAAATTCTTCAGTAGTCAGTGGGATCTTTAAATTAAAAATCAAGAAGGATCCAGTTGTCTTCTTGCTGGGCCTCCCTTCAAAGGAGTTACAAATCCCTAAACAATACCTCTTGCTCCTGGAAAAACTACTCTTAATTGCTCGGAAGTGTATTTTAATAAATTGGATCAGAGAGTCGCCTCCCACTGTCACTCTGTGGTACAGAGAAGTCTTTAGTATACTTCCTCATGAGAGATTGCATGCAGTTGTAAAAGGAAAAGAAGAAATGTTTTTGTCAACTTGGGTTCCGTTTTTAAATTACCTGCCTGCTGACTTAAGGGATCTACTTTTAAGGGGACAAAGCATTCCCTTTAGTTCATAAGTGAAGGTCACGACTTGGAACATTTGTTTTCTGCTTTGCTGTTGTCGTGTACGGGTTTTTTTTTTTTTTTAATTTATGTATTTATTTATTTATTTTTTCTGTGCATGTATTGATGATTGTTTATGTTTCGTAGGTTGCCTGAGGGTGGAGTGGGAGAGGGATTGTTGTTGTTTGTTGTCTGGATTGTCATATTTGGAATTAAAAAAATACATTTAAAAAATAAAAAAAATAAATAAGAAAATACATTCTTTTGTTCCAATCGTTCATCCAAATTCACGCGGAAATCCCTCAAATCCGCCCAGCCATTGAAACACGGCTTCCTCTGTCTCATCTTCTTTATGGATCTTCTCATTCATCTGAAGTCTGCTTGTAATTTGCTTCCCGACATGTTAACTTGTTCAGGTCTGTTTTCTGACCACAGAATGAAGGAGTCATTGTTCCTGGCTCCACCTGCTCTGACTCATCAGACTCCTTTGATTTTTCTCTGCTTAAAATTTCCACGTCTGTCTGAAGGAACTTGCTGATCTCTAATTACATTAGTCAGCTTCGTCTTTATCATCTGATTTAATTGTTGCCTTAAAAAGTGCCGCTGGGTGAACCGGGTGCAACCCACTTTGGGCGATTGGAATTATCTCAGAAAAATTCAAAATATTAGAAATTGATGATCAATTTGGAATTAAAATGAGAACATTTGACCAAATTTGACACATTTGAACTTTATTTATTACCCCTATAAGATCAGGTTCTAGTAATATATTTGTAATTTATGAAAAAAAAATTCCATAGAGTGTGCCATATCTTAAGGAGCAAAATAAAAGGTAACAGAACCAAAACGGTGAGTTTAGTTCAACTTTATTCCACAATATAACCTACAATAGGCATGTTGATATTAAAAGTGGGGTCATCTGGACCCCATAAAATAGCAGGATGGTTAGAGTTCTGTGTGGGTTTCTGAAGGTTTTCTAACTCTAAGATTGGAGTTAAAATGTTCACATTTAAGGCCGACTGGAAAAACTTTCATTTTTTTTGGGTAGATCTAATAAAGCTCTCTTAAATGGCAGTTAAAAAAAACAATTGAAATACTTCTTCATGCTTTCAAGACCGTTCCCTCCTCCTTTTATCCTCTGTTTTTGTCTGACCGCCATCCCAGATCTCCATCTGCCAATGGGAGAGGAGCTCTCCGAGTCTCTGGAGTTCATTTCCATCCAAGAAAACAAAACCAGATTCTCTAAAGTACATCTCTGCACATCTCTGTCATCTTTGCTGGGAAGTTGTAACTATATCATGTTTTTTTTTTAAAAATCTGCTTTAATTTTGTATAAATCTTCAGTGTGAAACTTCTGTGGGTGTTTTGAGTTTTTAAACAAAAGTCTAAAGCAGGGGTGGGCAAACTACGGCCCGGGGGCCACATGCGGCCCCTTAAGCTACTTAATCTGGCCCTCCAAATTAAAATACATTGAATCAAAAATCCTAATTATTGTTTTATTTTCATTGTATTTCTGGTTTCTTCTCATGAATGGTGTTGTTTCTCTGGTGTTCGTGTTTGATTTTTCTGATTTCTTTGAGTTTGCATTTTCCTCTGAAGAACATCAACCCAAAAAGAGTACAAAAATCAATATTTAGAAATTAAAATTCCCCAATTTTCTGTTTTTAAATTAATATATGTGAATTTTAATCCAAATTAAAGCATGTTTTTCTCTAAATTCCATATTATCTTTTTAGTTTATGAGGTTCATTACCAAATCACTCCTTCCATCTCCCTTATGCGAAATTTTAGAACCTTTTCTGGCCCGCAAATCAAAAAGTTTGCCCACCCCTGGTCTAAACAGATTCACTAAAGTCTCGCTTCCACTGAGCGGCTAGCTTTTACGGCGCAGACCGCTAGCGTGTCATTGCTGTAATGTGACGACTAGTAAAGCAACAACAATGGAAATCGTCCAGCAGCTCGGCTTTTAATCCTTTACTTTAACAGGAATTTCATGTTTGAGAGAAGATTGCTAAGAAGAATAGCGCCGAAAACCGGAATCGCTAGCTTAGCGCTATATTGGTGCTTTCAACAGCGACTCCGCCCCAGCTGTCCTGTTCTATGTTTCTATGGATCTACAGCAGGAGGTTCGGGTCAGAACTCTTTAATGGGTCCATTCATCAATGGAAACGCTCGACATATCAGATGGAACCGGTCCGTTCTGCTCAGCGGAAACTCGGCTTATTTCATCCATTTTAAAATGTTTTTTTTTGTTCTTACATTTTATAATGATTTAGTTTGTTTGCATTAGGCTTGTGCCGTATTAAAGTGTCAAAGTCAAGGCCCGGGGGCCGGATCCGGCCCTCCGTGTAAATCTATCCGGCCCTTCAGATCATTTTATTTATTTGTTATCAATTGCCCGATGTAATCTTGAGCTCATTTCTAACTTGTATATTTATGACAAAATATATTTTTATGGAGAGTAAAATATTGAAAGTTATTTAAGGTTTAAGTTGATTTATTCTGGAATAATATTATTCATAAATATGTGAAAAAGTTACTGTTTTAAAGATTTAAAGATTGGCATTCTGCTAGTTTTTTTTTGACTATTTTGGTATTTACTAGGGATGTCCCGATCCGATTACGTGATCGGAAATCGGGCCCGATCACGTGGTTGAAGACTCGATCGGAATCGGGCTCCGTTGTCCGATCAGGATCGTATATTTCATTTATTCTTATACTGATCAGCGCTTTATATTTCAATCTTATTATTCCGGATAAATCCTCCACTAGAAGTCTGCATGTCATGAACTGATCACAAAATGTTATTCCCGGAAAACGCAGCAGAAAACGGCAACGATTCAAGCAGAAGACTGATGTAATGTTAGCTAGCTAGCGAGCCGATCACAGATTCAGACTTCCGGGATCAATAACTCTTTTGAAAACGCTTTAAACTGACAGTTAGTGTCTCTAAACAACAACCTCTAAAGGTATTTCAACAGAAAAAGACAGAGTTTAGTTTATTTTTAATATTAAACTCTTCATGCAGCAGACAGATGCTAAAAAGCAGCTGCTAACTGCTACATGCTAGCGCCGTGATTTAACTCCTCAGGACCCGAGCTGTCCTTTGATAAGCCTGTTTTATTTATCTGAAAGAGAAATAAAAGTTAAGAAAATTAACTTCTCTGATAATAAAACCAAAAATGTTATGTTTTAAGAGCTTAAAAAGAAGCACATAATCTTAAAAAACAAACAAACAAAAAACTAATAAATGAAAATTAATAATGATATGAGCTAGTCACAAACACTCATCAAATTCATGCTAAAACAGTCAGAATTTATTTTTAAGAATTCTAAATGAGGACAGGAATCACATTTGGTCAAAAATGTTCAATAACTCTAAAGATATTAAAGTTAAAGTCACTAAACTTTCTCACACGACTAATTATCAATAATAGAACAAGAAAATATGATTTTTTTTCCCATATATTATAATTTCTCTATTTTTACTTGTTTATTAAAGCTTCTTCACAGAAGTGTTTTATTTAAGTTTTTAATGATAAAAGAAGGTTAATGAAATATAAATAAGGGACAAGACAAATGTATTTATTCAATTTGTTCATGTTTTAAATGTGTTACAAAAGTATCGGATCGGGACTCGGTATCGGCAAATCCACAAATCCAATGACTCGGAATCGGATCGGGACCAAAAAAACCTGATCGGGACATCCCTAGTATTTACTAAAATTTTTTAGATTTTTGCAACTACAAATTGAGGGGAGGGGCTAAGGGAGGAATTCGGATTGGGCGTAAAAAACAGAGTTTTTTTACTTTAGGTTCCAAAGGATTAAAAATAAATGTTTTAAATGTACAATTTTGGGTTTGATTTCATGTTATGATTATTTGAAGATAATAAGCGGCTGTAACAAAACAAAACAAAAATGAATGTTGATTAATTGCAATTACTTTTGTCCACATTTGATAATTCTGGTGACATTTTTCTTATTTTGCTGCTGACGTCTGGAGCTCAGTGAACGCATCACGTAGAGACGAGCTTCTGTCAATCAACCTGTTTGTTCAGGGGAATGAAGGGAGGAGGGCTGATGCTTGAGACTTTAATAAAGAATAAATAAACTTATGTGGAGTACTTTCTTCTATTGTGTTTATTGTTAACCACAAAATAAGGAGAATTAAATCAAGTAAAAAAAAAAAAAATAAATCAGGTAAAGTCTCACTAAAATAGAGGTTCTTTATTATCTCGTTATAATGAGAAAACAATTAAAATAAATATTAGGGCCGGTTGTATTCGGCTTCTATAATGTAAATCCTTTAATAATAACGTCTTATGCTGGCAGCAGTTTGGTAATGATACTTAAGTGGTACTCAGAAACTTCTTAATGAGTCAAAGTAATACTGTATATTAGGGCTGCCACAAACGATTATTTTAATAGTCGACTAATCACCGATTATTTTTTCCGATTAGTCGACTAATCTGTTCATGGGCAAAGTGGATGTAAAGATGCTGAAGTTGATAACCAGCTAAAATATTAGTTAAATGCCAAATTAGCCAAAAAAGAGCCAAAGTTAGCCTAAATAGCTAGCATGCTGCTGAAATATTAGCTAAATTCCACATTAGCCTTAAAAAAACGGAAAAATCCTATATTAGCCAAAACAGCTAGCATATAGTTGAAATATAAGCTAAACTCAAAAATTGCCTAAAAAAACTTTAAAAAACTTAAGTTAACCAAAATAGCTAGCATGCTGCTGAAATATTAGCTAAACTCCAAATTAGCCTTAAAAAAATGGAAAAATACTATATTAGCCAAAACAACTAGCATATAGTTGAAATATAAGCTAAACTCAAAAATTGCCTAAAAAAAACTTAAAAAAGCTTAAGTTAACCAAAATAGCTAGCATGCTGCTGAAATATTAGCTAAACTCCAAAATAGCCTAAAAAACCTTAATAAAAGCCAAAATATTCCAAAAAGCTAGCAGAATGCTATTATAACTTTCAACTTTACTACAATCTGACTTCATACAATATAAAGTAACGATTAATCGACTATTAAATTAGTCGTCGATTATTTTAATAGTCGATTAGTCGACTAATCGTGGCAGCTCTACTGTATATCGAGGTAAAATGTGGAGGAATATTGAAGGTACACTGCACAAAATGTATTCTAATTATTTCTCTTATTCTAGGCTTTTTATTTTGCTTTAATACATTTAATCTTCTGATTTTAATTATGTAGTTTTTTAATGATGTATTTTGATGAGGTTTTAATGATCAGTTTTAAGGAAGAATAGTCGTACCTTTGATTAAACACAAACTACTTTGTTAAATATTCTCCAAACTCCGATTTTAGGAGCCGTTCTCTCTTCCGCCGCCGTTCCTCGACTGTTACTGTAAAGCACATGTGTCAAAGTCAAGGCCCGGGGGCCAGATCCGGCCCTCCGGGTAATTCTATCCGGCCCTCCAGATCATTTTATTTCATTGTTATTAATGGCCTGATGCCCCACCATCTTGCGCTTATTTTTAACTTGTATAATTTTGACAGAATATATTTTTATGGAGAGTAAAATATTGAAAATTATTTAAGGTTTAAGTTGATTTATTCTGGAATAATATTCCTGTCTTTTTATTATTCAGATTTAAGTTAAAAAGGGCTTTTAAAGTCTTAAAATATGGCATTCTTCTAGCTTTTTGGACTATTTTCAGTGCAGTACAGTGGAGCTTGCTAACATGCTACAGAAGAGCTCGCTAGCATGCTACAGTGGAGCTTACTAGCTTACTACAGTGGAGCTCGCTAACATGCTACAGAAGAGCTCGCTAGCATGCTACAGTGGAGCTTACTAGCATGCTACAGTGGAGCTTACTAGCTTACTACAGTGGAGCTGCTAGCATGCTACAGTGGAGCTTACTAGCATGCTACAGTTGCTAACATGCTACAGGAGCTCGCTAGCATGCTATAGTGGAGCTTGCTAGCATGCTACAGTGGAGCTTACTAGCATGCTACAGTGGAGCTAGCTAGCATGCTACAGTGGAGCTCGCTAACATGCTACAGAAGAGCTCGCTAACATGCTACAGTGGAGCTCACTGGTATGCTACAGTGGAGCTTGCTAGCATGCTACAGTGGAGCTAGCTAGCATGCTACAGTGGAGCTCGCTAACATGCTACAGAAGAGCTCGCTAGCATACTACAGAAGAGCTCACTGGTATGCTACAGTGGAGCTTGCTAGTTAATTTAGCATTTAGCTAAAATGTTACCTGGCTATCAAATTCAGTATTTTCAGACATCAATTTCAGCATCTTCAACTCTCAGAACTTAAGGTTTTAAAGTTTTATCCTGTTCGGCCCGCGACTTAAGGTGGGTTTTGGATTTTGGCCCCTTGTGCGATTGAGTTTGACACCCCTGCTGTAAAGTTTCCCGCCTTCAGCTCCTCGTCTTCTGGTCATAGAGTTATGTCCCCCCAGAGCGACATGAAGCGGGGGCGCTCCACGCGCTAAAAACGTGATAAACTTCTCGTTTTATAGCTTGAAATATGGCTCCTCGAAGCCTACACCCCTATTGCACAAAGAGATATAACGACATCTTGCGATATTATCTTATTTTTTAGCGGCTTTCCTCTGGATATTCAAAATACTCCTGCAGTCCAAAAACAATTGTGGAGGGCTGGGTGGGGATTTTAAACTGCCCTCAGAGATGAGCGGGCGGGTTGCGGTCCTGGAGGAAGCCGGAGCAGACCCCCCCCCCCCCCCCCCGCCCCCCCGCCCCGTCGCAGATTCAGAAAATGGATAAAACATTTTATGAAAGAATAAAGTTGCTGCGGAGCATTTTATACATGTTTTCTCTGCATCTGTTCTTGGTTTCTTAAGCGTCTGGCAGACAGATGTTGGATTCATACACGATCTGAGCTGAAGTTTGAGTCTATTTTTAAAAAGTTGTGACCAAAACTTCCACTTTTTTGTTAATTTTGTTGACTTTGATGAGGGAAATCTCCGACTTTTACAAACACGAGCTTCTAAAAGCGAACAGATGTGAAGCCAAACCCTCTGATCCGCTCTGGAGACGGACGGTAAGAACACGGTAGACCGTATGGGTTCATAGAATCAAAAATGTAGGGGGACAACAGCAGCAGGAGAACATACGGAACCGGCCGGCGGTGTTTGAGACCCAGACTGGAGTCTGGAGAGCCAACATCAGACGGAGGGCACATGGAAGACAGATGGAGATGACCCACGTAGACGGGCCAGATGACTCGCAGCAGCGACTGCTCTCATTCAGAAACATGGAGAGAATCATCCTTCTGATAGAACGACTGATTTTTAACTTAATACTGATTTATTTGAATAAAATCCAAAGCTAACTTCTTATTACGGAAGCCTTCTTTTATTATGTTTAACCCTTTAACACAAAATGTTGAACATACTGTAACTTTTCTACAGAAGCCTGACCCACTTTTTTTTTCTCATTGTTTTCTCGTTATAATCATTGACTGTAAAAACACTGGACAAAACAAGCAATGAGGTCTCCCATTGGAAATGAAAAGTAGGCCGCCGCTTTCACCGTCACTTCCTGAAACGGCTGTCGCCATTTTGCAAACAATCACCAGCGATTGGTCCGAGTCTCTGTGAGTCATGGAATCTATAGGAAGTACCTTTAACCAATCTAAGGTGAGTTTATTGTGAGTCTCCGCCTCTTTACCACGAGACAGCGGAATATAAACAGCTTCCACTTTAATAACGGCGGCTCGAGAGAATCGTACAAGTCATTGTTCAAGTCTTTGAGGGAGAACCATTCCAACATTTGATTCTGCTGTTAACCTTTCCTGCTTCCTCGTCCTGACCGTGGTCGGGGGGGACAGGGGAGCCGCTGCAGCTCCTCGGACGAACGTCCTCGCGGTTAAACCCGCGGGTGTTTGGTTCTGCAGGCAGATACTCTCACTGTCTGGTTGGAGGCTGGAATCCACCATTTATTTTCACTTTTGTTTTACCATCCTTTACCATCATTTCACCATCCTTTTCTTTCCGCTCTCATCCTCTCTCTCTCGCACACATGCGCGCGTGCACGTACAATCACACTCGCGCCGCCCCGTCCCTTTCTCTCTCCGTAGCTTTCCCGCAACACTGCAAATGTTGTATTTACTTACATATTTTCTTTTTTGTCGAGCTAAAGGATGTGTCTCCACACATATTCCGGAAACATAAACATTCTCAGTTCTAATCATCTATTTCCATATTGAAACCAGTGACTGTATACGCTGGCCTTTCTGAACGCACGTCCACGTCAACTTTCAACTTCTTCTGTTTGCAAAGCGAGCGTGTTTTTTACACCCGGTTTAACCGCGTTGAGCCTCTAAATCTATTTCTACAGAGTAAAAGATGGCGACAGCATGTCCTCTTGTTTTAAACTGCTGCATTCCATTGAGGAAAACAATAGAAGGACAATGATTGGAACATTGTTGAATTGTAAAGTAGGTGTTAAAAGGTCTTCACGGACCGCATTGATGAAGTCTGCTCCCATTGGCTACTCGTCATCTGTCACTCAAACCCCCCAGACGTTCGACGTCAGACCCACAAACGCTTATTGAGCCATCTGATTGGTCAATTTATAACTCAAATAACTTGTGATAATGGAAAAAAATCTTTAAAAAAAATTAGGATTAGAAAAAAGAAGTTAAGCAGAAAGCACCAGAGGAAGAATGATTATTCTGACATTTAAAATGACTGAGAAATAACTGTCTGTTTCTCAATGTAAGTCAATGGGACTTTGGCCTTTTTGCAACCCAGTGGTACTTCCTATATGGAACACGGAAGTAGGGGGGCATGCTCAGTCCAGTTCTCCCTTATACAGTCAATGGAAACACAGAAGTAGGGGGGCATGCTCGGTCCAGTTCTCCTTTATACAGTCAATGGAAACAGACGCAGGGGGCATGCTCGGTCCAGTTTTCCCTTATACAGTCAATGGAAACACAGAAGTAGGGGGGCATGCTCAGTCCAGTTCTCCTTTATACAGTCAATGGAAACACAGAAGTAGGGGGGCATGCTCAGCCCAGTTCTCCCTTATACAGTCAATGGAAACACAGAAGTAGGGGGGCATGCTCGGTCCAGTTCTCCTTTATACAGTCAATGGTTATAACGAGATCCTCTATCTCTTATAACGAGATAATCCAGATCATTTCCCGCACAGAGACACCGAGACCTCACCTGTTTGAAAACACTCCACAAAAGTTGTAGTCTATTTTGTATTTATTAGTGGATCTATGCTTTTCAAACGTCTCATGCACCAGTCCCTCCCTAATTACCCCCAAAAGCGCGAAGAAACATGGACAGATTAACACAGGGGTAGGGAACCCTGGTCCTCGAGAGCCACATTCCTGCATGTTTTCCACCATACCCTGCTCTGGCATGTTCTTATTGGCTGAACACACCTGACCCAGGTAATCAGTGTAGGGACTCATGACAATTACCTGGGTCAGGTGTGTTCAGCCAATAAGAACGCAGTGTAATTGTGATGAAGGGAATACACTGCTTCGAGCTTTCAGCCATAGGGAGGGGAAAGGGGGCGGGGTTGCTCTGCTAATGAGCTCCTGCCGCTCTGCAGAAACTATGTCCAAATAAATGGGATTACAATGTTTTCATAATATGGATCAAAAGATGATCAGAGTTTAACTTTATCATCAACGGCAGTCAGACTGACACCATTCTCTGAAAAATGACATTGAAATGACCTTCAATGTTTATTTTTCTTAAAAAAAACTGAAGAGTGACAAAAAAGAAAAAATAAAGAACAACATTTCTATACAAGTGACAAATATTCTGTGCAAAAAGAACGAGAACTGTTCAACTTCCTTTAAAGAACGATCAAACAATTACAAGCTTTTGTTCCAGTCATTTAGATGAAGCCTAATTGATTCCAAACGCCCCCCCCCCATATAATTAAAAAGGTTTTATTGTTTGACTTCCACATCCATAAAGTAACCACATCAGTTATTACCTCTTTCCTGTTTAAAATCTAAATAAAGACTTAATAATCATGCAGTATTTTTAGTTTTTCTACAGTAAAAACACCACAGATGGAAAGTGACTGTACTGAAAACATCAACAACAACAACAACAACAACAACAACAATAACACATCTTGATGATCTGCTCCACATGATCTGCATTAAAGACTTCTTCAAATGTCTAAAGCTTTATTTCAACCAGACTTTATAAACAATCCAGGTCGCGTCTGATTTCCTTCCCTAAAGCGTTTTCACCATTAGACCATAGACCATTCCAAAATCGAGTGCATTAGAAATTTCCCAGAAGTCTTTGCTAAAACCTAGCATGCATCGATGCTAACTACTAGGGCTAGGTTGAAAAAATCGATTAAACAATTTGAATCGATTGAAGCTTAATAGATCAATAATCGATTCACAAAAGATATAAATCGATTTAGCTCATAAAGCTAAAGTCCGCTAGCTCTATGCTAACGTTCAATAGGACGGCTAATGCTAACGCTCGGTTGACTAAAACCAATACATGGCTGACTAAATGAACATCTTTTCAACAATTTTAAAACTCTTTCAAAGGAAATCATTTCTAACATAACTATTTGTGGTCTAAAACTTCGTTTTTTCCCCTCTCATCGTCATCTTCTTCTTGAATAAGGTCTTCTTCAGTTCTGTAGCGTGATCGCCACCTAGTGGCCAAACTGAAACGTCCTCCAGGAGAAGCAGAACAATGTTTACAATGTTAATGAAATTAACATTTTTGTTAGAATTTCTCCTTTAGAGAATCCATGAAACTGTGAACTGGATCAGATTATTATACATATATTCAAATTATATAGTAGATTTTTAATGTATTTCTAAAAAATAAATGTGTCTAAATGTGTAAACGTAAAATTTTATTGAATTCAAGAATAAAAAAAATTGGAATCAAATCGATTCAGGCTCTTGTGAATCGAACCGTGTCTGGAAATTATAACCGATACCCAGCCCTACTCACTGCTTTAGCAAATATAGACCACAATGCATTGCAGTTGAACAATTTTTACAAAAAAAAAGTGTAATTTGTTCATAAACCATCCACATTTTCAACATCAGAACACAGAAACAAAAGTAAAATAGTGATCATGGTGTCTGAGTTGTTTTTAAGAGTTTTCTGCTCTACATAGTTTTTTTTTTAGTAGTTAGGGATCGGGGTGGGAATTCGGACAACTTTTGAGTCATTCTTGCAACCCCACTCCCACAATGCACCTTGTTTCTGTTTCAGCTTCACTCAAATAAGTAAAGATTTTCATCCATTTCCTCAACCTGTTGCAACCTGTTCAAGGTCACATTCAGTCACCTCTAAATAAAACACATTTCTAGAGAGAATTTGGAAGCTTGAGAGTAAAAAAGTATCTGGATTTTAGAACTGAGCCAACGGCTACTAACACCGATTGAATCAAACCATCCAAAAGAATCATAGAAACAGCAACAGTACAAAGAGTGAAAGAACAAACGAAATGGTAATTTGATTTTCAGAAGTTTTTAAAAAGGCTCCAGCATCACAGGCTTAATGGAGATGCCATTCCCCCAGGGGGGCATCGGGGAGCAGGCCCCTGCACGGTGACACAGGGCAGGACTGCCAACAGGGCTGAATTTCAAAGGCCGGCATCCGCTTTGCGACACAAGTGAAGCAGATCAAAAGAATGTAAGATGACAGAGTTATTTATCCGGGGCTTAAAAACTGCTGTCTGGGCTCCCAAATGACCGCGCTAACACGGCACAGCTTTCATTTCCGGCTCCAATAACTGAAAACATTTCAAGTCGGGAACATTTAGAAATTTTCCCTGACCCTTCAGTGAAACTGGTTCCAAAATAAGCACCAGTCTGTCATAAGAACGCACAATCGATCCGTCAGCGCAACCACAAGCCAGATGGGTTCAAAGAAGTCAAGAGTTAAGATTTCTGTAGGAGCCCAAACAGAAAGAGGTGCCAATTTGGTTAACTTTACAAATTGAACACATAACTAGGAAAGTTGCATTACCTGCGATAATGCTAGCGTGAATGATTTTTGCTTAATGTGGTTGCGGAAAAAAAACGTCAGTGGACGCTAATTTAGCCAAAAAAGCCAACATGTTACAAAAATATTAGCTTGATTCCAAATTAGCTCAAAAATCTTCAGTTGATGCTAATTTAGCCGAAAAAGCTAGCATGTTACAAAAATATTAGCTTAGCTCCAAATTAGCTCAAAAATCCTCAGTTGAAGCAAATTTAAAAAATTACAAAAAAGAAAGCTAGCACAATCCTGAAATAAAAGCCTAACTAAGAATTAGCTAAAAAAAAAAAAAAAACATCATTAGATAGTAAATTAAATATTAACATGTTGCTAAAATATTAGCTAAACTACAAATTTGCCAAAAAAAAGTCAGTAGATGCTAATTTTGCCAAAAAAGCCAACACGTTACGAAAATATTAGCTTAACTCCAAATTAGCGCAAAATTCCTCAGTTGAAGCAAATTAGTCAAAAAAAAAAGCTAACACAATCCTGAAATAAAAGCCTAACTAAGAATTAGCTAAAAAAAATCATTAGATCCTAAATTATTCAAAGATATTAGCATGTTGCTAAAATATTAGCTAAACTACAAATTTGGCCAAAAAACGTCAGCAGATGCTAATTTAGCCAAAAAAGCTAACATGTTACAAAAATATTAGCTTAACCACAAATTTGCCCAAAAAACATCAGTAGTTGCTAATTTAGCGGAAAAAAGCTAGCATGTTACAAAAATATTAGCTTAACTACAAATTTGCCCAAAAAACATCAGTAGTTGCTAATTTAGCGGAAGAAAGCTAGAATGTTACAAAAATATTAGCTTAACTCCAAGTTACCTCAAATATCCTCAGTTGATGCCAAATTAGCCAAAAAAAAAAAAGCTAGCACAATCCTGGAATAAAAGCCTAACTAAGAATTAGCTAAAAAAAACAACATCATTAGATAGTAAATTAAATATTAGCATGTTGCTAAAATATTAGCTAAACTACATATTTTCCCAAAAAACGTCAGTAGACGCCAATTTAGCCAAAAAAGCCAACATGTTACAAAAATATTAGCTTAACTCCAAATTAGCTCAAAAATCCTCAGTTGATGCTAATTTAGCCAAAAAAGCTAGCATGTTACAAAAATATTAGCTTAGCTCCAAATTAGCGCAAAACTCCTCAGTTGAAGCAAATTAGTCAAAAAAAAAAGCTAGCACAATCCTGAAATAAAAGCTTAACTAAGAATTAGCTAAAAAAAAAACATAATTAGATAGTAAATTAAATATTAGCATGTTGCTAAAATATTAGCTAAACTCAAAACTAGCCTTAAAGACCTCAGTAGAATTGATTTCCTTCACATGCTCAACATTTTGATACAAATATTACAAACATGTGCAAAATATTTGATGAATTGCAAGAAGAAAAAATATAAAAAAAATGCAAATATTACACGAAATGCTTAAAAAAATGCGTAAAAATTTCAAAATTGATGTGAAATTTAACAATATCAAAAGTAAAAGCATGAATTTCCTAAACACGCAGAATTTTTTTAATTGCAGAAATTTGAAAAATTCCCATTCAGTTCAGTTTAGAGAAAAAAAATGTGCGTAAAGTCGTTTAAAAATACCAAAAATACGAGCGATAATGTGTGAACTCAACGTTTTGATGAGATTGCAGAAATTGCTGATAGTGTGAAAAAAAGCGAATAAAAAGAGAAACAGAATCTCACAAATAGTGAACACAATTAGCTGTTAAGCCACAATCTGGCATGTATTCACACACTGTCCCGATAAATTGATAAACTGAGCTAAATTTTCCATCAGATGACACATTTGGAGTGGATCCAGATTCATGCAGAACCTTTTCAAGCGAGTGAAGACAAACAAAAGCTGAAGGAGAGGAAGTGCCTGATCCTCTGGTGTTAAGGACCTTTAGGATGAAAACAGAGGAGGAGGTTTGTGAGGGCTGAGCTTTAAAATCACTTAGCAAAAAGTTGTCATTAATATTCAGATTTTATATATTTATATTTTCTGACTTTTTCTCTTAAAATAAACATTTGAGAGTTGATTCTTTTTGCAGTTTGCTGCTGGGAATGTGATAAGCTGCAGAGAGTGATCAGAAGTGAAGGCAGACGAAGCTTTAACGTGTCTGAATCCAGGAGAAACTGTTGCAGAACTGCTCGTTCATCTATCAGCTGACGCGTCTTCTCACCTCCTCCGTCTCGGCCGCGGTCTACCGCCTCTCCGCCTGTGGCATAGCCTCCGCTCTCCGTCCTCCCAGGGGGTCGCCGGGGTCACACCGGCGTCGCAAACTGAAAGGCGTCCCGGGTGGCAGTCAGAGCGCCAGGTCCCGCAGCTGCATCCCGCGGAGGCGCTTCAGCTGTGTGCCGCCGCGCTCGGAGGGGAAGCTGAGCACGAGCAGCAGCAGAGCAGTCCAGACTTGTTGGGATGCCTGAAGGGGAGTCCTGTTAAGCTCCTCTCGCTGCTGTTTTTGATTCTCATCCCTCCCAGCTGCTGCCTGCGTGCAACTGAAGAAGACTTTGCTCTCAGCAACTGTTATTTCTGCAGGAGTACGACTTGATTGACTGTCACGTGATTGCAAGTTCTCAACTTTGAGGTCAGACCACCAGGTTCTGATGCATGTGTCAGTCTGCAGCTATTCCTAAAGTATTTTTGGTGTGAATATGAATGATACTCAATATTTGAATTATGAAAGTGGATTTATTATCATGAAACACAGAAAAGGGTGTTGCTTTCTTTACACATTGCTCATGTAAACCTTTAATACATATCTTTTGTTGTTTCCTCAACAATATAAAAGTGGTTTTAAGTTTTCCTTTTTGACTTTAATGAAAGTTTGACCAAACTTAACCTGTTTATTTGAATAAATGCGTGCCACAAACACAGATCCTATGAGGGGCCGTACAAGACATTATTTATTCTGAACCTTTCACATTCATATATTCTTGCTCTCACATTCATATAAGAGCAGGTAGTCTATCGCTGCACTGAAGCAACAATGAATAACAACTATTACTAGTGCGAAGGATTTTTGATGGATATGTTGGCTGAAGATGTGGTGAAAATTTTCAAACTAAACTTGCAGAAAGTGCACAAATCATTTGATGAATGTCTTTAAAAAAAAAAAATTGAAAGGTTGCTAAAAGTTAAGCCTCACTCCAAATTAGCCCCAAAAAAATTCAGTTAATGCCAGTTTATCCACAAAAAAAACTAACATGTTGCTAAAGTATTGGCCTAACTGCAAATTAGCTCAAAAAATTCTCAGTAGAAGCTAAATTAGCCAAAAAAGCCAAGAGAATGTGGCTACAGAGAAAAAATATGGTAACAAAAAAAGAATAGCCGGAGGTCCCTCCCCCTGCTGGAGCCAGAAAAAAAAAGTATCGCTTTAAGCTTCCTTTTAAGCACCCTTTTTTCTGTGACACTGTCACGGCCTTTTGGGATTCCGATCAGCTGATTCATGCAGAAAAAAACTGCCTTTTGCGTCTTGATTGCTGATAATTCTGAAAATGTTTTAAAATAGAATTTTGAAAGGGTTTCCTAAAGTTTAGGAATTTTACGCTTATGCAACCAGCTACAGTTACGATTTTCGCTTCCGGCCAAAGCGTGACTCTCGCATCATCTAGCGTGTGACCAGAGGCTCCTCAAAAAAGCTAGCACATTGCTGAAATGCTAGCTTAACTCAGAAATATGCTTTTTGTTGAATTTGGTCACTGAAAATGCTGAAGCAATTCAATAAAAGAGATTTTCTGAAAATCCAAAAGCTATTTGCAAAATGTTAAATTTGCAAAAAGACTGGAAATTTCATAAAACAGCTATGAAAGACTGCCAAAGTTGGCCTGAATTTCTCAAAAATGTGTAGTAAGTTCGCTTAAAACTATACAATATATGCTTATTTTACACAAACATGCAGTGTCTGTGAAACAAAAAAAAATTAGCTTAAATATGAGCTAAACTTAAAAATTACCCCAAAAAACATTGGTAGATCTTCAGTAGATTACAAATGAGCTAAAAAAGCTAATTCATTGCTAAAATACTAGCTTAACTCAGAATTATCCGAACACAGACGAGTTAAAAAAAAGACCAACAAACCTCATTAGATGCCAAAATTAGCACCAAAAAAAGTATTATGCTAAAATATCACTAAACTCACAAATAGCCAGAAAAAACGTTATTTGCTCAATTTTAGCATGTTGCTAAAATATTAGCATAAACTCAAGAATAACCGTACAGTACATCTACAGTAGATGCCAAAACTAGCCAAAAATGTTAGCATTGTGCTAAAATATTAGCTAAACTTGGGAATTGCCGAAAAAACCTTATTGGATAAAAAAAATTATAAAAACATTTTAGCACGTTACTAAAATATTACTGAATGGGGTTATTACTTCAGTAGATGCCAAAAATAGCCAAAATGTTAGCATTTTGTTATAATATTGACTACACTCAAAAATAGCCGAAAAAATTATCATTAGATTCGAAATTAGCCAGAAATATTAGCATGTTGCTAAAATGATAGTTAAAGTTATGAATAGTCCTATTACCTCAGTTGATGCCAAAATAGGCAAAAATATTAAAATGTTTCTAAAATGTTAGCCAAACTCAAGAATAGCCCTAATATGCTAGTAGATGCAAAAACTAGCCACTAATTTTATCATGCTGCTAAACTGTTAGCTAAACTCAAGAATAGCCAGTAAAAAACCTCATTAGATTCGAAATTAGACCAAAAATACTAGCATGTTTCTAAAATATTAGCCAAACTCAAGAATAGCCCTAATACTCTAGTAGATGCGAAAACTAGCCACATATAAATGTTAGTATGTTGCTAAATTATTACCAAAACTCAAGAATGGCCCAAAAATCCTCATTAGATTTGAAATTAGCTAAAAATATTTGCATGTTGCTCAAATTTTAGCTAAACTCAAGAATAGCCCTAATACCTCAGTAGATGCCAAAAATAGCCAAAAATGTTAGCATGTTGCTAAACTATTAGCTAAACTCAAGAATAGCCATAAAAACCTCATTAGAGCTGAAATTAGACCAAAAATATTAGCATGTTGCTAAAATGATAGCTACACTTATGAATAGCCCTAATACCTCAGTCGATGCCAAAATAGGCAAAAATATTAGAATGTTTCTAAAATATTAGCCAAACTCAAGAATAGCCCTAATACTCTAAAACAGTGGTCCCCAACCACCGGGCCGCGGACCGGTACAATACATTTTTGTATTTTGGATTGTGGTTGCAGAGTTTTGTGTTTTTCACTTCAAATGTGTTTAAAAGAAAAAAAAAAGCTTAAAATATAAAGACTTAAAAACTGAATGATTAATAACTATTCCTTTTTCATTTATTTTGCATATTTTATCTGGAAGGGATAAATAACAGCATAACTATAACTATAATATACACGTTATATGAACAAAAACGCACGCACAAACGATTGCACTCCCCGCCCCCCCGGGCCGTGGTTAAATCTTTGTGGGTTGACCGGTCCACAGCGGCAAAAAGGTTGGGGACCACTGCTCTAGTAGATGCGAAAACTAGCCACATATAAATGTTAGTATGTCGCTAAATTATTAGCAAAACTCAAGAATAACCCAAAAAACCTCATTAGATTCGAAATTAGCTAAAAATATTAGCATGCTGCTCAAATTTTAGCTAAACTCAAGAATTGCCCTAATACCTCAGTAGATGCCTAAAATAGCCAAAAATGTTAGCATGGTGCTAAACTATTAGCTACACTCAAAAATAGTCAAAAAAATATCATTAGATTCGAAATTAGCCAGAAATATTAGCATGTTGCTAAAATGATAGTTAAAGTTATGAATAGTCCTATTACCTCAGTTGATGCCAAATTAGGCAAAAATATTAGAATGTTTCTAAAATGTTAGCCAAACTCAAGAATAGCCCTAATATGCTAGTAGATGCAAAAACTAGCCACAAATTTTATCATGCTGCTAAACTGTTAGCTAAACTCAAGAATAGCCAGTAAAAAACCTCATTAGATTCGAAATTAGACCAAAAATACTAGCATGTTTCTAAAATATTAGCCAAACTCAAGAATAGCCCAAAAATCCTCATTAGATTTGAAATTAGCTAAAAATATTTGCCTGTTGCTCAAATTTTAGCTAAACTCAAGAATTGCCTAAAAAACCATCACCAACACTTCCATTTCCTGTTTACTGATGGTTCATCATCACATTCTGAGACCAGATTGGAGCAGATCAATGTTGAGTAAGTAGAACTTCTTAATAGATGAACCATAAAACAATTGTTGGTTGTTTTTTTCTGAAAGTTTCGCTTAAGTCACAGACTTGTTGTGCATTTGAACTCAGTTGTAGTCCATCTACTGTACAGTAGAGTTTGCATGTATTTTTATATGTAACCGTTCATTTTTTTTTCATTTTAACTCTAACATTTCCCTTTTTTTTTAATTTTTTACAGAATATTCAACATAATGGATCACGAACACAAAGGTGATCTTTTGAGATTTCCTCTTTGTAGGATCAATAAAGGTTTCTTTTATTCTTTTCTTAAGTCAGTCAACAAGCGCATTCCTCCCGCTAAAACCAGTCACCTGTCTTCCTGTGTCCGGCCCAACCCAGTAATTCCCGACAACACATTAAAAAAGTCTATTGTCTTTGAAACGCTGC
Organism: Oryzias javanicus; assembly: GCA_003999625.1. NCBI lineage: Eukaryota > Metazoa > Chordata > Actinopteri > Beloniformes > Adrianichthyidae > Oryzias > Oryzias javanicus. The sequence continues at coordinate 34,976,383 of CM012441.1, forward strand.
CTCCCACTGTTGTTGTTACCAGAGAAACACCTGCACCACCGAGACCCAAACAACACTTGGTTTGCATTGTGGGAAATTCTATCCTTGTAGCATCATTTCAAATGTTTATTCTTTACATGTCAGACTACATAAATGTTTTTTTGATGCTCATAGAGTTCCACTAGACTTTATATTTTTGGTTCATCATTATATCTACTAAAGCAGTCAAAAATGTTATATTTTGGTTCCCTCCTGAGCTAAATAAATCAGTCCCCTCCAGCAGTGACATCAACTCAAGTTGATTCTTGTTAGCGAAACTATGGCAGTAAAACTGCAAACTCACACCCTCGAGTCGTAATTCTCCCACTTATGTATTAAATAACCGGAGATGAGCTACATTTGATGTAAAGAAAGATTATTTTTATTAGCATTAATTATTTCCTGTACTGTTAAAGACTAATGTTGTCGTACAAACATAGAGGTTGTTGTGTGGAGTCTTTGTGACATACACGTGTTGTGCTGCCAAAAACAAACATGCCGCACTGATAAAAAACGCATTCCAGTCTGAAGATGTCACACGTGTTCTGCTGACACAGCTTTTTTTAGTTATTTCTTTATTTTTAGGGACGACATTGACAGGATGGGTGGAGTATGAACTATTCGTGGGTTTTCACGCAAATAAATAACTTTGTCCGCATGGTGTCATCAACACTCTGGTGTTTTGATCAGTGACAAGCAGCAAAGCCCAGATCTTGTCAGGAGGGCCTGTAAACATCACCTTCCATCAGTGGAAATTATCCCGATCCAAAGAATGCAGCAGCTCATTTATTCACACATTTTGTTCAAGGATAACTAAATAAAAATAATTTTAAAAAATATTCTATCAGTTCCCCAGAATTCCTCTTGGGATCAGGGGGTTGCTGGAGCCTATCCCATCTACTGTTGGTTGAAGGTGGGGTAAGGCCCGGTCTATGGAGAGAAAATAGACTCACTATGATTTGTGCATGCATAATTCTTGATTTGTGCGTAAATTAAGATCTGTGTGTGCGTATATATGATTGGTGCATGCATAATTCTTGATTCGTGCATAACTTTGGATTTGTGCGTGCGTGATTCTTGATTTGTGCATAAATTTGGATTTGTGCATGCATAATTTTTGATTTGTAACTAATATAATACATTTTTTGCAAAAGTAAAAAATACAAAAATTAAAAAAATACAAAATGGCATTTACACATGCACAAATCAAAATTACAACAGCCTGAAACTAATTACTCAAAATATATTTTTAAAATACGCATGGATCACCTCTTACACACGCAGCCGAAGTTACGCACAAATCTACCGTGAGACTCTTTTCACGTCTCACAAATTCGTCCGTGAGTGATGCGTTCAAGTACTACCAGAATGCTCGTTCACCATAGTTTTCTTGTCAGCCGTTTTAAACTTCAATTGTGAATAACATCCGGTAAAACTAGACATTTTCCCACTTTCTTAAAAATATATACCCAATAATTAATATAAAAAGTCTAAATATGCGCTTTTAAAGCACTTTTAAAAATAAGAATATTTCCAGAAAATGGCGCTTCCAGCTGCAGCGTCTTCTCTGACAGCGCTCCTCATCAACGCGGGGGTGGTGGGGGCTCTCTCTGGTCTGATCTCCCCGCCCTGCGGATCCTGGGCGGGGGAGAACGGCGGAGGAACGCGGTATTGAGATCTGTCCCTGTGATCCCGTGATCTTAACCGGCCCGGTGGGCTGATCGAGCCCCTCTGCCCGGCGATTGTTTAGAAGGGTCTCATGGTGAAATCCCCGCGTTCTGCTGCCGGTCCCCCGCGAGGTTCCGCGGGGGATCAGACCAGAACGCCCGCGGAACCCCCTGCCCCCCAGCGCGCTTTCCGCTGCCGTTTATGAAGAACATGCACAGAGTTCTGGTCGGAAAACGTGGCGATTACAAGCGGTACCGGCCCACTTGGAACTGAAAGAGTTTAGAAGGCTCGCTTCCCGTCCCCGTGGCCGGTGACCAGCCCTCGGGACGGAGCCTCGTGTTGGAGGCGCTGTCAGAGCAGCCGCTGCAGCTGGAAGCCCCTTTTCTGGAAATATTTTTATTTTTAAAAGTAAAAGTGTTTTAAAAGCGCTTATTTAGACTTTTTATATTAATTATTGAGAATATATTTTTAAGAAAGAGGGAAAATGTCTAGTTTTACCGGATGTTATTCACAATCGTAGTTTAAAACGGCTGACAAGAAAACTATGGTGAACGAGCCTCCTGATAGTACTTGAACGCATCCCTCACAGACGAATTTGTGAGACGTGAAAAGAGTCTCACGGTAGATTTGTGCGTAACTTTGGCTGCGTGCGTGTGTAAGAGGTGATCCGTGCGTATTTTAAAAATATATTTTGAGTAATTAGTTTCAGGCTGTTGTAATTTTGATTTGTGCATGTGTAAATTGCATTTTGTATTTTTTTAATTTTTGTAATTTTTTTACTTTTGCAAAAAATGTATTATATTAGTTACAAATCAAGAATTACGCTCGCACAAATCCAAAGTTATGCACGAATCAAGAATTATGCATGCACCAATCATATATACGTACACACAGATCCTAATTTACGCACAAATCAAGAATTATGCACGCACAAATCATAGTGAGTCTATTTTCTCTCCATACCGGTCCCACGGGGTAAAAAAATCAGGAGAATCTGCCACACGCGCTCAGACGCGCTAACTTTTAGTCAAAATTGACTTATAAATGATGGAGCTTAATTATGAGCTAAACTCCAAATTACCACAAAAAAAAAACATCAGTAGATCTTCAGTAGATTACAAATTAGCTAAAAAAGCTAGTTCATTGCTAAAATACTAGCTTAACTCAGAATTAGTCCAACAAAGACGAGTTAAAAAAAAGACCAACAAACCTCATTAGATGCCAAAATTAGCACCAAAAAAAGTATTATGCTAAAATATCACTAAACTCACAAATAGCCAGAAAAAAAGTTATTTGCTAAACTATCCAAAAATATTAGCATGTTGCTAAAATATTAGCATAAACTCAAGAATAACCGTACAGTACATCTACAGTAGATGCCAAAACTAGCCAAAAATGTTAGCATTGTGCTAAAATATTAGCTAAACTTGGGAATTGCCAAAAAAAACCTCATTGGATAAAAAAAATTAGAAAAACATTTTAGCATGTTACTAAAATATTATCGAATGGTGTTAATACTTCAGTAGATGCCAAAAATAGCCAAAACGTTAGCATTCTGTTATAATATTGGCTTATAAATGATGAAGCTGAAATATGAGCTAAACTCCAAATTACCACAAAAAAACATCAGTAGATCTTCAGTAGATTACAAATTAGCTAAAAAAGCTAGTTCATTGCTAAAATACTAGCTTAACTCAGAATTAGCCCAACACAGACAAGTTTAAAAAAAAAGAAATTCATTCAATGCCAAATTATGAAAAAATGTTAGCATGTTGCTAACATATTAGCATAAACTCAAGAATAACCTTAATACGAGTGATACAGACGCCGAGTCCATTCCACTGCCAGAGCACTGCTTAAGTGCGTCCTCCAAAACACCAACAATGGGGTTCACACGTGTACACACTTGTTATTATGATGCCAAGTTAGCACTGCTGCATCGCGTCTAAACAAGGCCGTTTCACTGCCCAATCACAGCTTAGCGGGGACGTAAAATGACCACGCCACTGCCTAAAACGGGCCTCAGCCGCTCGTCGTCGGCTGCAGTGCGGCAACTCCTCAGTAATTATACCGGACCCGTTATTCCGGTTTAACGGGTCTATTTTGTATTGGAAACGCTCCAAAGTCCAGTCCGGCCCGGTCCAGTTCAAACCGGCTCACCTTTCAGATCTATTCAAATCCTGAATCTACCCAGCCAGCAAGGCCAAGTGGGCCCCATATGGCTTAAAAGTGGGCGGACAATGTAGGCCCCAATTGGGTTTGTCCGCAGTTTCCATGGTGGCCCCAGCTGTGTTTGCCCACATTGACTTAGGTGGCTACGCTAGCCCAGGAGTCAGCAGAGCTAGCAGGGGCACTGTCCAGGCTTCCAGTCCCTGGGTAGTGGAGCCAATGTGGGTAAACACACCTGGGGCCACCATGGAAACTGCGGACAAACCCAATTGGGGCCTACATTGTCCGCCCACTTTTAAGCCATATGGGGCCCACTTGGTCTTGCTGGCTGGGTATTCACAGATTGTCTCTCAGGATACAGTTCTGGCTTAACCTTTCAACACGATAAGTAAGTATTTGAACATCTTGTGATTCTTCAAGTACAGTCTAATAACCTTTGTTTGTGATTTTGAAACACTTGATGCAACACTTGAACGAAACACCAAATTTCTCGACCGGAGAAAGGTAGTTTGTCCTCTCTCGGTGGGTGGAGTGCTCCTGCCTCAGGGGGAGGAGTTTAAATATCTTGGGGTCTTGTTCACGAGTGAGGGAAGATCGGAGCGTGAGATCGACAGGCGGATTGGAGCGGCGTCCGCTTTTTGGGTGGGTCCGTTGTGGTGAGAGAGAGCTGAGCCAGAAAGCAAAGCTCTCGATTTACCGGTCGATCTTCGTCCCAGTACTCACCTATGGTCATGAGCTCTGGGTCGTGACCGAAAGAACGAGATCCCGACTACAAGCGGCTGAAATGAGTTTTCTCCGGAGGGTGGCTGGATGTTCCCTTAAAGATAGGAGGAGGAGCTCGGAGTAGAGCCGCTTCTCCTCCACATCCAGAGAAGCCAGTTGAGGTGGCTTGGGCATCTGGTCCGGATGCCTCCTGGACGCCTCCCTGGAGAGGTGTTCCGGGCATGTCCCACTGGGCGGAGGCCCTGAGGAAGACCCAGGACACGCTGGAGAGACTATGTTTCTCGGCTGGCCTGGGAACGCCTCGGGGTCCCCCAGAGGAGCTGAAGGAAGTGACCGGGGAGAGGGAAGTCTGGGCATCTTTGCTTAGACTGCTGCCCCTGCGACCCGGTCCCGGATGAAGCGGAAGAAGATGGATGGATGGATGGATGGACATGAAACGTTTCTTGCAAATTTTCACCAGCTTTGCAAACACTACAGGAGGGATTTTCTATTGGGTTTATGTCTGGAGCCCGGCCAAACCTCTCCAGAACCTTGATATACTTCTTACGGAGCCACTCCCGGGGTCTCCTGGTCGTGTCCTTCGGGAAGACCCAGTACACGGCGCCGGTCATCCTCCCCTGCAGTCGTCCCGTCCCATGTACAGAAAAACCCCCATAGCATGAAACTACCACCCCCATGCTTCACAGTAGTTATGGTGTTCTTGGGATGCTACTTCTCCTCTGATCACATGACTTTCTCCCATGATTCCTCTGAATCGTTGGTAAACTTAAGACTATCTGGACATGTTCTGGTTTAAGAAGCGGGAATCTTCTGTATCGTTCATGATTTCAAACCATGACACCTTATTGTATTACCAACGGTAACCATAGAAACGGCGGTCCCAGATCTTCTCGGGTCATTGACCGGCTCCTCTCGTTCAGTTCTAGGCTGAGTCACTGAGATTCCAGAAGGTGGGATCTTTCATGAAGCTCCAGCTTGAGGGAGATCGGTGGTCATGTTTAGCTTCTTCCACCTGATTCTTTACATTATAACTCTCACAGTGGAAATATATGGAGCTACATTGGGGCCAATATTATTTGAAACTCAAATAAAATAAGGAAAAAAAAAGGGGGTGTTTGGCCAAAAAATAAGTAAAATGTTCAAAACTTAAAAATAAACCAAATTATTTTTTAAGTTTAAAAACTTGGCCCCAACATATCTCCATAGACATGCACCTAAGGTGAAAATTTCAGACGCCCCCAACTGGGAAAACCTGTAAAATCACAGGGTGTTCAAATATTTATTTGGTTTTTCCAATAAAAAAATAAATAATAAAAAAAATCTTTAGCCCTTTCGACGAATTAGCATGAGCGCTATGGTTTTAGAAAACAGGGTTTATTTGGTCTTCAAAACCTGTGAGAACTGGCAGCAAAGAAACACAATAAAAAAAGGGACAAAATCAATTCTTCCGCTTACAAAATACAAAAAACTTAAATACAAAATAAAAGCACAGAAACCTTGAGGCTGGCATCCACAAGAAGCTAATTACATCTGGATTCTTTCTTTCTTTTGCTAAATAAACAGGAATCCAGCGTGTCAGTAACTTTATAATCTGCCTGTATAAATCAGTCAAGAGTCTGTCGCTGCTTGCCAGACAGAGCAGCTTCTCCTACATGAAAACGGTCTGGATAAATCTGTATGTGGAGGGAAACCCCCCGGTATCGTCTGTCCACGGCGTCTTTATTGTTCTTTGAAGTCAAAGAATCTCCTTTGATTTCCTCACTGACTCTTTTCCCCCACAGAAACTTTCCAAAAACCTTTTATTGTTTGGTTTTTGCATTTAGCATTGAGCTACTAGCTTAGCAGTCTAGCTAGCCATGTAGGTAGCTGCTTTAAGTCACGTGACCCAGATGGACGTTGCAAACAGAATCAGGAAGTCTTTCAAAATAAAACTTGATTTAGGATCAGAATATAAACGGAACAGAAATGTTCTAAGCTGACGCCTTTATTGATTTTTTTGTCTGCGACCCGGTGCCCGGTGCTGGTACCGGTCCGTGGCGCGGGGGTTGGGGACCAATGATTTAAAGGACAATGCTCAGTGAAGTATGCATTATCAGAAGTTAAGGAACGCTGTGGAGGCCTAAACCGTCCCACGCGAGTCAGGTTCAGGTCAGCTTCCGGGAATTTGCATATATTTCTGATAATGCACACTTTTAAGCGCATTATCCTGCTTGGTCACTTACAAAAAGAAGAATTTATTAATTTTTAGTACTATTTTTTTTTTTTTTTTTTTTGCTTAGATTGCTTTTTCACAAAAACCAATCTAAACCAGACAAAAAAGCAACGATTTGATACGTGGTGTGTCGCGTTGTCATGGTAACGTGCTCAGCCGACACCAACCTCGATTGCAGGTGCAACAGAAAGCAAAATACATGCTGATCAGTTAAACACAGCATGAGTTCAGAGAGAACGTTCACCTCTTATTGGTTGTTTTTGTCCAGATGATGAAGCTAAAGTTTATTTAAAGAAGCCTGCACAGGGATACAGAACATTTGGGCTAAGGGATCAAGACTTCTATTTTAGGCCCGCATTATCACTTTTTAATCCACATCCAGCTGTGGGGCTGCCAGTCGATTAATCGACGACTAATCGACTGTTAAAATAGTCGACAACTAATTTAATAGTTGATTAGTCGTTACTTTATATTGTATGGAGTCAGAGTTTAGTAAAGCGGAAAGTTATAATGACATTCTGCTAGATTTTTGGACTATTTTGGCATTTATTAAAGTTTTTTTAGGCTATTTTAGAGTTTAGCCAATATTTTAGCTACACGCTAGTACTTTTGGCTAATTTAGGCTTTTTTTCAGGATTTTTTAGGCTAATTTAGTTTATCTAATATCTCAACTGGATCTCAACTGATTTAGGATTTTTTTTTCTTTTTTATGCTATTTTGGAGTTTAGCTAATATTTCAGCTACATGCTAGCTGTTTTGGCTAACTTAGGTTTTTTGCAATTTTTTAGGCTAATTTGGCATTTAACTAATATTTCAGCTGGCTATGAGCTTCGGCATTTTTAGCTACCAATTTCAGCATCTTCAGCTATCCTCACTAGCATATAGTGGCCAAATTCATCTTACAGTGTTCACACTAGCATTATTGCAGGTAATGCTATATATCTAGTTTTTAGCTAGTTTAAAGCTAACGATGGTTAAGATGTGCGCTTTACATCCAGTCTGACCCGATTAATGGACGAATGAAAAAAGTAATCTGTGATTAGTTGACTATTAAAATAATCGTTGTTAATAAAAGCCAATCAGAATTGAGTTTTCACCTGGACAATGGTAAAATCTGTACCAACAAATTCACGCGGGTGGTTTTGGCTGAGAGTTTATAGTATTTTTAAGACATAGTGAGACCCAGATCGGCAGAATCACGAAGAGTCTGGCCACACCGGATAGTTATTAGTTCATTGATGACCCAAACTAATTCAGGTTTCCTTTATGTCAGTCCAGCCAACTGAGCCATCCTGTCACTCACTTATGTTAAATTTACTAGTGTAGAATTGTTCAGTCTCATCTTTAGTCTTTGTCGAATGTTTGAATTTTCCCTCATGTTGGACCACCACGATATTCACTCAACAGTCACTTAATCAGGTCCACCTTGCTAGAACCGGGTTGGACCCCGTTTGCCTTCAGAACTTCTTCAATCCTTAGTGGCAGAGATTCAACAGAGTTTGGTCCGTATTCACATGACGCCGATCTCCCGTTCCACCTCATCTCAGAGGTGATCCATTGGGATCTGGTGACTGAGTCCAGTGATCTCATTGTTATCTGAGAGGATTCCAGCTTTAGGACATGGTGAAAGTAGCATCAGAAGATGGTTCCCTGGGGGTGGACATGGTCAGCAACAATTCTCAGAACCATCATCAACTGGGGCCAAAGGGTCCAAAGCGTGCCAAGAAACCATCCCCCACACCATTATACCACCACCACCAGCCTAAACCATGGATACAAGGCAGGATGGGTCCATGCTTTCGTGTTGTTGGTGCCAAATTCTGACCATCTGAACGTGGCAGCAGAAATGGAGACTCAAACCAGAAAACGTCTTTCCATTCTACCATTGTCCGGTTTTGGGAACTCTCTGTGAATTGTAGCCTCACTTTCCTGATCTTAGCTGACAGGAGTGATACTCTGTAGTCCATCTGCATCGAGATTGGACGTGTTCGAACGTCGTTCAAACTCACTCTTCTTCCCTTTTCTGAAACTCGTTTGAACTGGAGCTGATTGTCTCGACCATGTCTACATACCTTGATTTGCTGCCGTGTGATTGGCTTATTAGAAATTTATGGTAACAAGCAAGTTGGACGAGCGTGCCTAACAACTGTAGCCAGACTGGGCTGGACTATTATCATTACATGACATCAGACTTCTAAAACTTACATGGTTTGACCAATCACAAAATTCACCTGTAATACCCCGTTTCAACCTGTAGGGGGCAGCACACAGACGGTTTTTGACTATAGTTTGAAGAATTAAACAGTTTTATTTCAATTTGTCAAAAATTTGGCTTTTAAACTTTTAAAGCCCCATTTATAGATATCAACAACCAAAAAAAGTTAATTTAGGGTTTGGTGACCCTTAAGCTCATTTATTAAAAAAAAAAAAAAATGTTTTGTGTCTGTTTCTGAATATTGTTGATCCCAGAACAGATTTTTTTACACAACATATGAAATATTTTCTTAGTTTTTAAATTTGTCGTGTGTAATTGAAAATCATCTACTCGCATTAATTTGCTGCCATGTGATTGGTGTAAACGAGCAGGTATTCCTAGTAAAGTGTAAACTGGTAAACTTTGTGTTCAGTTATTTGGTTTGTTCGTTTGGTAAAGTTAAATTTGGAGAATTGCCTGAATCGATACAGCTTCTGTTCACCTCTCCGTCTTAGTTATTCTAGCTCAAAGTAATGCTAAAGTAGAATAAATGTTTGCCAAAAATGGCCTCTTATAAAAATATCTCACTTAAAATGAATAACAGTCAAGTTAATGTTATTTTAAATGTTATTTTAGATTAACAGTAAAATGCAAACAGACAGATGATTGCTATATTTTGTAGTATTTTACACTAATCTCCACATCAATCAATCCGTCTTTATTTACAGAGCAGCTTCATGCAAAGTAGCAGAGAGCGCGTCTCATTCCTGTGTTTGCATGTTGAGCTTTCTCAGCTGGATTTGTAGAAGAATGAGAACTCAGACAGAGGACAGGAGGGCTCGAGGTTTTTGCTTGTCTTGGCCTTATCTACATCATATTAGCAAACATAACATTCTAGGAGTGGATTTAGTGTCAGTTCTTCCCTCTCGCTCTGGGACTGTGCATACATGTCAGAGTGCAGACTGATGACAAGACACGAACCGGCTTCACTTCACCGAGACAAACTTTGGTTTGGCGAACCAGCATGTTTACTTTGACCTGTCCTCGTGAGCAGCTTCACCTGATCCTGGCGCCGCCACAGGGCCAAGATGGAGAAACGGTTTCTCTGATCGCACGGCAGGAATTCGTAGACTCTCAGCGGCTCTCTAGTTTGATTCCTTATTTGCCTGCAGCTTTCTCTTGAAATACCATCTGTCCAAGTGACAAAAGGCAATTACCCTCTAGAGTGTTAACCTAACAGGCAAAAGGGATTAAAGTGAGAAAGCTTAAAGAAGAAAATCTAGTTAATATAATACAACACTTGCAGTATTATGAGATAATGTTGGAATCTTAAATAGAATCTGTTATTGAGAATCTCAAACAGTTTGCATATTTCCCTGAAATTGACAAAAAGAAAAAGAAAACATTGAATATGCTCCAAATATTAAGAATAAAGGTGTAGATCTGAAATATAGAAAAATACTAGAAAAGTTAGTGTGAATGCTTTTATCTGAAAATAGTGACGCATTTTTCTTTAATTGCTGAGGGGATTTGCTGAAGATGCACAAAAGATATTTTGCAAAATGCAAAACTTGCTAAAAGACTGGAAATTTCATTAAAGAACTTTGACAGAGCGCTGAAAAATTTCTAATGCTCAAAAATCCCAAATACATGCCAGTTTTGTATAAAAAATTTAGTGTTTTCCTTATTTCTAAAAAAATTTTTTCTGTGGATAAAAAAGAAGCTAAACTCCAAATTAGCCTAAAACCCCCAGTAGATAACAAATTAGCCAAAAATGTTAGCCTGTGGCTAAAATAGAAGCAACAGTCTGAGATTAGCCATCTTCGGCCCAACTGAACAACTAACCTAACCCTAACGTTAGCATGTTGCTAAAATTGATGCTAAACTCTGAGATTAGTCTAAAAAAACAGTAGATAACAAATTAGCCAAAAAACGTTAGCATGTTGCTAAATAGAAGCTAAACTCTGAGAGTAGCCCAAAAAAACAGTAGATAACAAATTAGCCAAAAAACGTTAGCATGTTGCTAAAATAGATGCTAAACTCTGAGATTGGCCTAAAAAACCAGTAGATAACAAATAGCCAAAAAACGTTAGCATGTTGCTAAAATTGATGCTAAACTCTGAGATTAGCCTAAAAAACGGTAGATAACAAATTAGCAAAAAACGTTAGCATGTTGCTATTATAGATGTTAAACTCTGAGATTAGCCTAAAAAAAAACAGTTGATAACAAACTAGCCAAAAGTTTTAGCTTGTTGCTCAAATGGAAACTAAGCTCATTTTTTTAATTACTATAAAGATGAGAAAATATCTCATGAATTTATTTAAAGGTTTGTTGCTAATTTACGTAAAATGTAGTTTACTAAAAAATACAAGGAGTAATGTCCTAAACAAATCACTGAAAGTGTGATTGAGTTTTTATGTGCTGAAAACATACAGAAAGGAGCAGGAGAATCACTATGGTGTGAATGCTTATTAAGCAATCACATAATAACCACCCCAACATCAAATAGAAACTATAATTTTAGTTTGCATAGAAATTTAATCTCTTTTTGAAAATGTAAAATAAAAGTTAATTCTGATCCTTCAACAGAGATTTCCAACAATCAAAAGACAAAATACCATCCCGCCATCTTTAGAACAGACAGATTCTCTTTTGAAGTCATGAAGTTGCTAGAGCCTATCCTCGCTACAGTTTGGTTAAGGTGGGGTACATCCTGTACAGGTTTCCAGTCTTTTTAAATCAAAGTTACTGGAGAAAACCCACACATGCACAAGGACAACATGCAAAGTCCACACAGAAAGAACCCAGCTGGGATTCAAACCAGGGCCCTTTGTGGAGAGAGTGCTGACCACTACACCATAGTACAGCCTCATGAAAGAACACTTCTGTTCAAAATATTGGACGCTAAAAATAAAATGTTTGGTTTGTTTCTGCAACAAAACAAGATATAATTTTGTAAAGTAACATCATAAACTTTGCAGACAAGAAAGTTTTTTTAGTTTTTTGAAAGTTCAGTTTTGTTTTAAAATCTTAAGAAATTATGAGTTTGATTTGGTCCATGGTTGGCTGAAACGATACGACTTATCAAAAATTAAAATAGTCGACGACTAATTTAATAGTCGATTAGTCGTTACCTTATATTATATGGAGTCAGAGTGTAGTAAAGTTGAAAGTTATTTTGGCTTTATGCTAGCTTTTTAGAATATTTTGGCATTTATAAAAGTTTTTCAGGCTATTTTGGAGTTTAGCTAATATTTCAGCTACTTTGACAAGTATTTTGACTTAATTTTTTTTTTTTCAGTTTTTTAGGTTAATTTGGATTGAGTATGAATATTTCAGCTACATGCTAGCTATTTTAGCTAAATTTGAATTTTTTTTCACTTTTTAGACGTTTTGGAGTTTAGCTATTTTTTTAGCTGCATGGTAGCTGTTTAGCTAATTAGGATTTTTTTAGTTTTTTAGGCTATTTTTGGAATTGACCTACTATTTCAGTTGCATGCTAGCTATTTTGGGTAATTAATGCCTTTTACCGTTTTTAGGCTAATTTGGAGTTCAGCTAAAATTTTAGTTATATGCTAGCTATTTTGGCTAATTTAGGAATTTTTCTGTTATTTTAGGCTAATTTGGGTTTTAGCTAATATTTCAGCTACATGTTTGCTATTTAGGCCTAATTTAGAAATTTTAGCTAATATTTCAGCTGCGCCATCAGCTTCAGTGTTTTCAGCTAATAGCTTCATTGATTTCAGCTATCAACTTCAGCATTTTTAGCTACTAATGTCTGCATCTTCAGTAGCCAAATTCAGCTTACAGTTATTCACACTAGCTTTATCACAGGTAATGCGATAGATCTAGTTTTTTTAGCTATTTTAAGCTAATGATGATTAAGATGTGTGCTTTACATCCAGTTCGCACATGACCCGATTAGTCGACTAACCAAAAAAAAAAAATCTGTGAATAGTCGTCAGTTAAAATAACTGTTTATGGCAGCACTACTCCAGAGTGTAAAATGTGGCAGTCAGAATATACATTTACAAAGAATCAGCTCTCGTTAACATAGGAGACATCACACATGTTGCACAGACACAAAAACACAATCAGAGGGTTAAGTTAGAGTCGCACAACAGCTGTAGGGGAACGGTGCTTCATCAACAGAGATCTGTTTTGAGACACTGCTTAATGGTCGTTCAGAAAACCATACAATACAGTTTAAAAATGAGCAGAAGTTGTAAAAAAAAAAAATCACCTTAACACAGTACAGGTTAGTGGCGTGACTAGACAGGTAGGGACTGAAAGAGAGTTAAACAAAACTTCTTGCCGCCAACAGACTTCTGAACTTCGTCGCTTCATAAATTCTCCTTTTCTTTGGCTTTCACTCCAGTTCACACGTCTGTCTGAACTGTTGCTCCAGAAACAGAAAAACCTCCAACCTGTGAGCTCTTTCTGCTGCCTGACACAAACTCTCACCGCTATTATGTCTAACTTTTAGGAACATACTGTTGTCAGATTATAATTTTCTTTACAGACCCTTTCATGGTAACGTCATACAAAATAGGCCAAAAGTGTTAATAGTGACTTCCAGTTTTTGGTTATAACCTTAAAGCTGACACCTGAACGCTGTTTGACACAATTATACGTAAATAATAAAAGGTAACATCACCAATTTCAACAGAAAAATGTACAATCATTATTTTATATGTTCTGCTGAACTGTGTTTTCATTTCCTGTTTTAGATCGTTCAGAAATCTACATACAAATTTTAATAATCCTTCAATATTTGAGGTTCTGTAGAAAATATCAACCTTTCATTTGATCAGATATTATTCTGACGGTTCTGTTTTACTTGATGTTATTGTTTTAAGTGCGATCAAAGACAAAAAAATGATGGAAATTCATGTTAATCGGAGCATTTGAGATCCACATCTCCGCATGTTTTAAATGCATCCAAGGATAAATATAAATGTTGTTATAAGAAGTATTTGTTGTTTTTCTGGATATTTTAAGGGGTAATTGTAAATATAGGAATGCTTTTAATAAGAATATTTATTTGTATGGAGTCTCGAAAGAGCCAAAATGAAATAAATATATACACTATTAAATAAATAAATAAATGTGCCATTAATTATTTAAAAGTGGCAATAAATAAATAAATGTTGAAATAAACGTGGCATTAAAATATTAAAATAGAACATTTAAATATTTCATGACATTATTTATTTCATTGCCATTCTTGGTTAAAAGAGCCAATTTAAAAAAAAATAAATTTAATATGAAATTTAAAAAAAAACAACATTTATTTATTTGTTGACACTTTTAAATAATTAATGGCATATTTATTTATTTATTTAATGGTGTATATATTTATTTCATTTTGGCTCCTTCGAGACTCCATAATTTTGTGGCGGTCGAAAACATTTTTTTGATCCTTGTTTACCTTCATTATCCTGCACGATTATGAGCAACAGCAAAGAGGAAATAACAACAGTTGTTAGTTTTTCTTTATGGTCAGACACGTTGAAATTGTCTGACTTTAGTTTGTTTTTAGTCATTTTCTGAATGTAAATGTAAATAACTTTAAAAGAGCTTCTGCAGATTTATGTCATGGAAAGCTAGCGTTAGCGTTAGCATAAATTAGAAGAAGAAAATCCGAAGTGCCCTCAATATCAATCAAACAAGCAGCACCCAATGAAGTTCAGAGAGAATATATTTATATATATATATATATATATATATATAATATATATATGTAACTGGAAGTCACTCTGCACACTCGCCGTTTTGTGTGACGTCACGTGAAAATGGTCTAGTATCAAATTTGAAAACAGATCCTAAAACATTTTCTGTCTCTATGAGGATTGTTCTCAGGTTCATCTCGATAAAGTTAAATAAGAGCAGGAATCTTCCTCCAGGTTCCAGTTATTATCCAGCCCAACCCCGGTCCTCAAGACCTCCCACCCGGCTCTCCCTGCTGCTGATTACCTGGATCAGGTGTAATCAGAAGTATGGGAGACACCTGAGTCAGCTAATCAGCTGCAGGCGGGGCGGTGGATATCTTGATTTGAACAATCATTGATTGTCTTGAACTTTAAATGAGCAGCCGGTTGTGGTTCAGACAGACAGAACATTTAAAGTTGAATTTTTAACAGAGTCAGCATGTCTGAACATAAACACTGGAACTCTCTGATGATTACTGTCTTTTTCACCACTGCTTGGTGTGAAGACGTTCAGATGGAGGCGGAACATCAGGATTTTACCAGAATTAAACTCCAAAACAAGAGTTATGAGGTAATAAGATGCTTTTTTTTTTTTTTAGCTTAGATTTGTGTTGTTTTTGCTCCTCCTCCATTTTATGGCTTTTTTCCGGGTTTCTGTCTCCGCCTCCCTCTCCTGCTTTATGGTTCTAATTATTCACAGCTGCTTCATTTCAGGGAATTCAAGTCAACGCTTTTCATTTAATATCACATCCACATGTGTTCTTCCTGTGTCGTGATTATATAATTATTTTAATGCATGTTTATTTTAAAATATGCCATCAATGAGGATCATTTTCCTGGTCATAACTACCATTATCCTTAAGTTACACGTTCATAACCCCTGAATCTGAATTGTCTTTAGTGAACACACACACACACAACACACACTCTGGGTGTGGTCCGTTTTCATGGCACTTTTGGGAATCTAAAATCACACCACTTTACCTTTCATGCCGTAACTCCATAACCACAGGGTTCACCGGCTTCAAAGAGACGTTCAGTTTCAAAGAGTCCGAACTTTCAGCCTCCGATTGTTCTTCCTGTTAAACCAGCACTGACCTCCCATGTAGATTACATCCACAGGAGGATATTTTCATTCATGCACCTCATTAACCAGTGAAGAAATTACTGCGAGTTCAAGAAATTCTGTTCAGAAACAAGATCTTTATCTGTCTTAGATGACTAGAACAACTAGAAAAGTTGCATTACCTGCAATAATGCAGGAAAATGCTTTTAGCTGAATGTAGTCACTGAAGAGGCTGAAGCTGAAAATAGTGACTCAATTTACTTTATCTTCTGAAGGGATTTGCTGAAAATGCAAACGCTATTCACAAAATGTTACGTTGCTAAACGCTGGAAATTTAGTTGAAGGACAATGAAAAAGTGCTGAAGTTTACCTACATTTCTGAAGAATTTGTAGTAAAATTGCTTAAAAATCCTTAATACGTGCTAATTTTGCAGAAATATTTAGTTGTCAGGACTCAGGCTGCCATGTCCCCTTTTGACCACCAGAGGGAGCCATCACCTGAGTATTGACACTTTGGGCCTCTTCAGCACTCAAGTTCCCATCAGCCTTTGCTCCCTCTTCCCAGGCTCTCCCAGGTGCTCTCAATCAGGTCATCAGGACAAACAGTATTTAGTCTGTCTCTGAGCTCTGCTCAGTGCGAGATCTTGATTGTACATTACATTCTCTTCTAGCGTTTACCTATGATCTTTTCCTGTGCTTTGACTCCTGCCTGTTTTTGACCACGTCTTGCCTTGCCCTTGCCTGATTGTGTTTGCTATTAAACAACCTTCTGCATATGGATCCAAACGCCCCCGCCTGTTCCTTACATTAGTGAGCTTAAATACAAGCTAAACTCCAAAATAGCCTAAAATTCCTCAGTAAACTAAATTGGTCAAAAACGTTAGCATGTTGCTAAAATATGAGCTAAACTCCAAAATAGGCCCAATAAAGCGTAGTAGATAACAAATTAGCCAAAAAAGCTAGCCCGTTGCTTAAAAACTAGCTAAACTCCAAAATAGCCAAACATTCCTCAGTAAATTAAATTAGTTAAAAAATGTTATCATGTTGCTCAAAAAGAAACTAAAATCCAAATTAGAATATACAAATCTCAGCAGATAAACAAATTAGCCTAAAACGTTAGCCTGTTGCTAAAATATTGGCTAAACTCCAAATTACCCCCATTAAACCATAGTAGATTACAAATTAGCCAAAAAAGCTAGCCCGTTGCTTAAATACTAGCTACACTCCAAAACAGCCAAACATTCCTCAGTAAATTAAATTAATTTAAAAAAACGTTAGCATGTTGCTCAAAAAGAAGCTAAAGTCCAAATTAGAATATACAAATCTCAGCAGATAAACAAATTAGCCAAAAATGTTAGCCTGTTAATAAAATATTAGCTAAACTCCAAATTAGCCCAATAAACCATAGTAGATTACAAATTGGCCAAAAAAGCTAACTCGTTGCTTAAATACTAGTTACACTCCAAAATAGCCAAACATTCCTCAGTAAATTAAAGTAGTTAAAAAAAGTTAGCATGTTGCTAAAACAGAAGCTAAACTCCAAATAGGAATATAAAAAAACAAATTGCCAAAGCTGTTAGCCTGTTGCTAAAATACTAAACGTTAGGCTAAACTAGCCAAATTAGCTATCCAAGAAAACCTACGTAGATCTCAAAGTATAGCCAAAACAAATTAGCCAATGTTGCCAAAATATGAGCTGACTCAAATTATCCCAAAAAACAAGTTAGTAGCACTGACAAAATTAGCCAAAAACTTAGCTCATTGCTAAAACATTAGCTAAGCTCCAAATTAGCCCAATAAACTGTAGTAGATAACAAATTAGCCAAAAAAAGAGCTAGCCTGTATTGCTTAAATACTAGCTAAACTTCAAAATAGCCAAACATTCCTCAGTTAATTAAAAAACGTTAGCATGTTGCTCAAAGAAAAGCTAAACTCCAAATTAGAATATACAAATCTCAGAAGATAAACAAATTAGCCAAAAACGTTAGCCTGTTGCTAAAACATTAGCTAAACTCCAAATTAGCCCAATAAACCATAGTAGATAACAAATTAGCCAAAAAAGCTAACTCGGTGCTTAAATACTAGCTAAACTCCAAAATAGCCAAACATTCTTCAGTAAATGAAAGTAGTTAAAAGTTAGCATGTTGCTAAAACAGAAGCTAAACTCCAAATTAGAATATAAAAACCTCAGCAGATAAACAAATTAGCCAAAAGCTTTAGACCGTTGCTAAAATATGAGCTAAACTTCAAATTAGCCCAATGAACCGTAGTACATAACAAATTAGCCAAAAACAGCTAGCCCGTTGCTTAAATACTAGCTAAACTCCAAAATAGCCAAACATTCCTCAGTAAATTAAATCATGTAAAAAATATTAGCATGTTGCTAAAACAGAAGCTAAACTCCAAATTAGAATATATAAACCTCAGCAGATAAAGAAATTAGCCAAAAACCTCAGTAAATGCTAAACTGGCCCAAAAAAATTGGAGTTTAGCTAGTATTTAAACTTTAAGCTAGTTATTTGGCTAATTCGGAATCTACTGAGGTTTTTTAGGTAAATTTTGGAATTTAGTTCATATTTAAGCAACACTGCAAAATTGGCATCTATTCTGGATTTTAAAGCAATACATTTTTCAACTCCAGCGCTCTTTCATAGTTCTTTCCAATCTTTTAGCAAACATTTTGCAAATATCTTTCTATTTTCAGACAATCCCTCCAGCAGTTAAAGTAAATTGCGTCACCATTTCAGCATCTTCAGCGACTAATGCAACTTTTCTACTCCTTTCTAATGTTTCATTTCCCAGTAATGCTGGTGACTCCCCATATATGGTGGACTAACATATTTTACATACAGATTTGTTGTTTTTCTGACATCATGTGTGTTTTCCAAATCGGAAAGTTATTTTTCCGATCATTTAAACACCACTCGAATGCAGCTCTTCTCTAAGTTTCCATTTTTCCTGAAGGACATCAACCAGTTAACACTAAAATGAAAACAAAAGCAGCAAATTTTAAAATAAAAACTCCAAAATGTTCAGTTTTGATACCGATTTTGAATCAAACATGTTGTCCCTTTTATAAGGTGGATCACCAAAAACGAGAGGGACCCTGTCACTACCTGATCCTAACCACGCCCTGATCACACGCATGTATATTACGTCACTTCCTCTCTGCCGGCAACATTTGTGACGGTTGAGAGTTTTGGATTGGATTTGCGACAGCTGGTTGCATTTCACTGATGATGGAGGAAAGAAATAAGGCTTAAAATTGTGTTTTTTAATACTTAATGATTGAGATTGCTGTGAATCAAGAGCAAATGAAAACAGGTACAAATATTTTCTATACAGTCACAGTAAATGAAGTCAAAGTTGTTGATGGTTTCATAATTGCATAATTTACCTTTAGTTTGTAATTAGCATTTAATCAAATTTTAAAATATTTTCTTTGTTGATAAATATGATAAACACCATGGAATTCTCTTTTTGTAGATGGAACGTGTCTTGGATAAAAACCGTCCTCCAGGAGAGCTCATAGTGAAGATCTGCTCGACCCCTGAAGACTTTTGGAGTCTGGGTTTAGCACAATGAATGGAATCCACCATAAGTATTCTTAGTTCAATGTACTGTAAAGAAAAAATGTAAAGCAACATTTGAAGAGTGTTTCTTTGTGTTATTTCAGATTGGGAACGCTTGTCTAAAAATGGTGGAGGAAGCTGCACACACGTGTGATTTGTCATCTTTTCTTTGGTTGTGTGTTAATGTCTGTGTGTGTCTGTTTCCTTTAGGGAAAAATGTCTGCATTGTTGACCTCTATGGCCATAAAGGTCATCTTTAAAGCCACCTGGAAGGATCCCCAAGTTGACCTACTGCAGAGGTCAGCAACTTTTAAGAGTAAAAGAGCCATTTAGGCTCGTTTTTTACTGATCAGAACCTAGAAGGAGCCGCATTGACTTACTTAAGAAATTTGATTTGCATTTATAACCTTCTTTTTGTTTTTTTAAATGTGAATAATATTTATTTTTGGCACAAACAGATACAAAAATATATATATAAAAAGAAACTAACATCTCTCAAAAATGTATTTTTTTAAGTTTAGAAGCAAAAAGCTAGCTCGTTGTTTAATTACTAGCTTAACTTCAAATCAGCATAACATTTCTCTGTAAATTAAATCAGCCAAAAAATGTAGCATGTTCCTGAAATAAAAGCTAAACTCAAAATTAGACTAAAACCCCCAGTAGATAATAAATTAACTAAAAATGTTAGCATATTGCTAAAATATTAGCTAAACTCCAAATAAGCATAAAAACTAATTAGAGGCCAAATCTGCCAAAAAAAAAAAAAGCTAGCTTGTTGCTTAATTACTAGCTGAACTCCAAAATAGCCTAAAATTCATCAGAAAACTAACTTAGTCAAAAACGTTAGCATGTTGCTAAACTAGAAGCTAAATTCTAAATTATCCAAAAGAAATTTCAGTGGATAACAAATTAGCTGAAAACATTAGCATTTTACTAAAATATTAGCTAAACTTCAAATTATCATACAATGTCTAAGAAAACTAACTTAGTCAAAAACGTTAGCATGTTGCTAAAATAGAAGCTAAAATTCTAATTTAGCCTAAAAACACCAGTGGGTAACACATTAGCCAAAAATGTTAGTATGTTACTAAAATAATAGTTAATCTCCAATTTTAGTGAAAATTACTATTTTATTTTTCTACATCCAGAGAGCCACTATGGAGAGATGAAAGAGCCACATGTGGATCTGGAGCTGCAGGTTGCTGACCTCTGACCTACTGCGTTCCTTGCTGGTACTATTTTGATTGTTTATATTTTTCTCCTGCGTGTGTACATGTTTACTACTTTGTATGAATCCCTGTAGGAAACCTTCAGGTCAGAGGTCATGCTGGTTCCAGCTTAGAGCAGACAGAGGTCCAGCTGATCATAACCTGCTTTGTGTGAGTGTCCTTGGTTTTTTCTCACTCTGGTTTTTTCTTCTATATGACAGAGAAAAAGGAGAGTTTGATCTGTCAAGTTCTGCAGATGATGATGATGATAACATTCCCAATTAATATTTTAGCTTTATGCTAGCTGTTTTGGCTAATTTAGAATGTTTTCCAGTTTTTTAGGCTAATTTGAAGTTTAGCTAATATTTTAGCTTTATGCTAACTGTTTTGGCTAGTTTCGAATTTTTTCCAGTTTTTAGGCTAATTTGAAGTTTAGCTAATAATTTAGCTTCATGCTAACTGTTTTGGCTAATTTATACATGTTTCAAATTTTTAAGGCTAATTTGAAGTTTAGCTAACATTTTAGCTTTATGCTAGCTGTTTTGGCTAATTTAGAATTATTTCCAGTTTTTAGGCTAATTTGAAGTTTAGCTAATATTTTAGCTTCATGCTAACTGTTTTGGCTAATTTATACATATTTCAAATTTTTAAGGCTAATTTGAAGTTTAGCTAACATTTTAGCTTTATGCTAGCTGTTTTGGCTAATTTAGAATTATTTCCAGTTTTTAGGCTAATTTGAAGTTTAGCTAATATTTTAGCTTCATGCTAACTGTTTTGGCTAATTTATACATGTTTCCAGTTTTTTAGGCTAATTTGAAGTTTAGCTAATATTTTAGCTTTATGCTAACTGTTTTGGCTAGTTTAGAATTTTTTTCCTATTTTTAGACTAATTTGAAGTTTAGCTTATATTTTAGCTTCATGCTAGCTGTTTTGGCTAATTTATACATGTTTCCATTTTTTAGGCTAATTTGAAGTTTAGCTAACATTTTAGCTATATGCTAACTGTTTTGGCTAATTTAGAATTTTTTACTTTTTTCTGCTAATGTGGCACTTTGCTAATATTTTATATAGCCATCAGCTTCAGTGTTTTTAGCTATCAATTTAAGCATCTTCAGCTATTAATCTCTAATGCTAAATATCTAGTTTTTAAAGTGTTTTAGTATTATTTTTTCTTGGAAGATTGCAGAAATAGTCATTTAAAATTTGCCTGTGTGTGGCTTTCTGGAAACCCATGAATCTTTACGTTTAGGCTGTGATTGTTACACATTTTCTGTTAGCCTACAAACCGACCGCGGACCCGCACCAGAGAAGAAAACAGTTATGTGGCCCTTACTAAAAAAAGGTTTGGGGCCCCCAAGTCTAAATTATTGTAATTTTTAAAAAATTACTTCCTAAATTATTGAGACAATTTCAGTTGCATAACGACATGAAGGTTTCAGAGAGATCACAACATGGTTTAACCTCCATCTTGTATTAGCTTTCTGTTAGTGTTAACGGGTCAATTTTGACCCGTGTCTTAAATAAGCTTTAAAATACGCAAAAACAATTAACTGTCATCTCTTGGTTATCTTGTGAGGCTTCTTTATTCATGGAAATGTTGGATTTATTTCTTTTTCCTGTGGATTTCTGAGCCTTTAAATACAATAAGTATGCCTCTAGATTTTAATAAAAACTTTAAATAATGTTAAGAGTCATATAAACAAACAAAGGTTAGTTTGTTACATGAATTTTAAATCACCTCTCAAATTAATTTGGTTTATCTAGTTTTTATTTAAAAATATTTAACTCTATTAGTTTCTGTCATGTTATGGGTTAGTTTTTATTATACTTTAATCCAAACACATTGTAGTACAAGTATTAAAATACAGAGAAAAGTCTTTATTTTGCTTTTTAGCAACTATACTGGACAGATGAGCGTCCTCTGAAGCTCTATGATTGGTCGAGGAGGCTACTATGGATTTTAATTTATAGCTCGAATTGTAGCTTAAAAATAAAAAAATTAAAATATTGGATTTTATTAACAGCAAGGCTCCTGAGAAAGTCAAAAAGTTGATCATTTGAAGGGATTCTTTTATGCAATTAAAAACTGAAACTGGTGGGTTCCTGACACTAGTCTGAGACTGAGATTAAATGGGTTTTGTACTGAAGGAAATGCTGAAAACTCATGAAAATACTTCACTGAGAAAGTAGAGCGGTGCTGTTGAAGGCATGTAATGCAGCCGTGTTACCCCCAGAGGGCAGCAGAGGTCCAGTTTTCAGGTCTAGTTCAGGATTTGTTTCATGTTTTCCAGTTACTCGAGACTGAAGTTGTTTTTTTTATTTTAGTTTTTTCTGTAAAACCTTCAGATGTACAAGATGAACTTCTGTAGTTAAATCCAGTCCTTGTGATTTTTTTTTTTTATTATAATTTTAAAAATAGCAGCTCCAATGTTTAGGTTTCACCCTCCAATCATTCCTCTTCCTGTATGAATGAATCCCAAGCATACATCTTGAATCTGGCTCCACATCTCCATCCACTCACTAACGTGCTGCACGCACTCCTCCCTCCTGTCTTTATCCAGCTTCATGTCCGGACCTGTCGATGACCTGCAAAAAGAACCAGAACCATAATAGAGAAAGGCGTGGATCAGACGGGTCTAATTCCAGCTCAGCGTGACGGCTTTGTGTGATCCGAATGAGTTATTGATTCATCATTATGATGCGTTCAGCCAGTTATTGAGCTGCAGAGAAAATCAAGTCTTTTCTTTTTGTCATTTTTAAAAATAATAATGAAAATGTGTTTCTTTTGTGCTTCTAGTGAATGGTGTAACAAATGGAAAAAGAGCCTTTTATGGTTTTCTCTTCAAGTGTGAGGAGTTCTCTCTATTTACAAACCACTTGAACATTCTGCTCCTTTTTTATTCAGAATAAGGTGGAAACACCCCCCCCACCACCACCACCACCCCACCCTCATTGAAACACAAACAACACCGGTGCAACAGACTTTTTAGGCAAATTCCACTCGTTCAGTGAGGGGGCCGAGAACCGCCACAGAAAAAAAGAAAATGATACTATCAAGCTGAACAAAATGATGTTTTATTTGCTTTTTTGTGTGTACAGGGGGAAATAGATGCATGTAAAAACTTCCCGATCACGTGATCGATGACTCGATCGGCATCGGATCAGGATCGGATATTTAATGTTTTCTTATTATGATCAGCGCTTTATATTTCAAGCTTATTATTCTGAATAAATACTCCACTAAAAGTCTGCATGTCATAAACAAAATGTCATTGCCAGAAAACAGGAGGCAATACAAACAATTCATTTAAGCTAGCTTGATGATCACAGATTCAGACTCAATGACTCTTAAACAATTTAAACTGACAGCAAGTGTTTCTATTGGTTTGTCTTAACATAAATAACAATCTATAAAGACAATTCAACAGAAAAACACAGTTTTTGTTTATCTTTAATGTTAATGTTTGTTCTGCAGACAGACATCTAAACAGTAGCTGCTAACTGCTACATGCTATTTAACTCTTTAGGACCCGAGCTGTCCTTTGATATGCCTGTTTTATTTATCTGAAAGAGGAATAAAAGTTAAGAAAATTAACTACTCTGATAATAAAACTTAAAATGTGATGTCTTAAGAACTTAAAAAGAAGACCATCATCTTAAAAAACAAACAAACAAAAAACTAATAAATGAAAATTAATAATGATATGAGCTAGTCATGATCAAATTCATGCTAAAACAGTCAGAATTTATTTTTAAGAATTTTAAATGAAGACAGGAATCACATTTGGTCAAAAATGTTCAATAATTCTACAGATATTAAAGCTAAAGTCACTAAACTTTCTCACTAATTATCAATAATAGAACAAGAAAACATTTTTGCTTCCTAGTTTACATTTGTTCTATTTTTACTTGTTTATTAAAGCTACTTCTCAGAAGTGTTTTATTTAAGTTTTTAATTATAAAAGAAGGTTAATGAAATATAAATAAGGGATAACACAAATGTATTTATTCAATTTGTTCATGTTTTAAATGTGTTACAAAAGTATCAGGACTCGGTGTCGGCAGATACAAAAAATCTAATATCGGATCGGGACCAAAAAAACCTGATCGGCACATGCCTTGTGAAAATAATTTGGGCCAATAAATCAGAAAAATTGGGAACTTTATTGTTAAATTTAGTTTTATGAATATAATACTCAGTTATAAAACATCTGAGATTAATTAAATATTCTTCTTACAGCAAAAACCAGAAAACTTCTGATGTGTTCGTTCACAAAAACAATCCCAGATAATCGACTTCTGTTCTAGCTTTCTTGTTTGCATCACTTTTTTGTTTAGTTACTTTTTTATTTTTGCTACGAACATTTTTTGTAAAGTTACTTTTTTACTACAATCGCTTTTTGTTAAGTTACTTTATTTTTGCTACAATCTGTTTTTTCTTTGTTACTTTTTTATTTTTGTTAAGATTGCTTTTTTCTTTAGTTATTTCTTCATTTTTGCTACGATTTCTTTTTTGTTTAGTTACTTTTTATTTTGCTTTTTTTTTTAATTTTTAAATTTTTTAAAATTTACTTTTTAATTTTTGCTGAGATTGCTGTTTTGTTTGTAGATATGTGTATTTATATATATATTTTTTTCACAGCTTCTCTTTTTGTCTGCCGTTCCTTCTCGGCCACCGTAGGTATCACATCAATGATCATACATAAATTACATTTTTTCATGTTTTTTTTACCTGTTAGCATCTCCTTGTTGTATATTTTCATTTTTCCGTTTTGAAATATGTTTTTTTTTTTTATTACAATATGAAGGTCCGACAGGTCTGGATTCCTTTTCTTTTCAGTTTGTAATCTCAAATGAATAATAAAACATGAAATATTGAGCTTTGATTCATTTTCCTAAAGTCGTAGATTAATGAACAGTTTTCTGAAACTTGCTGCTGCTGCAGCTGCTCTGTGTCGTCAGGTTAACCTCCTGCGTTCACGTTCAGCACAGATGAAAACGAGCTCTGGTCTCTGATGTACGACCGCGATGACGGAGGACGGGCAGAGACTCCTCCCATCTGGATGCAGGCCGCCTCACCCGTCTTTGAATCTTCTGGACTCATTCGTCCTCTTAACCATCCTCCTCAAATATCAACGATTTCCTTTAATCATCCGGAGGAGCTGATCTCCAGAGAACCCTGAACATTGAGGATGTTCCTCACCACATGAAGGTGAATGCGTCACAGTTTGAGTGTGCGTGTCTGAGCTTGTCGGAGGCGGCTGAACAACTCCAGTCATGCTCATCCCGGCCCCTCCTCTCCCGCTTTCTCAGCTGTTACCTTTTACCTCATCTCCCACCTGCGCGTGGGCCTCCGCTGTGTGTTTTAGGCTTTTCTCAGAACACAAACATGTTTTGCTTTTTTTTAAAAAATTAATTAGCATTTGTCATTTTTTAGGGCTTTACAGCAAACTCACCCTGAGCAAGCAAAACAAACAAAAACAGAAGTTTTAAACAAATACTTTTCTTTAAAATCTATAATCCCCTCAGGGTTTGATGATGCTGTTTTGGTCTTAATGCATCATTTATTAGAATTGAATACAAACTGCAGTCAGGACATGTTTAACTGTAAACTAACTTACCCTGTGAGGAGGCATGAAAGACGACAAATGTCATAATCAAAACAAGCATTCAACTGTTTCTAGTATTAATAAAGTGGACTTTAAGAATGCTGTTTATTTCTGGCCTTTGGTTCAACAGCACAGCTCAGAGAAACTCAGATCCGTTTTCCAGCTCCCACGAACAGCCAGTAAAAGTCGGCCTTGACCGCCTCTCCTCTGAGGCTGCAGCCTTTAAAGGACGTTTTGGATGAAAGTGATGGTCTGGACCACAGAGCAGCTGTTTCCACCTCCTAATGTTTCACTGGTGAACATGTCAGACTGACACTGGACCAGAAGAAGACTTTTTAGCAATCCATCACCCATCATTCTAGTGGCGAGGTTGGCGACCTTTAAGAGTAAAAGAGCTATTTGGACTCGTTTTCTACTGATCAGAACCTAGAAGGAGCCGCATTGACTTATGTTAGCCTTTGAGAAATTTGGATTTGCATTCATAACCTTCTTTTTGTTTTTTTTTTAATACATGTGAATAATGTCTATTTTTGGCACAAACAAAAGCAAAAAAATATTAAAAAGAAACTAACATCTCTCAAAGAGGGATTTTTTTTTACGTTTTTAACTTTAGTAGCAAAAAAGCAAGCTTGTTGCTTAATTACTAGCTGAACTTCAAATTAGCATAACATTTCTCTGTAAATTAAATCAGCCAAAAATTTTAGCATGTAGCTGAAATAAAAGCTAAAATCAAAATTAGCCTAAAACCCCCAGTAGACAAGAAATTAGCTAAAAATATTAGCATAATGCTAAAATATTAGCTAAACTCCAAATTAGCATAAAAAACTACTTAGAGACCAAATCTGCCAAAAAAGCTAGCTTGTTGCTTAATTACTAGCTGAACTCCAAAATAGCCTAAAATTCCTCAGAAAAGTAACTTAGTCAAAAATGTTAGCATGTTGCTAAAATAGAAGCGAAATTCTAAATTATCCACGAAAAAAATTCAGTAGATAACAAATTAGCTGAAAACATTAGCATTTTACTAAAATATTAGCTAAAGTCCAAACTAGCATACAATTTCTCAGAAAACTTAGCCAAAAATGTTAGCATGTCGCTAAAATATTAGCAAAACTCCAAATTTGCTAAAAAACTAATTAGAGGCCAAATCTGCCAAAAAAAAAGCTAGCTTGTTGCTTAATTACTAGCTGAACTTCAAATTAGCATAACATTTCTCTGTAAATTAAATCATCATCATCATCATCATCATCATTTATTCATTTATAAAGCACCTTTCACCACCAGCCAAGGAGGCCCAAGGTGCTGTACACAAGAAAATACCATACATGAGAATCATAAAAACAAATTTAAAAAATAAATAATTAAAAACCTACAGTATTTAAAAACAAATTAAAATTTACATGATAAAAAGCAGCTAGGCAGATACAATAGCGCGATAGTGGAGGAACAGTTGAGCTTTAAAACTCTCCAAAAGTGTGACTTCTCTAATAGCTTGTGGCAACTGGTTCCACAGTTTAGGAGCCAGTACAGAGAAGGCACGATCTCCCCGGAACTTACATTTAGTTCTCGGAGCCAGTAACAGACACTGGTCCGCAGAACGCAAAGACTTAGAGGGAGAATATTTTAAAATCAAATCCGAAAGGTAAGATGGTGCCGTACCTGCCAGTGATTTAAAAGCAAAAACAAGAATTTTCATGTAGATCAAATATTGCACTGGCAGCCAGTTCAAAGAGACCAGAACAGGGGTTATGTGATCAGACTTTTTAGCACCACATATAAATCTGGCCGCTGCATTTTGCACCAGCTGCAGTCTGGCTATTGAGGCCTTGGGTAACCCGGCATATAAGGAGCTACAGTAATTCAGCCTGGACAACACAAAAGCGTGGGTCACTATTTCAAGGTTTGACTTGGAAATGAAGGACTTAATCCTGGCCAAACGTTTTAACTGGAAAAAACAGGACCTGGTTACTGCATTGATTTGGAGGTCCAGTTTCATGGCAGCATCAAGTTTCACTCCCAAGTTAGTGACCACAGACTTTTCAAAGGGTGCGAGAGAGAGGAGGTCCAGACCATGATCCTGACGCCCACCAGGGGAGAACACAACGACTTCTGTCTTGGTCTCATTGAGTCCAAGAAAATTAGCCGACATCCACATCTTAATTTCATTGAGGCATTCAGTTAGTGCCGTAACTGAGCGGTTGGGACCTTTGTGCATGGGGACATAAATTTGGCAGTCGTCAGCATAAAGGTGGAAGTCCACTTTATGTTTCCGAAACAGCTTCCCCAGTGGGAGCATGTAAACCGAAAAAAGCAGTGGGCCCAAAACGGATCCCTGAGGGACTCCCCACCTCAGAGGATGACACTTGGACGAGTGAGGACCAATGCTGACACAAAATGACCTGTCAGTGAGATAGGATCTCATCCACTGCAGAGCCTCCCCAGAGATCCCCACCCAATGTTCCAGCCGATCAATCAGGATCTCATGATCCACTGTATCGAACGCTGCTGATAGATCCAATAATAAAGAAACCACAGGATTACCTGTATCGGTTACTAATAAAATGTCATTAAAAATTTTAAAAGAGCCGTTTCTGTGCTGTGTTTAGGTCTGAAGCCTGACTGGAAAGGCTCAAGGATATCATGACCATTTAAAAATGTAACCAACTGTTTAAACACAATGTTTTCGAGGACTTTCGCACAAAAGGGAAGGTTAGAAATGGCCTAAAGTTTGAAAACACTGTAGTATCCAGCCCTTGCTTTTTCAACAGTGGCCGCACTACCGCTCGTTTAAAATTGTGTGGAACCTGACTAGACGCAAGACTGGAGTTTATAATAGTTAAAACAACTGGAGCTATAACTGAAGAGACTTTCTTAAAAAACCAAGCTGGTAGAACATCAAAAGAAGAACCAGCTGGTTTAAGACCTGATATCACCCTTTCTAGCTCAGCCAGAGACACCAAGGAAAACGCATGAAAGTTAGCTTCTGGTGTCGGTGGAGTTGGTTGAGAATAAGTAGAGCTGTGTGAAAGGGACGACCTGATACTAGTGACTTTGTCTATGAAAATACACAACAGATTTACAAATTTCCACAGAGCTTTGCACAAGATTCCCACTTGTATCAGAGTCCAAAAGTGAGCCCAATGTCTTAAAAAGAGTGCGTTGATCACGAAGCAGAAGTAATCATGTCAGAGTAAAATTGCCTTCTTGCTCTTTTGACAGCTTCATTATATAAAAAGAGTTTGTCTCTAAGGAGATCATGGGAAATTTGAAGTCTGTCCGTTTTGAATTTTCTTTCAGCTTTTCTGCAGTCTCGTCTCAAGGTGCGTATTTCCTCAGAGATCCAGGGTTCAGGCATGCACCTTGTTTTTTTGCAAATAAAAGGAGCAACTGCATCCAGAATTTCAGCACACATGAGTTCAAACTGAAGGAGGAAAGAGTCTGTGGTGATCGGGGATGAATATAAGTTGGGCCATTTAAATGAAAACTCAGCACAGAATTCAGCAGCTTTTTCGTCATTCAGGCCCCTCACCCATCTAAGAGGAGCAGGTTTGGGGATAATTCTGAATGGCAAAACAAGGTCAAATAATACTGCAGAATGATCAGAAAAAGCGGTCTCAATAGTCTCAACAGATGTTACCGGAAACCCGAAAGACAGGACTAAGTCCAGTACATGTCCATGGCTGTGCGTTGGATCAGAAACCCACTGCACAAGGTTAAAAGAATCAAGAACATTAAAAAAATCTTTGACAAGCGGTTTGTCAGGACAGCACACATGAATATTAAAATCACCCATAATCAACACATGGTCATATCTTGGCATAAAAGTGTACAGCAACTCAGTAAAATCTGCTAAAAAATTGGCATTAAACTTAGGAGGGCGATATAATAGAAGACCTAAGAAAGTAGAAGATGGGCCCAAGTCAAAAAGACAAAACTCAAAAGAGTCAACAAGTAATGGTGGTGTAAGGTGTCTAAAATTAAAATGTGACTTAAAAACACAAATGAGTCCACCACCTCTGCCCACAGATCTTGGGACATTAAAACAGAAACAGTCATCAGGCAAAAGTTCCAGCAGAGCACCTGATTGAGCAGGTGGGATCCAACTTTCCACAATGCCCAGAAAGTCCAAGTTCTGAGCATTAAAAAAATCTTTCAAGATGAACGTTTTGTTCACGGCAGATCTGGCGTTTATCAATCCAAACCTCTTTGTTGCCGCGGCCGAGTCCGCGGTATGCGCAGTCTCCGGTGATGACTCAGCAGCGGAGCGCGTCACCCGCGGGACCTCCAGGAGGTTGGAGGGATCGCTCTTCCTCCAACAAACTCGAAAACGCGCCGTCCTCGTGATAGGATAACCGTACTCCGGGTTTCCCCCAACCACAGGGATCAGGCACGAGTTTGGACTCGACAGCAGCCTCCACGGGGCAAACAGGCGACTTCCGGGCGCAACGGCGCGGGACACGTCAGCCCAATAGCCGGGACAGCTGGCACGCAGGTGAACGATTCTTCCGCTTCGTCTCCCGCGGCGCCGCCGACGCTTGGTGCGGCGAGGAAAAACAGCTGTCCGACGAAGAAAAGCGGGTACTCGAATAAGCACCGGGTCCAATGACTCGGGATCCAGCCGATCAACCCGAGAAGCCCGATGGAGAAAAGGATTCAAATCCAACAGTGTTCCTCGGTCATAGGTGATAAGCGCGCCAGTATTTTGCACCAACCATAATACAAATAATAAAATAATTAAAAGTTGAGCAGAGGACAGACGGCATGCCATGAACATCGGCGCCATCACGCTTCCTCATCAGACAATCAGCCAAAAATGTTAGCATGTTGCTGAAAAAAAGCTAAACTCAAAATCAGCCTAAAACCCCCAGTAGATAAGAAATTGGCTAAAAATGTTAGCATATTGCTAAAATATTAGCTAAACTCCAAATTAGCATAAAAAACTACTTAGAGGCCAAATCTGCCAAAAAAGCTAGCTTGTTGCTTAATTACTAGCTGAACTCCGAAATAGCCTAAAATTCCCCAGAAAACTAACTTAGTCAAAAATGTTAGCATGTGGCTAAAATAGAAGCTAAATTCTAAATTATCCAAAAGAAAAAAAAATTTCAGTAGATAACAAATTAGCTGAAAACATTAACATTTAACTAAAATATTAGCTAAACTCCAAATTAGCATAAAACCCCCAGTAGATAAGAAATTAGCTAAAAATGTTAGCATATTGCTAAAATATTAGCTAAGCTCCAAATTAGCATAAAACCCCCAGTCGATAAGAAATTAGCTAAAAATGTTAGCATATTGCTAAAATATTAGCTAAACTCCAAATTAGAGGCCAAATCTGCCAAAAAAGCTAGCTTGTTGCTTAATTACTAGCTAAACTGAAAATTAGCCTAAAACACCAAGTAGATAAGAAATTAGGTAAAGATGTTAGCATATTGCTAAAATATTAGCTAAACTCCAAATTAGCATAAAATTCCTCAGAAAAGCCTAAAATGTTAGCATGTTGCTAAAATAAAAGCTAAAAGTAGGTAACACATTAGCCAAAAACGTTAGTAAGATGCTAAAATAATAGCTAATCTCCAATTTTTTTTAAATTTCCTGTTATTTTATTTTTCTTCATCCAGAGAGCCACTATGAAGAGATAAAAGAGCCACATGTGGATCTGGAGCCGCAGGTTGCTGTCTCCTGATCTAGTGGAAGATGATGCTAAACTTCAAATTCATAGTTAAATGTTTTACATTTCCAGGCATCAAGTGTTAAATGCTAACGACTAACTAGCTACAATTATTGCGAAACACATTCAGGTTAAGCATTCCTTTACTAAACAAAAATATATTGCAATCCACTGTATAAATATGTCGAAATATTGCCATTATATTAAGAAAAATATCTCAATATGGCCGTCTTTTATCCATAAATTTTGGAATAAATTGGTCCTGGCATGAATTGAATGAAACCTGTCTGATCATGTTCTTGTTGGTGAAGCAGCTGAAGGCCTCGTTGACCAATCTCAGCTGTATTGGTGTTCATGGAATTAACAACGTCGTCTCATTAGGAGCATGCCGCCACGTTGTCAAGCATGTATACAAGCTCGTGGGGGGCTCACAAAAGCATTTAGAGTTGCAGAAATGAAGTTTTGGAGAAAATGGACCAGCCTGCCACATCTTCATTTCACTCTGATTTGATGGTGTCTACACAATGCATTGATTATGACGGATTATTGACTGATTACATATTATATGATAAAAGACATCACACTTACGGAGAATCCAGCACTTCAAAAAAGGTTTTTTCATATCCATTTTCCGAATCTCTTCAATTTTTTCTTCTTTTTTACTGATTGATTTCTTGATTTGTCTGTTTGTCCCCTTTTCTTTTTTGTTTCCATCATGTTTGAGTTTACGACTCAAAGTTGCATCGTATGTTTTATCTATTATTAAATGAAAAAAGGTAACTGTAAACTCATCAGTTTTTGTTTCCAGAGACAAAACATGATCTTTGCATAATGTTAAAGAATTGACAGCAGATGAGATAATGATACTGAACACTCAGAATATGCTAACAAAATAAATAAACACAAAAAGTCAATAAAATAATGAAAATTAATGGAGATTATGTGGAGTTTTTTGTTAAAGCGAACAAGTTGAACTAAGAATATTTTAAGGTTATTTTGGTTAGTTTTGTTGTAAAAATAAATGGTTTGATGAAAAATGACTTATTAACCAAAGTTTTCTTTTGCACCCTGATACAGCGCCGCTGCGATCTGAAGGACTTCCATCCATGTGACTGGAGTTTGGACCATCTGCAGGTCATATTCTGTCATTGTTTGAGCATCTACTTTAGTTTTAGCATCTTTGATTTGATGTCTCACTCTGATCATCTTCTCATCTATTTTCAAATCATTCTCAGCGGTTATTTAATTATGATTATTCTGTTTTTAGTCAAAATATATTTTAAAAATATCATTTTTTGAGGACATAGTTTCTGTAGAGTCTCTGCTTTATTTTTCCCATGATCCCTTTGTTTACACTGTCTCCCACTAGCTTACAGCCCCTCACATTTACAGTTTAGATCCAGAAGTCAGATTTTTTCGGATCTTTTTGTCTTTTTTTTTTCTGCTCCTGATTTACAACAATTTGAAAAAAGAAATACCCAGAAATGCTATTTTAGTCTTAATTTTGTCCAAAAGAACACATTAAAAACACAATTTTCAATAGATCTTTCAATCTTAAAGTTTTGCCATTTTTGGAAATAAGTCCAAGAAGAAATTCATTTTTTTAAACTTTATTTTAAGAACTAAGTTCACTAATGAGTGAAAAATGTAAAAATATACCCGCATGAACTGTTAGTCTGTCGTTTATGAGGAGCGACCTTTGCAAAGACGAATGACTTAGAAGAGCACATTCACACTGAGGCTCAGAGATAAGACGTGAGCTGTATTTAGTAAACTTTGTTCCTCCGTCCACATCCATGTGAGACAGACCGACCAGCTGCTCGGTCTCACACTCCGGTGCTTGTGTTGTCTTAGTGTTGGGGCTCTGGGCCTGGCACCCATCAGACACAGGAAACAGGACCTGCATGGCCTTCAGCTGTACCTCAGACACACAGGAAGTGCACACAGGAAAGCGGGCCTCTACCCCTCGTGAACTGCCTGCACACTCCTCCATCCTCCACTCCTCTCTCCCAGAATCCAGAGATGGGCCGGATGCCGACGTCTCTCTGCACACTCAGCTGAAAGCCCTGTCCAGATTTA
The DNA here is from genome assembly GCA_003999625.1 of Oryzias javanicus. Taxonomy (NCBI): domain Eukaryota; kingdom Metazoa; phylum Chordata; class Actinopteri; order Beloniformes; family Adrianichthyidae; genus Oryzias; species Oryzias javanicus. The sequence continues at coordinate 35,010,278 of CM012441.1, forward strand.
GGTTTCAAAAGCTGAGATGAGACAGAAATTTTTAGCTAACAGGCTAACATTTTGGCCTCATTTGTTTTCTATTGAGTTTTTTTTTGTGGTTAATTTAGAGTTTAGCTTCTATTTTAACAACATGCTAACGTTTATGCAAAATCTGGTTTGCTGAGGAATTTTAGGCTATTTTGGAGTTTCGCTAGCAATGTGTTAGCTTTTTTTCCTTTTATCTTTTTTGTCGTCAGCTAAGGTTTTTTATGCTAATTTAGAGTTTAGCTTCTATTTTAGCAACATGCTAACGTTTATGCTAAATCTGACTTGCTGAGGAATTTTAGGCTATTTTGGAGTTTAGCTAGTATTTAAGCAACAGGCTAATGGTTTTGCCTAATTTTTTATTTACTAAGGTTTTTATAGGTTAATTTAGAGTTTAGCTTCTTTTTTAGCAACATGCTAACGTTTTTTGACTAATTCAGATTATTTAGGAGTTTCAGGCTGTTTTGGAGTTTTGCTAGTATTTTAGAGATGTTTTAGCTTTTTTTCCTTTTGTCTGTTTTGCCGTCTACTAAGGCTTTTCATGCTAATTTAGAGTTTAGGTAGTATTTTAGCAACATGCTAACGTTTATGCCAAATCTAGTTTGCTGAGGAATTTTAGGCTATTTTGGAGTTTAGCTAGTATTTAAGCAACAGGCTAATAGTTTTGCCTAATTTGTTATTTACTAAGGTTTTTATAGGTTTATTTGGAGTTTAGCTCCTATTTTAGCAATATGCTAACGTTTTTGACTAATTCAGATTATTTAGGAATTTCAGGCTATTTTGGAGTTTAGCTAGCAATGTGTTAGCTTTTTTTGGGTTGTTTGCCATCTACTGAGATTTTTTTTATGTTAATTCAGAGTTTAGCTATTATTTTAGCAACAGGCAAACACTTTTGATTAATTTAGATTTGTTTAGGAATTTTTGGCTATTTTGGAGTTTAGCTTGAATTTAAGCAACAGGCTAATGGTTTTGTCTAATTTGTTATTTACTAAGGTTTTTATAGGTTAAATTAGAGTTTGGCTTCTTTTTTAGCAACATGCTAACATTTATAACTAATTCAGTTTATTTAGGAATTTTAGGCTATTTTGGAGTTTAGCTAGTATTTTAGCGACGTGTTAGCTTTTTTTCCTTTTGTCATTTTTGTTGTCTACTAAGGCTTTTTATGCTAATTTAGAGTTTAGGTAGTATTTTAGCAACAGGCTAATGGTTTTGCCTAATTTCTTATTTACTAAGGTTTTTATAGGTTAATTTAGTGTTTAGCTTCTATTTTAGCAACATGCTAACGTTTATGATTAATTCAGATTACTTAGGAGTTTTATGCTATTTTGGAGTTTTGCTAGTATTTTAGCAACAGGCTAATGGTTTTGCCTAATTTGTTATTTACTAAGGTTTTTATAGGTTAATTTAGTGTTTAGCTTCTATTTTAGCAACATGCTAACGTTTTTTGGACTAATTTAGCTAATTTAGGAGTTTCAGGCTATTTTGGAGTTTTGCTAGTATTTTAGCAATGTGTTAGCTTTTTTTCCTTTTGTCTTTTTTGTCGTCTACCAAGGCTTTTTGTGCTAATTTAGAGTTTAGGTAGTATTTTAGCAGCATCCTAACGTTTTTGCTAAATCTAGTGTGCTGAGGAATTTTAGGCTATTTTGGAGTTTAGCTAGTATTTAAGCAACAGGCTTTTGCCTAATGTGTTATTTACTGAGGTTTTTATTGGTTAATTTAAAGTTTAGCTTCTTTTTTAGCATCATGCTAACGTTTTTGACTAATTCAGATTATTTAGGAATTTCAGACTATTTTGGAGTTTCGCTAGTATTTAAGCAATGTGTTATCTTTTTTCCTTTTGTCTTTTTTGGAATCTACTACAGTTTTTTATGCTAATTTAGAGTTTAGCTTCTATTTTAGCAACAGGCTAACGCTTTTGACTAATTTAAATTATTTAGGAATTTTACGCTATTTTGGAGTTCATCTAGTACTTAAGCAATGTGGCAGCTTTTTAGGCTTATTTGGAATTTACTGAAGTTTTATTGTGCTAATTTGGAGTTTCGCTAGTATTTTAGCAACATGCTAACGATTTTGGCTAATTTATACAATTTTTCCAGTTGTTTAGGCTAATTTGAAGTTTAGCTAACATTTTAGCTTTATGCTAACTGTTTTGGCTAATTTAGAATTTTTTGACTTTTTTCTGCTAATGTGGCACTTTGCTAATATTTTATATAGCTATCAGCTTCAGTGTTTAATTTGTTATCTACTGATGTTTTTATAAAGTAATTGGGAATTTAGCTTGTATTTTAGCAACCGGCTAATGTTTTTGCCTAATATGTTATGTACTGGGGTTTTTTATGCTAATTTAAAGTTTAGCTTCTGTTTCAGCAACAGGCTAACGTTTTTGATTAGTTTGGTTTATTTTAGGCTATTTTATAGTTTAGCTAGTCTTTAGCAATGTGCTTTTTTTTAAATGCCATATACTGAGTTTTTAGGATAGTATTGAGTTTAGCTCATATTTAAGTAAAAAACTAAATATTTTTGTAAAATTTGTATCTATTTTGGATTTTTAAGCGATTTCACTACAATTTTTTTAGAAATATAAGGCAACTTCAGCGCTCTTTCACAATTCTTCATGGAAATTTCCAGTATTTTAGAAAATTTTACATTTTATAAATAGCTTTTGTATTTTAAGCAAATCTCTTCAGCAATTAAAGTAAATTGCATCATCATTTTCAGCAAAAAACTTCAGCATCTTCATCAACTACTTTCAGCAAAAAAGCATTTACACTAGCATGATCATAGCTAATGCAACTTTTATAGTTTGTCTTTGAAACCCCATCTCTTCTTCTGTAAATTGATTTAATTTCCTAAAATCAAATAAAAAGGCCTAAAATAACTACCCGCTTTTTTTAACAAATTGTTTGTTTTTTTCAGTACATGTTTGTCACGCTGTGAAGCCTGAACTGGCTTGTCCAGTCAAGGTAAACTGTGCTGCAATGAGGTTAATCTGTTTATGCATCTGCCTTGCAACAGCAGTCTGTTGGTTGAGCTGTTTGGCACGTTGCACATGTTCAACACACGGTGATGCAATGCGAGGCTAAACCAAACTAAGTCGAAAACAGGCATGCAAATACCCTAAAAAAATACATGTTTTTCTCTGCCCTCCCACAGATGACAAGCTTAAGCAACCAAGACTTTGGAGACAAACCTATAAAGAGTCTTTCTGTTTGCTTTAGATTCATCAGGATTTACTGTCTTGTACACAAAATCTGATTTTTACTCTGATTTTTAAAGTCTGAGGCACCTAAAAGCACTTTTTGTTAAACAATCTATCTGTAATTCAGGTATTCCAGCAGCGTTATTGTTTTTGTAGGATCATATGAGAAAAAAAAAATCAGCATTAAATGTAGCGAGAACTCGTGATTGATGTCTAATCAGTGCCTGAACTTTTTTTTTTTTTTGCAAAAAATGTTACGATTAGATTTTGCCACCATGTGAGCCACAATTGAGTTTAGAAAATGAACTGATAAATTCTCATATGAAATAGGATGAAGCTGAACTGGTTATAAAAAGTTTACTATTAACATGTTTGCTTTGATAAATAAAAAAAAAAAAACAGAGAAAGCAAAAAGTAACTGAAGGGGGACTGACGAAGCCACTTGGATCATTTCAAGAAAGAAGAATTTAAGTCCAAATGTCGTGACTCAACTTCAAGACGATGTCACCTGGATACACGAAAACCTTCACTGACAGTGACACAGGTGAAACTTGGGTCTGGGAGGAGTTCCAGGAGACCATGAAAAAAGTTGTTAGTCTCAGAGAAATTCAGGCAGATGGTGTAATGGCCCCTTTTTTTCAAAAGAGGGCCTAATTGGCATGTTCCAACTACAGGGGGATCAACCCAACGCCAACTGTTTTCTTCTCTGATGGGGGCCGGAGTTGGTTTGTAACAACAATCACAGCCTAACTGAAAAGATTTATGGTTTTCCAGAAAGCCATAAATAGCCACATTTTTAATACCTAATTTCCATAATCGTCACAGAAATATACTGCTAAAAAATTTTGATAACTATATATATAATATTTCTTGCCATAGATTAATATCTGAAGATGCATACATTGTTAGCTGAAAAACACTGAAGCTGACAGCTAGCTTAAATATGAGCAAAGTGCCAATAGCTGAAAAGACTCAAAAAATTTGAATTTAGTCAAAACAGCTGCTAGCCTGTAGCTGAAACATTAGCTAAACTCCAAATTAGCCTAAATAACTGAAAAAACTTATATTAGCCAAAATAGCTAGCATGTAGTTGAAGAATTAGCTAAATGTCAAATTAGCCTAAAAAACTGAAAACAAAATGGCTAAATTAGCCAAAAAAGCTGCTAGCATGTAGCTGAAATATTAGCTAACTGCTAACCTAAATAACTGAAAAAGCCTATATTAGCCAAAATAGCTAGCATGTAGCTGAAGTATTAGCTAAATGTCAAATTAGCCTAAAAAACTGAAAAAACATATAAATTTGCCAAAAAAGCTGCTAGCATGTAGCTAAAATATTGGCTAGATTTCAAGATAGTCCAAAAAACTGAAGAAAAAAAATCTAAATTAGCCAAAACAGCTAGCATGTAGCTGAAATATTAGCTAAATGCTAGCCTAAAAAACTGAAAAAGGGCCAATTTAGCCAAAATAGCTAGCATGTAGCTGAAGTATTAGCTAAATGCCAAATTAGCTTAAAAGATTTTATAAAAAAAATGTCTAAATTAGCCAAAACAGCTGCCAACATGTAGCTGAAATATTAGCTAGATTTCAAGATAGTCAAAAAAACTGAAGAAAAAAAAATCTAAATTAGCCAAAAAAGCTAGCATGTAGCTGAAATATTAGCTAAATGCTAGCCTAAAAAACTGGAAAAAGGGCCAAATTAGCCAAAATAGCTAGCATGTAGCTGAGGTATTAGCTAAATGCCAAATTAGCTTAAAAGATTTATAAAAAATGTCTAAATTAGAATATCCCAGCGTTTCATCTAATGATCGTCCCGCTTCTCCCTTTATTAATCACAGACACACAAACGATCATCATTGATGTTATGATAGTGAAGACATTTACTTAAAACCATTATTAGGATTTCACAAAACAAGCTTAAAATATCCCTTTAGATGAATTTAAGCAATGTTTTAACTTTTTTTTATGCTACGTTTACGCTAAGTTGGAGTTATTTTAGTTCTAAGTGCTAATGTTTTTGCCTAATTTCTTATTTACTGGGGTTTTTTAGGCTAATTTAGAGTTTAACTTTTATTTTAGCAACAGGCTATTCTAGGCTATTTTGGAGTTTAGCTAGTATTTAAGCAGTGTGTTAACTTTTTTTTTTTGCTAATTTGCCATCTACTTAGGTTTTTTTGTGCTAATTTAGAGTTTAGCTAGTATTTTAGCAACATGCTAACGTTTTTTGGCTAATTTTTGTATCTACTGAGGTTTGATAGGCTAATTTAGAGTTCAGCTTCTATTTTAGCACGTGCTAACATTTTGGGCTAATTTGTTATCTACAGAGGTTTTTGTGGGATAACAGAATTTAGCTTCTATTTTAGCAACATGCTAACATTTTTGACTAATTTATCATCTACTGAGGTTTATATATGCTGATTTAGAGTTTAGCTAGCATTTTAGCAACATGCTAGCGTTTTTGGCTAATTTGTTATCTACTGAGGTTTTCATAGGCTTTTTTCGTTTACGCCTATTTATTTTAGCAACAGGGCTAAGTTTTTTAAATCTAATTTAGTTTTACTTTGAGAAATTTCTAGGCTATTTTGGGTTTAGTGGTATTTAATCAATGTCTGTTAACTTTTATTGGCTAATTTGGCATCTACTGAGGTTTTTTTTATGTTTGAAGTTTGGGATTTTGTTTTAAGCTAATATTTTAGTTTCTAAGTGTACACATTTGTCTAATTTTGTTATGATTTTTATTTTTTATCTACTGGGTTTTTTTTTTGACTAATTTAGAGTTTAACTATTAATTTAGCAACAGGGGGATAATGTTTTAAAACTTAATTTAGTTTTAATTAAGGAATTCTGCTATTTTGGAGTTTAGCTAGTATTTAAGCAGGGTAGTTTATTAACTTTCTTTGGCTAATTTGCCAATCTACTTAGGTTTTTTGTAGCCTAATAGAGTTTTAGCTTAGTATTTTAGACAAACGTAATATTAACGTTTTTTGGCTAAATTTTTTGTGCTAATCTACTGAGAGGTTGATAGGCTAATTTAGAGTTTAGCATTCTAGTTTAGCAACCATGCTAACATTTTTGGGGCTCTAATTTTATTCTGCCTGCTGAGGTGGTTTATGGGCTAACTTAGAATTTAGCTTCTATTTTAAGACAGGCTAATGTTTTTAACTAATTTAGTTTACAGAGGAATTTTAGGCGATTTTGGAGTTTAGCTAGCTAGTATTTAAGCAGTGTGTTAACTTTTTTGGCCAATTTTCCATCTATTTAGGTTTTTTATGCTAATTTAGAGTTTAGTTAGTATTTTGGAAACATGCTAACGTTTTTAGCTAATTTTTTCTATCTACTGAGGTTTGATAGGCTAATTTAGAGTTTAGCCTCTATTTTAGTAAAAATGCTAACATTTTGGGCTAATTTGTTATCCATCGAGGTTTTTGTGGGATAATTTAGAGTTTAGCTTCTATTTTAGCACGTGCTAACATTTTGGGCTAATTTGTTATCTACTGAGGTTTTTGTGGGATAATTTAGAATTTAGCTTCTATTTTAGCAACAGGCTAATGTTTTTGACTAATTTTTTATATACTGATATTTTTATATGCTGAATTAGAGCATTTTAGCAACATGCTAGCGTTTTTGCCTAATTTGTTATCCACTGAGGTTTTCATAGATTAACTTAGAATTTAGCTATTATTTTAGCAACAGGCTAATGTTTTTAACTAATTTAGTTTACTCTGAGGAAATTCTAGACTGTTTTGGAGTTTAGCTGGTATTTAAGCAATGTGTTAACTTTTACTGGCTAATTTGGCATCCACTTAGGTCTTTTATGCCAGTTTAGCTAGTATTTTAGCAATATGCTAATGCTTTTCCCAATTTGTTATCTACTGAGGTTTTCATAGGCTAACTTGGAATTTTGCCCTTTATTTTAGCAACAGACTAACATTTTTGACCAATTTTGTTTACTTAGGAATTTTAGGCATGTTTAACAAAACAAGCTTTAAAGATCTCTTAAGAAAGCCCAGAAGCGATTTTAAAATGTTTATTCCATTTCTAAGTGTTACCTCAGAGATGGAACTGAAAATCACATCATCTTTTTTTTTTTTGAAGAAAATGTAATTAATCAAAGAGATATTGAATGAGTTCTGATACTTTGAGTTCACATGAAGAACAGAAAGCGTTATCAGTGGTGCATCCCAACATGATAAATGGTTGAATTAGAAAGTCATCATCACGTCTGATACAGACATGAACTTTCTTTGATTCCTTTGAGCTTTAAATTGAAAGATGGAGTGGGCGCTCCATATTAAAGCAAACCGGTGGCCAGTTCATAAATCCTCATGACACTTTGAGCTTTGACTAAATTGAAAACCGACTCCTGGTGTTTCAGGTCCCCCCCCCATCAGCCCCCTTGGCCACGGTGACCTCTTCCTCTTCAACCTCTGGTGACCTTCTGAGGACTAAAGTGGCTGATTGATACTCACCTGCTTTCCATTAGTAATCAGTCATTACTTTTTTTCTCAGAAAAGGCTTCAGCGGGCTTTATTTTCCCGGATTTTTAAAGAAAATCTGCGATGTCAAGAATCGCCTCATGGTAAGTGTAACTTGATTCTCATGACAGCTCGTGTTTTTTCCTCCTGTAAGCACCCTGAGGAAACCGGGGTGTATATCTGAGCCAGCTGTCTCCGTCTGTTGGCCTTGCAGGAAGAATCAGATAAACGACAGGTTAGCTGCAGCGAAAAGCTCCTCATCTGCGCCTGTATTCTGTTATTCGTGTGGACTTACCTGACGAGTGGTCAGAGATCAAACTCCAGATGGAGGCGTGACACACGTGAACAGATACGTCCACGCAGCTTCAGTGCCGTTTGAGCAGCGAGTCTTCTCAAAGGTCAAGGAGGGCGCCCCCTTTTTCCACTGAGGAAACTGTTTCTGAATTCTCTGCACGTGTGGCGGTGTTTTAGGGAAATGGGGTCATTGGCAATAACCATTCAGTGTCACTCAGGGTCAATTCACGCCGAAGATATACAAAGTAGAGTCTTTCTCCTCAACGTAACACGATGACGGAAAGACAAAAGAAGCTTTTTCAGCTTGTGGGTTTTACAATTATTAATGACGGATAATGAGGACCTCAACCTAAGACATTTTTAAAAATTATTATTAATATTATAAACCCTTTACCACTCTTATGTTCTTTGATTTACTGTAATTTTTCAACCGTCAACACGATCAATCTAACTCCAGTAAATTCTGAAAGAGAACCCAAAACCTTAAAACATTTAAAATAACCTGAGATTTGTATTGAAGACGCACAAATATTAATCATTTTAAACCAAATTTTTTAACTACTTTAGTGTAACTTACCAAAATAAAAAATTTTGGGACTTTAATTTGATTAACTATAAATTAAAAACACAAATTTAAAGAACATTTCTACAGAATTTCTGACACAATAAACTGTTGTTGCCTAGTTGCTTAACATGTTAAAAATCTAAGCAGAAATGATAAAGTTTAACTAATCGATTGTTAGCGTCTTTAATTGAAGCTGAAGAGCAACAATAAAAGGGATAAAAGAGCCACAGGTTGCACTAGACCAGGGGTCGGCAACCCAAAATGTTGAAAGAGCCATATTGGACCAAAAAAACCAAAATCAAATCTGTCTGGAGCCGCAAAAAATGAAAAGTCTTATAATGAAGGCAACACATGTTTTATGTATCTATATTATCTATATTAGCCTACTATCAAAATGACTAAGTTGGTTACAAATACATGATGAACCTTCATGATTGAATGTTTATTTAATCCTGTGGAGAATGAATCACCACGTGACTACACTGTTGTAGGATGAAGTTTAACTTCATTACAATATTAATGAGTTACAGTTTGTTTCATTGTTTTGATGAAATTAAAGGAATTCAATAAAGAAATCCGATTTCTGATGTCATTTTTATTTTGAGGATTCGTAAAAACAACAATGGAACGTGCATAACGTGCCCCTTATCTGGGCAACAGAGTACAATAAAATGCAGCATGCATTAATAAAAATAAAACAACAGCCTTTTGAAGAGGTAAAGTGTATAAAATCAAATGAATACAGTTTAAGTTTGATTTCTGTGCAAATGCCAAACAAGTCAGTGCATGGGTAAAACGCAGCAGTATCCTCTCTCTCTCTCTCTCTTTCTTTTGACACCAAATCAGTGCAGCTATCCTCGTTTCTGAGCAACCAAACACAATAATACCCCTAACCCCGGGCTTACACCACTAGAGTCACGGCTCTGTTGCGTTGCAGGAGCGGACTAGCTACAGCCAATGGCTTAAGTGTCATTCCAAATATATACTGACAAAAATCAGAAATTACGGACGCTGAAAGCGCGCCTGCCCTACTTTTTTTTTATCGTTTTCTCGTGATAACGAGATAATCGGTAATGAAAAATGAAGCGTTCCGCTCTCTCTTTCCTGCACGGAGACGCCGAAACTTCATCTGGTTTAAGTCTCTTTATTTGGTGGTTAACCAGAAAAACAGCAGCAGAACATTCCACAAAAGTTGTATTCACTAATCATTTTATTAGTGGGGATACCTCGAACGCCTTCATTCCGTCTCATGCACCAGCCCTCCCCCCTTTATTTACCCCAAACCTCCGAACAGCTGATTGACAGATCACTGCGCATGTTGTGTTCAATGAACTCCAGACATTAACTCAGTCCGCTACTATGCTTTTGACATTTTTATACAATCCTCAGAAAAAGCAGTTTTTCAGGAAAAAAAAATGGCGAGACTTTTTAATCCCTTGATTTTATAAGGATCAGTTCTGGGGTTCAATGTTTTCTCTGATAAACTGCTTTGTATTGCTGCCGGTGTCCAGAGGTCAGTGAACGCACCATGCAGAAACGCTCGGCAGACCTGAATCCTGTCAATCTGTCAATATTTGTTCGGGGTTAAAACAATGATTAAAACCAAAAACATATTTCCCTCCTCCATCTTTTTCCATTTTCCAACATTTTGGAAATAGTGCCAGGGAGCCACAAGGCAGCGCTTAAAGAGCCGCATGCGGCTCCGGAGCCGCAGGTTGCCGACCCCTGCACTAGACCAAAGTTTAAAGAATAATCCTGTCCTGTCCCACTCCTGGTAATCTGACCACTCCCATCTATTATCCAGATTCCTTATATTTTCGTGTTTATTATTCAACTTCATTATTATCCAAACTCTCAAAAGAGTCTTTCATTCTTACTCTTCACTAGTGCCGCCACAAACGATTATTTTGACTATTCGGGTCATGGGCAAAATGGATGTAAAACATCTTAACCATCATTAGCTTTAGACTAGCTAAAAACTAGATATAAAAATGTAGCGAAGGAGCTGAGGCGAGTAGGTCCATGTGCATCTTGAATTTAATAGCAACAGAGATAAGGACAAGGCAGAACGTAGTCAGGAGACAGGCCAGGGTCAAACGTAGGAGATGAAGGACAGGCGAGAGTCAAAACACAGACAGGCAAAAGTAAAAATGCTCAGAATGAATGAATGTACAGAGAAACAAATCAAGACTTCGCAGGAGCAGAGTGAGGAGCAGGAATATATACAGCACTGATAATGATGACAAATAGCTTGCGGTGACAGGAAAATGGCAGCTGATGCATGATGGGAACTGGAGTCCAGGAAGAGGACAGATGCAGTCAGTACTCGGGAGAGCTCCCTCTGGTGGTCTGAGAAGGACATGACTGGCTGGACCCTGACAGAAAACTGTGATAATGCTGGTGTGAGTACTGTAAGCTTCAAAATAGACTAATGAAGAAAAAAATCCTAAGTCAGTCAAAATAGCTAGCATGTAGCTGAAATATTACCTAAGCTCTAAAATAGCTTATAAAATAAAGCCTAAATTAGCCGAAAAAACACTACCATGCAGCTGAAAAATTAGCAAAATTCCAAAACAGCCTAAAAAAACTAAAAAAAAAAAAGTCAAAGTTAGCCAAAATAGCTAGCATGTAGCTGAAATATAAGATAAGCTCCAAAATAGCTTATAAAAAAGCCTAAATTAGCCAAAAACAACTACCATGCAGCTGAAAAATTAGCAAAATTCCAAAACAGCCTAAAAAACTTAAAAAAAAAAAAAGCTCAAGTTACCCAAAATAGCTAGCATGTAGCTGAAATATGAACTTAGCTCCAAAATAGCTTATAAAAAAAGTCTAAATTAGCCAAAAAACAACTACAATGCACCTGAAAAATTAGCAAAATTCCAAAACAGCCTAAAAAACTAAAAAAAAAGTTCAAGTTAGCCAAAATAGCTAGCATGTAGCTGAAATATTAGCTAAGCTCCAAAATAGCTTATAAAAAAGCCTAAATTTGCCAAAAACAACTACCATGCAGCTGAAAAATTAGCAAAATTCCAAAATAGCCAAAATAGCTAGCATGTAGCTGAAATATAAGCTAAACTCCAAATAGCCTAAAAATCCTTTAATAAATGCCAAAATATTACAAAAAGCTTCCATAATGCCATTATAACTTTGAAAATTAACTACACTCTGACTCCATATGATATAAAGTAACGAGTTAATCGACTATTAAATTAGTCAGCAACTAGGTTGTAATTCTCTCCATCGCTGGCATTCATATCTGATTACTGCTCGTTAGATTTCAGCAGGGAAACCTGATGCCTTCTGGGTAATGTAGTTAGTATCAGTTAAGTTAAATTGTAGGCATTCAAAGCTCCGTCTTTACTTTTTCTGTGGTCGTTCGAGTTAGTTGGTTCCTACTCCCGTAAAAAATTTTATCCCGTCCCGGTCCCAAGATTAATGGCAGAAATGGCTTCCATCCCATGGAAATCCTGCAAGAATCCCATCAGCCTCTGCTCTAACATGAAGACGTACATGGATCTACGCTCTTTTTCCAACTGCATTTCTTCCGTCTGCTCCTGATTCACAACGATTCAAATAAAGAAACACTCAGAAATGCATCTTTAATCTCAATTTTCTTTATATCTCCTCCATCAAGAGAACAATGCTACAAGAACGCGTTTATTATCCAAAAACACCATTTTCCTCGTAGTGGGTCTTCAGAGACCCACAGCCCTCGTGCACGGAGCTGTCATGTGATCTTTTTTGCAATCCCTCTTTGAGAACTATTAAAGTGTTTTGCTTTTGTCAAGCTTGTCTTCCTCTCTTGCTCCGTTAGTTTAGCCAAATAATTGACACCTGGATCACATTAAGCTCATCTGTTGTGAATAAAGTCCATTTGTTGGCCCCTTTGCTAGTTAATCTTCATTCTTGAGGACAGGCTGAGTTTATATCCTCGTGTTCTTAATTATCATCTCCTCCTTTCCCTCAGCTCTGTGATGCAGACACAAACGCCCGCCTGTGGTTCTTTTCTTAAGACTTTACATTTAGAGGCTAAATTTAGCTCGTTTTATGCTACAGTGATCAGAAATATTGTGGTATAATTTAACTGTGCAAACCTTAAAAAACGTGTCTGCGTGAAAGTTAGAATGTTTTGATGATCAAGCATCATTTATTTTAAAGATTTCGCCGTTTATTGTCAATCCATTTTGAAACGTGTTTACCTGGTTTGGACGTGGGAGTGCATTCTAGTTTTTCAACTTTGAACATTTTTGAAAATCAACAACAGCGATGTGGAAAAATAAGGATTACCGCCTTAAACTAGTAGAGCTGGCTAATCAAAGCAGACTGGTTCTGTCCATAGACGATGGATAACTGGACAGGTAATCCGAGGATTCTTTCAAAGGAGGAGATCAGGTTTTCTTTGCTCTGTCCATAAACCGTAAAACCTTAATTTCCCAAATTAGGAAGCAAAATCAAGTTCTGAGAAAATCAAAACATGAGAATCTGTTCTGTTTTTGTAACCAGACTTAAACTTTTCAGCATTGACTGAAGTGGTAATTATTAAACTCTTAAAGTTCCACTTTGATCATCTGTTGATCTAATATTAATTTTAACTGATATATTGTAGCGCAGTTTAGATCAGGTACAAGCTCAGAAGAGGAAAACAAAAAGCTGTTTGTCTGCATCAGAATGCAGCATGACTTAAGCCGGCCGTATTTGCTCTTACATCACACCTACAAGCTTTTTCACATGGCATTTCTGCAGGCCCGTCTCTTCCTGCAGACAAACTAGTAGATTCAAGATTCAAGATTCAAAGGGTTTATTGTCATATGTACAGTAAAGAAACTGGTTTCCCTGTACAATGAAATTCTTAATTTGCAGCTCACTCTGAAGCCATAAAGATAAATAAAAAAAAGTTTTTGGATATTTACAGGATGACTGAAAACAAGGTATATATACGAAATAAACAAACAAAGTAGTGCTGGGTATTGGTTTTATTTCCAGAAATGATTCGATTTTTCAATTCAATTTTAAGTTTACACATTTATACACATTTGTTTAGAAATACATTAAAAATCTTCCTATGTAGTTTTGAATATATTTATATTAATCTGATCCAGTTCATACATTGTAAAATTATTAGGGATACAATGAGATTGTTAATAGCATACAGTGTTAAATTAATTCTCAAAAGGAGAAATTCTAATAAGAATGTTCAGATCATTGACATTGAAGCTCCTTGGAGGGAGTTTCAGTTTGGCCACTAGGGGGCGATCATGCTATATAATTATATCTTATCCAAGAAGAACAGTATGAGGGGAAAAAACAAAGTTTTAGAACACAAATAGTTACTTTAAAAAATATTTCCTTAAAAGAGTTTGGAAAATTATTGCCTGTGGGTAAATAAAGATGTTCAGTTTTAGTCAGCAATGTATTGTCTTTGGTCAACTGAGCGTTAGCATTAGCCATCCTATGGGGAATTCTATTGAAGGTTAGCATCAAGCTAGCAGACTTTAGCTTTATGTGCTAAATCGATTTATTTATTTTGTGAATCAATTATTGATCTATTAAGCTTAAATCAATTCAAATCGATTAATTGACTTTTTTCAATCCAGCCCTACAGACTAGGCAGTTGCCTAGTGCCCCCTAGCCACTACGAAGCCCTACATGTTCAACTTATTTTTATTTTTTTTTTTTAACTCTTTTGAACTAAAATGTCTATTTTTAGCCATTTTCTGTATTTATTGAACTTGTGGATTTAAGGAATGGGATGAATGAAGGTTTAAAACAAGGCAAAACTTTACATTTATTAACAAAAACATTCAAGAAGTCCCAGCTGAATCTTTACAAGGTCTGAAATGATCCTTATAAACATATGAGCAAACGTGCGTAGGTGTCATACAGAAAGTAATTTGAAGTGCTTTTGAGAAAAAACTGTAAATACATATCTGTAACTTAAGGTGTTGTAAAAAGGGGTGGGGCTTTTCTTCTAACCACTCCTTTTCAAACACATTGTTTGCTGTACTTGTACATTTTTATTCATAAATTCTTGTGTTCATTTTTATTTTGTGTTTGATACGAAAAAAATCTTATTTAAATAAATGAATACTCTAAAATGTAATTAAATATAAATAGATAAATAAAACTAGCGGCGTTAAATGGCCCGCAGTCACTCGCTGCCCGCCCCTGCGCGCCATAGCCGCCCTAAACACCCTAAGCAGCCACTATTCACCCCGAACTCCCCCCTTCTCTTTCTGTATTGTGAGAAATGTATTGAAAAATGACTTTTTTTCAAAATGGCGACCTTTCTGTTGCTTTTATCTCCATAGCAACCATTTTATGTTTTGTTTGCCTGAGGTCACCGAACAGATTGATGTTCGTTTCATAAGAATCGATATAAGTAATTTTTGGATTTCCTTAGCAACTGAAGTTATTTGCTAACCACGCCCAAATTTCATATATGTTATAATATTTGTTACAGCTTCAGCCTGGAATCAACATATTACATTTTTATAGCAATACATTGAAATAGGTGCGTGTATTAGACTGCGCCACTTTGCTAGCTGTAGCGCGAACTATGCCAAAAAATCCTTTTCAGTATTTCATAGGTCTGTGGAGATTTGGGGGACTTTTCGATTATGTGCCGGGGGTGAAATTTTTTGCTCTAAAGTTAAAGAAGAAAAATAAGAATAAACAAATCAAAAAATAATAGATGTTAGGATTGGGTGTGTCATTGTGTGTATTTTGTGCTCTGCTATACTCTGGTCGTGTCTGTTTGGGCTTATTCCTTTCCTTTTTATGCCTTTTTTTTTTTTACTTTTTGTAAAAAAAACAATAAGTCAGTGACTGCTGCTGCGGGACAGAATAATCAGCTACTGCTGATGGTTTTGTGTTTCTGAAATGAACTCTTATTGCAACACCTGGCGACGCCCCAAAGGTGTGGAATTATTGCCAACTTCCGGTCCCGTCAAACACTGCGACAATATGGAGTTTTCCCAGCGGTGTGGAAAAACACAAGTAAAAAAAAAAGTAATGAAGACAGACGGACTAAAGGAAAAGGTAAGCCATTGTTGGTTATGTGAACTATTAGATGCAAAAATGAAACGTTACACACTGTAAAAAGTGAAACTTTGGATCGATTAACAAAACATTTGTCGTTTGTTACATTTAAAAATATTGATTTTTATCAAATAAAATGTTTGAGTTGAGAAAACCATCAACTCAAAATTGTATTTTAATGAAAACTAAACATTTTAAAGGTAACAAATCACAAATGTTTTGCTAATTGATCCAACGTTTCACTTTTTACAGTGTAGTTTAATGTCCTGATAGTTAGCTAGCGTCGGATGCTCGTGTTGTGCTAATATGCTGCAGTTATCAGTGACAACTATCTATCTTCTATGTATAAAGAGGGTTTATTTTACTTTATAGTTTGTTTTTTTTTCTTTAATCAGTTTAACAAGCCTGAGGGATTCTTTTTGAAATAAACATTTTTAATGATCCAAACAGGCTTTATCTCATCAGATCAAAGGGTTAGTAACATCTTTATAGAAATAGAAATAGAAATAGAAATACTTTATTCATCCCAGGCTGGGAAATTAGGCTGTTGCAGCATTAGGTGATAGGACCCTGTCTACATTTTTGCATCTGCTCCTTATTCAGAATGATTTTGACTTTTAAAAATAAAAAAAGCGACAACTCAGTAATGCACATTTTAATCTTTTTTTATTTTTATTTTTTTTAACAGAAGCCCCCCATCATGGGAAAACATATTAGAAATGTTTCCTTTAGTCCATCATAGAGAGGAGATTTTCTTCTGTTAGAGATTTCTGAGCATCCATCATAAATTTAAGCTTTTCTGTTTTTCATCAACCTTGAAAGCCATCCATCATCTGCATTTCCATTTCTATCTGTTATTCCTTTTACACAGAAAATCCCAAAAATCAACAGAAACATTGACTTTTTTCCATTAAAGCATCTTGTTTGCCTTGCTATAACTGGTACATTTGTGTTTTTATTTTCATGGCGATGGCTGTAAAAAAAAAAAAAAACAACATTTAGATTTTAGATTCATTTTGAGTCTCTGACTGCATAGACCTCTCCTTCTGCAGGACTCCTCCACCTCAAACGTGGTGCTTCTCTCTGGTTCTGCTCCTGGATTCCTGTCACATCCTGTGGGCCGGGTCAGCAGCCTTGAAGCTGGTTTTGGTATGCGGTGGGTGCAGGGACTTTCACAAATATAAGGTTACACTTCTGGATTTTAGATCAGAGGTGGGATTTAAAATGCTGTGTAGGACTCGATTGGTCGACTAATCGACGACTAATTAACTACTAAAATAGTCGACGACAAATTTAATAGTTTATTAGTCGTTATTTTACATTCTATGAAGTCGGAATGTAGTAAAGCTGAAAGTTATAACGACATTTTGATAGTTTTTTGGTCTATTTGGAATTCATCAAGGGTTTTTTTTAGGGTAATTTGGAATTTAGCTAAAACTCCCACTACATGCTAGCTATTTAGGATTTTTTTCAGTCATTTCAGGCTAATTTGGAGTTTAGCTAATATTTTGGCTACTAGCTTTTTTTGGCTAATTTAGGATTTTTTTTAACAGTTTTTTTAGGCTAATTTTAAGTTTAGCTAATATTTCAGCTGTATGCTAGCCGTTTTGGCTAATTTAGGATTTTTTTTTTCTTTTTGTTTTTAGGCTAATTTGAAGTTTAGCTGATATTTGAGCTGTATTGCTAGCTATTTTGGCTAATTTAGGATTTCTTTGGTTTTTTTGGGCTAATTTGGAGTTTAGCTAATATTTCAGCTTTATGCTAGCTATTTTGGCTAATTAAGGATTTATTCGGTTTTTTTAGGCTAATTTGGAGTTTAGCTAATATTTTGGCTACTAGCTTTTTTTGGCTAATTTAGGATTTTTTTAACAGTTTTTTTAGGCTAATTTGGAGTTTAGCTAATATTTCAGCTGTATGCTAGCCGTTTTGGCTAATTTAGGATTTTTTCTTTTTGTTTTTAGGCTAATTTGGAGTTTAGCTAATATTTCAGCTATATGCTAGCCGTTTTGGCTAATTTAGGATTTTTTTCAGTTTTTAGGATAATTTGGCATTTAACTAATTAGCTCAAGCGATTGCAGCCATCAACTTCAACATTTTAAGCTATCAATTTCAGCATCTTCAGTTATTTGCACTAGCATCTTCAATCCAGTTTACAACATTCACTCTAGCATTATCGCAGTTAATGCTACATATCTAGGTCTTTAGTTAGTTTAAAGCTAATGATAGTTAAGATATGTGCTTTACATCCAGTTTGCACATCACCCGATTAGTCAGAAAAAATAATCGGTGATTAGTCGACTATTAAAATAATCGTTTGTGGCAGCACCACTGTGTAGAGAAGGTTTTTGAATTATTAGATGAAGCAGCCGGGATGTTTTCATGTCATTTTTATGTGTGGATTCTTCTAAGCAAAAATAAAAGCAGCAAGAGATTCTTAATGCACAGACGTTTTAAGCTAATTAAATGCGGTGCAGCAGGCTCTGGAGCAGAAATGGAGGTAGAGGACTCCGCACAGGCTTGCCTTGTGTGGCTCCTACAGGAAACGGCCATATTGAAAACAGATTTCCTCTGACAGTTGACTTGAGTCCAGCCGAAACGACTATCAGCTGCAACGTTCTGCACGCAGACGAGGAAGACAAAACTGTGGGAGCGAGCGTGGAAACTCCCCCCCTCTAAGTTTAGGAGTGCGGGATACAACCCTCATTAGCTCTTCTTTTTCATGACCACATGTTTTTTCTCTCCAGCTCTTATTCTTCCAGTCCTCCAGCCTTTTTCTTCCACTTGTGGGGCTCATGTTTCCTGGCTGAGTGCTGTTTGGCTTTTCAAATGTCAACACCGGGGCCGGCCGGCCTCCACCGCCTCCGCAGATGAGTCCAAACAGCGGCGATCAGACGGGACTGCCGCGGCGCAACCCTAAAGACGGCCTCTGACACACACCGTCACAACACACTCTGAGGATTTAAACATCTAATTATCACAGTTCCAGCAGCTTCTGAGCAAAGAAAACTGTCAGGAGAAATCCGGATGACCCTGGCCTCAACCCAAACGGCATCTGTGCTGCTGGTGTCGGGGATTTGGACTCGGGGACACGGACACGTTCATGGTTCACACCTGAGATCTCGACCACCTTAATATACGAGAAATTCCTCCTTTTTTCTGACAGAAAATGAGAAGCTGTTCACCTCACAACAGAAAAAGTAAAAAAAAAAAGAATCTATTTTTAAATTTACATTTACAACCAATTCCAGCAAATTAGCTCTTTGTTTTTCTAGTTATGTCCTCCTTTGGATAACTGAGAAGAAGATCTCACCGCTAATCCAACCAGATCGGCTGTTTAAGTTAGCCCCGTATTTCCCAGTAGCAAATAACATCCCTCAAGGGTGCTGTAGCTAGGATTACCATGGTGATAACCCCGAGGTCAAGAGAAGTGTGCCGGGGTCCGGACCCCCCACACTGCAGGCGTCGTCTCCAGGGACCGCACTGGTACATCTCTGGAGACATCTGTTTACCCCGTCCCGTTAAGAGATGGGCAAACAGAACGAGCAGAAGACAGAGTTGAACAGGAGAAAGGTCTGAGGAGCTTTTATTGATTTATTTTTGTACATTTTTAAAAGCCTTTTCAGCATCTCGAGGAGTTCAGGTTAACACGCTCAAAATGTTTGATGGAGATGTTGCAAAGTGCTAAACTCAATGTTATCATTTATAAAATAGGAGAGAAAATAAGATGTCTTAAACTTATAAACTGAGTCCAAATGAATTTTCATTTTATACATTTATTATATATATATATATATATATATATTTATATATATATAATTGATTAAAGTGTAAATTTATTTATGCCTCAGGCGTCCTGCCGTGCAGCTGTGACATCATCAACGTAATAAAGCTTCATTAAAATAAACTTAAACTTTTTTATATTTTTAATTGAGATTTTAGTAAATTAAATGCATTATATTTTTGGACAAAAGCAATCTTTTATTTCAATAAATAAGGTGGAAGATGAACGTCAGTCTGACGCCTGTAATCCAGAGCAGTGCACCTGCTGATCTATTCACGGTCGAATAGGATTTTTCTTTGTAAATATTTTATGTGTTTTGTTTAAGGTCAACAGATTACTTTTTAAAAATCGAATGTAGTCCTGTTTACTACTCCATAGACCAGAGGTCGGGAAACTTTAACAGTAAAAGAGACATTTTGGGCTCGTTTTCTACTGATCAAAACCTAGAAGGAGCCGCATTGACTTACGTTAGCCTTTAAGAAATTTGGATTTGCATTCATAACCTTCTTTTTGCTTTTTTTAAATAAATGTGAATAATGTCTATTTTTGGCACAAACAAAAGCAAAAAAATATAGAAAAAGAAACTAGCATCTCTCAAAAATGTATTTTTTAAAAGTTTTTAAGTTTAGTCGCAAAAAAGCTAGCTTGTTGCTTAATTACTAGCTGAACTTCAAATTAGCATAACATTTCTCTGTAAATTAAATCAGCCAAAAATTTTAGCATGTTGTTGGAAAAAAAAGCTAAACTCAAAATTAGCCTAAAACCCCCAGTAGATAACAAGTTAGCAAAAAATGTTAGCATACTGTTTAAATATTAGCTAAACTCCAAATTAAATAAAAAAAAACTAATTATAGGCCAAATCTGCCAAAAAAAAAGCTAGCTTGTTGCTTAATTACTAGCTGAACTCCAAAATGGCATAAAATTCCAAAGAAAACCAACTTAGTCAAAAACGTTAGCATGTTGCTAAAATAGAAGCTAAATTCTAAATTATCCAAAAAAAATCAAAATCAGTAGATAACAAATTAGCTGAAAAGATTAACATTTTACAAAATATTAGCTAAACTCTAAATTAGTTTAAAATTCCTCAAAAAACTTAGTCAAAAACGTTAGCATGTGGCTAAAATAGAAACTAAAACTGTAAATTAGCCTAAAAACTCCAGTAGATAACAAATTAGCCAAAACCGTTAGCGTGTTGCTCAAATAGAAGCTAAATTTCTAAACTTGCCTAAAAACTCAGGTAACACGTTAGCCAAAAACCTTAGCATGTTGCTAAAAACAATGTTAATCTCCAATTTTTTTTAAATTTACTATTATTTTAATTTTCTTCAGCCAGAGAGCCACCATGGAGAGATAGCCTTGCAGACCCCTGCCTTATACAAATATCCTCCTGAACCCTTTATTTAAATGCCATGAGGTTATAATAAGAGTAGACTCTGTTTTATTGTTGTTTTATCAAACTGATAGAACCCCAAAAGGGAAACACTTTGAACATTAACACTGAGCTCGTTCCTCCAAAATAAAAGTGTGTGCGTTGGCAACCTGAGTGGTGTGACAGACCATAATAGTAGACATATTCTGATAGTTTCTCCTCTCAGTGAGTCCACAAACTGATGTCGGTGATTTATGGGAGAATTCCAAGACAAATAAATCAATTAAAAGTCTTTTTAAAGAAACTCTTAGAATATTTAGCTTTTTACAAGCTAAATATTTGAAGAAAATTATTAATTTTTAGTCTTTCTGTGTTTTCTGTTGAATCTTCTCAATAATATTAAATATTCTGAAAGACAAAGTTGTTGAATAATTTATTTTTTGTGACTGCTGTAAATCATCATTAACATTTCTGTTACACAACCAGTTCACACGGCTTCACCCCCAGAGGCAGCTGAGAGCTTTGTGCCTTACCCAACGGCACTTCAACGCACGGCCGGAAGCTGAACCGTCAACCCTCAAGTGGCGAGGATCCGCTCCACGCCACAGATCCACCTTCCACTGAAGAAACGGTTAAATCTCTTCCCGGTGAGTTATTGGTGTAGTTGAGTGTGGGGTGAATCGTCCAGGCGTCGCCCAGGTCGAAGGGGATGATTTTCAAATCCCTCAAGTGTGTTTAGAATTCACACTGTGACTGTTTGTGGTTGCAGAAACACGGTTGTGCAAATTCACTTAAGGCTGAAAGTCTGGAAATCCGATTGCAGCACGAATTACAAAACATCACAGGATTGAAAAAAAAAAAACACTTTTAGCACCAAATATTTACTCTTTTACCTGATTTGAAAATCTAGTTTAATAGATATATTTATATTTTAGTTTTTCTCATATCACTCTAGTTCAGGGGTTTCAAACTCAATCGCACTAGGGGGCAAAATCCAGACCATACCTTAAGCCGCGGGCCAAACAGAATAAACCAGAGGTGTCAAACATACGGCCCGCGGGCCGTATGCGGCCCGCTAGATGATTTAATCCGGCCCAGTTATGAAGAAAAAAATATATAAGAATTTTCAACAAAGAAAGCAAGTTTCTAGCCCATTCCTGTGGCGAGTTATGGTTCTTTAAAGAAGTGGATGCTATGTGCAATTTAACCACTAGGGGGAGCAAATGAAACTCAAAAGATCAAGAAATAAACATCGGATTCATTTTGCTGTGGAAACCCCCAAAATATTTAACAAACTGTTTTTACAACATAAAATTAGTTTTGGGTGTAATTTCATGAAAACCACTAAACTAAATTTAGTCAACAAAATAATCAACACATTTTTGACTGAAAATACAAAAAAAATGTTCAGGTGAAATTTCCAGATTCCTTTTTTGGGCCACAAATCTGAAGAGTTTGTGTTGGTAGAGGAACATGACAGACCTCACAGCTCCATGATGTGACCTGTATATGTTGTCATACAGACAGTAATAGAACTTCAGTCTGTCTGTGTGGCTTCAGCTTCCAGACAGACCAAAAAATAAGAATGTCTCTCCTAAGATCTCTGCTGTCCATTTGATGTTTCATGGAAATCTATTTTTCTCTCTTTTCTTTTACTTTTTTTTCATCATAAGCTTTGCCTGTTGAGTTTGTGAGGAATAATAAAAAGGTTTTAGGGAGAAGTTTGATCAGCTGGACTTCAGATCGGTTCAGCTGGAATCTGCTCTCAGGTGGGGGCGTGTCTGTCTGCTCTCAGGTGGGGGCGTGTCTGTCTGCTCTGTTGCTCGCCTCTCGTAACAGCGGCCGGCAGGACTTTCGCAGAGAAACAGAATTTTCGTGATTTTTTGACAACACAGGTGGTTGTTGATGTTGTAGAAAACTCAAAGCCAAAGCAAAATTAAGATCACATTCCTCTTCGTGGGGTTTCCAATAGCAGACAGCTCTGTTTGGCTCCGCCCCCCACTGCAGGTGAGCTGACCTGCATTGCAGCCGTCTGATCAAAGTTTGTCTTCCGCCTTATTTATTAAAATCAAAGATTGCTACAAATAAAGACCATATTTTGCCTTTAATTCAATAAAATATCAGTTCCAGAACATAAAAACTTTTATTTTATCAGGTTGATCTCACAGCTGCACAGCAGGACGTCTGACGGCGTCCGTCGGTTCCAGAGGTTCATTTAGTTTGATTTCTCATTGATTAAAACATTTATATTTTTTCCGTAGCCCCTCTTTAGTTTACTATTGGGATTGCTTTAATGTCAGATGTAAAACATTCAGTCTGTATAAAATTAAATAAACCTTTTTTTTTCTTTTTTTTAGTGAAATCCATTTTATGAAATGCTTTGGACTCAGTGAATGAAAATGTAATAATAAGTGATTAGACTATTAGGTTGTTATTGCAACTAAGAAATAAACAAAACAAAAATAAAGCTAAAGATAACACGTTAAACAAAGGTTATTTTGCTGTTATGTTTCTGGTCCGGCCCACTTGAGATCAGACGGGTGGAATGCGGCCCCCGAACCAAAATGAGTTTGACACCCCTAGAATAAACACTCTAAAATTGAACACTGAAGCTACAGTTTTAAAACGTTAAAACTGTAATTTTTTAACATAATTATGAACTAGATATATAGCATTACCTGAGATAAAGCCAGTGTGAATGCTGGAAGCTGAATTTGGCCGCTGAAGATGCTGAAATTGTTAGCTAAAAAGGCTAAAGCGGATGGCTGAAAACGCTGAAGCTGATTAGCTAAATGCCAAGTTAGCCTAAAAAACAAACCCAAAAAAATGTAGGTTAGCTAAAACAGCTAGCATGCCGTTGAAAATTAGCTAAAGTTCAAAATAAAAAATTAATTTAATTTATTAGAAATTCACTAGCTAAATTAACTAATTAGCCAAAACTGCTAGTGTGTATCTGAAATACTGGCTATCAGTATTTTACTCTGAATAAAAAATGTATTTTGCTAAAATTATACAAGTTAGAAATGAGATAAAATCGGGCCATTAATAACAATAAAATAAAATGATCTGGAGGGCCGGATATAATTACCCGGAGGGCCGGATCCGGCCCCCGGGCCTTGACTTTGACACTTGTGCTCTAGTTTAAAGAAACAGTGCAATAGAAATGGTTTTAAACCTCTTGTATTCCTCCATCACTAATCCTCCTCTCAGACCGCCCTTTTCCCCGCTGTGTGCTGGTTGGTCTTTTGTTCGGTGATTCTGCTTTTACCTGCCAGGTGTTCTCAAAGAAGCGACACTGGAACCTGCAGCGTATACGGCTGAATCATCACTTTCAGGATCTCACGTGCTGCTTTGTAAGTCCAGCCACGATTAAATGATCCCACAAGAAACGAATCCACACAGAGACACGCCCACAACAGTCAGAAATAAACTGTGGGAGAGTTCGCTCGCGTCCAGAAAGCGAAGTGAGGAGGCCGCATAGCTCGAGTGTTTTGGCTTTGCTGGGGTGCACCCAGGCAAAACAGGAATTTAGGGTGTGGGCTTCAACTTTCCTCTGGGAAAAATGTGTCCTCCGAGTCGTTTTGTTCCTCTGCCCTGGTCTATATTTGAACATGATCACTGTGGTAAACCAGATGGTCTCCTCTGCCTTCAGAAAGGGAGGTTCTCGAGTGATTAGAGACTGGGCAGCTGGACGGCCGGGATCCAAAACCACAGAACCAGAATCCTCGTGCTGTCAAAGCCTTTTATCTGATCAGCATCCATGTTTTATTTTCTCTTTAATTAATATTAACCGGATGAATGTTTGGCTTTTAATCACCTTTTTATAACACGTGTCGAGGCTCGGGGGCCGGATCCGGCCCTCCGAGTAATTCTATCCGACCCACCAGATCATTAAAGCGCGATGTTATCTTCATATATTTCTAACTTGTATAATTTTGACAAAATATATTTTTATAGACAGTAAAACATTGAGAGTGATTTAAGCTTTAAGTTGATTTATTCTGGAACAATATTCCTGCCTTTTTATTATTCATAATCATGTTAAAAAGTTAGTTTTAAAAGTTTTTAAAATTGTCATTCTGCTAGTTTTTTGGACTATTATGGCATTTACTAAGATTTTTTAGGCTATTTTGGAGTTTAGCTAATATTCTAGCTATGCTAGCTGTTTAGACTAATTTAGGCTTTTTTTTTTAGTTTAGCCAATATTTCATTTACATGCTAACTTTTTTGGCTAGTTTAAGCTTTTTTCAGGTTTTTTTCCATTGTGGCATTTTGCTAATAGTTCAGCTACATGCTACTTAGACTTTTTCAGGCTATTTTGGAGTTTAGTTGACATTCCAGCTACATGCTAGCTGTTTTTTCTCTTTTTTTTTTCTTTTTCCATTTTGAATTTCAGCTATTTTTTCAGTTACATGCTAGCTGTTTTAGCTAATTTAGGCTTTTTTATGTTGTTTTTTTTTTTGTCCATTTTGGATTTTAGCTATTTTCAGCTATATGCTAGCTGTTTTAGCTAATTTAGGCTTTTTTTTATGTTGTTTTTTTTACATTTTGAATTTTAGCTATTTTTTCAGTTACATGCTAGCTGTTTTAGCTAATTTAGGCTTTTTATGTTTTTTTTTTTTTTGTCCATTTTGAATTCTAGCTATTTTTTCAGCTATATGCTAGCTGTTTTAGCTAATTTAGGCTTTTTTTATGTTGTTTTTTTTTTTACATTTTGAATTTTAGCTATTTTTTCAGTTACATGCTAGCTGTTTTAGCTAATTTAGGCTTTTTTATGTTGGTTTTTTTTACATTTTGGATTTTAGCTATTTTTTCAGCTATATGCCCGCTGTTTGCTAATTTAGGCTTTTTTTATGTAGATTTTTTTGTCCATTTTGAATTTTAGCTATTTTTTCAGCTACATGTTAGCTGTTTTAGTTAACCTAAGTTCTTTTTCTTATTTTTTAGCCTAATTTGGCATTTAGCTAACATTTTAGCTAGCTATCAGCTTCAGTATTTTCAGCTATTAACAACAGTGATTTCAGCTATTAGCTTCAGTGTTTTTAGCTACCAGCTTTAGTGTTTTTAGCTATCCATTTCAGCATCTTCAGCGACCACATTCAGCTACACTAGCATTATCGCAGGTAATTCTATATAT
The DNA here is from genome assembly GCA_003999625.1 of Oryzias javanicus. Lineage (NCBI taxonomy): Eukaryota > Metazoa > Chordata > Actinopteri > Beloniformes > Adrianichthyidae > Oryzias > Oryzias javanicus. The sequence goes on from CM012441.1 coordinate 35,036,148, forward strand.
CTAGTTCATAATTATGTTAAAAAGTTTTGTTTTTTAATTTTTAAAAATTTACCTTCATTTGGTTCAATAAATGTTTATCCTGTTCGTCCCGCGACCTAAAGCGTGTCTTGTGTGATTGAGTTTGACACCTCTGTCTTATCAGGTTTAGTAGGTCAAACATTGATGTAAGTCGTAAAACATCGATGCAAATGTGAGCATATCTATAAAGTTCAGCTAAATAATTTGAGGCAGATAAGCCGCAGGAGCAAATGTCTCCCCAAAGCTCCTCGTATTATTTCACTCATTTTCTATCTCGTTTTCCATCACTCTTATCTTGCCGCTGCACGTCATCGTGATCCTCACACTGCACCTGCTTCAGGTGACACGTCTAGAGTTTGGATCCAGGACGAGAGTACGGTGGCCCTGAAGGGTCAAATCTCACCGACAAATCACTAAAGGCAAAAAGATGTTAAAGATCACAACTACAAATACAAAAGCAAAACAAATAATAAAAAACGAAACAAATTCCCAAAAAACTAAGAAAACAAAAAGAAAAGAAATGTTTCAGGAAACAAAAGTAATTTCCAGAAATCAAAATTAAATCTGACACACAATAAGAAACTAGAAAAGGTAGGCAAAATGAGACATCAGTGATTGGATGAGGACATTAAAGTTTTAATGACTTTATACTAATAATTGGTTAATTAGTATGGAGCAAATCCAGTATCACTTACTGAATAAAATTCTGTTGAAATGATGGATTTACGCCATCGTCCAGTCTGCGATGTCACATCATTTCTATCTTTTATTATTTCAGTGAAATAGAAAAGCAACGACAGCAAAACTTTAAAAAAAGCTGAAGTTTTGTTTTTTTAATAGAAGTTAAGCCTTGGGCACATCTGCCTGCACGGGCTCCCACGGCGTCTACGGTATCCTGATTTGGACGGAGTAAGCGGTCTGTCGTGAACGTGAAGACGTCAAAAACTGAAATTAGAGATGGGTTTGTGTAATAGTCTTGTTATAGTTATTGCTTTAATTTAAGGGAAATAGAAAAATTTTGACAAAAAAAGAAAACATGTTTCAATTGTGTTTGAAAAATAATAATTAGTTTATTTATAATTGTAATAAATGGGAAAAGAGAAAATTATTGAATTCATTTTTCTATAAATAGACAATGACATAGTCATTGATTCATCGGCAATCGACTAATCTGGTCTTGATGTAAAAACAGCTTTATTAAAATTATATCAGATTAGGGCTGCCACGATTAGTCGACGACTAATCGACTATTAAAATAGTCGACAACTAATTTAATCGTCGATTAGTCGTTACTTTTATAATTATGGAGTTAGAGTGTCGTAAATGTTCTAATAAAAATATGCTAGCTTTTTAGACTATTTTGGCATTTATCACGGTTCGTTTAAGCTATTTGGATTAGCTAATATTTCAGCTACAAGCTAGCTATTCTGGTTAATTTAGGCTTTTTTCAGTTTTTTTGGCTAACTTGGTGTTTAGCTAATATTTCAGCTAGATGCTAGCTGTTTTTGCTAAGTTAAGCTTTTTTAAAAAAAGTTTTTTAGGGTGTTTTGGATTTAGCTCATATTTAAGCTACATGCTAGCTATGTTTGGAAAATTTAGGATTTTTTTCAGTTTTTTAAGGCTATTTTTTGAGTTAAGTTCATATGTCAGCTACATACTAGCAGTTTTGGCTAGCTGAGGCTTTTTAATTACTTTAGGCTAATTTGGAATTTACGCTAATATTTCAGCTACAAGCTAGCTATTCTGGTTAATTTGGTCTTTTTTCAGTTTTTTAGGCTAACTTGGTGTTCAGCTATTATTTTAAGCTAGATGTTAGCGGTTTTGACTAACTTAAGCTTTTTTTTATTTTTTTAAGGGTGTTTGGAGATTAGCTAATATTTAAGCTAAATGCTAGCTATTTTGGAAAATTTAGGATTTTTTTCAGTTTTTTAAGGATATTTTGGAGTTAAGTTAACATGTCAGCTACATGCTAGCAGTTTTGGCCAGCTGAGGCTTTTAGTTATTTTTTTTAGGCTAATTTGGCATTTAGCTATTATTTTAGTGGCTATCAGCTTTAGTGCTTTTAGCTATCAATTTCAGCATGTTCGCTATCGTCACTCGCTTCAGCTTCAAAATTCAGCTTACAGCATTCACACAAGCATTTTCACAGATAATGCTTGTGTGAATATATTCAGTTTTTAGTTTGTTTAAAGCTAATAATGGTTAAGATGTGTGTTTTACATCCAGTTTGTGCATGACCCGATTAGTCGACTAATCGGAAAAAATAATCGGTGATTGGTCGACTATTAAAATAATCGTTTGTGGCAGCAATATATCAGATCTAATGGTAATATTTACTTGTCATTTTGAGTAATCGCCTTAATTTTACATTGTTTTCATTCAACTTTCCTTAAAATATATAGTTCTGAGAGTTTTATTTGTTGATCGTTTTTCGATTGATTTTGTCTGAGCTCACGAAGGGGAGACGTGCTGCTTCCCCTTTTCAGATAAAAACAGTTGTAATCTTTTATATATTCTGTATTTTTATTGTTCTGTGTTAGAAAATATAAATATCTTTGTTTCTGAGCTACTGCACTACAGTTGTTTAATGCTGCTAATGGCGGGGTTTCCTAGCTAGCTAGCTAGCTGAGCCGCGCAGCTACATCACGTAGCTTCAGCACATGGTAACTGTGTCACGTTCCATTGATTGGTTTAAATGAGCCTTAGCTGTTGGAGTATTGTACAAAGAAAAACACTGAGGACGAATATGTTTTATGATAATTGTGTAAAGCAAACGCGTGGTTATTACGAATCACTGTAATAATATTTTCATTTCTTTTGGTAAATGTATAATCTTAGTTATTAATTCTAATTGTTTACTTTATACAGAATACAAGACGAGTTTCCACTGATATTTTGGCAGCTGATATAGTTTATTTTGGTTATGTTTAAAATCCTGTAATTATAAGTGCAAAACTGAAACTGTGTATATTGTTTTTGTAAAATGTTCATTATTACACTGGACTTGGCTCAAGCAGCATCTGTCTCGTGTGATTCACTATTCCCCTTTTCAGGGGCGTAACATTTGAACCAAATAGAAAATTCCTCACAGTTGAATTTCTCCTTAAAATTCTCTGTTATTCGCTAAACTGGAAAAAAATATTTGAGTTAGGAGTAAAAAGGTGAAGCTCCACAGCAGCAGGCTTAACAAACCCCTCACCTGGCTTTTTAGATAGTTTGTGGCAGTGCTGACAATCTAAAAAAGCCCGATGACTCCCAGCCAGAGAACCCTTTTCTCCGCGTCCACCTCGCCGTCTTTTGTTTGGACAAGTTGCTGTAAACGTCAGAACAGCTCAAGCTCAGCAGCTTCCACCGCGTCTCCCTCCTCTCCTTATATAGACTCAGATTGGTTTGTTTGGTTATTGCACCTCATGCCATCCAGAGCAGCAGACCGTCACTCCCGTGAAAGGGTTCAGAGGTTACGTCTCTGCGCTCCAGGGGCATCTTGTGTCTTTGTGTCCTCCTCGTCTTGAGCTCTGATTGCCGCACTTCCTTCTTGTGTCACGGCAGCTAAAGTCCTGGTGACCTGCAGAAGGCTGTGTTGTAAAACACGGGTCCACAATGAGGACTACACGCTCACAACTGCTCTATTGATCTTCTTCCACCACCGTGGACATCTGCTCCGCTCTAATTGAGAGAAGTTTCAAGTGTGCAACTGTCAGCTGTTTGAGTGAAGAGCCGGCCTGTTGTAAAAAGTCATTCTCTCTGTTGTGTGACACGGGTCAGTGTCGTTTACTGACAAACGCAAAGAAAGCACTCCAGATGTAAAGAAGAAAATGGGAGTGTTGGTGATTTCAATTTAGAAAAAAATGTCTTGAAACTTAAAAATGTCAACAAGACTAATTTAAACCATTTTTTTTCAATTTTTTATGCTACTTCAGAGAGCTAATATTTTAGCTGCATGCTAGCTGTTTTGGATAATTTGTTTTGTTAATTTTTTTTAGACTAATTTGGAGTTTACCAAATATTTCAGCTTCATGCTAGCTGTTTTGGCTAAATTAGACGTTTTCTCAGTCTTGTCGGCTAATTTTGGCTAATACTTTAGCAGCGTCAGTGTTTTCAGCTATCAATTTCTGCATCTTCAGCTATGGCACTAAAATTATTCACACTAGCATTATTGCAGCCAATGTGAATGTTGTGTTGAAACTTTTATTGGGGAGCCTAAACTTTAAAAAAAGTCTATATACTAGCTGTTTTAGCTAATTTAGGCTATTTTCCGTTTTTTTTTAGATTATTTTGTAGTTTAGTTACTATTTCAGCTACTTGCTAATTTGGCTAATTTTGGCCTTTTTCAGTTTTTTTAGGCTATTTTTTAGTTAAGCTAACACTTTAGCTACATTTTGGCTGTTTGGGCTAATTTAGGCTTTTTTCAGTGTTTTAGGCTAATTTAAAGTTTATTTATTATTATTATGCTAGCTATTTTAGCAAGTACTCCAGATTTAAAGAAGAAAATTGGAGTGTTGGTGGTTTCAATTTAGAAAAAAATGTTGTGTTGAAACTTAAAAATGTCAACAAGACTAATTTAAACATTTTTTTTATTATTTTTTATGCTACTTCAGAGATTAGCTAATATTTTAGCTGCTAGCTGTTTTGGATTATTTGTTTTGTTCAGTTTTTTTAGACTAATTTGGAGTTTACCAAATATTTCAGCTTCATGCTAGCTGTTTTGGCTAAATTAGACATTTTCTCAGTCTTGTCGGCTAATTTTGGCTAATACTTTAGCAGCGTCAGTGTTTTCAGCTATCAATTTCACCATCTTCAGCTATGGCCACTAAAATTGTTGCAGGCAAAGTGAACGTTGTTGAAACTTTGTTGAGGAGCCTAAACTTTAAAAAATGTAAACAAATCAGATTAATCTGGATGACTGGTTTTGATAGCTTATGATAGTTTCAGTTATTTTGTCTGTTTTGGAGTTTAGGTAATTTTTTAGCTACATGCTAGCTATTTTGGCAAATTTAGCCTTTTTCATTTTTTAGGCTAACTTAGAGTTTAGCTAATATTTTATCTATATTTATTTATTTATTTATTTATTTGACATTTAAATCAAGAATGGGAGGATGAAGCCTCTTGAGATGAAACATCTTGTTTTCGAGAGGATTCTCCTTTTCAAATAAATAGATAAATAAAATTATGTATATGCTAGCTGTTTTAGCTAATTTAGGCTATTTTCAGTTTTTTTTTAGATTATTTTGTAGTTTAGTTACTATTTCAGCTACTTGCTAATTTGGCTAATTTTGGCCTTTTTCAGTTTTTTTAGGCTATTTTTTAGTTAAGCTAACACTTTGGCTACATTTTGGCTGTTTGGGCTAATTTAGGCTTTTTTCAGTGTTTTAGGCTAATTTAAAGTTTAGCTATTATTATTATGCTAGCTATTTTAGCAAGTACTCCAGATTTAAAGAAGAAAATGGGAGTGTTGGTGATTTCAATTTAGAAAAAAATGTTGTGTTGAAACTTAAAAATGTCAACAAGACTAATTTAAACAATTTTTTAAATTATTTTTTATGCTACTTCGGAGATTAGCTAATATTTCAGCTTCATGCTAGCTGTTTTGGCTAAATTAGATGTTTTCTCAGTCTTGTCGGCTAATTTTGGCTCATACTTTAGCAGCTTCAGTGTTTTCAGCTATCAATTTCAGCATCTTCAGCTATCACCACTAAAATTGTTCACACTCGCATTATTGCAGCCAATGTGAATGTTGTGTTGAAACTTTTTGTTGTGGAGCCGAAACTTTAAAAAAAGTCTATATGCTAGCTGTTTTAGCTAATTTAGGCTATTTTTTAAGTTTTTTTTTAGATTATTTTGTAGTTTAGTTACTATTTCAGCTACTTGCTAATTTGGCTAATTTTGGCCTTTTTCAGTTTTTTAGGCTATTTTTGAGTTAAGCTAATATGTTAGATACGTTCTGGCTAATTAAGGTTTTTTTTTTTTGGTGTTTTAGGCTAATTTAAAGTTTAGCTATTATCTCAGCTTTATGCTAGCTATTTTAGCAAGTACTCCAGATGTAAAGAAGAAAATTGGGGTGTTAGTGGTTTCAATTTAGAGAAAAATGTTGTGTTGAAACTTAAAAAAATGTCAACATTTTAAGATACTTCGGAGATTAGCTAATATTTCAGCTACATGCTAGCTGTTTTGGCTAAATTAGACGTTTTCTCAGTCTTGTTGACTGATTTTGCATTTAGCTAACACTTTTGTTGTGTTGAAACTTTTTGTTGTGGGGCCGAAACTTTAAAAAGTGCCAGCAAAGCAAATGAATCTGGCTGTTTTGGGTAGTTTAGGATAGTCTCAGTTATTTGGACTGTTTTGGAGTTTAGCTAATATTTCAGCTACATGCTAGCTATTTTGGCTAATTTAGCCTTTTTTATTTTTTGGACTAACTTGGAGTTTAGCTAATATTTTATCTATTTGTCAGCTGTTTTAGCTAATTTAGGCTTTTCTCAGTTTTTTAGATTATTTCACAGTTTAGTTACTATTTCAGCTACTTTCTAATTTGGCTAATTTAGGCTTTTTTCAGTTTTTTAGGCTATTTTTGAGTTAAGCTAATATTTTAGATACATTCTGGCTGTTTTGGCTAATTTAGGCTTTTTTCAGTGTTTCAGGCTAATTTAGATTTTATTTATTATTATTTCAGCTTTATGCTAGCTATTTTAGCAAGTACTTTAGATGTAAAGAAGAAAATTGGACTGTTGGTGGTTTCAAATTAAAAAATAATTACAGTAAATATGTTCTGTTGAAAACTTTGGTGCGGAACCTAAAGTTTAAAAAAATGTCAACAGTGAAAATAATCAATTCACAAGATCCACTTTCAAAGTAATTTGGTGTAAAATAAAAAATGTAATTATAAAGAGAATCCCAATGTTTTACTGATTATCATTTCAAATGTCAATTATATAAATAACTGATCAAATTTGGGTTAAGCTTTTGTTGGAGTTTTTCTAAAACTTTTAATTTATTTTTTTTCCTTCTTTCAAGCATTTTTCACTCCTTTATCTCTTCAGTTCAGGACTTCTTATGGCTCCAACTATAGGAGAGCAGAGAGTGTGTGTTTATGTGCGTTTGTTTTAGAAAAGCTGAAGAATCCTTCATGTTTGCTGATGTTTTTGTGTGAAATTTTCACCAATACTTTATGACGTAAAACCCTTTTTTACAGGAACAAATTCTTGTGTGAATGTAGGAATAGATTCGGGTTTGAGATCTATTTCCTCAGATGGTTCACTTTGTGTGGAAGCCCGCTTGAACTCTGGTGGGGGTCAAACACTGTGAACCCCGGTCTACTGGAGAACAAGGGTCTCCATTCTCTTCAGGGTAAACCAAAGTGAACGAAAGAGAGCAACTGACGTGAGTGCTGAGTTTGCTGAAAGAAAAAAGTGCCCAAAAAGCAAAAACTAAAGGAGCAAACCAAAAAAAAAAAAATTGGAAAATGAAAAAATGGGGAGTCAGCATTGATGCTTCACTCATCATGGAGTTTATAGAAACCAAAGTGACTCAGAAACGGCATTTTGACGAATTGCAGTTAATGCTAATAATGGGAAGATGACAGAATATTGTGCTTGCTGGAGGAATGCTGTCTAAAATGTGTAAAGTTATATATTGACAAGTTTATAACGTGCTTGAAATCTGAGTTGTGAATCGCCAGTAGTGCAGAATCGCCCGATTTTTATCTACCCCCAGGGTACGGGGTGGTTGGTGACCGGTGGCTTAAGATAATAAACTTAAGATAATGTAAGTAGTGAAGAGGTGAAGGGCTTTCAGGATCCAGAGTTCTGTCTCATAATTCTGGTGCTGAATGCACTACATCTCCCAACTGCCCCAACGCACACTGCCCAGATGCCACTCAGCTGACTTTCATCTGAAAATCCCCGACCTATTATTCAAGCAGTGCACAGAGCCTCACTCAGTGTAAAGTAGGGGTTCCCAAACTACGGCCCGCGGGCCAGATCCGGCCTCTCCACATTTGTCGTGGCCCCCAACCGGTTTTGGCTAAATTAGCCATTTTTCCAGTTTTTTTTTTAGGTATTTAGGCATTTAGCTAATATTTCAGCTGAATGCTAGCTGTTTAGGCTAATATAGGCTTTTTTAAGTTTTTTTTTTTTTTTTTTTTAGTTTTTTTAAGCTAATTTGAAGTGCAGCTACTATTTTAGCTTTATGCTAGCTTTTTTGGCTAAATTAGACATTGTTCCAGTTTTTTTTTTTTTGTTTTTTTTTGCTGTGGTGACCCCTAGAGGGAAAAACTGAAAGGAAAAGAAGAAGAAGACATTTTTCCAGTTTTTTATGCTGATTTGGCATTTAGCTAATACTTCCACTGTATGCTAGCTGTTTTGATTTAATTACACATAATTACACAGGCTAATATGGCAAATTTTTAGCTTTATGCTAATTGTTTTGGCTAAATTAGCAATTTGTCTTATTTTTTAGGCTAATTTGACATTAAGCTAATATATCAGCGACATGCCAGGTGTTTAGGCTGATATATGTTTTTTTTTATTTTGTTAGGCTAATTAGAAGTTTAGCTAATATTTTAGCTTTATGCTAGCTGTTTTAGCTAATTTAGAATTTTTGTCTTTTTTTTTTGCTAATTGGGCACTTAGCTAATATTTTATCTAGCTATCAGCTTCAGTGGTTGTAGCTATCAATTTAAGCATCTTCACATATTAATCTATTGCAGGTAATGCTAAATATCTTGTTTTTAAAATGTTTTAGTATAATTCTTTCTTGGAAGATTGCAGAAATTAATTATTTAAAATCTGGCTGTGTGTGGCTTTCTGGAAAACCATGGATCTTCACATTTAGGCTGTTACACTTTCTCTGTTAGCCTACAAACCAACCCTGGCCCCACATCAGAGAAGAAAACAGTTATGTGACCCTCAATAGGAAATGTTTGCGGACCCCTGGTGTAAAGTATTGATTGTGCCACCCTGCCTGCATTACTGAGCGTTTCTGTCTGGATCCAATCCTCTGTTTCTGCTTCATCTGATTGCTGCCTGCCCCGACCCTCGCCTGGACTCTCTAGTCTTTTATTGGATGATCCCATGCTTGTTATTGACCTCTGACTGTCTGACTCAGATTTATCTTAGTAAACTTTTAGCAGTGCTTAGTTCCTGTCTGAAATAATAAACCTGCTGCATGTGGGGGGACAGCAGAAGTCATAGGGGGATAAAATGTCCATCTTTAGGGGAATTTTTTTAGATTTGTTAGAAAAAAAAAGATACTTTAAAAATAAATAAAAATATCTCATAGGTAAACAGTTTTATATAAAAGATAAATAGCCTCAAACTAGTTGGAACGATATTTAAAAAACCCCAAACGTGTTTTCTTCTGCTGTAGAATTCGAACGTGCGTGTGGGCATCAGCGAGAGATCAGAGAGCAGACTGAAGGACACATGCCACCTCAGGGTTCAGAGGTCACGAGGAGCCACACTTCCTGTAGCTTGTTGGGCTGAACCCCTGCTGAAGGCCTAACTGGCTCTTTCATTGTTCCCATTCACCTTCCGCTCCATTGATGTGGTTCCTCACAGAGGCCATTAAAGACCAAAGGCCATCACTCCAAACCAGATGTGTCTTCAGCTGAGATGAAAACTGAGCGTAAACGATGAGTTTGAAAACAATGCTAATACAACAGTCCCACAAATAACTTGACGGGTGCTGGATATTCTTTAAAACATTGTCGTTGAAACATGGATGATTTAAAAAACATGTAAAGAGTTAAAACATTTAAACTTCCCCTCTGATTAAAATCCTGTTTTTGAGTTTTCCACATGTCATTTTTCTAATGAAAGAGAACAAATGTGATCAGAAATCATTTTCAGTTATTCAGTTATTCCCCTTTTAAATACCTGTCAATCAAACTGTTTGAATGAACGATCTTCTGTCCATCACAACAGCTCTCATGCACTAAACCCTCATCTGGTCCAGCTCGAGCACTTCTCTTCCACTTGTGGGCCACAAAGGCTTCTAAAATTCAACAGAACCCCATATATATTGATAGATAGATATATATATTGATCAATAGATAGATAGATAGATATAGATATAATATCCATAAAGTTTCATTCATTCATTGTCCTTTTATCAAAATAAAAACATTCTTTATAAAATAAAAAATAACCAAATATTTCTCTTTGATCTTCACAGAAATAAGTCTGGAAAAAAGTAATATTAACACATTTCAAAAATATAATCAGCAGCCTGTCCTCTCCTTTGCTATGAGAGGATACCTTTGTCTTGTTTCTCTTCTTCTTCTTTTTAATGTTCTCATTTTTTCCTAAATGTGGTACCAGATGCTTTTGACCTTTCTGTCAACCTTTCTGGCGTTTTGGCAAACTTCAAGATTAAACCAATTCTCACCTAAAAACGTTTTGTGTTCACCATTTTTATTTGGCCATTTCACACAAATATTAATCTAAAAAATGTATGAATTTTATATATCTGTATTAAAATGTGTGTTACATAATGTATATATTTATATAGTAGATTCCACCTCCTCCCCCATCCATCCACTTCATTTGGGAGAGTTGGAATGATCCTCCACCGTGTGGCGCCGCAGGGGTCGCTAATAAGAAAACCAGCAGTTTTTTGTTTTTTTTTTTATTGCCGACCCAAACCTAAACCCACTGCTGCTCCGTCAGAGTCCATGAGACTTTGAGCTCCACACATCTCACAGTTTGTGGTTAAAACTGAGCGGCTTAGAAACCAATGGATTGAACGTATTGATCACAGCAACGTCAATAAACATTGGAGAATGAGCTGAAAGAGTCTTTGGTGAACTGGAAGGAGAAAGAATCAGGATTTTGGAGGAAGTTTGATGCATGAAGATCTGAGCTGACATCCGGATTGGATGTTTTTATGAAGATTTACGCTAGCGAGACACAGAGCTATCAGAATCAGGGGCGGAGCACCAAAAGCCACGCCCCCTCAGAGGAGATTTCGGAAACAGATCAACACGAAAAATGTCTTTTTAAGACATTTAGGTTGTGGGATTTGGGTTAAAAACTTCATCATCATAATTAAAACACTACTACTACCATTTTTTTAAACACCACCCCCCCCCCCCGACCATTGTTCACTGTTTTAGGGTTAACATAGATTTTTTCAATCATGCTTTAAATGTATTTTAAAATTGCTCCATTCACTGACCAACATCATCATGCTCCACCTTCTGAAGGAGTTACCGCTGGATAAATAAAGACTATAGAGAAGGAAAGTCCAACATGAAAGCTGGACCATCCACAGCGACGAAGCCCCGCCGCTGCTCCTGGGCCGGAGAGACGAGCCAAAGGATCACATCATTCCTATTAGCAGAATGCTGCTGGATATGAAGCTGCAGCTAACAAAGGAGCTCAGTGTTCGCCTCCTCAGCCTGACAAATGAGTTTCAGGCTCTTTTCATAATGACCTAAGCATCTTATCAATGGCAGCGCTCCAGGCTGGACCCACTCCTTAAGTGATTGTGAGGCTCTCTGATTTATTTTCTAAGATTCTTTCTTTTATGGTAAAAATAAAAGTTCTGTCAGACTTTAAACAGGAAAATCCCAAACTGTCCCAACTGTCAGTTTATGGCTGAGTCATGTGTTCATGAGCAATATTCTAAATCTGAAATGTAAATGTATTTTAAAATGTGTGTAACTATCAGGTGTGTGGTAAGATGTTTTAATGGGTCATATACATTAAAAACTATCACACATTTTAAAGTCAGTTATTGTGAATATTTGAGAGATATATTTTCTAAAGAAATAGCTAAATGGCCATATAAAAAATAAAGTGTATTTTCTGAAAAGATTTGGTGGTTCTTGGTGGGTTCTGGTCTGTCAGAAACTGGACCAAATGGTGTTAAAGGTTGCAGACACCTGTCTTAGGAGAACTTTGCATTTAACCCGAGCATCGTCCACTGCTGGGTGGCTTTCACCCGGGTAAACGTATTTACATGATTTTCAAAATGTTGCATTTTCCTGAGTGACCCTGGAGAAAATCTCACGTCCTCGGAATAAGTTTGGGAACCGATTGGGTTTTATTTGTTTCTGGTGCCAAGGCGGTTCTTTGGTTTCGGCTTCAGTTCCTATTCGATGCCAATTTTGGTACTTCTTCTTCTTTTGGTAATTCTTCTCAAATCAACACATTTTTATTCACAAGTCACATATTGATGTGTCTGAGTCAAGAATTTACGTTTGAGTGTCATCGTTTTTTGACGTTCAGACTGTTCCCAGTGTGTCGCTCTCTTGCACGAACCGGAAGTGCGCCGCGCTTTTGCACAAACCAACGGTGCGCCGTGGTTTCAATGCAAACTGGTGGTGCCACGCTCTTTTACAGAAACCAACAATATGGCCGCTCTTTTGCATGAACCAACGGTACGCCACTCTTTCGCCGCAAACCGGCGGTCCGCCACTCTTTTACGCAAACCTGCGATATGGCCGCTCTCTTGCGCGAACTGACGGTGCGCCACAACTTTTACGCAAACCGACGATATGGCTGCTCTCTTGCGCAAACTGACGGTGCGCCACACTTCGCGCACACTGGCGGTGCGCCACTCTTTTACGCAAACCGACGATATGGCCGCTCTCTTGCGTGAACCAACAGTGCACCGCTCTTTCGCGCCAACTGGCGGTGCGCCGCTCTTTTAGGCAAATCGACCATATGGCCGCTCCTTTGCGCAAACCGGCAGTGCGCTGCTCTTTTGGTCAAATTGGCGGTGCGCCAAAGACAAATAGACCTTCAATTAAACTAAGCACCGAAATACGTTTGCAGCAGCTTCTTTCAGTGGAACTGCGTATACTGCTCAACCCTGAATAGGTGAACCATCAGTCATGTTTCCACCATCATTATATTTTTTTTTAGAAATTATTTGTTGTCAAATTCCAAATTTTTCAGTTATTTTAAGCATGCTTTTGGGATCTTCCTATGTTTTTATTTTCCATTTAGTTACATAAACCTCAGTGGAAAATCAAAGAAAATGACTCTAATTTTTTCAATCTGTTGTCATATTTTGATCTCTTTTTTTAATGATAAATATTTTTTATTGGCTCTATTACATCGGGTAAAGATTACCTGTCAAAAGAGATTGTGTAACCTTTTATAGCAAAAGTGTTTTAAAAAAAAAGAAAATCTGCAGCGTCACTGTGCAGCGGTTACGCCGGTTCACCCCGCATGCAGAGGCTGCGTCCATTCCGCGTCCTTGTTAAGCTACGCTGTAAAAAGTAAGAACCCCCTCTACTCATTAAAATTGTAGCAACAAAGTGACAATTAATAATAATATTATTATTATTAACAATTCATTTAGAAAAACTAGTTTATTTTCTGGACATGTTGAATTTACTTAATATTATTAATTGTCACTTTGTTGCCACAATTTTATTGAGTAGAGGGGGTTCTTACTTTTTACAGTGTATGGTGTCGTTCACGGCAGACATGAAGCTCCGCGGTCCTTCGCGGAAGGCTCGTGGAGCGCAGCCATCGTTCTGCCGTTTGGTCTATTTTTTGAGCTGGCGACCCGCGTCAATCCTGCGATCCGCGTCAAAATCTGGTCCGTTTTTAAATGTAACCAATTTTTCACAGTAAAATACAGCGATTGATACATACGATCATTTTTTTTGTATATAAACCAACAGTAGAGACGAAACGTCTCCATCTCCTCCCCCTCCCCCGCGTGTTGGTGAAGCGAATTCCGCGCACTCACCGCTTTGAACCAGATGCGATACAGTTTATAAACAGCTTTTTCTTTAAATGATCTAGTACTTCCTTTCCACTCAGCGTCTGTCTGCAGGTTTTTTTCATGTTGTCATGATTCAGACTTTGGATTTGTGCTGTTATCACGCACATAATTCATCTTTCCTTCCTGTTTTTGAAGTAACAAAACACCAGAGCTATACTTTAGGCAGACCATAACTGAAACCATGAATTATGTTTGTTTATCACTAAGTTGTTTTGTAGTTTTACTATATCTGTCAGATAGTTTACACAATCGGATTATTATGTTGCTTTCATTGCACTCTGACGAGTAGCCAGGTGAGGCAAGTGAGGCTGAGCCTCACCTGCAAAATGTAGCAAACAAATGCACAAATTCAATAAGAGGAATATACTTTTTAAAATAAAAAATCAAATGTTATTTTTTAGACATGTTATCATGTTTTTGTTCGGGTTCACAACATTTCTTGGTATATAAAAAAAAAAGAATAAAATTTACGAGTTTCCTATCCAAATTCGCTAGACAGCGCCGGATGAGGCTGGGGGCGGAGCTACCACACACTGACTGACGCATGCCTGTATTGTTTCGGTCTTTCAATCAAAATAAAATACGTTTCATTTTAAATGGACCTGATCTGCTAATGTCTTGTTATCTTTCTGATTATATTGATGCCAGTTTGTCTTATTATCCGATAAAAGTTTGCTTCAAAAACGCACCAGGTGCGGCAGACAGAAAGTTTGTAAATTTGAATGATGACGTCAGTGCACCGCACGTCACTGGTTGCACTATCCAAGTTTTACCGTTCTTGTTTAAAACAAAGGTTTTCTGTGCAAACAAATTTCATAATAGAGGGATTTACAGTAAAAAGGAGAGATTTTATAATTTTGTATATATACACACATGTATATACATACATATATATATATATATATATATATATATATATATATATATATACATTTACATACAGACAGACAGACCGAGGGTAATTTGTTAGCAACTGGTGGTTTTAGGCTAATTTAGAGTTTAGCGTCTGTTTTAGCAACATGCTAACGTTTTTGGTTAATTTAATTTACTGAGGTTTTTAAGGTTAATTTAGAGTTTAGCTTATATTTTAGCAACAGGCTAAATTTTTTGACTAATTTTTCTTTTTTTTTTCACTAAATTGACCTCTACTGAGATTTTTATGCTAATTTGAGGTTTAGCTAATGTTTTAGGAATATCCAAACGTTTTTTGGCTAATTTGTCATGTAAGGTAAAAGGTAAAATCCTGAAAAAAAAAAAAAAAAAATCACATTTTGAAAAATGCTAGTTTCTTTTTATATTTTTGCTATTGGTAGTGCCAGAAATTAGACATAATTCATGTGTATTTTTAAAAAAGGTAATGAAAGCAAATCTTAATTAAAAAAAAAGAAAATTAAAAATTAAAAAAAACATTAAAAAGGTAAGTAAGACCTGAAATAAAGATTTTCCTCTTTTAAAAGCTTCTCTGTTCTCCTTTTTGATTTTTAGTGAGACTGAATTCTATTCAACCACAGATTTTTGCGTTCAGACCAAAGGTTCAGAGCCTGTGTTTAAGGGAGGGGCCACGGCGGCGTCAGAGCGGTGCAGTAATCAGCTACACAGTGGTCAGTCTGTGCTGGAAGATGTGAAGTCGGCTGATCTGTTCGACCTCTCCGCCTGAAGTCATCTCAACTGCTCATAAAGGAGGCGACATCACAAGCTGAGTTTGTGCTTTAGGTCACATGCTTACGGTTTGTGTAAATCCATTCAAATGATGATCAAAAGTCTTTTGTAAGGTTTCCTAGATGTCACTCTGGAACCCAAAGACTTGAGAAGCTTTTGCTTACGTGAAAATTACACTTAAAAGTCTGTGGAGACGTCTCATATAATGTGATTTTTTTATATTTTAACCCTAATGTTTGTCACAATAAACCAATAAATACTTCAAATCAATTCAACAATAGGCCCTGAACCTATATTCTATGAAAATGTATTGTTTTAATGGAATTATAGAAATTGAATTGAATTGAATTGAATTTAACTTTATTCATATCCCAAGGGATAAATTTATCTGTCATGGCATCCATATGCCTAAACATTTGCAAACACACATATTCCTATGAACATAAATATGAATATAAATACATGAATATTCTGAAAGTGTATTCATAAATGAATACACTTCTCAAGGTAATGTGTATTTTTTAATGTTTTTTTTTCCCCTTTTTACACCTAAATAATATAATGATAATAAGATAATGTAAGGGTAAGGTTCAGTACTTCTTTTTTTAACTTTATTTTTTACTTATTATAAGACTTTTTTATAATAATAAATACCACAAACCAGTGGGTTGCGTGAAGCAATGTTCTTAATCTGTTGTTATTGTATTTCTCTTTATTTCCTCCTTGTTCCTTTTTTTTTTTTTTTTTGCATTTACTTGCATTGACACTGTTGGCGAATAATCCCCGTCCAACTTGTATGGAGAGAAAATAGACTCATCTCAATTTGTGCGTCTGTAATTCTTGATTTATAACTCGTTCTATACATTTTGTGTATAAAAAAATTACATTTACATGTTTAATTGTTCAAAATGAGCTGGTTGGTAGTTAGTGAATCATAACGACTGCTTATAGCAGTCAATCCATTTAGATCAATAAGCTGAATAGTTAATCATCCTGACGAGTCAAATGTAAACAAGTTGGTCCAAAGACATGAATCAGCAGATCTGATCTGTTGCTCTAAAATATAACATCTTCCTGAAAAGACGAGGTTAAACCGAGGATTCTGGAATGTGACGGTTTTTCCCACGCCGCTTCCTGTTGCTTTTCCGTGTTACGGGGCTGGTTGAGCCGGTCTGCAGGCGTACGGCGTTCCCACATTGCTCTTACAGTAAACTATCCCGCTCCCTGACTCATCTCTAAAAATCAAATCTTCACTCATCCTGCCCTTCTGAACCTCGTTGGAGGATAGAGGGCGGGGCATCGGGTGGAGGCGGGACTCCTGGAGACATCCGCGGTGACAGTTTGGCCTTGAGGCGTTAAAGCCGGATCAGCTCTAGAGTAGAGATTTCTACTTCCTGCTGAGGACGGGATGAGAAACGGAAACTGTAACTGATTCTGTGATGCTTGATGAGTTTACTGACATTTTTGAACCTGACTGTGGCGTTCTCATGTGAAAGTCAATGATTGACTGTTTCCCATTCTATTAAAGCCCCATAATGACCCGCACCACATCATGTGACACCTTCGTATTCGGGATTCTTTGGAATGATGTGGTCAAGTGATGGAACAAAGTCCTCATTGAATTAGCGAGCAGAGCTCTTTAATCAGATTCTGTCAGATGACACGAGGTTGAAACGTCAAACCGCCGGATCTGCCGTCAGGACGCCGGCTTCACGTCTCTCATTGTCTCAAGTAGATTTTCACATTAAAGGTGGCAACTGTTTCAACGCCTCATGACTAATGTGGACAGTTGAAGGGTTTTTCTTTGGTGGAGTGTCGCCCGACCAGTCTCGCTTTTCTTTTGAACCTTTGGTTTAGTAAACTGGTTGCAGTTGGAGGGAAAAGCGGTGACAGTTATTTCTTGAAATTCTGGTTATGTAACTGAAAGACTGGTTATTGTTGACGAACCTTCAGACTTTGTTTTTCTCCACACAGGTCTTATTGATGAGAAGTTTGGACTTTTTCACATCAGAAATAAAAAAAAAGAATAATTAAATGAAAGTTGAAGACTTTGAATATAAGATGGTGTGTTGGAAGCTGCAGTTTGAGGGGAGATTCCCGTATTTTTGTTGTTCAACCGGATGATGGTTCATTGAAAGACCCTCATCCTCCGAGGCAGACACCGTGACATCATCTGTGAGGAACCGCCCACAGCACCGGATTTCTGTCATGCTAAAAACACAAACATGTCATTTATGGAAATGATGCAGAACTTCTGTAAAAAGAAAAGAGACATCAAAAATAACATTATTTTTGTTGAGTTTCTAGTTTAACCATCTTACTTGATATAAGACAAAACTATCTTCCTAATAACTTTTTAATAAAATGTAATAATTGGTTTTAAGAATCTTATTTTAAAAAATGCATATTTGCTATTATTGTTATTAACATCATGCGCTATAAATGCTATATTGCATACAACTTACTATTAACACGGTTGAACTAAATTTCGATGACAATACCAATTAGTTGTTAATAGACTGCTAGAAGTAAAAGTATCGTGTTCTGGGGTTCTGTCCTCTATTCTTTATCATTTATTTTCATTTAGTTGTCCACGCTTCTGTTTGGTGCAGTGCGATTCGTGTGTTGTTCCTCCGGGGGGAGCAGGAGAGATTGCAAGTGGACCGTGGACCTCGCCTCTGGCTCGTCTCCCAGCTCCATCTGTTAATAATAATAATTTACATTTAAGTTTTAAGACAAATTTATCTTCAAGAGTGTTTTAAAGCTGATGTGGGATACAACTGGTAAAAAAATGTGTAAATATTCCTACTTTAAGGTATTATGATTTGTATGAGCTTGAACATGAAAATGGTGTTGGAGTTATAACATGATGGAAGACATACACAAACAAAAACTACGATAAAAAGGACATATGGAAATAGATCGTACTCAGACGCATGGTGGGCTACAAGCTTCCTGCTCCGCTCCATTCTGATGCTTCTGTTTGTAGATGACTACAAAAGATGATTGGAGTCTTCACAGATATAAAACATTTTTGTAATCTAAAGATTTAATTTTGTAATAAAGAGCAGAACATTCCAATTTATGTTAAGAAATCTTACCAGCAGATTTATTAGTTCAGACAGGAACTAAAAACAGCTAAAATCAGGGTCAGACAGTCAGAGGTCAATCACAAGCTTGGGATCATCCAAGATGAGAGTTGTGAGAGTCCAGGTGAGGGTCAGGGCAGGCGGCAAGCAATCAGAAGATGAAGCAGGATCAGAATTAGAAGATCAGGACCAGATAGAAACACTCGGTAATGCAGACAGGATGGCACACACTGCACAACAAGGTGGAAATGACGTGTATTCTATCATTTTTTAAAAGGTTTTATTTCATTATATTCAAAACACATACACACCTTTACAACACATATTTATTAATACAAGTAAAATGAATTTGTTACAGAAATATTGATTTCAATTTTAAAAAGAATTTGTTTAGATAATATTCAAAATCATGAAATTACTTTGAGGAAACTTTCTGAAGAAATCACAAATTAAAAAATTTGTAATCATCAGAGCATAAAGAAGCACAAGAGCAAAAAATATCTAATCAAGAAGAAGAAAACCATATATGAGTCGCTCTGGAGTTTAAGTCGTTCTTTTAGGAGAAAGTCTGACGTCTCAGAACAAATCCACCACACCAAAAATGAAGAAATAAATACAAGAATACTAATCTTTTGATGATTATAAGAAAAATATCAACGTTTCAGAAGAAAATAATCCGATTTTCTTCCATTTATGTTTTGGACGACACTTCTTCTTCTCCTTCTTCTTCTTCTGCTGTCGGTAGCAAATATTTCAGATGCAGCGCCCTCTAGTGGTCGTTAGCGGAAACAACTGTTAAAGGGTAACAAAACCAGGAATTTGGAGGCCGACTCCACCCACAGCTGAAATTTGAGTCAGAAGGGCGGGCTTGGGGCAGGACTGTTATCATTACTGGAGCTGCAGATCATGACGTCAGACTTACATGGTTCGACCAATCACAAAATTCAACTGTAATACCTCATTTCAACCTGTAGGGGGCAGCACACAGATGGTTTTTGACGTTATATTGAAGAATTAAACAGTTTTATAGATGTCAACAGCCAAAAAAAGTCAATTTAGAGTTTGGTTACCCTTTAAAGACAACCGGTGTTTACTGGGAAAATCACAAATATATGAGCCTATTAATGTTTTTTATTGAAAAAACTCCAGAAAGAGGGTGTTCTGTTTCCACATAGAAGACGCCATAACAAGTAAAATGATGTTTTCATTCAGTGTGATTGAGGACGGCGGCTTCACGTCTCTCACATGATGCTCCATCTGACGCTCTCCTCTCCCACGTGATAACACGCTCTCATAACCCGGCTGATCATCAGTGACGCAAGTCTTTCATTGGAAAATAGATTTTTGTTGTTTTCTAACCTCAGTCAGAAGATCTTCCTTCTGTGATATAACCTCATTTTCGTGGAGAAATAGTTGTTTCGAAGAATCAGTCTGAATTACTGACACCATCTGTTTTCAATGAAGGCTTTTTTTTTTAACGTAACCAGCCTGAGTGAACTGCTCCAGGAGGGACAGACTCTTCAGCGCAGGGGTTCAGAGTGGAGGCTGCCCAGCATTTGGTAAAAGGAATAAATCTTTGAAAGCATAAACACACGCAGACACGAAGACTTTCTTTTGACTGCACGACTTCCATTTCTGTTTACTTTATCATTTTTCTAAACATTTCTATTTGCACTCCTGCAGCTCTGGTCTATATCTGGACGAGAGGTCGCTGCTTCAGACTCGCATCGCATCGCACGGGCCATCTGGGCTGGTAAAACAGAAAAGGAAGGTTTGAAAAGAAGTTCAAAAAGTGACACGATGAAGGAGTGATGCCGCCAGGAAGTGAAAAGAACGAAGACATCTTTAAAACCTCACAATGTCTGCTTTCTGTCTGCGTCTTCAGTGAGACGGCAGAAGGACTTCATTGTGCAAATGAGGCTTTTCTGCCTGAAGCTGGGGGGGTGGGGGGCAGCGAGTGGCACGACCACGCTGTGAAGCACAACAGGAAGCCAACTTATCAAGGTCACTCCCCCGTGACCTCGGTTTCCTGCTCAGCAGAAAGGCCGTTTGTGCTATCAGACTCTCTGGTTCTGAAGCTCCACTTTCATGGTCCTGACCTTTATTCCAGAGTTCTGGTCCTCATCTGCATTTTCTCTGCTCCGCATGGAGCAGGACTCAGACCTCCTCTTTTCTTATGTCTTCCTGTCTTCTCTGCTTGTATCTGACTGGTTCATGTGTCTAAATGTTCTGGTCCAGACCATCTGTGGCTTTGAAGGACAGTCACATACATGACCTTTCTGTTGGGACTAATGAAGCTAAAACGGGCAGTTTTTTAATTTGATTTAATTAGAAATTGTTTTTCCGATCGCCTGAAAGGGAGTGGAGGGAAACGAACTTATATAATCCCACCCTGGCTCGACCGTACCATTGTCAGGAATAGGGCTGGGAATCACTGGGTACCTCACGATACGATACGCGATACATGGCTCGCGATATCGATAATATCGCGATACTGCGATAGTTGGTAAAAACCCTCTCTGATAACTAATATTATATAGAAAACACTTTTTTTGGGGGGAAATATATCCCCATTTTATTTTTTTATCTTAAACACAATCATAATAAACAACTTATGTCTTATTTTGTGCAACAAATTATAGACACTTTTGTTTAATGTTGCTTAAAATCACTAATACTATAACTGACCACCCATTGAATTGGAATTATTTGTAAAATTCCATGTTAACAATCGTAAACATGACCTAAAAAAAGCATTCGATACAGTTGATCATAATTTATTGCTTCACAAACTGGAAAAATATGGATTTAGAGGCTTGGTACTTAAATGGATTAAGAGTTATTTAACAAATAGACGGCAATACGTCCAGTTGGGTGATGTTTGTTCCTCTGAAATGAATATAATTTCTGGTGTTCCGAAAGGGTCAGTCTTAGGCCCGAAACTGTTCATATTGTTTATTAATGACCTATGTTTTGTATCTCAAGCTATGAAGATGGTTTTATTTGCAGATGACACAAATATCTTCTGTTCAGGTGAAAATCTAAATGAACTGTTAATTTCGCAACCAAAGAAATGAAAAAAATTAAAGCATGGTTTGATTGCAATGCTCTAGCATTTAATCTAGATAAAACTAAAATTGTGGTATTTGGGAATAACAAAAAGGAATTGATTCAGTTTGAAATTAATGGAGT
Source organism: Oryzias javanicus (assembly GCA_003999625.1). NCBI lineage: Eukaryota > Metazoa > Chordata > Actinopteri > Beloniformes > Adrianichthyidae > Oryzias > Oryzias javanicus. The sequence goes on from CM012441.1 coordinate 35,057,843, forward strand.
TAAAATTGAAGTGGTTCATGAAAATAGGTTTTTGGGCGTTATAATTGATGATAAAATGATCTGGAAACCACATATTAAACAAATTCAAAATAAAGTATCCAGAAGTCTTGCCATTTTAAACAATGTAAAACACTATATAAACTATAAATCACTTCACATGTTGTACTGTTCATTAATTTTGCCATATTTTAGTTACTGTGCAGAGATCTGGGGCAACAATTACATCCATAAAACCTCTTATTGTTCTTCAGAAAAGAGCTATACGAGTCATACATAAAGCCGGTTATGATGATCATACTCATCCACTTTTTATTTATTCAAAATTACTCAAATTAAAAGATTTGGTTAATTATTTAACTGCACAAATTATGTATAAAGCCCAAAATTAAATGCTGCCTAATAACATTCAAAAACTGTTTACGAGTAAAGATGGAGGATACTCCCTAAGAGGACAATTTAGATTTAAAATAAATATAACTCGTACCAGAAGAAAACAATTCTGCATTTCTTTTTGTGGTGCAAGAATGTGGAACAGTTTATCTGATAAAATAAAAAAACAGTTCATCAATAAGGCTATTCAAAATTCAACACACGTCAAAAATATTTAATGACTATATAATCATAAATAAATGAGGGGCTATTGTGGATGTAAGGTGATTAGTGCATATATGTAAGTGTACAAGCATATACGTGTATATACATGTTTACATATATATGGATTTTATTTTTTTTCATATGTGTATGCTGTGTTTCTTTTTTTTGTGACTTTTTCCTTTGTTGAGTTAACTGACTTGAGTAGCATTATCTAAATTAGCTAAGAGGGTGGGATTAAATAAGTTTTTTTTTAACTTCCTCCCACCCCTTTTTGAACACTATATCATGTGTGTACTTGTTCTTTTTTTGGTTACTTTTTGGTTACTCTTTTGTTTCCTGTTTGACTGTTTTAAATAGTGTTCAAAATAAACTGAAACTGAAAGCTGTGCCACAGAATTACCCACATTTGAAAAGGGCTGAACATTCAAAATTAAAGGCTGATTTACTCAGACTGACACTTGAGATTATTTCTCCAATCTTTATTTATTTTCCATTTGGTCAGTCAATTGGTAAAAAGGTAAAAACAGGTAAAATACTCATAATAATGGAAATATATATTTAAAAATTCGAATTCTATTACAAATTAGCAATAAACAACTTTAATCTATAATAATTTATACAATTTTAAGTGCTTCAATTAACTAGAAACTTCCCTATTTTACTGTGAATTCATGTACTTTATTTTAATTACATTTTTTTTTTAAGTTCATAAATCAAATCTGCATTTTTTATTTAAGAATGACTTTAAGTTAACATTAGCAAAAAGTTATTACGTTCATTTAAAAACCTTACACCATAAATTTACCAAAGTACACCAGCAGGGTAAACATCAGTGCATGAAAGCGAAAATTCCGACGGTACCTGAAGTACACACAACAGCGAAGCACGCGCCTCGTTCCCACAGCGCGCCGATCAAACAGGAAATAAACGATGGCGGTCATTCTAGCGCTCAGACAAACTCACTTCTTACCGGCTGACTCTTCTACAGATGGATGATAATTGAGAACAGGTAGACATGATTTATACATGTGATACCGAGCCTGAATCCTGCCGGAGTTTTTTTCCTGAATGCGACTAGCTGCGCAATAGTTCCGCCCCGCGACTCAGACGCAACAGCCTCTTCAAATGAAAATATAATATCGATACTTGGTGAGAACCCATCGAGAATCAACCGTAGGAGTAAATATCGCGATATATCGCAATATCGATATTTTGGCACACCCCTAGTCAGGAACCAACGCTCTGTCTCCCCCTCTGGTCATCGGCGGGAGCCATTTCCTCTCCCAGCAGCCCCAGCACAGTGTCTGGATGTCTCCACAGCTGACTCTCATCAGTCAATCAAGCAGTGCTCAGACCACACTCGGTGCGAAGTATTGTTTGTGCCATTCATCCTGCATACTGAGCATTTCTCCTGATCCCACTTCGTCTTTGATTCTGCTTGTTTGCCGCCTGCCCCGACCCTTGTCTGGACCCTGATCTGGTTTCTCTCTGATGCTCGTTGTTGACTTTTGTCTACCTGACCCTGATTTAGATTATTTAGCTGTTAACAAACCTGTCGTGGAGCTGCCTCGATCAGTCGACTAATAGATTATTAAAATAGTTGATGACTAATTTAACAGTCGGTTAGTCGTTTCTTTATGTTTTATGGATTCAGAGTGGAGTAAAGTTGCACAATTTGTGAGCGTTCAGCTCCAAAAAATTCTTTTTTTTAATATTTGAGTTAGTGAGATCCAAACTCTATCTTTAGTGAAAAATAGTTCTGATGCCGATGTCACATACACGAACTTTCTGTTGGAACTAACAAAGCTAAACTGGGCAGCCTTTACTTTTTTAGATTGATTTAATTTGAAATTGTTTATTTTGACCAATCAATCAATATAGATCGCTTGAAAGGGAAGTGGGGGGGAAACGAACTTATATAATCCCACCCCGGCTCGACCGTACCATTGTCAGGAACCAACGCTCTGTCTCCCCCTCTGGTCATCAACGGGAGCCATTTCCTCTCCCAGCAGCTCCACTACAGTGTCTGGATGTCTCCACAGTGAGTCAATCAAGCAGTGCTCAGACCACACTCGGTGCGAAGTATTGTTTGTGCCATTCATCCTGCATACTGAGCATTTCTCCTGATCCCACTTCATCTTTGATTCTGCTTGTTTGCCGCCTGCCCCGACCCTTGTCTGGACCCTGATCTGGTTTCTCTCTGATGCTTGTTGCTAACTTTTGTCTACCTGACCCTGATCTAGATTATTTAGCTGTTAATAGCTGCGACGATTAGTCGACTAATCGATTATTAAGAAATTTGGTGACTAATTTACTCGTCGATTAGTCGTTTCTTTATTTTTTATGGAGTCAGAGTGTAGCAAAGTTGAACAAAGTTGTGAGCGTTCAGCACCAAAAAATTCACTTTTTTATATTTGAGTTAGTGATTTTAGTTAGTGAGATCCAAACTCTATCTTTAGTGAAAAATAGCTTTGATGCCGACCTCATTTCATTTAATCTTGTTTAAATGTCTGAAATGAATGAACCTGCACGATTTATTAAAAGTTTAATAAACTATCATCTTTATTGTCTTTATTTTTAGTTAGTTTAAAGCTAATGATGGTTAAAATGTGTGATTTGTGAATGACCAGATTAGTTGACTAATTGGAACAATAATCGGTGATTAGTCGACTATCAAAATTATGGTTTATAACCTGCTGCATTTGGAACCAGCCGTCTGAAACAACCATTTATTTGACATAAATTATCACTGTCCGGTTCATAGCCTTCAATCAGAGATTTATGCCTCACCAACACAACTATATGTCATTACAAATCATTAAATATCAATAAATAACATGACTTTGTAAGTAGACTATTTCTGAATTTATTATAGCATTTACAGATCGTGAGCAGAAAAGGTCAAAGAATAAAAATAAGAAGTTGCAGTCTGTCTGTAGAATGGCTTTGCATGTTTCACGACAAACGAATCGGCAGATCAATCCATCTCGTCGGTGAAGTGGTTTTCATTTAAAACATGAGTTTTCTGATGGAATGAGAGGCGGGTTCCTTCCTTCCTCCTCCAGAGGTAAACATGCGACGGTGTGCGCAGCGAGTGAGTGTGAACGCTTGCGTTTGGCAGTGAAAGTGTGTGTTTGACTAGGCCGGGCTGCCGGATTTGGTGTCTCGGCTTTGTGAGCACAGAGGGTCATGTGCCTGTGAATGGACTCGGAAAGCCCAGAGACGCTCTCACTTGCATATTTCAACAGCAAAAGCACCGAGGAATGTGGAGAATTTGTGGCTTTGGCATCTTCCCTGCTCTTTGGAGAGGATTGCCCTGCAAAGAGATGGAGCTGCGCGATACAAATGCTTCGATTAAACATGTTTAAATGATGGATAGTTTTTCTTTTACGACAAACGCATCTAACTGAAGACGTTTCTCTGCAAACACATGAAAGAAAATGGAAAAACCAACGTCTGCAGAGAAGTTAATGTTTTTTCCATCCTCGTTCCTGGGCTCTTTCTTCTCGTTTTTTCCACAGCAGAGTGCAGAAAAATCACGTCTTCGTGCTGCAGTGCTGCAGGCTGCTCTGCTCGCAGATCCGTGCACGTGTGGCTGAGCCAGATGTGTGTGAACTGGGACACAAGCTCAGACAAGTCCGATTTACAACAAATTCTCACCAGGAATTGAGGGCAAAAAAGACATCACCCGCTGGAGGTGTTTGTTGGCACATGCCTGAAAATCTGAGAATTCTTCTTTTTTCTTTATTAAATAAAATTATGACATGGAAACAAGCACCTTTTGCTCAAAAAAGTCATGCAGAGGCGATCATTTTGAATCAATCAGTTTGTTTTTTGCAATTTTTTATATTTAAAAAGTCAATAAAACTCTTACAAAAAAGAAAAAAAATGGATTTAGCAAAGACTTCCAGTGAACATGCATGTTACCCTTCACAGGGTTTTTGCCGTCTCTGCACACTTTACATCAACCATTATTTTAGTAGTCGATTATTCACCCATTATTTTTTCTGGTCATGTGCAAAGTGGATGTAAAACACACATCTTAACCACCATTAGTTTTAAACTAACTACAAATTAGATCCATAGCGTTACCTGCGAAAATGCGAGTGTGAATTCTATAAGCGGAATTTGACCGAAAAGATGCTAGTGTTTGTAGTTAAAAATCTAAATTTGATAGCTGAAATTGTTAAAGATTTTGGTTAAATGTGATATTAACTAGAAAAACTAGAAAAAAAATTGCAGCTGAAATATTAGCAAAACTGTAAAATAGCCTAAAAAACTGAAAAAATCCTAAATTGGCCAAAATAGCTAGCATGTAGCTGAAATATGTGCTAAACTCCAAATTAACCTAGAAAAATAAAAAATGTCTGAATTAGCCTAAATAGCTAGCATGCATCTGAAATATTAATCAAAGTCCAATTTAGTCTAAAAGACTGAAAAAATCTTAAATTAGCTAAAATTGCTAGCATGTAACTGAAATATGTGCTAAACTCTAAATGAACCTAGAAAAATTAAAAAAAATTTTAATTAGCCTAAATAGCTAGCATGTAACTGAAATATTAGCTAAAGTCCAAATTAGTCTAAAACACAGAAAAATTCCTAATTTAGCTAAAATAGCTAGCATGTAACTGAAATATGTGCTAAACGTCAAATTAACCTAAAAAAGAAAAAATCCTAAATTAGCCAAAATGGCCAGCATGTAGCTGAAATATTAGCTTAAGTGCAAATTAGTGTAAAAGACTGAAAAATTCCTAATTTAGCTAAAATAGCTAGCATGTAATTGAAATACTGTCATGTTTCAGTGCTTATGTTTTGTCATGTTCTGTTTCCCTGTCAGTCTCACCACATTCAGGTTAACCATCCACAGCTGTCTTCATTTAGTTAATTGCCCTCAGTGTATTTAAGTGTCTGGTTTTCAGTTTCTCATTGTCAGGTCATCTGCTCTTTTAAGTTCTGTCACGTCACTGGTTTGTTCTCCTGTTTTTGTCATGTTTAAGTTATTTTAGTAAACTTTTATGTTTCTGCCACCAAGTCTGGTCTCCTGCATTTGGGTCCTCCACCACCATCCCTGACAAATATGTGCTAAACTCCAAATTAACCTAGAAAAATTTAAAATTTCTTAATTAGCCTAAATAGCTAGCATGTAGCTAAAATATTAGCTAAAATCCAAATTAGCCTTAAAAATGAAAAATTCGCAAATTAGCCAAAATATAAGCTAACCACGCATCGTAATACCCTTAACAAAACAATTAAAATTAGCAGTAAAATGATTGGTCAGCAGCAGATGTTACTCTCTTCCACTTACAATAAGAAGTATAAGAAGTCCTCAGATCTCCACGACAGCTCACGTACTCTTCATTTCCACCTCTAACCTTCAGGTCGCAGGTTCAGCTCCATTTAGAGACAAACCAGCTTCATTCTCACTTCAATTCACCAGCTGAATGGCTGATAAAATTAGACTGTAACTGATTGTTTATAGTTTTTAGTGTTTTTTACTGCTTGAGCCTGTAGTTGTGCAGATGTTTGGTCTGCAAATGAAGTTCCCAACGGATTAATAAAGTTAACTGAATGAACTCCAATTCAGCCTGAAAAACCTTAATAAATACAAAAATATTCCAAAAAGCTAGCAGAATGCTATTATAACTTTCCACTTTACTGCACTCTGACTCCATGTAATATAAAGTAACGACTAATCGACTATTAAATTAGTCTTCGACTATTCCAATGGTTGATTAGTCGACTAATCGTGGCAGCCCGACTTTAAATGTAAAAAATAATTTAGTTTTGTTATTAAAAGATTCACACTCATTTCTCGTTCTGCTGGTTGGTGATAAAAACGTCCAAAAGTCTCTAATGAGGTCGTTGTATTTATATTTAGGCTGTACCCCTTAAAGCCATGTGAGCAGAGGAAGTGGGGTCTGACCCGGGGGGCCCTGTGTGACCATGAGAACCAAAGCGAGGTCTTCTGGGATATATTGCCTGTGTCATCTCCACTGTTATGATTCCCATGAACCTCATGGTTGGGTTTGGAGGCAACAGCAGAAAACAGCTGTGCGTGATCTCTAAATAAAGATTTCCTGAAGCCTCGCAGTCCGACTGCAGCTGAAGACGGATGTCTGAATCTGTCAGAGAAAGCAGACGCCAGGTTAAGAGAAGGTCATTAGAAAGTCCTTCTGGACGGTGAAACTGACTCTGCTAGGCAAGGCAAGGCAAGTTTATTTGTATAGCACATTTCATGTACAGAGACAATTCAAAGTGCTTTACATAAAACATTAAAAGAAACAACAAAAGAAATATTAAAAAATGTCATTCATTATTCAAATCATTAAAATAAAATTAAAAAAAGTAAAAAGATTTTTAATTTAAAACAAAAGCATAGATAAAAAGTGCGGACGTAAACTTTTGAATACATATTAATTCAAATGCAACTGAGAACAGGTGAGTCTTTAACCTGGATTTAAATACACTGAGTGTTTTCAGCAGATTCTAAGGTTTTATGGAAGTCTGTTCCAGATCTGTGGTGCATAGAAGCTGAATGCAGCTTCTCCATGTTTAGTTTCTGACTCTAGGAACTGATAAAAGACGCGGATCCTGATGATCGGAGAGGTCTGGCTGGTACATACTGGGTCAGGAGGTCAGTCATGTATTTTGGTGCTAAACCATTCAAAGGCTTTATAAATAGCCAGTAACAGAACTTTTAAAGTCTATTCCTCTGAGAGAAGGTAACCAGTGTAAAGGACCTCAGAACTGGACTGATGTGGTCTACTTTCTTGGTCTTGTGAGAACCGAGCAGCAGAAGTTCTGAAATCAGCCTGCAGTTTCCTGATGGATTTTTTGGTAGTCCCTGTAAAAACACTGTTACAGTAATCAAGTCGACTAAGATGAAGAGCATGCACTAGTTTTCTCTCAGGTCCTGCTTAGACATCAAATCTTTAATCCTTGAGATATTTTTGAGATGATTTTTGCTGATTTTAGTGACTGCCTTAATTATGTGGAGGTCTTCTGGGATATATTGCCTGTGTCATCTCCACTGTTATGATTCCCATGAACCTCATGGTTGGGTTTGGAGGCAACAGCAGAAAACAGCTGTGTGTGATCTCTAAATAAAGATTTCCTGAAGCCTCGCAGTCCGACTGCAGCTGAAGACGGATGTCTGAATCTGTCAGAGAAAGCAGACGCCAGGTTAAGAGAAGGTCATTAGAAAGTCCTTCTGGAGGGTGAAACTGGCTCTGCTGCTGATTTCAACTCTCTGCTGCAGTTTCTCAACAGGGAAAACGCCGCAGAGGACACTTCTGCTGCTGCAGATGTGGATTCTCAACCAGATAAAGTCACAGAAAAGCATTTGTTTGAAAAGAGCAAAGAGATTCTGCAAAAGGAAAAGAACATTCCATTTCATAGATAAACAAGATAAATCACATTTAATCTTTGCTGGACTTGAGGTAACACTAGACCTGTCGCTCATTTGTGTACAGGGCTGCTATAATCGATTATTTTAATAATCAACGGTTATTTTTCCCGATTAGTCGACTAATCGGGTCATACGCAAACTGGAAATAAAGATGCTGAAGGTAATAACCAACTAAAATATTAGTTAAATTCAAAAATTGCCAAAAAAAAAAAAAGATCTGACTTCATACAATATAAAGTAACGATTAATCGACTATTAAATTAGTCGTTGATTATTTTAATAGTCCATTAGTCGACTAATCGTGGCAGCCCGATTTGTGTATGATCATGTCCTGTGTGCTCACTGAATGCTCTACATTTGAATATTTCATGCGGGTCACCTCTACAGGTGTGCCCAGAAAGCCCATTTCTCCCCAGAAGATCATCTGTGGTCAAAGGCTTCAGTCATGCAGTCATGAGATGGTTCCATCTTCATGAAGTAGACTCTCTCGCCTCGTTTCCACTGAGCGGACCGGTCCGGACCGGCCCAGACCGGACTGGACTTTCGAGCGTTTCCATTACAAAATGGACCCGTTAAGCAGGACCGACCGGTACTATTTCTGATCCCCCGTTGGTCGTAGGTCCATAGAAAAATGGACTGAACCCATGAGGGCGGAGCTTCTGTCGTCACTTGATTGGTGGAAACGTTTTACGACTACAGGAAGCGTCCGACCAGTACCCAAGACCCAAACTGAAAGTTTTGTCCTCTTTTCACCTTCTTCTTGCAAAGAAAAATAAATTCTTCACGCACAGTATTCCCGCTTACTTGTGGGGGTGGAGACACCCCATCCCCCGTTCCCATCCCACCCATCCCCCACAGCTGAAGATCCGTACTCATCACAAACACTTCAGATTTGTAAACATTTATTAAAGAACATTAAGTATTGATCAAAACAAAGAGTTTTTCTTCTTTTTAATGCAATTCAATTAGACCATTCTGCAGCGTAGAGGCCGGTTTCATCCAGAATAAAAACCTGATCCGGATCATAACGATTATAATGATCCTCAGTTAAAATTACAGTTAAAAATTAATGAATGAAAATCAATCAACAGTGGTGCAGCACATTAAAACACTTAAATAAATAGTCAATCGTTTTTTATTACTTGAATCTTGTTACTTTTTGGTTTTCACTTAAAGCGGATTATTTGATCCGCGTTGCCACGGTAACACGACAAGCGTTGCTGAAGCTTAACTGCTGCGGCGAAGGAAAGCGATTTAAATGCTGATCGTCGTGATGTGAGTGAAGCATCAGTTCAGGGAGAAAGTTCACGTCTGAACGCTTGTTTTTGTCCAGATGACGAGAAAAGATGTAGAGAACAGTGACGGAAACTTACTGTTGATGTGTTTTGTACACGCAAATCACACTTCTGAGTTAACACTTGATATATGTAAAGATTTCAGTCCATAAAAATGAAGGAATAACCTGTTTTTGTTCAAAGCTGCAAATCTGTCATCAAATTTCACAAAAGTTTGATTAATCTGATATTTTTTTTTAATCAGTTCATTGAAAATAAATGTTGTGTATTTACAGTTTTGTGTGTAAATTTCATTTTATGATATTAAGTGGTCGGTAAATACTGTAATAAAGAAAGTTAATCTGGATTAATTTTTTGCAATTAACTAGTTAATTTTGTTTGATCGATTCCCGGTCATAGTTAAAAAACATAAGAAGAAGAATCCTCTTCCTGCCGCTACGCGTGTCCGGTGGATCCGTTTTCATTAAACCGCGCCCCCCGCGGTGTAAATGCTGCCTCAGTGTTTCCTCAGCAAACGCTGTTCTGATTCTGATTCACACCTCCCTTTAATGACGGCCGTTTTCAGGGTTCTGCAGAACCCGTATGGTAAATCATGGCGTCATGGAAACCCTCCAGGACAGAGTGCCCTGAGGGGCGGGGCTTGGCATATGTGAGCGTCATATGTGACGTTCTGGTTCTGACTCAACCTTCAGCTGAAGTCTGAAAACTTCCCACAATTCCACTGTCATTGCTTGATGATGAAACTGCTGCGTGAGAAATAGATTTATATCTTCTACCACCTGACAGTGACGGAGCGCTTTCACTTTCCAGATGAAAAAGATCCTGAGAGATCACTGAGTCAGTCCGGATCTGATCCAAGTCATTCCAGTCAGCACGCCGCTCCTGTTCTCTCCTTTGAACCCTGCACGCCGTTGTTTTTGACCTTCAAACTGAGGAATCACAGCATCAAAACAACTTCTGACTCTTGACTAGAGGGCTCATAGAAACGACTTCAGACGTTCATTTCTGAGGGATTGTCTCTCCCATTCATCACATTCGTTGGTTCTCATCTCTCCACCAACATTTCATTCACTGACTCTTTTATTTTCCAGTCTTTCAGGTGTAGATTTGCTCGTTTACAAAGTGAAGACTCTTTTCTTTTACATGTGAATCTGAAGATCTCTGACATGCGGAGGAGAGCTGTGATATTATTATTCCACTGTTATTCCGCTTTAGTGTGAATCATTTACAGTGAGTTCCTTCAAACGGGTCTGTACTGATGCACAGAAAATGAAGAGTTTCAGTTGTTCTGACACATTTTAGAAAAGTGATTTTTTTTTCCCCCACAAGAGTTTCTAACATCTTCGATACTCGTTTATCATCAATATATCACAACGGTAAGAAATGGTAAAAGATGATCTACAAGTTCCTACTAAAACCTCACAACACACATGTTGTAAAAACATGTTCTCTACTTTGTCTCGATTGTTTTTCTATATTAAGTGAATATTTTGTCAGAGTTTAAAACTCAAAGTAGTCGGATCAAAAGTAAAGGAAGAACGTTACACATACGAACCCATTGTGTTTGTTGTTGTTCTTCAGATTTTATCATTGTGTTGTGGCTTTTGTCGTTGTGTTGTGGATTTTATCGTTGTGTTGTGGCTTTTATCATTGTGTTGTGGCTTTTTCGTGTTGTGGCTTTTGTCATTGTGTTGTGGCTTTTGTCGTTGTGTTGTGGCTTTTATCGTTGTGTTTTGGCTTTTGCCATTGTGTTGTAGCTTTTATTGTTGTGTTGTGGATTTTATCGTTGTGTTGTGGCTTTTATCATTGTTTGTGGATTTTATCGTTGTGTTGTGGCTTTTATCGTTGTGTTGTGGATTTTATTGTTGTGTTGTGGCTTTTATCGTTGTGTTGTGGATTTTGCCATTGTGTTGTGGCTTTTGTCATTGTGTTGTGGCTTTTATCGTTGTGTTTTGGCTTTTGCCATTGTGTTGTAGCTTTTATTGTTGTGTTGTGGATTTTATCGTTGTGTTGTGGCTTTTATCATTGTTTGTGGATTTTATCGTTGTGTTGTGGCTTTTGTCATTTTGTTGTGGCTTTTGTCATTGTGTTGTGGCTTTTATCGTTGTGTTGTGGATTTTATTGTTGTGTTGTGGCTTTTATCGTTGTGTTGTGGATTTTGCCATTGTGTTGTGGCTTTTGTCATTGTGTTGTGGCTTTTATCGTTGTGTTGTGGCTTTTGTCATTGTGTTGTGGCTTTTATCGTTGTGTTGTGGCTTTTGTCATTGTGTTGTGGCTTTTATCGTTGTGTTGTGGCTTTTGTCATTGTGTTGTGGCTTTTATCGTTGTGTTGTGGCTTTTGTCATTGTGTTGTAGCTTTTATTGTTGTGTTGTGGCTTTTATCGTTGTGTTGTGGCTTTTGTCATTTTGTTGTGACTTTTGTCATTGTGTTGTGGCTTTTATCGTTGTGTTGTGGCTTTTATCATTGTTTGTGGATTTTATCGTTGTGTTGTGGCTTTTGTCATTTTGTTGTGGCTTTTGTCATTGTGTTGTGGCTTTTATTGTTGTGTTGTGGATTTTATCGTTGTGTTGTGGATTTTATTGTTGTGTTTTGGATTTTGTCATTGTGCTGTTGCTGATGTTGTGTTTTTGGCTTTTGTCATTGTGTTGTGGCTTTAGTCGTTCTGCTTTAGATTTTGTCATTGTGTTTCCGATTTTGTTGTGTTGTGTCCTTTGTCGTCATGCTTCAGCATTTGTCATTGCGTTGTTGGTTTTGTCCTTGTGTTGTGTCTTTTGTTGCTGTGTTGTGGCTTTTGTCATAGTGTGTTTGCCGTTGTGTTTCCACATTTGTCGTCATGTTGTAACTTTTGACGTTGCGTTTCCGCTTTGATCGTTCTGCTTCGGCTTTTGTTTTATTTTTTGACTTTTGTCGTTTTGCTTCCGATTTTGTCGCTGTAGAATGGCTTTCTTTGTTGTGTTGTGTCCTTTGTCATTGTGCTGTGACTTCTGTTGTTGTGCTTCAGCATATCGTTGCATTGAGGCTTGTGTCTTCATGTTGTGGCGTGTGTTTCCACTTTTGTCGTTGTGCTTTGGCTTTTGTTGTGGCTTTTACTTTTATTTTTGGCTTTTGTTGTTCTGCTTCAGATTTTGTTGTTGTCGTGTGACTTTCTTTGTTGTGTTGTGTCTTTCATGTGATCAGTGTCGGTTGCTCTCATGCTGAACATTGACTCTGTGAATATGTGGTGATCAGTGAAAGAATTGATCTGTTCTGTTCCGAGGTCGACCACTCTACCCCTGCACCCCAGAAAAACATCAAGTTATCTCAGAGACGCAGATCTTTCTGCAGGTTTTTGGTTTCCTGTCTCGGTCGGTTCCGTCACCACAGGGACATTCCAGCAGCAGACCTGAACAAACACCCGAACGTTTTATTACCTCCGTATCCTCGGCCCGATGGCGAGTCCGAGGCCGGACCAACCGCTGCCTTATCTGTGCAGGTCCTGCTGCTGCACCCCGACCCCCCCGGGACGACCACATCCAACCTTGAATTCGCTGAGTCCAGATTGAAACGAACCTAAGTCCTAAAACCAGAGTGGCGCTAAATGAGGCGGCGGTGAGCGGCTACGCTTCACAGAGCTAATGGTAGAGTAAACTTCTGCTCCGTCTCCCACCAGATGCTCGGCCCCTGCACCCAACCGCTGCCCACCCCTCACGGGCCGTGAGCTCATCTGGCGCTCGGCGCCGTGTGTTGACACAGTCTGCTTCTGGCCTGTAAATACTTCACTTCCAGCTTTGCCAAAGAATCCAACATCTTTGGACCTAAAAATGTTTTCTAAACTAAATCTTCAGATTCATTTGATTGTCTTTGAAGTTTTTAAGATCCCAATGAGTCGAATTAAATAAGACAGAATCCACGTTCAGTACAAACTTCCTTTAATCAGTCCTTCAGTGGGGAGTCGCTGCTTCCTCCGATAGTATCAGTCAACAACAGTTTAAAATATTCATACAAAATATATAAAAGACATGGCTTACACAGACCAGGGGTCCCCAAACTACTGTTTTCTTCTCTGGTGGGGGGCGGGGTCGGTTTGTAGGCTAATAGGAAAAGTGTAAAAATCATAGCCTAAATATAAAAATTTATGGTTTTCCTGAAAGTTACACGTAGTCAAATTTTAAACATTTATTTTTGTAATCGTCACAGAAAAAATATTAATAAAACATTTTAAAAACTAGATATATAATATTACCTGTGAAAGATCAATAGCTGAAGATGCTTAAATTGAAAAACACTAAAGGCGGTGGCTGAAAACGCTGAAACTGATAGCTAGCTAAAATATTAGCGAAGCGCCAAATTAGCTAACGAAACTTAAAAAATTCAAAATCAGCCAAAACAGCTAGCATGTAGCTGGAATATTAGCTAAATTCTAAATTAGTGTAAATTAGCAGTTTTGGGGGGCTGGGCAAAGTTTGGAGGAGGGCCGGATCCGGCCCGCGGGCCGTAGTTTGGGGACCCCTGATAAAGAGCGATAATTCTGAGAACATTTTCCTTTCCAACATAAAATAAAGTTTCTGAGGATCCTTCGGGCTCGTGGTCTCAGACATAACCGATGATGTCTTTGCATATTATGGGCTGCCGGCTGCCCGACTTCATGACGGCGGTGAAGTGGTAGAAGTCCGTATCCAGCTGGTGTATCCCGGAGTGGGACTGGTGGAAGAAGGGCACTTTTCCCTGCGATGCCACAACGGGGCAGGACAGGCGATTGGGCGCGTTGGCAGTTCTGTCGACTCCGGAGGAGTCTCTGGATCTCATCCGCACTCGGCTCTCCACGTTCTTGGAGAAGCCAAAGAGTTTCCTCCTCATGTTCACGAAGAAGCCCCTCCCCTGTCGCTGTCCGGCGTTTGGCTTCGCCTCTGCGGGTTCGGGACACTCCGGCAAATCCATCCAGTTCTGTATGAGGTCTGCAAAGCTGTTGTCGCCGAGCACCAGCGGCTGGCGGTTGCGCCCCCCTGGTCAGCAAAGAGTTCGTCCAGTCCTCGTGGTCGCTGACTTCAAACGACGTCCACGTTTCCAGGCAGGCGTCGGACGTGGACTTGGGTCGGACGCGCCCGCTCTGACCCGGTTCATGCGCGCGCACGCGGAGGAGGACACGCGTACATTCCTAGTCCTCCTGAGGACGATCCCGTCGTCTTTCCAGGACGCCTCCGAGTAGCCCGAGTCGCACTCCAAGCTCTTCTGGCTGCTGGGACACCGGCTGCTGGCGTCGTCCCCCTCCTCCTCGTCCTCCTCCTCCAGGGGGCTCGCCAGGCAGCAGGCGGAGTCGTAGGTGGCGATGCTGGCGTCCGATATCCGCTGGCGAGCCCTCTGTAGGGCCCGCTGCTGGCAGGCGCGCGCCACCGCCGAGTGACGCGCCAGGGCGGGGAGCTGGGGCCCCAGCGGGGCGAGGGGGTGCCGGGCCGCGGGGCAGCTTTTGCGCAGCTGCTTCAGGTCCTGCAGGGACCTCATCATGTACCGCATCTGCTCTCGCAGGCAGTCGCCTGAGTCACGCAAGCAGAGCTGGAGACACAAACAGAGAAGGAATGTCATTAATTGCAGAAACTTCCATCAAACCGCAGCAGGATGTGTGAAACCAGCGTTCACAGCGAGGCGTGCTCAGACCTGCAGCCACGAGTTCCTTTCTCCTGCTCTAGTCTGAGAGGCCGACTTGTTGTTCGTTATTGTTCAACACGAAGAGGATTTATCTGACCGTTCATTTACTTTGGGGAAACGCCCAAATCCTCGTTAAGACGGGAGGCTTTAAGGTCGATCCATCACGATTGTTCTATATAAAAAATAACATTCACAGTAGTTTTTATTTATAATTAGGGCTGCAACGATGAGTCGACTAATCGATGACTAATCGACTATTAAAATAATCGACAACTAATTTAATAGTCGATTAGTCGTTACTTTATAATATATGGAGTCAGACTGTAGTAAAGTTGAAAGTTATAATGACATTCTGCAGCTTTTTAGACTATTTTGGCATTTATTAAGGGTTTTCAGGCTATTTTGGAGTTTAGCTAATATTTTAGCTTCATGCTAGCTATTTTGGCTAATTTAGGCTTTTTCAGTTTTTTAGGCTAATTTGGAATTAAGATAATATTTCAGCTACATATTAGCTCTTTTGGCTAATTTGGAATTTTTACAGTTTTTTAGGGCTAATTTGGAGTTTAGCTAATATTTCACTATTTTAGCTAATTTGGGATTTTTCTTACAGTTTTTTAGGCTAATTTGGAGTTTAGCTAATATTTCAGCTATATGCTAGCGGTATTAGCTTATTTAGGATTTTTTTGTTTTAAAGCTAATCATATTTCAGATTTTCTTTACATCCACTTTGGCCATGATCCGATTAGTCGACTAATCGGAAAAAATAATCGATGATTAGTCGACTATTAAAATAATCGTTTGTGGCAGCCCTATTTATAATTATGAATTTTTTAACCAAAATCCCACAACTTCAATGTTTTTCATGTTGATCTGTTTCCAAAATCTCCTCTGAGGGGGCGTGGCTTTTGGAGCTCCGCCCTTGATTATGATAGTGTCTCACTAGCATAAATTTTCATAAAACATCCGTCAATCTGGGTAATGTCCAGCCGTCTGGTTCTGATCCGGGTGTCAGCTCAGATCTTCATGGACTTTAGCTCTTTCTCCAATGTTTCTTGATGTGATCAATCATTCAATCATTGGTTTCTCAGAGCAGAAAATAATGAAAGCTAACATCCAAATGCTCTTTCATTCATTTACAATCCTTTCGGTCAAATGAGCCGCCGTTCACATTTCTGTGGTCACATCAAGAAGCTCCGTGGAGTCTGGTGGAGATTTTCCAGCGTTCTCAGGACTGCTACCGTAAGTATTGGATGAAAGTCACACCAAAAATCCAGTGACGGCTGATTGGACAGAAATGTGAACGGCGGCTCATTTGACTGAAGATAGCATCTTCTCTTCTCCAGAACCTGAACTGATGAGGGTTTAGTGCAGCAGAGATTTAAAATGATTTATTGTTTCATTTGTTCCATAAAAAAAAAAAAAAAAAAAAAAAAAATCCCAAACATTAATGTTTAAAACTGGGGAGACTTGAAACATCCAGACCGACATCTGCAGTGGATCAGAACGTGAGCGGTTCTGTATCCATAAACTCATCAACTCTGAAGGAATAAAATCCTCCCGTTTCTCCTCTAACCAGAAGCTGCCAGAGCTCCACGCTCACGACTTTATGATGGAGAGATCATGTTACTGAGGTTCTGACAAAAACACACATGACAAACGCTCCACACGCTGAACTGGAGCAGAGAGTCTCTGCAGCAACAAAACCTCAGAAGATCTGAACGCATCAGAGCAGCAAAGAATCCACATTTCTGCAGCAGAAAGCTCAAACTCTACATCTAATTAGCACAAAATAATCCAAATAAACGCTACAAGTTCATGCAATTTTACTAAATTCAACAAAAAAAGCGTGTAAAAGATCCATAAAACTCACCATTTCTTTTCCTTTCATCAGAAAGTTTTTGCAAAACAAACACAAAAAAAGTGAGAATTGATTTAGAAAAACTCAAAGTCTGTCATGAAGTCTGCTGCCATCCGAGCCTGTCCTGATGATCCTGTGAGGGACGACATCCGCCTGCTCTCCTCTTCTACGGAGCCGCGGCAGCAGCGGCCAATCACAGCCGGCTGTGTACGAATGAGCCAATCAGAGCGCAGCTCATTTGCAAATGCAGCCCAGAGGGAAAAAAATCACTGAATTCCATCGAAATACATTTGATTCGATATATTTGAACCAAATAAAAGGTTGGCCCGTAAATATATTGTTTTATAGATATTTTTTATTGATTTAATTCTGTAATAATTACAGTTTTTTTTCCCTTTGAGCAAAAAAGTAGTACTTTGAATTTTACTGACACTGGAGCTCCAGTATCTGTTCTTTGATTTACTGTAACTTTGTTAACATGATCGTTCCAGTAGATTCTGAAGGAGATTTGGTTAAAATGTTACACTAAACAGATTTTGTGTTTAAGCGTCAGAGGGAATAATTGAATTGATTCTATACCTTTAATATGGATAAGTATCAATAACAATTCCAGAATCGATTCCTTTTTTTTTTTTTTTTAAATAATTCTTTCAATCTACTAATTTCAATTCGATTCCATTTAAAATTGAGCTTACATATTTATTATTAATTATTTTTTTAATGGATTCTCAAACAGAGAAGTTGCAACAATTTTTCTGCTTCTCCTGGAGGACGTTTTCAGTTTGACCACTAGGTGGCGATCATGATATAGCCGTACACTTTTTTCAAGAGAAATAAGCAAAGAATGATCAAAAAGCAACGTTTTAGATCACAAATGGTTACTTTAAAAAAAGTATTCCTTAAAAGAGTTTGGAAAATTCATATAAAGATGTAAGAAAATGTTAGCATTAGCCTACGGAGCTGAATGAGCGCCAATATTATTTGAAACTCAAACTAAACAAATTGAAAGAAAATATTCGTGTTTGGCCAAAAAATATTTAGATGTCAGAAAAGTTTTACTACTCTAATTTTTTTTTCTCTAAAATATAATTATTTTGGACACGCGTATGGACGAGCCATTTTCTGACCGTAATTATTACAGTTCTCTGAGTCAGTGAACGCACCGAGACTGAAGTTACCACCCTCATATCGATTTTGATTGCTCCTTTGAATTAGCCCCGCCCCAACGCACCACAACGGGGTCAAAAGTTTTAATACTGAACTTTTCAGATTAGAAAAAGAAAAACAAATTGAGCTGAAACTGAAAAAAAACGTTTTGAAACTGAAAATTTTTAGTTCTAAAACTTAAAAAAAAAATAATTAAGTTAATTTTAAAATAGCAAAAAGTTTTGGACATTTCATTTGTTTTATTTGGGTTTTAAATAACATTAGACCTAATTTAGCTCCATACTAGCCATCCTATGGAAAACATAATTTAACGTTAGCATCAAGCTAGCAGGATTTAACTTTATATGCTAGATTGATCTCTATTTTAATGGATCGGTTATTGATCTAGATAATTAGATTAAGATCAATCGATCAATATAATCAACCCAGCTCTAAACATTATAAAAATCATTTTAAAAAATGAAATATATTGTTACTGGAGAATACCATTTGGATCGAGACATGGTAGATTTATGTGACTATGACATAAAAACACGCATGTGATGCAGCAGAAACTGATCAACCATCATTTTTATGTACACAAAGATAGTATCTAAAAAGTATCTAAAAAGTACACATTCTGACTTCTAGTTTGACTAAAATGTAGTAAACTTAGAAAACTTTCTGCAAAGGGTTAAAACCAAACCAGATCCTTTTTTTCCTAAATCTCTGCATCCGTGCACACGTGCACGAATCTCATCTGACTGGAAGTCACAGGATCAGGTTGGAATCTAAACGACCAAATGCAAACCCGGAGCTGCAGATCTGCTGTCGTTCAGAGCTCCATTCATGTTATTCAGAGGACAGACGATCATGCAAACCCGACTTCATCGACCCCTATTGATCGTGGACGGGCCGATAGGTGTGACTGGAGGCTTTCAGCAGCAGATTAGCATCACAGCAGCAGATTAGCATGTCAACATGAGCTCTCCTCACCTGCTGTTGTCCGATCACGCCGGGACATGGAGAGGACGAGCGCCGCTCTCTCTAAAGGTCTCAATTCTCCATTCAATCAATCAATTACACACAAACAACGCACACTTTGTGTCTCATTCAAATCAGGTTAGACACATTTATACACATTCCAGGTAAACAAGCTTCAAGCTGCAGAACAAACACATCAATTGTCGACGGATTAAGAAAATGAGAAAAAAAAACACAAATAAATACTAAAACAAATGTTGAATAAAGATTTTTCTTTAGCAGTCTTCGTGATTGGGAATAACGTCCGTGCAGCAGGAAGCTTTTTCAGTTTTTCAGCTTGTTTTATATTCTGGAATGATGATTTTGAGTCTTGACTCTTTAGATTTGAAGAAGAAAACCTAAAAATCCTGAAAGTGGAGCAGCGCTGCCCTCTAGAGAAACCACAGCTGCTGCTCTACAGCAGGAACACTTCCACATTTCTTCTAACACTAGATTTACTGTTATGTTTATACAAATACAACTTTTTTATTTCTATTCTAAGACCAACTTTATTACAGAAATCAGGAATAAAACTATAAATATGTAAATGTTTGGAATTTTTGAGAGAAAATGTTCATTTTATTGCAAGTTTTAGTGAAGATCACTAAAGCATCTCTTCTGTTTGTCCTGATTCCCATGTAGATGTTAAAGTCCAGATCAGATAAACGCAGAAATCAGTTAACAGTTTCACTTAAAAATATTAGTTTTTACCAAATTACATTTTTGAGTTGAGTTAACCATCGACTGAAATTTTTAATTTGATAATTGACCGTTTTTACAGTGACGTTGCACAAAACGGTCAAAAACGTCTGTTCATGTTTAGAATCACAAAGCTGAACGCTGTTTAATGCAATTTTATGTAAATAATAAAATGTAATCTGAACAATTTAAACAGAAAAAATGTACAATATTTATATGATGAATGTCCTGCTGAACTGTATTTTCATTTCCTGTTTTAGATCCTTCACAAATCTAAACAAAAATTTGAATATTTGAGGTTTTATTGAAAATATCAACTTTTCATTTGATCAGATATTATTCTAACAGATTCTGTTTTAATTGATGTTATTCACACGTGTGTGAAGTAGAGATGTCCCGATCCGATCAAGTGATTGAAGACTTGATCGAAATCAGGATCGGATATTTCATTTATTGTTATTCTGATCAGCGCTTTATATTTCAATCTTATTATTCCGGATAAATCCTCCACTAGAAGTCTGCATGTCATGAACAAATCACAGAATGTTATTCCTGGAAAACAGCAACAGAAAACGGCAACAGCTCAAGCAGAAGACTGATGTAAAGTTAGCTAGCTAGCTAGCTAGCCGATCTCAGATTCAGACTTCTGGGATCAATAACTCTTTTGAAAACGCTTTAAACTGACAGCTAGTGTCTCTAAACAACAACATCTAAAGACATTTCTACAGAAAAAGACAGAGTTTTGTTTCTTTTTAATGTTAAGCTCTTCGTGCAGCAGACAGATGCTAAACAGCAGATGCTAACTGCTACATGCTAGCGCCGTGATATTCCTCAAGACCCGAGCTGTCCTTTGATATGCCTGTTTTTTTTATCTGAAAGAGAAATGAAAGTTAAGAAAATTAACTACTCTGATAATAAATCTGAAAATGTGATGTTTTAAGAGCTTAAAAGAAGCAGATAATCTTAAAAAACAAAAAACTAATAAATGAAAAAGGATATGAGCTAGCCATGATCAAATTTATGCTAAAATAAAGTCATAATTTATTTTTAAGGATTCTAAATTAGGACAGGAATCACATTTGGTCAAAAATGTTCAATAACTCTACAGATATTAAAGCTAAAGTCATTAAACTTTCTCACATGACTAATTATCAATAATAGAACAAGAAAATATGATTTATTTTCTTAGTTATATTTTCTCTATTTTTACTTGTTTATCAAAGCTACTTCACAGAAGTGTTCTATTTAAGTTTTAATGATAAAAGAAGGTTAATGAAATATAAATAAGGGATAACACAAATTTGTTTATTCAATTTTTTCATATTTTAAATGTGTTACAAAAGTATCAGATCGGGACTCGAGCAAATCCACAAAATCCAATGACTCGGAATCGGATCGGGCCCAAAAAACCTGATCGGGACAAGAGGATTTTGTTGTTTTTTTTGGCGTAATTGTAAAAACAGGAATGTTTACCAAGTGGCACAGTGAATATTTTTATGAAATCATGTATTTTTAGTTTTCAAAATAAGAGCGTTCAAGACAGAAGGACGTCCACATTTAGAAATGAATAATAAACTCCTTATATATATTTATGACTGTTTCAAATGATTTGTATCCTTGTTTATCTTTATTATCCTGCAGGGATCAGACGCGGTTGTGAATAAAGAGGAGCTACAGCAGAAAATAACAGTTATGAGTTATTATGGTCAGACACGTTGAAATGGGTTTCGTTTTTTTTTAGGGATTTTTTTTTGTGAAGGAGAAATGTAAAAACTTTAAAAAATCTTCTGTGATCTACGTCGTGGAAAGCTAGCGTTAGCATAAATTAGAAGAAGAAAATCTGAATGACCTTAATTATCAATCAAACAAACAGCATTCAGTCAAGTTCCTGTAACCTTCGTCTAACTATAATAATCCTCGACTGGTTTCATATTATCCAGACAGGGGTCCCCAACATTTATAAAACGGAGGGCTACTTCATGTGAAGGGCTACCATTTTGAAAAAAACAATTTAGTTGTTATACATTATTAATATTGATATTCCTCTATGTAAAGACAATGATTTCTCACCACAATTATCAATAATAACAACAAGCTAGGACACAAATAACAAAATTCAGCATTTAATTCATCTCAGTAATTGTTACATTTTCAGATGATCTCTTACATCACAACATTTCATGGGAAAAGTTTCACTATTTTCACTACGTTGTTCAATGTTTATCAATTATGTAAGGTTAAAGAAAAATCAACTTTTATACAAATCTTTTCAAATTATGAACTAATGACCAAATCTTCAGTATTTTTAACAAAATAAATGATCTTTGAAGTGGATTAGGTCAGAGGTCACCCACATCTATCTAAAGTTCTTGAATCATGAACACATTTTTTTAAGACCTTTTCATTTTTAAATCTATGTAAATTAAAATGTAATTTAAAAAAAATGCAACAGAATAGCATTTAATTTTAGATGCAGCTCACAAGTGAGTTTCAATATTTTTAAGAGACCTGAGGGCACCTTGTGGGGGCCTTGAGGGCACCACGTTGGTGACCCCTGATCCAGAGGATTTTGGGGAAGCAGCTGTGGAGTTTCTGCAGGAGGAATACTGACATTTGATCTATACAACCAGGTAAACTAAATAATTATTGTACACATTTATGTTATAATTGGTTACCTTTTATTATTTTCATCAAATTGCTTAAACCAGCGGTTAGTTCTCAGCTTTGTCGTTCTAAATCATAGACATATAACTGGAAGTTCATCTGTAGCGTTTTGCGTAGATCATTTTAAATGTTATAAATTACAGAACTTTTGTTAATTGATCAAACATTTCACTTTTTGGAGTGTTTGCCATCCCCAAAAGTTGGATAAACTTACAACAACATGAGTTGTTTTTTGTCTTAAAACCTTCATATCGGTTCGTTAAAATCCATCTGTAAATTATTTAACTCAACAAAACCGACTTGTCACAGTGTTTTTATTTTGTTTGATGACCGTTTGACAAATTTACCAAAAGAAAATACAAGAAAAAAACAATTTTATTCAAACTAACAACAACTGATGCCGAGTGCTTCGGATGTCCACCAGGGGGCGATCTCAGCCTGTGAAAATCTGCACTCGCTTGCTGCATAAAATATCAAATCTTTACAATGACAGAAAAAATAATAATCAGGAAAGCCTCTAGAAAATAAAATCTTCTCTTTCGGATGAAATGTTTGGCAGGAAGTCACACACTTGACACGAAACGTTCCGACGACATGCTACACCCAGCTTCGACCTCCGCCCTCCGAGTGCGTCCAGCATTTATTTAGGCGAGAGCAGATTACACTGATTTACAAAGAGGGTCGTCATACTGTCTGAATTTTCCTCCAAAAATCCCTTTTCGATCCTCCCGACCCAACAGGACGGCTGTCCATCACACATCCATCACCAGCAACACAAAGGCTCACAAAATGTTACAAAAAGTCAACAAACAGGACAAAACAAAAACAGGAATCTACTTTCATTTAAATTAAACCTTTTTAAAATGATTTTTTTTCTTTTTAATAAATTCCCAAAAACACTTTTCTCTGAAATAAATTTTAGTCTTTCATTAACAATCAATATATTTTCATTGGTGAAAGAAGAAAAAAAAAAAAAGAACTGGTTGTAAACAGAAGTAAAGGCACAAACATACTGCAGTAGATATGGTGCTATAAAAGTGAGAGAAGGTTAGCTACACACGTTTTAAATACACATTAGAATTCCTCCCTGCAGGTAAAGCAGTAAAAAAACTTTGAAATCATTCGGATGGAATATTAGAGGAGCTGAATCATGCGCAACAATAGTTTGGCTATGAATGATGAACTGATGTAAACATCATTAAAACAAAGCACGTTTGTGTGTCCATGCGTGTGCTTCATCGCTGATTAAAAGTTATTATTTCTCTTAAAGTAAAAGGAATGCTTTTATAGAAAACGGCTTTTCTTTCCCTCTTCTAATCAATACAGAAAAAGAACAACAAAAAGGACGATAAAAGTTTTTTTTTTGTTTTTTTTGTTTTTTTTTTTGGGGTCGTGTTAACCCGAGCGGCTGGATGAGTGAAAATCTGCCGAGCTCGTGGGGTTTTTAGTCTCTTAGGTGTCTTTAGAAAAAGCAGGTTGAAGCAGATGTGGAGGTCAGGCGCCGCCGTTACTCGTGATGCATGGATGCTTCGATTGCGCTCATCAGAACTGCTCGAGTCCGCTGAAACGACAAACACACAGCAGGAAGTCACTTCCGCTATTCTTTCTGAGACGGGATCTGAACAGGCTCCGCCCACCTTGACCGTTCCTGCCGCTGGTTCAGAAGAGGCCGCAGTCCTTCAGGTTGTTCTTGATGATGACGTCGGTGACGGCGTCGAAGACGAACTGCACGTTCTTGGTGTCGGTGGCGCAGGTGAAATGGGTGTAAATCTCCTTGCTTTCCTTCCTCTTGTTCAGATCCTCAAACTTGGTCTGGATGTAAGCCTGAGCCTCCTCGTACTTGTTGGGTCCTGCAGGAAAAAGCAGATTTCCAAACTCAAATTAGAGAAACCACATCGGCTTTCAGTGGGATCAGAGTTAAAGTCAAATGGATTTTTGATACTGAGATTAATGATGCTTCACAGCCAGTGCTAACCAGAACAATGTTCTCATTGTTTCGTTTTTCATCTACATTTTTAGACTGAATTTCACCACAAAATGAACCCATTAACCGTCACAATTCTGCCAAATTTTACAGATAAACGCCAGAGCTACGCTGAATGTACATCAATATTTTTAATAGATTGGATGTAGCCCGAAATAGCCCAAACATCTTTAGTACTGTGAGAGCCAAATTAGCCAAAAAAGCTAGCACACTGCTAAAACACTAGCTTAATTTAGAATTAGCCCATAAAACCTCACTAAATGCCAATCTAACAAAAAAAAGCAAACACGGCGCTAAGATACTAGCTTAACTCAGAATTAGCCCAAAAAAAAACCTCACTAAATGCCAAATTAGCAAAAAAGTTAGCGTGCAGCTAAAACACTAGCTTACCTCAGAATTAGCCCAAAAAAAAACCTCACTAAATGCCAAATTAGCAAAAAAAAGTTAGCGTGCAGCTAAAACACTAGCTTACCTCAGAATTAGCCCAAAAAAAACCTCACTAAATGCCAAATTAGCAAAAAAGCTAGCACGCCGCTAAAACACTAGCTTAATTTAGAATTAGCCCAAAAAATCTCACTAAATGCCAAATTAGTAAAAAAAAACTAACACGTTGCTAAAATGCTAACCTAACTCAGAATTAGCCCATAAAACCTCACTAAATGCTAAATTAATAAAAAAGTTAGCGTGCAGCTAAAACACTAGCTTAATTTAGAATGAGCCCAATAAAACTTCACTAAATGCCAATCTAGCAAAAAAAAGCTAACACGCCGCTAAGATACTAGCTTTCCTTTAGAATTAGCCCAAGAAAAAACCTCACTAAATGCCAAATTAGCAAAAAAGCTAGCACGCCGCTAAAACACTAGCTTAATTTAGAATTAGCCCATAAAACCTCACTAAATGCTAAATTAATAAAAAAGTTAGCGTGCAGCTAAAACACTAGCTTAATTTAGAATTAGCCCAATAAAACCTCACTAAATGCCAATCTAGCAAAGAAAAGCTAACACGCAGCTAAGATACTAGCTTACCTCAGAATTAGCCCCAAAAAAAACCTCACTAAATGCCAAATTAGCAAAAAAAAAAAACTAACACATTGCTAAAATGCTAACCTTACTCAGAATTAGCCCATAAAACCTCACTAAATGCTAAATTAATAAAAAAAGTTAGCCTGCAGCTAAAACACTAGCTTAATTTCGAATGAGCCCAATAAAACTTCACTAAATGCCAATCTAACAAAGAAAAGCTAACACGCCGCTAAGATACTAGCTTACCTCAGAATTAGCAAAAAAAAAAACGCACTAAATCCCAAATTAGCAAAAAAGATTAGTACCCCTAAAAACACTAGCTTAATTTAGAATTAGCCCAATAAAACATCACTGAATGCCAAATTAGCAAAAAAGCTAGCACGCCGCTAAAACACTAGCTTAATTTAGAATTACCTCAAAAACCTCACTGAGTGCCAGATTAGCAAAAAAATTAGCGCATTGCTAAGATGCTAGCTTAATTTAGAATTAGCCCAAAAAACCTCATTAGATGAAAAGTTATCCGGAAATGTTAACATGTAGCTAAAATATTAGCTAAACTCAGAATGAGCCTGAAAACACTCAGTGGCATTAATGTCTTCAACATGCTGAACGTTTTGACATCAAGACTGAAAATGTTTTAAGTGTGTAAAATATCTGAGGAATTGCGTGAAAAAAATATTTATAAAATTGCCTGAAATTGTTATAAATTCCGCAATATTTCCAAATTAATTTGAAATCTGAGTGAAGAAGAATAAATAATAAGAAACATAAACAGACTCACTGTAGTGTGAATTCTTACAAAACTTTCACACAATAACAGAATAGAAAATAATAGAATGACGATACATTGATGCTAATTTAACTTTATCAAACTATAGTTTTAAATCTCGAAATATGTTGAATTCTTCATCGTCTGTGTCGGCGTATGTGGGCGGAGTTTAGCTAATACTGATAAACAGACCTACAGTGACCTCTAGTGGTTGTTAATGGGAAAATAAATGTAAATACCTTCATACTCTGGGAAGCAGATGGTCAGAGGGCTGTGGGCGATCTTCTTCTCAAACAGATCCTTCTTGTTGAGGAACAGGATGATGGACGTGTCCGTGAACCACTTGTTGTTGCAGATGGAGTCGAACAGCTTCATGCTCTCGTGCATCCGGTTCTGGTACGGCGGGAACACGAGCACAGACGGAGAGATTACTGCAGAATACGCCACACGGGAGGTTCCTCTCCCCAAAGCGAGCTCTCACCATCTCCTCGTCCTCGTCCAGGACCAGGTCGTACGCGCTCATGGCCACGCAGAAAATGATGGCGGTGACGCCCTCGAAGCAGTGGATCCACTTCTTCCTCTCCGACCGCTGGCCTCCAACGTCGAACATCCTGCAGCGAGAGGGCAGACACGTTTCAGAGGACAACAAACCTCTCTCTCTCTCTCTCTCTCTCTCTCTCTCTCTCTCTCTCTCTCTCTCTCTCTCTCTCTCTTCTCTCTCTCTCCATCTCCTCTCTCCCTCTCTCTCTCTCTCTCTCTCTCTCTCTCGTCTCTCTCTCTCTCTCTCTCTCTCTCTCTCTCTCTCTCTCTTCTCTCTCTCTCTCTCTCTCTCATCTCTCTCTCTCTCTCTCTCTCTCTCTCTCTCTCTCTCTCTCTCTCTCTCTCTTCTCTCTCTCTCTGATGAAGTTCAA
The DNA here is from genome assembly GCA_003999625.1 of Oryzias javanicus. Classification (NCBI taxonomy): domain Eukaryota; kingdom Metazoa; phylum Chordata; class Actinopteri; order Beloniformes; family Adrianichthyidae; genus Oryzias; species Oryzias javanicus. The sequence goes on from CM012441.1 coordinate 35,084,839, forward strand.
CCGACAGGAACTTTGTTCAAAATGGAGAGAACAAACGAAAGAGGAAGTCCAACATTCACACTGGAGAGTGTGAGACGGGTTGTAGTCTTGAAGAGAGACGGATTTGTCTCACTTCTCACAACTGTTTTTAGAACTTTGACTGTCGCCAAAAGCCAGAGAAATGCTGACAGAGGTCAGAGGTCGACAACCTTTAAGAGTAAAAGAGCCGTTTGGGCTCGTTTTCTACTGATCAGAACCTAGAAGGAGCCGCATTGACTTATGTTAGTTTTTAAGAAAATTGGATTTGCATTCATAACCTTCTTTTTAGGTTTTTTTAATAAAATGTGAATAATGTCTGTTTTTGGCACGAACAAAGCAAAAAAAGAAACTAGCGCCTCTTAAAAAGGTTTTTTTAAACGTTTTTAACTTTAGCTCATTGCTTAAGTACTAGCTGAACTTCAAATGAGCATAACATTTCTCTGTAAATTAAATCAGCCAAAAATTTTATCATGTTGCTGAAATAAAAACTAAACTCAAACTTAGCCTAAAACCTCCAGTAGATAAGAAATTAGCTAAAAATGTTAGCATATTGCTAAAATATTAGCAAAACTCCAAATTAGCATAAAAAACTAAATAGAGGCCAAATCTGCCAAAAAAAAGGTAGCTTGTTGCTTAAATACTAGCTGAACTCCGAAATAGCCTAAAATTCATCAGAAAACTAACTTAGTCTAAAACGTTAGCATGTTGCTAAAATTGAAGCTAAATTCTAAATTATCCAAAAAAAAAAAAAAATCAGTAGATAACTAATTAGCTGAAAACATTAGCATATTTACTAAATATTAGTTGTAGACTTCAAATTAGCATAAAGTTTTCAGAAAACTTAGCCAAAATGTTATTAGATGTGGCTAAAATAGAATAAATTCTAAATTATCCAAAAAAAATTCAGCAGATAACAAATTAGCTTAAAACATTAGCATTTTACTAAAATATTAGCTAAACTTCAAATTAGCTAAACATTTCTCAGAAACTTAGCCAAAAACGTTAGCATGTTGCTAAAATAGAAGCTAAAATTCTAATTAAGCCAAAAAACTCCAGTAGGTAAACATTAGCCAAAAACGTTAGTATGTTTCTGAAATAATAGCAAATCTCCCATTTAAAAAAAACAAACAAAATATATATATATATATATATATATATATATAATTTTATTTTTACAAAGACCCTCATGTGGATCTGGAGCTGCAGGTTGCAGATCTCTGATCTAGAGCGATGCTGGAGATGTTGAAAAACACTAAACGATATGTTCAACTATTCTTTTGGAATAAATGATGTCTTCTTTAGCCTGTAATTCTGGAGTTTCCACATAGATGGCGCTCTACAAATATGTTGACCTTTGTTCTTCTGCATTCCTATAATTCATATTGAATAATGAAAAAACGTCTGCAGATGCAGGAATCGTCTTCATTCTGCTCATTTCAGCCGCAGCTCTCACCTTTAAGGACCTTTCCTCAGAGCTGACAGTCGGCTGCTGTGAACTTCTGCAAATGTCAGCGTGTCAACACCCCCCCAACCCCACCCCCACCCCACCCCCCCGCACTCTAACACACTATTTGGGTTTTTTTCCTTCAGAAAATTCACATTTATAAATCAGACTAAAGTAACTTTTTGTTCAGGGAGGTGAAATAATTCTATTTAACTAATAGTCCAAATGTGACTTTTTAAAGCTCTTTAAGCGAACTTAGGCTGTGTAGCTAATATTCTGCACATTATGCTAGCTGTTTTATCAAAATGAGACATTTTTCCAGTGTTTGTAGGTTAACTTGGAGTTAAGCTAATATTTTAGCCTTATGCTAGCTGTTTCATATAATTTAATTTTTATGTTCTTTAGGCCAGTGGTTGTTAACCATACGGCCCAATCTCGGGTTGCGGCGCCCTAGTGTGTCGCAAAAAAAAAAAAAAATCTGTTCTGAACCTGTGGGCCGCGGGATCTGAATGCAGCCTCCTACCACTTGGTGGCAGTAACGAGTTGTGGGATTCGGCTCTCGGCCAATAAATATGCGGCTAAAAATCCAATTAATCACATCCAGACAGATTAAAGGCTGATGTTATTCCCACATATTTACGAGCAGGAAAGATGGACATTGCTGCACGGATTTAAAAAAATATGAGCGAGCAGGATCTTAAAAATATTATTAATAATAGATATTTAGATAGACTTTTATTGTCATTATCACAAGGACAATGAAATTGCAGCAACCGCTTCAGTGCAAAGAAATTGGCATAAAAAATACAAGACATAATATAAAATACAATATAAAGTATAAAAAATATGTAGAAAAATAAATAAATAAAATAAAATAAAATAATGATAAAAACACGCTCAGTGGATCATCTCGCTCTATACATGATCTTTGTTTGTTTATTACAGAACTTATTTCTTCTTCCACGACTATTTCCGGTATTTCCGACAGTTCTGCTCGTGTCAAACTGATTTATTCTGATCAACCGTGTGGAACATGGAAACGTTTGTCACAATCGGATGAAGTTTTACAGAACGCACGTGTTCAGTTCTATTCTAATCTGATCTGTGATCTGATCGAAGATATTTTACACATGGAAACGCAGCTAGTGGGATTTGTAGCTTGTTAAAAACAGACGGTTGTGACTGTTTTGTTCATTTATCACAGATTTAGAGAGTAACATCTAGTACAAAAATTAAAACTACTAATTTGTCGAGTTCATCAGCTGGTTATAAGGTAATCTTTTAATTAACACTTTATTTAAATGTCATTTACAGTTTGTTTCATTTGAAACTTATTTTAAGTGTTCTTATTTTATTACAACACAATTTTATTTATCAAAATACTTTATAAATATTTTCTGAATTCCACTTTGTGTTAAACTTAACAACCTGTTCAGCGTGAAAATAAATGTCTGAGATGATCAGGAATCGTTTTTCCCAACAAGATTTTACTTTAATAAACCTTAAAATGACTTGATTTAATTATTAACATTACATTTACATTCACATGTTTATATTGGAATGGGACTTGAATCACTTTGTCCCGGGAAAATTGGGCCCCGGTGTCAAAAAGGTTAAGAACCTCTGCTTTAGGCTAACTTGGAGTTTATTCATTTTCATTCATTTTCCATACCGCTTTATCCCTTTCGGGGTCGCGGGGATGCCGGAGCCTATCCCGGCGGCTGATGGGCGAAGGCAGGGTTTACCCTGGACAGTTCGCCAGTCTGTCGCAGGGCCACATTCACACACAGTCACTCACACATTCATACCTAGGGGCAATTTAGAGTAACCAATCAACCTATGAAGCATGTTTTTGGACGGTGGGAGGAAGCCGGAGTACCCGGTGGGAACCCACGCATGCACGGGGAGAACATGCAAACTCCACACAGAAAGGTCCCAGTTGGTGTTTCTGATCCCCCAGCTAGGATTTAAACCGGGGCCTTCTTGCTGTGAGGCAAGAGCGCTAACCACTCCGCCACCGTGCAGCCCAGCTAATATCAAATCAAATCAAAGTTACTTTATTTTTCCGTTAGGAACTTCCTTTGCTGGTGGGATCACAGGACAAGACAGAGTCAAACAATCATCAGTAAAATCCATAAACAAAAATCATACAAATCATTAAAATCAAATACTCCAATAAAAACAGTAGCATACATACAACACACATACCCTTTTAAGATGCAGACTCCCTAAAGTAGAGTTTCCAACTTTAGCTGTAGCGTGTGATATTTCAGTGTTATGCTAACTGTTTTGTTTTCTTTCGGTTACGTTTGAGCTTAGCTACTATTTTAGTATAATGCTATGTGTTTTGTCAAAAATAAAGATCTTAACTTGGAGTTCAGCTAATATTTTAGCATTACGTTAGCAGCTTTGTCAAAGTTTCACTTTTTAAATTATTTAGGCTAACTTGGAGTTTAGCTAATACCTTAGCACAATGCTGTGTGTTTTGTCAACATTTTACTTTTTTAAGTTATTTAAAAAAATCTGGAGTTTAGTTAATATTTTAGCATTATGCTAGCTGTTTTGGTAAAAATAGATATTTCTCCAGTTTTTTAGGCTAACTTGGAGTTAAGCTAATATTTTAGCGCTATGCTAGCTTTTTTGTCAAAATCAACTATTTTTTCCAGTTCTTTAGACTAACTTGGAGTTAAGCTAATATTTTAGCCTATGCTAGCTGTTTTGTCAAAATCAAACATTTTTTCCAGTTCTTTAGGCTAACTTGGAGTTAAGCTAATATTTTAGCGCTATGCTAGCTTTTTTGTCAAAATCAACTATTTTTTCCAGTTCTTTAGACTAACTTGGAGTTAAGCTAATATTTTAGCCTATGCTAGCTGTTTTGTCAAAATGTAACTTTTTAAAATTTTTTTAGGCTAACTTGGAGTTAAGCTAATATTTTAGCGCTATGCTAGCTTTTTCGTCAAAATCAAACATTTTTTCCAGTTCTTTAGGCTAACTTGGAGTTCAGCTAATATTTTAGAATTAAGCTAGCTGTTTTGATAAAAATAGACATTTTTCCAGTTTTTTAGACTAACTTGGAGTTAAGCTAATATTTTAGCGCTATGCTAGCTGTTTCATCAAAATCAAACATTTTTTCCAGTTCTTTAGACTAACTTGGAGTTAAGCTCATATTTTAGCGCTATGCTAGCTGTTTCATCAAAATCAAACATTTTTTCCAGTTCTTTAGACTAACTTGGAGTTAAGCTAATATTTTAGCGCTATGCTAGCTGTTTTGTCAAAATTTAACTTTTTAAAATTTTTTAGGCTAACTTGGAGTTAAGCTCATATTTTAGCGCTATGCTAGCTTTTTCGTCAAAATTAAACATTTTTTCCAGTTCATTAGGCTAAATTGGAGTTCAGCTAATATTTTAGAATTAAGCTAGCTGTTTTGGTAAAAATAGACATTTTTCCAATTTTTTTGAACAACTTGGAGTTAAGCTAATATTTTAGCGCTATGCTAGCTTTTTCGTCAAAATCAAACATTTTCTCCAGTTCTTTAGGCTAACTTGGAGTTAAGCTAATATTTTAGAATTAAGCTAGCTGTTTTGTCAAAATGTAACTTTTTAAATTGTTTTAGGCTAACTTGGAGTTAAGCTCATATTTTAGCGCTACGCTAGCTTTTTCGTCAAAACAAAACATTTTTTCTAGTTCTTTAGGCTAACTTGGAGTTCAGCTAATATTTTAGAATTAAGCTAGCTGTTTTGTCGTGATTTCACTTTTTCACATTCTTTAGGTTAACTTTGAGTTTATCAAATACTTTGGCCTTATGCTAGCTGCTTATGCCAGTTGTTTGGCTATTTTAGCATATAGTTAATATTTTGGCAAGCTCCCATCTTCAGCGTTTCAGCTATCAGCATTTTTAGCCATCAGTTTCAGCACTTTCTGCTATGAACTCTCACATCTTTAGTGGTTACATTCAGCTCACAGCATTCAACATTATTGCAGGTAATGCTGTAAACTATCCCGTTTTAAAATATTTTACAGATAAAGAAAATAAGTGACAGCCCTGTGTGACAGTATTCCTTCATCAGTAAAATTCCAAATTGAAGTTTTAGCTTCAATATGGGTATAAATCTCAAACCCTTGAACAAAAATGTCTTTCCTCTGTCGGCTAAAACTCCACTGAAGCACCACAGTTCCTGACATTCACCTCTACCTGTTACTCATTTAGGTAAAGCAGCATTTAATTGAACGTTTCAGAAGTTTCAAACCAAAACATTGTAAGTGTTGAGAAGAGAAACAGGTCTGACTTGAAATGGAGGTCCTTGAAGGTGAAGTGCGTCTCCACGATGCCGGTGGTTTTCACGCGGGTCCTCAGGACGTCCTGCTGTGTGGGGATGTAGTCTGGCTTGCTTATCCTCTCCAGATCATTAAGGTAGCTGTTGAAGGGACGCAGAAAGCAAACGCCGCTCAGATTTGGTTCACTGATGTTACGTGTTAAAGCATAAAGCAGCTCCAATTATTTAACTTGATATTGTTTGTTTACACAGAAGTGTTTTGAAGAGAAACTGATAAATAAAACTCGCTTGTTTCACTTTATGACATGCTGACACGTTACATGGGTATCAATAATTATTTCCAGAATTGATGTTTTTAATTCAAATTTTTTCCCTCAATTCACTCATTTAAATTCAATTTAATTCTATTTTGAATTCACAGATTTAGACGGATCTATGGGGTAAGATAACTGTCAAAAAGAAACGTATTCATAAATAATATTTTGTATTCATAAAAATAAATTTGTATTCATAAATACAAAGTTGTGCATACATTTCTATTTTGTGTACAACTTTAAAGAAAAAAATATGAATACAACATTTAGTTTTACATTTATCATGTCTCTTTAGAATACGACTTTCCTTTGTCTTGAATATGAATTTCTCCTCTCTCATAAATACGTCACGGGGTCACAGGCTTATCCATCGAGTGCCGGAACATCGATGCGCATGCGCATTGCGACTCATTCATTAAACTACGATGACATGAAAATGATCTCAATATTCTAGCTCTGGCGGGGAAAATAGAAGTTACCAGTCCAGTCCTGCCGCTTATATTTTATTTATTTTGACAACAGCGGAGCATATAAACAACAAAACGGACCCGGAAGTGGTGGCAAAAAAAAGAGCTCTGACTGAAAACGGCAGACGAGGCGGGGGGATCCCTGTCTCTCCACTCGCCCAGCCGCGGCATGTTAGCATGGGGATCCCCGTTTAGCCGAGCAGTTTATTCCCGGGACAGGCGGGACAGGCGCACCCGCTCCGGCTCCAGACAGTCCAGATGTACCCTCGCTTTCACCCAACACTACCCGAAACAGGCTCTAGCAGCAGCGTGACCCAGATAGAGATAGCGCTTAAAAAGGAAGGGAATGACACAATCAACCAAGCTAACTCGGAGCTAAAGAAGGCTAACTGTCGGATAACTCCGACCTTAGTAAGAAAGAAAGATCAGAAGCAGAAAGAAAGTTGGGCTTTCTGATCCTACTGACTTTGTTTCCTATGTGTTTCTTTGTTTGTTTATGCAGCACCAACGGTCGGCTGGCTCCGAGTTAGCTTAGCTGTTTTTAATGTCATCATTCTCTTATTTTCAACTAATTTTACGGACATATTTTCTTTTCCACCTAATGACTGGACAGGCATGTGTGCAACTCCCTTTGGGCTGTTTATCACCACTTCTGGGTATAAACTATCCGCTGCTACATTGTTTACACAATCAGCTGACAACCACAAAATGCGGGCGGAGATCGATGTGTTTTTTATTTAATGTTTTATTAAATTTTCAACTGCTTTGGTTATCAAGATAATGTTCCCGTTATGGCATCAATATCATTAAAAATATATAAATATATATATTATTCATGTTTTATTGTAAATAAATAGACACGCAAAGCTGGATCAATCGATGTTCCAGCACTCGATGGATAAGTCTGTGACCCCGTGACGTCATTTGAGAGAGGAGAAATTCGTATTCAAGACAAAGGAAAGTCGTATTCTAAACGAAGAAAAGTCGTATGCAAAAGAGACATGTTAAATGTAAAACTAAATGTTGTATTCATATTTTTTCTGTAAAGTTGTACACAAAATAGAAATGTATGCACAACTTTGTATTTATGAATACAAATTTATTTTTATGAATACAAAATATTATTTATGAATACGTTTCTTTTTGACAGTTATCTTACCCCATACAGATCTCTTTAAAAATACATTATGTGTTTAATATATTTATATTAGTGTCATAAATATTCTAAAATGTAATAGTGAAATATTGGGATTGTTAAAATCAATGTAATAAAAATGTTAAGATCATTAACATTGTAAATAGGGTCGACTAATCAACGATTAATCGACTATTAAAATAATCGACAACTAATGTAATACTCGATTAGTCGTTACTTTATATTATAAGGAGTCAGAGTTTTGTTAAATTGAAAGTTATAATGGGATTCTGCAGCTTTATGGACTATTTTAGCATTTATTAAGGTTTTTTAATGTAATTTGGAGTTTAGCTAACATTTCAGCTACATGCTAACTGTTTTGGCTAATTTAGGATTTTTTTTCAGTTTTTTTTAGGCTAATTTGGCATTTAAATAATATTTTAGCTTCAGCGTTTTCAGCTATCAGCACTAGCATCTTTAGCAGCCAAATTAGCTTATAGCATTGACACTAGCATCATCACAGTTAATGCTATATATCTATTTTTTTTGGTTAGTTTAAAGCTAATGATGGTTAAGACGTGTGATTTACATCCAGTTTACGCAAAAAAATAATTGTTGATTCGTCAACTACTAAAATAATCGTTTTGTAAACATTGTTCTGCTTCTTCTGGAGGGCGTTTCAGTTTGGCCACCAGGTGGCGATCGCACTGTAGCAGTAGACTTTTTTTATAAGCAAAGAATGAGCAAAAAACTGATTTAGAGTGGATACTTTAAATAAATATTTCTTTAAAGTAGTTTAAAAAATCCATATTTGTGAGTTTATAAAGATATTAATTTAGTCACTAATGTATGTTTAGCTCAAGCGTTAGCATTAGCCGTCCTATGGTAAATTACACTTGGAATTAGCATCAAGCTTGTGGACTTCAGCTTTATGTGCTAGATCAATTTATATTTTTATGGATCAATTATCGATCTATGTAAACAGATTCATTGATTTTATCAGCCCTAGTCTCATCTCTACAACCAGCGAGGCCCAACTTTCATTTTTACCATTTTTATGACATTTGAACTATTTTCACCTTTAATATTAGCCAAACATTAAACTTCTTTTGTTCAGAACCACAAGGTCAGACTCCTTGCTACATATAGTCATTGTGTAACTTTTTATTAAACCTTTATTTAACCAGGTAAGTTATTAAGAACAAGTTCTTATTTACATTAACGACCTGGACGAAACTAAATTAAAAGGTTAAATTAAAAGGTAACAGTAACCCGCTGTGTGCCACAATCACAACATTCAGTTAATGATCATGAAGCGGCTCATTCCATCTGCAGCTGCTCTGAAGAACACAAATCTGGAACCTTCACACTTACGTGTCATTAAAGGGTCACCAAACAGTAAATCAACTTTTTTTGGCTGTTGACCCTTATTCAATGGGATTTTTAAAGTTTTGTGTTGGTCGTTGCCCACCTAACCTAAATAGACTTGTTCTGTTCCTGATATTATGATCCAAAACAAGGGTCTCCAAACTACGGCCCGTGGGCCGGATCTGGCCCTCCTCCATATTTGGCCCGGCCCCCTAACCCTAAATTAGACATTTTTCCAGTTTTTAGGCTACTTTCGAGTTTAGCTAATATTTCAGCTAGCTGTTTTTGCTAATTTAGATTTTTTTCCACTAATTTGGCACTTCGCTAATATTTTAGCTAGCTAACAACTCTCAGATATCAATTTAAGCATAGTCAGATATTAATATGTCGCAGGTAATGCTATATATTTCAAGTCTGAAAATGTTTTTGTTTATTTTTTCAGTGAAGATTACTGAAATTAATTATTTAAAATTTGGCTCTGTGTGGCTTTTATGGAAAACCGTAAATATTAACGTTTAGGCGCCTTCAAACCGGCCCCACATCAGAGATGAGGCCCTCACTACTGATCTAAAGCAGTCTAAATGCTGCCCCCTACAGATTGAAACGAGGTATAACAGCTCCATTTTGTGTGTTTGCATTAAAATCCAGGGCACTAGATGATCTTTTACGCAGTGAGGGAGCTCAGAAGAGGTTTCTGCAACAGATCTGAAGACCTCACTACCTCAATCACACAGAAAGACATTCGTCTTGCTGTCTGAGGCTAAACTTTTTGCAGTCCATTCTTTACTCCCACGTTTGTGTAAAAGAGTGAAACGTGATCCTGAGATCCTTCATTCTGGATCCATGATTTTCAGACTGCAGCATAAGCAACCTTTCACTTTTTAACGATCTTCTGGGAGAGAGGAGAGGTCTCCGTTAATGGGATGTTTGCCACTTCATTACGCTCACATTTATCTTCTCCTTCCTTTCTCTGGTTTTCATCAGGTGCCGAGGCAGGAAATAAAGCCGAGCGCCAGACTCATTTAGTCCTCCCTTATATCAACGGAGAGGTCTATAAAGTCATGACAGAGCGCTGTACGCTCTGCTCAGTGTAAGGTGGCGTTCACAGAGAGTTTCCAGACCCCCCCCCCCCCCCCTCCTCAGCAGAAGGAGAAGTTATGGTTATTACAAACAGTCCGTCTGTACAGGAGTTACAGTTCGCCTCCGCTGTGAAGCTCATAACACAACCTTAAGGTGTCGAACTTTAACAGTTTAGATCTTTAACCTGCAGCAAATGTTCAAACCCCGACACGATCCAAATCATAACTATTGAGTTTTGCAGTGATAATTGCAAAAGATAAAGCTTTACTTTGCAGATTTTGTCTATAATTATTCCTGCACTACATCAGCGCATTATGGAAAAACTGGAGATGAATATGCAAGCAACAAATGTTAAAAATGCTAATTTGTACAATCGGCGGCCATCTCTGTAGCCAATTGTGGTTGATTACATAGTAAAGCTGCCACGATTAATCGACTAATCGACTATTAAAACAGTCAACGACTAATTTATGGAGTCAGAGTTTAGTAAAATTGAAAGTTATAATGGCATTCAGCTAGCTTAATGGAATATATTGGGATTTAATAAGGTATTTTAGGCTATTTTGTATCTTAGCTAATATTTCACCCGCATGCTAGCTATTTTTTAGGACGTTTTGGAGCTTTTCTATTATTTCATCTGTATGCTATCTATTTTGACTATTTTAGGAGTTTTTCAGTTTTTTAGGCTATTTTGAAGCTTAGCTAATATTTCAGCTATTCAAGCTATTTTGGCTAATTTAAGGTTTTTCATTTTTGGCAATTTTGGAGTTTAGCTAATATTTCAGCTGTATGCTGCTATTTTGGCTAATTTAGGATTTTTTTCAGATTTTTAGGCTCCTTTAGAGTTTAGCTAATATTTCAGCAACCAGCTTCAGCGTTTTCAGCTGTTAGCTTTAGCATTTTTAGCTATCAACCTCACTGTTTTCAGCTATCATTTTCAGTGTTTTTAACAATCAATTTCTGCATCTTCAGTGCCAAATTCAGCTTATAGCATTTACATATATAGCATTATCGTAGGTAATGCTGTGTATCTAGTTTTTAGTTAGCTTAAAGCTAATGATAGTTCATCCGGTTGCTAATGACCCGATTAGTCGACTAATTGGAATTAATAAAATGTTACTATTAAAATAATCGTTTGTTTCAGCTCTACTACATATTAAAGCTGCTCTGTCAGTTTTTGCAGAACTCACTAGGCGGCGGAGTCGTTGAGCTGGTACTCCCGGGCTCGTGTGAAGCAATTCTGGATGCCGGCGTCAGCCCACAGCTCCTTGATAATGTTGGCCATCTCTTCGGGGAGGGCGCCCCGCTCCTCTGCTTCTGCAGCCATCTTAAAGAGCTGCTTGGCATCATCCTGTTGACAGGAGGTTCACAAACGACAATCAATAGAAACATCTTCATTCAAGCTACATTATTCTTCAATTCTTTAAAAATCTGGTGAAATTCTTTGAGGACCAAGTTTAGCTTTAATGTAACGATTGGGAAAAAAAAGGTGGATTTTGTTTAAAAAAAGTTTTGCTTCTTGCAGGATTTCCTCTTTCATGAGTGAGTTTACTCCACGTACTTCAGCCAAAACACAAGCTGCATGGGTTCAATGATGATTCTACTCTAGGAGGGAATGTGAGTGTGTGGCCCCAACAGTGACAGGATAGGCTCCAGCAACCCTGTGACCCCAGGAAGAACGCATTATCCGAGTAATCCTCTAAAAACCTGCTCCCATCAGCCCCTCCCATACCCAAGGAAACAAGCAGGTTTTCACATGATGACATCACAAGGTGATGAATATTGCTCAGACAACACTTTCTCCGCAAAGCTAGCAGCGATTAGCTAGCTATGCGAGCCCCCGACCCCCAGCTCGTGCACAGTCGTGCAGACGGCAGTCGTCTAAAATGAAAAAACGCTCATTTGATTTAGCGTTCAAACTTTGTACGGCGGCAAACGCCAAAGAACATTCTGGTGAGGAATCTACACGACATGTTGGGAAGAATGCTGAACAAATCTGAGAATGTTGCAAGTAAACGGGATATTGGGAAGACAGCAGGAGAAAGGGAGCAGACTAGTTCCTGGTGGATAAAAGAAGAAGAATAATTCCAGGTGGAGAAAGATAACTGACTAGTTCCTGGTGGAGAACAGGACCAGACTATTGCCTGTTGAAAAAACCAATGACTAAAAGCAACAGAAGAACTGGTTTGAACGTGGATTTTTGAGCAAAGACTGAAGGGTGCACCTGTCTCCAGGAAAATGATCCGAATTAAAGTGAAAAGGATTTTTGATACGACATTAATGATGCTTCAGACAGGAAAAGAAACATTCACAGCCAGTGCTAATCAGAACATAATATGTTTTCATCATTTACATAAATCTTAAAATGTTCATTCGTTGTCTATATTTTTTGACCAAATTTCACTGTAAAATGATCCCATTATCCATCAGCATTCTGTCTGTGTCGAATTTTGGGGATAAAAGTCCTGGCTACACAGTTTAATTCATAAAAACTTGGATTTTTTTTTTTTTTCATGCGTTACACGCTGACGAGGTCACCTCTAAGATGACATCATGAAATGGGCGTCACCCTCAAGGAGTCAAAGGCGGAGATCGAGTCGTTTTACTTCTGCAGCGAGTCAGTCTAGCCACCATTCACAGTTTTTAACCACACCCACACACGGAGGCGCGCCTTCATGGAAAAGCTGTCAAATCAATTTCTTAATTTTCTGCATTGATCAGTTTGAATCTGTTTTTTATCGATTCCTGAAAAATCGTCACATTTTTCCTTCTGGGTATAAAATAACTCCTATTTCATAAATAATTTGTACCAAAGGTAAAATACGCTCATATATATGGATATAGTTTACTCTGAAAGACTAAAGAAAAGCACGATATGGCCCAATAATAACATTAAGTAAGCTGTTAATGCTGGTAAGATGAAGAGAAAGCATTTTTCTAAAAAAAAAAACCAAAAAGTTTGATCAAAATGTGTTTGACAACAACATCACCTTCATTATGACCCTTTCAGTTTGAGGCAGACAATGACCTACATAAACTTGGGATAGTGGCTATAGAGGCCAGACTTCCATGTATTGGTTAACCATTACAGGAGCCTGGAGTCCATCCTAGCTGGAGGTCAGAGTAGGTGTGTTCTGTTAGTAAACCAACATGCAGCCTTTACTCTGCAGTGTGCGGCAGTTAATCAATCCTAGGAAATACAAAACTACATCTATTTATGTAGAGTTTAGATATGCTCAGGAGAGTCAAACAGATGGATCAATCCATCCAGTCAGGAAGAGAAAAATATATGTGGATGTTTGGGTGGGGGGAGGCAAATGTCTAGCCCATTCCTGTGGGAGGTTATGGTTATTTAAAGCAGGGGTCCCCAAACTTTTCCTTGTGACGGCCACATAACTGTCTCTTCTCTGATATGGGGCCGCGGTTGGGCCCGTCATAGAAAAAGTGTAACAATCACAGCCTGACGTAAACATTTACCGTTTTCCAGGAACATAGCCACATTTAAAATAATTCATTTCTATAATCTTCATCGAAAAATATAATACCCAAACATTTAAAAAAAACTAGATATATAGCATTACCAGCTATAATGCAAGTGTAAATGTAAGCTGAATACGGCCGCTGAAGATTCTAGTGCTGATAGCTGAAGAGGCTGAAAGTGATAACTAAAAATGCTGAAGCTAATAGCTGAAAACGCTGAAGCTGATGGCTAGCTAAAATATTAGTGACAGGCCAAATTAGCCTAAAAAAACTGAAAATAATGTCTATAGCTGAAATGTTAGCCAAATGCTAAATGAACCTAAAAAACAGGTAAAATATGTAACTTAACCTAAACAGCTAGCATAAAGCTAAAATATTAGCTAATCTCCAAATTAGCCTAAAAAACTGAAAATAATTCTAAATTAGCCAAAACAGCTAGCATGTAGCTGAAATGTTAGCTAAATGCTAAATTAACCTAAAAAACAGGTAAAATATGTAACTTAACCTAAACAGCTAGCATAAAGCTAAAATATTAGCTACTCTCCAAATTAGCCTAAAAAACTGAAAAGAATTCTAAATTAGCCAAAACAGCTAGCATGCAGCTGGAATGTTAGCTAAATGCTAAATGAACCTAAAAAACAGGTAAAATATGTAACTTAGCCTAAACAGCTAGCATAAAGCTAAAATATTAGCTAATCTCCAAATTAGCCTAAAAAACTGAAAATAATTCTAAATTAGCCAAAACAGCTAGCATGTAGCTGAAATGTTAGCTAAATGCTAAATTAACCTAAAAAACAGGTAAAATATGTAACTTAACCTAAACAGCTAGCATAAAGCTAAAATGCTAGCTACTCTCCAAATTAGCCTAAAAACTGAAAATAATTTGAAATGTCTGTAGCTGAAATGTTAGCTAAATGCTAAATTAACCTAAAAAACTGGTAAAATGTGTAACTTAGCTTAAACAGTTAGCATAAAGCTAAAATATTAGCTAATCTCCAAATTAGCCTAAAAACTGAAAATAATTTCAAATGTCTGTAGCTGAAATGTTAGCTAAATGCTAAATTAACCTAAGAAACAGGTAAAATGTGTAACTTTTAATGCCTAAACAGCTAGCATAAAGCTAAAATATTAGCTAATCTTCAAATAAGCCTAAAAAAACAGGGAAAAAATCTAAAAATGGCCAAAACAGCCTCGGCTAAAGTATCACTGAACTCCAAAATAGCCTAGAAATCCTTTGTAACTGCGAAAACAGTTGAAAAAGCTAGCATGAAAAGAGTTGAATATTTAAATAACTGAAAGATTTGAAGAGCTTTAGACGTTCAAAAAAACGTACGGAAGAAAAATAAAGAAAAAAAAAGGAAAAGTGAATCAAACCAATAAATAGTCTATCCTCTCCCGTCATAGTTCAGACTGCAGACGGGTGGAATAGAAAGTCACGTTCTTCATCAATGTGTGGGGGGCGGGCCAAATGTGGAGGCGGGCCTCCTGGGGATTTAAAGGGTAACCAAACAGGGAAGTTCTCCAAGCTCACCCTATTCTCAGTCGATATTTGAAAAATGCAAAAAAAAAAAAAAAGGGGGCGTGGCTAGTGGAGGCAGACTGAGAGGTTGAGTTATAGTTACAGAATCAAAGATGGGCGGGGCTTTTATACTGGAGCTGCAGAGCATGGGACTTACACCAGTTGACCAATCACAAAATTCAACTGCAGTAACTTCTTTCAACCTGAAGGGGGCAGCACACTATGTTTTCATTAATTAAACAAATGTATCTTAATTCATCAAAAAATGTTGCAATGACCACCAGACAGCACTTTTAACGCCCCATTTATAAATGTCAAAAGCCAAAAAAAAAAGTTGATTCAGGGTTTGGTTACTCTTTAATGAAATGGCTGCAATGCGTAATTCCACCACTAGGGGAAGCAAAAGAAAAGAAATACTTGCATAACAAGAGATCAAGACATAAACAGTATTTCTTTGGAAGCGCGTGCCCCGTCTGCTGTTAAGTTTAAAAATTATCAGGTGTGACGCCACAAAACAATCACCAAAATATTATCAAAATAATAATAATAATAAAGTAATTAGACTACTAGGTTGTTTGAGGCATTTTTTCCAACTGAAAGCAGAAACAAAGAAACATGCTCTAAAATCCAAACAGTCACAGTTCTGGTCCCTTTTCAACAGAACCGTTTGTATCCCAGATGGTTTAAAAACTACTTTGTTTGTTCTTCAAGTCCCAAAGAAACGGACCTGTCTTCCAGGTTCTTCATAGTCCAGATGCAGGATATCCATGGCTTTGATGATGGCCATGATGGACTGGACGGTGTTGCTGTAGACGACTGCTCTGTACTGCTTACACTCATCTTCTGAATACCCGTCTTCATGAATAATCCTGGAAAATCAAACGCGTAAAGTGAGAAAACAGTAATGTTTAAATATATAACGCTTCACAGTAAACTGTTGTTTCAAAAATACCATATGAAAAAGACCACTGCCTTCATTTTTCATTGAATCAGTGAGGCGGGAATGAACCTGTTTGAGACAGAAAAGCTGCAGAAACAGAACCGGAGCGTCTCCCCTGATGTGGTTCTGAGCTGAATAGAACCTCATTTAAATTCTGGGGAGCTCCACGTGAGGCGGCCAGATAACTGAAAGCCTGCGCTGTCTCCAGCCCCGTAGAAACAACATCAGTTCTGAAGCAACTTGAAAAGGCCGAGAAATTACCCAGAGACCGCGTTCAGTCGCAGATGGACGACTTTGTTTGTGTCGAACTAAAGCGCAACCTTTCAAAATATGTCGTAAAATTTAGATTTAAGTCTACAGAATAATTCTTTGACATGTAAAGAGGGAGGATAACTGATCGGTTGGACTAAAGTGATTAAATGTCCCATAGAAACCTGGAGAGCCGAAAAGTGGTAAATCTGTTACAGGAGGGCTGGTGGGGCAGTTCTTGTAAAGAGTTATGAGACTTCATACATCATGGTTGGAGAAGCTCATGTCTGGAGTGATTTTGGAGTCTTTGCTGGTTCATAAACCGATCAGTTTCTTTTTCAATAAAGCTTAAACATTTGAATTAGAAATCTTGGACTTTTGTATAACCAACTACCATCTACTTTGGTCTCAATGGTAAACAAATGGTGATTTTTTTTTTCCATTTAAGTTTTATTGATAAAGCGCCATGACAAATAAAGGTTGGTAGACATTAGGGCTGTAACGAGTATCCGGATACTCGGGTATTCGCGATCTGCTCTAAATTCCAAATATGAAATAATTCATTGACGTCCAAGATCGCTGATTTACGATCTTTATAAATATAGTAAATTGTAGTAAAATATGATCAGAATATTATCTGGGGATGATCTATTTTTCTTCTGGAATGCAGATTAATGTATTATTTTAAGTTTACGACCTAAAACAAAGCAGAAAGAGCCGCGTTAGTAACTGAAAGTAAACACATTTTAGTTGCGGAGAAACTTCCGGTTTTCAAAGTAAAACTAGTGAGAGTTTTTTTCCGTTCAAAAACTGAGACTGAAGTTCTGTTCAGTGACATAACTTCTGAAAAAATGAATTAGCTTTAACATCTGAGCTTTATCTCAGTGTTTACATTCTTTTGGTTCTGATAACTCTTCAACAGTTGAAGCAATTAACGAAACTCCATCTTATTCTGAAGAAACGCAGCTTCTGCTGCTGAAAGGAGGATGTAAATAACGTGAATCAGAGGATTCTGCTGCGGAGGGAAAAAATACTTTTTTCACACGGGTTGTACACCGAAAAATATTGAAGAACTTTGAGGATAAAAAAAAATGTGGGGAACATTTTTAAGTTTTGTTGTTAAATGATCCAAAACGGCAGTAATTTTTATCCTCTTTATGTTGTTTCTGTTACTGCTGAACTTAACCAGAAGGATGACAAAAAAAAAGTTTAAAATGACAAAATTTCTTTCTATCTGAATATTTTTGGGGTTTTTTAAAATCAATTTTGTTGATTCTGATCTATTGTTCTAATTAAATGTATAAATGTTGGTGATTAATACAAATAATTTCAATTTTCCTCCATCTAGTTAATATTTTCATAGCAATAAACATTAAATTAAAAAGTAAGAATCGTGGTTCAACTCGTGAATCGTTGAGCTTGATTCCTGAATCGTATCGGATCATCACCTAAGCAACAATCCACAGTCCTAGTAGACATACACAAGTCACTGAACTTCTTTACTATCGCAATTTTCTTTTAACCCATAAGCATAAACAAACAAACAAACAAAACAAAGCAAAGCAAAAAAACATGGTAGGGCAGCCATATTACTTATATCTCTATTATTTACATATTTCTTTAGTCATATGTAAAATATATATTTATCTCTGTATATACAAATGGTGAATTAATGTTTTTTTGGACTAAAAACACTTAAAGTAATACATATTAAGGCAGTGGAAGAAGGACTCCTGATATAGAACTTAAATTAAATGTTCAAATAAAAACAGTGTTTAATATATCACCACAGTGATTTCTTTTGAAGTTCCAAATATGACAGTTTTTCTTATTTTAAAAAAGCGTTCCAGTAGTTTTAACTATGATGATGAAGTTTTTAACCAAACCTAAATGTCTTAAAAAGTCATTTTTCATGTTGATCTGAAGTCTCTGTTTCTGAGGGGGCGTGGCTTTTGGTGCTCCGCCCCTATTATGTTAGCTCTGTGTCTCGCTAGCGTAAATCTTCATAAAAACATCCATGAATCTGTGTAACGTCCAGCCGTATGGTTCTGATCCGGATGTCAGCTCAGATCTTCATGGATCGAACTTCCTCCAAAATCATGTTTTCGTGGTTTTTCTTTTTTTGATAATGAAGGACATATTTGATTTTTCTGAGTCTTTCTTTGCTCAAATCATTGTTAATCAGGTGGGAAAACCTCCGTTCAGATTGGATTGTGGGTGTGATAGAACCTACAAGCTCCCTCCATTCTGATGCAAACAGATCCATGAACGTCTTTGTTTCTCAGATGGAATCTGGATCTAAACTGTACGGCTGGATAAGCTCTGATACAAAACGTTAGGTTGAGGCTGTAAGCTAGTGGGAGACAGTTCAACAAATGGATGATGGGAAGTGGAGGCGGGCTTATTCTGCACCAACAGTCATCTCCACAACTCAGAGGCACATTTCTGATAAAATCCTGCAGACACTATGTCCTGGAAGATGACAGGTTCTTTTTATTTTGGCTTTAAACAGTATAATCATGATAAAAGACTAAAGGAATGATTTGAAAATTGATCAAAAGATGATCGGAGTGGGACTTTGCATCACTTTTTCTGTATTATTAAGCTACTATTGTTGTTCCATACATTTTATTCAGGTCACAATAAGGATTTTTTTGTTCTTTTATCTTACAAGGCCCATAAAAGTCAATATATATTTACTCACCGTCTTAGCTTTTGATTACGGAGAATTTGTATACAAACTTTTACGTATGAAATATGCATGTATATATATCTTGAAAATGCATTTTTCCGATCCTGTTAGCGCTCATTTATCATTAGAGGAAAAGCATAACAAAGAGCTGTCACTTACTTCATCTGCTTCACAATGGTGCTCTTCCCCGACTCCCCGGCACCTGCAGACAGAACAAAAACAGGCAGAGGTTAAAAATACGCTCCTGTAAACAGGCGTCCAGCTAAGCCGTCTCACATCTGGACACGTGTCTCACTGCCTTCTCTCCCCCAAACAGCTTTGGTCTGAAGTTAAGAGGTCGACCAACTCGGAGGCAAACTGCAGACTGTGTTTGACAGCAGAAACGGAAAACAGAGTCTACACCGAAAACACAAACCGCCTGGTGACACTGCCACAAACGATTATTCTAATGTTGACTAACCACCGATTAGTCGACTAATCGGGTCATGCACAAAGTGGATGTAAAACAGACATTTCAGCCATCATTAGCGTTAAACTACTAAAAACTAGATATATAGTATTACCTGCGATAACGCTAGTGTGAATGCTGTAAACTGAATTTGGCTGCTGAAGATGCTGAAATTGGTAGTTAAATGCCAAATTAGCCCCAAAAACTGCAAAAAATCTAAGTTAGCATGTAGCTGAAATATTAGCTAAACTCCAACACAGGATAAAAAAAGTAAAAAAAAAAAAAATCAGAAATTAATCAAACTAGCTAGCATTCAGCTGAAATATTAGCTAAACTCTAAATTAGCCTAAAAAAGCAGAAACAAGTCTAAACTGGCCAAAAGAGCTAGCATGTAGCCGGAATATTAGCTAAAGTCAAAAACAGGGTAAAAAAGATTTTTAAAAAAATCCAAAAATAATGTAAACTAGCTAGCATGCAGGTAAAATATTAGCTAAATTCTGAATTAGCCTAAAAAAACTGAAACAGCCTAAACTGGCCAAAAGAGCTAGCATGTAGCCAAAATATTAGCTAAACTTAACAACAGGATAAAAAAGAAAAAAAAATCAAAAATTAGCCAAACTAGCTAGCATACAGCTAAAATATTAGCTAAATTCTAAATTAGCCTAAAAAACTGAAACGAGTCTAAACTGGCCAAAAGAGCTAGCGTGTAGCCGAAAAATTAGCTAAACTCAAAAACAAGATAAAAAAGATTTTAAAAAATCCAAAATTAGCCAAACTAGCTAGCATGCAGCTAAAATATTAGCTAAACTCAAAAAAAGGATAAAAAAGATTTTTAAAAATATCCAAAAAATAATGTAAACTAGCTAGCATGCAGCTAAAATATTAGCTAAATTCTAAATTAGCCTAAAAAAACTAAAACAAGCCTAAACTGGCCAAAAGAGCTAGCATGTAGCTGAAATATTAGCTTAAGTCAAAAACAGGTTAAAAAAGTTAAAAAAAAATCCAAAATTAGCCAAACTAGCTAGCATGTAGCTGAAATATTAGCTAAACTCCAAAATAGCCTCAAAAACCTTAATAAATGCCAAAAAAAGTCCATAAAGCTGCAGAATACCATTATAACTTTCAACTTTACAACACTCTGATTCCTTATAATAGAAAGTAACGAATAATCGACTATTAAATTAGTCATCGATTATTTTAATAATCGATTAGTCGTTGATTAGTCTCCGAACCGTGGCGGCCCTGCTGCCTGATGCTCCGCCCACTTCCCTCCCGTCCACATTGCTTCATCACGGTTCACTTTTTAAAGGAACTGCAGGCTTTTCTCCTCCTCTGTGATGTTTATTTTAGCCGGCCGAGGCAACCAGACCTCATCTGCCATGACGTGCACACACACGTGCACACACACACATGAACATACACCGTGCTGCCTGAGAGGACACTCTCCATTAGCGCTCGCCCGGGGTCAAGTCTTTCGGGGTGACCCTCAAAATGTGCTCGATTAGCTCCTGTGTGGAACTGAAGTTCAGGATGACTCAATTATCAAAACATTTATACACTTATCTTTTTAAAAGTTGCTTTAAAAATGTTGGTTTTAGTTGTACGAAAACGTTAAATCCACAAAAAAATTAAAATTAAAATTCTCGTTTATTCATTAATCCCATTTTATGACTACGTGACTGGGGTTGCTGGAGCCTATCACAACAGAGACAACCGCACACCTCGAGGATATTTTATAAACACCAATTAACCCATATTTTAGAGCTGTCGGAGGAAACCGGAGAGAAGTCACGCATGCACGAGGAGAACATGCAAACTGCACACAGAAAAGAACACTGTCGGGATTTGAACCAGAATCTCCTCACCGTGAGGAGAGAGTGCTAACCACTACACCACTACAGAGGAGGATTTTTGATTTTTTTCTATTTGACTCAAATTTGAGTTTCCACATTTGTTTAGAAATGCATCAATAATCTACTGTATGTTTTGAATGTGTTTGTATTCATTTGATAACATTCTTACATTTCAGATCGCGCTCTAGCTGTACACCTGACCGCAGTAGAAGAAGAAAATGACTATGTTTTAGATCACAAATGGTTACTTAAAATATGTTCTTAAAAGAGTTTGGAAACTTCCTGCCTGTGAGTTTAAAATATGTTAATTTAGGTCGATCGAGCGTTAGCATTAGCCGTCCTATGGGAAATCCCATTAAACGTTAGCATCAAGCTACCAGAGTTTAGCATTAAAATCTCTACTTTTATGCATCGATTATTGAGCTATTAAGATTAAATCAATTGACAATTTTGCTGAGAAAACAAAAGTTAGTTCTGAATGCAGGAATTCAATATTCACCATTTGAAACAGTTTTTAATGAACATATTTTTATAGAAATGAGATGAATCAATATTTCATCTAATCATATATCAATAAAATGTATTTATGAACATAACTTCGACGCGTCACAAGCAACAATAACAACAATAACAATAAAAAGATTTCTGAAATCTAATTAGTTTTGTGTTTTTTTATTCAGTACTACTATGAGTAACTGACAGATTATTGATATATTTATACACTTTGGAATTATGGGTAACACTTTAGATGAGGAACTGCAAACCACTCAATATAATGACAAAAATATATTTATTAAGATTGTAAGCAGTTTATTAATATGGCCTTTATAGACAATAGTCTGACTTTAGATGTTAATGTTTTGTACTAATACATGTTTTACTAACACCTTATAAAACAATAATAATGTTTAATAATAGCACTAGTTATGGACTCTTATTATAAAGTGAATTATGGCTATAGCAATACTGTTTTGTATTCGACTCTTTTAAGCAGTTTTAAACTGTCTGCTAAACTTGATCAACAGAAAAATATTAAAAAGAAGGAATTTAACTTCTTAAACTGAAACTGCAGAATAAACAGGTTTTCTGAACAGATTTGGACAAAAATCTGACAGACTTGAAAGAGAATTTTCAGTCCACAGAGAACAGATTTCATTTAAAACCTTCATCTCATCATCTTCATTCATTCTCACGACCACAGCTTCATCAAAGCTCCATGCAAATGCGTCCAGAACTGCCTCCCGGTGGCATTCAGGCTTTCACTGTGCGCAGGAACGAGCGTGCACGTGTTTGGATAAAGTGCGACCTGTCCTGTTGGGACACAAAGGCTGCAGTGTGGGACGCCGCGGGAGCACACAGAGCTCGCTGTGGAGGTTCGGGCACGGCCCGTTGCGGGGTCGCCTTTGAGGAGGCCCCACAACAACCATCTCCTAATACGGGAGCGTTTAAAGACGATTACAATCTCATTTGTTTCTTATTTTAGGTTTCGCTCCTGTAATTTTTAAGTTTTACATAAAATATGCGAAGTTTTTTGTTTTGGTTTCATTCATATTTTTTATCTTTTTAATAACATAATCAGAGGTTATTACATATTGTGTAAATCAATCATGTTTAAAGTTAAAGTCCCACCACTAAAGTCCCCCCCTGGGGGAGCGGTGAGCTGCAGACACAGCCGCACTCGGGAACCATTTGGTGATTTAGCCCCCCCCAGTCCAACTCCTTAGTGCTGAGTATAAAGACGGGAGGCACTGGGTCCCATTATTTAGAGTCTTTGGTATGACTCGGCCGGGAATTGAACCCTCGACTTTCCAATCTCAAGGTGGACACTCTACCACAAGGCCGCTGAGCTTATTTACTGAAAGAAGAATTCTTTCAGAGAATGATCAATAAACTCTATTGTTACTTTAAAATTTGATTTACATTTTTCTGCATTAGTTTATTATTAATAAAATTGTTTTTTGATGATAATCAATGAGTATTAGATATCAGTTACATGTAACTGAAACCATGAAATCATGTTTTATGAAAATAATAAACGAGCTTTTCACTTTGATATTGGGAATTAAAAAAAAAAATTAAATAAAAAGAGGAAAACTTGCATTTGATCCGCTCAGAACCGGATTAAATAACTATGTAAAACCGTAAAATGAAGTAACTAAGTACAATCGATTCTTCCCACTCCTGTTCAATCAATCAAACTCTTCTAGACTTTAGTTAATAATTCATAAAATTAATGAACCAAATGGGATATAATTTTATGTTTTTAGTTAGTGTGTATTTTCTAATAAATAAATTTCCTTTTATCTGTAATGAGTTTGAAATAATTTTGTCCTGTATTTGATCATAATCTATGCTTGAAATAAACCAATCAATCAATAATTGTGTTCTGTGAAACCCAATCACTAAAGCCTGGTTTCCACCGGGCGATCCGATCCGGTCCGGTCCGTTCTGGACAGAACAGTCCAGAGCGGTTTGTTTTCCCGGCACACGCGTGGTGTAGACCGCTAGCGTGTCATGGTGTCATTTTACTGCAACATCAACAATGTCTCGTCTTTTTACCCTTTACCTTTTCTACATTGTGTAAGACGGGAATTTAATGTTTATATATGTAAATGTTCATGTTTTCTTAAAATCAATTCTAGGCTTTTTCCTTTTTGTTTTTTTTTCTCGTTTTTTTTTATTTTTTATAATGAACTGAATCCTGACCCGATCCGAACCGTGAGTTTTGTGATCCGTTAAATCCCCCGTAACTGATAAACACCGGTGTACTCCACCAGATACAAAAACTCAACTATTTGTGCAGATCAAGTTCCAAAGAAGAAACCAAAAATAAGTTTGCCTAAAGTTATGCAAATACACTGGATACAAACAAAAGTCCAGTGTGCTTCAACTGTGACGTGACAAAATGACAAAAATAAACATTGTGCTGGTAAGAATGCTACAAAAAAACCTCAATCGAAACAGTTTCTTCTTGTTTTTTCGGTCATTTGAAGGAGTATTGACAAAAGATCAATAAGAATGATTTCTGAGGCGCATCATTGTTGCGTTGTAATAGTGATAAGTCATGGTGAACACTATTCGTGCCAGAGAGTCCATGACTTCATGCAGGAACTTTGGATATGCAAACAATGTTTTTGTTGAGTGTGTGAATGGAAACAGAGTCTCATAATTTAAGGAGATGATACATAAATCACCAGTAAAATATGAATATATTAATACAACATCTAACACTGTTCTATTGGATTTATAATGACCTTTAATGTAATAATTCAACATTTAACACTACAGTCCTATAGGATTAGACGACTAGTAAATAGTCGACTAATTTAATAATCGATTAGTCGTTATATTATGCTAGTTTATTAGATTATTTTGGCATTTATTAAGGTTTTATAGGCTATTTTGGAATTAAATGCTAGTTATTTTGGTTCAAATTTTTCAGGCTATTTTGGAGTTTAGCTAATATTTCAGTTGCATGCTAGCTTTTTTGGCTAACTTAGGTTTTTTTTTCACTTTGGCATTTAACTAATATTTTAGCTGGCTTTCAGCTTCAGCGATTTTAGCTATTAATTTCAGCATCTTCAGCTATCAGCACTAGCGTCTTCAGTGACTAAATTCAGCCCACAGCATTCACACTAGGTGATGATGGATGAGAGGTTCATCTCATTAGATCAGGATGGGGTTTTGTGGAGCTTCTAGGGCTGCCACGATTAGTCGACTAATCGACTATTAAAATAATCGACGACTAATTTAATAGTCGATTAGTCGTTACTTTATATAATGTGGAGTCAGAGTGGAGTAAAGTTGAAAGTTATAATGGCATTCTGCTAGCTTTTTGGACTATTTTTGTGATTTATTAAGGTTTTTTGGGGCTAATTTGGACTTTAGATAGTATTTTTCAGATAATGCTAGTTTTTTGTTTTTTAAGGCTATTTTTTTAGTTTTTTAACATGCTAGCTGCTTTTTTGGCTAATTTAGGATTTTTTTCAGTTTTTTAGGCTAATTTTTTAGTTTAGCTAATATTTACATGATAGAAGTTTTGGCTAATTTAGGGTTTTTCATTTTAGGCTATTTTGGAGTTAGCAAATATTTCAGTTGCATGCTAGCTGTTTTGGCTAACTTAGGTTTGTTTCAGTTTTTTAGGCTAATTTGGCATTTAACTAATATTTTAGCTGTGTAGCGACTACAACAAAAGTCCAAAGTGAAGAGCTGAGACGCTGAGGTCCGGTGATTGTGTGTGCGCGGCGTGACAAAAAATTGACTTGAATTGGGTCATGCACTTGAGCCTTTCATTTTTATAACAAAAAGATAATTGAAACAGCTTGGAATTGCTGGCTTATTGTGAGCTAAATAAAAATGCACAGAATGGGCAAAAAAAGTAACAAAGACGATAAGCGACTATTAAAGCGAAAACTTAAGCGGTCAACAAAAAATGTGGCAACTCAGCTCACCCTCTCCCTTCTACCTTACAGGTGTGAAATAAACAGGTGAGCTATAACAACAAAAAATGTCTCCGCCCACAACCATGTGATGCACCAGGTGATACCTGCTCAATATGGCGACAAACAATACTATAATAAATCAAAATAATATTCATTCATTTCTTACACAAATAAAAAGGTTGATTCATGGCTACTACAAGCTGGCTTTCAGCTTTACCGATTTTAGCTATCAATTTCAGTCTCTTTAGCTTTTTCAAGAACCAAATTCAGCTTACAGCTTTCACACTAGTATTACTAATTTTAGTTAGTTTAAAGCTAATGATGTGTGCTTTAACTCGAGTTAGTGCATGACCCGATTAGTCAACTAATCGGAAAAAATAATCAGTGATTAGTCGACTATTAAAATAATCGTTTGTGGCAATAGTTTAAAGCAACACTATTGTCATTGATACCATCTGTCCAAAGAGTTGTTTAGGCACTGCTAATGACTTTTTTTACTTTAATCATTTTTTTTCACAGTATTAAATTATACAAAGTCGTTACTTTATATAATGTGGAGTCAGATTGTAGTAAAGTTGAAAGTTATAATGGCATTCTGCTAGCTTTTAGGACTATTTTTGTGATTTATTAAGGTTTTTTGGGGCTAATTTGGAGTTTAGATAGTATTTCAGATAAATGCTAGGTATTTTTTTTTGTTTTTTAAGGCTATTTTTTAGTTTAGTAAATATTTACATGCTAGCTGTTTTGGCTAATTTAGGACTTTTTTCAGTTTTTTAGGCTAATTTTTTAGTTTAGTAAATATTTACATGATAGAAGTTTTGGCTAATTTAGGGTTTTTCATTTTAGGCTATTTTGGAGTTAGCAAATATTTCAGTTGCATGCTAGCTGCTTTGGCTAACTTAGATTTTTTCAGTTTTTTAGGCTAATTTGGCATTTAACTAATATTTTAGCTGGCTTTCAGCTTCACTAATTTTAGCTATCATTTTCAGTCTCTTTAGCTTTCAGAACTAGCATTTTCAAGAACCAAATTCAGCTTATTTTATTTTATACTGTTTTTTGCATCTGATTCCTTTCTGTTTTTATTCTATTTTTTATTTTCTTAAATCTCTTAACCTATTTCCTTTTCTCAAAATAATCAGTGATTAGTCGACTATTAAAATAATTGTTTGTGGCAATAGTTTAAAGCAACACTATTGTCATTGATACCATCTGTCCAAAGAGTTGTTTGGGCACTGCTAATGACTTTTTTTACTTCAATTATTTTTTTTCAGAGTATTAAACAGTAAATACATTGAAGCTGTAAAGCCAAATGAGCTATTTTAGTTAAAGTGAATAAAATAAAACAAACAAGTAAACAGATACCAGAGAAGGAGCTATTAAGAAGAAACAAATTAGCAAAAAGCGGGCAGTTAAAGTCCAAACAAAAACCACATCTTCATAATTATCTCTTTAGAAGATTTCTGTTATCTTACACGACAGAAGCCACAGTGTTTGTCTTGCATGAAACCGTTCGCTGAGCTGACCTCTGCCTCTGATCGACGGCGAGCGTCTCAACGCGGGACGCCTGCGTAATCAGGATGCTGAGAAATTTGCCAGTTCTGACTCATCGACCAGAGGCACATGTGGCACTTCCTCTTCTCAGAAAAAAGAAGGAAACTGAAGCAGCTTGCATGAACACATGTATGTTGGAGAATGCAAAAATACTCTCTCTCCCTCCCTCACACACATCCACGGGATTTTGGTCCGACTGGGAGCCAGGGACGGAGTCGGCCTCCGTCAACAGATGGCTGCAACGCTTCAGGCAAAGAGCAAATCTGGACAGCCTGGTGACAACTGCTGCCAGAGCAGAGGGATGAGAGGATGAGGAGACCGACTCCACGTCAACGCTTCATACAGAAGGAATATAAAGGGAGGGGAAGTGTAAATTATATGGGTCACGGAGACAAAGTCTGATCATTAGCTTTTGTTTTTTAAAACATTTAATCTGCTATCAGAGTTGATTATTTTTAGAATGATGACATTTTATAGTGCATTTAGTTAAAAAAAACATTTATATTAGCATTTATATTCAATAGTAAAAGTAGAAAAAAAGATGAAGGAAAACCAAAGTCACAATGATAGAAAAGACGTTTTGGCCTTTTTAGTTCAACTAAGCTGCATTTAAAAAGCAAAATAAGTTAATTTAATAAAGAAAAACTCAATAGTAGAGATTATTTTAAAGCTATATTTTATGAATGAATGACTTAATGGCCAGAAAAACATACAAAAAATGTATTTTTCTAACTTTGAGATGGGAATTTAGCGTCACTCGTTGGATTTTAGTCCATAAGAAACTGGATAAAATGATCCTTTTAGCATTAAAAGTAGCAGATCCTCGGATTATTAGATCTGAATCGATCAAAGTTTAATTAATCAATAATCGATCCATAAAAGTACAGAATTGATGTAACATAAAAAGATCAAGTCTGCTAGATTGATGCTAACGTTTAATGGAATTTTACGAAATCCCGTTATGCTAACGTATAAGAGGATTTTTCATTGGACGGCTAAAGCTATGGAAAATCCCATTATACATTAGCCTGATGCTAACGTGTATTGGGATTTACTATAACAGCAGCTGTCCAATGGGAAATCCCATTATGCTAACGTATAATAGGATTGTCCATAGGACGGCTAATGGTAAAAGAAATACTATAATACATTAGCTTGATGCTAACGTATAATGGGATTTCCCATAACATGAGCTGCCTTAAGGGAAGTCCCATTACATATTAGCATCAAGCTAATGTATAATGGAATTCCCTATGGGAAATAGGACGGCTTAAGATGGCTAATGCTAACACACAGTTGACCTAAACATACATTCCTGACCATATAAACATATTTTTAACCCTCGTGCATTTGATGTGTATAATATTTCCCCTGCTGCCAGGGAACCCCATTAATGGATGGAACATAGAGCTTAAGATGGCTAATGACTGTGATTGGACACCAGAAAAGAGCCCTTCGACAATCATTGGAAATAAAAAGTACAGCTAACTGTCTTGTGGGGTCCAGATGACCCCACTTTAATGTAAACAAGCCGAGGAGAGCGGAAGGGTTACACTTAAAGGTGGGAATTTTCCAAAATCTTTTAAGGATTTTTTTTTTAAGTAACCATTTGTGGTACAAAACAGTATTTTGCTCATACTTTCTTCTTCTGGAATAAGATGTAAGATGGAGTAAGACGCCACCTAGTGGCCAAACCTTCAGGTGAGGCAGAACTGCTGGAGTCTCTGAGAATCCATGTAAAACTGTATGGTATAAGTAATCTCATTACAATTTCACAAATACATTTTACAGCATGTGAAGTGAATCAGATTAATATGAATATGGAAACAAATATGTCTCAAAACTAAAATTGAATCGAATTGAATTAGATGGATTGAAAGAACAGGGAAAAAAATTGGAATCAAATCAATCCTGAGAATTATTGGTAACACCCAGTCATATAAAATATGAAGAGTTCATCATTAATACTGATCATCTTTACATCATCACAGAGTCACAGCTGAATCTACATGTGCTCCTACTGTGAAGAAACCTAAACAAAAATCACTAGAACATATGATGGTTCACTGTAGGGCTGCCACGATTAGTCGACTAATCGACTATTAAAATAATCGACAACTAATTTAATAGTCGATTAGTCGTTACTTTATATTGTATGAAGTCAGATTGTAGTAAAGTTGAAAGTTATAATAGCATTCTGCTAGCTTTTTGGACTATTTTGGCATTTATTAAGGTTTTTTAGGCTATTTTGGAGTTTAGCTAATATTTCAGCAGCATGCTAGCTATTTCGGCTAACTTTAGCTTTTTTACGTTTTTTAGGCAACTTTTTAGTTTAACTTATATTTCAGCTATATGCTAGCTGTTTTGGCTAATATAGGATTTTTTCCGTTTTTTTAAGGCTAATTTGGAGTTTAGCTAATATTTCAGCAGCATGCTAGCTATTTCGGCTAACTTTAGCTTTTTTAAGTTTTTTTTAGGCAATTTTTGAGTTTAGCTTATATTTCAGCTATATGCTAGCTATTTTGGCTAATATAGGATTTTTCCATTTTTTTAAGGCTAATTTGGAGTTTAGCTAATATTTCAGCAGCATGCTAGCTATTTAGGCTAACTTTGGCTCTTTTTATTTTGGTAAAATTTGGCATTTAACTAATATTTTAGCTGGTTATCAACTTCAGCATCTTTACATCCACTTTGGCCATGAACAGATTAGTCGACTAATCGGAAAAAATAATCGATGATTAGTCGACTATTAAAATAATCGTTTGTGGCAGACCTAGTTCACTGTATGAAAACTATCAAGGTACCAAAACTTTAAATTGAAGATCTGATTCAGTTGGATGCATTTAGTCTCATCCAGGAATGTGCATGCAGATTCTTTCCACCTCAGTAGAATGTGAGCAGACGGAGAAACTGAGATTGAAAAAGGAAAGAGACGTCAGGTCACAGCCTCTCGGCTGCCCCCATCCAACCCTGCAGATGATGCCTCGCATTTGGGATTACATTTATTGTCGGGCCAAGACAAGAAGAAAGACAACCTACCGCTACACGCTCAAAAATACTTTTAGCCTTTGAGTAACCCCGGCTCTGCGCACTTCTCATCAATCTTTATTAAGAACAGAACCTCCCTTTGCACCGAGCAACACAATCCACTCTGGAGAGTGATAAAAAAGGCAGAAGAAACGAGTTTAGATAAAAAATGACGAAATAAAAGAAAGCTTTGTAATGTTTAAATATAAACTATGTGCTATAATTTGATAAAACGTTTTTTAATAATACAACCATTAATAACTTTAGGGATGAGAGGATGAGTAGTTGCTAATGACAGAATATTAAAAACCAACGACAGGATACATAACAAATGAAGTATTTACATTTATAAATATATTTAACTCTTCAACAAGCTCCACTCCAATTCTGATACATTCAACTGCAGAAAAATGTACATTAAAGTCTTGATTTTTCTCATCTGAGCTGCCATCTGGTTTAAAAGAAGCACAGATAGATATTGCTCACCGGTTTCTTGTTTTTGTTTTGCGATGCTAATGTCAGGTTGGGGTTGTTTGAATGCTGTAAACTGAATTTGGCCGCTGAAGATGCTAGTCCTGACAGCTAAAGATGCTGAAATTGATATCTAAAATAAATGAAAAAAAAAAAGCCTAAGTTAGCCAAAACAACAAGCATGCAGCTGAAATATTTACTAAACTTCTAAATAGCCTAAAAAACTGAAATAAATCCTTAAATAGCCCAAATAGCTAGCATGTAGCTGAAATATTAGCTAAACTCTAAATTACCTTAAAAAAAACCTGAAAAAAATCTTAATTTAGCCAAAAAGTTAGAATGTTTCTGAAATATCAGCTAAACTTCAAATTAGCCAAAGAAAACAAAAATTAGTTAAAATAGCTAGCATACAGTTGTAATATTAGCTAAACTCCAAAATAGCCTGAAAAATTAAAAAAAAAGCCTAAATTAGCCAAAATAGCAAGCATGTAGCTAAAATATTAGCTAAACTCAAATTAGCCTAAAAAAACTGAAAAATTCCGAAATTGGAAAAAATAGCAAGCATGTAGCTAAAATATTAGCTAAACTCTAAATTACCTAAAAAAAAAAACTGAAAAAAATCTTAATTTAGCCAAAAAGTTAGCATGTTTCTGAAAGATCAGCTAAACTTCAAATTAGCCAAAAAAAAAACCTAAATTTGCCAAAATAGCTAGCATACAGTTGTAATATTAGCTAAACTCCAAAATAGCCTAAAAATAAAAAAAACTATATAAGCCAAAATAGCTAGCATGTAGCTGAAATATTAGCTAAACTCTAGCCTGAAAAACCTTAATCAATGCCAAAATAGTCAAAAAGCTAGCAGAATTAATAGTCGATTAGTCGTCGATTACTCGACTAATCGTGACAGTCTCTTGCACGCGATGGCTTTTTCTGCTTGCGGGAGGATTAAACACGAGCACGCAGAAGCAGAAAGCGCTCGGGGGGCGGGGTCTGACACACGCGTGGAGTTTCGACTAATAAACGCCATCATAAGAGTGAACTTTAAACAGAATGCGACCCGAAAACATTGCAATGATAGATTAGAAGCCTGCAGGTACACGAGCCAAAGCCTCACAAGCGAGAAAAAAAAAAGAGTTCAATAGAAATAAGATAAAAATTCAGTTTTTAATCAGTTGCTTTGAGTGAAGTTACACTGAGCTCAGGGGGTTCAACCACCACGGCCAACTGCAAAATATACCCTTGATGTATTATACATGGATCCATTACTAGGCTCTCTTCTGCATTATACTTTGCAGACACACGCGTGTTTATTCTTCTGGAGTCTCAAAAAAACCAGGAGAATAAAAGTTCAATAAATTATAGATTGGTGCAGCATCACGTGAGAAATGAGCTCAGGAAAACACTTGGAAAGAGACTTTCTGCTTCTCTATTTGACCGTATTCAGTAGTAAAATATCAGACACGATATTAAAGAGATCAGATCTACAATATCATCAATGACTGAACAATTAAACTATAAAATAAAACAAAGATATGAGGGTTCAGGTGACACAAACACCAAATGAACAGACTAGAAAACACAGACCAGACTACAATTTCAGGTTTTTTTTGCCTCTATGTTTGAAGATAGTAATTTATAAAGTCACCAGACCCTGGTCTGAGTGAGAATAATTATTCAGAACTGAAAGGCCATCCATCAAAGAGCAGCCAAGGCCGCCGTGACGCCTGATCCTCCGCTCTGGCCTTGAAGCCCGCGACATGAAAGGCCCGGCCAGAGCCGCGCACCTGACACAGCCAAAGTAAATATCATCACTCAGCATTTCATCTCATTTTAAATTAAACTTTTATCCAAGTTCAAGAGTCCTGGATCTTCATTAGGCCCAACTTTAAAGCCCTTCCAACACCCCTGCCTCCCCCAACAAATAAAAACACACATTTATCAGCGGAAAGCTCATACGTGTAATTTAGAGCATCAAGAGAAAAGTTGAAGGCGCTAAATGGCATTTCTTAATCATTAATAGAAATGCTGTCGTCATAGAAAACGTTTCTTTCAATCCGTGCAGAGCAAACAAGAAAGTTGACCATTGCTCCTCAGTGGGATGTCCCGATCAGGATTTTCTGGTCAAATTCAGAGACAGTTGGTTGAGTCCGGCCTGATCTTTTTTTCATTGAAGAATCTTTGTGGGTCGCTGTGAGCATTAAGACGAAAAGCAAGAGACACTTGCTGTCAGTTTCAAACGTTCATCAAGAGTTCCTGAAGTCTGAATCTGTGAACGTTTTTCTAACTTTACCAAACTGTTTTAGTGCACCCCCCTCCTCAGACGAGTGCCGTATTCCGCTGCGTTTTTACACCAATCAAATGTCTCGATTAGTTGACGATGTGCAGACTTCTACTCTGACGGTGCTTACACATCGGCCCCGTCGGCGGGTATTCAAGCTGGCGCTTTCAATGAAAAGTCGATACAGAATTCTTGGCTTCTGCTTGAGAACACGTCCCTACGCAAAGGTTTTATGGCAAGCCAAAGGGGTCAATACTCGCCAGGAAAAGTATCATAAGAAACTGTGTATTGGGCATGAAAAACGCAGCTTTTAACGTACTTTTTAAACGTAGCACGTTAATTACACCGTCTTGTGGGCGTAAAAAGCGGCGTTTTAGCGCATACAAACTGCGCATTGAAAGCACCGTTCTAGTGTGTTCTAGCCTGTAGAAACCACATGTCAAAAGCACTGTTCTAGCCCGTTCCAGCGCGTACAAACCACGCGTTGAAAGCACCATTTAAGCATGTACAAATCACAAGTCAAAAGCACCGTTCTAGCATGTTCTAGCATGTACAAATCACACGTCAAAAGCACCGTTCTAGCATGTTCTAGCATGCACAAATCACGTTGTAGCATGAACCAACCACGCGTTGAAGGCACCATTCTATTACCATCTAGCATGTATAAATCACGTGTCAAAAGCCCAATTCCAGCGCGTACAAACCACACGTTGAAAGTGGTATTTTGTCGTGTCACATACATGCATCGAATACAACCCTACAGCATTATAAAACAGTTTCATCATGTGTTTTTTTTCTCCTAGATTAATAAACTTTTACAAATATTAAAACAGTTTTCTTTGTTGCAGACAGTTAGAAATCTCTTTTTATAGTCAAAAATGTACCAAACCAAAAATGCTGTTTCAACAGAAACTGTAGATTCCGGTTTAAAAATTGTGACAAATCTATCTGATATAAGAATCCCTGATAGTCTGATGTCTACATCCAGCACCATGTGGAAGGTTGTTTTTGTGAGAAGCCACACAGACCTCAGCTGTAGGCATCGGTAGCTCTGCTAACATCTGAAAATAATAAATATCTGATCGGGAGACAACATCTGATACCGAGTCTGAAACTTCGTGATTGGTCTGGACGTAAAAACATGTGATCGAATTGGGACATCCCTACTTCTCAGTAGACATCAGTTTAAGGTCCAGCTGTCAATCATGGCACTATAAAGTTATCACTGCTCCATAGTTATGAACATCAAGAAGCATATTGTCACATGACAACGTCCCAGTGCCAATCTCATCTACCTGGTTGAGAGGTTATATCCTACAAACCCAGTTAATACAAACACACAGAATTATCATGCTGGTATTTATCAGTTACACACGTAGCAACTATATTAAACCATATTATTCATTTACTAATCCAAATATTAGCTAAAAATAGTAAACAGATCAACAAAAACTTAAAAAAAAAGAAGACAAAACAAGATTTATTTTCCAATTTAGAAGTACCAGATATATAGATTTATATGTTTGTCTGTACTACGTTGTACTTCAGTGTTGATCACTGGAGTACACTTCACTTTTATAAAGTGTCATTAATGTACTTTTTAAGCCCTGACCTCCAAATCATCAATCGATTGACTTCAGGACAGATGATTCTAGAGAATAAAACATCAAAGAAAGAACTAATGTGTAATGAAATTCACAAAAAGATAGAAAATAACTAACGTGGCAGCAATTAAGGCAAAGAAGAACCAAAAAAAAAAGGACAGGAAGTTACTTTTTAGTGTCACTTTGGCAACGTTGACTCACAAGCTGTTTGTAAAAAAAAAAAAAAAAAAAATACTAAACAGGAAATAGCTGCAGTGGGGGGGGGGGGGGGGTGTCTTAACAATTGCACATTTTCTTCAGAGCATACAGGCAGTGACTTGCACTTCACCGACACCTTTCCTGTCTGTCCTGAATTAAAGAGCTCACGCCGACTTCACACGTCTTTCCTCGTCGAGTTCATCAAAGACACACAAGTTTAACAGACGAACAGAAACTACAATTTCCTAAAAAAAAAAAAAAAAAAAAAAAAAAAAAAAAAGGGAAAGTGCTACTTTTGAGAACCATTGAAATCTAGAACCAGATGGTGCAAATTATTCCAAACGACGTCAGGGCTATTAATAGACCTGCCACAAACGATTATTTTAATAGTCGGTCATATTTTTTTAGATTAGTTGACTAAAAGGGTCAAATGCAAACTAGATATAAAGCTCACATCTTAACCATCATTAGCTATAAACTAACTAAAAACTAGATATAGTGCATTACCTGCGTGAATTCTGTAAGCTGAATTTGGCGGCTGAAGATGCTAGTGTCGATAGCTAAAAACGCTGAAATTGATAGATAAAAATGCTGAAGCTGAAATATTCTCTCTAATTTGGATCCTCTCTCTATGGTTTCAGCTGCTGTTCAGACTTTGTGTTATTCATTTAAATGAAAAGTGATATATAAATAAAGATTGATTTGATTAGGTAAATGCCAAATTAGCCTAAAAACAAAAAAAAATCCTAAATTAGCAAAAGTAGTTAGCGTGCAGCTGAAATATTTACTAAACAAAAAATTAGCCTAAAAACTGAAAAAATCCTAAATTGGCAAAAGTAGCTAGCATGCAGCTGAAATATTAACTAAACTCCAAATTAGCCTAAAAAACTGCAACGATACTAAATTAGCCAAAATAGCTAGCTTGTAGCTGAAATATTGGCTAAACTAAAAATTATTCTAAAAAACTGAAAAAATGAAAATTAGCCAAGCTAGCATGCAGCTGAAATATTAGATAAACTCCAAATTAGCCTAAAAAACTGCACCAATGCTAAATTAGCCGAAAATAGCTAGCATGCAGCTGAAATATTAGCTAAACTAAAAATTATTCTAAAAAACTGAAAAAATGAAAATTAGCCAAGCTAGCATGCAGCTGAAATATTAGCTAAGCTAAAAATTAGCCTAAAAAACTGAAAAAATCAAAAAAGTAGCCAAGCTAGCATGCAGCTGAAATATTAGCTAAGCTAAAAATTAGCCTAAAAAACTGCACCGATACTAAATTATCCAAAATAGCTAGCAGTTGCTGAAATATTTGTTAAACTCTAAATTAGCCTAAAAAGCCTTAATATATGCCAAAGTAGTCCAAAAAGCTAGCATAATTCTAACAAATATTAGAAAAAGTTAAAGCTTTTTTTTTGGTAAAGTCCAACATGTCAACTTTTTTTTTTTTTAATGTCAGACGCTCCAGACCAATTCTAAAAAGCATTTCCATTAGGACTGAGTCCATTAGTCGACTAGTCGACAATTAAAATAGTAGAAAACTAATTTAATAGTCGAATAGTCGCTACTTTATATTATATGGAGTCAGAGTGTAGTAAAGTTGAAAGTTATAATGACATTCTGATAGCTTGTTGGAATATTTTAGCATTTCTTAAAGTTTTTAGGCTAATTTGGAGTTTAGCTAATATTTCAGCTGCATGCTAGCAATTTTGGCTAATTTTTGATTCTTTATTTTTTTTTTTTCGTTTTTTAGGCTAATTTTAAGTTTAGCTACTTTTTCAGCTATGTGCTAGCTGTTTTGGCTAATATAGTATTTTTCCATTTTTAAGGCTAATTTGGAATTTAGCTAATATTTCAGCAGCATGCTAGCTATTTAGGCTAACTTTGGCTCTTTTTATTTTTTGGCTAATTTGGCATTTAACTAATATTTTAGCTGGTTATCAACTTCAGCATCTTTACATCCACTTTGGCCATGAACAGATTAGTCGACTAATCGGAAAAAATAATCGGTGATTAGTCGACTATTAAAATAATCGTTTGTGGCAGACCTACTTTGATGTAACCCACATCCTGAGCTCTGCTGCTCCTCCCACAAATGCACATTTGGAACCATTAAAGGGACCAAATCAGGCTTTCTGAGACTACAACATGAACAGAAGTTTAGATTATTTATCGGAGGTATTAAGGGGTAATGCTCGAGTATTTCTGTCACGTTTCTCTGACTTTTTGGAGTAGAAACATCCCAACAGGTCGTCATAAATGACACCACCGTCGTAAAGGTGAAGTGTTCAGAATTTACTACAAGTGTGCAGCCAAAATGTCAAAGAAAAAAGAACGAGCTTGAGCAGGGGTGGGCAAACTACGGCCCGGGGGCCACATGCGGCCCCTTAAGATACTCAATCTGGCCCTCCAAATTAAAACACGTTGAATCAAAAATCCTAATTATTGTTTTATTTTCATTGTATTTCTGGTTTCTTCTCATGAATGGTGTTACTCTTTTCTGAGTCAGAAGGTGATTTTTTTGGATTTCTTTGAGTTTGCATTTTCCTCTGAAGAACATCAACCCATTGGATCACCAAAAAGAGAACAAAAATCTAAATTTAGAAATTAAAACTCCCAAATTTTCTGTTTTTTAATGAATATATGTGAATTTTAATCCAAATTAAAGTATGTTTTTCTCTAAATTCCATATTATTTTTTTAGTTTATGAGGTTGATTACCCAATCTCTCCTTCCATCTGCTCCTTGTCCGGCCCTTATGCTAAATTTTAGAACCCTTTCTGGCCCACAAATCAAAAAGTTTGCCCACCCCTGTGCTTGAGTCAAAATAGTCAAGAAAAAAAACTCTTCACAGAAAGTAAAATCATAAAAATAAAGGATTGGTTGATAATAAACAGCTCTAGACATTGACTGGACTGAGTGACACTCCAGACGTTTTCAATGGGGGGCGCCGTAGTTTGTCCAGTTCTTCTGGCTTTAAACTACAACACAGGAAACTTTTTCCATCGCTCATTTAATCTACTTTTTCTGCTGCACCATAACACTAAAGACCGTTTCCTAATGTTGACCCATTAGCAGCACACCAGAATATTAAAACCTTTATGACAAAAATATTCAGCAAAGTTAGCAGCTAAATACAGGATGGAACATCTGCTGTGAAGTCTAATCATAAATTAGGTATGTTAGTTTATTTTATATTTATCAACAACCAAAAATACACTGGATAAATGTTCTGATTAGTGACAACTGGACCCTTTTCAGAGGCAGAGTCATCTGGAGTCTCCATTATTATCGGTCACATCCTTGCAGCTCGTCATTGTGTCAAAACAGACGTGTTTGCTTTCAAAACACAGCTCACCACAGATAATTGCTATAGAAACCAGAGCGCTAAAACCCTTACCTATCTGGATCTTTCCACACTACTACAGTTACCATTCACTGAACCAGACGAGTAGACAAAAAAAAAAAAAAAATAATAAAGAAGCAAAGCAGATTTATTCTTTATCATTTTTATATACAAAGAGCAATAAAACGTCTGTCTGGAAAATATACTATAATGATGGATTATTCACAGGGTAGTTCTGGAGGTAAACATCGTGGAACTATTACATTTTTTACAGGTTTGTTTGTAAAAAGCCATTTTTGGAAATTGCAGAGCTTTGGAGGTTTATTTTAATTTACAGCTCCCTCTCAACAGAAGCTTCTAGTGCTGCTACAAATGATTATTTTAATAGTCGATTAATCACCGATTAGTTTTCCCGATTGGTCGACTAATCGGGTCAGGCACAAACTAGATGTAAAACACACATCTTAACCATTATTAGCTTTTAACTAACTAAAAACTAGAAATAAAGCCTTACTTGCGATAATGCTAATGTGAAGGCTGAAGATACAAGTGGTGGTGAAGCTAAAAACGCTGAAACTGATAGCTAAAAGTGCTGAAGTTAATAGCTGAAATCCCTGAAGCTAATAGCTGAAAACTATGAAGCTGACAGCAAGCTAAAAGCTAAAAGTGCTGAAATTGATAGCTGAAAACGCTGAAGCTAATAGCTGAAAACTATGAAGCTAATAGCCAGCTAAAAGCTAAAAGTACTGAAATTGATAGCTGAAAACGCTGTAGCTGATAGCTGAAAACTATGAAGCTGACAACCAGCTAAAAGCTAAAAATGCTGAAATTTACAGCTGAAAACGCTGTAGCTAATAGCTGAAAACTATGAAGCTGACAGCAAGCTAAAAGCTAAAAGTGCTGAAATTGATAGCTGAAAACGCTGAAGCTAATAGCTGAAAACTATGAAGCTAATAGCCAGCTAAAAGCTAAAAGTACTGAAATTGATAGCTGAAAACGCTGTAGCTGATAGCTGAAAACTATGAAGCTGACAACCAGCTAAAAGCTAAAAAATGCTGAAATTTACAGCTGAAAACGCTGTAGCTGATAGCTGAAAACTATGAAGCTGACAGCTAGCTAAAAGCTAAAAGTACTGAAATTTACAGCTGAAAACGCTCTAGCTGATAGCTGAAAACTATGAAGCTGACAACCAGCTAAAAGCTAAAAATGCTGAAATTTACAGCTGAAAACGCTGTAGCTGATAGCTGAAAACTATGAAGCTGACAACCAGCTAAAAGCTAAAAGTGCTGAAATTGATAGCTGAAAACGCTGTAGCTGATAGCTGAAAACTATGAAGCTGACAGCCAGCTAAAAGCTAAAAGTGCTAAAAATTGATAGCTGAAAACGCTGTAGCTGATAGCTGAAAACTATGAAGCTGACAGCTAGCTAAAAGCTAAAAACGCTGAAATTTACAGCTGAAAACGCTGTAGCTGATAGCTGAAAACTATGAAGCTGACAACCAGCTAAAAGCTAAAAATGCTGAAATTTACAGCTGAAAACGCTGTAGCTGAAGGCTGAAAACTATGAAGCTGACAGCTAGCTAAAAGCTAAAAGTGCTGAAATTGATAGCTGAAAGTGCTGAAGCTAATTGCTGAAAACTTTGAAGCTGACAGCCAGCTAAAAATGCTGAAATTGATAGCTAAAAACACTGAAGGCAATAAACTGAAATTGCTGAAGTTGATAGCCAGCTAAAATATTAGTTAAAAGCCAAATTAGTCTAAAAAAGTGAAAAAAACCTTAATTAGCCAAAATAGCTAGCATGCAGCTGAAATATTATCTAAACTCCAAAATACCCTAAAAAACTGAAAAAGCCAAAAACAAAAAAGCTAGGTTGTAAATATTAACTAAAGTCTAAAATAGCCTAAAAAAACAACAACAAAACTAAATTAGCCAAAATAGCTAGCATGTAGCTGAAATATTAGCTAAATTCCAAAATAGCCTGAAAAACCTCAATGCCACAATAGTCCAAACAGCTAGAATAATGTCATTATAAGTTTCAACTTCACAACACTCTGACTCATATAATATAAAGTAACGACTAATTGATTATGAAATTAGTTTTAATCGAAGTTTCTTCACCAAATCCACACTTCTTTCACCCACGGTAAAGCTGCACCTTCATTTTTATGGAGAGAAATTAGACTCACTCCTATTTGTGCGTTCGCATTCTTGATTTGCAACTCATTCAATTTTGTGCATAAGAACAAAGATTACGAAATTAAAAATATATATAAATACAATCTACACATGCACAAATAACAATTACAACAGCTTTAAACTAATTACACGAAAATCAATTGTTAGGCAACACAAAACCTCAGTTACGCACAAATGTGATGTGAGACTCTTTTCATGTCTCAGACATCTGTCCGTAAGTGATGCGTTTAAATGCTGCCACAAGGCTGGGGCATCAGAGTTTTCTCTGCCCCCCTAAATTGAACAATTTAATCCTAATTTATGCACAAATAAAGAATCATGTACGCACAAAATGAGGAGATACCATCTTGTCTCCAAACATTTGCTTTATGGACTGGGTTGGAAAAATAATCAAACTGTTATTAAACTGTTATTGCTTCTGAATTCAATACAGATTTCTGCACAACAATAATTCCATGTAGGACCTCCTCCACAACAAACCTACAGACACCTGAGAGAAGCTTCTTTAAAACAGAGCAGATCATTCACACCAGATCAACTCTTCAAAACCTTTGTCTACCAGCAGCTCAGCAGTGATGCTTTTGAAATAGATGAAGATTCTGAGAACAGCTGAGGATTCATCTGTTCATGTTTTTGAAGTTCACAATTTTTCACTGGAAAATATTTTACTCTAAAATGTTTAAATCAACACATATTTATACAAAAGCTGCAGCAACATCAGGCACTTCAGGCCACAACAATCATGAAAATCTGCAGAGAAATCCTGGAGGTTCTGAATAATATAAGTTTGCACAGTATCATTCATCAATGCCTTTCTTTATCAAAAGATTTCTTTTGTGTTTTAAATTTTTGAATCGAGAATCGATTTCAAATCAGCAACCGAATTGGAAACGAATTGAGTCGCGAGTTGTAAGATTCACATCCCTACTTTCTAGTATCTAGTATTCTACATCAGGGGATGTGAAGCCGGGGTCGGTTAACAGAAAAAGTGAAACAATCACAGTAAAAATGTAAAGATTTCTCGTTTGCAAGAAAGTCACAAATTTTAAATAATTTATTTCTGTAATCTTAGCAGAAAAAAAAATACTAGAACATTTTAAAAACTAGATATGCAATATTACCTCAAATAGAATAATAGCAGGAGAAGCTTAAATTGATAGCTAAAAACACTAAAGCTGATGGCTGAAAACGCTAAAGTCGAGAGCTGAAAAAGCTCCAACTGATAGCTAGCTAAAATATTAGCAAAGTGCCACATTAGCCGAAAGAAAAATTCAAAATTAGCCAAAACAGCTAGCATGTAGCTGAAATATAAAAGATACAAGTTTAATTTAGCTAAACTAAAAATATCAGCTAAACTCCTAATTAGCCTAAAAAGCCTAAATTAGTCAAAGCAGCTAGCATGTAGCTGAAATACTAACTAAACTTCAAAATATCCTAAAAAATGGAAACAAGTCTTATTTAGCTAAAAGATCTAGCATAAAACTGAAATATCAGCTAAACTCCAAATAGCCTAAAAAGCCTAAATTAGTCAAAGCAGCTAGCATGTAGCTGAAATAATAGCCAAACTTCAAAATATCTTAAAAAATGGATACAAGTCTAATTTAGCAAAAGAGCTAGCATAAAACTAAAACATCAGCTAAACTCCTAATTAGCCTTAAAAAAAAAATCACTAAAGCTAATAGCTAAAAACACTAAAGCTGATGGCTGAAAACGCTTAAGTCGAGAGCTGAAAAAGCTCCAACTGATAGCTAGCTAAAATATTAGCAAAGTGCCACATTAGCCGAAAGAAAAATTCAAAATTAGCCAAAACAGCTAGCATGTAGCTGAAATATTAGCTAGACTTAAAAATATCATAAAAAATGGATACAAGTTTAATTTAGCTAAAAGATCTAGCATAAAACTAAAATATCAGCTAAACTCCTAATTAGCCTAAAAAGCCTAAATTAGTCAAAGCAGCTAGCATGTAGCTGAAATACTAACTAAACTTCAAAATATCTTAAAAAATGGAAACAAGTCTTATTTAGCTAAAAGATCTAGCATAAAACTGAAATATCAGCTAAACTCCAAATTAGCCTAAAAAGCCTAAATTAGTCAAAGCAGCTAGCATGTAGCTGAAATAATAGCCAAACTTCAAAATATCTTAAAAAAATGGGATACAAGTCTAATTTAGCAAAAGAGCTAGCATAAAACTAAAACATCAGCTAAACTCCTAATTAGCCTAAAAAAACTAAAAAAAAAAATCACTAAAGCTAATAGCTGAAAACGCTGAAGCTGAAATATTAGTTATATGCCAAATTAGCCCAAAAAACTGAAAAAAGCCTAATTTAGCCAAAACAGATTAGGGGGGCCGGGCCAAATGTGGAGGAGGGCCACAGGAAGCAGTTTGGGGCCCCCTGTTTGAAATATCACCAGTGATACGGTTTACTTTGGATTTGGTCATAAAATGACAACACACTGAAACAAATGCTACAAGCTAAAACCCACTTTCAATGCTTGAAATCCCAAAATTTCACAGACCTCTCTCTGCTGACTAGAGTTTAAGACCCGGAAGAGTTGCAGCAAGTCTCGAACTCGGCAACGACTGTAGCCCAAAAACATCCAGAATGTTGTGTAACACATTAGTTTTCTCATGTCATAATAACAACAAAAAACTCAAAGAACAAACATGTACTGACATTTTTTTCCAATTAAAAAAGTAATAAACATTATAAAAGAAAAATTTAACAAAAACTTGACAATTCAAAGCAGAACAATCGACATTAAATTGCAATTTACTTTAGCTTCAAAGTAAAATAATTTAATAATGAATAAAAATAAATTGCTCACATTTCACAAAACAGAGACAAACTTTTAGATTTTAACGTATCTTTCCTTTGTTGCTCTTCTGGAGAATGTTTTTAAACAGATGCAACAATTATTTACACACGAGTTGTGTTTAAGGAAAACGGGAAGTTTCTAAACAGGTTTTAAAAAAAAAAAAAAAAAACACATGATTTTGAAATAATGAGGATTTAGCTCATATAGACCTGAGAGGAGAAAATACCCATAAAAACCTCTGATCACAGGTAAACTATGGGTATTATAAAGTATTTGACATTTGAAGACTTCAGAAATACAAGCTTTATTTGACCTTAAAAGAAAAATAAACTTGTTAAAAACTTCTAAATTACCTTTTTTTTGTTTTTTTTTGTTTTAGAAGTTCATCTTAACAGAAAAAAAGCATTTTTCCATCTGCACTCTTTTAAACACGAGTTGGTAAAACAGACAGCAGAATTACCAGCTAGATGTCAATATTTAAAAATAACAGCTGGTTTTTCCTTCTTTCCGCTCTTTTAATCTTCTTTCTTATCACAGTTTGAAGCTTTGAAACCATGACGGGACCATAGACCTGTTAACTTGTTTTAATGCGCGCTTTTGCAGTGACGGTGACAAACCATCCCAGTCTTCATGTGGTTGGCAGGCTGCAGGAAGATAATGAAGCGCAGTCGCATTGCCTGTGAATGTCTTTTTAGAAATGACTGTTGCAGGACTGGATGCACAAAGAGGATAAAGCAGCAGCTAGCGGAAGAGTGAGTGAAGCGTTGGTCGTGAACTTGGGCAGAAGCAGTAGCTCAGAACAATAGCTCACAGTGCTTCTGCAGCTCGACCTTGCTCACTTCCTGCTCGACAGGAAATGCACCGCACAGCTCCACCCCGCCTTTCCTGTTCCCCCGGCCCGCAGTTGCACACACGCAGACCGGCTCGGATCGCTTCTCGTTCTCCGGAACGGCGGTAACCGCTTCATTCATTAAATAAACGCTCTTAAAAAACGAGTCAGAAACAAACGAAAAGCCCCTCATCTGCCTCCTCCTTCCTCAAATCCCACTCACGTTCACTAAAATAACCTTATAACCAGTGTTTGAAAATTACAACAAAAGCTTAAAATGATTTGTAACATTTATTGAGCAACATCTAAACTCTTTCCTATAAGTTTAATTTGATATTCCAGTTGAATCAAGTCAAATGTGTCGAGGAATGTACCAAACGCTTTTTTCTTTTTAAAAAGAGAAAAACAGGAAATCAGAGAGTGGCAGCTGGCACACGTTGCGGGTAAGTCTGAGTCCGTGCGTCAGATCCTGCTTTCAGCTTTTAAAATGCAGAG
This sequence comes from Oryzias javanicus, assembly GCA_003999625.1. Classification (NCBI taxonomy): domain Eukaryota; kingdom Metazoa; phylum Chordata; class Actinopteri; order Beloniformes; family Adrianichthyidae; genus Oryzias; species Oryzias javanicus. Next base: position 35,129,370 of record CM012441.1, read on the forward strand.
TGAGCAAAGAACGGAGGAGCTTCTAATCTCTATTCAGAACACAGAAAAGGTGGAAGGATGCAAGCAAAGCCGGGAAGAATTGACCTTTAGCTTCCAAGAATCTAAACATCACAAACATTAAAGTCTGTTTTAAATGTTCAGTTGATATTCAAGAACCAGATAGTGGAAAGATTTTGCATGCTTCTGGCTTTCGTTTGGTTGAAGTTGAGCCCACATGTCAACAGTTGGAGTAAAAACTGATATGCCTCCACCTGTGGCTCCAGTGTCGTCTCTGAGGCTTCTAGCTGGAACAGTTTGCTTTTGTAATTTTATGCTGTTTTTATTTATTTTTGTTCTTAATTTGTCTAATTTTTAAACTCTCTTCCATATTTTATTGTGAAGCACTTTGGCATGCTATAAGCAGATGTAAAGTGCAATAGAAATAAAGTTCATTCATTCATTTATATCACAATAAGGGCTGCCATGATCAGTCGATTAATTGAAGACTAATCAACTATGAAAAAAGTCGACGACTAATTTAATAGTCGATTAGTCATTATTTTATAATATGGAGCCAGATTGGAGTAAAGTTGAAAGTTATAATGTCTTATGCTAGCGTTTTGACTATTTTGGCATTAATTAAGGTTTTTTAAGGCTATTTTGGAGTTTAGCTAATATTTCAGCAGCATGCTAGCTGTTTTGGCTAATTTCTGCTTTTTTCAATTTTGTGGGCAATTTTCAAATGTAGCTATTATTTCTGCTACAAGCTAGCTATTTTGGCTAATTTAGGATTTTTTCAATTTTTTTAGGCTATTTTGGAGTTAGGTTAATATTTCAGCTACATGCTAGCTGTTTTGGGTAATTCTGATTTTTTTTTTTTTTTTTTTTTGGGCTATTTTCAAATTTAGCTATTATTTCAGCTACAAGCTAGCCATTTTGGCTAATTTAGGATATTTTCTGTTTTTTAGGCTATGTTGGAGTTTAGCTAATATTTCAGCTACATGCTAGCTGTTTTGGCTAACCTGGGATTTTTTTCTGTTTTTGAGGTTATTTTGGAATTTAGCTAATATTTCTGCTACATGGCTAACCCCAGTTTTTTTTTTTTTTTTTTTTTTTAGTTTTTCTGGCTAATATTGCATTTAACTAATGCTTTAGCTGGCTATCAGTTTTAGTGTTTTCAGCTATCAGCTTTAGCGTTTTCAGCTATCAATTTCAGCATTTTTAGCTATCAGCACTAGCATCTTCTGCAGCCAACTCCACCTTACAGCATTCACACTAGCATTATCGCTGGTAATGCTATGCATCTCATTTGTAGTTCGTTAAAAGCTTATTATAGCAAAAATGTGTGCTTTATATCCAGCTTGTGCATGACTCAATCAGTCGACTAATCAGAAAAAATAATCTATGATTAGTCGACTATTAAAATATTCGCTTATGGCAGCACTATTTCTATGTGATCAGTTTTCTAATAAACTAAATGTGCAGACTTCTTTTCAATGGTTAGCACAGAATCAAACTTAGTTATGACTATAAATACAGACTTCCACCACTTAAATAAGTAAATAAAAATAAGAACGTTCTGATTTAAGATGTATTAAATGTAGAAAATAGAATCCCTAATGGAAGCCAACAGCATCAAATTCAAATCAGACTTTATTTAAAAGACGGAATAACCACAGCTTTGTCTGCCTGGTCCTGGTTAGGCAGTGGGCTGGGTCCCACCCCGTCTCTGTTCTCTTACTCACTATTCCTGGGCTAAAAGGAGCCTGAGTGCAGGAGGAGCACACCACACCAGGGCCCCACAAAAAACCACATAATTACAAATCACAATAAAGCTTTCAGTGCTACGATCCAGCCAGCAGCTCAGCTGCACCCTCCTTAACTCCAATACAGGGTTGCCCCTCACCCAAAACCTCCCCGTCCTCTTACTGCCCCCTAATTCTCTCCTCCATCTCCCTCTTTTACCCCACCAAGTATTATATTTTGATTTTAAGACATTATCCTACTCTGGTTTAGATGCCAAACTGTATGAAGAATTCCTGTTTAAATCATTTCCCCCCAACATCTGTTATGAGTAACCATGCCAACGGGAATGCTATTTAGGTCTAAGTGGAGCAGCTGGCTGAGCCAATGCCCAAGAAATGCCCAGAATAAGAGCCATAGAACAGGCAAAGACGAGGAAGTGAAGGGGCAGAAGCAAATTAAAGCCTGTTCAAGCTTTTGAAAGCAGAAAGTGGATTATAGCTGTGAAATGAATACGTACAATGAATTAATAGTAATTGTTAGATGTGTTTCGATTAATCGATTCCTTCTCCTACGATCCAACCAGATTGATCGGTCTAATACATATTTAACTTACACTCGATTATCTTGAAGAAATGCAAGGAATCTAGAAAACTTCACCTTAACTGTTCAGTACCAGGTATTTATCTCAGAGTCACACTGGTGGAAGTTTTGGGTAAAGATGTCCTGAATCCATTATAGGTCAGTGAATCGGATCGCTTAAAATGAACCAATAGACGATGATTTGGGTTGCCAACCACAAATCGAATCAAAACAAAGTAAAATGACACGTTACACCCCTGGTGAATATTTATTTAGCATTGTTGTACCTTGATTAAGCCTCTAAATGATGTAGTCATAAGAATTCAGTTTGAGTTAAGAAGCTAACTCTCATGGCAAGGGTCAAGGCTCCGATGGGAGTGGTCTAACTACGACAGAGGACTCCCATTGGCTATCCTCGCGACCTCGCGAAACTTCATACTCACGTAGGTTCACGCGGTAAACCCCCATTTATTACAATTTAGCCCCAACTTCACAAAAAGTTCTATGACTCGGGTCTAAAAATTTGAACCCAACAAAACGGCTTTGGAGCGCCGGAGACGCCGCATCGGAGCCGTAACGCTAGCCATGGGAGCCTGGGGTAAGACGGAGAAACTTCTGGCTTTTTCAGAGTATGTCACAGTTTGTTTTTTTTGCTGTTTGGCCACGAGTACAACTTTTACTCAGGTGCGACTAATATGTGATTTTAAAAATAAATAGAAACAACCACTAGAGGGCAGTATAGGGGTGTGTATCAGTATTTGCTCGAGACAACATTGCAGAAGAAGAACCGCTGCTCAGTTTTACTCCGCCCATGGCTATGTGAATGATTTTTTAATATTAGGGGTGTCACGATTAGTCGACCAATCGATTATTAATATAATCGACGAATAATTTAATAGTCGATTAGTTGTTACTTCTATATTATATGGCGTCAAAGTGCAGTAAAGGTAAAACTTATAATGGCAATATGCAATAGCTTGTTGGACTATTTTGGCAGTTATCAAGTTTTTTAGGCTATTTTGGAGTTAGCCAATATTTCAGCTACATGCTAGCTATTTTGGCTAATTTAGGCTTTTTACCATTTTTTAGGCTATTTTGAAATTTAGCTAATATTTCAGCGACATGCTAGCTATTTCTGCTAATTTAGCCTTTTTTCCATTTTTTGGGCTATTTTGAAAATTAGCTAATATTTTAGCTACATTTTAGCTGTTTTGTCTAATTTAGGATTTTTTTTAGCTTTTTAGGCTAACTTGGCATTTAGGTAATATTTTAGCTGGTTATCAGTTTCAGCGTTTTCAGCTATTAGCTTCAGCGATTTCAGCTATCATCTACAGCATTTTTAGTTATTAATTTCAGCATCTTCATATATCGTCACTAGCGTTTTCAACGATCAAATTCAGCTTACGGCATTCACACTAGCATTATCGCAGGTAATGCTATATAGCTAGTTTTTAGTTAGTTTAAAGCTAGTGATGTTTAAGATGTGTGTTTTACATCCAGTTGTTGCATGACCCGATTAAGTCGACTAATCAGAAAAATAATCGGTGCTTAGTCGACTAATAAACTAATCGTTTGTGGCAGCAATAGGTCAAATGCTGCACTAATATTCTTCAAATCCAGACCTCGAGGCCCGTGGTTCTACATGCTTTCCAGCTAACCTGCTGGTTATTACCTAAACACACCTGATCCAGGTAATCAACAGCAGATACAGCAGTGTGGCTGGCCCGTGAGGCCTGGAATTGGACACCCCTTTACTAGACGCTGTTGGTTTCATAAAGCTAAATAAGCATCGATGTGTTACGATAGTGAAGCCTATATTTATTCAGTCTATTATGTATTCCGTTTTAAGCATTTCAAAATAAAATGTTATTTCTTGTTCTTATTTTGTTAAATAACTGTCACTTAAGTGTAGGATTTTTTTTCTTTCTTGTCATGTACTTTCTGGCTGCTGCGACTCATAATACCGTCCCGTTTGGTGCCATATACAGCAGAAGTGCATATTTCAATGAGTGTTTTCATTCATGTGTGTTGTGCACAATGGGCTTCCATGAGAAGTGATTGGTCTATAAAAACTCATGAAGTGGAAAAAAGTTTGGGTTCAAGTTTTCATCCAGCTGAAAAGAGCCTCCGTTACCATTTACATTAGAATGAATAACCAGCTCAGTGGTCTTGTGGTAGAGTGTCCACCCTGAGACTAGAAAGTCATGAGTTCAATTCTCGGCTGAGTCATACCAGACTCTAAAAATGGGACCCAGTGCCTCCCTGTTTGACACTCGGCATTAAGGGGTTGAACCACCAAATGGTTCCCGAGTGCGGCTGTGTCTGCAGCTCACCGCTCCCCCGGGGGATGGGTCAAATGCAGAGAACACATTTCATACATCAAGGTGTGTGAAAACTAATGGGACTTTGACTTTTACCTTAAAACCTGCAAAAAATATAGATTCTTGAAATGTTTTGTCTGTTTAATAATGCGATTTTAAATATTTTACTGAAGATCTCGTTTTTAACATTAGAACTTGAAGTTAAGTTTCACCATCATGACCTCTAAAGCCTGATCTATGCTTGTAGTTTAGGCCTATACGTAATGGCTGTGCCCTGGACATGTTGTTGATGGTAGTAATTGTGTGTTGTTGACTGTGTTGCTCTGTAATCACACATCTAAACTCAGTGGGACTGGTTATTTTGGGCAGATCTGTCGACTTTAGAGCTTCATTTTGCTTACCTCATGTAGACTCTGTACACTAGAGGCACATAGCAGCACAAAGACAACAGTTTCTGATTTTTGTTTTATTAATGCTTAATGATCAAGAACAACTGGTTCATAGACAGTCATGCTCACTCAAAATCAAATCTGACTTTTATTTGGACTTCAGAGGATATTGAAGGAGAAGTGAAGACAGATTTTATTAGCAGATTTCAATTCTAATTCTAACGTTTACTCTTTGGCTGGGCTTTGAGGTTGAGCCATTGTTGACATTCTTTAAACTACAGTAAGCAATTCTTTAACCGTTTACATAACTAATAAAATTTGAATGGCTTTTGAAGATGTGAAAATACTTCAATACTGTAACGTGTTGCATTTCAAAAAGAGCTTCAAAACCAGTTGGAATTATGTTAACTGCATAAAGAGTTTCAATAATTCAAAGAACTTTTGGTATTTCCTGTCGCTGGGGACAGCACCAGTTTTAAACGGTTAATGAATTCAGTAGGAAAGAAGAGTTCAACTTTTATTAATCTGATTATTTGTGCATGTCGGTGGTCTTGTTTTAGAGTCTTTCTTTTCCCGTCTTTAGACCTGAGCTAATATTTGAGCTAACCCTCTACTGACAGTCACAGGCCCCCAGGTGAGCTGAATTCACTATTGTGGTAGTATAACCTAAGATGTGATGTCCACACATGCGGACGTTAAACTGTAAACAGACCAGTTACAATCTGGCTAAAGGCCAATGAATGATTCACACCCAAACAGGAGGAAAAAAATGGTTCAAAACAGAGAAACTTCAACAGATTTAAGCAGACATCACAAAATCAATCATTAAGCTGGATTTTTGAATGAAGGTAAATCCCTCAGGTAAGTTAAAGAATCAGTATGGTTCACTTATTGCTGCTATAAGGGACCGCTGTTGCTCCAACAACAGGTTTTTCCTGATCTTTTAACCTCTGACCATCAGACTTTACCGTAAGAGGAGAATTATACAGAAGAAGAAGGGCAACAGATGAGCACTGGCTGCGGCTAAGCTAACACGTGGAGTTGAATCATTAATAGAATTGCATTGCCAGGGATTAACTCGATAAAGAGAGAGTTTTGTACCAATATTATGATTCCCCGGAAGGGGCGTCGAGTTTCAATGTTAAGTCAAGGCTCGATTTGAGGTCCCGTGGTGCAATTTGGGCATCAGGCGGGTCAACCAATCAGGTACTCAGTGACTCGATCAGCAGGAAGGTGAAAAAAGTCCAACATGGCTGCTCGATGTGAGGGTTTCTGGTCTGAACTTCCATCCATTTTCTTAAACCCGCTGGGGCTTCTGGGTTACCGTCCTGGACGATAGAAAAGTGTCATTTCTCTTTTATTATTTATCTATTTTAAATGTGTTTTCCTACTAAGAAACTTAAAACAGTTGTTAACTTTAAAAACCGTTTATCCTTTGTCACGATTCAGTAAAAATAAAGTCAGAGAAAACGTAAGTCATGAAATTTTAGTCCATTTTTCAGAAAATACCTGAAAATATACTTTTTTTGTGGTATATCATGATATATATTGTTATTTTAATATAAAATATTTTATTTTGTGATATAAATTTTTGTCCGAATCACCCAGCGCTAGCCCTGGCTACTGTTGGGCGAAGGCGGGACACACCCTGGACCAGGGGTGGGCAATTGTTTTGACTCGTGGGCCACAAAGGGTTCTAAAATTTGTCATAAGGGCCGGACAAGGAGCAGATGGAAAGAGAGATTTGGCAATCAACCTCATAAACTAAAAAGATAATATGGAATTTAGAGAAAAACATGCTTTAATTTGGATTAAAATTCACATATATTCATTTAAAAAACAGAAAATTTGGGAGTTTTAATTTCTAAAGTTTGATTTTTGTTCTCTTTTGGGTGATCCAATGGGTTGATGTTCTTCAGAGAAAAATGTGAACTCAAAGAAATGCTGCATTTATGTGGTGTAGGAATAATCCGAAAGATCACCATCTGACTCAGAAAGGAACACACACGAACGTCAGAGAAACAACACCATTCATGAGAAGAAACCAGAAATACAATGAAAATAAAACAAGAATTAGGATTTTTGATTCAATGGATTTTAATTTGGAGGGCCAGATTAAGTAGCTTAAGGGGCCACATGTGGCCCCCGGGCCGTAGTTTGCCCACCCCTGCCCTGGACAAATCGCCACTCTGTCCCAGGGACCGGCAAAACTAGCGTGGTCTGCCGCCCTCCTTTACTAGTGTGCGAGAACATCTTTCTATTACAGAAATTATATATTTTTTTGTGTTAGCTTTCATGAGCAACTTTCATCTGGACTGGACCATATAAACCAAACCTAACCAAAGCTTAAATCACAATGAAATAGTGAAAAAACAGTTTCATCTTTGATGCTTTTTTGATATCCGTTTGCAGTAAGACATTCATGTCATTTAAGAAGGCTTATTAACAAATTGAGTTGTACAATTATAAATTAAGTTGTTTTATACAACTGCAAAGTTTTAGTACTGTCAGCTAGAGGTGTGCCAAAATATCAATATTGGAATATATCGCGATATTTCGTCCTGTGATTGATTCTCTTTGCGTTCTCACCAAGTATCGACCTTTTAATTTCGCTCGAAGAGGCCGTAAAATATTATATTTGTCATCCTTTCATCACGCTGCAAGACTGACTGTTTCAAGCACCAATAGGCCTGGCTTGAATTATTTCATTTTTGTTCTGTTGTTTACAACAATTTTGAACTAAATAGTGGACTGCTGTTCATGTTTACCATTGTTGACGTTGAATTTTACAGATAATTCCAATTCAATTGGTGTCAGTGCTAGTCAAAGACATAGTATTACTGATCTCAACAATGTTGCACAAAAATATCTATTACTTGTTGTGCAAAATAAGACACAAGTTGTTCATTATTATAAATGGGGATTTATTGAGAGTCATTAGAAATTATTTTCACCAATTATCGCGATATCATTGACATCGTGAGCCATGTATCGTGTAGTACAGGGGTCACCAACGTGGTGCCCGCGAGCACCAGGTAGCCCTCAAGGACCCTATAAGGTGCCCTCGGGTCTGTTCTGAAATTACCACACACTCACTTGTAAGATGCATCTAAAATTACATTTCATTCTGTTTTTTTTTTTGTTTTTTTTTTACACGTGGCTTTACATAGATTTAAAAATTAAAACCTCTTAAAAATATGTTCATGATTCATGAAATTTAGGTGACCTCTGACCTACTCCAGTTCAAAGACCATTAATTTGTTAATATTATTGGTTAGTAGTTCAAAATATGACAAGATTTGTTTAAAATCATGTATGTTTTTAACATTAACATTAAATTGATTAATATGGTACTACATAGTGAAAATGGGATATTTTCCCATGAAAAGTAAATGATTGTCTCAAAATGTTGAAAATATTGATATCTCTTTCCTAGCTTGTTGTCATTGTTGATAATTATGGTTAGAAATCAGTTTCTTTACATAGAGGAGAATCATTATTCATTATTAATGATATATAACTAACTATAACTAAGCAAAATTTGTTATTTTAAAATGGTAGCCCTTTGTTTGACTCGGTACCCATGAAGTAGCCCTCAGGTTCAAAAAGGTTAGTGACCCCTGGTGTAGTATCATGAGGTAACCAGTGATTCCCAACCGTTGTGTGAGCCTCTGCAGATTAATTTACATTTAAAACCCTCCACTGTGAAATAGAACCACTGAAAAGCGACATTTGTAACCTTTTCAATTTTTTTAAATTACAGCAATAAACTTGGTAAGTCTTTCCAGAGGCCTGTCTCCTTGACAGAGCGGATAATAGTAAACCATCTAGGAACAGAAAGGCAGCATTTGATAAAACAGCAGAGCGGGTTTTAACTGTGCATCCCACTTTAAAAGCTTTCTTTATCTCTCATCTTTACTCATTTAAAATAACATCTATTATGAAACTGGTTACAACCTAGAAGGCCCTCCTCAGGGTTCAAAGGTTTCAAACTCTTGTTAAGCTCTATCTGCAGTTTTTTATGGGAGCTCACATTAGACCGACCCGACTGAAAGCTTGAACATCTCACTTTTTAGTAGGCTGCCACAAACGATTATTTTAATAGTCGACTAATCATCGATTATTTTTTCCGATTAGTCGACTAATCGGATCATGGACAAAGTGGATGTAAAGAAAATCTGAAATATGATTAGCTTTAAAACAAAAAAATCCTAAATAAGCTAAAATCGCTAGCATATAGCTGAAATATTAGCTAAACTCCAAATTAGCCCTAAAAAACTGTAAAAATTCCAAATTAGCCGAAATAGGTAGCATGTAGCTGGAATAATAGAAAAACGCCAAATTAGCCTAAAAAACTGTAAACATTTAGAATTAGCTAGCTAACATGTAAATGAAATATTAGCTAAACTCCAAATTTGCCTACAAAACTGAAAAAATCCTAAATTAGCCAAAAGAGCTAATATGTAGCTGAAATATTATCTTAATTCCAAATTAGCCTAAAAAACTGAAAAAGCCTAAATTAGCCAAAATAGCTAGCATGAAGCTAAAATATTAGCTAAACTCCAAAATAGCCTGAAAAACCTTAATAAATGCCAAAATAGTCTAAAAAGCTAGCAGAATGTCATTATAACTTTCAACTTTACTACAGCCTGACTCCATATATTATAAAGTAACGACTAATCGACTATTAAATTAGTTGTCGACTATTTTAATAGTCGATTAGTCATCGATTAGTCGACTCATCGTGCAGCCCTACTTTTTAGTTTGGCATCTGAGTTGTTTGTGTTTAGCTAAAGAACCACACAAATCCACCAACAAACTGCTATTCCTTTTTGCAACAAGCAGTCTAAATACAGAGATTACACACACAGGCAAAATAAGAACCACAATGTTCTGGAATTTCTAAGTAATGAGATTCAGAAGAAAAGGGAAAAAGCTTTTTTTTTTTTTTTAGTTGACCTAAACTCTGGCCTAAAAACACTTAACAGAGTCTGGAGTCAGAGTCTTCTGCTATTTTAGTCCTTTAAAAGCAACACAAAGAAAGAAAATAGACGTATTCTCTGTAACTTTATGCAACAGTATTGACAAAAGGACATTATAATTTTGACGAACAAACGCAACATGGAAAACGAGGCTGCTTGAGAATATATATATATATATATATATATAACCCCCCTGGGAATTTCCCACTCTGAAGGTCAATTTAACTTCAAGTCGATGCTTATGCTGGTCAGTTTGTTTAAAGATGAAGCCGTGAGAACAAACCAAAAGGGCTTATAGCACGTCTTCCTTTATCAGAGGATTTAATCACATACGGACGTGTACTAGATAAAGGCTTAATATAAGAAAAAAATTAATAACGTAAGTAAACTGTCCTTACGAAGTTCATGTAACACAAAAACTAAACAACCAGTTGAAGTAACCTGCTCACAGGTCGATACATAACCCTCAAAAATGATACTCTGTAATATATGGAGAGAAAATAGACTCAACCAGATTTGTGCGTGTGCAATTCTTGATTTGTAACTCAAATTGCATAAGTACAAAAATTACACAATAAAAAAAAAAATACAATTTACACATGTACAAATTCAATTTACCTTTAGCTATAGACACAAATCTCAAGGAAGAATTCCGCAGCTAAGGAATAAATTTAGTGTTAAACGACACAAATTTTGACTTTTTTATATTAGTTATCGGGCATATCTGTTTGAAAAAGTAGGAAAATGTCAAGTTTTCACCAGATATTATTTACAATCTAAGTTTAAAGCGGCTGATAAGAAAACGCTGAAGAATCTTGGAGACATAAAAAGAGACTTGCATCAAATTTGTGCATAAATGTGGTGTTGTGAGTGTGTCACAAGCGATTTGTGCGTATTTTTTTTTAAAGATTTGTGCATTTAGTTAGTTTCAAGGAGTTATAATTCTACTTTGTCCATGTGTAAATTGTATTTTGTATTTCTTGGAATTTCATAATTTTCGTACTTATGTACAAAATATACTGTATGAGTTACTAGGGCTGTGGATCGTTGCTTAGGTGATGATCCGATACGATTCAGGAATCAAGCTCAACGATTCACGAGTTGAACCACGATTCTTACTTTTTAATTTAATGTTTATTGCTATGAGAATATTTACTAGATGGAGGAAAATTGAAATTATTTGTATTAATCACCAACATTTATACATTTAATTAGAGCAATAGATCAGAATCAACAAAATTAATTAAAAAAAAACCCAAAAAGATTCAGATAGAAAGAAATTTTGTCATTTTAAACTTTTTTTTTGTCAGTCTTCTGGTTAAGTAGTAACACGAAGAGGATAAACATTACTGCCGTTTTGGATCATTTAACAACAAAACTTAAAAATGTTCCCCACATTTTTTTATCCTCAAAGTTCTTCAATATTTTTCAGTGTACAACCCGTGTGAAAAAAGTATTTTTTCCCTCCACAGCAGAATCCTCTGATTCATGTTGATTTCATCCTCCTTTCAGCAGCAGAAGCTGCGTTTCTTCAGAATAAGATGGAGTTTCGTTAATTGCTTCAACTGTTGAAGAGTTATCATAACCTAAAGAATGTAAACACTGAGATAAAGCTCAGATGTTAAAGCTAATTCATTTTTTCAGAAGTTATGTCAGTGAACAGAACTTCAGTCTCAGTTTTTGAACAGAAAAAACTCTCGCTAGTTTTACTTTGAAAACCGGAAGTTCCTCCGCAACTAAGCTGTGTTTACTTTCGGTTACTAACGCGGCTCTTTCTGCTTTGTTTTAGTTCGTAAACTTAAAATAATACATTAATCTGAATTCCAGAAGAAAAATACATCATTACCAGATAATATTCTGATCATATTTTACTACAATTTACTATATTTATAAAGATTTGCGATCTTGGACGTCATGAATATTCGTACTCGGATTTTCGGGAGCAGATCGCGAATACCCGAGCACCCGGGTACTCGTTACAGCCTTATGAGTTACAAGCAAAACAAATTCAAAGTTACGCACGAATCAGGGTGAGTCTATTTTCTCTCCATAGACCAGGTAAAACTTCAATCAAAACATGGAAAACTCAAGAACATATGGTCATCTTTGGATTTATGCATACAATATACACTATATAGCCTTTATGAATAAATGTTTGGCCCAATTTAATGAAAGAGACTAAAAATCATAGATTTAAATTGCATTTAAGAGACAATGGAGAGGAAACGTTTCTACTCCATTAATTATAATACAGTTAAATATCAATGTTTTTACATAATATTTATAAAAGTTGACAATGCTGGGAGCATTCTGGGGTGTAAAGTAGATTTAATTTGACCCTGTTGTCTTCTATTATTCATCCTTTTGAACTGTTTTAGAGAAAAACACTTCAACTGAACGTTTAAGTCTGGTTATGCAAACGGAGGTGAAATAACAGACTTGGGCAGAACTGGAGTTTCATTTTGTTTCTTTACTTGCTGCTCACTCTTATCTTCTAATTTTTCATAGATTACGTCACTCGAGTTAATAAATAAGGGCTGTGATTCTCATTGGTTTCAGCTCTGCTATATTTTCAGTTTGAGGCTCTTTAGTAAGTTTAACAGCTGCTCTGGTGCCATTTCAGTCGTGATAACTCCAGTTGAGTGTGACGAATACATGAGTACATTAAATGTATAGAAACATCTGTAAGTTTTTGCTTTAAAATATCACACGGTCATATTTACAAAGAAAGAGACAAAAATGTTAAAATAAAATTTAAACTACAGATGTGCTTCAAACAAAAAAAAAGGAAATCTTTCACAAATAATTATATCTAATAAAGAAAATCTAAAAGTGTATGAAACCAAAATTTATTTCTAATGTGACTGAAGAGGTTTTGCGGAACACCTTGAACCATTATGTAATTTACATGAGTAGTTAGCAAAGATCTGCATGTGAAAAATCAAATAAATACAGATTAGCTCCAGGGATTTCCACTCTTGCTCGTGGAAGCTTCATTGACAGCGAGTAAAGTCTACAGTTTCCAAACCAAACCCAGACAGCTGACACAGGATGGGTGTGCTAGTTTCCTCAATCAGTCAAACAAAAGACTCACATTTACTTCTTGTACAAGACGCAGCTAAAAGAGGAAGTGACAGATGGGTTGGGAAAGGGGGCTGTTACAGGCTGAAACAGGAAATAACATAAGCCCCACATGTGACACAGTCTGCAGCCAGGGCGAAAAAAAATAAAAAAATGTTTGATGAAACTGTAAAAAGGAAGAATCAGTATCTGTAAGCTTTGTTTTTCTTTTAACACATTTGAAGAAGGAAAACAATAAGAAATGTATCAATCTGACTACTAAAAAAAAAAAGGAAGATAATTTTATTTTCATTATTAATTAGAATAAACTTATAATTAAAGTATATTTTAACCAAAAACTAATAGACAAAGCTATAAATAGGTAATTTTAACAAAAAGTAGTTGAGGTTCTGTTAAAGTTAGATAAGGAAAAAAGGAAAACCATTTTGACAGAATAATCAGATTAGAGAGCATTGACCGAAGCAACAACAACAACAAAAATAATAAAAGTTTGACCTTCATTTCTGCCTTTTTGGTAACTTTCCCATATCGATCCTAACAGATTTCCACTGTTCAAACGTTCATAACGACAGTTCTTCAGCTGTAGATTACAACACAAGCTCTAAAAACAGGCTCAGCGGCGTGTTCGGACATATCTGATCAATTCCCTCTTAAATAAAAAAGAACCTCCCTCTGACTTTATCAGCGATACCTCATTATTCAAAGGTTGGATCGCACTGTATATAAAGAACTGGACAAAAACGGGTGAGACGTCACAATAAAAAATGACGTAATTCCAGTTCCAACCAAATGAAGTCAGTTCCGTCATCGTCGTCTTTCCGCGATATGACCAGCGCCAAACGCCAAAATCAGCCTGTGTCGGAAGACATCTGATTGGTCAGTTTGTAACCTGAATGAGTTATAGCAAAAATTTTGTAAAAAAAAAAATGAGGGTTGGCAAGAACATGTTAAAACTAAATCAAAGAGGAAGAATGGTTATTCTGACAAATAAAATGTCTGACTAATAGAGGTTTATTCTTCAATAGAAGCCGATGGGATTTTAGGACCAGTTCCTATTTAGAACCTCAGGGTGGAAGAGTCACTCAATCCACTTATCATATACAGTCAATAGTCTCACTTCTACCAGGCCGCTTTAATTTTTTGACCAACATCAGATAATTTACCCGTCATTGAACCAGATCTCTGCTGTCCGTCTTTCAGCAGAAATATTATCAGAGCAGTTTCTCGATGTGGATGTAGCCAAAGTTTGAACAAGATATCGTCACTTAGCAGCGATTGGTCTGAATCGGTCTGAGTTTCTATGAATATACTTGAATATTTTGCAATAAAGAAAAAGTATACTGAAAAATATTAGGATTATCAAGAATATGTTGAAAAGAAGAACGGTTACTGCGGCTAATAGAATGACTTTATGGAAGTCTACGAGATCTTGGGTACTTCCTGTTTGGTACGCCAGGGGGAAGGGGTCACTCGGTCCAGTTTTTTGTACAGTTAGTGCTGGGCGAGACACATATTGCGTGTTTCTCACTTGTGACAATTCAGTTATCTGTTACTTTAAATAAAATTAATGCAGAAAAGTAATCAATTTTTTCAGAGAATAACTGAAAATATACTTTATTGTGGTTAGGGCTGCCACGATTAGTCGACTAATCGACTATTAAAATAGTCGATTAGTCGTTACTTTATATTGTATGCAGTCAGAGTGTAGTAAAGTTGAAAGTTATAATAGCATTCTGCTAGCTTTTTGGACTATTTTGGCATTTATTAAGTTTTTTTAGGCTATTTTGGAGGTCAACTAATATTTAATGTACATGCTAGCTGTTTTGGCTAACTTGAGTTTTTTTTTTTTTTTTAGTTTTTTTAGATTATTTTTGAGTTTAACTGATATTTCAGCAGTATGATAGCTATTTTGGGTAATTTAGTTTTTTAGGCTAATTTGGAGTTTAGCTATTATTTTAGCAGCATGCTAGCTATCTTGGCTAACTTTGGCTCTTTTTATTTTTTGGCTAATTTGGCATTTAACTAATATTTCAGCTGGTTATCAGCTTCAGCGTCTTTATTTCCAGTTGACCCGATTAGTCGACTAATCGGAAAAAATAACTGGTGATTAGTCGACTATAAAAAATATTTTTTTAAAAATATAAAAAAGATATATATCGTTATTGTGATATAAATAATTTATACTGTGATAAACAATTTTTTCCATATTTCCCAGCACTACAGTCAGTGGGAGAAACTGAAGAAGATGGAGATGACCTGAAGACTAAAATTAAAAGCATCACAGAGATAAAGCTGATTTTTTAAAGTAGATGGGGTTTCCCGCCCACATTTTGAGGGGCCCAGCAAGCATGTTTGCAGAAAACAGCTGCTTTTAGCAGCAGTGGCTGGGGAAATGTGGCTACAGCCAACTGGAGTTAATACTAACAATCATTATCAAAAGGGCAACATGTTCTCTCTGAAATACAACAAGAACACTGGATTACAATTTTAGTAAAAAATAACTTTTTATGCCTAATGTAATCGTTTGAGGGTTGTTTACAGTCCGTGGAGTTTAACCATAGTCATCACCTCCATGACGGCATGGCTAATGGTCTCAATACAGCAGACACCGTGACAGCTCAAGCTGTTATTTACTGCAACTTCCCGCTCAAAAACCCTGCATCAGCAATGCTTTCCTCTAAGATTCTACAGACTGCATGTAGAACAGCCGTCACCGCTCTGGCTCTCCATGTTGGCAAACACGACTAACTTCATTCAGGTACAGCCAGAACACTCGTTCTGATCATTCTCAACAGCAGAGATCAGGTAACACGGATCGGGATGTGGTCTTCCTCCGAGCCAGCAGCGGGGAAGGCCGGTCCATTACGATGTATGGATTTAGTGTGTGTGATTCAAGGGGAGGAGAATTCAATAAAACCATGTCAGCAAGAAGCAGGTGGAGAAAAGCTGCAGGTTCTCTCATCTGTAGGGTTGTTAAATCCTAAAAGGACATTTGAAAGCTGTTCTAATCAACAGTGGAACACAGAGAGCGGTGAATCGAAATATCAGGAGAAGCAAGATTACATTAATGACAGCAACTATGCTATGCATCACAATAACGATATATATCACGATATACCACAATTAGTGCTGCCACTAAACGATTATTTCAATAGTCGACTAATCACCGATTATTTTTCCCGATTAGTCGACTAATCTGTTCATGCGCAAACTGGAAATAAAGATGCTGAAGTTGATAACCACCTAAAATATTAGTTAAATGCCAAATTAGCCAAAAAATAAAAAGAGCCAAAGTTAGCCTAAATAGCTAGCATGCTGCTGAAATAATAGCTAAACTCCAAATTAGCCTTAAAAAAAGTAAAGTACCCAAAATAGCTATCATACTGCTGAAATATTAGTTAAACTCAAAAATAGTCTAAAAAAACTTAAAAAAACTCAAGTTAGCCAAAACAGCTAGCATGTAGATTAAATACTCCAAAATAGCCTAAAAAAACTTAATAAATACCAAAATAGTCCAAAAAGCTAGCAGAATGCCATCATAACTTTCCACTTTACTACAATCTGACTGCATACAGTATAAAGTAACGACTAATCGACTATTTTAATAGTCGATTAGTCGACTAATCGTGGCAGCCCTAACCACAATAAAGTATATTTTCAGTTATTCTCTGAAAAAATTGATTACTTTTTCTGTGTGAAGCAGTTTAAATCTCGATCTGATCAGAAAATAAGTCATTTTATTCAAAAAATTTTGTTTTCAAGGAGTTTCTGCAGAGCGACGGTAGTTCATCCGAAATTTTCAAGAGAATCTGGCCACAGAGAAAAAAATATGGCGCTCGAAAATCAATAGCTGAAACCGGATGTAAAAAAACTTAATTTGCTGCCTTAGTCCTTGACCAGAACCCCCGCGTTTGAAAACGTTTTAAAGCGTTTTAAAGGTAAAGTTCCACTGTAATCGGGTAGTTACACAAACTTGAAAACTTGTTAATATTGACTTGAAAGAAATAAAACGATTAACGTTTTCTGATAGTTCTGAAAAGTTTTGAAAATGTCATTTTTGAAAGTGCTTCCTAAAGTTTAGGAAATTTCCGCTTATGCAACCGGCTAAAGTTGCGATTAAAAGTTTTTTCGGGCGCCATCTTGTAAATTTGTGGGGACAGAACTGTTGGCGCGGCGCAACCCCGCCTTCCATTTACCAATAACTAAGCTGTCTGTTAACACTCCCTACCGCTAGCTTACAGCCCCTCACAACCTAACATTACCAGTTCCAACAACAAATGCTGATCAATATTGGAGCTATCCAGTCTCACAGTTTTGATCCAGATTCCAGTTCAGACGACAAAAACAAAGACGTTCATGGATCGATTTGTCTGCAAGTGGATGCATCAATCAACCATTTTCAAAAATGTTTCTGCTCCTGAAAAAAAATACTCAGAAATCCAATTTTAAGATGAACTTTCTTTATACTTCACGTCATTTATCATCAGAAAAACAATACAAAAACATTTTAAAAACACAATTTTCCATCAGGCAGGATCTTAAAATGTTCTTTTTTTCTTTCAGGAGGATCAACCGTCTTAAATTTACTGCAAAGCTAACTGAAGTCCTGGATCAATTATAATATGTATGTTTGCCAGATACATATTGAAAAACATAATCCAAACTTTTTTTTAATTATTAATATATACACAGAAGGTGGTAAAAACAACTACATTTAAGGTAACAGTGGTGTTTTTCTCTATTTTTTTAGGGTATTCTTACAAAACAAAACTGATTTTAATCAGACTTCCTGAAAAATTACATCTAAATAAACTAAAAAAAAGGGCTACAGTCTTAATGGATCAGAATACTACGAAATAGGGCTGGGCGATAAAACGATAATTATTGATATCGCGATAGAACATTTTTTCAATAGAAGAATGAGTCTATCGCGATAGACTTTTATTTTGAAGGGTCCACAAATGACACTTGCTAGCGAACAGTTTCTCCTATTTAACGAGTAAAAGTTAGAGAGTTTGTCTCCACAGGGCGAGTAAGTGTTTGTATCTAATTATTGTGTTTATTATCTCTCATTTGGGACATTTTTTGGACTCCACTCCGCGTCCTTCGTCTGCATGAAAGCAACACAATAATGTCTCCAGTGAGGAGCGGCCGCTGTCGCACTCCTGCACCCAGCTAGCAATAGCCGGCAGGTAGAGCTAAGGCAAGCCGTTTGGGTCAAAATTAACCAGAAAAAACGCGGGTATGGCAGTGCGTCACCTGGACATGTACTATGGTTAATAATACTTATTTGATATATTTAAATGTTGCCACAGTTAGTTCCAATACAACAATTAATATAAAAAAAAAGAAAGTTTAATTCAAAAATTTTAATTTAATTTGGTGGGATAGATAGCATATTAAACATTCCTTTCTCTCAGTTTTTACAGACTTGTCTCAAGACATGTACATGTAATCAGAAAATACATGTTTTGTTTATGTTCAAAGCTCAAAATGTGTGAGTTAATGCTTTTAAGTACTTTTTTTAAAACATATATTTTTAACTTTTTAAAAAAAGAAATTTTAGGCTTTTATCTTCTTTATACTTGTTGCTTTTTTACTTGTTACTGATCTGAAAGATGATCCGAACCATGATCTTAAAGCCGTGACACGATCCGAGCCGTGTGTTTTGTGATCCGTTACACCTCTACTAAATCAACAAAAATAATTTGTAGTATATTAATACATTTTTATTATATGAACCCTGAAAACATTAGAATTTATTTGTAGACTTAATGCTTTGTTTTTTAATGGGACTGAAGAAACAGTTTAGTAGTCTAATATAAATAAATATAGTCAAATATAGTTATTTGGTTTATATCGTGATCAATATCGATATCGCGCAATATGTAAAAAGCTATATCGTGATATAAAAAAATCCCATATCGCCCAGCCCTACTGCGAAGCTAACTGAAGTCCTGGATCAATTATAATATGTATGTTTGCCAGATACATATTGAAAAACATAATCCAAACTTTTTTTTAATTATTGATATATACACAGAAGGTGGTAAAAACAACTACATTTAAGGTAACGGTGGTGTTTTTCTCTATTTTTTTAGGGTATTCTTACAAAACAAAAGTGATTTTAATCAGACTTCCTGAAAAATTACATCTAAATAAACTAAAAAAAAGTCTTAATGGATCAGAATACTACGAAATATCACATTCCTGTACTGTCTGCAGACAATCAAACCGCAGTATTTACTTCCTTTAAGGCCGTGCTGAACTGAAATCTCTGTCTTCACACTTTCTCTTCAGCTGAATATGAATGAATTTTCACAAAGGAACTAAAACACAAAAACACATTAGGCCACTATTGATATCTTATTTAGGGATTTCTCAGAAGAATGAGGCAGAAACATGAGCTGCAGCCAAAGGTGGGGAGGATTTCTCCGCCACTGCTTTTTTCCAGGGCAGAGGATACGCGGACCGGTCTCTGCGGACATGCGCTGAGACGCGGAGTCTGCAGCAGCAGGTCTTATCTTCAGAGCTCTCCCTGTAATTGCAGGATATTCAGCCTCTTTACCAACACATTCAAAGAACTGCAATCCAGTGCGTCATCCCGCTAACTGGAAAGCACGCTGCTGCTGCTGCTGCTGCTGCTTGTTGAGTAAACAAGATCAAGTCACCTTCAACACGCGGAGCATTCACCTGCTAACATAATGAAAAAGGTGCTTATTTGAGAGCAGGGCTGCCACGATTAGTCGACTAATCTGTTAAAATAGTCGATTAGTCGTTACTTTTGTATGATATGGAGTCAGAGTGTAGTAAAGTTGAAAGTTATAACGGCATTAACTAGCTTTTTGGACTATTTTTGCATTTATTAATGATTTTTAGGCCGTTTTGGAGTTTAGCTAAAATTTCAGCTACATGCCAAATTAACCTAAAAAGCTAAAGTTAGCCACAAAAGCTATCATTTAGCTGAAATATTAGCAAAATCTAAAGTTTTAGCTAAACTACTTTGGCTTGTTAAGGTCTATTTTTTTGTTTTTAATACTATTTTAGAGTTTAGCTAATATTTCAGCTAAATGCTAGCTATTTTGGCTAATTCAGGCTTTTTTCAATTTCTTTAGGCTAATTTGGAGTTTGGCTAAAATGTCAGCTACATGGAAGCAATTTTGGTTAATCCAGTTTTTTTTTCAATTTTTTTAGGCTAATTTAGAGTTTAGCTAATATTTCAGCTACATGCTAGCTATTTTGGCTAATTCAGGCTTTTTTCAATTTTTTTTAGGCTGTTTCAGAGTTTAGCTAATATTTCAGCTACATGCTAGCTATTTTGGCTAATTCAGGCTTTTTTCAAATTTTTTTAGGATAATTTAGAGTTTAGGTAATATTTCCGCTAAATTACAGCAATTTTGCAAATTCAGGCTTTTTTTTATTTTTTATTTTTTTGGCTAATATAAAGTTTAGCTAATATTTCAGCTATATGCAAGCTATTTTTCCTAATTCAGGCTTTTTTTTTATTTTTTAGGCTAATTTAGAGTTTAGGCTAATATTTCAGCTACATGCTAGCTATTATGTCTTATTCAGGCTTTCTTCAATTTTTTTAGGCTGTTTTGGAGTTTAGCTAATATGTCAGCTACATGATAGCTGTTGTAGCTAACTTGAGCTTTTTCAGTTTTTTAGGTTAATTTGGCATTTAACTAATATTTTAACTCAAACTTTGTGTAGCGTCTTTCATTCTGCTGAAACACAAAGTGCTTAAACATAAAAACAAATAAAATACATATTTAGTTTTCTATCTGCTTCAGCATTTTTAGCCATCAAGTTCAGAACTTTCAGCTATCAATTTCAGCGTTTTCAGCTATCAGCACAGAGTTTTCAGTAGCCAAATTCAACATTCACATCAGCATTATCCCAGGTAATCCTATATATCTAATGTTTAGTTAGTTTAAAGCTAATGATGCTTGCGATGTGTGTTTTACATCCAATTTTGCGTAATTTAGTTTTTTTGTTTGTTTTTAGGCTAATTTGGAGTTTAGCTATTATTTCAGCAGCATGCTAGCTATCTTGGCTAACTTTGGCTCTTTTTATTTTTTGGCTAATTTGGCATTTAACTAATATTTCAGCTGGTTATCAGCTTCAGCATCTTTATTTCCAGTTTGAGCATGACCCGATTAGTCGACTAATCGGAAAAAATAATCGTTCGACTATTAAAGTAATCGTTTGTGGCAGCACTAATTGAGAGACTACTGCAAAACAGAGCTGTTCTCATGGAGAAGAAAAGTGTCTTGTGTTTTCCTGAGAAACTCTACAGTAATTACACTTGGCACATTCTGAAGCGCTCCTACCAACTTTAATGAGCCGTCTTCACTGTCTGTACAAGTGCAGCCCAGTAACGTGTCAGATCGCACACTGATCAGACATGAAAATAAACGGCGTCTGGGCTCAAGCCTTTAAGCAACTTCTGAAACCGAACCTCCTGCAAGAAAAGATCCGGTCATTCCAGATTTTTGTTTTGGAAAAGTATGGACATTTTCCAAAATAATTGGTTCATAAAAACAAGTTTGAGGTGAAACTCCAGAAACATGTAGAGGCTAGAGAACAGAGGAATAGTTATTACTTCCTTGTAAGGAGAAGCCGGATTAAAACAACAAAGCTCCTCCATAAAAAAAAAGAAAAACGACCAGGTGTCGGTTTATGCAAGAACTAATCCTATGACAGAGAGATTTCTATAAAAAACTATTTCAGCTATATATGAATAAAGCACACATTAAGACATAAGATGTGCAATAAAACCACAATAGATAAAAGTTGATTTTATAACATAACATATTAGTGTCATAACACTCAACAAGAAGCTTCCATATTAAGTGGAGACAGATCATCTGAATTGCTACTCTAAACTGTTAACCATGATTGTCTCCAAAAGCTGCAGAACCAACAGGAAACTACTTTAGGAAACAGCTTTAAACTAACTAAAAACTAGATGTTTAGAACTATCTGCGATAATGCTAGTGTGAATGCTGGAAGCTGAATTTGGCCGCTGAAGATGCTGAAATTGATAGTAAAAAACGCTGAAGCTGATAGCTGAAAATGCTAAAGCTGATAGCTAGTTAAATGCTAGTTAAAATATAGTTAAATAGCAAATTAACCTAAAAATAAACTAAAAAAAAAAAAAACTTAGGTTAGCCAAAACAGCTAGTCTGTAGCTTAGAAAATAGCTAAATTTTAAAATGCCCCAAAAAACTGGAAAATAGCCTAAATTAGCTAAAACAGCTAGCATGTAACTATTAGCATGACTCCAAAACAGCCTGGAAAACTATTTAAAAAGCCTAAATTAGCTGAAATAGTTAGCATGCAGCAGAAATATCAGCTAAACTCCAAAATACCCTAAAAAACCTTGGTAAATGCCAAAATAGTCCAAAAATACATATATTTGGTGGTAACGAATAATCGATCATTAAATTAGTCGTCGACTATTTTAATGGTCAATTAGTCGACTAATCAACCATTAAAATAGACAGGCCCTAACTAACACAGGATTTGTTTGTTGAATATCGAGACACCCAAACACCGTTTTGCTGTTTTTAAACCTTGAGTCCTACATTTAAAGGTAGACTCCAATGAAAATTGTGTTTTTTAACATGTTCTTGTAGCATTTTTTCTGATAACGGCTGACATATTTGAAAAAAAAAAAAGATCAAAATTGCATTTCTGAGAATTTCTTCATTCCAATAGTTGCGAATCTGTAGTAAAAAAAAAAATGCAATTGGAAAAAGATTGCAGTTGTAACACAGAAGCTACAATCAGCAGATCACAACTTTCTGCTCTGCTCCATTCTGATCCATCCACTTTGCACCAATAATGTCAGCCCGGAGTTTTGAGGGAATGTTAGCTCGCAGTCCCAGTTATGGGTGAGGGACTCTAATTAACAGCGACCACTCTGCAGAAACTATGTCCTAGAAAATCATTTTAGAATATATATATAAAATAAGATCAGAGTGGGACTTTAAAGACTTGATAACTGTGCAAACATAAGAAAACTTCATTCATCCATAGAGTGAAAACATCTGTCTGTTTGCAGGCATGGCTGAAAAGCTGCAGAGAAAGCAGAAAGCAACGTCTTCTGATTCATTAAACCGCTGATAAAGATCCTGTCAGACGGACCTTTTCAGAGATAACAATGTTTTGGATATCTACAGCGAGATGACGAATAAAAACAGAAGAGTATTATAGTCGTTATTAATTCTGTACGACCACTATGGATCAAAAATGTGCAAAAGAAAACATCTCTTTCTACTCTTTCAGGTGATGACGTTTTTTTTTTTTTTTTTTTAACTTCCTCTAATACAAAAACACCTCTGACAATCTACAGAATTTGTGAAGTTTGAAAATGTAAAGTACATCAACATGATAAATGTAGTTATGCTGTTTGATGTAGACATAAAAGTAACGGAAGATAAAAGTAAATATCTGGTTTCCAAGACGATTCAGTTCTAACATACAAATTATGAAAATACCTTATTGAGTCCTGACAAAACTGAAATACTAACATGTACATATTCAAGGAAACATGATGTGTTCAATACAACTGGTGAAAGATGATTCAATTTTTATTTAACTTTTATTTTACCAGGAAATCCCATTGAGACTACATCTCTTTTTCAAGGGAGACCTGGTCCAAAAGGCATCAATACAAAATAAAATACAGGATAAAATTCAAGGCCACAATGACTCAATAAGTTTTAAATATGAAATGTTTTACAACAGGTGGCGGACCGCGGTCCGGACTGTTCTCTCAGGATCGGTGGAAACTGTCCCTGGAAAAATGACAGTCGGTGGGAAAAAATAACTAAGTAAATAAATCAGCGGGGAGACGTTTGCTGGCTATAACCAACGCAAACCCTAAAACAGAGATTATGACAGTTGTCATTCGAGCGGCTGGTTACGGAGGAGAGAAACGTGGTTCAGGCAACCGTTAAAAACAAAACTTAAACTTGGATCACTGGCGAATTTGAATAGATGACAAATATTGCCGAGTGTCCGCGTCATTACGAGTTCACCTGAAAACGTAGCAGAATCTGCAATCTTGGAAAGAGCAGTGGATGCGGAGAATAGAACATTTTAAAAGTGAATCGACATATTTTTATGGATTCATTCTTCCACCTGGGAGTTCTCATACGCTGTGAAATGGCGGCGTTGGTGTGAAATGTTGAAGCGGTGCAAATCTCGTAAATCTCGCTCCAGGCTTTTCCTTCACAGCTCTATTCTAATATACGAAAGACTCGGTCAAACAATTTCATTTGATTTCTCCTTTATGAATGATTATTGACATTTCCATCCGTCCATTTCATCCGGGGGGGGCAGCAGACTTCCCTCTCCCCGGTCACTTCCTCCAGCTCCTCTGGAGAGACTCCGAGGAGTTCCTATGCCAACCAAGAGATACAGTCTCTCCAGCGTGTCCTGGGCGTCCGCCCACTGGGACACACCCAGGTGGCGTCCAGGCGGCCCGGATGTCCGATCCACCTCAACTGGCTCTTCTGGATGTGGAGGAGAAGCGGCTCTACGAGCTTCTCACCCCATCTCTAAGGGAGCGTCCAGCCACCCTCTGGAGAAAAATCACTTCGGCTGCTTGTAGTCGGGATCTCGTTCTTTCAGTCAGGACCCAGTGGGCGGCTGTGGTGCAGTGGTAGGGCAGTCGTCTCACGATCGGAAGATAGTGGGTTCGATGCCCTGCCTGCCCATGTGTCGAAGTGTCCTTGGGCAAGACACTGAACCCTAAATTGCCTCTGGTGGGAGGTTGGCGCCAGTGTTCAGCAGCGGAGCCACCACCAGTGTATGAATGTGTGTGAATGGGTGAATGGGTCTGTGACTGTGAAGCGCTTTGGGCCTTCGAAGGAGGGTAGAAAGCGCTACACAAGTGTACGACATTTACCATTACCCAGAACTCATGACCGTAGAGTACTGGTAGCAGTAAATCAGGAGCTTTTACCTTCTGGCTCAGCTCTCTTTTAACCACAACAGACCGGTGCAGCAGTATCTACGGTACCTTTTTACCTTCCTTGAAGACTGAAAGCGCTTTACAGTCACATTCACTCACTGATAGCGGCTCTGCTGCCGAACGCTGGATCCAAACTTCCACCAGAGGCAAGGTGGGGTTCAGCGTCTTACCCAAGGACACTTCGACACACTTGCAAGATGGAATTGGAAGGAGAGGTCAATCAGCCTACCGCTACACCACGGCCAGCCCCCATCCATCACTATCAAGTCCAAGTCTCTGAGTGGTCAAAGTTCAACTGGTTCAACTTTCAAAGCATCTTCCGTTGATTGGGATTTTGTACGTAGAGTTGTGTAAAACGTGCATAACGAAACATGTGCGTTAAGATAAGAGTTTGTATTGGAAGTGGTCGCTCAAAAGTGTGTTTCCGATCCTGGTGTGAATCACACCAAAAGTAAACTTCCTAGAACGTTATATATTTATGACAGCTGTGAAGGCAAAGCTGATTTTCTCTCTTTCTTTTACAGTCACGTTGGTTTCATTAGAGTTTACATTCGTGGAATAAGAAGGGTGTGTTTATTGACTGGCATGTTTCTCACTTTTCTTTATCCTGACCAATCTGCCATTTTCAGCATGTTGTTGGTTTGGGTGGAGTAAGCTTCAATGAGAATAAGTGCTAACCATGACCTCAGTTTTGTAATGTGGTTACATGTCACACAACCAGAACAGCCAAATAACACGCTAAATAATCAATTGTCAGGGTTTTAAACTCTGTTTTCTTTGATAAGGCCTTAAAAGTGGAGGAGAACTGTATTGAAAAACCTTTAAGCAACAGATTTGTCAGCAAATCTACACTTCTGCTGAAACGCAAAGAAGCTTCCAGTCCTCCGAAGCCTGGGGGCAGTATTGCTGTTTATTTAGAAGATAACACGTTGTGAAATACGAGTTATACTGCACGAGTCTGTACTACTCCTGTGCAGCCCTGTCAAAGAATCATGCAAGCCGAGCTGTCTGTGCGAGATCAGAATCAGCGTTTTCAGCAACAGTTTCAGCCATCACCCGAGGCGTGCTAAGACAACGAGCTAAAAGAGCGCATTCCACTGAAAACGTTTCTGGATGCACGGATATCTGTACTACAATCTTTTAACTCAGAAAAAGGACAGAGTCCAGCTGATGCCAGTGAATAAGCAAGCAGTCTACATTTACAAAACAGCACGGATTGTTCTGCGTGTAACTGAAAGCATACATGTTCACAGAGGTATTTACTACCTTAAGAAACAACGAAATCCTGATTCAAAGAGAAGTGACCAAATTAACTCAGATGTTCACCAGAGGACCAGATGGATATCAGATGTCAATCACACACAGGAACCAGCAGGGAGACCTGTCAAGCCCCTCCCTTTTTTTCATGAGGCCTGAAGCCTGAATGAAGACCTGCTGCATTAACTAATGACTGTCTCTGGGGATAAGTAAGATGACAATCACTAACAGCCTTTTTTAGGAGAGATGTACGTGGAAGACACGTGCCAAACAGCCACTCTGAACATGATTGAACTAAACTTAAAACATTAAAATACAATACTTTAGAGCTGCCACGATAAGTCGACTAATCGACTTAAAATAGTCGACGACTAATTTAATAGTTGATTAATCGTTGCTTTATATTATATGGAGTCGGAGTGTAGTAAAATCGAAAATTATAATGGCGTTCTGCTAGCTTTTTGGACTATTTTTCATTTATTAAGGGTTTATTTTAGGTTATTTCGGAGTTTAGCTAATATTTCAGCTACATGCTAGCGGTTTTGGCTAACTTCGGCTTTTTTTGTTTTTTTTAGGCTAATTTGGAGTTAAGCAAATATTTCAGCTACATGCTAGCGGTTTTGGCTAACTTAGGCTTTTTCTTAGGCTAATTTGGAGTTTAGCAAATATTTCAGCTACATGCTAGCTGTTTTGGCTAACTTTAGATTTTTTTGTTTTTTAGGCTAATTTGGAGTTTAGCTAATATTTCAGCTACATGCTAGCGGTTTTGGCTAACTTCGGCTTTTTCTTAGGCTAATTTGGAGTTTAGCTAATATTTCAGCTACATGCTAACTGTTTTGGCTAACTTAGGCTTTTTCTTAGGCTAATTTTGGAGTTTAGCAAATATTTCAGCTACATGCTAACGGTTTTGGCTAACTTAAGCTTTTTTTGTTTTTTAGGCTAATTTGGAGTTTAGCTAATATTTCAGCTACATGCTAGCTGTTTTGGCTAACTTAGGCTTTTTCTTAGGCTAATTTGGAGTTTAGCAAATATTTCATCTTCATGCTATCTATTTTGGCTAATCTATGCTATTTTTTCGGCTAATTTGGAGTTTAGCAAATATTTCGGCTCCAAGCTAGCTAATTTTGATACTTTAGGCTTTTTTTCAGTTTTTTAGGTTAATTTGGCATTCAACTAATAATTTAGCTGGCTATCAGCTTCAGAGTTTTTACCTATTCAAATTCAGTTTACAGCATTCACACTAGCATTATCACAGGTAATGCTATAGATCTAGTTTTTAGTTAGTTTAAATCTAATGATGGTTAAGACGTGAGCTTCACATCCACTTTATGCATAACCTGATTAGTTGACTAATCAGAGAAAATAATCCGTGATGAGTCGACTGTTAAAATAATCGTTTCTGGCAGCCCTATTGTTCATAAACAGAAAAACAGAAGATTAAAAAAAATGTTCATGATACTAAAGTTTAAAAACCACATTATCAATCTAACCCAATTTGGTCAATACAGGTTCATAACAAAAATGTAACACAAAAAGGTGGGGGCCATTAAGATTTTTTAAAAATGTAAATTGCACAAATAATTTGCCTGAAAAGGTCAAACATGTGAGGGTGGGAAGTCTGTGAAGAGTTTCTCTTCCATTTGATGTAGACTTGTTGAAGACAAAACACAGACTCGCTGTCTTTTGTTTAGTATTTGCGTATTTTAGCGTCATTTCTGTCAAAAACAAGTCAGAAAGTTTACGAGAACGGAACAAACAATTCACATTCTAAACAAGACATTACAAGTTTTCATCCAGATACAAGTTTCACGTGCCATGACATGTTCTAAGCTGAAGCAGAGAATGGAAAATCTCTTATCTGCATGACAATCTGGTTCATCTCGATACGAAAACGCACGGCTGAAGACTGCCCGTGCACTCGCACCTTTCGGCTTCACTTCTTAACGATTTCAATGCCAAAAACCTTAAAGAGTGCAGAAACAAAGCGGTCCATCGGTTGCAGAGGGCTGCAGGCGCGCTATTGAGAGTGAAAGAAGGGCGGGTGGCAGCATCCAGCTCACCGCGTTTCCCCCGAAAGCACCTTCAGAGCTGCCACGTGCAATTAGAAACTCTTCTTTTTGGGGGGTTGTGGCTGACAGCTTACAACCGACAGTTGAAGGAAAACAACCTGAGATTTGTCCTTGTGAGCCAGTCGGTTAGCGTCATAACTGAGCCCGGCAGACTCCTTTAGATGTAAATATTCCGTACGTGAGATCAAGGCAAACGTCGTCAAATGGATTTAACAACTGATGGAGATGTTTTTGGTTTAATGCTCCACTGAGCCCATTTCATTTGACTGACTTCCTGGAAGGAAAAATAAAGCCCTTTTATGTTTTAGCGACATGATTCCACAGTACATATGATAAAGACTTTCAATGTCAAAGCTGTGACCTAAAGGCAAAAGCTGATGTGTGGGCCGCAAGCTCCTGCTCCACTCCATTCTGATGCTTCGTTCACACCGCCTTTGGCAATGCGCGTTCAAGCAACCACAAAAACTAAAAACTAGATACATTCACACTAGCACTATTAGCGCTTATGCTAATTTGAGCTGATAGCCAGCTAAAATATTAGTTAAAATCCAAATTAACCTAAAAATAAAAAAATTCTAAGCTAGCATTTATTTGAAATATTAGCCTAACTTCAAAACAGCCTAAAAAAACAAAAAAATCCTAAATTAGCAAAAACAGCTAGCAATCAGCTGAAATATTAGCCTAACTCTAAATTATCCTAAAAAAAATTAGATAAAATCCTAAATTAGGCAAAACAGCTAGCATGTACCTGAACTATTAGCTAAATTCCAAAATAGCCTCAAATTAAAAAAAAAGCTTAAGTTAGCCAAAACAGCTAGCATGTAACCGATATATTAGCTAAACTAAAAATAAAAAACAATAAAATCCTAAATTAGCAAAAACAGCTAGCAATCAGCTGAAATATTAGCCTAACTCTAAATTATCCTAAAAAAAATTAGATAAAATCCTAAATTAGGCAAAACAGCTAGCATGTACCTGAACTATTAGCTAAATTCCAAAATAGCCTCAAATTAAAAAAAAAGCTTAAGTTAGCCAAAACAGCTAGCATGTAACCGATATATTAGCTAAACTAAAAATAAAAAACAATAAAATCCTAAATTAGCAAAAATAGCTAGCAATCAGCTGAAATATTACCCTAACTCCAAATTAGCCTAAAAAAATTTGATAAAATTCTAAGTTAGCCAAAACAGCTAGCATGTAACCGATATATTAGCTAAACTAAAAATAAAAAACAAAAAAAGCCTAAATTAGCCAAAATAGCTAGCGTGTAGCTGAAATATTAGCCAAGTACATATTTAAGACCGTTTTTAGGTTCTACGTACAAAACACACGGCCATTGAACAGGTGTTGCAATCAACCAATCACAGACTTTGTAGTAACAAATAGATGGGATCCCTTCCAATTCCCTGAAATCATTTGAAAATTGAAGGAGAAACCAATAACTGTGCCCGTCTAAAATGACAAAAAATCCAAGTCGAAATTGAACCGTGAAAGAAATAGCCTGGAGCAAGATTAGTGAGATTTTGCACCAAGCCCCTTCCAACTGTAGGGGGCGAACAAGCACTAGTAAACGGTAGAAAAAGAAAAAAAAGAAACCCCTCTTAGCATGTCCATTACGAACACCATGAACCAGAATGCGTGTTTAGCATGTTCTTGAATGTAATTCCATGCCCGATATAAACGTAGCTGTGGACAAATAGATCCGTCTACGTCTACGTTTTTTTTCTTGTCTGAACTAGCGTCTGGTTCAGAACTGTACGACTGGATCGCTTCGATTTTGTAGATCACAGGTGACAGAGTCAAGGCCCAGGGGCCAGATCCGGCCCTCCAGGTACCGTATTTTCTGGAGTATAAGTCGCAAGGGCAAAAAAAACGTCTAATTAAGAAGAAGAAAATAATATACAAGTTTCGCTGGAGTACAAGTCGCACTTAAAGGAGAAAAGTCTGACGTTTAAGAACAAATCCACCAAGCCCAGCAGAGCTAAAAAATAAATAAATTATGAAATACAACAACATGAAAATGTTGATCAGTACAAGAAAAATATAAAAATTTAAGAGGTAAAAAATCAAAACTTCTCCTTCCGCTGTCAGTAGCAGTTGTTACAGGAAACAATCGCTAAAAGACAACTGGTGTCTACTGGGAAAATAACAAGTATAACAGCTTATTGATGTCTAAAACAACACAAACAAAAAAAAAAAAAATACAAATAAGTCGCTCCTGAGTATAAGTCGCACCCCTGGCAAAACTATCAAAAAATAACTGCGATTTATACTCTGGAAAATACGGTAATTTCATCCAGCCCCCCAGATCTTTTTACATAACCTAAAAATAAAAAAATTCTAAGTTAGCCAAAACTGCTAGCATGTATCTGAAATATATAGCCTAACTCCAAAACAGCCTAAAAAACAACAAAATCCTAAATTAGAGAAAATAGCTATTATTTTCAGATAAAAAATTTTAGCTCACATCTGCATTAGCCTAAAAAATTTGAAAAAATACGGTAATGTTATCTGTAATTTTATCCTGCCCTCCAGATCTTTTTACATAACCTAAAAATAAAAAAATTCAAAGTTAGCCAAAACTGCTAGCATGTATCTGAAATATTAGCCTAACTCCAAAACAGCCTAAAAAACAACAAAATCCTAAATTAGAGAAAATAGCTAGCATTTTCAGATAAAAAATATTAGCTTAACTCCGCATTAGCCTAAAAAATTTGAAAAAGTACGGTAATTTTATCTGTAATTTTATCCGGCCTTCCAGATCTTTTTACATAACCTAAAAATAAAAAAATTCTAAGTTAGCCAAAACTGCTAGCATGTATCTGAAATATTAGCCTAACTCCAAAACAGCCTAAAAAACAACAAAATCCTAAGTTAGAGAAAATAGCTAGCATTCAGCTGAAATATTAGCTTCACTCCAAATTATCCTAAAAAATTAAAAAATACGGTAATTTTATCTGTAATTTTATCCGTCCCTCCAGATCTTTTTATATAACCTAAAAATAAAAAAATTCTGAGTTAGCCAAAACTGCTAGCATGTATCTGAAATATTAGCCTAACTCCAAAACAGCCTAAAAAACAACAAAATCCTAAATTAGAGAAAATAGCTAGCATTCAGCTAAACAAAATTAGCTCAACTCCGCATTAGCCTAAAAAATTTGAAAAAATACGGTAATTTTATCAGTAATTATATCCGGCCCTCCAGATCTTTTTATATAATCTAAAAATAAAAAAATTCCAAATTAGCCAAAACTGCTAGCATGTATCTGAAATATTAGCCTAACTCCAAAACAGCCTAAAAAACAACAAAATCTTAAATTAGAGAAAATAGCTAGCATTCAGCTAAAAAATATTAGCTTAACTCCAAATTTGCCTAAAAAAATGGAAAAAAATTTTCTGTAATTTTATCCGCCCCCCCAGATCTTTTTATCTTGGCCTTATTTTTGACAAAATATATATTTTTATGGAGAGTAAAATATTGAAGATTATTTAATGTTCAAGTTGATTTACTCTGGAATAATATTCCAGCCAGTTTTAATTAATATTTATGTTAAAAAGCTACGTTTTTAAAGTTTTAAAAATGTTGTTTTAGTGCGTTCAGTAAATGTTTATCCTGTTCGGCCCGCCATCTAAAGTGGGTTTTGGCTCCCTGTGCGATTGAGTTTGACTGTGTTAAACCACATGTGTCAAAGTCAAGGCCCGGGGGCCAGATCCGGCCCTCCGGGTAATTCTATCCGGCCCTCCAGATCATTTTATTTCATTGTTATTAATGGCCTGATGCCCCACATTCTTGTGCTTATTTTTAACTTGTATAATTTTGACAGAATATATTTTTATGGAGAGTAAAATATTGAAAATTATTTAAGGTTTAAGTTGATTTATTCTGGAATAATATTCCTGTCTTTTTATTATTCAGATTTATGTTAAAAAGTTACAGTTTTAAAGTTTTAAAATATGGCATTTTTGGACTATTTTCTACGATCTTTTAGGCTATTTTGGAGTTTAGCTAACATTTCAGCTACATGCTAGCTGTTTTGGCTAATTTTGACTTAAAAAAAAAAGTTTTTTAGGCTGTTTAGAGTGAGAATAATATTAGATGCAAATATTTTGGCTAATTTAGGCTTTTTTCAGTTTTTTAGGCTATTTTGAAGATTAGCTACTTTTTTTCTTTAGTTTTTTTAGTTAATTTGGCATTTAGCTAAAATGTTACCTGGCTATCAAATTCAGTATTTTCAGATATCAATTTCAGCATCTTCAACTCTCAGAACGTAAGGTTTTAAAGTTTTATCCTGTTCGGCCCGCGACTTAAGGCGTGTTTTGGATTTTGGCCCCTTGTGTGATTGAGTTTGACACCCCTGTGTTAAAGGGTTATAAGCTGATAATTGATGCATCAAACGTCAAAAAAAAACATTTGATTTTTACTCCTGAATGGAGGAAGCAGCTGTGACTGAAATCTAAATAAATCCAACAGGAAAGCCTTCTTCCTAAAGTGGAGATCAGCACTGGAATGTGGAGCGGGAAACTCCTTAGAAAATTAGGAGAATCAGAGGAAAAAAAAACAAAAAAGTATTTTCTGTGTTTCTCATGTGTGTGTGTGTGTGTGTGTGTGTTGGGAACAGTCACGGCTGTTCACACTCTTTGCAAAAGGCCAGCCCACTCATTAACATGGAGTCTGTGCAAAGTCTGACCCTTCAGTTCAGTCCCACAGGGGAGAAAAGGAAGGAAAAAAAAAAAAAAAAAGAAAGAAAAGGCTTTTTTTTTTTTTTTCTCCTAACGGTCCTTGCAGATCTCACAGTCTATTATGGAGGAACAGGTTTTCATACTTTCCGAGTATTCACAGGTTTTGTTTCCCAAACACCAGCCCTTGTGTGTGTCACTTGTCTGACACTGAAGGACACAATGCTTGAACTTTATTTTTTTGGATAAATGTTTATGTTTCAGACTCACTCACCCAGCAGCAGCAGTTTCACTTCCCTCGCCGCTTTCTCTCCATCTTCTCGCAGGTTTTTGTCAATCATTTTTGACCTGTCGGCCGCGGCTTTTTCTTCCTGACTCACTGTACAACCCATGTTTCCCAGTGCTCGCTTCAGGACTGCAGCTGACGGGGGGGATTCACCTGGAGAAAAAAGGACTCAACCACTGAGTCCAAAAAAAAAAAAGTAATTTCTATGAGGCGCGAGGGCTCGAGTTGGCGACTTCCCCTTTTAATGAACGAAGCAGAGAGGGTTCTGCTAATTCAAAAATCAAAAATCAAACTCCTTCCTTCGAGAGGTTTCAACTTGATTTAAATTCCCACCAGAAGACTCGTTGGTGAATCAGTGGGTCCACATTTGAGGGTAAACGCCAGATCCGCTGTCTGAGAAAAGCGAACTTTTTTTTTTTTTTTTTCCTTTTTCTGTTCTGGACTCGAACCGAGTCCTCGGAGCGGACCACCGGGGCCGCGTCAGCGAGGTTCGGTCCACATTCAAACTATTCCAGCTGTTGAGAATCGAGCGCACCGATCCCAGCGGCCAGGTTACTCTTCTTCTTCTTCTTCTTCTACTCACAGGAATGTTTGATGTCCTGTCTGACACGCGCGCGCAGGTTTTTTTTTTTTTTTTTCCCCCGTCAGCCTCGTGCTCCTGGTCTTTGCCTCGCGCACAGATTTGTCACGTTTAAAAGCCACACCCGAAGCCGCCGTAAAAGTTACGCTCCGTCCGACGGAACAGCTACAACAGCGCCGTCACCTCCGAGTCCAAACCCCGCAGCTTCAGGGCCAACCTTAACGGAGCGCGGAGGAAGAGAAGGGGGGCGGCGAAAGGCACTCTGGGTAATGTAGTCAGCTACTGTCCACCAGGAAACGAAAGAAAACAGATTCAGTTTATTCATATCTACGTTTATATTTTCATACTAAATTCATAACATTTAGTAAAATATTTATTTTAAAAAGTAAAAAAGTTGTAAGAAATATTTGTGCTGTTTATATTTTTCATTAAAAGGGAAATTGTGAAATTATAAGCTACATGTTTTACTTATTATTGATTCTTGTTTTATCTTGGTACCTTGTAGCACAACTTCTTTTTTATGTCATATAGTCAATCACTTCATATTTATTTTATTCCTATCAGCAGAAATTCAAGAGCCAAATTTTAGCAGCCGCTCAATGTACGCTAGTCAGCCGCCTAGTGGACAGCGTAGCGAGATAGCCCTGCTAGCCCCTCGCTACCTCGTTACGCTGTCCACTAGGCAGCTAGCTAGAGTAGCGAGCCGGAATATTGAGTTAGCCAATAGCGTAGCAAGCTAGAAAGGGCCAGGAGAGTTAGCTTGCTACGCTATCTGCTTCAGTTGGCACTCAGTAGGCTGACTCGCTAAGCAGACGCTCAGTGGAGGCTAGTCAGCCGTCTAGTAGACGGTGTTGCGAGATAGCTCTGCTAGCCCCTCGCTACCTCGTTACACTGTCCACTAGGCAGCCAGCTAGAGTAGCGAGCCAAAATATTGAGTTCCCACTTTAGCCAATAGCGTAGCAAGCTAGGAAGGACCAGGAGAGTTAGTTTGCTACGCTATCGGCTTCAGTGGGCACTCAGAAGGCCGGCTCGCTACGCTAAGCAGACGCTCAGTGGAGGCTAGTCAGCCGCCTAGTGGACAGTGTAGCAAGATAGCTCCGCTAGCCCCTCGCTACCTCGTTACGCTGTCCACTAGGCAGCTAGCTAGAGTAGCGAGCCGAAATATTGAGTCCCCACTTAAGCCAATAGTGTAGCAAGCTAGGAAGGGCCAGGAGAGTTAGCTTGCTACGCTATCGGCTTCAGTTGGCACTCAGTAGGCTGACTCGCTAAGCAGACGCTCAGTAGAGGCTAGTCAGCCGCCTAGTAGACGGTGTTGCAAGATAGCTCTGCTAGCCCCTTACTAGCTCACTACGCTGTCCACTAGGTGGCTGGCTAGCGTAGCGTGCTAGCCTACGGAGTGCCCACTTAAGCCAATGTGGGCTAACACGAAAACTGCAGACAAACCCTTCCAAGGTCCACATTTTCTGCCCACTTTTAAACCACTTGGCCATGCTGGCTGGATTCCCTTTTTGGATTTTTTTTCCTGCTACATATCCATCAATAAAAGTAAATGCACAAGCTAACTTTTGATAAACCATCAGAGGCTTTATTAGTTCAGTGTACAGATCAATGTATTATTTTTATTACTTAATACATTCAAAGCTTGGTTCAAACTTGTTACCTGTTTTTCAGGTAACAGGGTGGCAAACCTTTACTAATATTAGCTTTCTCTCAGGACTAAAAGCTAGCAGATTTGTTAACAAGGAAAAATCAATTTTCTCCAAGCATCCTTTTGTCTTAGTTTTTGTAAAAATGTCTCAAGTCAAGCAAATGTAGTCAGGAACGTCATGTTTTGGTATTTTTTCTGAATTATTTGAAATATGATGAGTAGAATCCAAAACGTCCTCCATTTTTGGAATATTCCATTTATTTTTATATTTGTTTCTTTGGTGTCTTTCTAACAGAGCGGACGTCTGTCAGTCTTGTTGTTTCAGACTAACAACTTTAATACTTTTGACCTGCTTCTGTTAACTTATTTTAGTTTTTCTAGGGCACTTCTGGTTTTGTTTAAAAGTAAATAACCTACATTTTAATTTTATAAACTAAACTGACTAAAGTTGTGGGTTCTCTCTACCAAGAATTCTTCTTGTGCTTTAGCTGTACAAAAAAATAAATTAAGTATACTAATTATTAATACATGCACTAACTCTCATCTAAATATAAAAGGAAACTTTTAAATAATTTTAGCAAAGAATCTGTTATCCTGCAGTTTGAATGGAACAACACTAGAAGTATATACTCACATCAATTTTAGCATTTGTTTCCATTTTAAAAGAAATGTAAAATCGGTTGAATTATTTTCTGCACAGTGAAAGTAATAACATATTTTGGACATATTCAAAATACTTCTCCTAAATTTGTTTGAGTTTACTGCAGCTCTTTAACCTTAAAAGCTCATAGCTAAACTCTTTTAATACTGTCATTAGCTGAAAAATGTAGTTTTAAAAAATATTTTCATCTTCAGATATTTTCATTTTTGTATGGAGTTTAATGAGTTATTTTCCCTTATTTTACTCCTGAAGCTCAGGCTTGGATAGCCTTATAGCGCACCCCTGTGGACATGATCTGAAACTGAAACTTTCATCAGTTTAGAACAGGGGTGTCAAACTCAATCACACAAGCGGCCAAAATCCAAAACACGCCTTAAGTCGCGGGCCGAACAGGATAAAACTTTAAAACCTTACGTTCTGAGAGTTGAAGATGCTGAAATTGATATCTGAAAATACTGAATTTGATAGCCAGGTAACATTTTAGCTAAATGCCAAATTAACTAAAAAAAACTAAGAAAAAAAAAAGTAGCTAATCTTCAAAATAGCCTAAAAAAAAAAAAAAAGCCTAAATTAGCCAAAATATCGTGCATGTAATATTATTCTCACTCTAAACAGCCTAAAAAACTTTTTTTTTTAAGTCAAAATTAGCCAAAACAGCTAGCATGTAGCTGAAATGTTAGCTAAACTCCAAAATAGCCTAAAAGATCGTAGAAAATAGTCCAAAAATGCCATATTTTAAAACTTAAAACTGTGACTTTTTAACATAAATCTGAATAATAAAAAGACAGGAATATTATTCCAGAATAAATCAACTTAAACCTTAAATAATTTCAATATTTTACTCTCCATAAAATATATTCTGTCAAAATTATACAAGTTAAAAATAAGCGCAAGATGGTGGGGCATCAGGCCATTAATAACTATGAAATAAAATGATCTGGAGGGCCGGATAGAATTACCCGGAGGGCCGGATCTGGCCCCCGGGCCTTGACTTTGACACGTGTGGTTTAACACAGTCAAACTCAATCGCACAGGGAGCCAAAACCCACTTTAGATGGCGGGCCGAACAGGATAAACGTTTACTGAACGCACTAAAACAACATTTTTAAAACTTTAAAAACGTAGCTTTTTAACATAAATATTAATTAAAACTGACTGGAATATTATTCCAGAGTAAATCAACTTGAACATTAAATAATCTTCAATATTTTACTCTCCATAAAAATATATTCTGTCAAAATTATACAAGTTAAAAATAAGCGCAAGATGGTGGGGCATCAGGCCATTAATAACTATGAAATAAAATGATCTGGAGGGCCGGATAGAATTACCCGGAGGGCCTGATCTGGCCCCCGGGCCTTGACTTTGACACATGTGGTTTAGAGAGCGTTTTAGCAACAACCACAACAGATGTACGAGTGGAAAAACAATATTTGACAACGTGGCTTGTTACCCCATTATTTTTATTGCAATATTGGTTACAGTACAATAAATGCCAGCAAATATTAAAATATATAGAGGTACAAGAAAATAGACATGAATTAAAGGACAACAAGGTTTAAAAGCACTTTGAAGTTATTACACTTATTTAACTATATCTTTATTTGCTATTTACATTATTCAAACTAGATATGAATATAGAATATAAAGGGTATACTTTTATATACATTATATATAAATACTGGCCAATATCAATATTTCATATGTTACTTTTTCATTTCCAGAAATCAAATCGAGGGAGGCTAATACAGAGGTATAAATAAAACGGAGATCATTTTGCATCAGCCACTAAACACAGTTCACCTCCGTTTTGATATTTTGTTGTGTGTGCAACATTAGATATTCAAATGTCTCGAGCATAAATAGAGCGAGAGGTTCAGCCTGGAAACAGGATGTGCAAAGATAAACACAACCACTACACAACAACAAACACAGAGTAACTCTTCAGTGGCTGATTCAGATGATTACTCGTCACACAAACGCACAAAGACAACAAAACATGAAGATGCGACGAGAAAAATGATTTGAGACAGCAAAAATGTTACTTGCTGATGTAGTAGAGTTTATCATTTCAAAAATATAACCAAATGCAATCCAGTACACCAGCTCACGAATAACAACTCCAGGTTACTATCTGCCGAGAAGCAGCAGGGAAGACGGACGTGCAAAGACCTTTATCACTACAGAGTGTAAGACAAACAAAGAAACAAAAAAACAAATAATCTTCTTGCAACTGATCCAATCAACACACCCAAATTATTTTCAACATCCAAGTTTTAAACAGCAGTTAATCTATCAATGACAGATGACCAACACCACAGCTACGCATCTAAATGCAGGGTTAAACGACACAAATGTATCAAAAATACTTACATAGTTCTATGTTTTTTTATTTGTGTTTTCATAGGCATCACACACATAAAAGTTCCAACATTACATCCAATAAATTAGTTATTTAAGGAGGCCAGAGTTGCATACTGATGATCACGAAAACTCCCAGGAAAGCTCCTTTTAGAGAAACACTTCACCCTCGGCAAAAAGTTTTTTTTATAAAGGATAATCGAGTATAAGTAAAGCAAGTGTCTGTGAAGTATACTAACTGACTAATTTGGAACATTTTAATTTTACAATACACACAAAAAGTAAACAAGTATACCTTCTCACTTTTAATACATACTATGTATACTTGTACACTTAAACCAGGGGTTCTAAAAGTTTTTGTGGCCCTCAATATATCATAACCAGCTTTAAATTGCTTAAAAAAAAAAAATCATTTTTGTTTTGTGGTTTCTGGCGACATTTGCAGGGGAAAAGTGTAACTGCACCCAGGTGTCACTTGTGAAGTGTATTTATTTGACAACAGAAAGGAAATAGAAATGGAGTCAGAGCAGGTTCCTTTGAGGAAAAAAAACGTGTTGGCGAGGAAACAAAATGCGCTTTCAAGCTAAGTGGACAAATGATTACTTTGTCGTACCTCATGGGCTGGATAAATTCATTTGCAAGCAGGTAAATCGTCTCTGTTACCAATCATAAAAACTATGACAAATTTACTGGTTAGGAGTGCAGCAATAAGCTCCAACAACGAGCAGAGAATGTTTACAAAAATGGCAAAATCCAGTGAAGCTGTGACAGAAGCTAGCTACAGTTATGGCTTCAGAAATGACCCGGTG
The DNA here is from genome assembly GCA_003999625.1 of Oryzias javanicus. NCBI lineage: Eukaryota > Metazoa > Chordata > Actinopteri > Beloniformes > Adrianichthyidae > Oryzias > Oryzias javanicus. Next base: position 35,168,781 of record CM012441.1, read on the forward strand.
TTGTGCCAAGATATGTTCCCCCGCCAGAAAGTGTTTCCCGCTCGTTAATTTGTTACTCAAAGCTCATATTTTGTCCTAAATTATTTGAAACCCCCCCAAAAAAAAAATTGAAATTGGATGTTCAAAACTTTTTGCTGTTCTAAAATAAACTTGATTATTTGCAGTTTCAAATATTCTGTTTTTTTAGGTTTCAGAACTCAAAAATTCAATTCTTGGGACAACTTCAGACTATGATAGTTCAGACAATACGGACATTTTCTGACTGCAATTATCCAAATATGCAGAAAAATATGCAAATATGACAAAAAACTCCCCCACAGCCCCAGAATAAAGCTTACTCTAATAATTCCCCTTCTTTTAACACTTTTTGGGGCAAAATACGAGTGTTATAAAAATAAATCAACGATGCCTGAGAGCGGGGAAACAAATTCTGGCAGGGGCAACGTACCTTGACACAACACCGGTGTAGAAAACCCTTCAGTAACAGGGAGTTTGTTAAAGAATATCTGCTAAAGGTCTGATGTTCACCAAAATTGATATTTCTCATTTAAAACTATGTTTCAAATCTGTGCAATTTGTTAACTGTACTCTTGTTCTTTGACGTTATTAAAAACAGTTTGTATTTTATTTATCTATTTTTTTCACCAAAATTGGCCCCCAGTCTAATGTCGAGTTCTTAATTCGGCTCTCCGCTACAAAAACTTTGCGAACCCCTGACTTACTTTTTGCTAAGGGCATGTTTGACAACTACCAATACTTTTCTAAAATAAAAAAAAATAAAGTTGATAATCAATTGCTTCTAATTGAAGGTGTGCTATTGAATGTGCTTGTTCACGTTACCTCAATAACACACGAGTTGTGCTTGTCAAAGGAAAAAAGTGCTAATGCTAACCACTCAGAAGCTGATTGTTAAAGAGATTTACATTTCATATCCATGTCACTATTATTAGGATTTAAGTTTGTGCTCCAGTTAGAAATATTCACAACCAACACACGGATACCAACCACCTCAAGAAGTCACCCTGTTGTTGTTGTTGTTGCTTTTTACATGTTTTGGTTTTCTCTCACTGTGTCAGAGAAAAAAAAAAAAAGAAGAAGAAGAAATGCCTCGGTAATAAGAAACGATGATCAGAGACTTTCTTTTGCTTTACACTTTTTCAGTACCATTTCTCTACGTTGCCTTCACACTCTTCAGACTGAAAACTGGGGTCTCAAGCCTCGTTTTTACTGAGCGGTCCGGACCGGACTGGACTTTTGGTACTTTACTGGTACCATTTCTGGTCCCCCCGTTGGTCGTACGTCCATAGAAAAATGGAATGGACCCATGAGGGCGGAGCTTCTGTCGTCACACGCCGTAACCCATTGATTGGCGGAAAGGTTTTACATAGGGCTGGGTTGATAAAATCGATTAATCAATTTGAATTGATTTAAGCTTAACAGATCAATTCATTAGAATATGCATTGATTTAGCACATAAAGCTAGCTTGATGCTAACGTTTAACGGAATTTCCCATAGGGCGGTTATTGCTAACGCTCCTAAACATTCATCGCTGACTAAATGAACATCTTTAAACTCACAGGGATACATTTTCCAAACTCTTTAAACGAAATATTTATTTTTTTGGAAGAATTTTTGGTCTAAAACATAATTTTTTGCTCCTACTTTCTTCTTCTTCTTGAATAAGGTGTAATGCTATAGCGCAATTGCCACCTGGTGGCCAAACTGAAACGCCCTCCAGAAGAAGCAGAACAATGTTTACAATGTTAATGAACATTTTTGAACAAATGTGTAAACTCAAAATTGAATTGAAAAATCTCTTAATCGAATCGATCCAGGCTCTTGTGAGTCAAATCGAATCTTTTCTGGAAATCATAATCAATACCCAACCACAGTTGTAGAACAGGAAGCGCCCGATCAGCTCTTTTCCCAACTGAAAGTTTTGTCCTCTTTTTGTCTGTTTTCTTCTTTTCTCCTCCCCGCAATCTTCAACCAAAGAATAATAACTTCTTCACATACAGTATTTCCCCTTATTAACCGGGGGGTTGGGGACCGGAGACACGCCCAATCCACCAATAGGGAGACACCCCATCCCCCGTCTCTGTTTCACCCAACCCCCACAGCCGAAGTAAGTCCGTTACCGATCCGTCAAAAACACTTTGTGAAACATTTATTGAAGAACGTCGGAGTATTGCTCAGCATAAAGAGTTTTCTTTTCCTTTTTAATTCAGAACAATAAACTGTTCCACGGCGTAGAGGCCGGCTTCATCCATACTGAACACCTGATCCGGATTATAATGATCCTCCACGGTTTTCTTTTTCATTTTCCGTCTTTTTTTCTGAGTCCGCTGATGCAGCTTTTCTTTCGCTGTAGCTGCAGCCGCGTCATTGGTCCACGGCCCGCATGCGCTTTGATGGTCAATGGAAATGCCCGGACCGTTCTAAACCGGCCAAAGGGGGCTGAACAGGTCCGTACCGCTCAGTGGAAGCGAGGATTTAGATTCTTGAACATGGATTAGGATTAGGGCTGGGTTGAAAAAATCGATTAAGATTAATAGATCAAGAATCGATTCACAAAAGCCATAAATAGATTTAGCACAGAAAGCTAAAGTTCGCTAGCTTGATGCTAACATTTATAGGACGGCTAATGCTAACGCTCGGTCGGCTTAAAAATACATTGCTGACAAAATGAAGAATCTTTATAAACTCACAGGCATGAAATTTCCAAACTCTTTGAAGGAAATATTTTTTTAAAAGAGACAATTTGTGGTCCAAGACATTTATACTGTCGTCTTCTTCTTGAATAAGGTGTGATGCTATAGCGCAATCGCCACCTAGTGGCCAAACTGAAACGTCCTCCAGGAGAAGCAGAACAATGTTTACAATGTTAAAGATCTGAACATTTACAATATGTGAACTGTATCAGATTAATATAAATATATTCAAATTATATGGTGGATTATTAATGTATTTCTAAACAAATGTGTAAATTCAAATTTGAATTGAATGAAATTAAAAAATCGAAAGAATCGAAAAAAATCGGAATCGGAATCGATTCAGGGTCTTGTGAATCGAATCGAATCGTTTCTGGAAATTTTAATCGATACCCAGCCCTAGTTAGGACATTTAGCATGAAGTTGGCGTTAGCTAGTACTGCATCATCTGAGGTTTTCCATTAGCTCTGACTTTTTTATTTGAAGGCATATCTTATTTAAATCCTGTATAAAAAATGTGCTCAGACCCCGCTTAACAAGAGGTGAGAATGTTGAAACCTCCGAGATAGAAAACAAGCAGCAGCAGCACAAGTCTTCCAAACAAAAACAAAGGGCCGTACATTTCATGACAAACATCAGTCTTGAATCAAACTCGAAGCCGTAAAGCAAATAATTATTTGCACCCAAAGTGCTAAACTTGTCCTCACACCTGCACAGTAACTTTTAGAAGCACTTTCTTCAGCAGCTTAACAGAGTGGGATAAGGTAGTTATACAGACATTTCAACAAAGAACAATGACGGGACGTAAAAATGAGGACATTTCATTCATTGGTTAACAGGACAGGGCCTCGTGGCGTGAACCAGTCTTTCACTACGACACAGCACAAACAGTGACAGGCCACATGTTTACCACGGCTGGATTCAAGGTTTCTACATTGTTGCTTTTGGGTTTGAAATCACAAGGCACAACCTTAGACTGTCACCATCAATCCTAACACAACTGGCCTCTGACTGAACTCCCAAGAAACTTCATTGGCCAGGACCTCAAAGTACACGACAGGATCGAGCCTCGAGGAGTTTCAGTCTCCAAGGCCGACGATCTCTAATGAAAGGGACGAAACAAAAACATGAAAACACAAATCAAAGTCGAAAGTATGAAACCTGAACAGAGAATTCAAGGGCCTTAGTGACCACTGCTGGCTTTACTGGTGCCAGAGGTCCAGTCCATGATGATAAAGCTGAGACTCATTATCATAAACAAGAAGCCGATCCCGGCAAAACAGGCAGCCTGGAAGAGAGAGGAGAAAAAATACGTTAACACCCCAAAATTCAATGGAGTTCTCTGCAAGTATAGTCAGAAAAAACACAAACAAAAAAATTAAGCCCAGATTTATTAAAAGTCACTATTTTACCAAAAACAAACACTTAATCTACCAGAAAGTATGTATTTCTTTTCAAAAAACTTGGTGTCAGTTCTATAAATAATAACAAATTTGTTAAATATTATTCTTGCAAAACTTTCCTCACTAAATAAGAAAGCTGTTAGTGTTCAAACATCCATTTCTACCACCAACCACCAGAGGGAGCTCTCACCAGATCACTGACGGTCCCTGCTCCCTTCCTCCTTCCTCTACTACATCTCCCATGATCCATCAGTCTCTGGTGCAAGCCCTCCTTAGTTGTCTCTCATCATGTCATCACCCACTCTGTATATTTCCCTCTCCGACCTCTGCTCAGTGCGAAGTCTTGTTTAGTTTTCCAACAGTCTGAGCGTACCTTCTTTGTCTTGGACTTTGACTATGTTCATGTCTTTCCCTTGCTCATTAAACCGTTTGCACATGGATCCAAACGTCTCAGCTTCTTCGTCACAAAAGCAGATATATTTGTGTTACCATTATCTTTTATCATTTAAAGACACACTCCAATGAAAATTGTGTTTTTTGTTGTTTTTAACTTGTTCTTTAGCATTTTTTCTCATAAATGAGGACATAGGTCAGTGCTAGTTTTACTGGATCTCAGTAGGGCTGCCACAAACGATTATTTTAATAGTCGACTAATCATCGATTAATTTTTCCGATTAGTCGACTAATCGGATCATGGACAAAGTGGATGTAAAGAAAATCTGAAATATGATTAGCTTTAAAACAAAAAAATCCTAAATAAGCTTAAATCGCTAGCATATAGCTGAAATATTAGCTAAACTCCAAATTAGTCTAAAAAACTTAAAAAATTCCAAATTAGCCAAAATAGCTAGCATGTAGCTGAAGACATAGCAAAACTCCAAATTAGCCTAAAAAACTGTAAAAATCCCAAATTAGCCAAAATAGCTAACATATAGCTGAAATATTAGCTAAACTCCAAAATAGCCTTAAAAAACTGTAAAAAAAAAAATCCCAAATTAGCTAAAATAGTGAAATATTAGCTAAACTCCAAATTAGCCCTAAAAAACTGTAAAAATTCCAAATTAGCCAAAATAGGTAGCATGTAGCTGGAATAATAGAAAAACTCCAAATTAGCCTAAAAAACTCCAAACATTTAGAATTAGCTAGCTAACATGTAAATGAAATATTAGCTAAACTCCAAATTTGCCTACAAAACTGAAAAAATCCTAAATTAGCCAAAAGAGCTAATATATAGCTGAAATATTATCTAAATTCCAAATTAGCCTAAAAAACTGAAAAAGCCTAAATCAGCCAAAATAGCTAGCATGAAGCTAAAATATTAGCTAAACTCCAAAATAGCCTGAAAACCCTTAATAAATGCCAAAATAGTCTAAAAAGCTAGCAGAATGTCATTATAACTTTCAACTTTACTACAGCCTGACTCCATATATTATAAAGTAACGACTAATCGACTATTAAATTAGTTGTCGACTATTTTAATAGTCATCGATTAGTCGACTCATCGTGGCAGCCCTAGATCTCAGTGCTTCATTTGACACAGTCGACTACGCTACACTACTCAGACCACCGGAAAACTGGGCGGGTCTGACTAAACCGGTTCAAAACCTACTTGGAAAACAGGAAAAATTTGGTGTCAGTTGGTAACTTCACAACTGAGCCAACAGAAATTACATGTGGAGTCCCCCAAGGCTCCATTCTGGGGCCACTTCTATTTAGCCCCCACTGGCCCAGGTTATAAAGAACAACAACATTAGTTACCATAGCTATGCAGATGACACACAGATGTATATTCCATTGACACCAGGAGACCGAGGCCCTGTACAGACTCTTGGTAAATGCATTGAGGGCATTAATGATTGGATATCCCACAACTTACTTCAGTTAAACAAAACTGAGGTTATTGTCTTTGGGGCTAAAGAAAAAGGTTGGACGTCACCATAGAGCTTCAATTTATTCATTTAAAAACTACCAAACTGGCTAGAAACTTGGGTGATGGACACAGACCTACATTTTGATAAACACATTTAGACAGTCAGTGTCCTCTGCAGGTCTGGAAATACTTTTAAAATCTATTTTATGTTAATTCTGTGTCATTATTATTTTTGTCATTTATTGTATTATTTCCATGTCGGTGCAATGATTTTAAAAAAATGTGTGCTTCAAATTAAATGTAATATTATTCATTTAAAAATTCGATTATTTTTTGTAAAGACTCCTCACCAGGATTTTGGGAACAGACCGCAGAGGCTCCTCTTCTTTGGGTACAATACGAATGTAGAAGATGGCAGGAAATATGAAGATGAGGCAGGGGGCAGAGGTGGCACCTGGAAAGAACGAGGAAGACACTCAATCATGATATAACTGTATTTTATCAATAATCCTTCCTGTTCAAATTTTAAATTGTTTGTAAACTATATGCAAATATTTCTTATATACTAATATTTCAGTTCATATGAAATATATTAATATTTAAAAGCAGAGTTTGAACTTTTGTTATTGTTTTTTTCCTTAATATCTTAACCCACCTACATTTGTTACGTAATTTTTAATCATAAACAGATATTTAACAATGAATGACAATATTTAAAACTCCAAAAACTAAGTAAACGTTCATAAACGTTATATTTTTTTTAAATATTTAGCAAAATATAAACCATAGGAAATGAATGAGAAGTTGCTCAAATCCTTCAAAACTTTGAAACTTGTGAACTTCTGTATATATTTCCAGCTATAGAGAAACCATTTAAACTTTAAAATGTTTAGCAACGACTGGGTTTTAGGCCAATTTGGGAATCAACTTTTATTTTAGCAAGATGTTAGCTGTTTTTGGCTAGTAGAGACATTCTTCCAGTTTTTTTAGGCTAATTTGGAATTTAGCTAATATTTTACTACAGCTAGTTTTGGCATAGCTTTTATTGGCTTCCCCCTTTAAAGTTTAGCTAATATTTTAGTATTATGCTAGCTGTTTTGGCTAATTTAACTTTTATTCCCTTAGCCTTTAGGCTAATTTGGAGTTTAGCTAATATTTTAGCATTAGGCTAGCTGTTTAGGCTAATTTAGACATGTTTCCAGGTTTTTAGGCTAATTTGGAGTTTAACTAATATTTTAACAATATGCTAGCTGTTTTGGCTAATTAAAAAAATCCTGCTTTTATGCTAATTTGGAGTTTAGCTAATATTTTAGTATAATGCTAGCTGTTTTGGCTAATTTTACATTTTTTTCCTTAGCCTTTAGGCTAATTTGGAGTTTAGCTAATATATTAGCATCAGTTTGGCTGTTTAGGCTCATTTTTTTAGAAAAAAAAATGAGTTTAGCCAGTATTTTAGTATTATGCTAGCTATTTTGGCTAGGTCAGACATGTTTCCCGTTTTTAAGCTAATTTGGAGTTTAGCTAATATTTAAGCATAATGCTAGCTGTTTTGGCTAATTAAAAAAAAAGTCCTTAGCCTTTCGGCTAATTTGGAGTTTAGCTAATATTTTAACAATATGCTAGCTGTTTTGGTAAAATTTGAAATATTTTCCAGTTTTTTCTTTGAGAAAAAAATGAGTTTAGCTATTATTTTAGTATCATGCTAGCTATTTTGGCTAGGTTAGACACGTTTCCTGTTTTTTAAGCTTATTTGGAGTTTAGCTAATATTTGAGCATAATGCTAGCTGTTTTGGCTAATTTAAAACAAATGTCCTTAGCCTTTAGGCTGATTAGGAGTTTAGCTAATAATTTGGTATTATGCTAGCTGTTTTGGCTAATTTCGACATTTTCCCAGCTCTTTAGGCTAATCTGGAGTTTAGCTTATAGCATTTAGCGATTGGGTTGTTAGTGTTGATGTCAGATGTGATGACTTTGTTGTTTTAGTCTCACCAATGACCCCAAAAATGCCCAGGATGTTGGGGGCAAAGATAACCAAAAGGTTGATGAACGTGAGAAGACTGAAGGCGATGGCGATGTGGCGAGGCCAGTTGAAGGTCTTGTTGGGAAACATCATCTGTTGGATGGCTCTCCGTACCTGATCAGAACCAGAAACACAATGAACAGGTTACTGCGTTCCCTAAAAATAAAGAGAATTCTTGCTTATTGAGTGGACAGGTGAAGTGATAGGTTGGACTTACAGGGAAGAGCACAATCGGTACTGTTAGCGTAACAGCAGTGAGCACGGCCACACGCACGCATAGAATCAGGGTGTCGTAGGGGTCGATGCGGCTGTAGGTGTGAAGCAGCTCCGCCTCCACTTCACCTGGAAAAACAAAGAAAAAAATAGTCAAATTTCAGATGAAATAAACAAATGCAAGATAAGAAAATTATAATTTATGGTTTGGTACAATATATTTCTAACATTTTTAGGAAATGGTGCTTGAAAAGTACAAAACAGATTAGTTCCATTGCCTACTATAATTAACTTGTGTTATGCAAATTTAAAATACTTTAGTGAGTGTGTTAATATATCCACATAATTATGGAATATTGATGTTAGTACTAAGAAAAATTGGTTATCAATGACATGTGCTGCAGTGATCTGAATAGGCTGTCAACACTCACACCATAGTCAGGTTAACAAAAAAAGGAATTCTTCATCCCACCCTCTTTTCATGCTAAATAACTTATGTATGTGCAAAAAAAAAAAAAAAAGAAAAAAGAAAAATGTATAGCCAAAAATACTACACATATATATAATATATATATATGTGTGTGTGTGTGTGCTCCAGCTCGAACTAAAATTTAAAAAAGTGCACTATTGACATACAAGTGCTGAAATATGTGTGTATTAACACTTAGAATATAGTAGTTAAATGTATATTTTCCATGGTTGTAAGCAAGTATACATATATATGTGCTCAAGCTGAAAATAATAAAGAAAATTAAAAAAGGAACTATAAAAGAAAGAATCTAACTTATTTTTATTCACAAAAATGCCACTAGAGGGCGCTGATGTGTTTCTGGCTGCAGATTTGCAGGTTTTACCTCAGTCATGTTGGCTACAAAAATTTTGCTTTTTTTACCTTATAGATTGTATATTTTATTCACCAATACATGCAAATTCTATTCTACTTTCCTAAAAAGCATTGTAAAAAATTTAGGCTCATGTTTAAGCATTCTTTTCTGTATTCTGACTTTCTTCTCTGTATTTGTGTGGCCTTATTTTATAATTTCACTTTTAGCTTGTATTTTCTTCAAAGTGAACTGTGTGAGTCTGATTTATTGATACAGAAAGAGAGATTATTCTGGGTATGACACATGAACTCTGTCCAGACATATACTTTTATTCAATTAATCAAACTGTTAAAGACCAACACAATTAACCATTTAAGCAGTGAACGGGACTAATAAGTTGCTAATAAGCTATGGTATGTGACACATGTTAAAGAACACACAAATCAAACTTGAGCATACCCCAGAGGTCTGCAACCTTCAACACTTAAAGAGCCGTTTGGTTCTATTTCTCACCGATAACATCCCAACAGGAACCACAGAGTTTTGTTCCCTTTTCAGGAAAATAAGACACTGATTTGTTTTTAAATTAATGTTACTATTATGATAACTATAAAATATCTATTTCTTGGCAAAATAAAATGAAGCTTTTTCTCTTTTTTATAAACAGTTTACAATTTTTGGCGTGAGGTCCTTTAAAAAAAAACATCCTATGTCTCAATGCAAGAAATCATTAGATTTTCAACTTTCAGACAAAAATGTGCAAATCTAATGAGCCAAAATCCGAGCTAATTCAGTGACATTTTATTTTACAAAAACTTAACATTTTTTAATTAAAAAAAAAGGAAATCTGCTTTTCAAAAATCTGCCAAAAAGCTTCTGAAGCATAATGTTCTATAATTGTTTTATTTATTTTTTTTACTTTACTACAAACTTACTTTTTACAGTTAAACTTCTTTTTTTCCTTTAACCACAGAGGCACAATGGAGGGGTCAAAGAGCCACATGCGGCTCCTTTGCAGACCCTTGGTATAGCCCATGATGTTCACACTGGACAAGCTGGGAGGGGCTTCTTCTTTTGTTTTATTTTTCTAATGCTTGCTACTTCATGTCCACCACCTATACTTGGAAGAATGTTGGTGTGAAATGTTGAAGAAGTACAAATCTGGTGAATCTCGCTTCATACGATTTCTTTTACAGCTCTATTCCGATACATGACTTAGAATACAGCAGTTATTAACAGCAATGATTAATTTCTCTTCCATGATCAACTTACAAACGGCTGACACTTCCATGAATTCTATTTGTCACCACCAAATCTGCCCATGATAGGTCAAAGTTCAACCTACGTTCCATGACCGTGTCTTTTGAACTTATAGTTTTGTGTAAACTATAGACGTTGGTTGTGTCAGAATTCCCCCCCAATCACTATATAGTGCACTTTATAGTTCGTTCGCCATTTTCTAGTGCTGTCCAAATCTACTAGTTCTACATTGAGTCCACTCATAATTTCCAGAAGTCTTTGCGAAAAACTAGCATACATCGATGGTCACTAGATTAGTGGACATAGACCATAATGCATTGCGGTCGAACAATTTAGAACAAAAAACTTATTTATGCAATATTTGAATAAACCATCCACATTTTCCCCTACAGAACACAATGGAGTCATAAATAAAAGCCTTAAAATGTTTGTTTTTATTTGATTTTCACTTCGTGAAATCGACCACCAGTTTTTAGAAAAATGAAAGAAAAGTAGTGACCATCATGTCCAAATTACCTTTAACATACAGCGCACCACATAGTCCCGCACTATATAGTTTTTTATAGTAGTATGGGATAAGATAGGGAATGCGGACACAACCGTTATATATATAAGAATAGACAGATTATCCCCTTCCCCTTCATGTTTCAAACAGGAAGTACCCCCTGGTCCACGAAAAGGAAAATCCCATAGACTTCTATAGAGAAATAAACGCTTTTACTCAGTCATTCTGTTAGTCAGAATAACCGTTCTTGATCTGGTTTCTCTTTTTAAAATGTTCTTGATAAACCTATTTTTTTTTTCAAGACATAGTTTCTTTTTTGTAATTACAAAACACACCTTAGGTCGCAGGCCAAACATTAATTGAACACACTAAATTTTAAAACTTTAAAAACGTAATTTTTTAACATAATCATTTATAACAAAAAGGCAGGAATAATATTCCAGAATAAATCAACTCAAACCTTAAATAACTTTCAATGTCTTCAACCAAAATTTATTTTTTTCAAAATTATACAAGTTATAAATAAGCGCAAGATAACATCAGGGCATTGATAACGATAAAATTAACCAGAAAGCTAGCACGTTCCTAAAATAAAAGCTCAACTGAAAATTAGTCCAAAATACCTTAGTAGTTGCAAAATTATCCAAAAAATGCTAACACATTCCTAATAAATTAGCTTAACTCCAAATTAGCCCAAAAAACTTAAACGGATGCCAAATTAGCCAAAAATGCTAACACGTGGATGTTGCTAAAGTATTAGCATTATTCAAGTTATAAATTGGCCAATCAGAAGCCTCATGTGGTGCCCACTGGCCCCCACCTTGATTGTTCAAAATGTTTGATTGACAGATTCTCCCCAAGCTTGCGGTCAATGGTAGGGGTGTGGCTTCTCAACACTCCTGATTAATGAGAGCGATTGTCATAAAAACGATGAGTCAAACTGACTTGGTTCAATTGCTGTTTAATAACGGCATCTGGTCCCAAGACGGCGAAATCCGTACAGTGGGAAACTGGCGACTGAATTGACTTGTTGGAACCCGAGGTTAGGCGTTTTCTAGAGGTGATGTCACAGCCTTGTTTTCTCCATCTCTATATCGTCAACACTAAAGGTTTGAACGCGGATTCTTACTGGACGTTGCCAGTAGGAACTTAGCTTAAGCCTTTAACACCGGAGCTCCAGAGTTTATGTTCTTTGATTTACTGTAACTTTTCAATTGTTAACACGATAATTCCAGTAGAAGGAAGGAGTATCATGCGAGCTAACATGAGTATGTTAAAGATTTTATGTTTAAACATCACTGACGACGCCTCGGGTGTTAAAGGGTTAATGAAAAGTCACAGAAAAGAATCACTTAAGACAGTAAAGGTTGTTGAAACAGTAATGGGAGGAGGACAGGCCTCACCGTAGAATGTCAAGTATCCAAAAAGAGCAGCCAGGAAGTACATGATGTACATAACCGCAATGGAGATGTTTGCCACGTGCTGCATCTTTTTCTTTGAGGCGCTGAAATCAGAGAAAAATTGCTGTAGATGATATGAGCTCACACACGAGATCAGGATCACAGCAAGGTTCCTACGACTTCTTCAGAGAAAATCATACTTCAAATGAATCTGAGGCATCAGTGGCTGAAGCTGTTCAATACATTTAAGCTAACAACATGCTAACACATGCAGAAATAAATGAAAAGTGAAAGCCGTGCGAGTGACCGGGTGTGATCAGCCAAGCGTAAGCGGACCCGATAGCTTTCTTCTGTTTTCCAAAACAAGAGTTAGCACAGGTTTATGGCGCTATTTTTCTGCCAAAACTCTCCCACAAGCATTTATCAAACTCCACACATGCGATAAACGTACAATAAAACCGCCCAGTGGACAGTGTAGTGAGCTAGCGAGGACCGGCAGAGACAGCTCGCCACGCTTCTGGCTTAAGTGGAAACTCAGTAGGTTGGATCACTACAATAGGCAGCCGCCTAGTGGACGGTGTAGAGAGCTAGTGAGGACCGGCAGAGACAGCTCGCTACGCTACTGGCTTAAGTGGGCAATCAGTGGGTCAGCTCACTACAATAGGCAGCCGCCTAGTGGACAGTATAGTGAGCTAGCGAGGACCGGCAGAGACAGCTCGCTATGCTACTGGCTTAAGTGGGCAATCAGTAGGTCAGCTCACTACAATAGGCAGCCGCCTGGTGGACAGTATAGTGAGCTAGCGAGGACCGGCAGAGACAGCTCGCTATGCTACTGGCTTAAGTGGGCAATCAGTAGGTCAGCTCACTACAATAGGCAGCCGCCTAGTGGACAGTGTAGAGGGCTAGCGAGGACCGGCAGAGACAGCTCGCTACGCTACTGGCTTAAGTGGGAACTCAGTAGGTCAGCTCGCTACAATAGGCAGCCGCCTAGTGGACAGTGTAGAGGGCTAGCGAGGACCGGCAGAGACAGCTCGCTACGCTACTGGCTTAAGTGGGAACTCAGTAGGTCAGCTCGCTACAATAGGCAGCCGCCTAGTGGACAGTCTAGAGGGCTAGCGAGGACCGGCAGAGACAGCTCGCTACGCTACTGGCTTAAGTGGGCAATCAGTAGGTTGGATAACTACAATAGGCAGCCGCCTAGTGGACAGTACAGTGAGCTAGCGAGGACCGGCAGAGACAGCTCGCTACGCTTCTGGCTTAAGTGGGAACTCAGTAGGTTGGATCGCTATGCTAGCCAGCCGCTCGGTGGACGCTAGCCACCCGCTAGGTGGATGCTAGCCAGTTGCTCGGAGGACACTAGCCAGCCACTAGCCAGACGCCAAATGGACAGTGTAAAAAGCTAGTAAGTACCAGCAGAGCAACCCTGCTACGCTAATGGCTTGAGTGGGAACTCAGTAGGCCAGCTGGCTATGCTAGGCACCCGCTCAATGGACACTAACCTGCCACCTAGGGGACAGTGTAGAGAGATAGCTTTGCTAGCCCCTCGCAAGCTCGCTACGCTGTCCACGAGGTAGCTAGCTAGGGTAGCAAGCTGGCCTACTGAGTGACTTTAACCAATGTGGGTTAACACACACATTTCCTGCCCACTTTTAAACCATATACTTGGCCTTGTTGGCTGGGCGTTACAAAAAAAAAAAGGTAATACTCGCGTATTATTTGTTTTTCAAATTAAAACTAAAAATGAAAAGAGGGGAAAAAGAATGTTTTATTGATTTATCAATTTCTAAACTAGTGTAGTAAATCAAATAATTTTTGATGTTTCCATTTTTTAAAAATTGAAAATGAAGCAAACACATAATGAATGTTTAAATTCATTTTCTAAGAAAAAGTGCTTGATCACCGACTCTAAGACCGTTACTTGCAGGCATGGAGTCCGTTTATTGCGTACGTGGAGTTTGATATAGGCTTGTGGGAGAGTTTTGGCGGAAATGTTACTCCGTACAGGTTCTCCATCTTTATGACATACTTGCGCAACTCTGTGTAGATGGGCAGGACCTCTGGGTGGCACACAAAGGCGAACGCCAGGATGGGGATGGTGTAGGCCGTCTGAAAATGAACCCCAACAGGTCACCATAGATACAGCAGCGCCCTCCCAGACGTCTTACCACCAACCTCGCGCTATACTGCCCATTACTCCCTCGGGCACATCACAGAGGGCTAATTGTTTCTCTGTGATTAACTAGGGCCTGGCACCGGACCAGCTTTAGACTATTTAAGAATGCCTTGCTTGTAAAGCTGTTAAGCAGCCAAGATCGGTCCTATTGGCCTAGTAAGAAAAGTACAACTTGTAGGAATTCAAGCCAGACAGGATCTGGAAACACGAGTAAAAATTCTACTCAAATCGTTGGTTGCAGGTAAACCCAGTTGAATTCATAGAAGGGGGGGGGCTCTGGGATAAAGGTCATCCATTGGTCTCCTTGATCCACACAAGGTAACTTTTACGCTCATCTTTGAGTTATCACACAGCTTGATCAAGTGTCTGATCTGCTCTTCAGTGAATCAAACCAAGATTCCCATGCTTGGATTGTAAAAAGGGGAGGGGGGGGGCACTGCCAACATGCTGAGTGATGGCTACAACATAAGTGGGAGGCTGTCAGTGGAAGTAGCAGTGCAGGCTGACTTGCAGATTAACCGTACGCGACATGCGTAAAAACCTACTTGGGAGTTGAGGTTCGCCATCTTGGGAATACAGGAGGGATCGGTCTCCCCGCCGGAGTCGATGGCGCTCACGTTCGTCTCACTGGCGGTGCTGTTAAACGCAAAGTCCACAAAGGGACAGGGGATATTGAACTTCTTGTAGATGACCTGTGCGGCGCAGAGACGAGAGACGTTACAGCAAAACAAAGGCAGTGAGACCTTTAATATGCAGAAAATATGTCACTGGGAGAGCCAGAGGAGAGAGGGGGAAATGAGAGAGCAATGAGTGGATTAGGCAGCCAAAACTAGGTCAGAAAAAGAGAACCAGCTCAGCTTGGAACTGCAGTGAGCAGGCATCGGTCCACAGCAAACAGCAGAGAGAGTGGGGAATACTAAAGAGATGGTGGAAGGTCCCAGTGCAAACAGTCAAGAACATATGTGTGCAAGTGATACTTACAGAAACCAGGAAGAAAACCATGCAGCTGAGGGAGAAGCCGCTGGTGTATCCCAGATATCCTGAAACATAAACCCTCAATTAGCATTTTGGCTCAACATGTTGGTCCAGCTTCAGTAAATCAGTCGATCTGATTTCATAAACCGTGTGATAAGACTGAAAGGCTTCATGTGGCGGAGGCTAATCGCAGAGAGTGGTGCTCTTCCTGCCGCAGCAGGAGACAGACTTCAGTTTTCAAAAAGCCAAACATCGTACCTCCTTTTCTAATTCTATTAGCTTTCCAGCATTTTTGGCTTGAGCTAATATTATAGGAACGTGCTAACTTTTTTGGAGTCAAGCTAATATTTTAGCAACGTCCAACATGTTAGCATTTTTGGCTAATTTGATATCTGTTGATTGGAAAACATTCGCTCTGCAGCTAATTTGGTGTTAAGCTAATATATTAGCAACGTGTTAGCTTTTTTGGCTAATTTGGAGTTAAGCTAATATATTAGGAATGTGTCAGCAATTTTGGACAAGTTGGCATCTATTGAGGTGTTTTGGGCAACTTTTGGCTTGAGCTAATATTTAAGGAATATGCTAACTTTTTGTATAATCTACTGAGATTTATTTTTGGGTTAATTTAGAGTTAAGATAATATTGTAGCAATGTCCAACTTGTTAGCATTTTTGAGCAATTTGGCATCTTCAGAGGTGTTTTGGGCTAATTTTGGGATAAGCTAAAATTTAATGAACGTGCTAGCTTTTTGGTTAATTTGACTTCCGCTGAGATTTTTTTGTGCTAACTTGGAGTCATGCTAACATTTTAGCAACATCCAGTGTGTTAGCATTTTAAAGCAATTTGACATCCATTGAGATTTTCTGGGCTAATTTTGGCTTGAGCTAATATTTCAGTAACAAGCTAGCTTTTTTGGTTAATTTGACATTATTAAGATTTCTTTGGGGTAACTTAGAGTCAAGCTAATATTTTAGCAACATCCAGTGTGTTAGCATTTTAAAGCAATTTGACATCCACTGAGGTTTTTTGGGCTATTTTTGGCTTGAGCTAATATTTCAGGAACAAGCTAGCTTTTTTTGGTTAATTTGACATTATTAAGATTTCTTTAGGGTATCTCAGAGTCAAGCTAATAGTTTAGCAATGTCCAAAGTGTTAGCATTTTTGCCAATTTTGCATCCATTTAGGTTTTTGGGCTTATTTTGCGTGAATCTAACATTTTAAGAAGCATTTTTTGGATAATTTTTGCATCTACTGGGGTATTATGGGGTGATTTTGGGATAGGCTAAGATTCTAGGAACGTGCTATGTTTTTTAGTTAATTTGATATTTACTGAGATTTTTTGGGATAACTTGAAGTCAAGCTAATATTTTAGCAACGTCCAATGTGTTAGTATCTTTCAGCAATTTGTCATCTACTGAGATTTTTTTGGGCTAATTTTGAGTTAAGCTAGTATTTAAGGAACATGCTAACTTTTTGGTTAATCTTCTGAGATTTTTTTGGGCTAATTTAGAGTTAAGCTAGTATTTAAGGAACATGCTAACTTTTTGATTAATCTTCTGAGATTTTTTTGGGCTAATTTAGAGTTAAGTATATATTGTAGCAACGTCCAACTTGTTAGCATTTTTTTAGCAATTTGGCATTTTCAGAGGTGTTTTTGGTTCATTTTGGGTTAGGCTAAAATTTTAGAAAAGTGCTAGCTTTTTAGTTAATTTGACTTTCACTGAGAGTTTTTTCTTGTGCTAACTTGGAGTTAAGCTAATATTTAAGCTAATATATAGTTAATATTTAGGCTAAGTTCTGGGTTGAAACTTTTGGGTATTATAAAAAATTTTCTACACTTTCAGCAAATTGTTTTAGCAATTTCCTAAATCGCCAAAGCATGTTCAGCAACCATATTCAGCAGAAATCATTCACGCTAGCATTATTGCCGGTAATGCAAATGTTCTATTTTCCAACCTGCATTTTTTCCCCATTTGATATTATTTTACAGCTTACAGTCAAACATGAAAAGCTTTGATTGAGATCCGAAGTCTTGCTGTGATAAAACTGACATTAAATCAAAAAAACAAAGCAGCAACTAAGAAGTCAAATAATGTTGTCATCAATGCCGTGGATCTCTGAGATGTCCTTCCATGACATATCCTTGTCAGCGAGCGAGTATCTAACCTCCAGAAAGACTTCCCGCTTTCTGCTACACAAAGAACTGCTTTTGACAAGCAGAGACGATAAATTAATCACAACGATTCAAAAAATGTCAACCTTCAGACATAACATTCCTGCCTTCAAGGAGCTGTGGCGGTTAGCGCCTTCACCCTTCACACTCTGAGAAACGTTCCCACTTGGAATTCCCCGGATGAACTGGAAGCCGGGCGACCCTGTGCACATGACCTCATTGTAAACGGAGCTTTTCCGTCACCTTTCTTCACTCTGGCAGGGACTTTTAAGAATATTTGTTTTCTGGGACCAAACGTTGGATTTGCAAGTGAATGTTGGGAAAGACCTCCGTTTGTTGAGGTACCCGCACACATGGGAACGAGGTCTCTGGTTCGTGCCTGCCCTGCACCTGTGTTTTATCAGCTGAATGGCCCTGCAAGCAAACAGAGTCCCTATTTATCGCTGTTGTTAACTGGTTCTTCAGCATCCCATCAGTTCAGCCTCTCAAAGTGATTCTCTTCCTGGTTTTATGCCTGTTAGCATGAACAGTTTCACCAGTCTGCTTGGCTTCGGGGTCATCGTCTGGAGCTGTCTGCTCGGCTCCTTTTGTCGCCTGAAAGACTCTCTTTAGAGCTGAGGTCTTTAGTGCGGTCCTTCTAGCGCTCTCAGCATAAAGACGGCACAATCTTCTAATTATACCTATTCTTTTCTCCTGGTTTGCTCTAGTTTTCACTTCTGCAAGTAAGGGCTCGTTTACATTACAACGTTTTCGCGTGCGTTCCGACAACTTGGTTATCGTTTGGGCCTCTCGTTTAAACCAGAACGGCGTTTTAGGGCCCCCAGAACGACAACTTTGGAGAACGCCTTCCAGAGTGGAGCGTTGCGAAACGTTCCCATTCCCACCGCCCTCCCATTCTAGTGTGTACGGTCAGGAACGGTGTCGGGGTGTAAAGCGGATGTGAATGTGGCTGCATTTTCTGTATGCGGAAGCAAATGGGTTGCACCGCTCTCCCGCATGCGCGAACCACACGTCACTTCCGCTAAAGCAGTTTACGGTCTTTGGACGGTAACAACAATAATAACCTCGTGGGATGTTAATATAGCTCACAAAATTTTTTTCTCATAGTGAAAACATTCACTTATTGTTGAAGAAACGAAAGAAAAAAGACACGTTAAGGATAAAGACCTGACAATCTTAAAGTGGCGACAACGAACTACAAATGTTTTCTTCTTCTGCAGTTTTACATGACGGCAGTTTCCTCCCTAAGCTAAGAGGAAACAGCGCCACTTCAAAACACTTTATTTTATCCAGTAATCCAAATTTGTTTTTAACGGTAACTCAGTGGCTTTTTTTCACACAGTAATCCAGTCAGGAGAAGCTCTCGGGTGTTCAGAAAAACATAAATTCTTGTGATGAAGACGTTTTACTGTTTGGAAATGACTCTGTCGTATAGTGGGTGAAGAGCGGAAGTGACGTGTTGTTCGCGCATGCGGGAGAGCGGTGCAACCGATTTGCTTCCGCATACAGAAAATGCAGCCACAGTTGTGTAGGGAAGTTCGCGCATGCGCGGTACTTCTCCTATTGTTCTTTTCCATCCGGTGGGAGTGGCTCACAGCGCGCATAGCGGCGTGGCGTGTGAATTACATCGTTTTCCGTCAGCATTCGTTTTAATCGTGAACGCAATATCATTCTGGAACGTCCTGGTGTGTACCCGATATCTTGCTTACCGGGTCAGAGAGCAAAACGCGTTCCCATTCCAGTGTAAACGAGCCCTAAATTACCCTCAAGGTTATAGAACATTTGAAGTCAACACATCAGTAAGGTTGAATGGAGGGAAAAACAACTTTTAAGCACCTGTCGTGGGACCGGTTTAACTGTTTCTGATGCTTCATTTCCAGTTTTAAACATTTTGAGTTGACAAGCATTGATCTTCGTGCTGTTTTGAACACCCCCTGAGTTAAAGCAGCATTGGGGGCGGAGCTTCCGATGCTGCTTCCAACAACTCGGCTGATGGAGTTGTTTTAAAATCCGTTCGCGCTACAAGCTAAATATACAGAAAACACAACTTTTAGGATTTGACTTTTTCCCCCTTAAAACAACTTAATTATAAATACGCATTAAAATGGAATCAACAAACATTGAAATATTTGGGCATATTTCTTCCTAGGGACATCAACTCTTTGACAAAAGTGAACTACGACCCCTTACTAATAAATATTAAAAAAATATATCAAAAGACTCTTTTCTCAGTCATAGAATTGAAAGTATTAAAATTAATATCCTTCCGAGATGCCTTTTTCTGTTCCAAACGCTTCCAGTAGAAGTCACTAAAAAAGTATTTTCCGAATTAGATAAAACTATTTCTCGCTTCATTTGGCAAGGAAAAAGACCTGGAGTCCAATATAAAATATAAGATGGCCCTACCATCTTTTAAAAAAATACTTCTATGCAGCGCAAATTAAACCACTTATTAACTTATGTTCCCCAAAATTTCAAGCTAGATTGAAAAATATAGAGCTTTTGGTTAAAGACCCTCCAATACACACAGTATTGGCCTGTACCCACCTAGACGAATATATCAAGGATATCGAAAACCCATTTATAAAAACTCAACTAACAATATGGAATAAAGCAAAAAAAGAATATCAACTAGATGACAAAATGCAAATTATACAGTGGTGTGCCTATGACCCCGATTTTAGAATTTAAAGATTTCAATAGCCTAAAGGCAGAGTTTAAGTTAGAGAACTCAGAATGTTTCAGATACCTCCAATTGCGGAGTTATTTTGAACATAAAATTCAAATCAACACACCTTTTGATATTCCTCATAGCCTATAAGAACCATGTAATTAAAGGAGCTATTGGTAAGTTTTATAAAGGGTTTTTGTCAAAGAAAAGCACATTCAACAAATTATATTAAGGAAAAATGGGAAATTTTACAATACCGGAACATGACTGGTTAAATATTTGTGAATCTCAGTGGAAATGTACCAATTCACACATCCTGCAGGAGTTCAACTGGAAATGTCTAACAAAATTTTTCATTACTCCAAAACAAAAAGCGAGTTTCAGTGCTGGTAATGCTGACTGTTTTGGCACAAGAAGCAGACCATTGGTATATCTTTTGGGATTGCCCAAAAATTCAACCATTTTGGGCTGATTTCCACCAAAAGGTAATTAAAATACTTAAGGTAAAGGTACCGTTTAAATTTTCCGCTCTATTTTTCAACCACTTTGACACCCCACACCAACAAATATCTACTCACAACTAGGGCTGCCACGATTAGTCGACTAATCGACGACTAATCGACTATTAAAAGAATCGACAACTAATTTAATAGTCGATTAGTCGTTACTTTATATTGTATGAAGTCAGATTGTAGTAAAGTTGAAAGTTATAATAGCATTCTGCTAGCTTTTTAGAATATTTTGGCATTTATTAAGGTTTTTTAGGCTAATTTGGAGTTTAGCTAATATTTCAGCAGCATGCTAGCTATTTCGGCTAACTTTAGCTTTTTTACGTTTTTTAGGCAACTTTTGAGTTTAACTTATATTTCAGCTATGTGCTAGCTGTTTTGGCTAATATAGGATTTTTACATTTTTTTAAGGCTAATTTGGAATTTAGCTAATATTTCAGCAGCATGCTAGCTATTTCGGCTAACTTTAGCTTTTTTACGTTTTTTAGGCAACTTTTGAGTTTAACTTATATTTCAGCTATATGCTAGCCGTTTTGGCTAATATAGGATTTTTACATTTTTTTTAAGGCTAATTTGGAATTTAGCTAATATTTCAGCAGCATGCTAGCTATTTAGGCTAACTTTGGCTCTTTTTATTTTTTGGCTAATTTGGCATTTAACTAATATTTTAGCTGGTTATCAACTTCAGCATCTTTACATCCACTTTGGCCATGAACAGATTAGTCGACTAATCGGAAAAAATAATCGGTGATTAGTCGACTATTAAAATAATCGTTTGTGGCAGACCTACTCACAACGCTCACATTAGCTGCTAAAAAAGCAACAACAAGACATTGGCTGCTTCCTGATCCCCCCCATGGAATCAGACTGGATAAATATTGTAAATGACATTTACTTTATGGAAGCAATCACCTTTTCTATTCGTCTCAGAAAATGTATGTTTATTAAACTATGGACCAAATGGGTTGACCATATTAAGCCTTTAAGGCCGGACTTTGTTGAAATAAGTTAAAATTAATTTAACTTTTCTTTTTCTTTTACTGGTAATAACAGTGGTTGACAGACTTCTTTAATGTGCATTCATGTTTTTTTTTTTTTCTCGTTATCTTTACTCTCCCTCCCCTGTTAATGTTCCATGTGTTTACCTCCCCCTATAAAAAAACACAAAAAAAACCGAAAGAATGTAATTTGTTCTAAGAATGTAACTCCTACCTACATGCCTCTTTCTGAAAATAAAGAATTAAAAAAAGCTTTTTATCGGACAACGGAGGACGAGTGGATAGCGGAGGGGGGAAACTTAATTTCCAACATTTGTTTCAAACGGTAAGAACACATATTTGTTTGCTTTTATAAACATAAAGCCTGTTTGAAAAGTGCTAGCTAGCTTCGAAAGTAACTTGCTATTTCCTTCTATTTATAGATGTTCATTAGGGGCGGAGCTTTGGGGGTTTCCAAACCCTAAATCAACTCTTTTCGCCGGTTGACCTCTATAAACGGGGTTTTAAAAATGCAATGTTGCAGAATTTTTGACAAACTTGTTGAATTCCTGAAAATATAGACAAAACCCGTTTGTGTGCTGCCCTCTACGGGTTGAAACGAGTAATTACATTGGAGTTTTGTGATTGGTCAACTGGTGTAAGTCCCAGAAGTTCCAAATCAAAATGCTATGCAGCGCCAGTATAAAAGCCCCGTTGTCATGTTAGCTTTAGCATGGCTCGTAGCCAGGTGTATTGCCTTTTAGTTGAAAAAAAAATCTACTGGCTTTCAAAACTTTCCAGTGGACTTGGAAGGAAGGCAACAGAGGTTGAGTGCAATCGGCATTGAATCCAGTAAACTCCATGGATTTGCGATGAACATTTCGCTCAGGATTCTCTGCTTAATACGTTAGCCTTTATTAGCTATAGGGCTGCCACGATTAGTCGACTAATCGATGACTAATCGACTATTAAAAGAATCGACGACTAATTTAATAGTCGATTAGTCGTTACTTTATAATATATAGAGTCAGGCTGTAGTAAAGTTGAAAGTTATAATAGCATTCTGCTAGCTTTTTGGAATATTTTGGCTTTTATTAAGGTTTTTTAGGCTATTTTGGAATTTAGCTAATATTTCAGCAGCATGCTAGCTATTTTGGTTAACTTTAGCTTTTTAAGTTTTTTTAGGCAATTTTTGAGTTTAGCTTATATTTCAGCTATATGCTAGCTGTTTTGGCTAATATAGGATTTTTCCATTTTTTTATGGCTAATGTGGAATTTAGCAAATATTTCAGCAGCATGCTAGCTATTTAGGCTAACTTTGGCTCTTTTTATTTTTTCGTAAATTTGGCATTTAACTAATATTTTAGCTGGTTATCAACTTCAGCATCTTTACATCCACTTTGGCCATGAACAGATTAGTCGACTAATCGGAAAAAATAATCGGTGATTAGTCGACTATTAAAATAATCGTTTGTGGCAGCCCTAATTAGCTATGATGCTAGCATCATTTCACCACTCTCAGACACGGATCCCCTTTGGACCTTTAAAACCTCAGCTGCACCGCTGTCGCGCGTTACCAAAACAGCGTCTTGAGCCACCAACTCGCGA
Source organism: Oryzias javanicus (assembly GCA_003999625.1). Lineage (NCBI taxonomy): Eukaryota > Metazoa > Chordata > Actinopteri > Beloniformes > Adrianichthyidae > Oryzias > Oryzias javanicus. The sequence continues at coordinate 35,192,074 of CM012441.1, forward strand.
GAAAGGGAGAGGGGTCATAAGTTCTGTGGAGAAACACTTTTCCGGGTACCACTCTCCATATTGAAGATTCAGCGTACGTAAGATAAAGCTAACCTAACTATCAATCATAGATCCAACACCTCCGCTGCTCAGTCCACCTACACTAGCCCCGCCCCCTTTTTTGTCAAATCTGGGCTGAGAATGGAGTCAGCCTTCAACTGCCTTGTTTGGTTACCCTTTAAAGACCCACTCCAATAAACTTTGGATTTATTGTAAAAGTGTTTCTGTAAAAGTGCATCCCGCGTCCGGTACTGAATCCAGTACTGGACGGGTTACCCCGGGCTCACGCCGCTAGCCTTACAGCTCCGATGCGAGCGCTGCAGTCTTTACGTAACTTTAAAAGTGCGAGAGGAAATCCCACTGCAGCCGTTTACGTCCTGCGTTCAGGTCTCTGCGAATCTGTTTCGTTTGGTACAAATTTCGCCGGATGACGCAGCTGAGAAAGGGGGGATTAGCGTGAATTTATGTTAGTTTCAGAGTTCTGTCAGGCCGACAGAGACCTGTAGCTAATATGAGCCGTCGACTGTAGCTAGAACGCTCCCACAATGCACCTGAGCTGTAACGCTCGATGTAAGCCCACGGTTAGAGACACCCAAAACATCACAAGGTGCTTAACCAAATGTCAATATGAGACGACTTGGGAATAAGAATGTGTCAATTTTTTTTACCCATGTCCTCCATCATGAAAAAAGATGCAACAAGAACATGTTAAAAAACACCAAAAAACACAACTTTCACTGGAGTCGGTCTCTAAGGAAGCATGAAATAAATAAAAGAATGTGATGGTCGTCCACTCAGCCGTTCTTATTTGCCATCCTTCCAAAATCTTCTGCCCCCTTTCCCATCTTCTCCAATATAAAATGTTCTCAAGCCCCCCCCCCACTGGTTATCTAACAGCTCATTTCAAAACGCAGCTGCTGTGACCACAAGTTCCAGAGGAAATACAGACCTGACCTCCTGCTGTTGGACGCACATTGAACACTCACCCAGTTGTTTCATGAGAGCCAGAGGTAATATGACTGCCACCGAAACGAAGATGACCAGGTAGTTTCCATTCAGGTACCATTCTCTGTGGACACAAGCAGATCTTTAAAGTTACTCACATCTTCTCCATGTCATTCAAGTCAAGCAACTAATCAATTATTAAAGAATGTGGACAGATAAATGTTGCAGTACAACTAAACCAAATGGTGAAGCTTTACTTTGTATCAATGAATGGAAAAGGTTCTTGTTTTATTTTTAAGAACTGTTAATTTAGCTGGAGAACTGGAGTCACATTGAAAAGCTACAGGACAAAAAAGGGATAATAATCTATAATTTAGGCAATTATATAGTGTCTTAAAAGGCTTTAAAGTTTCAATCAAATCATGTTCTGATCTATTTTCAAAGCATCCTCATGACTTTTTTTTTTCTGAACTCCAAATTATCCCGTAAAAACAGGAAAAAATTCAAATTTTGCCAAAACAGCTAACATATTGCGAAATATTAGCTGAACTCCAAATTAGCCTAAAAACCTGGAAAATTTCAAATTTTAGCAAAAGCTAAAAGCTACAAGCTGATACAAAGCATATTGCAAAATATTAGCTAAACTCAGAATTGTTTTAAAAAATGGGAAAAAAATCTAATTTTGCCAAAAACTGTAGCATAATGCTATATTAGCTTAACCCCAAATTATCCTAAAAAAAACCATTAAAAAAACTGCTAATTTTGCCAAAAAAGTAACTCAGATTTATTTTAAAAAATGGAAAAAAAAATCGAATTTTGCCAAAAAAGGTAACATAATGCTATATTAGCTTAACCCCAAATTATCCTAAAAAAACATTAAAAAACTACAAATTTTGCCAAAACAGCTAGCTTAATGCTAAAATATTAGCTAAGCTCAAAATTATCCTAAAAAATGGAAAAAGTTCTAATTTTGCAAAAAGAGCTAGCATAACTCTAAAATGCTAGCTAAACTCCAAATTATCCTAAGAAAAACTGGAAAAAATGTGTAATTTTGGCCCCAAAAAAAAGCTAGCATAACGCTAAAATGTTAGCTAAACTCCAAATTATCATAAAATCTGCAAAAATGTATAATTTAGCCAAAAGAGCTAATATAAGGTGAAATATTAGCTAAACTAAGAAGTGTCCCCCAAAAAATTGCAAAAAAATTCAAAGTTTGCCAAAACAGCTAGCAAAATGCTAAAATATTAGCTAAGCTCAAAATTGTTTTTAAAAAATTGAAAAAAATTTAAATTTTGCCAAAACAGCTCGCATAACTCTAAAATATTAGATAAACTCCAAATTAGCTTAAAATTTTGGGAAAAAGTCATTTTTGCCAATATTTTATGAAATTTTATGCTATAGCATTCTGTATAAATTACTTAAAAAATAGCAAGCATGTTACTAAAATAACATGCTTGTTTGAGTTTTTGCGAACCAAAAAACATACAGAAAGGATCAGGTCAATCACCATAGTGTGAATGCTTACTAAGCATTCACACTATTAAGATCCAACTCTTGTTATAGCTCCTTTACACAGCAAGTGTGATTTGTTTCTGTCTGTTTTTTTTTTTTTAATTGAAATAAATATAAGACGAAGGATTAAATGAAAGCCTTAGAACATTTTAAACCAGGGGTCGAACTCAATTGAGCCGGGGGCCGCTGGAGGCAGAGTCTGGGTGAGGCCGGGCCGCATCAGGTTTTCACAAGCAAATCGCTGATAAAACATTCCAATGTTCTCAAATATCTTTATTTTTACACAAAATAATGAATGAATTAAATTAATTTTAAAAAATGAATCAGAAAATCAATTTTTATTAATTAAAATAATAACAATGACCATACAGCAGACACAGACGACTGCAACCACATATTGACTGACTGACTGATCAGTGTTTCTCAAATGGTGGGGCGCCCCCCTGGAGGGAATGCAAATAAAAACATGTTTACATTAGAGATGAATATTTGTGCATAATCCTACATAGTAGTTGATAATAAATTCAATATAGCAAAAACAACCTAAAACTCAATTTACAGTGAACCAATGCGAAAGAACTGAATCTCTGAGAAAAGACAGAATTCCATCACTACTGTGGATGGAAACAAGGAAAGATTGTTTTTACTTTGTCTGGAAGTTTTGGAAGTATTCTAAAAAAAAAAAAAAAGAGAACAATAAATAAAACTGATTATTTAGTTTTATTATTATTATTATTCTTTAATGATAATAAAAGTATGATATTTTGAGGAGATATACGTTTAATTTGAGCAAATTAACGGATACTAATGATGCTTGCAGCTGGGGGGGGGTTGTCTAAGAGAAAATACCTGAGAAACACTGGACAAGATAAAACTCTTTTTATTCAGTTTCAAACGTCTGTATTTACAGAACCTCCTTCATTTCTGAGCTGAGAGCAGCGCGCTCACTGAAAGGTTGGAGCGCGCTGCTACGCAAGTTTTTAAATCTGTTCTCAAGCTCTGCGCACAAATCGTGCACGCACTGAGCGCGCGCTGAGTCTTCAACCCGGTTCAATATTTCATGAACAGTCGCAGCAGCGCTAATGAACAGTAAAAACACAATAGAAGAAGAATCTCCTCTCTGCTGCTCCGGTGTGGATACCACCTGCTGAGCGTGCGTTCATAAACCCGCAGACATGCGGCCGGTGTGGAAGCACCTTTGAAGATTCTGCTCACTTGCGGGCATCACTCACGCACGCGGAAGTAGTCAGTCTCTCTAGTGAGGACTTTTACTGATCGTGGAGGAGGAAAAAGCGATCGTGAGGGTCTGATTTGTCCGTGGAATTGTCGCGCGGAACACGCTTTTTGACCAGCGGCAGGCTGTGTGTCACGTGTTGTCACGTGGCGAAAGAGGAGCGGGGCCCGCGAATCACGTTCAGTGAGAAAGCACTTCACAGCTTCATGGCTCCTCCTCCGTCCAGCTGATTGGAGGAATGAATTAAAGAGTGAGGAGGCTCGGACAGCCCGCAGATGTCCCGCCCTCCAGAACCATATACCTTACTGTGATTGGTTCGTTCAGCTCTACACACAACAACTGTCATTCATATCAGCCTTGCGGGCCGCACTAACAGTAATCTTTCATATGAAGACGGGGGCCGCAAATTATCATCCCGCGGGCCGCAGATTGCCCGCGGGCCGCGAGTTTGAGACCCCTGTTTTAAACAATGCATTGATATAATCAACAGCAGATTAAGGCTGGAAATTCAACGTTTAAGATGAAGAGCATTCACACCTTTAAGGAATCACATGTAAGGTCAGCGAGAGAACATGAATTCCCAGCGTGCACTTTGGTAACACAACAGCAGCCACACAGTTTGGCTGAGATGTCACAGCGATAACCTAGTTTGTCATTTCAAATAAGCCCTGATTGCTGGCCATGGCCCACAGCGGGCGGAACGACACAATATATCGCTTCTATTGAGCGGGAAATCATTCGCCCAAACGCTTCAGAGCTGCTCTGGCAGCTGTCAATATTCTGCTCAGAATCTGCATCCGATTGCTTAGAGAGAAGGTAAACATTTCTGTCATTACTTTACGTGAATGTTGGTCCAAATGTTCTAAATACCAACTGTAGGGGTAGAATATAACTGCTCTTGTTAATCCATCAGAGGTGTCTCTCAAGCCGCAAACAAAAGTGAATCCCATGTTTACATTTTTGTTTTCTCTCTGTGAGATCCATAAATGTAGCTGTTAATCTAAACCAGAGGTCTACAACCTGCGGCTCCAGAGCCACATGCGGCTCTTTTATCGCTCCATGGTGGCTCTCCGGATGAAGATAAATTAAATAATAGTCATTTTCAAAATTGTTTTAGCAACATACAAACGTTTTTGGCTAGTTTGTTTTCTAGTGAAGATAATTTAGAGTTTTAGCTTCTATTTTAGCTACATGCTAACGTTTTTGCTAAGTTAGTTTTTTATGCTAATTTGGAGTTTAGCTAATATTTAAGTAAAATGCTGATGTTTTCCTCTAATTTATCATCTACTGAATTTTTTGTGGAATTTTGTAGAATTTAGCTTCTATTTTAGCAACATGCTAACGTTTTTGACTAAGGAATTTTAGGCTATTTTTGAGTTCACCTAGTAACTAAGCATAAAACTAGCTTTATTTTTGGCGGATTTGGCCTTTAATTAGTTCTTTATGCTAATTTGGAGTTCAGCTAATATTTTAGCAATATGCTAACATTTTTAGCTAATTTATTATCTACTGGAGGTTTTAGGCTAATTTGGAGTTTAGCTAATATCTTAGTAAAATCCCGATGTTTTCAGTTACTTTGTTATCTACTGAATTTTTTTGTGGACTTTAGAATTTTGTAGAATTTAGCTTCTATTTTAGCAACATGCTAACGTCTTTGACTAAGGAATTTTAGGCTATTTTTGAGTTCCCCTAGTAATTAAGCATAAAACTAGCTTTATTTTTGGCGGATTTGGCCTTTAATTAGTTCTTTATGCTTATTTGGAGTTTAGCTAATATTTTAGCAATTTGCTAACATTTTTAGCTAATTTATTATCTACTGGAGATTTTAGGCTAATTTGGAGTTTAGCTAATATTTTAGTAAAATGCTGAGTTACTTTGTTATCTACTGAAAATTTTTACGGACTTTAGCATTTATTAGAATTTAGCTTCTATTTTAGCAACATGCTAACGTTTTTGACTAAGGAATTTTAGGCTATTTTGGAATTCACCTAGTAATTAAGCATAAAACTAGATTTATTTTTGGCGGATTTGGACTTTAATTTGTTCTTTATGCTAATTTGGAGTTTAGCTAATATTTTAGCAATTTGCTAACATTTTTAGCTAATTTATTATCTATTATCTAGGTTTTAGGATAATTTGGAGTTCAGCTAATATCTTAGTAAAATGCTGATGTTTTCAGTTACTTTGTTATCCACTGAATTTTTTTATGGACTTTAGCATTTTTTAGAATTTAGCTTCTATTTTAGCTAGATGCTAATGTTTTTGACTAAGGAATTTGAGGCTATTTTAGAGTTCACCTAGTAATTCAGCAATTAAGCATTTATTATCTACTGGAGCTTTTAGGCTAATCTGGAGTTTAGCTTTTATTTCAGTAAAATGCCAACATTTTTGACTGATTTAATTTACAGAGAAAAATAATGTTATAATTTGAAGTTCAGCTAGTAATTCAGCAACGAGCTAGCTTTTTTGCTACTAAAGTTGAAAACGTAAAAAATAAAATCCCATTTTGAGAGATGCTAGTTTCTTTTTATATTTTTTTTGCTTTGTTCATGCCAAAAATAAACATTATTCACATTTATTTAAAAAGCAGAAAGAAGGTTATTTATGCAAATCCAGATTTCTAAGTCAATGCGGCTCCTTCTAGGTTTGGATCAGTAGAAAACGAGCCCAAATGGCTCTTTTACTGTTAAAGGTTGCCGACCTCTGAGCTAAACAAACACTCTTGGGTTTGCAGATTCTTTTTTTGTTGTTTTTTGCAAATATGGTAATGAAGAAATGTTTATTTCAGGAAGCGTGGCTGTTTTCCTGAAAGAGATAATAGGCGCATGTTGTTGTTGTTTTATTTTATTTCAATTCGGTAAATCAAAAGTTTTTTTAAATGTTTTTTTTTATCTCTTCTCTTCATGCCCTCTGTCAAGACCCATGATCCTCTTTGCAAACAAACGGAAAACTATATATTTTTTTCTTTTTATTTTCCTTTGGCACCAAAGAAAAAGTGGAGGGTAATAAAAATGATCAGTGAGTTGGATTTAAGGAGGGGAGGGACCTGGTTGCAGACAAGATGGCGGCTGAAAATCATTAGGTGTGTTTGAGACCGTGCAGGCGGACGCAGAGCTGCGCAGATCGCCTGCTTTGCAGTGCATGTTGGGTAGGTTTTTCCTCTGACGTCACATGTCAATCATCACAAAAGTATCGCATTAAAGTGGCGGGCACAAGGCGCCTATTGAGGCTGGAATCCGCCTTGAAGACTACAAAACAATGCATTGTGGGAAACAATCCAGGCAGCTTTGTATTGATGCTGATCAGAAATGAAGGAAATGTATTTTGTAACTCTATTCAGAAAGTAGTGAATCACTGATGAGAAATAAATTATATTTTTAATCATCAGTGGTTATGTGTGTTATTATTGCCTTTAAAAGTTTATTTTAATTTGTTTCTCTGGGACAATGTACATTAAATTAACTCAGCAGCAACCTGTCATTTGTTGTCTGCGGACAGATGTAAAAAAAATAAAATGAAATATTTAAAAGCAAAGCTTATGACATATAAAATTCAGCTCAATGTTAACGACAACCCCGACTTCCTGTTCTCGTTTAGTCCTCCTTCATCTCAGGCGTTTTTCCCCGCCTCCGCCAGGCGAGCAATCTCAAACACAGCTAACAGCTGAAAGGAAGTCCAGAGAAAACTTTTGCAGTAACGTCACTTAAGGAGTTCCATATAGCAAAAAGAGATTAAGCCGAGAAGATGGAAAGATACGACGCACGTGGCAGAAAAAACTAACACAGACATTACAAAGTTTTCTTGCTTTTTTTTTTGTTCATGTCATTTTTAATTAAGTTATTTATTTGTGTGTTAGTTTGACAGTGACTTTGCGGACATAGAAAAAAAAACAAATTGTGGTCCAATTTCTTCACCAAATAGAGCAATATTTAGTAGGGCTGTAACGAGTACCCGGGTGCTCGGGTATTCGCGATCTGCTCCCGAAAATCCGGTTATGAATATTCGCGACGTCCAAGATCGCTGATTTACGATCTTTATAAATATAGTAAATTGTAGTAAAATATGATCAGAATATTATCTGGTAATGATGTATTTTTCTTCTGGAATTCAGATTAATGTATTATTTTAAGTTTACGACCTAAAACAAAGCAGAAAGAGTCGCAGTAGTAACTGAAAGTAAACACATCTTAGTTGCGGAGAAACTTCCGGTTTTCAAAGTAAAACTAGCGAGAGTTTTTTTCCGTTCAAAAACTGAGACTGAAGTTCTGTTCACTGACATAACTTCTGAAAAAATGAATTAGCTTTAACATCTGAGCTTTATCTCAGTGTTTAAATTCTTTAGGTTCTGATAACTCTTCAACAGTTGAAGCAATTAACGAAACTCCATCTTATTTTGAAGAAACGCAGCTTCTGCTGCTGAAAGGAGGATGGAATCAACATGAATCAGATGATTCTGCTGCGGAGGGAAAAAAATACTTTTTTCACACGGGTTGTACACCGAAAAATATTGAAGAACTTTGAGGATAAAAAAAATGCGGGAAACATTTTCAAGTTTTGTTGTTAAATGATCCAAAACAGCAGTAATTTTTATCCTCTTTATGTTGTTTATGTTACTGCTGAACTTAACCAGAAGACTGACAAAAAAAAAAAAAAGTTTAAAAATGACAAAATTTCTTTCTATCTGAATCTTTTTGGGTTTTTTTAAATCAATTTTGTTGATTCTGATCTATTGCTCCAATTAAATGTATAAATGTTGGTGATTAATACAAATAATTTCAATTTTCCTCCATTTAGTAAATATTCTCATAGCAATAAACATAATATTAAAAAGTAAGAATCGTGGTTCAACTCGTGAATCGTTGAGCTTGATTCGTGAATCGGATCGGATCATCACCTAAGCAACGATCCACAGCCCTAATATTTAGTTTTTAATTTAAAAATGATCTACAAATAAACTATTCGTTTACCTGATTGTAAGATGCAAACTTTAAAAACTTCAAAAAACAAGATCAATGGCATCCTCTTAATTAACATTGACAGACGTGTCAAATTTCAATATTAATCCCTGAACTTGTGATGTATTTTTGACAGTCATTTAACAGGATGAATTTGTATTTAAAGCAAAGGAAAGTCAAATACAAAACTAAAATGTTGTATTCTTGTTTTATGCAAAATTATGAACAAAGTATTAGTTTGTGTACAACTTTCTCTTTCTGAATATGTTTCTATTTGTCAGATTCCTCACCCCATAGAAATGCCAGGATATGATGACAAGTATTTGTGTTGTATTTGAGTGCCGACAACATAGACTCCAGATCCTGCTGCTTACCCGGCTGGTTTGTCCACCTTCAGGAAAGCCTGGATGACCAAAGGAAACTCATACTTGACTATGTAAAGGTAACTGGACATGGCTGGAGAGGGAGAGAGGAAACATTATTCTAGAAAGTCTCCAGAAAATGTTGAACTTGCACAGACAGAAAACTCACCTCCAATGTTCTGCAGCGTGATCGCAATCCCCGCCGCCATTTTCCCCGGCGTCCCAAAAGCCCTGTAGCCGAGCTGCTCGTATGCGCGAATACCTGAGCCACAAGCACCACACAGTAAAGTCTTAATACTCAAGATAAGTAAAAAAAAGAGCTCTCGCTGCTCATACGTACCTACAATACCAGATGACTTTAGCAGTAAATGGATGGAATATGAGGAAAGGACGGCTACCACCGTCAGGAGGACCCTAAAAAACACACAAACACCGCTTTAATAAAGCGTTCTGCTTTGCTTTCATAGCAGCTGCAGTCATATGTGTTTGGACGTAAAGATCCACTTCACATGCGAGTGTTAGTCCAGCTGAGCCACAGAGGTGATCCTTCTGCCCCTCACTCACTGTGACCCGAGCACAAACACCAGATGGACTTTCAAAAGACCAAATAAAAGAAGAGAAAAATACTCTACGCTAAGCGGTTATTGTTCCTCGGTTGAATAATCCACTTTAAATAATCCACTTCCGATTGTTTTACTCAACAGGAACTCTCGATGATCCACTTATCTCTCCAACCGCCCACAAGTGACACAAAAACAGTGAATTGTATTCCTCTTTATTTCACCAACTCCCAGATTGGCTCCTTTGATATTAAATTTCCATGAATCAACCCTTTAACACCGGAGCTCCAGTGTTTTACTGTCACTTTTCAACCGTTAACACGATAATTCCAGCAGATTCTGTGAGAGAAGTCGTGCCGAAATCAGCTGAAACAGCTAGCAAGTAGCTGAGATATTAGCTAAACCAGAGGTCTGCAACCTGCGGCTCCAGAGCCACATGTGGCTCTTTTATCTCTCCATGATGGCTCAAAGAAAAATTAAATAATAGTAATTTTCAAAAAAAATTGGAGATTAGCTATTGTTTAAGCAACATACTAACATTTTTGGCTAATGTGTTACCTACTGGAGTTTTTAGGCTAATTTAGGATTTCAGCATCTATTTTAGCAACATGCTAACGTTTTTGGCTAATTTTTCTGAGAAATTTTATGCTAATTTGGAGTTTAGCAAATATTTTAGTAAAATGCTAATGTTTTCTGCTAATTTGTTATCTACTGAATTTTTTTTTTTTTTGGATAGATTAGAATTTAGCTTCTATTTTAACAACATGCTAACGTTTTTGAGCTAGAAATTAAGCAACAAGCTAGCTTTTTTTTTTGCAGATTTGGCCTCTAATTAGTTTTTTATGCTAATTTGAAGTTTAGCTAATATTTTAGTAAAATGCTAATGTTTTCAGCTAATTTGTTATCTACTGAATTTTTTTTTTGGATAGTTTAGAATTTAGCTTCTATTTTAACAACATGCTAACGTTTTTGACTAAGTTAGTTTTCTGAGGAATTTTAGGCTATTTTGGAGTTTTGGAGTTTTTTTTGGCAGATTTGGCCTTTAATTATTTTTTTATGCTAATTTGGAGTTTGGCTAACATTTTTAGCAATATGCTAACATTTTTAGCTGATTTGTTATCTACTGAGAGTTTTAGGCTAATTTTGAGTTTAGCTTTTATTTCAGCAAAATGCTAAAATTTTTAGCTGATTTAATTTACAGAGAAATGTTATGCTAATTTAAAGTTCAGCTAGTAAGTAAACAAAAATTCCTTTTTGAGAGATGCTAGTTTCTTTTAATATATTTTTTTGCTTTTGTTCGTGCTAAAAATGGACATTAATCACATTTATAAAAAAAAAAAAAGAAGGTTATAAATGCAAATCCAAATTTCTTAAAGGCTAACATAAGTTAGCTCCTTCTAGGTTTGGATCCGTAGAAAATGAACCCAAATGACTCTTTTACTCTTAAAGGTCGCCGACCTCTGAGCTAAACCATAAAACAGCCTAAAAAACAACAAAAAAGCCTAAATCAGTCAAAACAGTTAGCAGGTGGCTGAAATATTACCCAAAATCCGAAACATCATAAAAAAAAAAAAAAAATTAGCCAAAACAGCTACCGTGTAGCTGAACTCCAAAATAGCCTTAAAAAATATTATAAAATAAAACCTAAATTAGCCAAAATAGCCAGTATGTAGCTGAAATATGACCTAAACTCCAAAACAAAAAAAATCTCAGTAAACGCCAAAATAACAATTTTTAAAACTTTAAATCTGTAACTTTTCAACATAATTATGAATAGTAAAAATGCAGAAATATAATTCCAGAATAAATCACATTAAACCTTAAATCACTTTCAGTATTTTACTCTCTAGAAAAATATATTTTTTGTTAAAATTACACAAGCATGAATTAAACGCAAGAAAACATTGGGTCATTAATAACAATAAAAATGATCTGAAGGGCCGGATAGAATTACCTGGAGGGCCGGATCCGGCCCCCGGGCCTTGACTTTGACACACACAGTATGCCTTAGACTAATTAGACCTTGGTTGTTTAAATCCTGACTGGGACTTTTCTGTGTGGAGTTGCGTGTTCAACTCCATGTGTGGCTTTTCTCCAGACACTCTGACTTCACGAGATTCGCCCAGTTGGGTTGGCTCCAGCTCCCTGAGAAGGATTTATCGGTTTCTGAAGATGGATAAATGGTTTTAAAACTGCAGTGTTTATTTTAAATCTAAAAATTACTCCAGTAGACACCTGAAAATATCTAAAGATTAGATCAGGAGCGTCCAGGCAGTCCTCGAGGGCCATTGTTCTGCTGGTTTTCTGTATCAGGTGTGTTCGGCCAATAAGGAGCTTCAATGACAGGTTTGTTGGAAGACATGTAGCACACTGGGCCTCGAGGACTGGATTTAGACACCCTTGTATTAGACCAGAGGTCGGCAACCTTAAAGAGTAAAAGAGCCATTTGGGCTCGTTTTCTACTGAAGGAGCCGCGTAGCCTTACTTTAGCCTTGTTTATTTTTTAACTTTTTTTTTTTATAAATTTGGATTTGCATTTGTTACCTTCTTTTTTAGAAATAAGTATAATTTATGTCTATGTTTTAGCCATGAACAAAACCAAAAATATAAAAAGAAACTAGCATCTCTCAAAATGTGATTTTTACCTTAGTAGATGCCAAATTAGCCACACAATAAAAGCTAGCTCGTTGTTTAAATACTGACTCAACTCCAAAATAGCCTAAAATTCCCCAATAAACTAAATTAGTCAAAAACGTAAGCCTAAAGTAGAAGCTAAACCCTAAATTAACCTAAAAATCGCAGAAAATAACAGATTAGCCAAAAACATTTGCATTTTGCTAAAATATTAGCTTAACTCCAAGCTTCCATAAAAAAACTCAGTAGAGGGCAAATTAGCCTTAAAAATAAAAGCTAACTTTTTGATTAATTACTAGCTGAACTTCAAAATTTCCTAAAATTTCTCAGTAAACTGCATTGGTCAAAAACTTAGCTAACAGCAGCTAACAAATTAGCCAAAAACGTGTTGCTAAAATAGAAGCTAAACTCTAAATTAGCCTAAAACCCCAGTAGCTAACAAATGTGAGAACGCTTTAAAGCATTCACATAAAAAATGAAAATCAAGTGATTCTTATTTTTTAAAAAATTCCTATTATTTTAAATTTCTTTAAGCAGAGAGCCACTATGGAGAGATAAAAGAGCCACATGTGGATCCGGAGCCGCAGGTTGCAGACCTCTGTTTTAGAGTAACAAAAACGAGTAGTCAGAGATATCTAATCGACTTCTTGTGCTCGGTGGGTTAGGACATTTTATTGTGTTATATTTAACTTAATTATATTTCACAATTTCAGCCACATTTCTGAACCTTTTCTAAAAAAAGAAAATCCTGATGAACTTGACGGACTTTCGAGAATGAAGTCTTGATTTAGTGGCTTTTCGCCTCACTTCACCGCGCTGTATCTCCTTGTTTCCATTGGCAACATTAACTTTCGCTCTCACAAATGCACTCTCTCCGTCCTTTCTCCTTAATGAAAGGCCAGGCAGCTCGTCTATTACCTCGCCTTTGACTCCTGGTAAGTGAACCTTTTGTCGTGTTCCTTCCTACAAACTGTGTGGCAGAAAGCTGACCTGACTTGCGGGAGAGGAGGTCATTCAAATGGCAGTGGGAGGACAGATCTGCTGACAGTCAGACATGCTGACACACTCTGCTCGCAGATTTCCACCCCGCCTGCATTCCTGCCCAGACCGGGGTCGCTGACCCACTGATCTGCACCCACAAACTCAATCTGAACCATGAGAAAAATCAGGCCAGAGGACACAGAAGAAAAGGCCATTTCACGAAAAATACAAATTACAATTGCAATTAATTACATGTTCAAAAAGAGGGAATATTGTGTAAAAATTCAAACGAAATCTGTGTTTCATGAACCATAAAGGATTTAAACCAATTACATCAATATCTCTTGAGAGTCAGAACAAAATATGTCCCACTAGATCAATTAAAAATGACTGACTTTCTCACCAAGTTAGATCTAAAGGAGGGTTCTCAAACTCCATTCACCCCTGAAGCTGGGCCGTATGGGGTTCCATTTGTGCCAAAAATGTGTTTTTGCGTCCACTGTCTATATCTTTGGTTCATTGTCTATGTCTACTGATCAAGTTTACTGAACATTTTTTCATGTCTATGTATACTGAGCAATAACTTCTGTGAAAGGACAGGAGCTAACGACGCTAGCAAGTGTTGCTAAGGACTTTTCTGACAACCTTTAAAGGTGGGGGCTGCAAAATATCGACCTTAGTGGCCCGCGGGCCGCCAGTTTCAGACCTATAACTTTGGTTCATTGTCTATGTATACTGAGCAATATCTACTGTGAAACGACAAGAGCTAACAACGTTAGCAAGTGTTGCTAAGGACTTTTCTGACGACCTTTAAAGGTGGGTGCCACAAAATATCAACTCGGGGGCCGCTTGTGGCCCGCGGGCCGCCAGTTTAAGACCTGTAACTTTGGTCAATTGTCTACGATCAAGTTTATTGAACATTTGTTCATGTCTACGTGCTACTAAGCAATATCTTCTGCGAAACGACAGGAGCTAACGACGCTAGCAACCGTTGCTAAAGACTTTTCTGACGACCAGATCCAACAGAAAAATCAAATGCAAAGTTTAAACATAAAGCAAGCTGAAACATCACAAAGCTTTCATCAAAGAAGCGTGGACACGTAGAAGATAAAGCTTCGTTGACATTGAACTTTCATATTAAGGCGGGGGCCGTAAAATATCGACTCGGGGGGCCAGTTGTGGCCCACGGGCCGCCAGTTTGAGACCTCTGGTTTATATCTTTGGTCTACTGATCAATTTTATTGAACATTTTTTCATGTCTACGTACAACTAAGCAATATCGACTGTGAAACAACAGGAGCTAACGACGCTAGCAACTGTTGCTAAGGACTTTTCTAGCAATCTTTAAAGATGGGGGCCACAAAATATCGACTCGGGGGCCGCTTGTGGCACGCGGGCGCCAGTTTGAGACCTGTAACTTTGGTCAGTTGTCTATGTCCACTGAACATGTTTATTGAACATTTGTTCATGTCTATGTACTACTAAGCAATATCGTCTGTGAAACGACAGGAGCTAACAATGCTAGCAACTGTTGCTAAGGACTTTTCTGACGACCTTTAAAGGTGGGAGCCGCAAAATATCAACTTGGGGCCGCTTGTGGCCTGCGGGCCGCCAGTTTGAGACCCCTGGTTTATATCTTTGGTCTACTGAACAAGTTTATTGAACATTTTTTCATGTCTATGTACTGCTAAGCAATATCTTCTGTGAAACGACAGGAGGTAACGACGCTAGCAACTGTTGCTAAGGACTGTTCCGACAACAAGAAAAACTATATCGACTAGGGGGCCGCAAAAGGCCCGCGGGCCGCCAGTTTGAGACCCCTGATCTAAAGGAATTGTTAATAACGGTATTGTGTTTTAGCATACATTTTTACTATTGTTGTTTATTATTATTCATTTTAAGTAAAATTACATTTCCAAGAAGGAAAATAACAAACGCATAGAACACACGGAAAATTCCTGCTTGACCGTAAAAAAAACTGCATTTTTGATGGCCAAAATGCTTCTTTTACGTCCCTTCTCATGATGGTTTCTGATACTTGTATGTCCAAAAACGCGTTCTTAAGCTTGAAGCCCCAGCCGCATGTGGGAGGAGCTACTCTCAAAAGGTTTTCAGTCATCCAAGCATTATTACTGCATGTTTTGGTTAAAAGTTCAACTTTAAATCATTTCCCTGATATTACATCCACCATTTTTGCTGTCAGGCAAAGCAAAACATAAAACCAGAGCTCCTGTTGAATAAACTTTATTAGTAACAGATGCAGAACAAATGCTAACTCAAGAGCGCCCTCTTTGTTGAGATGGTGCTACTGCATGCTGCACCTACTGTCTTTCAGTGTGGTTTCATATCACATTTTAACACAAAATAAAATATAAACAAACATGAAAACCTTCAATCTTACATAGAAAGTCTTGACATGTAATACATTTGTGCACAATAAACTTTTTTTTTTTAAATAAATTAGGCCTGTACGCATTCGGGGTTTCTTTGTCAAATCTTACAGTTGCTATAGCAACCCCTAGCTATCCCCTAGCATCGCCCCTAACAATTACATTTTGGGGGTATTTTTGCTTAAATCTGCTTAAAATTGCTTTAATCTGACATCCTTTTATTATTTTTTATTAGAAATGTCAATTTTGCGATTATCTACAATATGATGACCAGCAATATTTGTATTTTGACTTATATAATCTTCTTGATAAACATTAACTTTTCCACCACAGAAAGCAAAGATAACTCCTCCTTTGTGACTTTTATCAATCTGAGTTAAAAGCTCCCAACAAAAATACATCTGCCCTTACAAAACGAAGAGGAATAAAAGCAGACATCTTTGTAAAGAACAAGATAAATTTCTAAATAGATAAATTATGAGAACGATAAACTAACAATGGCCGACCTCAGTCTAGATTTTATCAAATCATATTTACCAAATAAAAAAAAAAAAGAACTATAGAGAAAGGGATCATTAAAAGAGGAAATCCACTATTTTAAAGATCAATTTTTATTTTTAATTATTTAAAGACTCATAAGTAAATTCTATTCAAACTGTAGAGCTAATCTGTGTTAAAACTGATTTAAATGCTTAATTCCACAGTAGTATTTTTGTGTATAAACAGCCCACAAATGTTTTTTTTTTCATGCATTTCCTGCTTGAAACAGGTTTGACTCATTCCAGGCGTTCCGTCCGCATTCGGCCTTGGGTTCCGAATGCTTTTTTGCTCGTGAAGATTAAATTGGGACAAACACAAGCCTGGAGTCTAACAGGCAAACAGATGAAACTGCCAGCATTTCTGTGCTAGAATAGAGTTTTGCTGTTCCTTTGCTAATTAAGGTCAGAAAATAAAGTGAAACAAAGCAGCGTGGAGAAGTGCTCTTTCAGTTAACACACAATTAAAAATACTGGAGTAGCTAAATGATTAATTTCAGCTCCTGTCATGCTCGATATCGCACACCCAACCAGTTGTTTTTCAGACAAACCACAGTCACACAGTCGGACCAGAACAGATTCTTTTTATCATAAAGCAACATTTGTGTAAAACATTCCAGCTTTCTAGAAAGACTTAAATTAACACTTAATTAACATGCATGTTCGATTGGTAAAACACGTGCTAACATTTTTATTAATTTAAAGAATATTCCATTGTGTGATATGTTTTCACTTGTATCGATGCTTTCAAAGTCCCAACCTTACTATATATTTATTCTATTATAAAATCATTCCCAGTGGTTTTTAAAGTATAATTATGCAGTTTTAAGTCAAAGTAAAACAATTTTGTTGTTCTTTTTTTAAACATATTTTCTGCAGGAAAAGAAATTCGCCTCTGGCTCGTCTTGGCCATAGACCACGCCTCTGGCTCTTTTCGGCCGTGGACCATGCCTCTGGCTAGTCTTGATCGTAGGCCACGCCTCTGGCTAGTCTTGACCATAGACCACGCCTCTGGCTAGTCTTGACCGTAGACCACGCCTCTGGCTAGTCTTGACCGTAGACGCCTCTGGCTAGTCTTGACCGTAGACCATGCCTCTGGCTAGTCTTGACCGTAGACCGCGCCTCTGGCTAGTCTTGACCATGGACCACGCCTCTGGCTAGTCTTGACCGTAGACCACGCCTCTGGCTAGTCTTGACCGTAGACCACGCCTCTGGCTCGTCTTGGCCATGGACCACGCCTCTGACTAGTCTTGACCGTAGACCACGCCTCTGGCTAGTCTTGACCGTAGACCCACGCTCTGGCTCGTCTTGGCCATGGACCACGCCTCTGACTAGTCTTGACCGTAGACCATGCCTCTGGCTCGTCTTGGCCATGGACCACGCCTCTGGCTAGTCTTGACCGTAGACCACGCCTCTGGCTAGTCTTGACCGTAGACCACGCCTCTGGCTCGTCTTGGCCATGGACCACGCCTCTGACTAGTCTTGACCGTAGACCACGCCTCTGGCTAGTCTTGACCGTAGACCACGCCTCTGGCTCGTCTTGGCCATGGACCACGCCTCTGACTAGTCTTGACCGTAGACCATGTCTCTGGCTCTTTTCGGCCGTGGACCACGCCTCTCGCTCCTCTTGGCCGTGGGCCATGCCTCTGGCTAGTCTTGACCGTAGACCACGCCTCTGGCTAGTCTTGACCGTAGACCACACCTCTGGCTCTTTCGGCCGTGGATTGTGCCTCTGGCTAGTCTTGACCACAGACCATGCCTCTGGCTAGTCTTGACCGTAGACCACACCTCTGGCTCTTTCCGGCCGTGGATTGTGCCTCTGGCTAGTCTTGACCACAGACCATGCCTCTGGCTAGTCTTGACCGTAGACCACACCTCTGGCTCTTTCCGGCCGTGGATTGTGCCTCTGGTTAGTCTTGACCACAGACCATGCCTCTGGCTAGTCTTGACCGTAGACCACGCCTCTGGCTAGTCCTGACCACAGACCACGCCTCTGGCTAGTCTTGACCGTAGACCACGCCTCTGGCTAGTCTTGACCGTAGACCGCGCCTCTGGCTAGTCTTGACCGTAGACCATGCCTCTGGCTAGTCTTGACCGTAGACCGCGCCTCTGGCTAGTCTTGACCATGGACCACGCCTCTGGCTAGTCTTGACCGTAGACCATGCCTCTGGCTAGTCTTGACCGTAGACCATGCCTCTGGCTAGTCTTGACCGTAGACCGCGCCTCTGGCTAGTCTTGACCATGGACCACACCTCTGGCTAGTCTTGACCGTAGACCACGCCTCTGGCTAGTCTTGACCGTAGACCACGCCTCTGGCTAGTCTTGATCGTAGGCCACGCCTCTGACTCTTGTCGGCCATGGACCGCACCTCCACCTCTCCCCCAGTCCCATCTGGCTGAAGATTAGAATTAGATAAGCTTCTTCTTTAATAGTCCTGGTAAATTGTGTCCATTCTGGGACAGGATCTCTCCATCATGAGGGCATTCCTAACTCTTCTTTTATCCTTTTAGGAGTTTTTCCTTACTGGAAGGAGGGTCTAAGGATTGAGGTTTAATTTAATCTGTTTACTTTAGCTATTGTTTATATTTTATGACCGACTTTCTGCTTCTATACAATTGCTGACATGAATCCCAATGAGGCAATTATTTTGTGATATTTGGCTATATAGATAAAATTGAATTGAATATTACCACAGGTTGAATGTTAACATTGCATGCTGATTTTAGGGGAGCTTAATCTGTTTTGAAGCACCCTTTAATCTCTTTCACAAGAAACCTCAGCTTTAGCAGCTTAAAGTCTTGCAGTTCTGCAGAGAAGTGTCACGACGGAGCAGAGAGGAGCGAGAAGCTTCTGCTGCTCGAGTCGAAAACAGGCCGATCTGACAGCTACCAACCTCTTCAACAAGAAAACATGGTAACACCCAAAACCTCAGAGTACACCCATTTCATCTGACTGGCTCATGAAAGACTGCAACATCTGTGTGAGATTTCATAAATTCATTCTAAAAGGTTTGCAAAAAAATACAGATGTGAATATTTTCTTGAAGTAAAAAAGGACTTTTTAGAAGTTGCTACAAATGTTTTTACATTTTTATGGAACTTGTATTTCCAAAATTATAAATAGAAAGCAACAAAGTTCACAAAATACAGTCAATATTGGGTAAAAACGTTTATAGACGGGGAGGACAGAGCACTAATGAGAGATATTGTTTAAGTTTCAACAGTGATAAAGTCTGAGGGATGTAAATGCAATTCAACTATAGTGTGCAATAGATGTGTAAACCCAAATATTTAATTAAAAAGTCTCTGCGTTCCAGAATCTCAGATGATTAGGGGTAAATGTTCAAAAAAGAGACAAACTTGATCTTTATCTGCAATGAAATAAAATACTGAAGTGACAGCAATGAAAAGGTCAACAACACAAAACTCGACTCATGAAATGAAATATATTTAAAGGTAAGACTACGCTGTTGGGTCAAAATAAATGAATAAAATATTTCACACAACGGATGACATGATAAATACATTAAAATATTCTGAGATACTTGAACAAGAGAAATTAATCAGTTTAATAATAAAAATAGAATGTTTTCCAGATGCTTAAAGTGATTATGTGTCTCCATTATTCATTTACTCCTCATTCATGCTTGAGGATTTAGTGATTGACTGATTTAAAGACAATTCCTGCCTCCTAACGACTTATCAGGTGTGTAATGCTGAAACTTAAAGACCCTCTCCAATGAATAGTTTTTTTTTTGTGTTTTTAACATGTTTTTGTAGCATTTTTCTAATAGTGGAGGGTCTATATAAAAATATTGACTATTAAATCTACGTTTTTTAAGTATTTCTTAATTCAAATCAAGAGCAGATCAAAACTGTGGAGCTAATTTAAGCCTATTTTATTTGAAACCCAAATAAAACAAATAGAAATATTGCTGTTTGGCCAAAAATGAAGTAAAAATGTCCAAAACTTTTTGCTATTCTAAAAAAAAAAAGTAATTATTTTCAGCTTCTAATGTTCAATTTTTTTAGGATTAAAACTCAACTTTCAGTTTCAAAACGTATTATTTTAACTAGAACGGCTTTTGGACGTGCGGTTTGCAAGCTAAACAGCCATTTTCTGACGGTAATTATCACAGTTCTCAGAGGTGAATGCACTGGGACGGAAGTTACAATCCGTTTTGATTTTGATTGGTCCTTTGTCTTAGCTCCGCCCCAACGCGCCACAATGGGGCCAAAAGTTTTGAATATAACATTTTCAGATTTGAAAACGAATTAAAGAGCTGAAAGTGAAAAAATGTCTCGAAACTGAAAGGTTGAGTTTTGAAACCTAAAAAACAGAAAATTTGAAGCTGAAAATAATTAAATTTATTTCAGAATAGCAAAAATGTTTAGACATTTTACTTATTTTTTTTGGACAAACACCAAAATTTTTTTTCAATTTGTTTAATTTGGGTTTCAAACAATATGTAACTTTTTTTTTCTTTTTCATTGTCATGGTCTTCAACACGTTTTGGCGTTTTGTTTTTTTACACTTCAGGGCCACCGTACATTTCAGACTATTATGTCTTATAACAAATGAAAAATAATGATTTTTGGCAGATTGTTGATAAATAGAATTTCTGCCACATGAAACCATGTATGAGACGAGAGACTTACAGAAACAAGATGACTCCTGTGTTGGCCATTGCATAGGCGAGTCCTAGAATTCCACTTCCCATGATTGCGTTGCCCAAGTTGAAGACAGACATCCCAAATGAGGTTTTTCCTTCAAACTGAAACCAGACGAAAAGCGTTAAAACATCTGGCGGACGGAGATCTCCCATGATGCAGCAGTGTGAACGTACGTCTGTAAAGCGCGTCGTCTTCTTGTCATCAGCACCTGATAAGAACTCCTGGCTCTCCGGAAGGTTGGGGTCGGCGATTTCGGTTCTGTGAGGACTAATCAGAAAGATGACCACAGATTACCCAGAATCCATCTCTTCTTCTAAACAGTCCAAACACTTGTTTTATTTTATTTTTTCACACTAGACACGTCAAAACGCGCGCTTATCGTCTCATACATACCTAGCGCTCTGGGCACTATTGGCTACAGTTTCCTTACAAGCGCTGAAGAGCGACGGCCGTCCGTCCAGCACAAAGTAGAGAAACACCCACAGTCATCATATATCAAGAGCAATAAGGGACATAGAGACATTCATCTGTCTGCTGCTGAGAGAGGCTGTAATTAAAGCTTCTAGTGGGAGAGAAAACCTGACAGGATAATTAAACACTGAACAGCTTCATTATTCAGTAGAAGTGCTAGAACAGTGAGCGAGCATCTCTGAGGTTAGACATGCTAACAGGCCACAGAATCAACATAATCTGTGCTGATAAATGATCATGTTTGGAGTGTGTAGCTTAGCTTAAACGGATCAACACGGTAGAAATCTGTAGTCAACAGGTTGGATGCTTGGAAAACATTCACACACTTAAAATTTGGAGTTTAGCTAATTTTTAGCAACATGCTAATGTTTTTGGCTAATATGTTATCTACTGGGATTTTTAGGCTAATTTATAATTTAGCTTCTATTTTAGCAACAGGTTGACATTGATAACTTATTTCATTTACTGAGGAATTTTAGGCTATTTTTCAGTTTAGCTAGTAATAAGGCAGCCAGCTAGCTTTTTTTTCTTTTTTTTTTTTGGCTAATGTGGCATCTACAGAGGTTTTTTATGCTAATCTGGAGTTCAGCTAATAATTTAACAACATGCTAATGTTTTTGGCTAATATGTTATCTATTGGGATTTTTAGGCTAATTTATAATTTAGCTTCTGTTTTAGCAAGTAATAAGGCAACCAGCTTTCCTTTTTTTCCTGTTTTTTTTTTTTTTTTGGCTAATTTGGCATCTACAGAGGTTTTTTAATGCTGATCTGGAGTTTAGCTAATAATTGAACAACACACTAATGTTTTTGGCTAATATGTTATCTACTGGGATTTTTAGGCTAATTTATAATTTAGCTTCTGTTTTAGCAACAGGTTAACGTTGTAAACTTATTTAATTTACTGAGGAATTTTAGGCTATTTTTAAGTTTAGCTAGTAATTAGGCAAACAGCTAGCTATTTTTCCCTTTTTTTTGGCTAATTTGGCATCTACAGACGTTTTTTTAATGATAATCTGGAGTTTAGCTAATAATTTAACAACATGCTAATGTTTTTGGCTAATATGTTATCTACTGGGATTTTTAGGCTAATTTATAATTTAGCTTCTGTTTTAGCAACAGGTTAACGTTGTAAACTTATTTAATTTACTGAGGAATTTTAGGCTATTTTTAAGTTTAGCTAGTAATTAGGCAAACAGCTAGCTATTTTTCCCTTTTTTTTGGCTAATTTGGCATCTACAGACGTTTTTTTAATGATAATCTGGAGTTTAGCTAATAATTTAACAACATGCTAATGTTTTTGGCTAATATGTTATCTACTGGGATTTTAAGGCTAATTTAGAGTTAAGCTTCTATTTTAGCAACAAGTTAACGTTGATAACTCATTTAATTTTACTCAGGAATTTTAGGCTATTTTTCAGTTTAGCTAGTAATTAGGCAACCAGCTTGCTTTTTTTTTTTTTTTGGCTAATTTGGCATCTGCAGAGGTTTTTTACGCTAATCTGGAGTTTAGCTAATAATTTAACAACATGCCAATGTTTTTGGCTAATTTGATATCTACTGCGGTTTTTGTTAACCTTTTATGACTAATTTAGTTTACTGAGGATTTTTTTATGCTATTTTGAGTCTAGCTAGTATTTAGGCAACCAGCTAGCTCTTTTAATTTTTATTTTTTGACTAATTTGGCATCTCCTGATGTTTTTATGCTAATTTGGAGTATACTTTAACTAATATTTTGGTAACATACTTATGTTTTGGCTAAGTTGTTATTGACTAAGGTTTATAGAGGCTAATTTAGAGTTTAGCTTCTATGTTGGCAATGCCAACATTTTTGACTAATTTAGTTTCCTGAGGAATTTTAGACTATTTTGGAGTTCAGCTAGAATTTAAGCAACCAGCTAGCTTTTTTTTTTTTTTTTGGGCTAATTTGGCACATGTTGACACTTTTTATGCTAATTATGAGTTTAGCTAATATTTTAGTAACATGATAATGTTTTTGGCAAATTTGTTGTCTACAGAAGTTTTTAAGGCTAATTTAAATTTTAGCCTCTATTGTGGCAAAGCTAAAGTTTTTGACTAATTTAGTTTACTGAGGAACTTTAGGCTGTTTGGCAGTTTAGCTAGTAATTAGGCAGCGAGCTAGTTTTTTTTTTTTTTTTTTTTGGCTAATTTGGCATCTACAGAGTTTTTTTATGCTAATTTGGAGTTCAGCTAATAATTTAACAACATGCTAATGTTTTTGGCTAATTGATATCTACTGGGTTTTTTAGGCTACTTTAGAGTTTAAATTCTATCTTCACATTGTTAACCTTTTATGACTAATTTCGTTTACTGAGGATTTTTTATGGTATTTTGAAGTTTAGCTATTATTTCATCAACGAGCGAGCTTTTTTTTGCTGACTTGGCATGTTCAGCCAAATCATCAGGTTTTTGGGGCTAATTTTGAGTTTAGCTCATATTTAAGCAACACAAATAAATATTTTTACAAATTTGGCATGTATTAGGGACTTTTAAGCAATTTTACTAAAAAAATGTCAGAAATTTAGGTCAACATAAATATTCTTTCCTAGTTCTTAACGAAACTTCCCATCTTTAAGCAAATTTAGCATTTTGCAAATAGCTTTAGCATTTTCAGTAAATCCCTTAAGCAATTAAAATAAATTGCGTCACCATTTTACGCAAAAAGCTTCAGCAAAAAGCATTCAAAATAGCATTATTGCAGGTAATGCAACTTTTCTAGTTTTACTTTGAAGGTTTATTTTAAAAGCTGTTTTTTTATCCGCAATCTGCATTCACTTATTCACTTTTTATTTAATGTCAATAAGTTTTTATTTGAATTATTTTTCCATTTCATTGAAAATATTGTCTTAATTCTGTTTTTCCTTTTCAAGTAATTTTAAAAAGGGAAATGTACAAAGAAATATTCACGGGGATTAAAAACAATTAAATCAGTTCCGCCATATTTACAAAAAAATATTGATATTGATCAGTGTCGGATCAATACTCAAATGCTCAGTTTTGCCCAGCAGTGTTTTCCGCTTTAGTCAAATAAACGCTTTAATAAATAAACAGTTGGATCAGTTATTTCCTCTTTAATAACATGACAATCGTTGCTTTGCATTTGTCTGAAGCTCATTGGTTGGAACGGTTTCTGCTAAAATGTGATTAAACGAGATTAAAAATGTGTTCCAAATTATTGAGGAAAACGAACTCTAGTTCAGTTCTAGTTCAATGCCTGGGGGCCGGATCCGGCCCTCCAGATCATTTTATTTCATAGTCATTAATGACCCGATATTATCTCGCACTCATTTCTAACTTGTATAATTTTGACAAAATGGATTTTTACGAAGAGTAAAATATTGAAAGTTATTTTGATTTATTCTGGAATAATATTCCTGCCTTTTTATTCATATTTATGTTAAAAAGTTACGTTTTAAAAGTGAATTAAGGTGAATTTCTACTTTGCTGAAAACATGTCCTAGAAAGCTTTTTGATTTTATCTTAAAACTGCATAATCATAAATAAAAGATCACTGGAAACACTTTGAAAACAGATAAAATTGGAGTGGGTCTTTAAATAGAGCGGTGGAAGCATCATGTGGTGGACGGTTTGGTCCACTTCAAAAAAAAAAAAAAGAAGATTTATGTATATATTTAACTCAAATCTAAAAATATTTAAATATTAAACTATATATTTAAACTCAAATCTTAAATATTTAAATCCTAACTATATATTTAACAATCAAATCTAAATGCTAAAAATTGTACTATATATTAACTCAAATCTAAATATATAAATCTTAACTATATATTTAACTCAAATCTAAATATTAAATATTAACTATATATTTAATCAAATCTAAATATATAAATCTTAACTATATATTTTAACTCAAATCTAAATATTTAAATCTAACTATATATTTAGCTCAAATCTAAATATATAAATTATGTATCCTATAAATTTTAACTCAAAATCCAAATATATAAATCTGAAACATATATATTTAACTGAAATCTAAATATTTTAAATCTTTAAACTACATATTTAGCTTACAAAACTTATATATATTTAGTTTGAAAAAAATAAATATTAGGTTAGATTTAAATATTTAATGAGCAAACTAAATATTTTATTGCAAACTTAAAATTTAGTTTGTAGGCTAAATATTTAGCTTAAAATTAAATATTTAGTTGGTGAACTAAATATTTAGTTATTAAATGTAACATTTATAAATGTATGAATTTAAAGGGTGAGAATATGCATTTGAAAAACAAAACCTGTTTTTTTTTTCTCCTAAAACACGCTAAATATCTGAAAACATTGATGTAAAAATTTACATCTCTGATTTACAAATGGCACCCCAAACCTTATCTTAATCTCTTTGACTGTTTGTATCTCGGGTTTTTAGAGATAAGAAATAAATTAATTTCCAGTAGAGATTAAATGTAATATGAAAGCAGCAGAGAATGAAAAGCAATCAAAGCTTTGTTTAATGAGAGTTTTAATGAGAGGTTTGTGCAGCAGTAAACATGGACTGTCTAATCTGAGCCATAAATCAGACCGCCTGTTATCAGGATAGCAAACAGCAGAGCTAGTGTCACTGATTATGTTAATATCAGAGGCATCGATGTTGCTGTGCTTTACACTCAGGCTGGACAATCAAACAATTATGCTAAAACAGCAGCATCAAGCTAATATAGATTTTCTTTAATGACTCATCCTGGAATCTCGTTCCTTTTCATTCTCACTGAGACATGAAGCTCATTCACATGGAGATTGTGTTTTTAAAATGTTTCTTATGGAAATGAAAATGTTTGGGGAGGAAAGAACTCACTTTTCACTGTCCTCTGCAGGCGGGGTTTTGGTGATCTCCTCCCCGCCTTCGTGGCCTTTCCCGTTCGGGATGGCATTCGCCTCCGCTGGGGGGGAGTCCACGCTCTCAGCCGGTTTATCTTCACTCATGTCTGCTCAAGTTGGTGCCGGAAGATGCAAAATGAGTCGCCTTTGATTTTCTTCTGGGGGTCTGCGGAAGAAAAAGAAGCAAACACGGCGTGTGACGAAGAGAGAAAGTTCCTCCTTTATGTTTTTAAAGCAACTGAAAGGGTGGCTGTTAAAAAGATTTCATTCTCATTGAATGCTAAGGACGAGTTAAGTAAATAATATAGAAAAAATATGCATAAATGTAAGTATTGGGTGATTTTTTTTGGATAGCATGTTTTAGGAGAAAATAAACAGATTTAATTTATTAAATTCATAATTTCACATTTTAAAATAATGTTTGCTAACAAAAACTGTTTTGTTAGCAAGCTAAATACTTATTTTGAAATTGCATATTTAGCTTACAAACTAAATATCTAATTTTATGAAATTAAACATTTAGTTTGCACATTAAATATTTAGATCTGATCTAAATATTTATTTTCTAAGGTTTTAGCTTGGAGCAAAATTTTTAGTTTGGATCTAAATATTTAATTAAAAATGATTATTTAGTAAAAATCGAAATATATATTTAAAAACTAAATATTTAGATCCAAGCTAAATATTTCATTTTTAACTAAATATTTAGTAAGATAACTAAAACCTTTTTAGAAGAAGAGTATTCCTTTTTTTTTTTTTCATGGTACCTAAAACTTAAAGTCAGTAAGAAAAACAGTCAGCAGACATTAATGTCCAAAACCTGAAGTACTTGACCAGAACGTCTCTTATCGCTGGAAAAAAAAACTTTATACAATAGCGATTCTCCTGCTCTTTTCTATAAGTTTTTCAGCGTGTAGAAACTCACACTTTCAGTGATTTCAGTAATCTAAAACTTTCATCTTGTTCTGGTATTCATGAACTTTATGGTTTTTTAAAATATTGAGCAAAATATGCTCATAGGAAATGAATGAAAATTGCTAAAATCTCTCAAAAACTTTGTGTACTTTGAAACTTGTGAACTTTTACATACTTCCAGTTAGAAATACCACTCAAACTTTACAATGTTCAGTAACTACTGGTTTTCTAGAGTAATTTTGAAATAGCCTTTATTTAACAAAGTCCTAGCTGTTTTTGGCTTATTTAGACTTTGAGCCAGGTTTTTTTTTTTTTGGCTAATTAGGAGTTTTGCTATTTTTTGTAGCATTATGCTAGCTGTTCTGTCAAAATGAGACTTTTTTTCCTTTTTAGGCCTAGTTCTGAGTCCAGCTTTTATTTTAGCAACATACTAACTGTTTTTTGGCTGATTATGATTTTCTTCACAATTTTTTGTGGCAAATTTTGAGTTTAGCTAACATTTTAGCATTATGCTAGCTGTCTTTCAATGTTAAACATTTTTCCAGTGTTTTGGCTAAGTTTGCATTTTGCTAGTATTTTAGCATTTTGCTAACTGTGTTGTCAAAATTTTAGATTTTTCCAGATTTCTTTGTCTAATAATAAGTTTAGCTAGTATTTTAGCATTTGGCTAGCTGTTTTATAAAAAATATACATTTTTTAAAGTTCTTAGGGCATATTGGAAGTTTAGTTAATATTTTAATTCTCTGCGACAAGTCTATCAAAAATAGACTTTTTCCATTTTTTTATTTTGGCTAATTTAGAGTTTTGCTAGTATTTTAGCATTATGCTAGCTGTTTGTCAAAATTAGATTTTTTTGCCTGTTTCTTGGGCTAATGTCGAGTGTAGCTAGTACTTTAGCACTATTCTAGCAGTTTTGGTAAATTTAGACATTTTTTCAGTTTTTGACTAATTTTTGCCATTTAACTCATATTTTGGCAAATTTTCAGATTAAGCGTTTTCAGATATCAGCTTTAGCCCTTTAGCAATCCGTTTCAGCATTTCTAGCTGTCAGCTCTGCCATCTTCGGCGGGCAAATTCAGCAAAAAGCCTTCACACAATCAAGTTTTGTACTTTTAACAGTTAGACTTTTACCTGTTTTAATTAAAGTTTCTCTATATTTCTCAACACTTTTCAGTAACGATTACGGTAAATATTACATCCGTTTTCAGCAGACGATGTCTTCAGCCTCTCAAAGTCCGGGCACGGTGAGTTTTTTTTTGTACCAAACTTTCTTTTACTTCATTCTAACTTTCCCTCAGAACAAAAACCACATTAACTCCCGCCGAAAATGCAGATTTGACATTGAATAAACGCTTTGGCATTTCCAGTGAATCAATGACACATGAGCTGACAGGTCTTCCCTATGAAGAGACAAAGCTTACTTTGCCGTTTCTTACTGGGCGCTCCGTTGGCCCTCATTTCCTGGGTCCCCTGTTGTGTTGTATAAGCTGACCAGCTGGCTCGTGGGGCCCAGAAGGGCCCCTGTCACATGTATTTCCTACATGATGTTGACTAAAAACACGCCATCTGGCTGGTGCTGAATGGTCTGCTGCATAAACAGCAGCTATAAGAATGACCATCTACACAGGAAAGTTGAAGAATAAAGGAGGAACTAGCTAAGACCAGCTCCCAAACCAGTTCTGGCTGTCTTTGTGCTTACATTTCTCTGCTAGTCACTTTTCTCTGGGTTTCCTCTTTTATTGAGTTCAGCACAGTAACACCGCTCAGGGTTTTCTGTCCTGGCAGCCACTCAGCTGCCCTTGTGTCCTCACACTTCTTCCGCTCCACAGTCCGTTCTTTAAAGGTAGCTGGAAAAAGATTTCGAATGCAGCATGGGGTGAAAAACCCCTGCTCTCCTCCGAGGAGTCCCCTGAACCTACCGGCCGCGTTTTTGTGGGCCTCCGCGCACAGCCAGGCCTCTCGGTGTCTCTGGGTAAAGCTGGTCAACATGGTTGGGCAGCGGAGCACAGTGCACAATGGGACATGTTGTGTGGTTTCCTGGGAACGGGTAGGGAAACAGTGGTACTATTGTGCCAGGCATCATTATACTGCCGAGCCCCTTTTGGCTGAAGTTCGCCAGGCCACTCGAAAGGCTGAAAAGGTATTTCACTCTCTAATTGAAAAGACGCCATCTTGAATTCAAGAAATGCCAGTATCCAGTATTCATGCACAGTTGTAGCGGAGTTGATGACTGCAACAATGGCAAAGGTAGGGCCAGCCTCATGGGACGAATCACCGCACGGCGCCACATTGACACTCAGGTGGCGTACAAATCACGAAGACACACCATGGGTCGCCCAGTCACAAGGGCTCTTTCTTAACGGCCTTTAGGGGTGGAGCTTAAACATGACAACTGCGCAAAAATCCACTGATTTGGTCACAATTTTCAGAGGGTTAAATAAATGAAGACAATCGAAGGTGGGCAGGTTCTTATAGAAAAGATTTATCTTAATATTGAAGAACTGCATGACTTTTATTACTGGAACTAACATTATTTTTCTGATTTAATATTAATATTCTAAATCTGGGGTGTCAAACTCAATCGCACAAGGAGTCAAAATCCAAAACATACCGTCGGTTGCGGGTCAAACAGGGTAAACATTTATGAAACACACTAAAACTAAACTTTTTAAACTTTAAAACCGTAACTTTTTTACATAATTATGGACTAGATATACAATATAACGCTAGTGAGAATGCTGTAAGTGAAAAATAACTAAATTCCAAAGTAGGCTAATAACTAAACTAAAAAAAAAAAAAAAACATAGGTTAGCCAAAACAGCTAGCAGGTAGCTAAAAAAATAGCTTAACTTCAAAATATAAAAAAAACTAAAAAGAAAAGCCTAAATTAGCCAATATTAGCTGAACTCCAAACCAGCCAAAAAATGGTAGTGAATGCCAAAATAGTCCAAAAAAGCTGGCAGAATGCCAATTTTTAAAACTTTTTTTTTTACTTGTCCTGTCCAACAGCTGAGCAACTAGATACGACCAGAGAGCCTCTTGTATTGGGCAGCTTTTACCGTCACAAAAGGGGTTTATTGAGTACAAACCCCTGCTGTACTTCATGTTAAACTTTATTGATATTGATTGTGTTTGTATCGCTTTCTTTTTTTTTTTATTATTGGACCGGATGGAAAAAAAAGAGGGAGGTTTGGGGGTCTAAAAAGGTCGAAATAACAAATCGGAATGGGCGGGGCCTGTCCACACACACATACTTGTTGGCTAAAATAGTTTGTACATTTAAATTAGTCAAAATTTACAAAATACAACTGCAAAAAAAAAAAACTTTTATAACTCTTCAATCAGATTTTTCCTTCACTTTAAGTTGATTGTGACTTGACGCCATAAAACTCCTGTTTTATCTCAGTTTGTATGATATTTACGCTCCTAATTTAGTGACAGGAAGTAAGTTGAAGTTTCCTTCATGTCAGAAATAAAACTTCTGCAATTCTTTATTAAAAATTAGCAAAATAAAACAAACAAAGCTCCAGGAAAAGAAACTTCATCAAAACATCCTAACAAAACCAGTTATTTTTACAGCTTTCCTACTTCAAGTTTACAATGTGTATTTTCAAGTTTTAAACTGTTAACTGGTTTTTGTATATGTTTCTTTTATTTTATTTTTTTTTATTTAATATTATTAATTTTTTAAATTTCTCTTTCTTTAAGTATTCAGTATTTTTTCTATCTTAAAATGTTTTTTTTTCAAATTTGCAATTTTTGTCAATATTTCCTTTTAAATTTAAAAGTTTAAAATAAATTTGGTGATAGAAAGGAAGTTTTCTTCTTGTATGCAGAAATGAAACCTTAACTGTTG
The DNA here is from genome assembly GCA_003999625.1 of Oryzias javanicus. Lineage (NCBI taxonomy): Eukaryota > Metazoa > Chordata > Actinopteri > Beloniformes > Adrianichthyidae > Oryzias > Oryzias javanicus. Next base: position 35,222,994 of record CM012441.1, read on the forward strand.
TTCATTAAAGATGAGCAAAATGAAACAAAAAAGCTCCAGAAAAAAGAAACCTCAAAAACACATCCTAACAAAACCAGTTATTTTTACAGCTTTCATACTTACTTCAAGTTTACAATGTGTATTTTCAAGATTAAAATTGTTAACTGGTTTTTGTTTGGTTTTTTAAATGTAATTTATTTTTCCAAATTTTTTCTAAATTGAATTTTAGTTTTTCAAATAAATATTTTTTTTCAATTTTCAGTATTTCTTTCAATGTTAAAATTATTATTTTTTTTATTTTCTATTTTTTTCACTATTTCTTTTAAATTTACAATGTTTAAATTGAAGTTTAAAACTAATTTGGTGACAGGAAGGAAGTTGAAGTTTCCTTCTTTTCTGCAGAAATGAAACTTCATCTGTTTTTCATTTTAAGGAACAAACAAAGCTCCAGGAAAACAGACCTCAGAGAAACATCTTGAGGTTGTATGTGAGCCTCAGAGCCGCATTGTGATGCTTTGTGTGGGAGTAAATGAATCTTTTCACAGCAACGGCTGAGGCTGTGTTTATTCAAATCCTCGTCCAAAACATCACATCCGTTTGCCAGCGCACAGGCGGAGCGCGCCGCCGTTCGCCGCCTCTGACGCGGCGGAGACGTCATCCCGCATGCGGGGAAGCCGAGCCAGGTGGCTCCTCTGATTATTATTGTTATTAAACTGATGCTGGAATCGTGGCTCGTTAATCCGCACTCTGAGCTGCGCATGTGCGCACATGTCCTTCATTGATGTCGTTTGATACTATAATTAAATGTGGGGCTTTGTGTTAGCTCCGCATGTGAGTGGGTGTGAGTTATACAGCTTATGTAATAAAGTAAGTAATCTGCATCCGGCCTCTAACGCCGTCCTCAAAGGCTTTCTGTCTTAACTGAGTCCAAATGTATCCACTTTTAATTTCTTAAAGTGTTTTAAAATCATTTAATGTTTCCATCCGTGTCAATAAAATAAAGAAAGAGCAACAGAAATAGAAAAATCCTCAGGAAGTCAGGATTAATCCTCCGCTGTGACGGTTTAGTCGTCCGACAATCACGACCGCGGAGTCAGCCGGATTACGACCTCGTTTCGCCAAAGCAGGAAATCGGCATCCAAACCTATTTGAGTGACTTGATAAATATAGCATGAAATATAAGCGAAAAGCCTCAACGTGTCACATGCAAAAGCTGTGATGCCGTCAGCATGTGTGTGGAGTAAACAAAGAAGGGTCGCTCCATCGCTGCATCTGCCAGCATGTGATCTGATCCTTCACACCAGACAGGAAAACACCGACAAGAAACACGTCTCACTCCAAATACAAAACTGACAGTTCAGGTGAACTCAATCAAATAAATCTGTATTTTTATGCTGAGTCAGCATCCACACTATGTGATCCTCCTGCTCCTTTCTGAACGTTTGTCGGCACATAAAAACTCAATCACACTTTCTGTGATTTCATCAATCTCGGTATCAAAACGTTCAGGACATTATTGCTTCTATTTTTGGTATTTATAAACATTAAAGTTTTTGAAATATTGAGTAAAATATGCCCTATAGGAATGAAAAAGTCTTCAAATTTCAACATTTTTAAGTCTTTAAATATGTTCATGGGATATGTTTTCATCTTTTATAGGAAAATTTAAAATAATTGGAGTTTAGCTAATATTTTAGCTACATGCTAACGTTTTGAACTAATTTAGTTTACTGAGGAATTTTAGGGTTAAGCTCATATTTAAGAAATGTGCTTTTCTACTTTGTTTTTTTATGCTAATTTTGAGTTTAGCTAATATTTTAGGAACATGCTAACGTTTTTAGCTAATTTAGTTTACTCAGGAATTTCAGGTTATTTTGGAGTTTAGCTCGTATTTAAGCAAAGTGCTAGTTTTTTGTTTGGCTAATTTGGCATCTATTAATGTTTTTATGCTAATTAGGGGTTTATTTTAGAAACATGGAAATGTTTTTGGCTAATTTGTTATCTACTGGGGTTTTTTAGGGCTACTTTATATTTTATCTTCTAATTTGCAAGGCAAAAGTTTTTAATTAAATTAGTTTACTGATAATGTTAAGCTATTTTGGAGTTTAGCTAGCAATGAACGAGCTTTTTTTTGGCAAATTTAGCTTCTACTAAGGTTTTTGTGAAAATTTGGAGTTTAGCTAATATTTAAGCAACAAACCAAACATTTTTGCAAAATTGGCATGTTTTATGGATTTTAATCAATTTTACGACAAAATTTCCAAAAATTTAGGCCAACTTGAGCACTCCTTTACAGTTATTTAATGACATTTCCAGTCTTTTTCAAACTTTGCAAAAAGATTTAGCATTTTCAGCAAATCCTTTCAGCACTTAAAGTAAATTGCGTCACTATTTTCAGCAAAAAGCTTCACCTTCTTCAGCAACTACTTTCAGCAGAAAAGCATTCACACCAGAATTATTGCAAGTAATGCAACTTTTCAAATTCAAAATGCATTAAACATGAGCAAAGTATAAATTTATAGGGTCATAAAGCAAGTTCATTTTGGACGTCGTGTTTGATATTTAACGATGATCATATTTTTGTGTTAATAAATAACCTTGGGTCTTTATGACGTTCCAGATTAGAATGAGCCACATCAGGAAACTGCAGTTCAGTTTTATTGGTTTAGGACAGTGACTGCATCAAGCAGGATATGAGAGGATCTGATAAACCGCAACACCACAGGTGGACATATGAGATCGGAAAAAAAACACTTTCCCAGAAACTTCTAGGAAAAAGGAGAGTCGTCAAATATACCATTAAATATTATAATAATATTATATAATCATATAATATTATAATTATATCATATTAATAATATAATATTATTATTTGCGTATTAAAAATTGAAAAAAAGAAAAGGATTTTTCCGTTTTTGCAGACAGATTGAAGGTCTTTCCAGAATTTAGTCGTCTTTTTTTCACACTTTTGCAATTACAAAAGTCCTACAAAACAGCTGGTAATTGTTCAGGGATCACAGCATCAGCATTGGAGGATGCCACAAACCACACTGTATGTTGCAACATTGAACCGAATTGTGGAGAAAGTAAAATGTATGTTTTTGCTGAAAATGTCAAACATATAGAGGAAGGATTTATTATGTGTTGTTTAAATACATCACTTAGTATAGGCCAAAATGTATAGGTTTTTAAGTATGTTGTAGGTTTTAGCATAACATTTAGATTTTTAATATATGTTTTTCTTTATTATTATTTGTGTATTAGAACAGTTAAAAAAAATGATTTTCCTATTTTTTAGGTTTTTATTGTTGCACAAAAAACCCATATATCTAACTACACCAAAAATTAGGACTGTCAAATTATCCGACAATCAGGATTAATTGATTACAGACATTTCGGTGGGTCTTTTTTTTTTAATCGTCATGGTAACGGCTTTAGCGCAAGCCGCAAACGGCCCGGGCTCTAGTTCCTTTTTGAGAAAAGTGATCGTCATGTTAAAAAACATAATTCTAGAGGGAAAGTTCTCCTCTTTAACACTTGTTTTTCTCCAGATGATGAAGCAAAAGTTTATTAAAAAGAACAAAAAACAAAGTCTAAATTGTTCAATTTCATTTCTTCCCTCTTATATTCTCTTTATTTCGTTTCTGCTTCATCTCAATCTTTAAAATGATTAAATTCACCCAAACAGATATATATAAAATCACTCTCATGTTTTTCTACTGTTTTGCTGTTGTGATAAACTGTGGAATAAGGTAAATGAACATTTTAATTTTGATATTAATAAGAAATTCGTGTTCAATAGTTTTTGCTCAGGAAAGTGTTTGTTCTGCTTTTTGAAGAAGTAAATTAGAGATCTCTGGACTTGATGTTTTTTTTGTTGTGTTGTTTTTAACTTTTTATTTATTATAAATAAAAAATATATTATTGTTCGATGGTGTCAAAGTAAAGGTTGGAAGTCTCTTATATATTAAAAAAAACATAATAAAGCCACCTATTTAGCTTTAATTTAATCTTTTACTGCACCACAGCGTCACAAACGTAAATAAAATACCTCAAAATGAGGATTTTCACAGCAATTAATGGGTTAAAAATCCTTGCAATTAAAATCAATTATTTGGTTTATTAATTACAGGTCATGGTTTATAAATCACATAAAAAAAAAGAATTGCATGGTGTATTTCAGGATAACTATTCTTTTTTTCTCTGTTTAGTCTTTAGCTATTTTTTTCATATTTTATGACTAACTTCTGCATTTGTAAAATTACCTGCATGGAGGCAAATTCTCTTTGTGATTTTGGGATATATAAATAAAATTGAATCGAATTCTTAAAAAAAAAAAAAAAAAAAAACGGTTTATTCTTAAACAAAGTTGATATTTTTATGAATTAAAGACAATTTCCTATTTCAAAGTGTCATCTGAGTTTTCCCAGTTTTCTGAAATATTCTTGGTTTTCAGATTTTTCCTCATCAAAAGATTCAAACTTTCTTTTCCGGAGATATTCAGTGGTTTAACTGCGACTAATTGATTCCATTTTAATTTAAAAAGAGCTAAGATTTATAAAAACTTAAGTTTGTTGACATTTTATGACTCTTAGACAATATTTATCTCCTATTTCAAGCATTTAAACAGATCTACGATTTTTAAAACCTAACTTTGTTTTCATTTTGTTGCTTTTTTGCTAATATTTATTTATTTTCAAGATTTAAACAGAGGGGAAACTGTTTCTTGCTGTGATAGGATTTAAAGACAAAGAAGAAAAGCAGATGACAAATTAAATTCTATGAATAAAAAGTTAAATCTCAAAAGTGTGATAAAACCAAACATGATGGAAAATAATGTTATTGTGAGAATAATCAACGTTTAATCAGGAGGTACTAAAATGAAAACTTAAACTTAAATAAAGAAATCATCTTCATAACTTTATAAATCTTAAGATTTTCATTTCTGTTGGGCTGAAAACCTTCAGCATGCAATGATTTCACACCCTTCGCATTTTCCTATTTTCTGATCAGTCATTTAAATCTCATCACACGGTGTCGTCCAACCGTCTCGTACCGAGGGAAAGCACGGCTGTGATTGGCTCTCCTCCTGGATTCCTGCCTATAAGCTGCTGTGAGATTCTTATGTCAGATATTGTGATGCAAACTTCTCAGTTTATACCTGTAAATATCCTCAGGTGGTCTCCTCTGAAGGCTTGTCATGCAACAGTTGACCCTGATGATGATGATGTCATGATGGTGATGAATTTACATTAAAAAAATGTAAATATGTACTTAAAATAGATCCTATGATTGTCCTAACCTCAGAACATTTAACCCTTTAACACCTGAGGCTTAAATGCAAACATACTGTAACTTTTCACGATAATTCCAGTAAATTCTGACGGAGAATACCGTCCTCCCTCGCTCACGGCGAGGGAGGACGGTTGCCCCGCCCCCATCAGACGTTCGTGCAGACCCAGATGATAGAAAGATTCTTCAGTGTCTCCTGAACTGCCAGCATGGAAGCACCAGCCTGATGACTCACTGTAAATGAGGGTTATTTATAGATTTACTCAACACTTCCTGTCACTCTGGCTCAACTCTAACACCCCCCCCCACCCCCTCCAGTCAACAGGAGATAGAAAGCATCCCCCACAGAGCACGGCAAAGGACCAGAACTCATTCCATTATGAAGAGTGAGAATACGCCGACACGGATTAATGCAAAACCATGACGACAAAAGCTGAAGCATGAAGACAAACGCTGAAGCATGAAGACAAACGCTGAAGAATGAAGACAAACGCTGAAGCATGAAGACAAACGCTGAAGCATGAAGACAAACGCAGGAGCATGACGACAAAAGCTGAAGCATGACGACAAAAGCTGAAGCATGAAGACAAACGCTGAAGCATGAAGACAAAAGCTGAAGCATGAAGACAAACGCTGAAGCATGAAGACAAAAGCTGAAGCATGAAGACAAACGCTGAAGCATGAAGACAAACGCAGGAGCATGATGACAAAAGCAGAAGCATGATGACAAAAGCTGAAGCATGAAGACAAACGCTGAAGCATGAAGACAAAAGCTGAAGCATGAAGACAAACGCTGAAGCATGAAGACAAACGCAGGAGCATGATGACAAAAGCAGAAGCATGATGACAAAAGCTGAAGCATGACGACAAAAGCTCAAGCATGACGACAAAAGCTCAAGCATGACGACAAAAGCTGAAGCATGACGACAAAAGCAGGAGCACGATGACAAAAGCTGAAGCATGACAACAAAAGCTCAAGCATGACGACAAAAGCTGAAGCATGATGACAGAAGCATGATGACAAATGCTGAAGCATGACGACAAAAGCAGGAGCATGACAACAAAAGCAGAAGCATGATGACAAAAGCTGAAGCATGACGACAAAAGCAGAAGCATGACGACAAAAGCTGAAGCATGATGACAGAAGCATGATGACAAATGCTGAAGCATGACGACAAAAGCAGGAGCATGACAACAAAAGCAGAAGCATGATGACAAAAGCTGAAGCATGACGACAAAAGCTCAAGCATGACGACAAAAGCTGAAGCATGACGACAAAAGCAGAAGCATGACGACAAAAGCTGAAGCATGATGACAGAAGCATGATGACAAATGCTGAAGCATGACGACAAAAGCTGAAGCATGACAACAAAAGCTCAAGCATGAAGACAAAAGCTGAAGCATGACGACAAAAGCAGGAGCATGACAACAAAAGCAGAAGCATGATGACAAAAGCTGAAGCATGACGACAAAAGCTCAAGCATGACAACAAAAGCTCAAGCATGACGACAAAAGCTGAAGCATGACGACAAAAGCTGAAGCACGACGACAGAAGCTGAAGCACGATGACAAAAGCAGAAGCGTAACAACAAAAGTCAACAACACGATGACAAAATGGAGACGCAAGGACAAAAGCCAAACCAGGGCGACAAAAGCTGAAGCATGACGACAAAAGCCCAAGAATGACAACAAAAGCTAAAGCATTATGACAAAAGCCGAAGGATGAAGACAAAAGCAGAAGCATGACGACAAAAACTGAAGCATGACAACAAAAGTCGACAACACATTGACAAATCCGAAGCAGGACAAAAGAAGAAGCGCAAAGACAAAAGCCAAACCACAACGACAAAAGATGAAGCACAAAGACATAAGCTGAAGCATGACAACGAAATCGGCAGCTCAACTTTCTCTGCGTCCATGTATTTCAAGATTATTAGTTTTGACTTTCTGCCTGTTTTCCTCTATGTGTGGTGAGGACTTTTTGTAAATAAATTCTTCTTATGTCTTCACTCACCTTGCATCTGCGTTCTTACCTGCTCACCTGACTGTCACATTAGGTGCATGATTAGAAAACTATGCAGGAAAACAAAAGTGACTGAATTTATTTTTTCAACATTTAAGAAGCTAAAATGTTTAATCTAGCTCAAGGATTCTTTTTTGCGTGTTTACTTAGATTTAACCAGCGTGAATCAGAATTACAAGCAACTTTATTGCCAAGTTCAATTTTACACACACGATAATTTTTTCCTGTGTGTGTTTATATGTGTTGGTTTTTGCTATCTCGTAAGGACTTCAACCTGACTGAACACGTACACGTGGGGACTCGTCGAACAGTGGGGACCTGAGTCGAGGTCCCCACGAGCAAACCTCATTCTGATAGGTCCAGAACAGTGTGTAGACACCCCCCACCACCCTATTCAAGGTAATTTTTCAAAGTCCCTATGAGAGCTGTGTTTGTGTGTGTGTGTGTGTGTAGCTGTGTCAAGGCTGCAGAGCGGGCTACAAAAAAAAAAACTGGTCACAGAAAACTGCAAGCACTATTCAGTGGTTGTCAGGAAGTCTGCCAGTCTTGCACCTTCTGTGATGAAGTGTTTATATCTGTGTTTTCACTCAGCTGTACTTTTCAAAGCACACACTGAACAAGGGTCAGAATGTGCAGACGTCTACAAGGAAAATGGACTATTTCCACCAGATCCTAAGCGCATTTTGTCACAAAGCTACACAATAGGTCACGTAAAATAATAACCCTAAAATTAAATTTTCATTGGGGGAAAAAAAAAATCCAAGATTGCAAATACTGCTCAGTTCTTTGTAATCATTACAACTGTACGGGGCTTTTTAAATGGGGAGGGGCTGCTGCCACTTTTATACAACAATGCTAAAGCAACACATGAAGCACCAGGACAATGAGTTCTTATCAATGGGAGCCAAATCTACATCAAAATACGATTTCCTTCAAAAACAACAGACACGCCAGAAAAATCTAAACGAACGTAACTAAAGGCAAAACGACATTGAAAAGGATTTAATACAGATGAGAGGTGCAGAAAATGATTCTGAATGTCATGCATGTGTCAGGTGAACACAGACAGCTGGTAGAAAAGTAAACAACGCTCGTGCATTCCAAGGATAAAACTAGAACAAACTAGCTGAGCTGCAACAAAAGAAACAAAAACACAGAGAAACCTGAGAAAACGGAAGCTAAACACCAGCATCCGGCATTGGTGACGTGTTTACATGCACACAATCTCTCAAAAGAAGATGTCCGTCTGTGTGATTCTGAGTAAAACAGCAGAGGAAATGATTATGTTTCAGTCAGTCAGGTGCTGTTATGACGATTACATTTCATTCCAGAAGAGTTTGCGTAAAAGTTCAACACAACTCAACCATTAGAACATGAAAAACAGTATTCCAAAACCACAAATCCAACACAGATTAGATGAGATTAGGTCAAAAATATGCTCATGTGCATAATCCGGGACTCGGTTGTGACAGTGTTGAGTAACATCAAAGTCAGGCGGATATTTAAGCAGAGACGAATTCATTCATTTCTGATGTGAATGAGGAGAAAACTGTTTAGAACATTGATGAGCTTCTTCAAATGTCTGACAGCTTCTGCAGGAGGACATTGACTTGTCTGTTATGCGAAAGCAAAGTGCTGACTAATGTGATCACATCTGAGAAACCGACTCCACAGATATTTTTATTCAACGATTAGAAAAAGTAGAGGCATGAGTCAGATTTCAGACGCACTACAAGAGGTAGAGAAGAGGAACTACTTGATAAATATGTAAAGAACTAGTTATTCTTTGCTTTCTGGTCTTGTAATTGTCTAATTGTGTCTAAAGTCTCTCTGCAGTATATAATTATTAATAAACCTGACTGAGGTTTCCAGGTTTTCAATGACTGTGTTCTAAACCTGTAATTCACCTGCATTATACGGCTAATTCAACTGTATTTTTTCTATTAATCAAGTTTAAGACAGAGTTGTTAATAAAGTACAGAAAGGATGAGACTTGATTTGGATGTAAAATCCTGTAAATATCTTTTTTTTAAAGGAGTTGATAAAACTAAAACATAATAAAATGTATTTTATCTTGTTTAAAAGATTGAGGAATTATATCAAAGATAATTAAAGAAATGAAACGTCTCAAGGGACATTATGTGTGTAAAATGATTGGATCCACTAGTTAATACTAAAATACTAAATATGTTATACTTTTCTGCCTTTGATTGCTTTTCAGTCCTGGTCCAATTGACCCGCGCAAACACACAGATTCTCATTCCCAAGTCGTCACATGTTGACGTTTGCTAAAGGACGCATCCCACTTTTTGACGATTTGAGTGTCTCCAACTTGTTGTTTTTTGATGTGCTGGCTGCTCACATTAAATCACGGATCCTAAACCCTTAGGGCAGCGAACCGGAGCGCACCCTAACCCAGTACTAGACATGGTACCGGTCCAGCCCGGGCGTTTTCCCCAAAAATTTGCCACATACAGAATGTTGATGGCTAATGTTTTCTTCTATTGTGGAAAAAAATGCAGACAACACCAGATGAAGATTTCAGGATTTATTGAAATGATGAGAACATTGTTCTGATTAACACTGGCTGTGAAGATTTCTGCTATCTTTAAAGTATCATCAGTCTTTGTATCAAAAATCTTTTTGACAAATATCTTTCTGCCTTTGCTCAATAATCCACATTCAAACCAGTTCTCTCAATTCGTTGCTTGCTTTTTCCACAAAGAAATAGTCTTCACCCTTTTCCACCAGGACATAGTCTGCTCCTTTTCTCAACCAGGACATAGTCGGCTCCCTTTCTCCACCAGGACATAGTCTGCTCCTTTTCTCAACCAGGACATAGTCTGCCTCTTTTCTCCACCAGGAAATAGTTTGTTCCCTTTCCTCACCAGAAGTGTCTTCATTACGTTTGAACACTACACCGAATGATTGTTTCTTCGCTAAACTGGATCACAACACAGACAGCCGGCGTCTCCACGACGACGCTCGAGTCGTGGCCCCGTGAAGCTAGCTGATTAACCCAATTTGTTTGTGTTAGCCTGGGGGCGGAGTTGACTCTTCCAGGAGGGGGCGATTCTAAACTTGTGATGTCAGTACGTGAGGACCCGCTCGTTTTCGTGGGTAAGGGAGGGGCTTCTGTTGAGAGCAGGATTACTCAGTAATCCATGAATGGATCAAAATACCGTTTTGGAGTTCTCTATAGTGAAGAATGAACAGTAGAATGCAGTTAAAAATTAAAAATTTTATGGAATGACCCCTTTAATTACACAGATTAATCAATATAGCCATGATTTATAAAATATTATTTAACCATATGATATTAGACTGAGTGCCCAGATTTATATAGAATAATAACATTTAGTGAACGACTCTTTAGTTCATTAAATACACGCGTCTTCAGGAAGTACAGGTGCAGCTGACTTTAACATGTTCATCAAGTGTTCTTCAAATAAAGTTAGATTTGATTTGGTGTTGACCTCTTTTATAATGTTTAAATACAGTTTTATTTTGTCTTACATGGACAATATCAAGAAACAACCAGATTTTCATCCAATCAATCCTCATCAGCATGTTGTGTGCCCCCCCCCTCCATCATGTGACCCTAAACAAAGCACCACGCTCCTCTGTGAGCTCCTGCTGCTCCTCACTCTCCTGTTCTCCTCCTCATCACGTGGGGATGGAAGTGCATCAGGAGGACGGGCGCATTCATTCAGCTGGAAGTACAACTCGCGCAGTGTGTGGCCAACGCGGCGGACGTGGGGCCGCCGACGCCGTCACATGCCTCAGCGCCGCGGCACGGCGAGTCCCGACCTGACAGAGAACCTCTGAGCCAAGCAGCCCCCCCCCCCCAGTTTAAGGAGATCAGAGTCTTTCGTAGAACAATAGCCAATCATGAATGAAAGTAGATTTTTGGTTTTTAACTTTGGAGTTTCTATCGGTTTGACGGATGTTAAGATCCGACAACCAGGAGCGAATTTCAGTCCTTTGGATGTGAACTTTGAAATAAATGACGTATGTTATGCACTTTTGCAATTTCACTTCAGGCCTCAATTCTTTTCAAATAATCCTCTCACAGCAAAGTCACAAGAAACCCGCCTCTAAGCCCCAACAGCTCGGTGGTTAGAGGAGGGGTGTCAAACTCAACCGCACAAGGGGCCAAAATCCAAAACATACCTTAGGTCGCGGGCCGAACCGGATAAACATTACTCAAACACTCTGAAACTACATTTTTAAACTTTAAAACCACCACTTTTTAACATAATTACGAACTAGATATAGAGAATTATCCGCGATGACGCTAGTTTGGATTCTGTAAGCTGAATTTGGCAGCTGAAGATGCTGAAATTGAAAACTGAAAACACTGAAACAGCTAAAATATTAGCTAAATACTAAATTAGCCTAAAAAAACTTAGGAAAAAAAATCATTGGTTAGCCAAAATAGCTAGCATGTAGCTGAAAAAATAGCTAAATGTAAAAATATATAAAAAAATAATAAAATAAAATAAAAAATAATCTGAAAAAAGCCTAAACTAGCCAAAACAGCTAGCGTGTAAATTACGGGTGTAACTGATCATAAAACTCACGGTTTAGATCGTTTTTTGGATCGGTAAAATATAGAAAGAGAAAAAAAAAAAAGCAACAGCAAGAAACAAGATAAAAGCCTAAAATTAATTTTTGGAAAAGCTTCAAAACAAATATTTAATAATGTTAGATCATTGCGGTCTATTTAATAAAACAAAAAATTGTTAAACTTAAACAAAATACTAAAACGTGTTGTTTCTGATTACATTTACATGTCAATCTACAAAAACTGAGAGAAAACAAATTCTTAAAAATCGTGTTCAAAATACCAAATCTATCTGGAATGCTCCTTAAAAGGCTGATGTCCAAATTAAATTGTACATAAATAAGTTAAAGTTAAACTTAAAATTATTTTTTGGTATTAATTGTTTCATTGAAATTAACTGAAATATTTCAAATAATAGTAATCCTTAAAAGATGGCGGTGCCGTGCCCGCTTTTCCTGGCGATTTTTGACCCCTTTCACTTGCCATCTCATCTGGGAGATTCCTTGAGCCAGACATGGAGACGTGTACCGATGCTTTAATTCAGCTCTTAAAATTAAATCAACTGGATATTTCACCATCCATGTCCTCCATAATGAAGTCGAGAAAAGTTTTTGATGGGAGCTCCTCCCACACGCAGTTGGAGCCTCAAGTTCCCACACTGTCAAGCAGCTACTTTAGCGCTTGACAGTGGGTTGGGGCGGTCCACGGTACGCACATGTGCCGAACCGTGGCTTCTGATCCGTACGGATCACGGATTATCTTTGATCATTACACCCCAAGTGTATAAGCCTAACTCCAAAACAGCTTAAAAAAATTAAAAAGAAAAGCCTAAAACAGCCAAAACAGCTAACGTGTAGCTGAAATATTAGCTAAACTCCAAAATAGCCTAAAAAATAAAAAATAATATATACTAAATTAGCTAAAAAAGCTAGCGTGAAAATAATAGCTTAACTCCAATACAGCCTAAAAAGTTAAAAAGCAAAAAGACTAAATTAGCCAAAGCAGCTAGCATGTATCTGATATATTAGCTAAACTCCAAATTAATCTAAAAAATAAAAAAAATATTTCTAAATTAGCTAAAAAAGCTAGCGTAAAAATATTAGCCTAACTCCAAAACAGCCTAAAAAGCTAAAAGGTAAAAAGCCTAAATTAGCCAAAACAGCTAGCATGTAACTGAAATTTTAGCTAAACTAGAAAATAGCCTAAAAAACTAAATAATATATACTAAATTATTTAAAACACCTCGCGTGAAAATATTAGCCTAACTCCAAAAAAGCCTAAAAAGTAAAAATCCTAAATTAGCCAAAGCAGCTAGCATGTATCTGATATATTAGCTAAACTCCAAATTAATCTAAAAAACAAAAAAAATCTCTCTAAATTAGCTAAAATAGCTAGCGTGAAAATATTAGCATAACTCCAAAAAAGCCTAAAAAGTAAAAATCCTAAATTAGCTTAAACAGTTAGCATGTGCCTGAAATTTTAGCTAAACTAGAAAATAGCCTAAAAAATCTTAGTAAATGCCAAAAAAGTCCAAAAAGCTAGCAGAAAGCCAATTTTTAAACTTCAAAACAGTAACTTTTTAACAATATTATGAATGATAAAAAGGTAAGAATATTATTCCAGAATAAATCAACTTAAACCTTAAATAACTTTAAATATTTTACTCTCCATTAAAATATATTTGTACTATATTGATATATTGATTTTAAGTCCTTGAACCGGATATTGATAATTCATGTAGGAAAATGGTTCGAGTCTGGGTGGATTATATAAGTTCGCTTCCTTCCACCCCTTTCAAGCGATCTAGTTGTGATTTATTATGTGATGTTATTCCATGTATTATAACCTGATTGCTTGAAATAAACCATTTCATTCATTCATTCATTCATTCATTCAGTCATTCATTTATTCATTCATTCATTCATTGGTAATTAAAGGAAGGGTGAAAGTGGTGCTTCACATTCATTTTAATGAAAGCATTCAATGAAGACTATAAAAGAAGTGTTAAGGTGTCCAATTTGAAGACTATCGCTTCATTGGTTCCCAGCAGGAGCATTCAAAATGCATCACAAGACATGACCTACATGCTGTGTTTCCCATCTGTCTGATCTTAGGGAGCACAAATGAAACTGACCGAAGGCTAACATGCAAAAAATCTCTGTTCCAACTACGCCAGGAAGCTTCAGTGTTTGATTTTGTAAGGATAAATAAAAATCCACATAAACCTGAAGACTAGACAGAGTCTTTAATGAAACAGACTGCCGGCATCTTTCCGACACAACTTAATTCTGACAAATCCCTTCATGTTTTCCTTTCATTTCGGAGAACCAAATGAAAATTCCTGCAGCGAAACTACTTTTAATGAGGACAAATGTCCCTGCAAGTCCATCTATTTGTTCTCTTGGAGAAAAGACAGAAGAAGTTCCCTCTAAATGGGACAGGAGCGATTTTATTATTGCAAAGATTACAATCCTGCATGCTTGTTAACGAATGCAGGATCACAACTTGAGCATACTGACACGTCCGGGATGGAAAACAATCGGACACCGGTCGGCCAGAGGTTTCATCAGGGCCTCAGATCAAGAGATTAGCCACTCCAAGCAGCATGCGTCCTTTTCCACAACATTCACAAACCAGGAGATCGGCTGTACATGAGAACAGAGTCAGCGAGGTCAAGCGGGTCAGACCCACACTTTAGTGCAGCAGTTTCACCTGCGGCCTACAGAGTCTGCAGACTTCATCAAATGAGTTGAATTCAGCTAAAGGAAAATTGAATTGATTTACCTCGAGGTCACTGAGGGCGGAGTCTGGCTGAACATGGGCCGTATGGGGTTCCATGTGTGCCAAAAATATGTTTTAGCATCCACTGTCTATATCTTTGGTCTATTGTGTATGTCTACTGAACAAGTTTATCGAACATTTGTTCATGTCTATGTACTACTAAGCTATGCATTCTGTGAAACGACGCTAGCAACCGTTGCTAAGGACTTTTCTGACGACCAGATCCAACGACAAAAGCAAATGCAAAGTTTGAAGCTGAAACGTCACAAAGCAAAAGTAAAAATGTCTTAGTATGCGTTGAACTTTCATATTAAGGCCGCAAAATATCGACTCGGGGGCCGCAAGTGGCCCGCGGGCCACCAGTGGTCCATTGACCGTGTCTACTGAACAACTTTATTGAACATCTGTTCATGTCTATGTACTACTAAGCAAACAACAGAAGCTAACGACGCTAGCAAAGGCGGGGGTTACTAAGTATCGACTCAAGGGCCGGAAGTGGCCCGCGGGCCACCAGTTTGAGACCCCTGGTCAATGTCTTTGGTCCACTGTCTACGTCTACTAAAAAAGTTAATTGAACATTTTTTCATGTCTATGTACTAAGCAAACAACAGGAGTTAACGACGCTAGCAACTGTTGCTAAGGACTTTTCTGACAGCCTTTAAAGGCAGGGGCCACAAAATATCGAGTTGGGGGCCGCTAATGGCCCGAGGGCCACCAGTTTGAAGCCCCTGGTCTATATTTTTGGTCCACTCTCTATGTCTGTTGAACATTTGTAAATGTCTATGTACAATTAAGCATTAACGTCTGTGAAACGACAGAAGCTAACGACGCTAGCAACCGTTGCTAAGGACTTTTCTGACGACCAGAAAGGCGGGGCCCTGAAATATTGTCTCGGGGGGCCACAAGTTTATGATATTTAACCAAACAAGTTTGTAGAACAGATATTCATGTCTATGACAGGAAACGACAGGAGCTAACGATGCTAGTGTGATGTAGCCATCTTTGATATAGATTATAAAATAAATAAAATTGTTAGGACACAGATTAAAAAAGTTTTAACTTCTTTCTACTCAATTTCCCACAACATTGAGGTCGTTTATTTTAATTTCAATTTTATATAAAAATATTCTTTCATTGTTTTCTTTTGTTGTTTTTAATCATATTTTGCTTGATATAAAGGACTAATAACTAACTAACTAACTAATCCCAGTTTGAGACACCTGATCTTAAGCATCTAATGAATTCTAACTAGTGGAAGAATGTGGATTTAAGAGACATTTGTAAATTCAGATATGATCCACTTTTTTCCATGAAACTCAGTGAACGTGTGAATTTGCCCCCCTTGGGTAATAAGAGATGGCACCTGCCACCACACTGTGAGGGTGGGAGCCAGCTGATATCACAGCCGCTTCTATAGGAGAAAGCTGTCAAATCATCGCTTCTCACTCATTAAAGTGCATCACATCCAGAAAATAATGATCAGAGGGGAGTTTACAGCAACATGTCCTGATAAAATGAAGTTCTGAGCAGCTGTTCCAGACAAACACGTCACGTGCACATAGTTTGGAACCAATTAATCCTGCAGATTGTCAGATAAATCCAAAGGAATCAAGAGATTCTGTGGTGTAAAGAGGGCCTTAAATCTGGTGGCAGACTGAAAGATCAAGGACACCATCTTTGCATCATCATCATCCTCCTCTTCCTCCATCCAGACTGAAGTTTAACTTTGCACGGACAGTCATCAGAGACGGGCGCGTGCCACCCCGATGCCCGCGCCTTACCCGCGAGGTGCCAGTCTCTCCAGGCAGCGGCTCCAAACGTGTCGACGCAGGTCTGCGCTGCTGCTGCTGCTGCTGCTGCTGCTGCTGCTGCTGCTGCTGCTGCCTCCTCTTCCTCTTCCTCTGTCTGTCCCGCTGCTCGTCTCACCGCCTTTCCTCCCGGCTGTCTCACTGTCATGTGTCTCCCACCAGATTGTCCTAGTAATCCTCTCAAAAGTGGGATGTGAAGTGTTCGGTTCCGCCTCCTGTACGCGCAGCCGGACTCAAACGAACTAAGTGTTCTCTCTCTTCAAGCCAGAACGCGCATGGGGCGCGAGATTGGCACGCGCATTTGTACCGATGCCCAGCACTGGATGGATGAAATAAAAAAAATACATACATCCACCTCTTTCTGTATTTATTTGGACAAATAAATTTTAGTTGAATGTGTTTTTTTTTTTTTGTTGTTGTTGTTGTGGTTTTGATTGAGGCGCGCGCTGATCAAGGACTCCCGCGCGCATTTATTTAATCTGCGCACCCGCGTCCCCTTTAATTGCTTGCAGAAAAAAAATGAAACCACTTATTTAACACGATCCAATTGGAGTGTCCTTTCCTGACACGCAATCGGCGACGTAAACAGCAGGCGAGGCCATGTGCCGCTGCTGCTTACGCACGCACGACGCGCATGCAGCGCGCGCTCCATTTCTAGGTCATAGCGCGTTTTGATGTCACGCGGATCCAGGGATGTCTCTCTCTTATTTTGATTTTCTCTCCTCCTTCATTGATGAGGAGGATCGCACCTTCTTTGGTGGTTCTTCCTGCCTTTTCTTAGGATGCTAAATATATATATTTTTTTAAACGGAGGATTTTTCATAAGGATTCATCTGATTCTAGAAGATTCATGTCCTGTCAGACTGAATTCATCATTCAGACTCCCAGCTCTGCTTCCATGCAGCAGGTTTGGCTTCTCTGTGCAGAGACTGAGGTGCCACAGGTCACTGAAGAACTAAAGTCGCCTATGAAGATTTCAGTTTGTCAACTAAAAGCAAAAATTAGACTGAAATATACATCTAAACAGAGAAATATCAAGCAATTAATCATAAAATTGGAAAATACAAATACATTCAGTTTTGAGTAATGTAATTGTAATCCTAAAGAGACATATTACAAACCATTACATTGATGTTTCTGTTTACATGTCAACTTTAGGGCTATAAATAAACACATTCCACTGCCTCACCTGTCCCGCAGCCTATACCATACCATGATTTTATTAAGTCTTTCAGAGTAATCTACATTCACATGATGTTATATTACCACTAAAAAACAAATTAGTTATTTTTGTGAACTCTTTTCATGCCCAGATGTAAAATGACTCAATATCTTAGGCTCCGCCTTTTGCTCCTCCCTTTTTATGATGTCATCCAAGAGCTGGCCTCGCTGTTACCCACAAAAAATATTGTAGTCGGGGCATTTATCTCCAAAATTTGGCAGAGACAGAATGCTGATGGCTTCATCTTGTAGTGAAATTTGGTCACAAGATGCAGACGACACCAGATGATTAGAGATGATGAGAACATTGATCTGATTAGCACTGGCTGTGAATGGTTTTTTTTTTCTCTTTAAAGCATCATCAGTCTCTGTATCAAAAGTCTCTTCTGCTTCAATGTTGATCATTTTCCTGGAGAGAAGTGCACCAATAATCCATGCTCAGACCAGTTCTCCCAATTCATCGTCGCGTATTCCTCGAGGCAATAGTCTTCCCCGTTCTCCACCAGGATATAGTCTGCTCCCTTTATTGGCCCTTTATAGAGCGGCTGTGGTGCAATGGTAGAGCAGTTGATTCACAATGTGTCGAAGTGTCCTTGGGCAAGACACTGAACCCCAAATTGCCTCTGGTGGGAGGTTGGCGCCAGTGTTCAGCAGTGGAGCCACCACCAGTGTATGAATGTGTGTGTGTGTGAATGAGTGAATGGGTCTGTGACTGTGAAGCACTTCGGGCCTTCAAAGAAAGGTAGGCAGCGCAATAAATAAACCATGAAAATAGTCTGCTCCCTTTCACCGGGAAATAGTCTTCCCCATTCTCCACCAGGAAATAGTCTGCTTCCTTTATTAAACCATAAAATAGTCTGCTCCCTTTCTCCACCAAGAAATAAGTAAGTAAGTAAGTAAGTAAATGTTTATTTCTATAGCACCTTCATAGATAAAAATCACAAGGTGCTTCACAAAGAAGACAGATAAAATTACAACCAGTCATTAACATATTGCATAAAAGACAATAAAGCAGGTTTAAAACACGATAAAAAAAAAAAAAAAAAAAAGCTATAAAATTACCTAAAAAGTCTTTGAATAAAACGTCTTGACCTGACTTTTAAAACACTCAACAGAGTTTATCTGTCGTACTGAGAGTGGGAGGTCATTCCAGAGACGGGGAGCAACAGCTTGAAAGGCAAATAATCTCCTTTCTTTCTTCACCAGGAAATAGTCTGCTCCTTTTCTCTATCAGGATATTCTTTTTCTCTATCAGGATATTGTCTGATCTCTTTATTCAACCAGAAAATACTCTGCTCTCTTTCTCCGCCAGGAAATGATTTTATCTCTTTTTTCATCAGGAAATAGTCTTCCCCTCTTTCTCCACCAGGAAATAGTCTTCCCCGTTCTCCACCAGGATATAGTCTGCTCCCTTTATTAAACCATAAAATAGTCTGCTCCCTTTCTCCACCAAGAAATAATCTCCGTTCTTTCTTCACCAGGAAATAGTCTGTTCCCTTTCTCTGCCAGGAAATAGTTTTCTCCCTTTTTTCATCAGGAAATAGTCTGCTCCCTTTCTCTACCAGGATATCATCTGATCCCTTTCCTCCACCAAGAAATACTCTGCTCTCTTTCTCCACCAGGAAATATTCTTCTCCCTTTCTGACATCTTCCCAATATCCCCGTCTGTTTGTGCCGTTCTCAGATATGTTCAAGATCCATCCCAACATGTTTTGGAGATTCCTCACCAGAATGTGGATGTCACCGCTCCGAGTTTGAACGCTAAATTGTTTCTTTCCACGTCACGACTCAAGGGGGGGGCGGGCTCTCCAAGCTAGCTGACCACCGCTAGCTTTGCGGAGAAAGTGTTTGTGTTAGCCTGGGGGCGGAGCAGACTCTTCCTGAAGGGGGCGGTTCTCACCTTGTGATGTCAGCATGTGAGGACCCACTCGTTTTTGTAGGTATGGGAGGAGCTAAACCATAGAGTCCAGGTTTTTAGAGAAATGTCCACTTTGAGTTTCACACTTCAAAGATCCAAACTAGATTTTTGGTGGCATGGCTCCTTTAAAGCAGTACGATCTGACGGTTCTGATCCAGGAAACTTTAGTTTTAACTGAATGTTTCACAACGTAAAAACTACAAACTCTGTTATTCAGTGCATGTTGGTGTTGGTTTTTTTATTGTTTTTTATTATTTTGGTGGGCGAGTTTATAAATGATAGTTACTAAACTTTTTAAAATTCACTTTGATCTCATGAAAACGATCCTGGATGAATCCTAATGATTAGGATTTTCTGAGAATCCTCTGTAAGCCACAACCGTGTCAGATTAACTGAAGTCCGTCAAAAAATGAAAGATTTCTGCTATTATTGCAGAACTTTAAAATGTTTTTTTTTTGTCTTTGTTTCTTTGTCCTCGTCAATAATCGAATCAGTTCTCCTACAAGCTGTGTTAGAGTAGAACGTCCCTCCAAACCGCTTTGAACAAATTCCTGAAACACAATGGAGCTTTGTGACTTCAAATCAGGCAAAAGTGTAACAATGAGAAAGCTTAATGGGAGTAAATCCTCCAGTAAAGTGAGAAGTTTAAAGACACTTTTGTACACACACGAGATAAATACGAACAAAATGATTTCTTCTGTACCCCCCCGAGCCCCTCGGTGCCATCCCCACACATGTGCAATTAGCAGAAGCGACTCATCACAGACCACTAAACCCTTTCTGCTGGTATTGCTGAGCGCTGTTGGAAGATGCTGCAGTCAAAGTTAATTAAGGTCAACCTACTGGTGCATTCATCATGTGGGAATAGACGGCCGCCATCGTGTGAGTACCACTGTGATGTGGCTCAATGACTCATAAGTAGTGATGCTGTGGAAATGATGCGCTTATGCAATTACCTGAGAGCTTCTCTGAGTGAGAGGCCTCTTCATGGGCTGAAGGCATTCGAGTACAGGCTCGATACTGTACTGCCTTCAGGATGAAAGGACACGATTATTCATACGGTTTTTGTTGTGTTTTGGTCAGCAATGACCAGACATGACACAAGCTTGAGGGCGCAGAGGCTTGAGTTGTGATAAAAACAAATTCATTGTCATTGTCTTACACAGTGTGATTACATTAAAACCAAAGATTCAGATCACAAATAGAACAATCATTTATCCTGTGAAGACGGTAAAAAATAAAAGCAATCTCCAAAAAGATGGCAAGAACACCTTAAGAACAAACAGCTGGAAAGTCTTCCAAGCCAGCAACACCAAGTGGGCCCCATTTGGTTTGAAAGTGGGCAGAAAATTTGGGCCCCAATTAGGTTTGTCCGCAGTTTCTGTGGTGGCTCCACCAGTGTTTGGCAGCAACCCTGCTGGTTCACCCGCCCCCTGGGCGTGGCACTCATTTACTCTCCCGACCACTGGGCGCAATTGTCGTTTGCTCAACTGGACCCTGGGTACAGCATTTACTTGCTCTGGGCGCGGGAACTCGTTTGCTCTGCTGGCCCCTGGGCGCAGTTCTCGTTAGCTCTGCTGGACCCTGGACCACTTGCATGTTCTGCTTGACCTTTGGTGCAGCACTTGCATGCTGTGGCGGCCCTTGGGCATGGCACTCGTTTGCTCTGCTGGCCCCCGGGCATGGTATTCGCTTTCTCTGCCGGTCCCTGGGCGCAGCATCAATTTGCTCTGCTGGAACCTGGGCGTGGCACTTGCATGTTCTGCTTGACCCTCGGTGCAGCACTCGCATGTTCTGCCGGCCCTGGCGGAGCACTGGCTTGCTCCGCTGGACCCTGGGCAGCCGAGCTCACTGCGCTGTCCACCTGGCAACAAGCAAGCCCACTGAGTGCCCTCCTCGCCAATGTGGGCAAACACAGGTCCCTGTGTTCATTCGTCTGTCTGTCCCTCCATCCATCTTGATTTCTCTTCCTACATCCGTCTGTCTAGTTGTTCCCTCATTGATCTGTCCACCTCCCTCCCTTACCAACACATTCTCAGCCCCGACTTATCACATATTGATGTTTGGTTAAGGTCCCCTCCACATCACTTTTTGACCTTTTTGGGTGTCCCCAACTTGTGGTTTTTTTTGACGTGCTTACTGTTTGTAAAAACAAGGTTCAGCAACCCTCGGGAGCTGGTACCGGATGCAGTACTGGATGCGCACTGGTCCTCGGGTAGCGTCCAGAACCAGTACCCTAACCTTAACCTTTTACTGGTTTGCATCCAGTACTGCGTTCGGTGCTACATCTAGTCCGATGTCGGGTTAGGGTACCGGTGTGCTACACTTCATGGTGTTAGACCAGTTCTGGTTCATGGCCAGGAGGTTGAGGACCCGTGATTTATTGGGAACAGCCAGTACGTCAAAAAACGGAGTTGGGTACTCATCAAAACGTCAAAAAGTGGCTCAGACGGGGCCTTAACCAAATATGTGACGACTTAGGAGTGAGAATATGTTGGCCCTTTCTCTGTCTGTCTCTTCATTGTCCTTCGTCCATCTGTTACCCCTCTGTCCATCCCTATGTCCATCTGTATGTCTGATGTCCATCTGTTGCTTCGTCTGTCCCTCCATCTGTCTGTCCCTCCATCTGTCGTCCATCCATCCATTCCTACCCATGGGGCGGCTGTGGCGGTTGACCCCTGATCGGAAGATTGCGGGTTCGGATCCCGCCTTGCCTGCCCATGTGTTGAGGTGTCCTTGGACAAGACACTGAACCCCAAATTGCTGGTGGAAGGTTGGCGCCAGTGTTCAGCAGCAGAGCCTCCCCCTATGGGTGAATGGGTCTGTGACTGTGAAGCGCTTTGGGCCTTCAAAGGAGGGTAGAAGGCACTACACAAGTATACACCATTTTACCATGTTTCTCCTTCAGTCTTTCCATCTTCCATTCGTTCCTGGCTATCTCAGTATGTCTGTCTCCCAACTTGTCATATATATCGTAAACATAGGGTTTGGGCCCCTTCCGTGCCACATTTTGGGTGACCCAAACTCATAATTTTCTGACGTGCCAGCATACCAAACCAGTCCAAGGGCTGCTTGGTACCGGGCTATGCATCGGTTTGCGCATCAGTTTTTTTCCTGTCAGCGGTCAAGTACCAAGCGACCCTCAGACTGGTACCGGTCTCCGGCTCGGGGGTTTGGAATGAGTTTGAGCAGGACGTCAAAAAACGATGAGTTGGGGACATAGACAATGCCATACAGGGACTCGAAGGGGGCCCGAACCGTACCTCCATAGACCCATATGACAAGTTGGGAGTGGGAATGTGTTGGTCTTCCATTTGTCTTTCCAACTTCTGTCCGTACATCCCTCTTTCTGTCTGTCTACCTCTCCATACGTTCGCCTGTTTGTCTAATCTTGAAGGTAGAAGCTTCTTCCATAAAAGACCTGCCAGCACGAGGCGTTACTTCCAACTGTTGAGGAGAACAATGAACGTATTGCCGTCTGTTAGTGAAAGGAAAAGGAATAACACTGGGATTGTTTTTTAGAAATCTTCTGAATGGTCTGAAAAAGTAGAAACTCTTATTTTACACGAGTATCACAAAAAGTGTTTGATATTTTTCGCAAAGGAAAAGAAAGAAATCCGAGGCTTACTTTCCACACTGCGCTGAAACATGAAACAAAAACATGTTTCTCTGATAACATTCTTCTACCCCATTTTTTAACGCCATCAAATTAAAGTTAAAATGTCAGAATCCCAGAGGCTATAAATGGTGCCTGCATAACATCAGGAACTACAAAGAGCTGCAGAAGCATTTATCGAGAGGAGACATCTGTCATACCAGAGGATTTACATTGTTTGTTATTCTGTCCAGACTTCTATCATCTGAGAAAGTTCACAGTGTCCCCTCTCCAACACAAACAAACACAGACTTGGGCCACCTGCCCATCTACCATCAAAGAGCCTGTTTTTGAAGTGTGCACGTGCACACACACACACACGTGCATTCACAGGTGCACATATTGTAACTTTGCAGTCGTCCTGGACATTACTGGCCTCCGCAGGAGGAATTTCCCAAAGAGACGGTCCAGCTGAAACTCTGAGGCCCAAACCAGAAGAAGGTCAGTGTGCGAAAGGGCGGAAGCTGCAAAGATAATATTGTTACGGTTCTGCACTCTCACCCTCCCTTTGTCTCTGTGAGGACGGCTTCAAGTCTCGACTGCAGCCAGAGAGTAACCTCCATGACTCAAGCTTAGATTTTGGCTAGGTCGACGGCCAAAAACAAGCCAGAGGCGTGGTCTACGGCCGAGAACAGAAACACAGACGATCCACCTGGAATCTGAAATCTTCAGTCCAACTCGACGTACTGGCTGTTCGTAAAATCAAGGGTCCGCAACCCTTAGGAAGCAGTACTGGATGCACACTGGTACACGGGATGCGTCCAGAAAGGGTACCCTAACCTAGTACCGGTACCCTGACCGTAATCTCGTACTGATTCGCATCTGTTGCCCAGTAGCGTCTGGTACCGGTACCACATCTGGTTCCGTGTCAGGTTAAGGTACCAGTACCGGTTCTGGGTTCGCTTTATGTCCTGGTACTGGACCGGTTCTGGTTTGGGGACCCGTGATTTAATGGGAACATCCGCTTGGTCAAGAATATTAAACTTGGGAACACCCAAAACGTTAAGAAGGGATCCGTAGGGGTCCATAACCCAACGTCAAGATTTGACGACTTGGGAGTGAGAATCTGTCTGCTACAGGGTCACTGTGGGAGGAAACCAGAGTGTCGGGAGAAAACCCACACATGCACAAGGAGAACACGCAAACGCCACACAGAGAAGTCCCAGCCGGGATTTGAACCACTCACTGTGAGGCAAGAGTAACAACCACCACCATGCATTCTTCTTTTCACTTCCGTCCAGAATAATTCATTTTTTGTGTTTAAATACCCAGAATGCCCTTCGTCATTTCAGATGTTTTCTAGTTCTTATGTGGGTCACTTGAGGTCAGGGGTCCCCAAACAGACCCAGCCCCCCTCCCGCACACCATCAAAAAAAGTTTTTTTTTGTCTCAATCTAGCCGATCAAGACTCATATAGAATGTGAGTTTATATTCAGTCTGAACTATGATGGAGAGGATAGAATATTTATTGGTTTAATAGTGTTTATAGTGATTACATTTTTTTTTATTTCTCTATTATTGTTGTTTTTCTTCAGTACTTTTTCGGGACGTCCATAGCTCTTTAGCTCTTTCAGCTATTAAAATATTCAGCTCCTTTAATGCTAGCATTTACTAGGGATTTTTGGACTATTTTAGGGATTGGTGAATATTTTAGCCACAGGCTAACTGTGTTAGCTGATTTAGGATTTTTTCAGGTTTTTTTAAGATAATTTATGGCTTAGCTAATATTTAGGCTTCACGTTAGCTGTTTTGGCTAAATTAAATATTTTAACTTTTTTTGGCTAATTTGGCGATCTAATATTTCAGCCACATGCTAACTGTTTTGGCAAATGTAGACTTTTATTTAGTTTTTCATGGCTAATTTGCAGTTAAGATAATATTCTAGCCTCATGCTAGCTGTGTTGGCTAAATTAGACATTTTAACATTTTTTTTGGCTAATTTGCCATCTATCAAATATTTCAGCTATATGCTAGCTGTTTTGGCTAATTTAGAATTTTTTCATTGTTTTAGGCAAATTTGATCTTAGCTAATGTTTTAACCTTATTCTAAAATTTTTGGCTAATTTATGCTTTTTTTCAGTTTTTTAGGGCTAATTTGGAGTTAAGCTAATATTCTAATTTATGCTATCTTAGTTGGCTAAATTAGACATTTTAACTTTTATTTGGCTAATTTGGCATCTATCAAATATTTCAGCTACATGCTAACTGTTTTGGCCAATTTAGAATTGTTTTCATTGTTTTAGGCAAATTTGAGCTTAGCTAATGTTTTAGCCTTATTCTAGAAGTTTTGGCTAATTTAGGCTTTCTTTCAGTTTTTTAGGGCTAATTGGGAGTTTAGCTAATATTCTAGCTTATGCTAGCTGTTTTGGCTAAATTAGACAT
Source organism: Oryzias javanicus (assembly GCA_003999625.1). Lineage (NCBI taxonomy): Eukaryota > Metazoa > Chordata > Actinopteri > Beloniformes > Adrianichthyidae > Oryzias > Oryzias javanicus. The sequence goes on from CM012441.1 coordinate 35,248,620, forward strand.
TTTAACTTTTTTTTTTTGGCTTATCATATATTTCAGCTACATGTTAGTTGTTTTGGCTAATTTAGACTTTTTTCAGTGTTTTAGGCTAATTTGGAGTTTAGCTAATATTTTAGCCTTATGCTAGCTGTTTTGGCTAAATAACACATTTGACAGTAGTCTTTGGCAAATTTTGTTTTTTTTTTCAGTTTTTTAAACTGATTTGGCATTTTGCTAATATTTTAGATGGCTATCAGCTTCAGCATTTTCAGCTGGTAGCTTTAGCATTCTTAGTTATCAATTTCCGGCTCATCAGGTATCAGAACTAGCATCTTCAGTTCCGCCCCACTTCAGAGAAGAAAACAGTCATGTGGCGCTCGCAAGAAAAAGTTTTAAGGACCCCTACTGTAGGCCACAACAGACGTTTATTAAATGATTAAACGAAGACGTTCTGATGAAGATGAACAGTTCTTGACAACATGCTCCACACCACTGTGGACTTCTATAATCTCCACATCTTCTGACTCTCTCCCCAGCTCTGTGGAAGCACCATCTGATCTCACCTGGCTTCAAACTCGGAAGCACAAAGAGGCTCAAACAGCTCCTAAATCCTGCACATTGTGTTAAGGATGTTGTGTTCTTCCTGTAACAGGAATTCTCTGCTGTCGAGGAAAAATCCTCCACAAAAGATAATCAGAAGACCACCTGTCACCTTTGCCTTATATATCCATCCCCAATAAAACAGAGGGAACTTCTTTTGATGGATTTTTATTTCTATTATGCAATTTTATACTGTTACAACAGTAAAAGAAGGTCATTTTTCAATGAGCACAAGATTAACAACTATTCCGTCATTTGATTATCTCTAGAAAACACACAAAGTTCTTGTGCGACGTCTATCTATAACTTCTGTGAGAGACAAATACATTTTAAAAAAAAGATGAACTATTTCTAAAGAGGTGATTTTTGGTCCTTTGGTTTTTGAATGCAGGTTTCTGTGTTTGGACAGCTGGCCTGCAGTTTTAAAATGACTTAACTGCATGAGACAAGCGTTTGGCCAGTGTGGGTCCCGGTTTGAAGCGTGTTTGTTCTGAGTTTAGTCTCAGATGTATTTCTGTTTTGATCCCTGCAGAAACAAACACAAACATTTTGAATGAAGACAAACACAACTTTGAACAATATGTACTTTGGATTAGTGAGAAGAATCTAAAACAATGTAAAAAATAAATAAAGAAGACCCGATTTAGATTTTGTAAAAATAAATGCTAGCTCAATATAATCTAAATTTAAAAAGCTGAATAACAAAGTCACAAAAAACACAATTTAACTGAAAAAATAAAGATTTTTGTCTGTTGCGTGAAGTGTTTTTTTTTCTTTAATGGTGAAAACATAATGAGTAAAAAATGTAACACAAGGGTTGCTTTGATTTTCCTGTTGCTCATTTCAAGTGGTTGCAACAGCAAAACATCCCATTCAATCCCATTTTTGCGATTGAAAAACTTTAGTTTCTAAGCTTAACAGATCAATAATCAATCAAAAAAAAATGACATAAGCGCAAAGCTAAAATCCGTTAGCTTGATGCTAACATATAATGGAATTTCCCATAGAACGGCTAATGCTAACGCTGACTAAATTAACATCTTTATAAACTTACAGGCATGAACTCTTTTAAAAAAAATAATTTACATTTGTGGGTAAAAAAGCATCATTTGTTGTTCATTCTTTACTTGTTCTTCTTGAAAAAAACTGTCCTAGCGTGAGCTCCACCTAGTGGCCAAACTGAAACGCCCTCCAGGAGAGGCAGAACAATTGATGGAGCTTCTGTTTGAGAATCTATTTAACACTGTTTCCGCTTAATATTCTTATTTCACTAACACATTATGTGAAATGTATTAGAACAATATAAATATATTTAAAATGTATTGTAGATTAATAATGTATTTCTAAACAAATGTGTAGAGAGTGTAAATTCAAAATGGAATTGAATTGAGTGGATTGATTGAAAGGATAGAAAAAAATCTGAATCGCATCTATCCAGGCTCTGGTGAATCGAATCGAATCAATTCTGGAAATTCTCTGCATTTACCTGGATTTGGTGCCAATTCCTGGAAAATATTGAAAAGTGCCTCCTAGTGGTAGTTATGAGTCACAGCACCTGGCAGTCACATGCAGTCCTAGGACTGACCAGCAGGGGGATTAAGCGGTGAAAGGATTTATCCAACCAGATCGATCTGGCTGTGGAAAGTATTAATCAAATCAGATCAATTTGTAACATTAAAAATCTTTTCAAAATGAAAAAATTTGGATCCAAAATCGATTTTGGAAAATACGATCTGGATTGAGTCAAGGTAAATGTAATTTACTATACTTAAAAACGACCATCACAGTGGACAACACACACGTGATGCAGCAAAAACTGATCAACCATCATCACAGTCTTTGAATTTACAAAGTCATGTGACCATACAGGGTTTGTAGAATGGATTATTCTGTTGTGGAAAAACAACTTTATCAAACTAAAATGTAAATGGATTTGACATCCATTCTTGTTTACTTGTTTGTTTGTACACATATTTAATTGATTTTCTTGAAGAAACACATGGAATCTAGAAAACTTCACCTGAACTGCTCAGTTCCAGGTATTTATCTCTGAGTCACAATGGTGGAAGTTTTGGATAAAGATCCATTTTAGGTCAGTGAATTAGATTCTTCAAAATGAACCGATATTGACAATGAATCGGATCAGTACCTTCAATTTACAGATCATTACTCTCCTGCTAACCACATCTAACCCTCTTAGTCCTCTGAGATCAGTAGAACCAAATCAACCGATACATCAGAACTCAAACAACACTCTGTGGTTTCTTTCATATTGGTGTAATTAATATCTGAATCATTTCCATAAGGTAAATTATTATAAACCTTACAAAGTGATGGTCACTGACACATTAGACCAGAGGTCGGCAACCTGTAACAGTAAAAGAGCCATTTGGGCTCATTTTCTACTGATCAAAACCTAGAAGGAGCTGCATTGACTTATGTTAGTTTTTAAGAAATTTGGATTTGCATTCATAACCTTCTTTTTAGGTTTTTTTTTGTTTGTTTTTTTAGTAAATGTGAATAATGTCTATTTTTGGCACAAACATAAACAAAATATATATATAAAAAGAAACTAATATCTCTCAAAGAGGTATTTTTTTTACGTTTTTAACTTTAGCTCGTTGCTTAATTACTACCTGAACTTCAAATCAGCATAACATTTCTCAGTAAATTAAATCTGCCAGAAATATTAGCATGTTGCTGAAATAAAAGCTAAACTCAAAATTAGCCTAAAACCCTCAGTAGATACCAAATTAGCTAAAAATGTTAGCATATTGCTAAAATACTAGCTAAACTCCAAATTTGCATAAAAACTAATTAGAAGCCAAATCTGCCAAAAAAAAAGCTAGCTTGTTGCTTAATTACTAGCTGAACTCCAAAATAGCCTAAAATTCCTCAGAAAACCAACTTAGTCAAAAACGTTAGCATGTTGCTAAAATACAGGCTAAATTCTAAATTATCAAAAAAAATTCTGTAGATAACAAATTAGCTGAAAACATTAGCATTTTACTTAAATATTAGCTAAACTCCAAATTAGCATAAAATTCCTCAGAAAACTTAGCCAAAAACGTTAGCATGTTGCTGAAATAGAAGCTAAAATTCTAAATTAGCCTAAAAACTCCAGAAGGTAATACATTAGCCAAAAACGTTAGCATGTTGCTAAAATACAAGCTAAATTCTAAATTATCCAAAAAAATTCTGTAGATAACATATTAGCTGAAAACATTAGAATTTTACTTAAATATTAGCTAAACTCCAAATTAGCATAAAATTCCTCAGAAAAATTAACCAAAAACGTTAGCATGTTGCTAAAATAATAGCTAAAATTCTAAATTAGCCTAAAAACTCCAGAAGGTAATACATTAGCCAAAAACGTTAGCATGTTGCTAAAATAATAGCTAATCTCCAAATTTTTTTTATTTACTATTATGTTATCTTCCTTCAGCCAGAGAGCCACCATGGAGAAATAAAAGAGCCACATGTGGATCTGGAGCTGCAGGTTGCTGACTCCTGCATTAGACCAATAGAAATGGTGTTAATGGAAGCTTAGTGTTCACTTCCTACTTTCTAGTCATAACACTAAAAATATTCCCCAAACTGACCGGGATCGGTTTGGGGAGGGAATAAGACTTTGGACAGAATTACCATCATAAGATAATTTTCTGAAATATCTCGTATGCATAGTTTCATCTTTATTTCATCCAATTAGACATGGTTTTGCTGGGTGAGTCAGATGCAAACTTTATCTAAATTATGAGTCTGTCACAAAGACGTGATAAGTTTCAAACTTCCTCTATCTCTACATGAACTGATTAGTATTCAAAGTGACGAGCAGAGAGATGATCAGCAGTCTGAGCGATGTTCTCCATCTTTTATCACTTTTCTTTACTTTGCGATCAGATCAAGGCAGATTCATTTCATTAGAAACTTTGGAAACTTTCAGTGCCGAAGAAGTTTCTACATATTCTGCTATATCTGTGTCATTACACTCAAAGTACTGTGACACGGGCAGTGGACTCTAACAGACCTCATCATCATAGATGTCTCCACGGTTTAAGGATTCTTCTGAAGAAGATTTAAACCAAAAAGGCAAGAAAGACTTTGTGATCTGAATTTAAACTGCAAGAAACTTTTATGCTTTTGCAGTTTTTTTAAGTTAACAGGATCCGTCCAGCGAGGCCATGTGGGCCCCAAATGGTTTAAAAGTGGACAGAAAATGTGGGTCCATAATGGTCAGGGGTCAGCAACCTGCGGCTCCAGATCCACATGTGGCTCTTTTATCTCTCCATAGTGGCTCTCTGGATGAAGAAAAATAAAATAATAAAAAAAAAAAAAAATGAGATTAGCTATTATTTTAGCAACATGCTAATGTTTTTGGCTAATTTTTTATCTACTGGGATTTTTAGGCTAATTTAGAGTTTTAGCTTCTATCTTAGCAACATACTAATGTTTGTTACTAATTTAGTTTATGCAATTTTGGAGTTTGGCTAATATTTTAGTAAAATGTTGATGTATTCAGCTAATTTGTCATCTACTGAAATGTTTGGGGGGATAATTTATAATTTAGCTTCAATTTTAGCAACATGCTAACGTTTTTGACTAAGTTAGTTTACTGAGGAATTTTAGGCTATTTTGGAGTTCAGCAAGTAATTTAGCAAAAAGCTAGCTTTTTTGGTGAATTTGGCCTCTAGTTTTCTATGCTAATTTGGAGTTTAGCTAATATCTTAGCAATATGCTAACATTTTTTAGCTAAATTGTTATCTACTGGGGGGGTTTAGGCTAATTTTGATTTTAGCTTTTATTTCAGCAACATGCTAAAATTTTTGGCTGATTTAATTTACAGAGAAATGGTATGCTAATTTGAAGTTCAGCTAGTAAATAAGCAACAAGCTTTCTTTTTTGCTACTAAAGTTAAAAATGTTTTTTTTTTTACTAGTTTCTTTTTATGTATTTTTTTGCTTTTGTTCGTGTCAAAAATAGACATTATTCATATTTATAAAAAAATACAAAAAGAAGGTTATAAATGCAAATCCAAATTTCTTAAAGGCTAACGTAAGTCAATGCGGCTCCTTCTAAGTTCTGATCAGTAGAAAACGAGCCCAAATGGTTCTTTTACTGTTAAAGGTTGCCAACCCCTGGCTTATATGGTCACTCAGTGGGTAGACATGCTACGCTAGCCAGCCGTCCAGTGGACAGTGAAGCTCATAGCTCGCTATAACGGCGCTCGCTAGCTCGCTACAGATGAGCATGCTACAAAGAAGATTGCCAGCTCACTACTGGGAAGCTAGTTTGTCCGATGAATGAGGGCGCTAGCTGGCTAAAAAGGACCCCACTAGCAAGCTATAGCAGAGCTTACTAGCTTGATACAACAGACCTCGCTAGCATGCCACTGTGAAACTTGCTACAACAGAGCTTCTTAGCTCTATACAACGGAGATAGGTAGATTACTACAGAGGTGCTCGCTAGCATGCTACAGAGGTTCTCGCTACAGCGGAGCTTCCTAGCTCAATGCAATGGAGCTCACTAGCTTGCTACAGTAAAACTTGCTACAACGGAGATTGCTGGCTTGCTAAAGACGTGCTTGCTAGCATGCTACAGTAGAGCTTGTTAACTCGATACAGCAGGGTTCGCTAGCGTGCTAAAGAGGAGTTCGCTAGCATGCTACAGTGGAGTTTGCTACAGCAGAGCTTACTAGCTTGATGCAACAGAGCTCGCTAGCATGCCACTGGGAAACTTGCTACAACGGCGCTTCTTATCAACGGAGATAGGTAGATTGCTACAGAGGTGCTCGCTAGCATGCTACAGTGGAGCTCGCTACAGCAGTTTCCTAGCTCAATGCAATGGAGCTCGCTAGCCTGCTACAGTAAAACTTGCTACAACGGAGATTGCTGGCTTGCTAAAGACATGCTTGCTGGCATTCTACAGTAGAGCTTATTGATACAGCAGGGTTCGCTAGCGTGCTAAAGAGGAGCTCACTAGCATGCTACGGTGAAACTCACTCAAAAGGAGCTTCACAGCTCAATACAACAGGGCTTGCTAAAGAGGTGCTTGCTAGCATGCTAAGGTGGAGCTCGCTAGCTTATTACAGCAGAGCTCGCTACAACGAAGCTTGCTAGCACACTGCGGCTGACTAGCATAGCGAGCCAAACCACTACCTCGGGCCCTGCCGCCTCCTGCTTTCCCTGGTGCGGCGGCTTCTGATTTAAATACCTGGCAAGTGCTAATAACGATCATTTGCCCCACCTGCCAGGTGAGCAGAGTTGCAGAGCATGCTGAAAAGCAACATCTACATTCATTTTAGATTTGAGGTCATTTAAGCCTCTTTTTTTAGTAGCAGATGACTGCTTTATGCGACGTGACAAAGTTAACAGATTCTAGTAAACTAAGCCAGAGCTTTGCTGCAAACTGAGAGGGAATTCTCAAGTGTGTCTGTCTGTGAGGAGTTCATCCTGTACTGCTGTGTTAATCAACATCAGATCAGAGCTGTCATTCTGACTCTATCATGCGTGGGGCAGACAGCCAAGCCAAGATTTGATATCCTCTTTGTTGGTCACGTGGTCTAAATGCAATCTTGCTTGTAAAATCCTTTAGAAAATCTAATAATAACATCAAATGTTTGTTTTTATGTTCAATTCTGATTGTTGGATCACAAATAAATATGGATGTTTTTTGCCAGACAAAGGATAAGAGATGGAGGGGTGTGCAGCAGGTTGGGGTGATGGAAATGTGTCCCATAAGTGTAAACCTGGCATTAGGGTCAACGGTCCAGAGAAAGAGGTGAAGAGGTGTTTGCAAGCAGGTTGGAACACTGGAGGACAACCTCAGGTGTGATGTTTGACTAAAGAGTGTCATCAAGAATGAAATGAAATCTGAAGAAGACTGTGGTGAGAGAAGCCATGATCCTGCTTTAGAGACTCTGATGCAGAGCTGGAAGTAGAAAGATAAAGATGTTGAACTTCTCTTTGGGAGAAACCAGGATGGATTAGACCAGAGGTCAGCAACCTTTAACAGTAAAAGAGTCATTTGGGTTCGTTTTCTACTGATCAAAACCTAGAAGGAGCCGCTTTGACTTACATTACCTTTTTAGAAATTTTGATTTACATTCATAACCTTCTTTTTGTTTTTTAATAAATGTGAATAATGTCTTTTTTTGCACAAACAAAAGCAAAAATATATATATAAAAGAAACTAGCGTCTCTCAAAATTTGATTTTTCTTTTTACGTTTTTAACTTTGGTAACAAAAGAGCAAGCTTGTTGCTTAATTACTAGCTGAACTTCAAATTCTCTGTAAATTAAATCAGCCAAAAATTTGATCATTTTGCTGAAATAGAAGCTAAGCTCAAAATTAGCCTAAACCCCCAGTAGATAATAAATTAGTAAAAAAATGTTAGCATATGGCCAAAATATTAGATAAACTCAAAATTTGCATAAAAAACTAATTAGAGGCTAAATCCGCCAGAAAAAGCTAGCTTGTTGTTTAAATACAAGCTGAACTCCAACATAGCCTAAAATTCCTCAGAAAACTAACTTAGTCAAAAAGTTAAAATGTTGATAAAATAGAAGCTAAATTCTAAATTATCAAAAAAAAAAAACTTCAGTAGATAACAAATTAGCTAAAAACATCAGTATTTTGCTAAAATGTTAGCTAAACTCGAAATTAGCATAGAATTCCTCAGTAAACTAATTTAGTCAAAGAAATTAGCATGTTGTCAAAATAGAAGCTAAAACTCTAAATTAGCCTAAAAACCCAACTAGAAAACAAATGAGCCAAAAATGTTAGTATGTTGCAAAAATAATATCTAATCTCCATTTTTTTTTTTTTTACTATTTTTTTATTTTTCTTCATCCAGAGAGCCACAATGGAGAGATAAAAGAGCCACATGTGGCTCTGGAGCCGCAGGTTACAGACCTCTGGATTAGAGGAACAGATCATGGTAGATGCTTTGGAGATGGGGCTGGGTATCCCAACAATTTCCAGATTTGATTCGATTACTGATACTGATTGATACTGTAAATGTATTAGTGAAATTATAACGAGATGGTTAATATCAAACAGCGTGGATTCTTAAACAGTGAAGCTCCAAAAATTGTTCTGCTTCTCTCAGAGGGCGTTTCAGTTTGGCCACTAGGTGGCGACCATGCTGTAGCATTACACCTTATTCCAAAAAAAGGAGTAAGAATGAGCAAAAAATTGTGCTTTTCACCAGGGGCCCCCAAACTTTTTCTGAGGACCAACTTACTTTTTCTTCACTGATGCGGGGCCAGGGTCAGTTTTTAAGCTAGCAGAAACAATGTTTTGTTAGCAATTCTATCTGTGATTGATGCTAACAGTGTTTTCTGTTAGCAGTTCTGTCTCTTATTGACGCTAACGGTGTTTTCTGTTAGCAGTTCTGTCTCTTATTGATGCTAACGGTGTTTTCTGTTAGCAGTTCTGTCTCTTATTGATGCTAACTGTGTTTTCTGTTAGCAGTTCTATCTCTTATTGATGCTAACTGTGTTTTCCGTTAGCAGTTCTGTCTGCGATTGATGCTAACTGTGTTTTCTGTTAGCAGTTCTGTCTCTTATTGATGCTAACGGTGTTTTCTGTTAGCAGTTCTGTCTCTTATTGATGCTAACAGTGTTTTCTGTTAGCAGTTCTGTCTCTTATTGACGCTAACGGTGTTTTCTGTTAGCAGTTCTGTCTCTTATTGATGCTAACGGTGTTTTCTGTTAGCAGTTCTGTCTCTTATTGATGCTAACGGTGTTTTCTGTTAGCAGTTCTATCTCTTATTGATGCTAACTGTGTTTTCCGTTAGCAGTTCTGTCTGCGATTGATGCTAACTGTGTTTTCTGTTAGCAGTTCTGTCTCTTATTGATGCTAACGGGTGTTTCTGTTAGCAGTTCTGTCTCTTATTGATGCTAACGGTGTTTTCTGTTAGCAGTCTGTCTCTTATTGATGCTAACGGTGTTTTCTGTTAGCAGTTCTATCTCTTATTGATGCTAACTGTGTTTTCCGTTAGCAGTTCTATCTCTTATTGATGCTAACGGTGTTTTCCGTTAGCAGTTCTGTCTCTTATTGATGCTAACTGTGTTTTCTGTTAGCAGTTCTATCTCTTTTTGATGCTAACGGTGTTTTCTGTTAGCAGTTCTATCTCTTATTGACGCTAACGGTGTTTTCTGTTAGCAGTTCTGTCTCTTATTGACGCTAACGGTGTTTTCTGTTAGCAGTTCTGTCTCTTATTGATGCTAACGGTGTTTTCTGTTAGCAGTTCTGTCTCTTATTGATGCTTACGGTGTTTTCTGTTAGCAGTTCTATCTCTTATTGATGCTAACGGTGTTTTCCGTTAGCAGTTCTGTCTCTTATTGATGCTAACGGTGTTTTCCGTTAGCAGTTCTGTCTCTTATTGATGCTAACGGTGTTTTCTGTTAGCAGTTCTATCTCTTATGATGCTAACGGTGTTTTTCCGTTAGCAGTTCTGTCTCTTATTGATGCTAACGGTGTTTTCTGTTAGCAGTTCTATCTCTTATTGATGCTAACTGTGTTTTTCTGTAGCAGTTCTGTCTCTTATTGATGCTAACGGTGTTTTCTGTTAGCAGTTCTATCTCTTATTGATGCTAACTGTGTTTTCTGTTAGCAGTTCTGTCTCTTATTGATGCTAACGGTGTTTTCCGTTAGCAGTTCTGTCTCTTATTGATGCTAACGATGTTTTCTGTTAGCAGTTCTATCTCTTATTGATGCTAACTGTGTTTTCCGTTCGCAGTTCTGTCTGCGATTGATGCTAACAATGTTTTCTGTTAGCAGTTCTGTCTCTTATTGATGCTAACGGTGTTTTCTGTTAGCAGTTCTATCTCTTATTGATGCTAACTGTGTTTTCCGTTAGCAGTTCTGTCTCTTGTTGATGCTAACTGTGTTTTCCGTTCGCAGTTCTGTCTGCGATTGATGCTAACAATGTTTTCTGTTAGCAGTTCTGTCTGCGATTGATGCTAACTGTGTTTTCTGTTAGCAGTACTGTCTGCGATTGATGCTAACTGTGTTTTCTGTTAGCAGTACTGTCTGCGATTGATGCTAACTGTGTTTTCTGTTAGCAGTTCTGTCTGCGATTGATGCTAACTGTGTTTTCTGTTAGCAGTACTGTCTGCGATTGATGCTAACAGTGTTTTCTGTTAGCAGTTCTGTCTCTTATTGATGCTAACGGTGTTTTCTGTTAGCAGTTCTATCTCTTATTGATGCTAACGGTGTTTTCTGTTAGCAGTTCTGTCTCTTATTGATGCTAACGGTGTTTTCCGTTAGCAGTTCTGTCTCTTATTGATGCTAACTGTGTTTTCCGTTAGCAGTTCTGTCTCTTATTGATGCTAACTGTGTTTTCGTTTTTCGCAGTTCTGTTCTTGCGATGATGCTAACAATGTTTTCTGTTAGCAGTTCTGTCTGCGATTGATGCTAACTGTGTTTTCTGTTAGCAGTACTGTCTGCGATTGATGCTAACTGTGTTTTCTGTTAGCAGTACTGTCTGCGATTGATGGCTAACTGTGTTTTCTGTTAGCAGTCTGTCTGCGATTGATGCTAACTGTGTTTTCTGTTAGCAGTACTTGTCTGCGATTGATGCTAACGGTGTGTTTTCTGTTAGCAGTCTGTCTCCTTATTTGATGCTAACGGTGTTTTCTGTTAGCAGTTCTATCTCTTATTGATGCTAACGGTGTTTTCTGTTAGCAGTTCTGTCTCTTATTGATGCTAACGGTGTTTTCCGTTAGCAGTTCTGTCTCTTATTGATGCTAACGGTGTTTTCTGTTAGCAGTTCTATCTCTTATTGATGCTAACTGTGTTTTCGTTAGCAGTTCTGCCTCTTATTGATGCTAACTGTGTTTTCCGTTCGCAGTTCTGTCTGCGATTGATGCTAACTGTGTTTTCTGTTAGCAGTACTGTCTGCGATTGATGCTAACTGTGTTTTCTGTTAGCAGTTCTGTCTGCGATTGATGCTAACTGTGTTTTCTGTTAGCAGTACTGTCTGCGATTGATGCTAACGGTGTTTTCTGTTAGCAGTTCTGTCTCTTATTGATGCTAACTGTGTTTTCTGTTAGCAGTTCTGTCTCTTATTGATGCTAACGGTGTTTTCCGTTAGCAGTTCTGTCTCTTATTGATGCTAACGGTGTTTTCTGTTAGCAGTACTGTCTGCGATTGATGCTAACGGTGTTTTCTGTTAGCAGTTCTGTCTCTTATTGATGCTAACTGTGTTTTCTGTTAGCAGTTCTGTCTCTTATTGATGCTAACGGTGTTTTCCTGTTAGCAGTTCTGTCTCTTATTGATGCTAACGGTGTTTTCTGTTAGCAGTTCTATCTCTTATTGATGCTAACGGTGTTTTCTGTTAGCAGTTCTGTCTCTTATTGATGCTAACGGTGTTTTCGTTAGCAGTTCTGTCTCTTATTGATGCTAACGGTGTTTTCTGTTAGCAGTTCTATCTCTTATTGATGCTAACTGTGTTTTCCGTTAGCAGTTCTGTCTCTTATTGATGCTAACTGTGTTTTCCGTTCGCAGTTCTGTCTGCGATTGATGCTAACTGTGTTTTCTGTTAGCAGTTCTGTCTGCGATTGATGCTAACTGTGTTTTCCGTTAGCAGTTTTGTCTCTTATTGATGCTAACGGTGTTTTCTGTTAGCAGTACTGTCTGCGATTGATGCTAACAGTGTTTTCCGTTAGCAGTTCTGTCTCTTATTGATGCTAACGGTGTTTTCCGTTAGCAGTTCTGTCTCTTATTGATGCTAACTGTGTTTTCCGTTCGCAGTTCTGTCTCTTATTGATGCTAACTGTGTTTTCCGTTCGCAGTTCTGTCTGCGATTGATGCTAACTGTGTTTTCTGTTAGCAGTTCTGTCTGCGATTGATGCTAACGGTGTTTTCCGTTAGCAGTTCTGTCTCTTATTGATGCTAACGGTGTTTTCTGTTAGCAGTACTGTCTGCGATTGATGCTAACGGTGTTTTCCGTTAGCAGTTCTGTCTCTTATTGATGCTAACGGTGTTTTCTGTTAGCAGTACTGTCTGCGATTGATGCTAACAGTGTTTTCTGTTAGCAGTTCTCTCTCTTATTGATGCTAACGGTGTTTTCCGTTAGCATTTCTGTCTCTTATTGATGCTAACTGTATTTTCTGTTAGCAGTTCTGTGCTCTTATTGATGCTAACTGTTTTTTCTGCTAGCAAAACACTAGTTTACCGTTAGTGTTAGCAAATAATAATAAAAGTCATGCTTCTCTGAAATTGATTAGAGGCTGGGCCAATTTGTAGGTGGGCCGGATCCGGCCCGCGGGCCGTAGTTTGGGGGCTTTTTGCTTTAGTCCACAAATGGTTGCTTTAAAAAATATTTCCTTAAAAGAGTTTGGAAAATTTCTTCCTGTGAGTTTATAATGATGTTCATTTAGTTATTTGGAGATAAATGTAGAGAAGCAGATGGAGACAGTTGGAGAGTCGATGATGTTGTTGAAAGGATGATGAGGTTGGAGCTACCAGGATTCATCCATGGATGGTTGGTGTGAGTGAGGAGGAAAGAGAGGAAAAGGTTAGATGGAGGTGAATGATTTGTTGTGGCGACCCCTAAAGGGAGCATCTGGAATAAAAAGGAGGATTATAAATATCTGTGCTCTTAATCTCCTCTTTGCCCTACAGTGGACTGATGACAACTGCTGTGTGTCCTAGACAGGCGGGAGGAGAGGCTGTTGATACAATCAGGCGTTGACACCAACAGTAAAAAGTCACGTGGAGATTCATAACAGAGAGAAACACAGCCACCTGCTGATCTGTGCCACGTAAAACAAGCAAATGACACTCAGACAAGGAAACCTGATTAGTTCAGGAATGGTTTATTGAAGCCAGCACAGATCTGTACATAGTGTAGTTGAACGGCAGAGTGCAGGATGTTTTATAGTTAAAAGCTTTGTAGTTTATAAAGTGCTCTCTGAAAACTAGACAATGAATAAAAGTGCTTATATATTTTAACATAAAACTAACACATTGTAAAAAAGATCAGCTTAAAGTGAACAAAAAACAGATTGTAAATCTGAAAAAAAATTTAAAATTTCAGAGCAGTTTTAAGCTAAAAATAAATACATATTGAACATTTCAAGGAATTATTGAAAATTTGAAAAAGAAAATGTAAATTTGAAACTTAAAAAAAAAAAAAAGAAATTGTTACCAATTCAAAAAATTAATATTTATTTGTACTTTCAATGTTTCTTAATTTTATTTTCAAGTTCTCGATGCAGAGCTGATCCTAATTTTACATGGGGGCGGGGCTTTCAGCTCCTTCTTATTTTGGTGAAAGTTTTATTTTTATTTTTTTATTCAAGTTTTAAATGTACTTTTTCAAAAAACATTTCTTTCAAGTTTTCAATATTATTTTTTCAAGTGTTTAATTTTATTTTTTACTTTTTTCAATAATTCCTTCAGGTTTTCAATATGTATTTTTGAATTTAAAACCGCATTCAAATTTTCTTTTATATTTTTCAAATTTACAATCCATTTTTTCGTTCCCTTTAAAACAATTTTTTTCCCCTTTTATAAATAATCCTGATAGTCATGACTTCCTTTCAAAATAAAATCCATCTTATAGAATTGTCTCATTGCAAAAAAATGTAGTAGCCGAGAGTATTATGTCCACTGTAATGAAAAAAGACAAATAAATTAATAGTTAAAATAAAAAACAAGTTATTTTATTGATTGCGATGAATCTAACAAAGCAAAATTAAATCAGACTTAACTAAGTGACCTTTGCCCTTTTTCTCTGATCATAAACCACATTTGAAAATTCCTGGATTTATTTCAAGAAAGAAAAATATATAATATAATCAATTTTCTGAGGTAAACTCAAAAATCAGTCGTTTTTGTCTGACTTTTTTAAAACTAAGAAGCCGTGTTGTTTGATGGACTCTCAAAGCATTGTGGGTACTGTAGTCAGGAGCCTGGTGGAGCCACAAAGAAGGGTCGAAGAGCTTCATGTGGCCGTGGAGCTGCAGGTTTCAGATCCCTGAGCCAGAGAATTACAAGATATTCTAAAAAAAAAACAAACAGAAGTTTATTTGTTTTTAACAAAGAGGGAATACTTTTCTATTTTTCACAGTTCAGAATACGTTCTCTTCTCCTCGTGGTTCACTCTATCTCCGTGAAGCGTGCAAACATGGCCTTGCGAACAGCATCCTTGTAGTTGTCAGACGGAGACGGCTCGTAGGATCTCCCTTTGCTCCCCAAACCCGTCCCCTTTGCTCTTAACGAGGCCTGCGGGGAGACGTGAAGGCCGTCACTCAGACAGGCAGACAGACAGACAGACAGACAGACAGACAGACAGCTTCCTCTCATGGAACGCTGCTAAATAAACAGGACGGTGCGCGTTTACTCACCGCGATGGGAGTGGTGATGCCCTGTTGGTGGCGCCCCAACCCTTTCCCTTCCTGCCAGCCCATCGCCTGGAGCATTTTACTCCCGATGTTGTCGCTCGTCAGCCCGTCTTTTGTGGGCTGCTCATAGTTCTGTCGATTAGAGGAGTCAGAGTGAAACCACCTCTGAGACGCCACCAACAATCCCCCTCCCCGTTCAGACTCACACAACCGGAGGTGAAACTTGATAGAATTTCCTTTTCGGAGCGGGAGGTTCAGGGACGCCATGTTTCTCTCGTCTCTCTGCAGCTCTGTCTCTGTATTTCAGCTGCAGACAAACACATTCCCAGAGATGAATGTTGTGATGAATACGCACCACAAGCTCTGGTTCTGCGTCTCGTACCTCCGCCTCTTTTCTCTCCAAATCTTCCAGCTCGGTTTCTGAAAGCTTTGACCTTTTCTGAATTTCCAAGTTTTGCTGAAACAAAAGAAATGTTTACATTCGATTTTTTCAGTTATCGCTCAAAAAGAACAACTTCATCACGATCAAATCCTAAAATAAGATCAATAAAAAGAAGCATGAAAGAAGGCACCAGAGAGCCACTCCAATAAAAATCCTCTTTTTGTTTTTCTAAAATGTTCTTGTCAATTTATGATGAGTATTTCTTCATTCAAATCAGGAGCAGATGAAAACCGGATGCTTGAAAAAGCTCTGACTAATGATGCAGCTAATATAACTAAGCGTCGATAATATGAATATCCAAAGAGAACAAAGAAGTAACATTTTTGGAAGTTATAATTGATAAAAAGATAACTAGGAAATCAATAATGTATCAACACCAAAATTACAAGTAAAATGATTCTTAGACAACAATTCACCTAAATCTATTCTACAATTCCTTAATTATGCCATAACTGAACTATTGTATAGTATACAAATTATACTAATACATTTTACAAAAAAGCAATGAGAATTTCACAAGAAGTAATTATAGAGACCCGTCTAATTCATTATTAATAAAATTTAAATTATTTAAATTTTGTTATCTTATTAACTTTAATATTTTGAAATGTATGTCTTATTTTATTTTATTTTAATTCAATTTAATTTGATTTATTTTATCTGGTTGTAATTTATTTTATTTTATTTTGTCTTAATTTATTTTATTTTATTTTGTCTTAATTTTATTTATTTTATTTGATCTTAATTTATTTTATTTTGTCTTAAATTTTTTTTTTTGTCTTAATTTATTTTACTTGATCTTAATTTATTTTATTTTATCTTAATTTATTTTATTTTGTCTTAATTTATTTTATTTTATTTTGTCTTATTATATTTTATTTGAACTTAATTTATTTTATTTGATATTAATTTATTTTATTTTACTTGATCTTAATTTATTTTATTTTATCTTAATTTATTTTATTTTGTCTTAATTTATTTTATTTTATTGTGTCTATTATATTTTATTTGAACTTAATTTATTTTATTTGATATTTATTTTATTTTATTTTATTTGATCTTAATTTATTTTATTTTATTCGATCTTAATTTATTTTATTTTATTTTATTTTATCTTAATTTATTTTATTTTGTCTTAATTTATTTTATTTTACTTGATCTTAATTTATTTTATTTTATTTGATCTTAATTTATTTTATTTTGTCTTAATTTATTTTATTTTATTTTGTCTTAATTTATTTTACTTGATCTTAATTTATTTTATTTTATCTTAATTTATTTTATTTTGTCTTAATATTATTATTTTTTATTTGTCTTATATATTTATTTTAACTTAATTTATTTTATTTGATATTAATTTATTTTATTTTAATTTATTTGATCTTAATTTATTTTATTTATTTTGTCTTAATTTATTTTACTTGATCTTAATTTATTTTATTTTATCTTAATTTATTTTATTTTATTTGATCTTAATTTATTTATATTTATGTCTTAATTTATTTATTTTATATTTTGATCTAATTTATTATATTAGTTTATTTGATCTTAATTTATTTTATTTTAGTTTATTTGATCTTAATTTATTTTATTTTATTTGATCTTAATTTATTTTATTTTATTTTGTATTCATTTATTTTATTTTATTTGGTGTAATGGTTTAATTTAATTTAATTTAATTTAATTTAATTTAATTTAATTTAATTTAATTTAATTTAATTTAATTTAATTTAATTCTGGTCTTCAAATATTAATATTCACAGTAACTTTGGTAAAATATATATATTTCGACGTTTTCATTTGCATTTATTATTATCTTAAGGGTTCAAAGAATGAAGACTGACCAAATCGACCCCTCTGACCTGGCTTTAAATGATTAAATCAAGTTATTTAATTCAAGCTTCCACATTTTTGAAGCTGAAAGAGTCTTTAGGACATCACAGGACATCTTTAGCATGAAGCAGATGGCAGCGTGCAGAGTATTAATAGCTGCTTGCACACTTCCTGCCCGCTGTTTCCCTCCTCACCTTGTGGAGGTCAGAGAGCTGCTGGTGACGCAGCAGAGCTTCTCTGGTGGGGAACTGCCAGCGACACAGCAGGCAGAGCAGCTTCTTCCAGTCGCTCAGCTTCTCCTCCTCGTCTGCTGGTCTCTCCGTACTCCTCTCCTCTCCGTCACTTTCTCCGACACGAGCGGGATCGGCGTCGCTCTGAGCGTGCACGCCACACACACGGTTTCTTACATCATCCGTTAAAGCGGGAAATGGAGTCAAAAAGTGTCAAACCTTTGATGGAGCGTCCGGTTCGATGAGCTTGACGTGTTCACCGATGAGCTCGGAGATCTCCAAACCTCCAATCTGTCAACAAACAAACAAATGTTTGACTTTGTAAAAGGAAAAGGTCAATCTAAAATCTAATTTAAAGAACGGCAATAAAAAATAAAATCAAGGGTAATGGACAGAAAAACCAACCAAAACGAATCTAAACATTAGAAAATGAAATAACTCTGGTTAAAGACCCACTCTAATGACAAACTCTGATTATTTTCTCCTCAACAATCCATTTAAAATAAAAAATCAAGCTACCAATGCATCGAATACCAAATCGAAGTCATTGATTGGTCAAAGTTCAGCTGGTTTCCATCCCGATGACTGTGCGTTTTGTATGTAGAACCCAAAAAAGTGAGAGTTTCCTTCAACCCATCTCCGTTTTATTTATATAGCTCAGCAGTCGGCAACCTTTAACAGTAAAAGAGCCATCAGGGCTCGTTTTCTACTGATAAAAACCTAGAAGGAGCCGCAGTGACTTACTTTAGCCTTCAAGGAGTTTGGATTTGCATTTATAACCTTCTTTTTGTTTTTTTTAATAAATGTGAATATTGTCTTTTGGCACAAAATAAAATATATATATAAGAAGAAACTGGTATCTCTCAAAAAGGTTTTTTTTTTTTATGTTTTTAAATTTAGTAGCAAAAAAGCTAGCTTGTTGCTTAATTACTAGCTGAACTTCAAATTAGCATAACATTTCTCCGCAAATTAAATCAGCCAAAAATATTAGCATGTTGCTAAAATAAAAGCTAAACTCAAGTTTAGCCTAAAACCCCAGTACATAACAAATTAGCTAAAAATGTTAGCATATTGCTAAAATATTAGCTAAACTCCAAATTAAAAAAAACTAATTAGAGGCCAAATCTGTCAAAAAAAAGCTAGCTTGTTGCTTAATTATTGGCTGAACTCCAAAATAGCCTAAAATTCCTCAGGAAACTAACTTAGTCAAAAACGTTAGCATGTTGCTAAAATAGAAGCTAAATTCTAAATTATCCAAAGAAAATTCTGTAGATAAAAAATTAGCTGAAAACATTACTATTTTACTAAAATATTAGGTAAACTCCAAATTAGCATAAGTTTTCTCAGAAACTTAGCCAAAAACTTGCATGTTGCTAAAAAGAAGCTAAAATTCTAAATTAGCCAAAACTCCAGTAGAAACACATTGCCAAAAGCGTTAGCATGTTGCTAAAAATAAAGCTAAATCCCTAATTGTCCAAAGAAAATTCTAGTATATAACAAATTTAGCTGAAAACATTAGCATTTTACTAAAATATTAGCTAAACTCCAAATTAGCATAACATTTCTCAGAAAACTTAGTCAAAAATGTTAACATGTTGCTAAAATAGAAGCTAAAATTCTAAATTAGTCTAAAAACTCCAGTAGGTAACACATTTGCCAAAAACATTAGCATGTTGCTAAAATAATAGCGAATCTCCAATTTTTTTCAAATTTCCTATTATTTTATTTTTCTTCATCCAGAGAGCCACTAGATAGAGAGAGATAAAAGAGCCACATGTGGATCTGGAGCCGCTGGTTGCTGTCTCCTGCTGTAGCTCAATATCAACGCAGTTGTCTCAACGCGCTTTACGTCGGTGCAAAAACATAAAATACAAACAGCTGATTGCTAAACTAAAATATAGCAGAGGTCGGCAACCTTTCACAGTAAAAGAGCCATTCGGGATCGTTTTCTCCTGATCTGCTATTCTTATTTTGCTTCTAATTGATTACAATGTATTTTTTAATAATAAATATCAGTTATGCTTCTTTTGTGGCATGAATAAAAACAGAAATATATAAAGAAAATAGCATTTTCTGAACATGTTAAATTATTTTTTATGTATTTTGATTTCCTTTCAAAATAAAAGATGCCTTGTGCCAGACGGGATCATCCTGGTGCAGCTCTAGACGCCGTATGTGATCATATGATAAGGATCAGTCAGACTTTTTAACAAAGTTTTGCTTAGTATTTGAAATGACGTATTCTAGAGAAAGCACAGACCTCTTCAAGTTAGCAGGGATGTAAAAACCTGACATGTAAAAACCTGACATAGTTTACATTGGGGATTAATCTCAGCCATAAATTTATAATTGGAACTAACTAAAAAATTACTATCATTTTATTTTTAAAAAGAGCCACATGTGGTGCCGGAGCCGCAGGTTGCAGACTTGGACCAGGTGTTGACAACCTTTAACAGTAAAAGAGTCATTTGGGTTCGCTTTCTACTTATCAAAACCTAGAAGGAGTCTTACTCTTTAGAAAATTTAGATTTGCATTTATGACCTTCTGTTTTTTAAATAATAAATATGAATTATGTCTATTTTTTGGCACAAACAAAAGCAAAAATATAAAAAGAACCTAGCATGTCCCAAAATTTAATTTTTTTTTCTTTACGTTCGACTGAAGCTCGACAACTTATTTTCAAAATAAAAGCTGCTCTGTGCCAAACAGGATCGTCTGATTGCAGATCTGGACAGCTAGTAACAATGTTGTGCAGCATAAGATTATATGTGCTTTTAATTCATAAAAGATCAAACTTTTTACCAAAGTTTTGCATCTAAACTCTGTTCATTCTGGAGGTAGAGTTGAGCAAACACGACGTCTTCAGGTCAACATGGATGGAAAAACCTACAGAGTTTATCATCTATGTGAACATCAGACATCAATTTATACATTTAATTAATCTAAATTAAATAAATGCTAATTAAGTAATCCTTATTTTTTTTTTAAATGCATTTTTTTTTTTATTTATTCTTTTTTCCTTTTTTGTCTTCAGCAGTCTTACACTACTGGGTTTTGTTATTTTAGTTTGGGGTTGGATCTTGGTAGTCTTGATTTGTGGGCTTTGTTTATTTGTTTTCTTTAGGTAGTTTTGGTTCGGTAGCATCAGGTTGGGGTTGTTAGGGGCAGTTAGCTAGCGGGAGACAGATGGATGATGGGAAGTGGGAGCGCACTAATGGTCCCGCCCACAACTCCCAGGTGAATTTCTAATGAATTACTGCCGCTCTGTAGAAACTGTCAGCACAAAGATTTAGGCTAAAAACAGCATAATCGTAGATACAAATATTTTGAAAAAAGATCAAGTGGGTGGAGCTTAAAGTGTCAATGAGTTTTCATTCTTCCCACCTTGTCGACTTTCCTCTCAAAGAGGGAGAACGCCGCATCTGCTGCCAGAGACTCCTTCCTGTCGTCCTCCTTGCAGGATCCGAAGGTTTGGTTCCTTAAAGTTTCTTTCTGCTTGTTGAAGCTTTTCGCCCAGCGCTCCATGTCCTTTGCAATCTACAAAGCAGACAATCCCAATCCCAGCTTTGCGGAGCAGTTTCATCAGGATGAATAAATGTGAGTCTACCTGCTGCGCGGACTTATTCTTGAACTTGTGTTTTTTCTCTTTGGGCTCTTTGGGCGCGATGGCAGAACTCGTGTTGGACTTTGAGAGCGTTTCGGACGGGGCAGGAGTGTATGTCTGCGTCTCGCTGTCCCAGTACAGGTACTGCTGAGTCTCACAGTTGTAGTAATACTGTGGATGAAACGCCAAACAATAAAAGCTAAAGACGTCACGCAAAAAAAATACTCAAATAGAGCAGGGGTCCCCAAACTATGGCCCGCGGGCCGGATCCGGCCCACTTCCACATTTGGCCCAACCTCTAAACAATATCAGAGTCGCATGATTTTTTTTTTTTTTTTTTGCCAATCTGGCTTTGAGATTGTTTGCTGATAGCAAAATTGTGTTTTGCTAACACTGTTAGCATCAACCGCAGACAGAACTGCCTAGAAAAAGACTGTTAGGATCGAGTGAAGACAGAAGTGCTAACGGAAAACACCGTTAGCATTGATCGCAGACTGAATTGCTAACAAAAAGACTATTAGCGTCAATCGTAGTAACAACTGCAAACAAAAAACACTTTAACGTCAATCGCAGAAAGAACTGCTAACAGCAAACATATTAGCATCAATCGCAGATCTGTTAGCAGACTGAACTGCTAACAAAAAACACTGTTAGCATGTATCGTAGAAAAAACTGCTAACAGAAAACCTATTAGCATCAATCAGACAGAAATGCTAACAGAAAACGCTGTTAGCATCTATCGTAGCAAAAACTGCTAACAGAAAACCTATTAGCATCAATCACAGACAGAAATGCTAACAGAAAACGCTGTTAGCATCTATCCTAGCAAAAACTGCTAACAGAAAACATATTAGCATCAATCACAGACAGAAATGCTACGAGAAAACGCTGTTAGCATCAATTGCACACAGAAATGCTAACAGAAAACGCTGTTAGCATCTATCGTAGCAAAAACTGCTAACAGAAAACCTATTAGCATCAATCACAGACAGAAATGCTAACAGAAAACGCTGTTAGCATCTATCCTAGCAAAAACTGCTAACAGAAAACATATTAGCATCAATCACAGACAGGAATGCTAACAGAAAACGCTGTTAGCATCAATTGCACACAGAAATGCTAACAGAAAACGCTGTTAGCATCTATCCTAGCAAAAAACTGCTAACAGAAAACATATTAGCATCAATCACAGACAGGAATGCTAACAGAAAACGCTGTTAGCATCAATTGCACACAGAAATGCTAACAGAAAACGCTGTTAGCATCTATCCTAGCAAAAACTGCTAACAAAAAACATATTAGCATCAATCACAGACAGGAATGCTAACAGAAAACGCTGTTAGCATCTATCCTAGCAAAAACTGCTAACAAAAAACATATTAGCATCAATCACAGACAGAAATACTAACAGAAAACGCTGTTAGCATCAATTGTAGAAAGAACTGCTAATAGAAAAACTGTTAGCATCAATCACAGACAGAAAGGCTAACAGAAAACATTGCTAGCATCAATCGCAGATCTGTTAGCAGACTGAACTGCTAACAAAAAACACTGTTAGCATTTATCGTAGAAAAAACTGCTAACAGGAAACATATTAGCATCAATCACAGACAGAAATGCTAACAGAAAACGCTGTTAGCATCTATCGTAGCAAAAACTGCTAACAGAAAACCTATTAGCATCAATCACAGACAGAAATGCTAACAGAAAACGCTGTAGCATCTATCCTAGCAAAAACTGCTAACAGAAAACATATTAGCATCAATCACAGACAGAAATGCTACGAGAAAACGCTGTTAGCATCAATTACACACAGAAATGCTAACAGAAAACGCTGTTAGCATCTATCGTAGCAAAAACTGCTAACAGAAAACCTATTAGCATCAATCACAGACAGAAATGCTAACAGAAAACACTGTTAGCATCTATCGTAGCAAAAACTGCTAACAGAAAACCTATTAGCATCAATCACAGACAGAAATGCTAACAGAAAACGCTGTTAGCATCTATCCTAGCAAAAACTGCTAACAGAAAACATATTAGCATCAATCACAGACAGGAATGCTAACAGAAAACGCTGTTAGCATCAATTGCACACAGAAAATGCTAACAGAAAACGCTGTTAGCATCTATCCTAGCAAAAACTGCTAACAGAAAACATATTAGCATCAATCACAGACAGGAATGCTAACAGAAAACGCTGTTAGCATCAATTGCACACAGAAATGCTAACAGAAAACGCTGTTAGCATCTATCCTAGCAAAAACTGCTAACAAAAAACATATTAGCATCAATCACAGACAGGAATGCTAACAGAAAACGCTGTTAGCATCTATCCTAGCAAAAACTGCTAACAAAAACATATTAGCATCAATCACAGACAGGAATGCTAACAGAAAACGCTGTTAGCATCTATCCTAGCAAAAACTGCTAACAAAAAACATATTAGCATCAATCACAGACAGAAATAAACACTAACACAAACGCTGTTAGCATCAATTGTAGAAAGAACTGCTAATAGAAAAACTGTTAGCATCAATCACAGACAGAAAGGCTAACAGAAAACATTGCTAGCATCAATCGCAGATCTGTTAGCAGACTGAACTGCTAACAAAAAACACTGTTAGCATTTATCGTAGAAAAAACTGCTAACAGGAAACATATTAGCATCAATCACAGACAGAAATGCTAACAGAAAACGCTGTTAGCATCTATCGTAGCAAAAACTGCTAACAGAAAACCTATTAGCATCAATCACAGACAGAAATGCTAACAGAAAACGCTGTTAGCATCTATCCTAGCAAAAACTGCTAACAGAAAACATATTAGCATCAATCACAGACAGAAATGCTACGAGAAAACGCTGTTAGCATCAATTGCACACAGAAATGCTAACAGAAAACGCTGTTAGCATCTATCGTAGCAAAAACTGCTAACAGAAAACCTATTAGCATCAATCACAGACAGAAATGCTAACAGAAAACACTGTTAGCATCTATCGTAGCAAAAACTGCTAACAGAAAACCTATTAGCATCAATCACAGACAGAAATGCTAACAGAAAACGCTGTTAGCATCTATCCTAGCAAAAACTGCTAACAGAAAACATATTAGCATCAATCACAGACAGGAATGCTAACACAGAAAACGCTGTTAGCATCAATTGCACACAGAAATGCTAACAGAAAACGCTGTTAGCATCTATCCTAGCAAAAACTGCTAACAGAAAACATATTAGCATCAATCACAGACAGGAATGCTAACAGAAAACGCTGTTAGCATCAATTGCACACAGAAATGCTAACAGAAAACGCTGTTAGCATCTATCCTAGCAAAAACTGCTAACAAAAAACATATTAGCATCAATCACAGACAGGAATGCTAACAGAAAACGCTGTTAGCATCTATCCTAGCAAAAACTGCTAACAAAAAACATATTAGCATCAATCACAGACAGGAATGCTAACAGAAAACGCTGTTAGCATCTATCCTAGCAAAAACTGCTAACAGAAAACATATTAGCATCAATCACAGACAGGAATGCTAACAAAAAACACGTTTCTGTTAGACCACAAACTGACTCCGCCCCCACATCAGTGAAGAAAAAAGCTACGTGGCCCTCACAAGAAAACTTTTGGGGACCCCTGAAGTGGAGCGTTCGGCGGTCCTGCACACACCTGACTGGAGGAGTCGTAGTACAGACCAGTCTGCGGGTCGTAGTAGTAACCTGATGACTCGTCGTAGTGGTAAGCAGACGGGTTCGGAACGGCTAAAACACAAATTCACGTCAGTCGATGCGACATCAACATTCAAAGAAACCATTTGAAGCTGCTCTCACCGTCT
The DNA here is from genome assembly GCA_003999625.1 of Oryzias javanicus. Classification (NCBI taxonomy): domain Eukaryota; kingdom Metazoa; phylum Chordata; class Actinopteri; order Beloniformes; family Adrianichthyidae; genus Oryzias; species Oryzias javanicus. Next base: position 35,273,501 of record CM012441.1, read on the forward strand.
GCAGGTCCAGGACAGACTGCTGTCTCAACAGTGGAGGACGCTGGAGCGACCAACGGCGTGGAACGAACACCAGCCGCCTGTTGAGTCTAAAATATAAACCGTAATCCTGTTTAGTCACAGTTGCAGGAGATCAGCTCAGAAGGCTTCATATGTGCACACCTGGGATACCATCACACCTGCAGCAGCAGCAGGGATTATTGTCTTGACTGCTGGAGCCGCTGCAGAAAGATCATCGAGTCAGAAATGTAAGCACTCGGTTCTGTAAATACTTGTGACATGTCAAAGTACCTCCTAGTAATCCGTCTCCAGCGACAGGAAGAGGCTGAGGAGGCCACACTGGAGGAGCTGCTTCTCTCTGAAGAGGAAATGATCAGAAAAATGAAGCCGTGATGCTTTTATTGAAGACAGTGATGTGAAAAACTGACCTGTGTCTGCTCTGGATGTGTGTCAGGGAGACTAGCACCGACTCGAGAGCTCTGAATCTACAAGAAACAGTCAGACTATTAATAAACAGAAAATTTAACATGTATCTCCATATGCCAAACATTGCAATAATCAATACATCACCTTAGTAATATATGATTTTTATTTTATTTTCTTTAAAAACCTTTCACAATAACAATTCAAAACATAATTTTATGCCTTATCCAACATAATATAATATACAATATAATTCAGTTTATTCAGTTTATTCATTCATTGTTTCAAGCATGGTCAGTTACATCATATTTCCACCGACATAGAAAAATAATATATGTAAATAACCAAAACTGTACCCTTTTTTATTTTCAAAGAATAGCTTTTGAATGTTATTTGGTAATGAATTTCTATCTGCCTTGAATATAAATTGTGCTGTCTGAAATTTTACCAAATCAAATAATTTCAAAAGTCTCGATTGGAGGAATAAATCGTTTGTATGATCGAGGTATTTAGCTCCATGAATTATTCTTATTGCACGTTTTTGACTGAAAATTAAAGGTTGTAATGCTGTTTTATAATTATTGCCCCAAATCTCAATACCATACGTCAAATATGGTAAGATCAGAGAACAATATGGTAAATATCTGCTTTTATAATCTAATATGTATTTTACTTTATTTAAAATAAAAATACTTTTTGACACTTTGTTCTGCGTGTTTCTGATGTGTGGCTTCCAACTTAACTTATTGTCAATTATGAGCCCCAGAAATTTATATTCAGTTATACTTTCAATAGTCACATTATTCAGTTTGATCATTAGTTCTGTATTGACTTTATAGTGACCGAATAGCATCACCTTCGTTTTACTTAAATTTAATGATAGTTTATTGTAATTCATCCAGATATTCAACTGTTTTAGTTCTTTATTTACTACATTAATAAGGTCATTATAGTTGTCTGCTGAATAAAATATGTTTGTATCATCTGCAAATAATATTAAATTTAAGAGTTTGGATACATTGAAGATGTCATTGATGTAGATATTAAATAATAAAGGACTCGGAATTGATCCTTGTGGGACACCACAAACAATCTCTTTAGTATCCGACACAATTTCCCCCAGCTTCACAAATTGTGTTCTTCCAACCAAGTAAGATTTAATCCAGTTTAGAGCAATAATTACATATATTTTAAGGTAACCAATAAACAAAGTTCCAGTTAAGACCCATAATGCCGAGTATTTCAAAGGGTTTTCTCACTTTAAAGAGCAAAACATTTAAAAATTCACATGCTAGATCTTCATTAATTTTAAATTTTTTGTCAAATAATTTGTTATTATTGAGCCACAATGTGAACTTTCAGTCTGTTAATATGATCTGATCATTGTTGTATCATATTCATTTTCCCTCCTTTCATTCAAATTTCCTGAACTTTTCTTTGATAATCAACACTTAAACCACGTGTGTACCGCTAGCATACACACCTGTTGGATCAATAACAAGACTGACCATTTGGGTATTGATCCGATGCCGGCCAATATCACCGATATTCCCTTTAAATGCAATGGATGTGACACAAACCTAAAAATCTCAATTGTTTTTAATTGTCGTGAATGTTTTTTCATTAGTTTCCCTTTTTTCATAAAAACAGAATGAATACAATATTTTCATTTAAATGGAAAATAGTTTATTCAAATAAAAACTTCTTAGGATTAAATAAAAAGTGACGATGTGAACGTAAAAGAAAAGAAACAAGAACCGGTAACCATGACACGAAAATAAATCAAAACGTTTCGAGATTAAAAAAAAAAAAATAACTGGTGGAATTGTAAAATAAATTTTTTTAACTTCTTATTCTTTAAGCAGAAAAATAAAAACAGGTGAGATGAAAAATCATGGAGCTAAATCGAGGCCAATATTATTTGAAACTGAAATAAAATGTTTCGAAAAAATATTAATGTTTGGCAAAAAAAATAGGTTTCAAAAATCTAAATTTCAATTTTTAAACTTTTTTCAGTTTCAAATCTTTTTTCATTTTCAAATCTTTTTTTCAGTTTCAAATCTTTTTTCAGTTTCAAATCTTTATTTCAGTTTCAAATCTTTTTTTTCATTTTCAAATTTTTTTTTTTTTTTTTTCAAGTTTTCAAATCTTTTTTTAGTTTCAAATCTTTTTTTTCAGTTTCAAAATCTTTTTTTTCAGTTTCAAATCTTTTTTCATTTTCAAATTTTTCAGTTCAAATCTTTTTTCAGTTTCAAAACTTTTTTCAGTTTCAAATCTTTTTTTGCAGTTTCAAATCTTTTTTTGCCAGTTTCAAATCTTTTTTTTCAGTTTCAAATCTTTTTTTGCAGTTTCAAATCTTTTTTTTCATTTTCAAATTTTTTTTTCAGTTTCAAATTTTTTTTCAGTTTCAAATCTTTTTTTCAGTTTCAAATCTTTTTTTTCAGTTTCAAATCTTTTTTTCAGTTTCAAATCTTTTTTTGCAGTTTCAAATCTTTTTTTCAGTTTCAAATCTTTTTTTTCATTTTCAAATTTTTTTTCAGTTTCAAATCTTTTTTTTCAGTTTCAAATCTTTTTTTTCGTTTTCGAATCCCAAAGTTTCACTTCAAAACTTTTTGGCCCAGTTGTGGCGCGTTGGGGCGGGGCTACCACAAGGACTAATATTGGCCCTGATTTAGCTCCATAAAAAATAAACCTCTGAGACCTAGAGCGTAAAACTCTGTTTTTGTCTACATTTGAATTTACCTCTGGATTTTCAATTTTAAAAACTACCTGCTTCCCTATTTGGTATCATTTATTCAGTACAACCTGTCCCATGTGACACTACCTTCATTTTGTCATTTTTCCATGTTGTTTTCACACACTTAGTTTTAGTGTGTTTAATAAATGTTTGTTGTGTTCGGTCCGCCACCTAAGGTGTGTTTTGGATTTTGGGCCCCTTGTGCGATTGAGTTTGCCCTCCCCCAGTGTAAAAAAATAAGGTTGATGTGGCTATTTTATTACTTTAAATGTGGATTGATTCAACATATTTACTCCTTCCTTCAGCAGTAAAGCAGATGAAGCATGTCCAGTCGTACCTGACTGGATGACCACTGCGCGGCTGCAATGGCTGTGCTGGCCACAGACAGAACGTTGGCTCTGATGACATCAGTCTGGACTGAATCTCTGCAAAAATAAGAATAGTTTTGAAATCCACGTGGAGCCAAAACGAGCTTCTCGGGCTGCAGAAGTGACGACTCACTTCCGAGCACTCTTGGCGAAATCCACTCCGACGGTTTTCCCATCCAGCTTCAGAGGTGGTTGGAGGCTTTGAAGGATGGTGAGCAGCTGAGAAGCTTCCTGTAAAAAAAAGAATGAAGATTAAAAAACAAATATATGTGAGCTCTGTCAGCTAAAACAGAGCTAGTTTTGACATACCAAGGGAGTGGAGAGCTGCACGAAGGCGAAGCCTCTGTTCTGCCCCGTTTGCTTGTCTTTGATCAGGCGGACATTGCTCGTCGACAGGTTAGCAAAGGGCGCCAAAATGTTCAGAATTCCTTCAACCGTGGACGCGGGGGCGATGTTCCTCAGAATGATTGCTGTGGAGATGAGAAGCTTTGAATGCATGCTTCACGCATCGGAGAACTCTCAGTTATTGGACTCACTGTCTCCAGTAATTTCTCCTGCTTGTTGAGGTTCTGGACTCGAACCATTTCCAGCAGAGGATTCTCCTAGAACCAACAAAGAAAATGACCCAGACGCTAAAAAGCAGAAGATTCTCCTTCAGAAAAAGGACTCACCCGTTTTTCCCGTCCCACACCTGTAGCACTTCACCCTCTTGCGAAAATTATACAGACCACACTGCAATAATCGATAGATGGTATAAACTATTTCATGGAAACATGAACTAACCCAGGAGTCTGCAACCTTCAACTCTGACTCTCACTGACTACAACCCACACAGGCTTCCTTAAAAAAATAAGACACGGATCTGTGTTTATGATGTCATTTTGCATGAATAAAACACAAATATTAAAAGAAAATATCACCTTTTTTTAACTTTTGACAGAAGTTTCTTTCAAAATAAAAGACTTCCTGTCTGTTGTGATCATCTCAATGCAGCAAAAGTAGTAGTAGGGAGTGTCATGTCAGCAGTGATGAAATAAAAATACTTAATTTCACTGTTTTTGGTGCATCTCTGCCAGAAATGTAAATCTAACAAACCAAAATGAAATCTGAGTTAGTTAAATGACTTCTGACATATTTTTCTGAACGCTTAAAATTCTTAAATTTTTTCAAAAATAAAATGTATTAAGTAAATTAGCAACAAACCTTTAAATATTTTACGGGCTTTAATGATTTAATATTTTAGAACAGGGGTCTCAAACTCGCGGCCCGCGGGCAATCTGCGGCCCGCGGGATGATAATCTGCGGCCCCCGTCTTCATATGAAAGATTACTGTTAGTGCGGCCCGCAAGGCTGATATGAATGACAGTTGTTGTGTGCTGAGCTGAACAAACCAATCACGGTAAGGTAAATGGTTCTGGAGGGCGGGACATCGCGGGCTGTCCGAGCCTCCTCACTCTTTAATTCATTCCTCCAATCAGCTGGGAGGAGGAGGAGCCATGAAGCTGCTGGAAGAGCTTTCTCACTGAACGGGATTCGCGGGTCCCGCTCCTCTTTCACCACGTGACAACCCGTGATACACAGCCTGACGCTTGTCAAAAAGCGTGTTCCTGACGCCGCGCGACAATTCCGCGCACGCATCAAATATTCCGCGCGGACAAATCAGACCCTCGCGAGCGCTTTTTCCTCCTCCACGAAAAAAAAAAGTCCTCGCGAGAAAGACTGACTACTTCCGCGTGCGTGATTGATGCCCGCGAGTGAGTAGAATCACCGGAGCAGCGCGGTCACGCACGCAGCAGCAGCAGAAGGAGATTAATTCTTATGGTGTTTCTATACATTAGCGCTGCTGCGACTGTGCGTGAAATATTGAACCGGGTTAAAGACTCAGAGCGTGCCCGATTTGTGTGCAGTGCTTGAGACCAGATTTAAAGACTTGCGTAGCAACGCGCGCTCCCGACGCGGAGGCCAGGAATTCTGGTGTGCGGCGTTTGCATTGAGCTTTCAGTGTGAGCGCGCTCTGCTCTCAGCTCAGAAATGAAGGAGGTTCTGTAAATACAGACGTTTGAAACTGAATAAAAATAATTCTTTCTTGTCTAGTGTTTCTCAGGTATTTTCTCTGAGACACCCCCCCTCAACTGCAAACATCATCATTATCAGTTAATTTGCTCAAGTTAAACATATATCTCCTCAAAATATCATACTTTTATTATCATTAAGAATTAATAAATAATAATAATAATAAAAACTTCTAAATAATCAGTTTTATTAATTTCTCTTCTTTTTTTTACAAATACTTCCCAAAACTTCCAGACAAAGTAAAAACAATCTTTCCTTGTTTCCATCCACAGTAGTGATGGAATTCTGTCTTTTCTCAGAGATTCAGTTCTTTCGCACTGATTCACTGTAAATTGATTTTTAGGTTGTTTTTGCTGTATTTAATTTACTAATGTAGGATTAGTGACAGTAATCCATCACTAATGTAAACATGTTTTTTATTTGCATTCCCTCCAGGGGGCGCGCCCCATCATTTGAGAAACAACACTTGCAGTCCAGTCAGTCAGTCAGTCATATATATTGGTTTCTGCAGTCGTCTGTGTCTGCTGTATGATCATTGTTATTATTTTATATTATTAATGTATTGATTATTTCTAATTCATTTTTTAAAATTAATTAATTTAGTCATCATTCACTATTTTGTGTTAAAAATAAAGAAAAATATTTGAGAACATTTGGAATGTTTTATCAGCAATTTTCTTGTGTGAGAATCCTGATGCGGCCCGGCCTCACCCCGACTCTTCCTCCAGCGGCCCCCGGCTGAATTGAGTTTGAGACCCCTGGTTTAGAGTAATTTAAAAAAATGCAGAGTTCACCAAATATTTTAGCAACATGCTAACTTTTTTGGCTAATTTGTTACCTCCTGGGGTTTTTGACTAAATTGGAGTTTAGCAAATATTGAAGCAATGAGCTAGCGTTTTTTTTTTTTTTTATGGCTAGTTTGGCATCTACTGAGGGTTTTTTTATACTAATTTGGAATATAGCTAGTATTTTATTAACATGCTAACATTTTTGGCTAACTTAGTTTACTGAAGAATTTTTGACTAATTTGAAGTTTAGCATAGAGTTAGCATAGTTTCTCTTTAAGCTAAAGGGTAAAGTTTTTGGCCAATTTTGTTTGCTGAGGAATTTTAGGCTATTGTGGAGTTTAGCTAGTATTTAAGCTACGAGCTAGCTTTTTTGGGGGCTAATTTGACATCTATTAAGGTTTTTTTTATGCTAATTTGGAGTCTAGTATTTTATATTAACATGCTAACGTTTTTTGGTAACTTAGTTTACTGAAGAATTTTTGACGAATTTGGAGTTTAGCAAATATTGAAACAACGAGCTAGCTTTTTTAAAGCTAATTTGGCATCTACTGAGGTTTTTTATATACTAATTTGGAGTTTAGCTAGTGTTTTATTAACACGCTAACGTTTTTTGCTAATTTGTTGTGTACAGCGGTTTTATAGGCTAATTTAGAGTTTAGTTTCTATTTAAGCAAAAAGGTAAAGTTTTTGTCGAATTTTAGCTAGCAGTTTAGCTAGTATTTAAAGATAGCTTTTTTTTTTTTTTAGCTAATTTGGAGCTTAGATCATATTTAAGCAACACACTAAATATTTTTGCAATTTTACTACTAATTTTTCAGAAATTTAGGTAAACTTCAGTGGCCTATCATAGCTCTTAAATTACATTTCCAGTCTTCTAGTAAATTTAACTTTTTGCAAATAAGTTTTCCATTTTCAGCAAATCTCTTCTGCAATTAAAGTAAAAAAAAAAAAAAAGCTTCAGCATCTTCAGCGACTACTTTCAGCAGAAAGCGCTCACACTAGTATTATTGCAGGTATTGCAACTTTTCTTTCAACTGTTAGTAAACGAGTTAAAGTTAGTTTACTTTTACTACTTTCTTACTTTATACTTACTTCTTAACATTTAGAAACGTTTCTATTTGATAAAAGATCTACAATTGAGGGGTTACAGAGCCACATGTGGCTAGAGCTGCAGGTTGCAGACCCCTGAACTAACCGTCATAAATGTGATTCAGAGAGACGGGACACTCACAGAATGGCAAAGCCAGTTTTCAAACTTCTGTCTCCTGTTACTGTACTGCACTGCAACACTCTTCCCCTGGATCACCAGCTTCTTCTGTGGAGTCAAACGCCAGCAGTTACCTCCAAATTCACCACAACTCAACCACAGGAGCTGGCTAGATCCCATCTAAAGGATGAGGGAGGCTGGACCGAACTCAAAGCAGCTCGGTTTGCTTAGATGGGATGTCTCCAGGAGTTTAAAAAAAAAAAAAGGAGTTGAGGGGGGAAAGATTCAGCTTCATATGAGTGTCAGTCAGTGTTTGGGACCGGAGTGCTGCCGGCTCGTCCCTGTCCTGCTCCATTCTTAAACGGAGACGAGACACCGCCGAGGCGGCGGAGCTGGAGCAGAATGTGTCATAAATCAGTTTGTGAACAGGAAGTACGCTCCTCATAAGGACAAGCCAAGCTAATTAGTTGGCTCAGAGCAACTTCGTGCTAACCAGATGGTTTGTTACATGAAACCATCTGGTAAAGTTCTAAAGAAAAAAAGATGAACTTAAAGAGCTAAATGAGGTTGTTTTACATCTATAAATTTTCCACAGGATTTGAGTCGGATTTTCAGATCAGAGCCAAATTCTGAAAAACAAATGAACCATAAATCATCTGCAGGGGTGGAGTTCTGAGAGAAGAGTCGCACAAGGTGAACACGTGAGGCAGCTCAAATACAGAGTCTGGACACACCTGACGGACGATGAAATGATCCAAAAATGCTCACATGACAGAGAAAGTAAATAAATAAATCCTGACCTCCTCCCGCTGTATGAAACCACTAACACTTCAAAACTCACAAACATGCAGATGGTGGGATTGTTCTATTTAAACAATAAAATGAGTCAAAATCTATGCTCGTCAGAATTTTGCTTTACTCAATCAAACCTGAATCCCTGATTGAAATAATACACAAATTAAAGTTCTCTTTTTAAAGACCCACTCTGAAGACTTTTTTTCTCATGATTGAGGACATATACTACATGTTATATATTTTAGCTACATGCTAACGTTTTTGCTAAGTTAGTTTTTTTATGCTAATTTGGAGTTTAGCTAATATTTAAGTAAAATGCTGATGTTTTCATCTAATTTATCATCTACTGAATTTTTTTTGTGGACTTTAGAATTTTTTAGAATTTAGCTTCTATTTTAGCAACGTGCTAACGTTTTTGACTGAGGAATTTTAGGCTATTTTGGAATTCAAGTAATTAAGCATAAAACTAGCTTTATTTTTGGTGGATTTGGACTTTAATTAGTTCTTTATGCTAATTTGGAGTTTAGCTAATATTTTAGCAATATGCTAACATTTTTAGCTAATTTATTATCTACTGGAGGTTTTAGGCTAGTTTGGAGTTTAGCTTTTATTTCAATAAAATAATTTATTGAAAGTTTAGCTAATATTTTAGTAAAATGCTGATATTTTCAGCTATTTTTTAATCTACTAAGTTTTATTTTTTATAATTTAGCTTCTATTTTAGCAACATGCTAACGTTTTTGACTGAGTTAGTTTTTCGAGGAATTTTAGGCTATTTTGGAATTCAGCTAGTAATTAAACAACAAACTAGCTTTTTTATGACAGATTTGGTCTTTAATTAGTTTTTTATGCTAATTCGGAGTTTAGCTAATATTTTAGCAGTATGCTAACATTTTTAGCTAATTTATTATCTACTGGGGGTTTTAGGCTAATTTTGAGTTTAGCTTTTATTTCAGCAACATAATAACATTTTTGGCTGATTTAATTTACAGAGAACTGTTATGCTAATTTGAAGTTCAGCTAGTAATTCAGCAACAAGCTAGCTTTTTTGCTACTAAAGACAAAAACGTTAAAAGAAAATTCCCATTTTGAGAGATGCTAGTTTCTATTTATATTTTTTTTGCTTTGTTCATGCCAAAAATAAACATTATTTTTAAATATTTCTTTATTCCAATCACTGTGAATCAGGGGCAGATGAACAAAAGAAGTTTGATAAAGATCGTATTTGTGATGTAGAAAACACGCTGGGTGAGCCACAAGTTTCCTGCACAAAGGGGAAAGGGGGGCGGGGTTGACCCTCCCACGACTCAAGAGGTTAATTACTAATGAACTCCTGCTGCTCTGCAGAAACTATGTCCTCTAAAATTATATATATGTTTTTGAATTTTGCCTTAAAATAGCATAATTATAATTAAAAGCTTTTACAGTGGATCAAAATATGATCAGAGTGGGTCTTTAAAGTTGCTTTTTCTAATATAAAACAATAACAAAATTTAAAATATGAAAGTTTAAGTTCTTTTCTGTCATGTTTTATCGCTAAATCCTATTTTATTACTCATCGATTTAGTGATGATCACTAAAATATAATGACTGAAACATGTAAGAAATTTCTGAATTGTAAATAAATTAGTGAACGAACTTATGTGCTAAATCAAGAAGTCTCTGTAAAATGGAAATGTATGGAAGCCTTTGTGACTCAAAATTCAAAATAAAAGCAAATACTGGAAATGCTTTTTCATTTTCACAGTGTAACTGCATTATTTGTCTCTCAAATTAAATGAAAAAGAAATTCTCCGAACGGCTTTTTCTTCGTAACTTAATTAAAATGAAAAAAAAGGGCATTTGACATTAAATTTCAAAACGTTTTCTGGTAAATTTATACTAAAATTTAATTAGACTTATCAAATTTGAAAATTAAAATGGATTAACAGAAATTCTTTTTCATTTTCACAAATTAACTCCATTATTTGTCTGTTAAACGCTTTTGTCTGCTCATTCTGTGACAAAGAAAAATGCTTTTTCGTTTTTGCATCTCAAAAAGTGTCTCATAAATGAGTTTGACTTAGCACAGAGATCTGCGACCTGCGGCTCCAGAGCCACGTGTGGCTCTTTTATCTCTCCATAGCGGCTCTCTGGATGAAGATTAGCTAATATTTTAGCAACATTCTAACGTTTTTGGCTAATTTGTTTTCTGGTGGGGTTTTTAAGATAATTTAAAGTTTAGCTAATATTTTAGTAAAAGGCTGATATTTTCAGCTATTTTTTATTCTACTAAGTATTATTTTTTATAATTTAGAATTTAGCTTCTATTTTAGCAACATGCTAACGTTTTTGACCAGGTTAGTTTTTGAGGATTTTTAGGCTATTTTGGAATTCAGCTAGTAATTAAACAACAAGCTAGCTTTTTTTGACTGATTTGACCTCTAATTAGTTTTTTATGCTAATTTGGAGTTTAGCTAATATTTTAGCAATATGCTAACATTTTTTAACTAATTTATTATCTATTGAGGGTTTTAGGCTAATTTTGAGTTTAGCTTTTATTTCAGCAACATGCTAATATTTTTGGCTGATTTAATTTACAGGGAAATGTTATGCTAATTTAAAGTTCAGCTAGTAAATAAGCAACAAGCTAGCTTTTTTTCTACTAAAGTTAAAAACGTAAAAAAATACCTTTTTGAGAGATGCTAGTTTATTTTTATTTTTGCTTTTCTTCATGACAAAAGTAGACATTCATAGATATTTATAAAAAAACAAAACAAAAAGAAGGTTATGAATGAAAATCCAAATTTCTAAAAGGCTAACGTAAGTCAATGCGGCTCCTTTTAGGTTTTGATCAGTAGAAAATGAGTCCAAACGGCTCTTTTACTGTTAAAGGTTGGTGACCTCTGACTTAGCAGTTCCAGGCGCACCACGATGACGTCGTTCCTGCGCACTACCGGCAAACGTAATGCAGTTACATTGTGAAAATGAAAAAGCATTTCTCTTTAGGCTTTTAAAATGTGAGATTTCTAACTGAAATTTAGAACAAATTTACTAGAATACATTTTGAAAATGAAATGGCATTTTCTTTATCGTTTTAATGAAGTTACAGAATGAGCGCTATTGAAAAAGAAAAAGACATTCGGAAAATTCCTTTTTCATTTCATTTAAGAGACAAGTAATGCAATTACATTGTGAAAATGAAAAAGCATTTCTCTTTAGGCTTTTAAAATTTGAGATTTTTAACTGAATTTTAGAACAAATTTACTAGAAAACATTTTGAAAATGAAATAGCATTTTCTTTATCATTTTAATGAAGTTACAGAATGAGCGCTATTGAAAAAGAAAAAGCATTTAAGAGACAAGTAATGCAATTACATTGTGAAAATGAAAAAGCATTTCCATTCTTGACTTTTATGTTGAATTATGAGTCACAAACGCTTCCATAGTGATCTTTTTTTGTATCTGATGTGACAGTAGAACCGTTCAGGCTTGTTCTCTGACAGCTTCGACTGCACTGGTTAATTTGGGCTCTAATCTCCAAAAATGATTCAACCTGATTGGTCTCCATCCATCGGGTAGAGTCTTGCAAGTGATAAAACTCCACGAAGGCGAAACCTCGGCTTATACCTAGAGACAGCATTCAAATATAGACGGAGGAGTGTTAGTCAGGATGCTTTGATGGAACAGTCAAAGTCACAATGGGCTGCTGCAGTCCAGATCAATGAAAAGTTCAGCTGAAGCTCTCAACGTCAGGGGGAGGATGCGGAGCCTTTCCACTGGCTATCACAAGGATACAGCTATCCCTGACTGAGTAATGCAAGCAGACTTTTACAGAACCTCCTCTGAGTATTTAACAGGTGGAATAATGAAGTGAGTCGGTTTACAGGAGAGTCTCCTCTGAACAGGATCCCTCACCAGCTCGTTTCTTCATCAGCCGGATGTCTACAGGCTGAGGTCCCTGCAGCTGCTCCAGCGCCACGCCAATCTGCACGCAGACACAAACCATACCCGTCTTTACTTTATGTGAGATACGGGTCTCCTACACGTCCACCCACAGACGTCTCATCTTCAGATGTTTTTACGAGGCTTTTATTTTAAACATTTACAAGATATAAAACAGAAAAACGTGTTTCCATTTGAGATTTTGTCATCATTTTACTCCTTTCACCATCAAATATAAACATAACAACATTGGTGCAGAATCGACTTTTTTCCTAATCTATGCATGAAAAGAAAAGGAAATATATTTTAAACTAAATCTAACAATAATAGAATAAAACTTTTACCATCATTTTGTTCAGTTTTATGACAAGTTAAAAATACAAACAGAAATATAGATTTAAAAAAAAGAAAATAATTTCAGAGTCTTCAAAGAACGCACAACAAAAACGAGCTTTTGTGTAACAATTTATGGAGTGAAGCTGTGGAACGGTCTGAATAATGAGCAACAGCATAAACCACTTTAAGAACAAACATAGGATGATAGTTTTTTTAATAGAATAGTCTAGTAGGGCTGCCACGATTAGTCGACTAATCGATGACTAATCGACTATTAAAATAATCGACGACTAATTTAATAGTCGATTAATCGTTACTTTATATTGTATGAAGTCAGATTGTAGTAAAGTTGAAAGTATAATAGCATTCTGCTAGCTTTTAGAATATTTTGGCTTTTATTAAGGTTTTTTAGGCTATTTGGAGTTTAGCTAATATTTCAGCAGCATGCTAGCTATTTGGTTAACTTAAGCTTTTTTAAGTTTTTTTAGGCAATTTTTGAGTTTAGCTTATATTTCAGCTATGTGCTAGCTGTTTTGGCTAATATAGGATTTTTCCATTTTTTAAGGCTAATTTGGAGTTTAGCTAATATTTCAGCAGCATGCTAGCTATTTTGGTTAACTTAAGCTTTTTTAAGTTTTTTTAGGCAATTTTTGAGTTTAGCTTATATTTCAGCTATATGCTAGCTGTTTTGGCTAATATAGGATTTTTCCGTTTTTTTAAGGCTAATTTGGAGTTTAGCTAATATTTCAGCTACATGCTAGCTGTTTTGGCTAACTTGAGCTTTTTTTTTTTTATTTTTTTGGACTTATTTGGCATTTAACTAATTTTTTAGCTGGCAATCAGCTTCAGAGTTTTCAGCTTCAGCATTTTTAGCTATCAATTTTAGCATCTTCAGCTATCAGCACTAGCATCTTCAGCTGCCAGTTTAAGCTTACAGCATTCCCACTAGCATTACATACTAGCAAACTAGCATTCAGTAATGTGGTTTTTAAAGCTAATAATGGTTAAGATTTTATATCCACTTTGCGTATGATCCAATTAGTCGACTAATCCAGGGGTCTGCAACCTGCTGCTCCAGAGCCACATGTGGCTCTTTTATCGCTCCATGGTGGCTCTCTGGATGAAAAAAAATTAAATAATAGTAATTTTCAAAATTGTTTTAGCAACATATAAACGTTTTTGGCTAATTTGTTTTCTAGTGCAATTTTTAAGATAATTAGAGTTTTAGCTTCTATTTTAGCTACATGCTAACGTTTTTGCTAAGTTAGTTTTTATGCTAATTTGGAGTTTAGCTAATATTTAAGTAAAATGCTGATGTTTTCAGCTAATTTATCATCTACTGAATTTTTTTTGTGGACTTTAGAATTTTTTAAAATTTAGCTTCTATTTTAGCAACATGCTAATGTTTTTGACTGAGGAATTTTAGGCTATTTTGGAATTCACCTAGTAATTAAGCATAAAACTAGCTTTATTTTTGGCGGATTTGGACTTTAATTAGTTCTTTATGCTAATTTGGAGTTTAGCTAATATTTTAGCAATATGCTAACATTTTTAGCTAATTTATTATCTACTGGAGGTTTTAGGCTAGTTTGGAGTTTAGCTTTTATTTCCGTAAAATGCTAACATTTTTGGCTGATTTAATTTACAGAGAAATGTTATGCTAATTTGAAGTTCAGCTAGTAATTAAGCAACGAGCTAGCTTTTTTGCTACTAAAGACAAAAACGTTAAAAAATTCCCATTTTGAGAGATGCTAGTTTCTATTTATATATTTTTTGCTTTGTTCATGCCAAAACTAAACATTATTCACATTTATTAAAAAAGCAGAAAGAAGGTTATAAATACAAATTCAAATTTCTGAAATGCTAACGTGAGTCAATGCGGCTCCTTTTAGGTTCTGATCAGTAGAAAACAAGACCAAATGGCTCTTTTACTGTGAAAGGTTGCCGACCTCTGGACTAATCGGAAAAATAATCGGTGATTAGTCGACTACTAAAATAATCGTTTGTGGCAGCACGAATTTGTATACAGGTACATGTTTGTGTGTAGATCTTTGTGTGTCTATGATTATATGGACAAATGTTTGATGACAGAAAAAAAAAAAAGATACTAAACCCCGTTTTGAAAGATTAAACTTTAGATTTATTGTTAGGAGGTTGGATTCAAAAAGTTTTTAACTTCTTTCTACTTCCATTTGAACTACATGTTGAGGTGTTTTATTTTTATTTATAATTTATATATAAATCTTCCTTTGTTGTTTTCTTGTATTTTTATCATTTACTATGAATTCTTTGAAATAAAGATCTAAATCAAATCAAATCAAAATCAAATACAGATGTTGGATTGCTGTTGATAGAAAGTAAGTTTGTGACCTTAACCCCAGGAAAAAGAAAATAATTTCAGTAGAAAATTTTCACACTTCTTGGAATGTAGAACTGATTACTAGTTATCAGTGAACAAGGACGCTGCATGGTGGTGAGTTTAGCTAATATTCTAGCTACTTGCTAGCTATTTTGGCTAATTTATGATTTCTTTCTGTTTTTTTAGGCTAATTTTGACTTTAGCTAATATTTCAGCTACTTTCTAGCTATTTTGGCTAACCCAGGCTTTTTTTCTGTTTTTATAGGCTGATTTTGCATTTAATATTTTCGCTGGTTATCAGATCAAATCTCGTCTTTGCTTGAATTTGCATTAATAGTTACGACTGTAACATCGCAAAATCCTGAAGGGACAGACTCGTGTGAAACTTTTAAATTCAAACGAGCAGCGAGAATTTCCTATGAGGAAGCGCAGATGAAGATCAAGCAGCTCGTCCACTACGTGCAAACGCACACAGCGAGCCTGCATGGAGAAATGTCATCAGCTCCTAAATTTAGGCACAGACCAAGACATACCGATTTTTTTATCTTCTACACCAATGAACATGTTAGTGAGTTTAAATCACTTTTTTACAGATCCACAAAGCATCATTACATCCTTATTTACAGCTGAAAGAATCTAGCTCAAATCCCAGATGGGAACTTTTTGTGTGAAGCTTGCATGTTCTCCCTCGACAACAGCAGTCTCCAAACTGTTTCTTGTGAGGGCCACATAGTTACTTTCTCCTCTGATGTGGGTAGGTTAACAGAAAAAGTTTACACTTTTCCATAAAGCCACACATTATTACCATTTTTTTAAATAATTAATTTCTGTAATCTTCACAGAAAAAGTAATCCTAAAACATTTTAAAAATTAAATCAATAAATAGTAGTTTGGAGACCTCTGATCTACAGGGTTTGGATCTTCTCCGCCTCCAATAACAGGTTTTATGAGTTAACTGTTTGTGTGACAAACTGGTGACCTGATTAGGGTGTACTCCTGGATAAAAAGAAGTAAATGTTTTTTTAAAAAGTACTCTAATATACATCTAAAATATCCAAAGATTAGATAACTACAAGTAGATATGTAGACTTCTAAATGCAGAAAACATTATTGGTAAACATCTCAGAGATGTCCTGGGGCCCGTTTCAAGAAGCAGGTTCAACAAATTTAGAGTTGAAACCTGAACTTCGAACTTAGAGTTTTTGGTTTTGGCTGAAAATGTTTGGTTCAATCAACTTGAAGTTGTTGGAACCAGAATCAGGTGCGAGCGTCGCGAGCATTAAAAGCCCTGATCAATGGAGCAAAGACAGCAGGATTCACCATGACAACGGGAACACACAACTGAGACTTCCGGCGACGGAAATTGATAAGTTCCTAAAGCATATGAGACTACAAGAACATTTTCATCAAGATAATAAACCCAGCTGCAGCGATAAAACAGAGAGAAAACATCTGCAGAGTTAATGCATACGTCTACATTTGAATCATTTCAATTAACGAATAAATAATATCAGGAAGGTTATTTTGTCACTTGTAAAGTAAGGAATGGTTCTTGATCTGTTAATAATTTAACCAGTCATCTCTGTAATCGCATGAATGACTGTTTTCCTCAACCCCCCACCCCCACCACCACATACACACACGGATATCACCGCAGGCTAAAAAGAAACACTGTAGCTGCCTGAGATATGTTAAAATAAGAATTTATTTAAATGTAATTCTCAAGACTTAAAAAATATTCGCTGAAAAGATTTTTTTTTCCATCAAATTTATATGCCGGAGCCTTGACTCGAACTTGAGACATCGTAGTTGGAGGCAGCGTTGCTGACAACAGAGCTAATACTTAATGTATACAGTTCGGTGGGGAGTTGAAATCATTTCCTAGTGTTTGAAATTTAATGATTTCTATTGTTAAGGGTTTCAAATGATGAAAATAAAACTCTTTATTTTTAATATCAAATCCCTGGAATAACTCACTATTTATAATGTCGCTCAAATAAAACTGAATTGTAGAAACTGCATCAATCGACTCGTGTCCTCAAATCCTCTCCAGACATAAATAACATTTCCTCTGGATTAATCCCGCCTTCTCTCTACATGATCCTCTATGAATGGACATGTCATTTTGGTTTCTGATGGTGGAAACGTGACGTCTCTAATGTGAATGTTCTCTAAATATTAATGAAGAACTCAGATTTGAACATCTCTCACTTTAAAAAGGGGCGGAGACGGCAGAGAACTCTAAGTTTCCTGAAGAAAACCTGCTCCAGACCAGGTTTGTTCACAGACTCAGTTGCTATAGTAACTGATTCTGAGTTCAGCTTAACCCGCTTCTTGAAACGGGCTTGGTTTAACCCACTTTCACGGGTTTGAGTTATCTCTCTTTCTGAAACCGAAAACTCAGAGTTTTGCTGAATTTGGAGTTCAGGAACTCAGAGTTCCAAAAAAACCTGCTTCTTGAAACGGGCCCCTGCTCTCTGCCTTATGATACGTACATCCTCCTCTGTCACACTGGGGTGGAGACCCCTCAGCATGATTGTATTGCTCTCCTCCTCTTCCATTTGCTCAGGAAAATCGCCATCACACTCATCATCGGATTGGTCGCTGCTTTGGCGTTTCCGTTTTCTCTGTTGCAGTCAAAAAGAAATGCAGTTGTTGCAAATATATTTCATCAGCAGTGCTTGTTCTGTTTTTTTTCTCATACCTCTGGACTGTCTCCTTCTCTGGGTTCATCACAGCGCTCTCGGGGTCTGTCGTCCATACTGCTCCCCTTATAGACGTCCTCGTCGCCTCTGGACTGCTGACCGTCCCATTCTGGATCCTCATCTCTCCTCCCATCGGAGCCATATCGACCGCTGCGTTCACCTCGGCTCAGCCTGAAACACAAAACACACAATGACACACACAAACACACAAAAAAAAGAAGAAAATCTGCATCCAACCTTCTGTCAGTTCCCATGATTCAGTGGGAGAATCTGCAGAGAAAACCTGTGAGGAGAGGAAACTGCTGACATGAGTGACGTCAGCCAGAGCATCACGTTCAGGGTGGATGACAAACCCGCAAAAAAAAAAATAAAACTTTTAATGTAAAAAAATAAATAAATAAACGAGCAAACCCCTAATAGAAACACTAGAAATGGTCGTTCTGATGATCTGACGGACATTAGTTTAACTAGTCGGCATAAAAACATGGAAATATCGATTCAAATAATAATATATGTCGCCATTTTTGTTGAGTGACATATTTACAATCAATTTCCTTCTTATAAACCTTTCAAATAAATAAAAATTAAATAACTTACTGATGCCGATGACCTTTATGGGAGCTTGACAGCTCGCTTACAGAAGATGGGTGTCTCCTTCGTGTGGATCCTGAACAAATCAAATGTGATGTAGCTGCTGCCACAGCGCCACCGTCTGGTCAGGAGGACGAAACGCCGATGGCGCACAGGACCTTATTAGACTTTAGTCAACGTGCGTTGTTGTATTCATTTTTAAACTTTTATATGTATTATTGTATAGAATGTTGCTTATAATTCTTCTATGTGTTATGGGGAATAAATGTAGTTTGTTTTATTTGTGAAAAGTTGCCAGCCGGTGGCGCTGCTGTTCCAGTGACTGACACCGGCCTCAGTTGTGAAGTTCGCTTCAGATTTGATGTTCGAAACTATTCTAACATCACTTCTATTATCAGATGCTGAACTAAAATATAAGTATTTTAATCAACTTTTCACATTTAAAAAAAATGCTGATTCATCATGCTTGTAAGAGTTTAAAATAATAAATATGTTGGATTTATTTCAAACATGTAGAACTTCACACAAAAAAAAAAAGAAAGAAAATTACGACCTGAATCCACTAAAAACATGTTTGGAAAGGGGATGGAAAGAAGCAAATGCTTATTTAACCCTGTCCCTTTATACATTTTTTTCAATAACTCAAATAATTCACAATAGATAAATCTAAACAAAGCAAAATTCCAGTAACTTTTAATTTTTCCACCTTTCACCTGTAAATCCAATAAATTATCTACAATTACTGTTTCACAAAAGCAGTTTAAATCATAATTTTTGTTCTTCCATCTTTTATTTTAAAAACGAATAAAACCTTTCAGGACAATTAGTTTTTCTAGTTTATGTTTTACGACGCATGCTCTCCGTTAAAACTTTTTATATATTTAATATAATTAAAACAAAACCTTCTTTTTTTATTTAGTTGTTTCTTTTTTATTTGAAATCAAACTATTTTATACCTAAACCACCCCTTAACAAAAAGTGATGAATTTTAGTTTATGAAGCATTTTTGACGATAAATATAGCAGGTTTACTGTAAACCATGTATGTTTAGTTCAAGGAGTGTAGTAACTGAATACTTCTTCTGACTAAATTGGAACATTTTAAAATAATCAGATATATTTTAGATAAAAAAAATTCAACTTTAAAGTATACTTCCTCACTTTGAGCATAATAGCCCTAAATGGAGTGTTCCAGTATTGAATGTTATTGGACGAGGTAAAAAAAAAACAAAAAAAAAGTCTTTTTTTTTAATAGAAAAAAATATTTTGCATCTGAGGTGATCTGTAAAGACTAGGAATCTAAATTAAATTTGACAAATGAGGGAATCCACCAAAAAAAAAAAAAACATGTATTTTTTGTATGTTGCAACATCATCAATATTTGTCATTTTCATAATTAATTTGAAAGAAAGAAATTAATTCCCCCTATTAATTTAATATAATTTAATTTTCAAAAAATCTGGGGGTGAAACACATCTCTCTAAGTCCAGTTTTTGTGTATTGCTGATGATTTTCGTGTCAGACTTGATGATTGATTTTCACAGAGACTCGTTGTGCATTTTCAAGACTCAATGATCCAACCTGACACTGACTTCACTTCGACGATGAGCCGCAGAGGCAGAAATCTGCTGTCATCTCGCAGCGAACTCGGCGCTATGGCAACAGCAGCGGTTCAGAACTGATCGATATTGTTAATAGTATTTTACTACTTCTTTTAGTGAATGTTTTTTGTTCGTCTGGACCTGGAAAAGGCCTTTGGAAGTGGTGGCGTCGGGGACACTCTTCAGCTGCGGTGATCCAGACATCAGGAAGACGGTTAGCTAGCTGACATTCGCATGGCGTTAGCATGAGCGCTTTCTAAGTGTAGCTAATTTATAGAGCCTTTAAAATAATAATAATAATAATAATTATAATAATACATGTAGCTTCACCTACAGTTACCTGTGTGTGACATGTAATGTTCTATTTAACGATATAAAGCTATTTTCTGTTAACTGACGTGTTCTAGCTAGCCAGTACAATTTATTAAAAAAACTTTATTGTCCAAAATATACAGAACAACAATGTAGCAAGCTAGCGCGAAGACTGGAGAACCCAGCCTTTCGTGAAGCTTATCGCAGTATTAAGATAAATCAATCATTCAACAAAAGTCTTCTATCATTTAACTACCCCCCCCCCCCCCCCAAAAAAAAAAAAGAAAAGAAAATAAAAAAATATATATATATTGTTTTCTTCTGCTTATTGCCCTGGTACGGAGCCCCTAAAGGGACAACAAGGTACAAAAAAAAAATAAAATAACTAAAGTTGAAGTAAAAATAAGATTTTGAAAATACTTAGGGGCTTCGTAAAAAACTTCTGTAAAAAATCTGTTTACTAACTATAACTTGTATTAAAAATTAAAGTAGTAAATACAAATTTTTCTTTTTTATTATAATTTTACTTCTGTTTTTTTTTTCTTCTTCATTGTTTTTTAATCTTTCTTCCAGGTGAAATGGCGGAACCGGAGCTCCTGCTGGACTCCAACATCAGACTGTGGGTAGTGCTGCCCATCGTCTTCATCACTTTTCTCGTCGGGGTCATTCGCCACTACGTGTCCATTCTGCTGCAGAGCGACAAAAAGTTGACGTTAGAACAAGTTTCTGACAGGTATGCCTCGTTTCTGGAGCGGTCTGTCTGTCTGTCTGTCTGTCTGTCTGTCCGTCCTTCATCTATTCACGTGTCGCTGTGTGTCCACATGCAGCCAGGTTCTGATACGGAGCAGAATCCTCAGGGAGAATGGAAAGTACATTCCTAAACAGGTGAGTTTGCTCTCATTTCCATCCCAAAATACAGATTTACATTAGTTCTTCTGTAGGTTTCAAACCTATATCTAAAAACCTTTAAGAACCCAAATCTGAAATGTGTTTTGTGGTCCACATAATTTAATTTTTAATAGGGCTGCCACGATCAGTTGACTAATCGACTATTAAAAAAGTCGATGGCTAATTTTGCTAATATTTCAGCTACATGCTAGCTGTTTTGGCTAATTTAGGATTTTTTCTGTTTTCAGGCTTATTTTGAGTTTAGCTAATATTTTAGCTACATGCTAGGTATATTCGCTAATTTGTGATTTTTTTTTTTTCTGTTTTTTAAGTTTCAAGTTTTTTGGTTTAATTCCCATTTGTAGAGTTAACACAATATACAATAAAAGCAGACAACCAATAAAAAAGGAAAAGGCAGAAGCTTATTAAGTTTATTCAATGCCTTTCCTTAAAAACTAATATCTATGCTGATACATAAATAAATACATAAAACTAAAATATAATGAAAAAAGAAAATATGAATAGGAGGTAATATTGATTCATGGCATTTGTTCAGTATAATACTAACTCATTTGATTTTACTCAATATACAAGTTACCAGCAAGACTTGGAGGATGAACATGAACCTGATGTGTTTTTTGAAACGACTAACATGAATTGTACATATTACACCAGCGATGTTTTTTGTCAAAATGTTGACTATGGTATGACATTGTCTATAATACATTTTAATAGTAGAAGCATGCATAAAAATTATACTTCTATCAAAGAATATCTGCAACAGTTTAGTCATCCTTTCAGTGTTATCGCTGTATCCGAAACCTGGTTTAAGGAAGACAATATTTTTCATTTTGAATTAGAGGGATATGACCTTAACTATATTAACAGATTGAATAAACCAGGGGGTGGAGTTGCTCTATATGTTCAGAAAGATATGAAGTTCAAAATAATTACCCATATGACTTTGACAATAGACAATGTACTTGAATGTTTGACAATTGAAATTCTGAGAAAAGGAAAAATGTTATAATAACATGTGTATACAGGACGCCAGGCTCGAACATGGAACAGTTTATACAATGGATTGAAAAAATGTTTTCTGATGTTCGTAACAAAACTGTATTTATTTGTGGTGACTTCAATATTGATCTGATGAATCCCAATAAGCATAAATCCACAGATGATTTTATCCAAACCTTGTACAGCATGAGTTTCTATCCAACTATCAACAAACCAAGCAGAATTACAACCCACAGTGCTACACTCATTGATAACATATTCACAAATAATATTGAATCCAATAAGAGAAGTGGACTGCTGATTTGTGACATAACAGATCACTTACCTGTCTTCACAATGTATGATTATGAAATTCCCAAATACCAACTCAAAAATATTTTTACAAACGGTTAAGAACAGATAATGCAATTAATTCTCTCAAAAATGATTTAAGTGAGCAAAATTGGGACATGGTTTATAATGTAAAAGATGTAAATCAAGCATATAACAATTTTTTGAAAATATTCTGTTCACTATATAACAAACATTGTCCAATCAAAAAGTTAAACAAAAGACATAAATCAATAAAATGTCCTTGGCTTACAAGAGGACTAGAAAAAGCTTGTAAAAGAAAAATGCTTTGTATAAGAAATTTATCAAAATTAAGAACAGTGGAAGCTGAAAAACAATACAAACTATATAAGAATAAATTAACTAATATATTACGAACCTGCAAACAAAAAAATACTATGACAAATTAATCGATTATAATAAAAGCAAGACAATAGAAATGTGGAAGGTCCTAAATCGATTAATCAAAGATGGAACTAAAGATAAGTTATACCCGAACTACTTTATAGATAATACAGGTGAAAATTATGATATGAACACCATAGTCAATAACTTTAACTCATTTTTGTAAACGTTGGACCACAGTTACTATCAAACATTCCAAAAAATGAAGATAACATCTCATGGGACCCAATAGAAACAAACGCTAATTCTATTTATCTCGCACCTGCTAGTGAAATGGAAGTTAAGTCAATTGTAAATAAATTCCAAAACAAGGTATCTACGGACTGCAATGATATAGATATGGTGTTAATTAAAATGGTTATAGAGGATATTTTAAATCCATTAACTTACATCTGTAACCAGTCCCTCCAAATGGGAATTTTTCCTGAGAAAATGAAAACTGCTAAGGTCATTCCGGTCTATAAAAATGGTGACGAACACCTCTTCACAAATTACAGACCGATTTCTTTGCTCCCCCAATTCTCAAAAATTTTAGAAAAACTTTTTAATGACAGGTTAGAAAAATTCACAAACAAACATAAACTACTAAACGATAGCCAGTACGGGTTTAGAACAAACATGTCAACATCAATGGCCCTAATAGAAGCCGTGGAAGAAATTTCTAATGCAATGGATACAAAAAAATTTTCTGTCGGAGTATTTATTGATTTCCAGAAAGCTTTTGACACAATCAACCATTCTGTGTTGCTTAAAAAATTAGATAGCTATGGTATCAGGGGGGTAGCATGGAACTGGATTAAAAGTTATTTGACCAACAGACAACAGTTCGTTAAATTGGGGGAATATCAGTCAACACTAGAGGGCATTGCATGTGGTGTCCCTCAGGGCTCAATTCTAGGCCCCAAATTATTTAACCTCTACATAAACGATATTTTCAATGTGTCACGTTTATTAAAAATAATACTGTTTGCTGATGACACCAACATATTTTATTCAAACGACAATTACAACACACTAATAAACACAATAAATTCTGAACTTAAAAAAATTAAAAAATGGACTGACATAAATAAGCTATCTTTAAACTTAAAAAAACTAAGGCAATTAAGTTTGGCAATTCTAAAATTAACTCAGAATTGCCAATATATATTGAAGATAATATAATTGAAATGGTACCCCAAATTAAATTCCTTGGCATAATTATCGATAACAAATTAACCTGGAAGCCACATATTAAATATATCCAGAGTAAAATATCTAAAAGTATTGGAATAATTCATAAAGTAAAATACATTCTGAAGTACAAATCTTTGCACACATTGTACTGTTCATTAATATTGCCAAATTTAATTTATTGTGTTGAAGTATGGGGCAACAACTATAAAACATCACTAAATGGCATTTTCATCCTCCAAAAACGTGCAATAAGAACAATCCATAAAGCGGGATACTGTGACCATACTAACATGTTATTTCTAAATTCTAATGTAATCAAATTTTTTGATTTAGTTCATTTGTATACAGCAAAATTTCTTTACAAGGCCTACAATAAATTACTACCCCACAATATTCAGAAACAGTTTAGACAGAGGGACGGTGATTACGCACTGAGGGGACATGGTAACTTCAAACAACCAAAAATTCGAACAGCTAGAAAAAGTATGTGCGTATCAGTGTGTGGGATAAAACTGTGGAACGGGCTTGACATAAACTATAAACAATGTACAAGCATCAAACTATTTACTATG
Source organism: Oryzias javanicus (assembly GCA_003999625.1). Classification (NCBI taxonomy): domain Eukaryota; kingdom Metazoa; phylum Chordata; class Actinopteri; order Beloniformes; family Adrianichthyidae; genus Oryzias; species Oryzias javanicus. The sequence goes on from CM012441.1 coordinate 35,298,107, forward strand.
AAAATGAAAGAGAAGCTGTTATCAAAGTATATAACTGCATAATAAAAACTACCATAAGTATGTAAAGGGAAAGAAAAGAAGAAAAAAAAAAAAAAAAAAAAGGATTGTAGACATGTGACTGTGGATGGTTTGCATCATTTCATTTGTGAAAATAAGAGAAATTTAAAGCTGTTGTCATATTGTATTGTTTTGTTTGTAATTAAGAACTGGGAAATATTTACGTTATAAGTTAATGATATAAAGGGATAGGCCTAAACAAGCATTTGCTTCTGCCTATCCCCTTTTCAAACATGTTTGTTGATTTTGTTTGTTTTTTTTTGCTGTGATTTATGCTCTGTATATATATATTTTTTTTAAATCTTTTTTATCTTTCTTTTTTTTGCATGTTTGAAATAAACTATTCTATTCTAAATCAACAAATAAGTAGATACAAAAGAAAAACGATTTACAAACAAATAATAATAATAATAATAATAAATTTTATTTATCAGGCGCCTTTCACGGAACTCAAGGTCACCGAACAAGGATAAAAGCACAAATATAAAAATATAAAAATACAAGTAAATCAAATCTTTTACTTATGTATGTTGTAATAATTCAAACATTTACGTTTCAAACTTTTTTAAAACAGCAAAAGTGAAGAACTTTAAATTAATTTGCCGCTCTATTGATTCCATAACTTTACTCCAAGAACTGAAACACGTCTCATCTGAGCATTAGTTCAAACTTTAACCTGTTCAACATTTTTAAGCTAATTTTGAGTTTAGCTAATGTTTCAGCTACATACTAGCTGTTTTGGCTAACCCAGGCTTTTTTTTCTGTTTTTTAGGCAATTTTGCATTTAAATAATTTAGCGCTCTATCAGTTTCAGCGTTTTCAACTGATAGCTTTAGCGATTTCAGCATCTTCAGCAGCCAAATTCAGCTTTCACACTAGCATTATCGCAGGTTATTCTATATATCTAGTTTTTTGTTACTTTAAAGCTAAAGACGGTTAAATTGTCTGCATTAGATCCACTTTGCGTATGACCCGATTAGTCGACTAATCGGAAAACATAATTGGTCATTAGTTAACTATTAAAATAATCGTTTGTAGCAGCACTAATTTTTAACACTGTAATACAGGGTCTCAAACTCAATTCAGCCGGGGGCCGCTGGAGGCAGAATCTGGTGAGGCCGGGCCGCATCAGGATTTCCACAAGAAAATCGCTGATAAAACATTCCAATGTTCTCAAATATCTATTAAATATAGCAAAAACAACCTAAAAATCAATTTACAGTGAACCAATGCGAAAGAACTGAATCTCTGAGAAAAGACAGAATTCCATCACTACTGTGGAGAGAAACAAGGAAAGATTGTTTTTACTTTGTCTGGAAGTTTTGGAAGTATTCTAAAAAAAAAAAAAGAACAATTAATAAAATGGACAACACTGGACAAGATAAAACTATTTTTATTCAGTTTCAAATGTCTGTATTTCCAGAACCTTCTTCATTTCTGAGCTGAGAGCAGCGTTCACCAGAATTCCTGGCCTCCGCGTCTGGAGCGCGCGTTGATACGCAAGTTTTTAAATCTGGTCTCAAGCTCTGCGCACAAATCGGGCACGCACGGAGTCTTCAACCCGGTTCAATATTTCACGCACAGTCTCAGCAGCGCTAATGAACGGTAAAAACACCATAGAAGAAGAATCTCCTCTACTGCTGCGTGCGTGACCGCGCTGCTCCGGTATTGATACCACCTGCTGAGCGTGCGTTCATAAACCCGCAGACATGCGGCCGGTGTGGAAGCACCTTTGAAGATTCTGCTCGCTCGCGGGCTTCACTCACACACGCGGAAGTAGTCAGTCTCTCTCGCGAGGACTTTTTCTTTTCGTGGAGGAGGAAAAAGCGCTCGTGAGGGTCTGATTTGTTCACGCGGAATATTTGATGCGTGCGTCAGGAACACGCTTTTTGACAAGCGGCAGGCTGTGTATCACGGGTTGTCACGTGGCGAAAGAGGGCGGGGCCCGCGGATCACGTTCAGTGAGAAAGCACTTCCAGCAGCTTCATGGCTCCTCCTCCGTCTAGCTGATTGGAGGAATGAATTAAAGAGTGAGGAGCCTCGGACAGCCCGCCGATGTCCCGCCCTCCAGAGCCATATACCTTACTGTGATTGGTTCGTTCAGCTCAGCACACAACAACTGTCATTCATATCAGGCTTGCGGGCCGCACTAACAGTAATCTTTCATATGAAGACGGGGGCCGCAAATTATCATCCCGCGGGCCGCAGATTGCCCGCGGGCCGCGAGTTTGAGACCCCTGCTGTAATACCTGAAACGTCGCCGGTGACGCCTAAACACAAAATTGTTAACATACTGTAACTCTTCAACTGTTAACATTATCATCGTAATTCCAGTAGATTTCTTCTTCAAAAATCTTCTGGAATTACATTTATTGTGTTAACAATTAAAAAAAATACTTTTTTTTCCCTAAAATAGTCAAATAAAAATAGCTGCAATTCATTATTTAGTTATGAAATGTTTAATAACTACTTTAAAGTCTAAAAAAAGCACAAAACATAGCAGCATTATGGATGTGTTGGAATTTGAGCAATTTTATGCTTTTACTTTGAAAGGAGATCGATCAATTAACAAGGTATGAAACTAAAGGCAATAAAAACTGAATTTAGCACAGTGTAATGTTTCGGAAACACGATTGGGTGTAATTCATAAGTTGTAGGTTTAAAAAAACTATTAACTGCATTTTTTGTTGTTTGTTTTTATCTCTATTTTAAGCATTTTTTTCTTAAATCCTTAGAAAGCTTCTTGGATAGCATGTAAAAAGTCTTGGAAAACAAGATTTTTTGGCTTTTGTTTTGATGAAATCTACTTGAATAAATAAGAATCTGGAGATCAAATATTCTAAATTTGGAATTTTAAAAGACTTTTTTTGTGAAATTTTCAATTGAAAATCTTACTCTTACATCCAAAAAATATCTAAAACAAAAAATAAAACTGTGGTTTAAAATGTAATTTCCTTTTTCTGTAGTAACTTTAAATTTTCTCATTTTTCATGTAAACTGAACAAATCTGTATTTTCTTTGAATCTTTTTCTTTAGTCTTTTCTAATGAGGAAGTTCTACTTCAATAATCAAGAGGATGGATTTTTTAAGAAGACCAAAAGAAAAGTGGTTCCCCCTTCTCCCATGACAGGTACGTCTGAGGTTCAGGATGTGGTGAGGCGTCGCAGCCAAACTGAATTCTAAAGAGTCGTGTTGGTTTGACGGTTCTCGGTCATCCTTGCAGATCCCAGCATGCTGACCGACATGATGAAAGGGAACGTCACCAACGTGCTTCCCATGATCCTCATCGGCGGCTGGATCAACTGGACTTTTTCAGGATTCGTTACAAGTAAAACGTTTTCACACTAACGTCCCGTTTATGTATTATAAAGGGCTGCTGTGATTCGTCGACCAATCAATTAAACCAGTCAACAACAGATTTAATGTTGATTATTCGTCACTTTATGTATTATATGGAGTCAGATTGTAGTAAAGTTGAACTGAATTGTGAGCGTTTAGCAGATGCCGACCTCATTTGATTTAATCTTGTTTTAATACTAGAAGAGAAGCTGCACGATTCATTAAAAATGTAATAAACTTATCATCTTCATTGTGTGATTGCTTAGTCAGCATTCACACTAAAGTGATTCTTCTCCTTTCTGAATGTAAAAACTCAATCACACTTTCAGTGATTTCTTGGTATCAAATCGTTTAGGTCATTATTGCTTTTATTTTGGGTAAACATAAATTTATAGTTTTTAAATATTGGCCCCATTGGAAATTAATGAGGAAATTTTAAATAGATTAGAAACAATCCTTTAATGGGCTGTTTTATTCTTTTATGCTAATATTTTTGGCTAATTTGTTATCTACTGAGGTTTTTTAAGGATAGTTTAGAGTTTAGCTTCTATTTTAGTAACGGGAAAATGTTTTTTACTACTTTAGTTCACAGAAGAATTTTAGGCTATGTTAGAGTTTAGCTAGTATTTCAGCAATGCGCTAGCTTTTTTTTTTTTTTTTTTGGCTAATTTGGCATTTACGAAGGTCTTTATGCTAATTTGGAGTTTAATTTATATTTTAGCAACTTGCTAACGTTTTTTACTAATTCAGTTTACTGAGGAATTTTAGGCTATTTTTGAGTTTAGCTAATATTGAAGCAACAAGCTAGCTATTTTGGCTAATTTGGCATCTACTGAGGTTTGGAGTTTAGCTCCGAGCAACACGCAAGATATTTTTGTAAAATTGCCATGTGTTAGGGATTTTAAAGTCCCCCTCTTTAAATGTTCCCAGTGGGGTTTTATTAGGGCTGTAAAGAAAATTCCACATCTTAAATGTCTTTAAAGCCTTTTTATCCTGTTGATCTGAAGCCTTCGTTTCCAAAAATCCCTCTGTGTGGGCGTGGCTTATGGTGCTGAGCTGCGTAACCCCGCCCCCAGACGTGCTAGTGAGAGACACACTTTGAAAAGGCTGTGAAAAGATAAAAATAAATGAAACCTGATCATTCTGTCTGCATTGCAGCAGCAGCAGCAGTTCAGAACTGATTTCATGCTGATTGTTGAATTCACTTGAACAAGAAATCTAAAGAAATGAAATGAAGAATACAGAGAGGCTCTAATCGCGCATCAGTTTGTAAATGCGTGTAGGAATTCTGAGGGTTTTAGATGCAGACGAGGGGTGACGTTCAGGAGAACGGTTCTGGTGGATCCTGAGTGGAGCCGCAGCAGCTGGATCAGGACAGCGAATGGGATTTTACTTTCAGTTTCTTTTTAAATACGTGAGGCCAACTTAAAAAAAAAAGTCCTGTCTTGGTCCAATTAAAAAATGAGTGGATAATGCGATCACCCGACCAGTTTAAAAATGTCTCTTTTTCTACAAATAATTTAATAATTATTGACGTTACTGTGATTGTGGTGGACCGAGCAGTAAAGGCAAGGACAGCCAAAAATGTATCAAAAATTTTACATTTATTTTCCAAAAAAGTTTTTCAGAACAAAAATGGGCCTTACAAGAGTCAAAGTAACAAAAGTAACTGAAGCTTTAAACAGGAGGACAAAATCAATCAACTAAACATACCAACCACAAACTTAAACTGACCTAACTAATTGGAAACACAAGGGGACATTTATAGTGGCTGATCAGACCAACTAGACACACACAAGGGGGAACTAAACAGACAAAAACTACAGAAATACAGCAACACAAAATTAACTTGTCCATCCTAAGTAAGCTAAAGAAAAATAGTGAAACTAATAAAGTAGAATGTAAACTAAATCAATGTTTAACAGAAAAATAGTTTCTCCTCCCGGGCAGTGGTTCAGTCCAATTAGTGTCCTGCTGCATATAAGGCCTCTGCTGTCTGGCTTGCGTTCTTTGTTGTCAGGCCTGACTTGGCATCTCCAGCAGCAGATGGTGGCAGCAGCAGCAATGGGTTCCACAGCACCGGTAACTCAAAAAACAAAAGATTAAATTAATGAAATTAAATTGAAATAAAGCTTAAAATATCTCAATAAATGTATATTTTAAACCAAACAAATGTGTGTCTTAATTGAAAGAAAATTCAGGTGTATGTGCAGGTGAGTGTATGGTGCAGGTTACTGCCCTGATGGTGTGGCAGCGTAGGCGGCCATCACTGTGACCAATTAACCCAATCCATGTTTTCTTCAGATTCTTTGTTGAAATAATGAAAGCTAACATCAGTCTGGCCTTTCACGGAATCACAATCCTTTACAGCAGCACAGAAGTTAAATTATCTTCTCCGGCCTCTGCAGCTCATCCGGGTTAGCGAGCTGCTGTGACAGAAGAAAGTTTCAGGAATTCAATCAGAGTTTTTCTCAGGCACTTTGATTGACAGTGACTTAAAAGGAGAAACACTCAGAAATGCAAACACCAAATGATTTCTTATGATATTTTGTCTCTTTTAGAAGAATAATGCCACACATGCATGTGTAACCAGCTCAGCCTTGGTGCTGGCTGGTTCAAGACGATCTCTGCGTTGTGTTTGGTTGTTTTAGAAGACAGGACAGCCGACTTGTCTTTGATCCTGGGTTTATTTTTCTGTACACGAAAAATGGCGATGGTCAGACACGGAGGCTCGCCCGCAGTTAACATGCAGCACGCTACACAAAAAGTAAAAAAATTTCCTTTACATGCCTGTATTAGCCAACTTAACTCACATTAAGGCAACAAAAATACAATTAAATTACATAAAACAAAATGATATTTCACAAGACATAGATTACAAATGAAAATACATAAATAATACAGAGTGCTGCAAAATGCGACCTACCTCGGGCGTGTCTGTGTCACAACTAATAAAGTTTTGTTGCTGCACAGCTACTACAGACACGCACCGATAGGGGGCGCCAGAGAGTCCATAAAAAAATAATAAAATAAACCCTGTTGCAAGTGGATTCACATTTAGACTGTTACACATGTTAAAAACTCAAAAAACTGGATTTTCATTAGAGGGGGAATTTAAGCAATTCTACTACCAAGTTTTCAGAAACTTAGCTCATTGTCTTTCATAACTCTTTAACAATTTCCAGCCTTTTAGCAAATTAAAAATTTTGCAAATAGCTTTTGCATTTTCAGCAAATCCTTTCAGCAATTAAAGTAAAAGCTTCAGCAACTACTTTCAGCAAAAAGAGCTCATATTAGCGTTAACGCAGGTAATCCAACGTCTTTATTTTAAGTTATTTTAAAGCTAAACTTCCACGTTAGGGCTGCCACGATTAGTCGACTAATCGACGACTAATCGACTATTAAAATAATCGACAACTAATTTAATAGTCGATTAGTCGTTACTTTATATTGTATGAAGTCAGATTGTAGTAAAGTTGAAAGTTATAATAACATTCTGCTAGCTTTTTGGAATATTTTGGCATTTATTAAGGGTTTTTAGGCTATTTTGGAGTTTAGCTAATATTTCAGCAGCATGCTAGCTATTTCGGCTAACTATAGCTTTTTTACGTTTTCTAGGCAATTTTTGAGTTTAACTTATATTTCAGCTATATGCTAGCTGTTTTGGCTAATTTAGGATTTTTCCATTTTTTTAAGGCTAATTTGGAGTTTAGCTAATATTTCAGCAGCATGCTAGCTATTTTGGTTAACTTAAGCTTTTTTAAGTTTTTTTAGGCAATTTTTGAGTTTAGCTTATATTTCAGCTATATGCTAGCTGTTTTGGCTAATATAATATTTTTCCATTTTTTTATGGCTAATTTGGAGTTTAGCTAATATTTCAGCGGCATGCTAGCTATTTTGGTTAACTTAAGCTTTTTTAAGTTTTTTTAGGCAATTTTTGAGTTTAACTTATATTTCAGCTATATGCTAGCTGTTTTGGCTAATATAGTATTTTTCCATTTTTTTATGGCTAATTTGGAGTTTAGCTAATATTTCAGCAGCATGCTAGCTATTTTGGTTAACTTAAACTTTAAGTTTTTTTAGGCAATTTTGAGTTTAGCTTATATTTCAGCTATATGCTAGCTGTTTTGGCTAATATAGTATTTTTCCATTTTTTTAAGGCTAATTTGGAGTTTAGCTAATATTTCAGCAGCATGCTAGCTATTTAGGCTAACTTAAGCTTTTTTAAGTTTTTTTAGGCAATTTTTGAGTTTAGCTTATATTTCAGCTATATGCTAGCTGTTTTGGCTAATATAGTATTTTCCATTTTTTATGGCTAATTGGGAGTTTAGCAAATATTTCAGCAGCATGCTAGCTATTTAGGCTAACTTAAGCTTTTTTAAGTTTTTTAGGCAATTTTTGAGTTTAGCTTATATTTCAGCTATATGCTAGCTGTTTTGGCTAATATAGTATTTTTCCATTTTTTTATGGCTAATTTAGAGATTAGTTAATATTTCAGCGGCATGCTAGCTATTTTGGTTAACTTAAGCTTTTTTAAGTTTTTTTAGGCAATTTTTGAGTTTAGCTTATATTTCAGCTATATGCTAGCTGTTTTGGCTAATATAGTATTTTTCCATTTTTTTATGGCTAATTTGGAGTTTAGCAAATATTTCAGCAGCATGCTAGCTATTTAGGCTAACTTAAGCTTTTTTAAGTTTTTTTAGGCAATTTTGAGTTTAGCTTATATTTCAGCTATATGCTAGCTGTTTTGGCTAATATAGTATTTTTCCATTTTTTTATGGCTAATTGGAGTTTAGCTAATATTTCAGCAGCATGCTAGCTATTTTGGTTAACTTGAGCTTTTTAAAGTTTTTTTAGGCAATTTTTGAGTTTAGCTTATATTTCAGCTATATGCTAGCTGTTTTGGCTAATATAGGATTTTCTGTTTTTTTAAGGCTAATTTGGGTTTAGCAAATATTTCAGCAGCATGCTAGCTATTTTGGTTAACTTTGTTTTTTTTATTTTTTAGCTAATTTGGCATTTAACTAATATTTTAGCTGTTATAATGTTGAGGACAACACCCCCAACTCCTCGTTCTCGTTGCCAGTTCTCGTCGTCCATCTTCATCTCAGGCGCCTTTCTCCGCCCTCTCCTGCAGCAGCTTAGTCTCGTCGACGAAGCAGGCGAGGCGCAAGTCAACTCAAACACGCCTATTGATTGACATGTCCACAGACAAATGAAACTTCAATGAAATTTGGAACCGAAATCCGGCACCGTTTGCAGCCGCATCTTTCGGTTTCGGTAGAACCGCGCAAATCATAACGGTTCCTACTTGGAACCGAACTTCGGTGCCCAACCCTACTCCCATCCCCAGATAAACAACATTAACTTTTGATGTCAAAACTCAAACATTTGTTTGTCTTCCTGATCTAGGGTGAGCTCCGCCTCCTGGTACTTTCTAAACGTTTTCGGTCTTCGGAGCATGTATTCCTTAATTTTAGGCCAAGATAACGGTGAGAGTAACGTCCTTGTGGTGAAGCGGCTCACCCGTCCGTCGCCTCGCTCGCGCTGACGGTGCGATTCTGCCCCCACAGGTGCAGACCAGTCCCGGATCATGCAGGAGCAGATGAGCGGTGCGGCCATGGCCATGCCCGCAGACACAAACAAAGCTTTCAAAGTGTGTACCCCGCGGGCTTCTGTAGTAAGTCACAGTGTCCGGATGGACTCAAGCGTCTTCGTCTTTCAGGCTGAATGGGAGGCGCTCGAACTGACCGACCACCAGTGGGCGCTGGAGAGCGTGGAGGAGGACCTGATGAGCAGAGAGCTGGACCTGGACGGGATGTTCAGCAAGGAGCTGCCCACCGGGATCTTCTGAGGGAGCGGCCGTCGCCTCCGTTAAACACTCGGTCACTGCATGGGGTCATGAAGGCGGGACACATTTCTTTAAGTCTTGTTTACAAGTTTACTGTCCTTCGTGTTTATTTAACAGCTCATTTTTGGCTAGTTCCTGTAGCATTTTACCACTCCGTTGTAGATTTTAAATCGGTTAAGATGAAAGCAGGCTAGGGACCAGACCACAACGCTCACGTGTGTTTGAAATAGGATTTCCGGCTTTGTAAATCATGATAAACGTAGTTTTTGTTACAGCGTTTTGTCTGTTGCGGCTCATTTGTTTTTACTGTGAAGAAAGTGATGAAGATTTCTGCCTCCATGTCTCCTAATTATGACCCTCCATTGCTTCATCAGCTGTACAGTCCATGCTGTTGGAATCATCTGTCATCCATTTCACAATCCTAAAAGCTTTTTTGCTTTTTTTAGAGTTACATTTACTGTGCAAATTTTTTTTTTTAACTGGTGAAAACAAAATAAAGTTCCTCAGAATCCAAATGTTTGCATCTCTGTTAATCATTTTTACTTAGATTTGGAAAAAAACTTAGAAAATTTGTTTTTGTTTTTTTTTTATTCATTTATTTGACAGGGACAATGCACATTAAAAAGCATTTCTGCCAATGCACCAGAGTTAGCTCGAGAGCTATTTTCCATCTGCTGTCCCTGGACTGATGGTAAAAATTGTCTCCCTATAAAACAAAGTTAGAAACAAGATGTAATACAAGTACAGTAAAAGAACAATAAAAACATATAACATTTTACAAAGTTAAATTTGAGAGAAAAAAAAAATAAATAAAAATGAGCAGATGCAATGGAATGTAAAATGGACCGTAGAATAATCAATGACTTTTGTAAAAATGTACATCAATTAAAAACAAGGAACATTTAAAAAGCCCTGAGAAAAATTCTGCGTATTAAAAGATTTATAGATTTATAATAGATTTATAGATTTAAAATGTTTGAGACTTTCATTCCACTTTCAGATGCATCTATTGTATCTCCTTAAAAATATCGATCCACACCTATTTTTAATATATCTTGAAGAAAATATAGATAATTATTATGACGTTCATCAGTTGTTAATTACCAAAAACACTAAAAAAAAAAATGCGCCATCAAAAATAAAATGTTTTTGAAAATAAAACACTTCTTTTGTGTGTGAATTAGTCAGAGATTAGGCTTTTCAATATGTTAACATCACATCTCACAGTCCTCACTCTGTAAATGGAACCAGAATTACGTTTAGAGCAGCAAGTCGAGGCCCGGGGGCCGGATCCGGCCCTCCAAATCATGTATTTTATTGTTGTTATCTTGCGTTCATTTCTAACTTGTATAATTTTGACAAAATAGATTTTTATGTAAAGTAAAACATTGAAAGTTATTTAAAGTTTACGTGATTATTCTGGAATAATCTTCCTGCCTTTTTATTATTTATAATTATGTTAAAAAATGTACTTTTAAAGTTTTATAAATGTAGTTCAATGAATGTTTATTCTGTTCGGCCCCCGAGCTCAGCTGTGTTTTGGATTTTGGTCCCTTGTGCGATTGCGACCAGTTTTCAAATCGCTGCGTTGGCTCCATATGCATTTCAGGATCAATCTTGAGGTTCTTTTAATAATTTATAAATGTCTTAACTGTTCTTGGCCTTCTTGTCTTGGGGACCTTCTTTTAAGGCACAAGTGTCAAAGTCAAGGCCCGGGGGCCGGATCCGGCCCTCCGGGTAATTATATCCGGCCCTCCAGATCATTTTATTTTATTGTTATTAATGGCCCGATTTTATCTCATTTCTAACTTGTATAATTTTAGCAAAATACATTTTTTATTCAGAGTAAAATACTGATAAGCCAGTATTTCAGATACACACTAGCAGTTTTGGCTAATTAGTTAATTTAGCTAGTTAATTTTTTAATAATTATTATTTTTTATTTTGAACTTTAGCTAATATTCAACGGCATGCTAGCTGTTTTAGCTAACCTACATTTTTTTTTGTTTTTTTTTTTTTTAGGCTAACTTGGCATTTAGCTAATCGTTTCAGCATCAGCTTTAGCCTTTTTAGCTAACAATTTCAGCATCTTCAGCGGCCAAATTCAGCTTCCAGCATTCACACTAGCTTTATCTCAGGTAATGCTGTATGTCTAGTTCATAATTATGTTAAAAAATTACAGTTTTAACGTTTTAAAACTGTAGCTTCAGTGTTTATTCTGTTCGGCCCGCGGCTTAAGGTGTGGTCTGGATTTTGGCCCCTAGTGCGATTGAGTTTGACACCCCTGTTTTAAGGTATGAACCCTCGTGGACCCTGAGGTAAATGGGCACTTTTTTTTTTTTTTTTTGCTTTCAAATGTTAATTTTTTTAAATTAATATATATTTCATGTACAGTGCCTTAAGATCAAAAAAGTGCTTTATAAATAAAGTTTTCATTGATTGAGTTTGACACCCATGAGTTAAAAAGTACAGCTACCACAACCAAGTCCCCCTGAATTATTTTTCAAAACTAGTAAAGAAGAATGCGTTAAAATAAAAAAAAAAAAAAAAAAAAAAAAACGGAATTATTGTAACCCATTAAACTAAATGTAACCTGAATAAAAACAAGATTAAAAATAATATTTAAATACAAAATAATTAGAATATCCCAGTTATAATAATGTCGTAACATAATTATTATCATATAATGTAATATTATAATATAACAATTATACTTTTTTATTTTGTGCCATCTCATCCAGCATGTCAGAGGGCGGGTTGTTATTTAGGTCCGCGCATGCGCACTGGCGTCAGAGCGCTCCTGGTTTCCTCGCGCTCGTGCCTGTCGTAGCGCGTGCACTCTACCGGTACATCAGTTGCATGATGGCCGAAGGAGGCGGACCCGAATCGGGTAGCGCTGCGGACTCCGACTCGGAGCCGGTGACCGCGCAGATGCCGACCCCTTCGTCCGAAAGCCAGAAACAAACTATCGGATCACTTTTGAAAACGCCTCTGAAAAAGGGCGACGAGTGGTAAGAGCGGCGAACACTGTTAGCACTGCTAGCTTACGAGAAACAGGAAGTGCAGACATGCTAAAGTTAGCATCGAAGACTTCAACGGGAAGATGAAACAGAAAGCTGTCGGATTAGCATGCTAGCTAGCTGCTAATCAGTTAAGATGTACAATTTCGCCACTACGTTTAATAATTTCACCGAAAAAGCCGAATTATTACAATTAAAATGTGTCCCTGTCCTGGTTCTTCTGTACTCTGTAGCTGAATTCTGTCTCATGTTTTGGGAGAATTGAAGCTAGCCGATCTGGTTGTTGCTTGGTTTAGGCCTCTGACTGACTCTCATTCTAGTCAAACCACTTTGTTAGTTTTAACCGGGACATGAGAACTTTAGAGAAAGAACTCCATGTCCTGTTAGAAGTTATATTTCTGCTTCAACTTCTTCTTCTTCTTCGTAGCATTCATTAGCTTCAGTGCTAACATGCTCTTCAGGGCGGACAGGCAGCAGTGAAAGGAAAGGGCTACATCAGATATCATCTTCAAGAAATTATGTAACATAGTGAGCCAGCAAATTCATAGACTGTACATGGGTGTAGTTATTCTTTTTAGTTTGTTATTCATTAGATTGGCTTTTCAACGGTGTAAATAAGTCTAAATAAATCATGTCACAGAAAGCCTATTAACCTAAGGAGATTCTTTACATTAGATTAAGTCAAACTGGCTTGCTGTTGCTATATATGTGAATGCTAAGTAAGGCACTTCAGAAATAAGAGGGTGTTGGATCTATCCACTGATTTGCTCCCTTTCTTATAGTCTAGAGGTCAGCAACATTTAACAATATAAACCCAGAGGGAGCCACACAGTCTTACTTTAGCCTCTTGTGTCCTTTTTATTAAAGAATGAGTCATAACACAGCAACTTAGTTACATTTTTCTTGTGAATATAAGAGGCTGAATCATATGACTTTTTTCTATAAACTAGGGCTGCCACGATTAGTCGACTAATCGATGACTAATCGACTATTAAAATAGTCGACGACTAATTTAATAGTCGATTAGTCGTTACTTTATATTGTGTGAAGTTATAATGGGATTCTGTTAGCTTTTTTGACAATTTGGGCATTTTCTTAGTCTATTTTGGAGTTTAGCTAATATTTAATCTGCATGCTTGCTATTTTGGCTAATTTAAACTTTTTTTTTGTATTTTAGGCTATTTCTGAGTTTAGCTAATATTTCGGCTACACATTAGCCATTTTGGCTAAGAAGTTTTTTTTTAGTTTTTTTAGGCTATTTTTAAGTTTGGCTAATATTTCAGATACATGATAGCTATTTTGGCTAATTTAAGATTTTTCCTTTTCTTAGGTTAATTTGAGTTCAGCAGCATACTAGCTATTTCGGCTAACTTTGGCTCTTTTTATTTTTTAGGCTAATTTGGCATTTAACTAATATTTTAGCTGGTTATCAACTTCAGAATCTTTACATCCACTTTGGCCATGAACAGATTAGTCGACTAATCGAAAAAATTATCGTTGATTAGTCGACTATTAAAATAATCGTTTGTGGCAGCCCTACTATAAACCACACCTACAACATACACAAAATAAAACAACATAATAACTTAACAATAAACACAGCTAATATATAGTCCTGTTACAGCAGTCCTTAACAAAAAACCTATAATTTGACATCCTCAAATTTTAAGCAGTTGAAACTAGGGCTGCCACAAACGATTATTTTAATAGTCGACTAATCACCGATTATTTTTTCCGATTAGTCGACTAATCTGTTCATGGCCAAAGTGGATGTAAAGACGCTGAAGTTGATAACCAGCTAAAATATTAGTTAAATGCCAAATTTACCAAAAAATAAAAAGAGCCAAAGTTAACCAAAATAGCTAGCATGCTGCTGAAATATTAGCTAAACTCCAAATTAGCCATAAAAAAATGGAAAAATACTATATTAGCCAAAACAGCTAGCATATAGCTGAAATATAAGCTAAACTCAAAAGTTGCCTAAAAAAACGTAAAAAAGCTAAAGTTAGCCGAAATAGCTAGCATGCTGCTGAAATATTAGCTAAACTCCAAAATAGCCTAAAAAACCTTAATAAATGCCAAAATATTCCAAAAAGCTGCAGAATGCTATTAAAACTTTCAACTTTACTACAATCTGACTTCATACAATATAAAAAGAACGAAATCGACTATTAAATTAGTCGTCGATTATTTTAATAGTCGATTAGTCGTCGATTAGTCGACTAATCGTGGCAGCCCTAGTTGAAATCAAAGATCTGTTGGATCATATCTAAGGTCTGGATTTTTAATATAATTGATAAAGGTCCCCAAATTTCCTCAAAAAGGTGTTTGGTTGTGAATATACAGTACATGATTCTTCTAAGGAAGATAATATAACATTTCCTTAAACCACTGGTTAATGCTGTCTGTGATATATTTCCAAGCCTGAGCAAGACATCTTTTAGCTGTTAATGGACTGATATCTATAAACATTGTGTTTCGCTGGATACATGGCCAGTGAGAATAAGGCAGGACTCAATCGAAGTTGTTTTGAGATTATTTTTCTATAGTGATTTTAAACTTAATCCAAAAAAAGTTGTATTTGGTGACACTCCCACATATGTTTTAATGTTCCTTTTTCTCCACATTTTACACAAACGTCTGGCACGTCCTTATTATATTTATTTAATTGCACTGGAGTAGTATAGATGCATTAACCATTTAAACTGTAGTATTCTCTATCGGCTATTAATAGACATTAGGGCTGCCACGATTAGTCGACTAATCGACTATTAAAATAATCAACAACTAATTTAATAGTCGATTAGTCGTTACTTTATATTGTATGAAGTCAGAGTGTAGTAAAGTTAAAAGTTATAATAGCATTCTGCAGCTTTTTGGAATATTTTGGCATTTAATAAGTTTATTTGGTCTTTTATGGAGTTTAGCTAATATTTAATCTACATGCTAGCTGTTTTGGCTAACTTAATTCTTTTAAATTTTTTAAGCTGTTTTTGAGTTTAACTAATATTTCAGCGACATAGCTATTTTGGTTAACTTAGGATTTTCTGGTTTTTTAGGCTAATTGGAGTTTAGCTAATATTTCAGCAGCATGCTAGCTATTTTGGTTAACTTTGGCTCTTTTATTTTTTAGGCTAATTTGGCATTAAATTAATATTTCAGCTGGTTATCAACTTCAGCATCTTTACATCCAGTTTGTGCATGATCCGATTAGTCGACTAATCGGAAAAAATAATCGGTGATTAGTCGACTATTAAAATAATCGTTTGTGGCAGTACTAATAGACATAGTGTGTACCTCTTGTGTCCTTATTTAAAAAATAATAGGAATTATGTCTTTTTTGGGCAAGAACAAAAACAAACATGTAAAAAGTACCTAGAATCTTTCAAAATATATTTTTCTTTTTTTTTAATGCTTGACCAAAGCTCAAATAACTTATTTTCAAAATAAAAGATGCTCTGTGCCTAACAGGATCATCTCAGTTCAGCTCTGGACAACTAGTAACCAATGTTGTGCAGCACAAAATAATCTGTTCTTTTAACTATAAAAGATCAAACTTTTTGCCAAAGTTTTACATAGAAAATCTGTTCATTCTGGAGGTAGAGTTGAACAAACAAGACGTCTGGGATGTAAAAACCTACATAGTTTATCATCTATATGCACCTCAGTTATCAAGTTATACATTTAATTAATCTAAATTAAATACATGCTAATTAAGTCATCTTTACTTTAAAACATTTCTATTTTTTTTAATTTTTATTTATTTTTGTTCTTTTTCCCCTCTTTGTCCTCCGCAGTCTTCCACTGCTGGGTTTTGTTATTTTAGTTTGGGGTTGGACCTTGGTAGTCTTGGTCGTTTTGGTTAGTCGGAGCTGCTGACTCTGACGGTCGACATGGCTGGATCAGCAGTAGGGCTGCCACATTTGTTTAAATAGTTGACTAATCACAGATTATTTTTTCCGATTAGTCGACCAATCAGGTCATACACAAAATGATTTTAAAACAGATATTTCAGCCATCATTCGCTTTAAACTAAACACAAGATATAGAGCATTACCTACGATAATGCTAATGTGAATGCTGTAAGCTGAATTTGACCGCTGAAGATACTGAAATTGATAGCTGAAATTACTGAAGCTAATAGCAGAACATGCTGAAGCTGATAGCTAGCTAAAATATTTGTTAAATAACAAATTAGCCCAAAAAACACTGCAAATACCATAAATTAGCCAAAATAGCTAGCATACAGCTAAAATATTAGCTATACTCTAAATTAGCCTAAAAAACCTTTTTAATAAATGCCAAAATAGTCCATAAAGCTAGCAGGATGTCATTATAACTTTCAACTTTACTACACTGACTCCATATATTTAAAGTAACGACTAGTCGACTATTAAATTAGTCGTTGACTATTTTAATTAGGGCTGGGAATCACTGGGTACCTCATGATACGATGCGATACGCGATACATGGCTCACGATATCGATAATATCGCGATACTGCGATAGTTGGTAAAAATCCTCTCTAATTACTAATATTATATAGAAGAACACTTTTTTGGGGGGGAAATATATCCCCATTTTATTTTTTTTATCTTAAACACAATCATAATAAACAACTTATGTCTTATTTGTGCAACAAATTATAGACACTTTTGTTTAACGTTGCCTTAAAATCACTAATACTATAACTTTGACATCAATTGAATCAGAATTATCTGTAAAATTCCATGTTAACAATAGTAAACATGATCAGCAGTGCCACAGAATTACTGTTAGCAACAGAACAAAAATGAAATAATTCAAATTGGCGACAGTTATCTACCTCCAGAGGAACGTCACACCAAAGGATGATGAATATAACATTTTACAGCCTCTGTCAAGTGTTACATAATTTTTTCTGCACTTTTTCCACATTTGAAAAGGGCTAAGTATTCAAAATTGAAGGTTGATTTACTCAGACTGACACTTGAGATTATTTCTCCAATCTTTATTTATTTTCTATTTGGTCAGTCAATTTTCAGGTAAACAGGTAAAAACAGGTAAAACACTCATAATAATGGAAATATATATTTAAAAATTCGAATTCTATTACAAATTAGCAATAAACAACTTTAATCTATAATAATTTATACAATTTAAGTGCTTCAATTAAGTAGCAATTCCCTATTTTACCATGAATTCATGTACTTTATTTTAATTACATTTTTTTAAGTTCGCACATCAAATCTGCATTTTTTTATTTAAGAATGACTTTAAATTAACATTAGCAAAAAGTTATTACGTTCATTTGAAAACCTTACACCATAAATTTACCAAAGTTATACCGTACACCAGCAGGGTAAATATCAGTGCATGAGAGCGAAAATTCTGACTGGTACCTGAAGTACACACAAACAACTACGAAGCACGCGCCTCGTTCCCACAGCGCGCCGATCAAACAGGAAATAAACGATGGCGGTCATTCTAGCGCTCAGACAAACTCACTTCTTACCAGCTGACTCTTCTACAGATGGATGATAATTGAGAACAGGTAGACATGATTTATACACGCTACCTGTGGCTGCATTTTCTGTATGCGGAAGCAAACCGGTTGCACCGCTCTCCCGCATGCGCGAACCATACATCACTTCCGCTCTTCGCCCACTATACGACAGAGTCATTTCCAAACAGTAAAACTCCTCGATCACAAGAATCTATGTTTTTCTGAACAACTGAGATCTTCTCCTGACTGGATTACTGTGCGTAAAAAAGCCACCGAGTTACTGTTAAAAACGAATTTGGATTACAGGATAAAATAAAGTGTTTTGAAGTGGCGCTGTTTCCTCTTAGCTTGGGGAGTAAACTGCCGTCATGTAAAACTGCAGAAGAAGAAAACATTTGTAGTCCGTTGTGATCACTGCAAGATCGTCAGATCCTTATCCTTAACGTGTCTTTTTCCTTTCGTTTATTCAACAATAAATAAATATAAATAAATATTTTTGAAGTGCTGTATTAACATCCTACGAGGTTATTATTGTTGGTACCATCCGAAGACCGTAAAACGCTTTAGCGGAAGTGACGTATGGTTCGTGCATGCGGGAAAACGGTGCAACCGATTTGCTTCCGGATACAGAAAATGCAGCCACACTACCGAGCCAGAATCCTGCCGGTGTTTTTTCCTGAATGAGGTCCGTGCGTCGGGAAAATGTGTCCGACGCAGCGCGACTACCTGCGCAAAAGTTCCGCCCCGCGACTCAGACGCAACAGCCTCTTCAAATGAAAAATATAATATCGATACTTGGTGAAAACCCACCGAGAATCAACCGTAGGACTAAATATCGCGATATATCGCAATATCGATATTTTGGCACACCCTTAATTTTAATAATCGATTAGTCTGTAATTAATCGACTAATCGCAGCGGCTCCAGTCAGCAGTCTCCCTGATTTATTTTATGTTTGGCCAATGAGCCACCAGGCAGAGATAAAATACAACAGGATTACAGAAAAGAAATAAAACTATTCAGAATACACTGACGAGCTAGATATGTTTTTTAACTTCTAACTATTTTCCTTCAGGTATCTTATAGACAGTCGGTGGTTCAAACAGTGGAAAAAGTATGTGGGATTTGACAGCTGGGACATGTACAATGTTGGAGAACGCAGCCTCTATCCAGGACCAATTGATAACTCGGGGCTTTTCTCAGGTAAATGTGCTTTTTTATGTATATCAGACAAAAGCACCGAACTCTTTCCAGTTCACGTTGTACTCTTTTCTTTTTAAAGACCAAGAGACCCAAGCTCTCAAAGATCACCTCATCGATGAGCTGGACTATGTTCTAGTGCCCACTGAAGCCTGGGATAAGCTCGTCGGCTGGTACGGCTGCCTGGAAGGCCAAAGACCCATCGTCAGGAAGGTAATGCTGTAGAAATGTCACTCCTAACATTAAATTTTTAACATTAGTGCCGCCAAAAATGATTATTTTAATAATCGATTAATCACCGATTAATTTTTCCAATCAGTCGACTAATCGGGTCATGTGGAAACTGGATGTAAAACCCAAATCTTAACCATTATTAGCTTTAAAAGAACTAAAAACTAGCTGAATATGCTGAAATTGATGGCTAAAGACACTGAAGCTGATAGCTGAAAACACTGAAGGTAATATGTCAGTTAAATGCCAAATTAGCCTAAAAAAACAAACAAAAAAAAAAACGAAATAATCCAGATTAGCTAGCATGCAGCTGAAATATTAGCTAAACTAAATAGACTAAAAAACCTTAATAAATGCCAAAATGGTGCATAAAGCTAGCAGGATGTCATTATAACTTTCAACTTTTTCAATTCAGTTCAAAGCATTTATTTATTTCAGACATTGAAGAAAAGTATGTAGAGCAACAAATAAGAAAATCTTTGAAACAACAAAAGTCTAAAAGGGAGTGAGAAGAAGAAAAATAATCTTATAAATTCTCACCCCTGTACATTCTAACATTATATTCTAAGCCCAGTGCACACAAAGTTAAAGTTCAGTGCCCGAACTAAAAGTACATAATATTACATATGTACACATGCAAGTCGTTTTTCCACAAACACCACATGAATAACTCAATCTCACATATTTACAAACACTAATGTTTTGTTTTCTATTTGTACATATTTATCAATAATCATATTTCTATATTTATACTTAAAATCCTTTAATGGTTGGACATTGTACATGCTTGAAACTACTACACTCTAACTCCATATAATAAAGTAACAATTGATTGATTGGTTTATTTATTTCAAGCATAGATTGAAATTACAGGACAAAACAAACAATTAATTCAAACTCATTACAGAAACAATAAGATGCATTGATTAGAAAATAGAAAACAAACAAAAATAAAATACACTTATGTTACATTTGGTTCATTCATTCTTTGTGATTATTAACTAAAGTCAGTAGAGTTTGATTGATTGCTTGAAAAGGAGTGGGAAGAAGCGAACTTATATAATCCCACACCTACTTGATTACTTCATTTAACTGTTTTGCATAATTATGTCTTCCAGTTGTTTTTTTTTTTTTTTTTCTCAATACATTCCCAACAGTAAAGTAAAGTGCTTGTAGATTATTGATTAATCTCGTAAAACATTATTTCAGTAAACAGTAACATCAATCATACATCATGTAACTGATTATCATCAAAATAAAATGTCAATGTCATGTCTATGCAGAAAAATAATAATTACACATTGAAATCAAGTTTTCAAGTAACATTAGAGCTTATTGATTATTCTCTGAAAGAATTCTTGCATATTTCAATAAACATTAATGATTTACACAATATGTAATAATCATTGATTATCATTAGAAAGACATAATTACATGAATCATCGCTTCATATTTAGGATCAAGAAAGGAAAATTAATGCTATAGTGATTGTAAACTTATCAGCAATCATTAATGCATATTACATAACATAAAACTCTTTGATTGCATAAAAAAAAAAAAGAAAAAAAAAGCTTTGATTATTTCATCACATTCAAGTTCAGACATTTGGAATTGTTCAAACACAACTAGTCGACTATTTTAATAGTTGATTAGTTTACTACTCATCCTAGTTAACATCACTCTCAAATGTTCTTCCTCTGTAGGTGGTTGAACATGGCATGTTTGTTAAGCACTGTAAAGTGGAAGTTTATCTGCTGGAGCTCAACTTGTGTGAGAATGACAACATGGACAATGTCGTCACACGCCATTTCAGCAAAGCAGACACTATAGGTGAGTATAGGTGAGGTCCTCCCAACTTTGACTGTAGCTTCACTCCTGCACACGTGGATGTCTCCCCTCACTGTTCATTTGTGTTCCTGCTTTCAGACACTATAGAGAAGGAGATGAGGACGTTGTTTAACATCCCTTCAGAGAGAGAGACCAGACTCTGGAACAAATATATGAGCAACACCTATGAGCAGCTGAACAAGCCGGACAGCACCGTACAGGACGCCGGGCTCTTTCAGGGACAGGTGAGGAGAACCTGCATGTGTGAAGTCCCACGTCATCTTTTTCTTTTATAAAATCATTCCAAGTGCTCTTTTAATTATGATCATGTAGATTTTTAGCTAAGATCAAAAAGCTTGTTGTTATTTTTTTAAGACATTAGTCTGCAGCGCAGCAGAACTTGATTGGAAATCTGCTGTTAAGTTGTGGGCGGGACTGTTGGTGCTAGGGCTGCCACGATTAGTCGACTAATCGACTATTAAAATAATCGACGACTAATTTAATAGTCGATTAGTCGTTACTTTATATTGTATGAAGTCAGATTGTAGTAAAGTTGAAAGTTATAATAGCATTCTGCTAGCTTTTTGGAATATTTTGGCATTTATTAAGGTTTTTTAGGCTATTTTGGAGTTTAGCTAATATTTCAGCAGCATGCTAGCTATTTCGGCTAACTTTAGCTTTTTTATGTTTTTTAGGCAATTTTAGAGTTTAACTTATATTTCAGCTACATGCTAGCTGTTTGGCTAATATAGGATTTTTCCATTTTTTTAGGCTAATTGGAGTTTAGCTAATATTTCAGCAGCATGCTAGCTATTTTGGTTAACTTAAGCTTTTTAAAGGTTTTTTAGGCAACTTTTGAGTTTAGCTAATATTTCAGCAGCATGCTAGCTATTTTGGTTAACTTAAGCTTTTTTAAGTTTTTTTAGGCAATTTTGAGTTTAGCTTAATTCAGCTATATGCTAGCTATTTTGGCTAATATAGTATTTTTCAGTTTTTTTAAGGCTAATTTGGAGTTTAGCTAATATTTCAGCAGCATGCTAGCTATTTTGGTTAACTTTAGCTTTTTTAAGTTTTTTTAGGCAATTTTAGAGTTTAACTTATATTTCAGCTACATGCTAGCTGTTTTGGCTAATATAGGATTTTTCCATTTTTTTAAGGCTAATTTGGAGTTTAGCTAATATTTCAGCAGCATGCTAGCTATTTTGGTTAACTTAAGCTTTTTTAAGGTTTTTTAGGCAACTTTTGAGTTTAGCTAATATTTCAGCAGCATGCTAGCTATTTTGGTTAACTTAAGCTTTTTTAAGTTTTTTTAGGCAATTTTTGAGTTTAGCTTATATTTCAGCTATATGCTAGCTGTTTTGGCTAATATAGGATTTTTCAGTTTTTTTAAGGCTAATTTGGAGTTTAGCTAATATTTCAGCAGCATGCTAGCTATTTTGGTTAACTTTAGCTTTTTTTAAGTTTTTTTAGGCAATTTTTTGAGTTTAACTTATATTCAGCTATATGCTAGCTGTTTTGGCTAATATAGGATTTTTTCCATTTTTTTAAGGCTAATTTGGAGTTTAGCTAATATTTCAGCAGCATGCTAGCTATTTCGGTTAACTTTAGCTTTTTTAAGTTTTTTTAGGCAATTTTTGAGTTTAGCTTATATTTCAGCTATGTGCTAGCTGTTTTGGCTAATATAGGATTTTTCCGTTTTTTTAAGGCTAATGTGGAATTTAGCTAATATTTCAGCAGCATGCTAGCTATTTAGGCTAACTTTGGCTCTTTTTATTTTTTTGGTAAATTTGGCATTTAACTAATATTTTAGCTGGTTATCAACTTCAGCATCTTTACATCCACTTTGGCCGTGAACAGATTAGTCGACTAATCGGAAAAAATAATCGGTGATTAGTCGACTATTAAAATAATCGTTTGTGGCAGCACTAGGTGGTGCAGACGTTGGCCTGCGCTAACTTCCCATCAACCCTCTTGTTTACACTCTCTCCCGCTAGCTTTTAGCATTTCACAAACCCAAGCTAACATTAGCGCGGCAAATAAAACAGCCGACAATATCGGAGCGATCCAGCTGGACAGTTTTGATCCAGATGCAGTTGAAACGAGAAAAACAAAGACGTTCGTGGATCTATTTGTCTGCAAGTGGATGCGGCAGAATCGCAGAGAAGTGAGACTTTGACCCGCCCATTTCAGTCACAAACCTAAACTTTCTCAAACTGCAGGTTTTCATCTGCATCTGATTCATCACAATTTGGAAAAAGAAATACTCAGAAACTTCATTTTTTTAATTGAATTTTCGATAGAAAAAAAGACAAAAACAGAATTTACTTTCCTCTTGAGTCATCGTTTGCAAAAATTTCAAATTTCCTCAACAGTATTTAAGATGATGCTTTCTCTTATTCAGTCTTATTTAACAACCCCACCTCGGGAGGAAGAGTCTAAAATTATAAACTGAACAAACATCAGAGTAAAAGTGAGGTCTGATATACCATCCAGGGTCCATATTTTTTACAAAATAAAAAATGTTTCCAAATATTTTCAAATTTTCCTTCTTTCTCTTTCAAAATTTACATAATTCTTTCTAAAGGGACACCTGACAGCATTTGTTGGAACCATTGGGCTATGCTCGCACTGTACGTGTTTTTCCAGCTTTTGGCAACACAGAGAAACTTAATTTTAATTTAAAATATTTTATACATGTCCTGCAGCGTAATAAAAATGTAATGCATTTCCATAGATTCTTTGTAAAAACGGGATAAGTGGGGAGGAAACGGATTCAATTTTTTGAAAATCCAGTACTCTGTTAGTCCTGAAGTGGAAGAAGATCTTCAAGGGGCCACACCAAGATTGTCTTAAGTCTTTCACAGTAAACTATATTCATATATATGATCACATGTTACATTTTGAACAAGAAAAAGCAAAATATTTATGAAATATGAGTTATTTTTGTGAACTTTTTTCATGCATGGAAGTAAAAACGACTCGATCTCTGAGGCTGCCGCCAATTTCATGCTGTCATCCTCGACGTAGATGTAAATATTGATGTAGGCGGACATACGGTGCAGCTAGGGCGTTTATCCCCAAAATTAGGCACAGGCGGAGTGGTGGCGGCTAATGGGTTCATTTTGTGGAGAAATTCGGTTAAAAAATACAGACAAAAACAGATGAACATTAAAGGATTTAATGAAATGATGACGTATAATCTCCGTATCAAAAATCCTCTTTGCTTTCATGCTGATCCATTTACCTTTCTGCCATTGCTTAATAATCCACGAATAAACCATTTCTCCTAATTCGGCACTCCCTTTCTCCACGAGGAAATAGTCCCCTCCCATTCTCCGTCAGGAAATAGTCCTCTCCCTTTTTCTCTACCAGGAAATAGTCCTCTCCCTTTCTCCGCCAGGAAATAGTCTTTTCCCTTTCTCCGCCAGGAAATAGTCCTCTCCCTTTCTCCGCCAGGAAATAGTCTTCTTCCTTTCTCCGCCAGGAAATAGTCTTTTCCCTTTCTCCGCCAGGAAATAGTCTTCTCCCATTCTCCGCCAGGAAATAGTCTTTTCCCTTTCTCCGCCAGGAAATAGTCCTCTCCCTTTCTCCGCCAGGAAATAGTCTTTTCCCTTTCTCCGCCAGGAAATAGTCCTCTCCCTTTCTCCACGAGGAAATAGTCCCCTCCCATTCTCCGTCAGGAAATAGTCCTCTCCCTTTTTCTCTACCAGGAAATAGTCCTCTCCCTTTCTCCGCCAGGAAATAGTCTTTTCCCTTTCTCCGCCAGGAAATAGTCTTCTCCCTTTCTCCATCAGGAAATAGTCTCTCCCTTTCTCCGCCAGGAAATAGTCCTCTCCCTTTCTCCATCAGGAAATAGTCTTCTCCCATTCTCCGTCAGGAAATAGTCCTCTCCCTTTCTCCATCAGGAAATAGTCCTCTCCCTTTCTCCATCAGGAAATAGTCTTCTCCCATTCTCCGTCAGGAAATAGTCCTCTCCCTTTCTCCATCAGGAAATAGTCTTCTCCCTTTCTCCGCCAGGAAATAGTCTTTTCCCTTTCTCCGCCAGGAAATAGTCCTCTCCCTTTCTCCACGAGGAAATAGTCCCCTCCCATTCTCCGTCAGGAAAAAGTCCTCTCCCTTTTTCTCTACCAGGAAATTGTCCTCTCCCTTTCTCCGCCAGGAAATAGTCTTTTCCCTTTCTCCGCCAGGAAATAGTCCTCTCCCTGCCTCCAGCCGTTATCACATTATCCTCGTCTGCTTGCTCATTCTTGCGTTCAGGATCCATCTCAGCACAAACACAGACAGCTCGCGTCTGCTGTGCACGTGCAAAGCTAGCTGGTCACCGCTAGCTCGAGTTGCTAGTGTTTGTGTTATCCTGGGGGCGGAGCAGACTCTTCCTGAATGGGCTGTTGTCACTCTGTGACATCAGCATGTGAGGACCCGCCCACTTTTGTGGGTATGGGAGGGGCTGCTGGTTTTAGAGGATTAATCAGAAATGTGTGAACAGGTCAAAATACCACTGAGGTTCTTTACAGTGAGGAATGAATACAGTTATAAGATCAAAAAGTAGATTTTTCCTCATTAAGGTGCAACATTTTCCTGCTTTTTGGGGAGAGTTTGAACATAAAGTTGCTGCATCTATCCTGCTGCACTGCAATGTTTTTTATTGTGTGGTTTTGTAAAGATTGAATGGATGTTGGGCTTAGAACACAGAAAATGACTTCTTTGATGACTAAACCTTGCAGTAGATGGGCTGTCATAAGCTGGAATCAAACACATTTATTCATATTATTTAGCATTTTCTGTATTTAAAATTGAATTTGAAGGAAGTCTTGTGCGTCAGCAAGTGTAGTAAGCTCAGCATGTTTCCACACAGGTGCTTGTGATCGAGCGCAAAAATGAGGACGGCACATGGCCCAGACAGGCTTCACACCCCAAGTGAGTAAACGGCGCGTTTACATTCAGGTTTTGGGTTAAAAAGTGTTTGTCTCACAGCTGTGACACGCTTCACTGAATGTGCACAGACATTATTAGTGACTGAAAGTTAGAATTTGTTTTTGTTCTGATGATCAGATCCAGCACAACGCCATCCAGAAATTTCTCTACCTCCCCAAAACTGTCTTCTAATTCGTCCATGAGTATATCGCCGACCGCAACCAATGGAGACAGCAGCTCGAGTCCGGGATACACGCTAAACAACAGCACTTCCTCTAGCAACAGGTGAGACGGTTCCGCCTTAAATAACTTTAAAGTCTTCTTCTGATGAAAATCCTGTTTTTGAGTTTTGAAATTGAATGTATTGATCACAGCAACGTCAATAAACATTGAAGTAAAAGTTAAGAGTCTTTGGTGAACTGGAAGGAGAAAGAATCAGGATTTTGGAGGAAGTTCTATGGAGAGAAAATAGACTCACTGTAGCTGCGTTTCCATTACACTTTTGCGCAAAACTTTATCGAAATTTCTAGAATTTCGAAAAAAACAGCGTTTCCATTAAACCATGATTATGCGAAAAACTCGAAGTAATTCCCGCGATAAGTCATTAAAAAAAACAGAGAAGATGTCTACTTCTGATCCGAGCCTTGGAGCGGCAGGCTCCTTATACGTGGGAGCGACGTAGAGTAGGGCTGGGCGATAAAACGATAATTATTGATATCGCGATAGAACATTTTTTCAATAGAAGAATGAGCTATCTGACTTTAGAGTTGATAGGTCCGCAAATAACACTTGCTAGCGAACAGTTTCTCCTATTTGACGACTAAAAGTTAGAGTTAGTCTCCACAGGGCGAGTAAGTGTTTGTATCTAATTATTGTGTTTATTAGCTCTCATTTGGGTCATTTTTTGGACTCCACTCCGCGTCCTTCGTCCGCATGAAAGGTAAACAAACGAGCACGAGCCGCAACCCCCGCTGCTGCTGCGGACCTCGCGCCCCGCGCGGTTTATTACAATCAATTGTCTGTCTGGCGTCAAAATAATTTATTGTACACTGTATTAGTTTTAACAAGCGTCAGATTTGATGCTTTCGGTCATCAGAAAGTCTGTTTCTGAGTGGAAGAAGCTTCCGTCAAAACTTTTCTGGAACTCTTCATGAAGAACGCGGATACCGAGAGATTGATTTATTTTGAAGAGCTGAATAAAAACATCGGTACACATCTCCGTGTCGGAGTTCAGGAGACCTTCCAGTGAGGAGCGGCCGCTGTCGCACTCCTGCACCCAGCTGACAAGAGCTGACATGGGAAGGTAGAGCTATGGCAAGCCGTTAGGGTCAAAAATAATCAGAAAAAAACGCGGGTATGGCAGTGCGTCACCTGGACATGTGCTATGGTTAATAATACTTGATATTTGACATATTTAAATGTTGCCACAGTTAGTTTCAATACAACAATTAATACAAAAAATAATTAAAGTTTAATTTCAAAATTGCAGTTTAATTTCTGCAGTCTGGGGATAGCATATGAAGCATTCCTTTCTGTCTCCAGACATGTACATGTCATCAGAAAATACATGTTTTGTTTATGTTCAAAGTTCAAAATGTGTGAGTTAATGCTTTGAAGTACTTTTTTTTAAACATATATTTTTAACTTTTTAAAAAAGTAATTTTAGACTTTTATCTTCTTTTTTCTTGTTGTTTTTTTTACTTGTTACTGATCCAAAAAATGATCTAAAACTGTGATCTTAAAGCCGTGACACGATCCGAGTCGTGTGTTTTGTGATCCGTTACACCCCTACTGAATACAACAAAAATAATTAGTACATTAATAAATTTTTGTTATGTGAACCCTGAAAACATTAGAATTTATTTGTAGACTTAATGCTTTGTTTTTTAATGAACTGAAGAAACAGTTTAGTATCTATTTCATAAACTTTTGAAACTTGAAAGATTTTGCTTTAATTTTCAGCTTAGTTCATTTATTTATATATATAGTCTTGGTTATTAAAAAACTAGTTGCATAATTTTCATTGTATCTGTTATGCTTAGTGTGATAGGAAATAAATATTTAAATTTAACAACCTGCTGATGAGTTTACATTTCATTTTTGAGCCACAAAGTGTTCAAATATAGTTATTTGGTTTATATCGTGATCAATATCGTTATCGCGTAATATGTAAAAAGCTATATCGTGATATAAAAAATCCCATATCGCCCAGCCCTAACATAGAGTCAAACATTTTTGGGAAATCGTGGTTGAAGAATTCACCGAAGAGCTGTGGATTCAGCATTTTCGCATGACACGCTCAACTTTTGATGAGCTGTGCGATGCTGCGGGACCTCTCGTGGCGCCCGCTGTGCGGTGCCCAAGGCAGCCAGTTGCTGTGAAAAAGCGCATCGCCATCTACAAACTAGCAACATGTGCCGAGTACAGAGTAGTGGCAGAGACATTTGGAGTCAGTAAAACGACCGTACACAGGTGTGTGTATGGGGTGTGTGAGGCTATTTGCCACAAACTGATTAGCTTTTCCTGCTTCCTGTCCGAAACGTCATATCGGTTAATGGTCACGTGACTCGTTTGTTTCAAAAAAAGTGTTTCCATTACAGTTTTTCAAAAACTACTGTTTCGATACGGCCCAAATACCACCTCCTCTAAGCGCAAAAACTTTAGTTCGAAAAAGGCGAGTTTTTTCGAAACTGTGGTGTTTCCATTAGGAGAATTTCATATCGAAATTCCGTTTTTCGAAATTTCAGAGTTAATGGAAACGCGACTAGTGATTTGTGCGTGCATAATTCTTGATTCGTGCATAAATTTGGATTTGTGCGTGCGTGATTCTTGATTTGTAACTAATAAAATACATTTTTTGCAAAATTACAAAAATTTAAAAAATACAAAATGTAATTTACACATGCACAACTTAAAATTACAACAGCCTGAAACTAATTACTCAAAAATATATTTAAAATACGCACGATCACCTCTTACACACACACACAGCCGAAGTTACGCACAAATCTACCGTGAGACTCTTTTTGCGTCTCACAAATTCGTCCGTGAGGGATGCGTTCAAGTACTACCAGAATGCTCGTTCACCATAGTTTTCTTGTCAGCCGTTTTAAACTTTGATTGTGAATAACATCCGGTAAAACTGGACATTTTCCCACTTTCTTAAAAATATATACCCAATAATTAATATAAAAAGTCTAAATATTCCCTTTTAAAGCACTTTTAAAAATAAGAAGATTTCTAGAAAAGGGCGCTTCGAGCTGCAGCGGCTCGTCTGACAGCGCCTCCAACACGAGGCTCCGCCCCGAGGGCCGGTCACCAGCCACGGGGACGGGAAGCGAGCCTTCTAAACTCTTTCAGTTCCAAGCGGGCCGGTACCATAAGTACCATAAAGTTCTGTCCATGAAGATCTGAGCTGACGTCCGGATCAGAACCATACGACTGGACGTTACCCAGATTAATAGATGTTTTTATGAAGATTTACGCGAGCGATCAGAATTTGACACTGGGATTGGGGGCGGAGCACCAAAAGCCACGCCCCCTCAGAGGAGATTTTGGAAAGAAAGGCTTCAGATCAACATGAAAAATGTATTTTTAAGACATTTAGGTTGTGGGATTTTGGTCAAAACCTTCATAATAACAATTAAAACTCTACTGGGAATGTTTTTTTTTTTTATTTATTTAATAAAAATGTCAATTATCAAAAATTGTGGTACTCTAATAGTTAAACATTTTGTTTAGAATCTGACTATTAAATGTTTGAATTTTTGTCATTGACAGATCGATAAAAACAGATATTTGATGATGTGTTTATAGTCTATAACAGGGGTGGGCAATTGATTTGACTCGTGGCCACAAAGGGTTCTAAAAAATTTGGCATAAGGGCGGACAAGGAGCAGATGGAAGGAGAGATTTGGTAATCAACCTCATAAACTAAAAAAATAATATGGAATTTAGAGAAAAACATGCTTTAATTTGGATTCAAATTCACATATATCCATTTAAAAACAGAAAATTTGGGAGTAATTTCTAAATTTAGATTTGTTCTCTTTTTGGTGATCCAATGGGTTGATGTTCTTCAGAGGAAAATGTGAACTCAAAGAAATGCTGCATTTATGTGGTGTAGGAATAATCCGAAAGATCACCATCTGACTCAGAAAGGAACACACACGAACGTCAGAGAAACAACACCATTCATGGGAAGAAACCAGAAATACAATGAAAATAAAACAATAATTAGGATTTTTGATTCAATGGATTTTAATTTGGAGGGCCACATTAAGTAGCTTAAGGGGCCGCATGTGGCCCCCGGCCGTAGTTTGCCCACCCCTACTCTATAACTTGATGTTTTTATTTTTTGGGCTAAAATTTGAGTCACTTCTTTCCAAAAAAAAATCTGTTTTTGATGTTTAAAACGTGAATTATTTTCTTCTATCAGACTTAATATTAATGATTGGAAAGAACTATTAATCTTTTGCTTTATAGAGCATTGAGGAATATCTTATGTTTTTCATCCTTTTGTTTGCATAAAGAAACTTCAGATATTCTTTTAAACCAGGGGTGGGCAAACTACGGCCCGGGGGCCACATGCGGCCCCTTAAGCTACTTAATGTGGCCCTCCAAATTAAAATACACTGAATCAAAAATCCTAATTATTGTTTTATTTTCATTGTATTTCTGGTTTCTTCTCATGAATGATGTTGTTTCTCTGACGTTCGTGTGTGTTCCTTTCTGAATCAGATGGTGATCTTTCGGATTATTCCTACACCACATAAATGCAGCATTTCTTTGAGTTCACATTTTCCTCTGAAGAACATCAACCCATTGGATCACCCAAAAGAGAACAAAAATCAAAATTTAGAAATTAAAACTCCCAAATTTTCTGTTTTTAAATGAATATATGTGAATTTGAATCCAAATTAAAGCATGTTTTTCTCTAAATTCCATATTATTTTTTTAGTTTATGAGGTTGATTACCAAATCTCTCCTTCCATCTGCTCCTTGTCCGGCCCTTATGCCAAATTTTAGAACCCTATGTGGCCCACGAGTCAAAAAGTTGGCCCACCCTGTTTTAAACCATTAAAATAATATTTGGTAAAAACTTAAGGATGTTTATTCCAATAAAAGGTTGATTCAGTTGTAAATTCGGTTATCTTGAGGTTTTTGGATCCTTCAGGGTCCAGCAGTAACAGATCTTCTCTCCACACAGGTTTGGTAACTACAACTCCTATAACTCCTACAACTACAGAGAGTCCCAAGCACAGCCCGGCCTTTGTGGGCTCAGTAATTTGGGGAACACGTGCTTCATGAACTCTGCTCTCCAGGTATTTAGAAACTCAAACACATTCTCTACATTCTCCCTGAGTTCCTCCTCGTTTGTTCTGAACTTTCCGTCTGCCTCCAGTGCCTGAGCAACGCTCCTCCACTCACAGAGTACTTCCTGAACGACCAGTACGAGGCGGAGATCAACCGGGAGAATCCGCTGGGAATGAGGGGCGAGATAGCCGAGGCGTACGCCGACCTGGTGAAGCAGATGTGGCTGAGCCGCAGCAGCTATGTGGCGCCACGGACGTTCAAAGTGAGTTCCAGGGGATCAGGATACGATGTCCGGCAAAAGTGAGGAAGTGCTCGGCATCTTTTTGTTGTTTTGCTGTCCAGACGCAGGTTGGACGATTCGCTCCGCAGTTTTCGGGGTACCAGCAGCAAGACTCGCAGGAGCTGCTGGCCTTCCTGCTAGACGGACTCCATGAAGATCTGAACCGTGTCAAGAAGAAGCCTTACCTCGCCCTACGAGATGCAGAGGGTCGAGAAGATGAGGTCAAGCTCCTTCACTCACAGACTCACATTTTTGTTTTTTTAAATTAGCCAGAATTGCTAGCTCATAGCTGAAATAACTAAGTTCCAAAACTGCCTAAAAAACAGAAAATACGCATAAATTAACCAAAAAAGCTAGCATGAAGCTGAAATATGAGCTAAACTCCAAAATAGCCTTAAAAACCTTAATAAATGCCAAAATAGTCCAAAAAGCTGGAATAATGCTAATGATAACGAATACAATTTTATTTATTTTTATAATTTATTTCATTTTTATTCATTAAAAAACATCCAATATAAACTTGAGTTGTAAACTCAAGCATGATAGAAAATGAAGGAAAAAAAAATGAAAAGGGGACAGAAAGAAGAAAAACTTATTTTGTCTGCCCCTTTTAACAATCAATACATTAATCTATCAATAAAAAAAAACAACATCAACCAGTGTGAAGGGAAAATAATACCTCTGGGATGAGTCATTGTTATTTGTTTTAGATAGTTTTATAGTCATTGATAATACTGGTTTTAATGTAGTTTTTAAAACTTGATATTTTTGTAGCATTTTTTATTTCTAAGCTCAATTAATTCCATTTTTTTGCTTTTCCATATATTTCCATACTATCTTTTATCAGAATTCTGTTTTTGGTTTGACAAATATTTCATGTCCTTTTAGATTAAATTTACTTTTTCTTTTCATTAAATTAGGAGGAAGGCATTTCATCTTTACTTTATGCATAAATTTCAAAATATTAAAGTTTATAAGATCGTTAAGTTTTAATAGTTTTAATTTAATAAATAATGGATTTGACGGGTCCCTGTAGTTACTTTTTGTAATGATTCTTATTGCTTTTTTTTGCAATATGTAAATTGGATGAATATATGTTTTATAAGTTGTACCCCAAATTTCTATACAGTAGTTCAGGTATGGCATAATCAAAGAATTATATAATAGATAGAATGAATTACTGTCTAAGAACCATTTTACTTTGTGTAGTACTGCAATTGCTTTTGATATTTTGGATTTGACGGTGTTAACTTGTGATTTCCAAGATAGTTTTTTCATCTATAATAACTCCTAAAAATTTTACTTCTTTTACTCTTCTAATATTAATATTATCTATGTTTAATTCAACTGTATTGTTTGTATTTCTATTACTAAATATCATAAAATATGATTTATCACTATTTCTGTCAAACCACGCTTTAATCTCTCCTAACTCAATCTGCACCACCTCTATCATATGTTCAATATTGTCTCCCGTATAATAAAAGGTTGTATCGTCTGCAAATAAAATGGAATTAATTTTTGGGATATTGAGCTTAAATCGTTTATATAGATAATAAACAGTTTGGGGCCAAGGACTGACCCTTGAGGTACACCACAGGTGATATGAGATAAATTAGATTTGGTGTTGTTTATCTGTACATATTGCTGTCGATCTTTTAGATAGCTTTCTATCCATTGTCCTTTAATCCCATATTTACTGAGTTTTTGAAGGAGAACCTGGTGATTTATTGTCAAATGCTTTCCTGAGGTCTATGTAAATGCTAATGAGATGATTCTTTTTGTCAATTGCTTCAGATATTTCTTCTGTCAATTCCATCAGTGCCATTGTTGTTGAATGTTTTGCTCTAAAACCGTATTGACTGTTACATAAAATATTTTCTTTATTCAGGAATTTGTCCAGTCTGTCTACATATAATTTTTCTAGTAAAATTTAAAAATTGAATCGGTAGCTCAAGGAACAAAAGAACAATTTCCAAACTTTCCTCACTTGTTGAACTCCAAAAGCTGAAATGATGATGTGTCCTCTCGGAGTGGCTCCTATGTACGAGCCTTCGCTTCAGTGGATTTGTTAAACCTCTGCTCAGACGTGTTTTAGTTTGGAAAATCTGCACTTTTATCAAATCAAAGGAACAATTAGAACTCTTAAATGTTGTTCTCAGATTCATCACATTTTAATGGAAGCTTGATGACGGTTATTTTCCACTGTTGTAGATTGTTGCCAAGGAGGCCTGGAAGAACCACCGCTTGCGCAACGACTCTGTCATAGTCGACATTTTCCACGGCCTCTTCAAATCCACGCTGGTGTGTCCGGAGTGCTCCAAGGTGTCGGTCACCTTTGACCCCTTCTGCTACCTCACGTTGCCTCTGCCTATGAAGAAGGACCGGACCATGGAGGTGTTCCTGGTCCGGTCAGATCCTCAGTCTAAGCCTACTCAAGTGAGTCCGGGTCGTACCAAAGCGTTTCTGTGGGGGTGGACTTGTGACAGGATCCAGACTGAAGTTTGTTTGTTTCTGTCTCCCAGTATCGAGCGGTGGTTCCCAAACAGGGCACTGTGGCCGACCTTTGCAGTGCCTTGTCCAAACTCTGTGGAATCCCTCCAGAAAATGTTAGTGCTTCAATAGTTGGACCTTTTTGTTGATTCAAACCAGGGGTCTCCAAACTACGGCCCGGGGGCCGAATCAGGCCCACCTCCACACTTTCACTTTTTCTTTATTTCTTTATTATTATTATTTTTCTTCCGTTCGTTTTTTGGACGTATGAAGCTCTTCAGCTCTTGTTATGCTAGCTTTAGACTGTTTTGGCTCAGGATTTCTAGGTTAATTTGGCATTTAGCTAATATTTCAGCTGCATGCTAGCTGTTTTGGCTAATTTAGGCTTTTTTCAGTATTTAAAGCTAATTTAGAGTTTAGGAAATATTTCAACTTCATACTAGCTGTTTTGGCTAAATTACAGTTTTTAATTATTAGTTTTTAGGCTGATTTTGCATTTAGCTAACATTTCTGCTAGCTCTCAACTTCAGCATTTTTTTGCTATTAGCTTCAGCTTTTTTAGTTATCAATTTCAGCATCTTCATTCAGAATATTCGCACCAGCATTATCACAGGTTATGGTATACATCCTTTCTTTAAAAAGATGTTTTAGTATTATTTTTTTTTTCTATGAACATTACAGAAACAAATTATTTAAAGTTTGGCTCTGTGTGGCTTTCTGGAAAACCACAAATATTCACGTTTAGACTGCGATTGTTAAACTTATTCTGTTAGCCTGTTAGCCCCAGCCCCACAAAAGAGAAGAAAACAGTTATTTGGCCCTGCAGGAAAAAGTTTGGGGCCCCTGATTTAACCGTGACAAAAGTCTCACTAAAACTCTGTCCTCCTCTCAGATGGTCGTGGCCGACGTTTACAATCACAGGTTCCACAAAATCTACAGACGAGACGACGGCCTCAACCAAATCATGGAAAAGGACGACATCTTTGTGTGAGTCCCGGCGGTGGGTGGAACGTGCCGGTTCCTGTTGGTTCCTGACTGAACAGGGTTTTCTGGCTGCAGGTATGAGGTGCAGGAGGAGGACGGTGAAAGGATGAACTTGCCTATATACTTAAGGGAGCGGCAGTCCAAGCACGCCGCCAGCTCCACGAGCACCTTGCTGTTCGGCCAGCCTTTACTCATCACTGTGCCCAGACATAACCTCACCGAAGACGTTCTATATGACAAGATACTGGAGAGGATTGGGTGAGACACCATAATGCAAAGAAGACTGCATTTCCTCTGTTTCTATTAAAATAGTCGACGACTAATTTAATAGTCGATAAGTTGTTATTTTTTATTATATGAAGTCAGATTGCAGTAACATTGAAAGTTATTATGACATTCTGCAGCTTTTTGTACTATTTTGGCATTTATTATGATTTTTTTAGGCTAGTTTGGAGTAATATTTCGGCTACATGCTAGCAATTTTGGCTAACTTCAAAATATATTTTTTTTTTTTAGTTGCTGAGGCTGTTTTTGAATTTAGCTAATATTTTAGCTGACTATCAGCTTCAGCATTTTCAGCTTTCATCTTCAGCTTTCATAATTAGAATCTTCAGTGGCCAAATTCAGCTTATCGGTACTAGCTGCTTTGGCTAAATTGCACATTTTACTAGATTTTTAGGCCAATTTGGCATTCAGCTAATATTTCAGCTACATGCAAACTGTTTTGGCTAATTTGAAAAAAGAATTTCTGTTTTGTTTTGTTTTTTTAGACTAATTTGGCATTTCGCTAATGTTTTTGCTAGCTATCAGCTTCAGCGTCTTTAGCTATTAGCTCCAGTGATTTCAATTGTCAGCTTCAGCATTTTCAGCTTTTATCATTAGAATCTTTAGTGGCCAAATTCAGCTTACTGTTTGCTGTTTGGCTAAATTACACATTTTACTAGATTTTTAGGCTAATTTGGCATTTAGCTAATATTTCAGCTACATGCAAACCGTTTTGGCTAATTTAGTCGTTTTGTCAGTTTTTAGGTTAATTTAGAGTTCAGCTAATATTTCAGGTACATGCAAACCGTTTTTGGCTAATTTTAAAAATAAAATTTTTTTTTTTTTTTTTTTAAGACTAATTTGGCATTTCGCTAATGTTTTTGCTAGCTATCAGCTTCAGCATTTTTAGCTATTAGCTTCAGCGATTTCAATTGTCAACTTCAGCGTTTTCAGCCATCAACTTCAGCTTTTTTTAGCTATCGATTTCACCATCTTCAGCTTTCATCATTAAAATCTTCAGTGGCCAAATTTTACACTTTTTACTAGATGTTTAGGCTAATTGGGCATTTAGTTGATATTTCAGCTACATGCAAACTGTTTTGGCTAAGTTAGGATTTTATTTTCAGTTTTTTAAGGCTAATTTGGAGTATAGCTAATATTTCAGCCACATGCTAGCAATTTTGGCTAACTTAGGAATTTTTTTAGTTGCTGAGGCTGTTTTGGAATTTAGCAAATATTTTTAGCTGGCTGTCAGCTTCAGTATTTTCAGCTTTCATCATTAGAATCTTCAGTGGCCAAATTCAGCTGACTAGCTGTTTGGCAAAATTACGCATTTTATTAGATTTTTAGGCTAATTTGGCATTTAGCTAATATTTCAGCTACATGCAAACTGTTTTGGCTAATGTAGGATTTTATTTTCCTTTTTTTAGGCTAATTTGGAGTATAGCTAAAATTTCAGCCACATGCTAGCAATTTTGGCTAACTTAGGAATTTTTTTTTAGTTGCTGAAGCTGTTTTTGAATTTAGCTAATATTTTAGCTGGCCTTTCAGCTTCAGCATTTTCAGCTACATCTTCAGCTTTCATAATTAGTCTTCAGTGGCCAAATTCAGCTTACTAGCTGCTTCGGATAAATTGCACATTTTACTAGATTTTTAGGCTAATTTGGCATTTCGCTAATGTTTTTGCTATCTATCAGCTTCAGCATCTTTAGCTATTAGCTCCAGTGATTTCAATTGTCAACTTCAGCATTTTCAGCTATCATCTTCAGCTTTTATCATTAGAATCTTTAGTGGCCAAATTCATCTTACTAGCTGTTTGGCAAAATTACGCATTTTACTAGATTTTTAGGCTAATTTGGCATTTAGCTAATATTTTAGCTACATGCAAACTGTTTTGGCTAATTTAGTTGTTTTGTCAGTTTTTAGGATAATTTAGAGTTCAGCTAATATTTCAGGGACATGGTAGCTTTTTGGCTAATTAAAAAAAAATATATATATACACATATATATATATATATTTTAGACTAATTTGGCATTTCACCAGTGTTTTTGCTAGCTATCAGCTTCAGCGTTTTTAGCTATTAGCTTCAGCTTTTTTTAGCTATCGATTTCACCATCTTCAGCTTTCATCGTTAGAATCTTCAGTGGCCAAATTCAGCTTACTAGCTGTTTGGCTAAGTTACACATTTTACTAGATGTTTAGGCTAATTTGGCATTTAGCTAATATTTCAGCTACATGCAAACTGTTTTGGCTAAGTTAGGATTTTATTTTCAGTTTTTTAAGGCTAATTTGGAGTGTAGCTAATATTTCAGCCACATGCTAGCAATTTTGGCTAACTTAGGCATTTTTTAGTTGCTGAGGCTGTTTTGGAATTTAGCAAATATTTTAGCTGGCTGTCAGCTTCAGCATTTTCAGCTTTCATCATTAGAATCTTCAGTGGCCAAATTCATCTTACTGTTTGCTGTTTGGCTAAATTACACATTTTACTAGATTTTTAGGCTAATTTGGCATTTAGCTAATATTTTAGCTACATGCAAACTGTTTTGGCTAATTTAGTTGTTTTGTCAGTTTTTGATAATTTAGAGTTCAGCTAATATTTCAGGTACATGCTAGTCGTTTTTGCTAATTAAAAAAAAAATCAGTTTTTTTTAGACTAATTCGGCATTTCGCTAATGTTTTTGCTAGCTTTAAACTTCATCGTTTTTAGCTATTAGCTTCAGCGATTTCAACTGTCAACTTCAGCATTTTAACCTTGAATTTCAGCATCTTCAGCTTTCATCACTAGCATCTTCAGTGGCCAAATTCATCTTACAGCCTTCACACTAGCAAATACTGTATCTAGTTTTCAGTGAGTTTAAAGTTAAGGATAGTTAAGATGTGTTTTACATCCACTTTTGTTCATGACCCGATTAGTCGACTATTAAATAATCATTTGCAGCAGCTCTAATTTCCTCTCTCAACTGTTTCCTTCGTTGCAGGCGCTATGTAAAGCATCCCCAGAGCCCCAATAGTGAAAGTAAGGCCTCAGCCTCTGCAACCGTGTCCAGCTGCAACCAAGCTCCCGAAAGCTCCTCGTCGTCCTGTCCGGGTGGGTGCGGCAGCCCGCTGTCGGACTTGGCCTCCTGCAGCGCCAGCTCCAGCAACGACAGCAACCATTCGAGGACGGGCAGCAAAAGCAACGGGGTCTTCGACGGTGAGGAGCGGACGGGACGGCGCGGCTGTCCCGCGGCTGGAGACACGAGTGACGTGTGTGTGTGTTCAGGTGAAGAGGAGGCCATGGACCACCAGGTGAGCCCGGAACCTGAGAACGGTCTGTCCGAAGAAGAGGAGGAGGAAACGTCCGACTTGGAAAACGGCTCAAAAGTCCGGAAGACCAAACTCTTCGCTTTCAGCATCGTCAACTTCTACGGAACGGCCAACATCAGCTCGCTGCCTTGTGACGGAAACGTCCTGAAACTCAACCGTTAGTGCCGACGCGTCACGCCTCTCTGCTCCTGTCAATCCAGTCTTGTCAACGGCGTCTCCCGTCGCCCGTGCAGCTCATTCCACCGTCGCCATCGACTGGGACGCGGAGTCAAAGAAGCTGTTCTACGACGAGCAGGAAGCAGAGGTCGGGGTCCCGACGGCTGTGGAACACCTCCACGCCAACCGTCTACTTACCGCTGTGTGAATGTTCTGTGTAGGCCTACGAGAAGCACGAGAGCATGCTGCAGCCTCAGAAAAAGAAAACCACCGTGGCTCTGAGGGATTGTATCGAACTCTTCACCACCATGGAGACTCTGGGAGAACACGACCCCTGGTGAGATCCCCTCAGCATCAGTGAAGATGTTCTACTACCGTCAACAGCTGAGCTCTATTTATCTTTTTTAAATTACAGGTATTGTCCGACATGTAAGAAACACCAACAAGCCACAAAAAAGTTTGACCTGTGGTCTTAATAAAGTATACAAATAAGAAAAGTAATGGTGCATCATTACCAGCTAAAACTCCTCATAAAGCAAATAAATAATCAAATCTTCTTTAAACCAACCTAAATATCACTCAGTAAAATAAGGTAAAATGGGCAACTCTAGTGGTCAACAAAAATAACTACACCGAGGGAGAAATCCACGGAAACTTACTACGTATGTATCAGGAACCCAATAGGGCTGCCACAAACGATTATTTTAATAGTCAACTAATCATCGATTAATTTTTCCGATTAGTCGAATAATCGGATCATGGACAAAAGTGGATTGTAAAGAAAATCTGAAATATGATTAGCTTTAAAACAAAAAAATCCTAAATAAGCTAAAATCGCTAGCATAGAGCTGAAATATTAGCTAAACTCCAAATTAGCCTAAAAATTGTAAAAATTCCAAATTAGTTGAAATACCTAGCATGTAGCTGACGTAATAGCAAAACTCCAAATTAGCCTAAAAAACTGTAAACATTTAGAATTAGCAAGCGAACATGTCGCTGAAATATTAGTTAAACTTGAAATTAGCCTAAAAAAAACCGAAAAAATCCTAAATTAGCCAAAAGAGCTAATATGTAGCTGAAATATTATCTTAATTCCAAATTAGCCTAAAAAACTGAAAAAGCCTAAATTAGACAAAATAGCTAGCATGAAGCTAAAATATTAGCTAAACTCCAAAATAGCCTGAAAAACCTTAATAAATGCCAAAATAGTCTAAAAAGCTAGCAGAATGTCATTATAACTTTCAACTTTACTACAGCCTGACTCCATATATTATAAAGTAACGACTAATCGACTATTAAATTAGTTGTCGACTATTTTAATAGTCGATTAGTCATCGATTAGTCGACTAATCGTGGCAGCCCTAGAACCCAATAACAAATCATAAACTATTTCTTAAACTCAAAGGATAATTAACAAAGGATTTTTGTAGCGATATTGGCGCTGCTCATGTGCAGCAGGACCCACCAGGGAGCTAGCTTTGCTAGCTTGTACCACACAGTCTCTCATAATTAAAACAAATAAAGGAAACAGAAACTCACGTTTGGTCAGTTACTTAATACTTTCCACAACAGCAACAGGAACGCACAGAAATGTCCGGCAGGGTTTTAAACATTTAGCCTCTCTCTCTCGGCTGCTGCCTTGAGCACATGGCAAACCGAAACTAAACGAGACGAACTGCAGAACCAACGAAGAAGAAACTGAGTGTCGCAGCCTATGACATAAGCAGCGGGCGGAGCCTTTGTAACATTTATATTAATCTGATCCAGCTCACAGACTGTAAAATGCATTATTAAAATCCTGAGATTGTTAATACATACATGGATTCTCTAAAGCAGAAGTTCTAACTAAAATATTCAGATCATTAACAATGTAAACATTGTTCTTCTTCTCCTGGAGGATGTTTCAGTTTGACCACTAGGTGGCGATTGCGCTATAGCATTACACCTTATTCCAGAAGAAGAAAGTATGAGGTGAAAAACGATGTTTTAGACCACAAACAGTTGCTTCAAAAATATTTCTTTAAAATAGTTTGTAAAATTCATAGCTTTATTAAGATGTTAATTTAGTCAGCGATGTGTGTTTAGGTCAACCGAGCGTTAGCATTAGCCGTCCTATGGGAAATTCCATTAAACGTTAGCATCAAGCTAGCAGACTTTAGCTTTATGTGCTAAATCAATCTATATTTTTATAAATCGATTATTGATCTATTAAGCTTAGATCTATTCAAATCGTTTAATCTGTTTTATCAATCCAGTCCTGGCTTCCAGATTTCAAATATCTGAAATTTGCTAAAGAATTTACATCCCATCAACCAATCAGGAACTCTGCTTTGGCCTGACATTTGAATTGAGTCATTGTTTTATTTTAAACATTTATTGTAGATAATACTAGTCCAGTCATACGATTAATTTTTTGTGATTAATTATTTGTGAAGTAAATTAAGCTAATAAATCGATTTTAACAGCAAGACAGTAGAAAAGACACGAGTTATTTTATCATTTCGTTTACCTCTTTGTGTGAATTTGATGAATTTAAAGACCGAGATGAAGGAGAATAAAAATGAAGAGAATCTAAGAGGAAATACGGGAAACACAGAGGAGGAATTAAACTATTTAGACTGTAAACTTTATTATTTAAAAAAAAAAACTTTTGCTTCATTATCTGGACAAAAACAAACTCTAAGGCCAACTTTCCCTCTAAAACTATGTTGTTTTTTAACTTCTGATCACCTTTCTCAAAAAGGAGCTGGAGCAAAGGACGGCCCTGCGGTGAAGCTGTTACCATGACAACCCGAGGCACCGCAGATTAAATTGTACATTTTTTTTACAAAACAATTCAAACTTAAAAATATAATCATTTATGTCAGGGATGTCAAACTCATTTTGGTTCGGGGGCCGCATTCCACCCGTCTGATCTCAAGTGGGCCGGACCAGAAACATAACAGCAAAATAACCTTTGTTTACGTGTTATCTTTAGCTTTATTTTTGTTTTGTTTATTTCTTAGTTGCAAAAACAACCTACTAGTCTAATCACTTATTATTACATTTTCATTCACTGAGTCCAAAGCATTTCATAAAATGGATTTCACTAAAAAAAAAGTTTATTTAATTTTATACAGACTGAATGTTTTACATCTGACATTAAAGCAATCCCAATAGTAAACGAAAGAGGGGCTACGGAAAAAATCTAAATGTTTTAATCAATGAAAAATCAAACTAAATGAACCCTCTGGAACCGACGGACGCCCTCAGACGTCCTGCTGTGCAGCTGTGAGATCAACCTGATAAAATAAAAGTTTATGTTCGGGAACTGATATTTTATTGAATTAAAGGCAAAATATGGCCTTTATTTGTAGCAATCTTTGATTTTAATAAATAAGGCGGAAGACGAACTTTGATCAGAAGGCTGCAATGCAGGTCAGCTCACCTGCAGTGGGGGGCGGAGCCAACCAGAGCTGTCTGCTATTAGAAACCCCACGAGGAGGAATGTGATCTTAATTTTACTTTGGCTTTGAGTTTTCTACAACATCAACAACCACCTGTGTCGTCAAAAAATCATGAAAATTCTGTTTATCTCCGAAAGTCCCGCCCGCCGCTGTTACGAGAGGCGAGCAACAGAGCAGACAGACACGCCCCCACCTGAGAGCAGACAGACACGCCCCCACCTGAGAGCAGATTCCAGCTGAACCGATCTGAAGTCCAGCTGGACAAACTTCTCCCTAAAACCTTTTTATTATTCCTCACAAACTCAACAGGCAAAGCTTTTGATGAAAAAAAGTAAAAGAAAAGAGAGAAAAATAGATTTCCATGAAACATCAAATGGACAGCAGAGCTCTTAGGAGAGAAATTCTTATTTTTTGGTCTGCCTGAAGCTGAAGCCACACAGACAGACTGAAGTATTATTACTGTCTTTATGACAACATATACAGGTCACATCATGGAGCTGTGAGGTGTGTCATGTTCCTCTACCAACACAAACTCTTCATATTTGTGGCCCAAAAAAGGAATCTGGAAATTTCACCTGAATTTTTTTTGTATTTTCAGTCAAAAATGTGTTGATTAGTTTGTTGACTAAATTTAGTTTAGTGGTTTTCATGAAATTACACCCAAAACTCATTTTATGTTGTAAAAACAGTTTGTTAAATATTTTGGGGGTTTCCACAGCAAAATGAATCCGATGTTTATTTCTTGATCTTTTGAGTTTCATTTGCTCCCCCTAGTGGTTAAATTGCGCATTGCATCCACTTCTTTAAAGAACCATAACTCGCCACAGGAATGGGCTAGAAACTTGCTTTCTTTTTTGAAGATTCTTATATATTTTTTTCTTCATAATTGGGCCGGATTAAATCATCTAGCGGGCCGGATACGGCCCGTGGGCCGTATGTTTGACACCCCTGATTTATGTGATATTAATATTTTTCTAAAACAACCATGGTATGAGCGGGATTAAATGCCCCATTAGATTTTTGTAACACGGAATAACCACCCAAGTCAAAAATGAGATTATTGCGATTAAAAAAAATAATGATAAATTTATTTATTTATTTTATTTAACTTTTATTTTACCAGGAAATCCCGTTGAAACTTACATCTCTTTTCCAAGGGAGACCTGGGCCAAAAGGCATCAACACAAGAGAATAAAATGCAGTTAAAACAATTAAAATAGAAATAATATACAATAACAATAAAATACAATTAAATATAATTGAAAATAACAACAGGACAATGAATAAAAGGTTAATAGAGAATGGTACGGATAAGTCAAGAGTGACGTCTGCATATTTCTTTTAAAAGCTCAGAAAGTTTAACTTTGAAACAATTCAAGGGAATAAGATCACTTAGATGCAGAGAGATTTGAATATTATTCCAGGAAAGCGGAGCAGCAATATAGAAGGCAGTTTTTCCTAAATAAGGCGCTGAAATGACTTTAATTAATTAATTAATCGCGATTAACGCAATCATTTGACAGGTCTAAGAAAAACATCAAAAAGTGCACGGATGAACAGAAATATTATATTATAGAAAACAAAAAAATACCAAAAACAGAATGAGAAAATAGCAGCGTAATCATCGTATTTGTTGGATTTTTTGAACAATCAATAAAGTGAATAAATGAGACTTAGAGTTCATCTATATAGACTTTGTTTTAATTCAACCTTGGATATTCATATGTAGAAATATGTTTATAATTATTTGTACTTTTAAATATACACAAAAAGGTTTAATTTAGACCATTTCTCATTAAAAACGTCTACTTTCATTTGAAGGGAGGCAGTCATTTTTTTCGTTTTGTTTTACTTTGTTTATCCAGTTTGTTTTTTTGTTTGTTTTTTTTGTTGGTGGTTTGATATTTTGGATATCGTAAAGATTTTGTTCAGGACTTGAACGTGTTTTGATGGTTATGGACTTGTGTGTTTTCATGGTTTTACACTAGAGGGAGCTCTAACTGAAACTCAGATCTCACCT
This sequence comes from Oryzias javanicus, assembly GCA_003999625.1. Lineage (NCBI taxonomy): Eukaryota > Metazoa > Chordata > Actinopteri > Beloniformes > Adrianichthyidae > Oryzias > Oryzias javanicus. Next base: position 35,342,296 of record CM012441.1, read on the forward strand.
GAACCAGAACTCTCACCTTTCCAGAACGGAGCTGTATTGTTGCGTAAGACTTCAAAGAACAGATAGAGCTGTGTTCTCTCTGCTCCTATCGATTTATGGACGTTTGAAAGAGCCTTTCATGCCGCTCCCCACCCCCACCAGCGTTTGCTTAACACAAAACCTCTTCAGTTGTAAAAAGAGGAAGTTGCCACATGACCAGGAAACGGGATCACAATGACGCTCCAGATCCTGCTTCTCTTTTTCTCATTAAACCTCCAGTCTAACGAGTCTTTTTCTCTTTTTTTTTTTCCAGAGATCTCAACATGTCGGAGTTTGTTTGTGACCCAAAGGCAAGCCCCTACATCTACGACCTCATTGCTGTGTCCAACCACTATGGAGGAATGGGAGGAGGCCACTGTAAGTCTGTTTAGATTCCAGCCTCCTTAAAATAGAAAAGCACTTTAAACTAGGGCTGCCACAAACGATTATTTTAATAGTCGACTAATCACCGATTATTTTTTCCGATTAGTCGACTAATCTGTTCATGGCCAAAGTGGATGTAAAGATGCTGAAGTTGATAACCAGCTAAAATATTAGTTAAATGCCAAATTTACCAAAAAATAAAAAGAGCCAAAGTTAGCCTAAATAGCTAGCATGCTGCTGAAATATTAGCTAAATTTCAAATTAGCCTTAAAAAACGGAAAAATCCTATATTAGCCAAAACAGCTAGCATATAGCTGAAATATAAGCTAAACTCAAAAATTGCCTAAAAAAACTTAAAAAAGCTTAAGTTAACCAAAATAGCTAGCATGCTGCTGAAATATTAGCTAAATTCCAAATTAGCCTTAAAAAACGGAAAAATCCTATATTAGCCAAAACAGCTAGCATATAGCTGAAATATAAGCTAAACTCAAAAATTGCCTAAAAAAACTTAAAAAAGCTTAAGTTAACCAAAATAGCTAGCATGCTGCTGAAATATTAGCTAAATTCCAAATTAGCCTTAAAAAAATGGAAAAATCCTATATTAGCCAAACAGCTAGCATATAGCTGAAATATAAGCTAAACTCAAAAATTGCCTAAAAAAAACGTAAAAAAGCTAAAGTTAGCCGAAATAGCTAGCATGCTGCTGAAATATTAGCTAAACTCCAAAATAGCCTAAAAAACCTTAATAAATGCCAAAATATTCCAAAAAGCTAGCAGAATGCTATTATAACTTTCAACTTTACTAAAATCTGACTTCATACAATATAAAGTAACGACTAATCGACTATTAAATTAGTCGTCGATTATTTTAATAGTCGATTAGTCGTCGATTAGTCGACTAATCGTGGCAGCCCTACTTTAAACAGATTAAAGAGCAGATAAACTTCCGTCTGTTGACATGGTGGAAGCTCTTTGTGCTTCCTCAGTCTTTGATTCTTAATCCAGAGCGTTAGTGAATGAAAAAGACGATTTATTTTGCAGACACCGCCTACGCCAAGAACAAAATGGACGGGAAGTGGTATTACTTTGACGACAGCAGCGTCTCCTCTGCCACCGAGGACCAGATTGTGGTGAGTTCATCTGTAGATTGTTGTTTTGGGATCCCTCTTGGTGTTGAATGTCTGTAATTGTATCCCCGCAGACTAAAGCGGCCTACGTGCTCTTCTATCAGCGCCGAGAGGAGGACGCTCCCTCCAAAGCTCCGCCTTCAGCCGCGTTGGGAGCGTCTCAGGAGTCGGCCGACGACCACATGGACACAAACTGAGAAACCAGACTGGCGTGCATGAGGCGAACGGACACTTGGAATGCTTCTGTAGAGACAGACGGCTCCACCAGACTTTTTATTAACCCCACCCTCCGCTTTAATCTCTTGTCTTGTGACTTTTCTTTGTTTTTTTTGGCTTAAGCCTGAAATGAGCGGACGGCCTGCTGATTTATAGTTTTACTATAGTCCCAAACTAAGAGGAATGTAGATCCTCTCACTGGATGATCATATTGTTAAAGTGCCCTCATATGTATAGATAAGAGACAAAAAAAAAAGTTTCCCACAAAAATACTTAGAAAAAAGAAGCCAAATGCACATTGTTTGAACCAAAGCGTTCTGAGATATTTATGTGAAAATAAAGCAGAAATTAGCCAGATACTGGCAACGTGCCTAGATTTATCTTCAATAACAATGTTCTGGATAAGTTCAATGCAATCTTTCTTTTTTATAGTGTAGTAAACTCACACTGACTCCTGTGACCTGAGGGTGACATGTGGTTCAGCGGGTGACCTTTGAACCTGCAGGGGTCTGCGCCTGCAGACGGAGCAGGTGTCTGCGCCTGCAGATGGAGCAGGTGTCTGCGCCTGCAGACGGAGCAGGTGTCTGCGCGTGCAGGGGTCTGCGCATGTAAATGGTGCAGGGGTCTGCACCTGCTGGGGTCTGCGCCTTCAGACGGAGCAGGTGTCTGCGCATGGAGGTGTCTGCGCGTGCAGGGGTCTGCGCGTGCAGGGGTCTGCGCGTGCAGGGGTCTGCGCGTGCAGGGGTCTGCGCGTGCAGGGGTCTGCGCGTGCAGGGGTCTGCGCGGGCAGGTGTCTGCACCTGCAGACGGAGCAGGGGTCTGCGCCTGCAGGTGTCTGCTCGTGGAGGTGTCTGCGCGTGCAGGGGTCTGCGCGTGCAGGGGTCTGCGCGTGCAGGGGTCTGCGCCTGCAGGTGTCTGCGCGGGCAGGTGTCTGCGCCTGCAGGGGTCTGCTTGTGCAGATGGAGCAGGGGTCTGCACGTGCAGGTGTCTGCACGTGCAGGTGTCTGCGCATGGAGGTGTCTGCGCATGGAGGTGTCTGCGCATGGAGGTGTCTGCGCATGGAGGTGTCTGCGCATGGAAGTGTCTGCGCGGGCAGGTGTCTGCGCCTGCAGGGGTCTGCTCGTGCAGATGGAGCAGGTGTCTGCGCCTGCAGGGGTGGGCTTGTGCACCACAGCTGCACAGAGCTTCTGTGATGCATGCACAAATGTTTGTAATCACAACAGAAGACGAGCAGCAGTTAACAGAAAAACTTGTAGGTACCTTAAAGTCTTTACAGGGAAACGATCGACCTGCTGTATGTGTGGCCTCCAGCATTAAAGGATGTGACGTGTGACACACCTCCAGATCCGTTAGCTTGGATTTTATGCATACATGGATTGCTGCTTAGTTATTGTGAAACACACTGGCTTCAACAAATAAACTAGTCTAAATCGGTGCTTTATTTATGAAACCTCAGCTCACTCCTCGACACGAGCGACTATCTGCTCGTCGCATCTGAACTGAACAACATTCGGGTGATAGACCAACGTTTTTATTTCCCATCAAAACAATAAAATTAAAGATGGAATTTCCTGGTGTTTATTCTTTATCATAGAATTAAGTTTAAGGTTTTTTTCCTCTGCAGGATTTTTTTTTTGCTCACATATCCTGAAAAATGAAGTCATTTTTTAAAAAAGGAGGTGTAAATAAACATTTAGCCCGTATGTTTTTAAATTGAGAAATATTTAAGTTAATGTTGCAATAAAGACTTGAAGCCTCGATCAAGTTATTTGTACTTTGATTGTGAAAAGATAAACCTGTGGATCTTTTTACCGTCCGTTGTGCCTCTGAGGATAGAGAAAATATTTTTATTTTACAAAGTTAATATTAAGTAAAAAGTAAGTACAGTAAATAAAAAAGGGAAAGTAATCAATCACTGTGTGGGGGTCCTGACCATGGTAACTAATGCTCCAACAAGCAGTTTGGTTTGAACAAAGTTACTGAAACATTTTGAAAGAATTTTGAGACTCAAATTGGAGGTCAGTAAAACAGCCAGAGTCTGTATTCTACATACAACCATTTCAAGGATTTTAAATGCACCATATTATTAAATTCTACAAGAGTCACTTAACTAGCTCTGTTTAATTCTGCTTCTTTCCGAACGTCATTCATCTCGTGAAAAATCCACAATTTTAAAGATTTCAGCAATAATCAAAACGTTCAGTTTGTCCAGGACATTACTGCTTGTATTTTTGATATTCAGAAACTTTAGAAAGTTTTTTGAAATATTGAGTAAAATCTGCCCCATATTTGATGAAGGACGAAGTCTTCAAATTTCAAATATTTAAGTAGATTAGCTACAAGCCTTTAAATATATTCATGGTCTATGTTTTCATTTTTTTAGAGTAAAATTTTTAAAAATGTAGCTAATGGTTTAGCAACATGCTAACGTTTTTGGCTAATTTCGTTTACTGATGAATTTCAGGTCATTTTGGAGTTTAGCTAGAATTTAAGCAATGTGCTAGCGTTTTGGCTAATGTTGGCATCCACCACGGTTTTATTATGCTAATTTATAGTTTAGCTAATATTTTAGCGATATGCTAACGATTTGCTAATTTGCTAGCCACTGCGTTTTTATGCTTAGTGTTTAGTATTTTTTTTTTTTTTTTTTAGCAAGATGCTAACGTTTTTTTTTTTTTAACTAATTTAGTTAACAGAAGGATTTTAAGCTATCTTGGGGTTAAGCTAGTATTTACACAAGGAGCCAGCCTCTTTTTTTTTTTTTTTTTTTTGGAGGGGGGGTAATTTGACCATTGACTGTAAAAACTGTTCTCCCTAGCTTATACAGTCAATAAATTTGACTCGTTCTGAGGCCTTTGACTCCAATTTGGAGTTTAGTTAGTATTTAAAGAATGTGCTAGTTTTTTGAGTAATTTGGTGTCTACCAAGGTTTTATTATGCTAATTTAGAGTTTAGCTAATATTTTAGCAATATGCTAACATTTTCCTAATTTGTAAGCTACTGCTGTTTGTAGGCTAATTTAGATTTTTGGTTCTATTTGACAAAATACTAACATTTTTTGACTAATTTAGTTTACTGAGAAATTTTAGGCTATTTTGGAGTTTAGCTAGTATTTAAGCAACGAGCTAACTTTTTTTTTTCTTATTTGGCATCTACTGAGGTTTCTGCTAATTTGGAGCTAGCATTTAACCAATGTGGTAGCTTTTTGGGGCTAATTTGGCATCTAATGTTTTATTTGGCTGATTTTGCAATTTAGTTAATACTTTAGCATTATGCTAACGTTTTGCTAATTTATTAGCTACTGCTTTTTTAGGCAAATTTAGAGTTGAGCTTCTGTTTTAACAACAGACTAAAGTTTTGGACTAATTTAGTCTACTGTGGAATTTTAGGCTATTTTGGAGTTTAGCTAGCATTTAACAATAATCGGTGAGAAACCGAACCGAATGTCTGGAAGTGTTAAAGACCCCTGACTTAGATGCCATCAGTGGAAGACGCTGATTGCATATCAGCTTTACGAAAGAGGTGATTATGTTCAAACACTGCTTTCATTGTTGAATCATCTTCACTAGCAGGTGATGAAACCTGCTAGTCATGCTGACTGTTTACAGGCTGGATTAGCGTGGGCGCCAACCAGAGTTTATTTCTACCCGCCTCCTTGCTGAAAAATAAGTCAGCAAGACATCTGGATGACTCATAAAGGGGTTTCCTGCTTCAGAAGAAATCATTCTGGGTCAGGCAGAAGACGATTTGGTTAAGAACATTTATTGGTTGTCTTTAGAAAAATCACACCACAACTGTGCTTTACATGCAGCCAATGAAACTGAGAACGTTTGGCCTTTTGCTGGTCATCAGACGCCCTCCTCACACTGGTTTCGGAGGGCGTCTTCATTTCGTAAAAGAACAAAGCAGCCATCGGATGCAGGGAAGCACAGAGACGGCGTTGGAGGGAAGAGCTCGTGGACGGCTTGAAGACGCTACTTGATCTGGCTGAGGAGCTTCTTGACGTCCCCTTCGATGTCGCTGGTGAGGAACCTCCTGCTGTAGCGCTTGAACGGCACCCCGTCCGGCCCGATCAGGAACTTCTCAAAGTTCCAGGCCACGTCGTTTCTGCACACGGGGCTCCAGATGATGAACTTGGGGTCGCTCATCAGGGATGCGGCGTCGTCGCTGGGGGCGGGAAGCTGCTCTCGCAGGAGCGCAAACAGAGGGTGGGCGTCCTTCCCGTTCACGTCGACCTTCTCCAGGAGCTGGAACTTTGGCTCGAAGCCGTTCCCGGGACGGACGTGCTTCAGCGACAGCAGGATTTCTTCATTCTTGCAGTTCTCCTGTGGGTCGATCATTAACATTTTATTGCCGTTCACACTTTCAACAAATGTGATCATGAAGAGCAATTAATAAGTCTAACTTGTGACTAAAAATAAACTAAAACACTTTTATAACAATTAATAAAAAACACTTTCACTCTTGATATTATTGTGGATAAAGTCAGTTATTTGGATGTAATAAGTTTTCATGAAGTTCAGATTGAAAAACTGTAATTAATAAAACAATAGTGCAAAATGATGACAAAAATTGTCAATAAAGTTTTATTCCAAACGTTGAAGGCTTACCTGATGGCCGAACTGATTACAGGGAACTCCCAGGATCACGAGCCCCTTGCTGGCGTAGCGCTCGTGGAGCTCGTTCATCTGGGTGTAATCCCTGGTGGTCGTGCCTCAGAGAGACGCCACGTTCTCTATGAGGACAACTTTTCCCTGTAAGGACGAGAAATTAAACATTTCTCCGGATAACAGTTTCGCCGTGAGGCTGTAGAACTTGGACGCCATTCTTTGATCTCGATCGCCGGACGGTTGTGAGCTTCCTCCCGCCTCCTCCGCCACTCTTTAAATATCAAAGATTGCATCGCGCCCGTCAAGAGAGTTACCCTCCCACACTGCGCATGCGTTCTCAACATTTTTCAAACGCGAATTTGAGCACGAGCTAACTTTTCTAATGCTATTCATATGCCCTCATAACATTTTGATTTCCTTTTTGTTATTAAAGCACATTATAAAATACACTTTTGGTCTGTTTGACTCTCTGAAATCATCGTGACCAAAATCATGTTGTAACTATTCATGCTATGTCACGTGTATCTCATTTTTGGAATTTTCACTCTTTAATTAACCATAAAATGTATGAAAGTAATATTTAAAACGCGATAAAGTCACCCATTCGCGTGGTAAAAATCAGTTTTGGGCGAAACGAATTACGCATCACATAGACATCTTCTCCAAAAACACTCTTTGATGTTTCAAAACTTACTTGCTTTGATTTACTCATCGGCGTAGACCGGTATCAGCTGTAAAGTGCGTTTCAAGGCAGATTGTCCAAGCTCCGCCTCTCAGCAACAACTCGTTCACTAAAACAAGCGCACTTTACATTTTAGCTTGTCTTAAACAAATTAAAACCCATAAAAATTGTTATACCAACGATTTAAACAAATATTTATCATTGAATATGTTTAAAAATAACGTAAAAAATAAAACTGGGACATGTTGTGGTGTAAAAGAACTTTAAAAAAAAAATAAAATTGACAACGGAAGTGGAAGTGACGTAGACGTCGCGCGCATTGGCGCGGAAGTTTGTTTGGATCTGCACACCGCTGTTCGTCTGTTTTGCTGTAAAAACAGAAGAAAAAGTATGTTTGTGCTGCTATAATTATTTTTAACCCAATAATATCAGTAAATTAATCTCACACGCATTAAAACTAAAGTAGGAATGTTATTTATGTATAATTACCAACTAGCTATGTCTGTCTGTTTATGACGTGGTTAGCAGTTTTGTAACAGAAGCTGTACTGCGCAGTTCTCAGATATTTTTTATTTTTTTCTGTATTTTATTAGATGATGAGGAGAAAACGTCGCTCATCTGTGGACAAAGAAGAAACGTTTCCTACGGCCGCCAGTGAGTACAGAATATGTTTACTAATCATCCTTTAACTAACATCATTTATGTCCGTCTGACATCTCCTCTAAGATAATCTCAGGTAGACAGGAAGTTGTTTTGATTCAGAGACGAAGAAATAATTAAAAAATATTTATTTCGCGTGAGCTGCAGATGATGTCACTGTTTTGGTCGGCAGGAAGATTGGAGTGGAATACCTGCTCTTATTTCCCATCATCCCTTTGTTTACACTCTCTCCCGCTAGCTTACAGCCCCTCACAACCCCAATTTAACTAAAACAAAATGGCGATCAATATCAGATCTTTCCAGTCGTACAGTTCTGATCCAGATTCCAGCTCAGACGAGGAAAACAAAGACGTTCATGGATCTATTTGACTGCAAGTGGATGCATCAGGGGCCCGTTTCAAGAAGCAGGTTCAACAAATTTAGAGTTGAAACCTGAACTTCGAGTCACTGGACTCAAAATTCTCAAACTTAGAGTTTTGGGTTTCAGAACAGCTGAAAATGTTTGATTCAATCAACTTGAAGTTGTTGGAACCAGAATCAGGTGCGAGCGTCGCGACCATTAAAAGCCCTGATCAATGGAGCAAAGACAGCACGATTCACCATGGCAACGGGAACAAACTTCCGAGTTTCGTGGCTACTCCCGGCGACGGAAATTGATAAGTTCCTACAAGCATATGAGACTACAAGAACATTTTCATCAAGATAATAAACCCAGCTGCAGCGATAAAACATCTGCAGAGTTAATGCATACGTCTACATTTGAATCTTTTCAAATAACGAATAAATAATATCAGGAAGGTTATTTAGTCACTTGTAAAGTAAGGAATGGTTCTTGATCTGTTAATAATTTAACCAGTCATCTCAGTAATTTCCTTAACCCCCCACCACCACATACACACACGGATATCACTGCACTCTAAAATGAAACACTGTAGCTGCCTGAGATATGCTAAAAATAAGCATTTACTTAAATTTAATTCTCAAGACTTAAAAAAATTTTAGCTGATAAATAGTTTTTTATTACATAAAAACGACATGCCTGGGCCGGGATTTGAACTTAGGACGTCCGAATCGGAGGCGTCACTGACAACTGAGCTAATACTTGGTCTGTGCTGAACTTTGTATACGAGTTCAAAGCCCCTACCGGTTTTTGAGATTTAATGTTTCAATTTTTAAGAGCTTCAAATGATGAAAACAAAACTCCTTATTCTTAATAGCAAATCCCTGGAATAACTCACTATTTATAATGTCTCTCAAATCAAACTGAATGGTAGAAACTGCATCAATGGACTGGTGTCCTCAAATCCTCTCCAGACATAAATAACATTTCCTCTGGATTAATCCAGCCTCCTCTCTACATGATCCTCTATGAATGGACATGTCATTTTGGTTTCTGCTGGTGGAAACGTGACGTCTCTAATGTGAATGTTCTCTAAATATTAATGAAGAACTCAGATTTGAACATCTTTCACTTTTAAAAGGGGCGGAGACCACAGAGAACTCTGAGTTTCCTGAAGAAAACCTGCTCCAGACCAGGTTTCGTTCACAGACTCAGTTGTTACAGTGATTGATTCTGAGTTCAGCTTAACCCGCTTCTTGAAACGGGCTTGGTTTAACCCACTTTCACGGGTTTGAGTTATCTCTCTTTCTGAAACCGAAAACTCAGAGTTTTGCTGAATTTGGAGTTCAGGAACTCAGAGTTCCAACAAAACCTGCTTCTTGAAACGGACCCCTGAAAGAAGCTTGAGGCCCGCCCAGTTTTTTTTTTTTGTACGCCACAAATACAACATTTTTCAAATGTCATTTTTTCATCTGCTCCTGATTCACGATTTAAATTAAGAAATACTCAGAAGGTTTCATTTTCTTTAAGTTTATGTCCTCTTTCATGTGCTAAAAACACATTCTTTCATCGGAGTAGATCTTTAAGACTAATTCAATTTAAACCACTGTCTGGTTTTCACAATAATGAATTTCAATTTTCAACTAAAGGTATAAATATCTGCAGTTATCACTGCAAAAATACTGAATTGAATACTCATTTCAACAAAAATGACAAGATAATACTAAAACATGAAAAAAAAAAACACGAAAGCAAAAAGATAATGGAAACTATGTAAAAAGAAGTTAAACAATAAATTTAACCTAACACTCATACCACATATAAAACAGATCTACTTAGTATGACTATTTACTTTGTTGTCTTATATTAGCAGCTACATTATTTCTGATGTTTTTCACTTTTCTATTTATAGGTAAACATTTTTTAATTGGGAGACTTTCCTCTGATGATTAGTTTCAACATTTTCACCATAAATAAACTTTTATTGGTTCCATAAAGTACAATTTTCTCTTTAGTTTCTGTCTCAAGTGGAACTTTAATTTATAAAATAGAAACGCTTGAAAAATAAATACACAGTTTAAAGAAAAAAAATCCTTTAATAATACAAAACCACATTTTCAAAATAAAAGTGGAAACATTTTATTAATTATATTTGCTTTTTGAAATCTATCTCTAAAAATATTCATTTAATGAGATTATTTCTGGTCTTCCGTAGAACCAAAGAAGGGCCGCAGCGCTGCTCGAGCAGCTAAAGAGGCGGTTGCCGTGGAGACGAACGAAAGCGTGTTCGTTGCCTTCGTAAGAAAGGCGGGAGTCACCTTAAAACACGATGCCCAGTCCAATGAAATTGGTAACTCGACGTTCAGCAGGTCAGTAACTGCAGTGGGTTCCTCTCTCATCATCTTGTGTTTCTGTCCTCCAGCTGTTGATCTGGTGGTTTTCCAGAAGAGAATCCAGCAGCAGCTGCAGAAGAGTCCTCAGTTCCCCGGCGTGAGTGTGCGGCCCGCTCGCCGCTCGCCGCCCGCCGCCCGCCCGCGCTCCCTTTAACCTCTAATGTTTTCACTAGGGCTGCCACGATTAGTCAACTAATCGATGACTAATCGACTATTAAAATAATCGACGACTAATTTAATAGTCGATTAGTCGTTACTTTATATTGTATGAAGTTAGATTGTAGTAAAGTTGAAAGTTATAATAGCATTCTGCTAGTTTTTTGGAATATTTTGGCATTTATTAAGGTTTTTCAGGCTATTTTGGAGTTTAGCTAATATTTCAGCAGCATGCTAGCTATTTTGGTTAACTTAAGCTTCTTTAAGTTTTTTTAGGCTATTTTGGAGTTTAGCTAATATTTCAGCTATATGCTAGCTGTTTTGGTTAATATAGGATTTTTCCGTTTTTTTAAGGCTAATTTGGAATTTAGCTAATATTTCAGCAGCATGCTAGCTATTTAGGCTAACTTTGGCTCTTTTTATTTTTTGGTAAATTTGGCATTTAACTAATATTTTAGCTGGTTATCAACTTCAGCGTCTTTACATCCACTTTGGCCATGAACAGATTAGTCGACTAATCGGAAAAAATAATCGGTGATTAGTCGACTATTAAAATAATCGTTTGTGGCAGCCCTAATTTTCACATGTCTCAGATCTTACAGGAGTTCATCACCGGCATGGAGGCTTACACAGAAAACGCTGAGGCTCTGAGGACCTGCCTGCTTCCATGTGTCCCTCAGACGTCCGACGGAGACTCCAGGTGAGCTTTAAGCTCCGCCTCCCTTCCAGTGCAGCTCACGTCCCATCGGTGACTCATGCTTTCCTCCACGCTGCAGCTCTTCCAGCTCCTTCCAGGAGAGCTTGCTGCGGATGCTGCTGGGCGTCGAGATGCTGCAGGTTTGGGATTTCCTTCCTCTAAAAATACCAACACGGATTTCTCCACTGAAACGCTTCAGATGAGTTTCTGCTCTTCTCTAATTGCAGACTTTGATTATTAACGTTTTGCTTGAGAAAGTCCCAGAATTCATGCTCGACAGGTCAGTCATTTATTTTATTTGGGGTCAAATCAGGATCAGCTTAAAGGGATCTTTTTTTTTTTAAACAGTTTTAAACTTGAAAATAAATATTGAAAAATTGAAGGAAATATTGAAAATTAAAAAAATAAAATAAAATTGAAAACTTGAAAAAATAATATTGAAAACTTAAAGTAATATTCAAAATTTTGGGGAAAAAATAATAAATTTGAAACTTGAATAATAAAAACTACCTCAGCAGCGAAAACTAAAAGCAAAGAAAGAGAAATGAGAAAAAGGACATTTGAAAGTACAAATAGGCTTTTTTAAAAATTTGGTAACAGTTTTAGTGTTTTAATTCGAGTTTTTTTTTTTTTTTTTTTTTAATTTCAAACACAAACACAAAATGAAAATAAAATAAGAATTTGAAAATTACAAATATAAGAATTTAAAAGTAAAAAAATACTAAATAAACGTAAGAATCTAAAAATACAAATATAAGAAAATTGGAAAAAAAAAAAACAAACAAATATACAAATATACAAGTGAAGCAAACATTGTGCTTGTACGACGGAGTATTAGGGTCACCGAAAAAAACAAAAAGTAATATTACAAGTTTTTTTCTCATAGATATACGACTTTAAATCTCATAAATTTACGAGAAAAAAGTCGTAACTGCTAAATTATGAGAATAAAGTCGTATATTTATGACTTTAAAAGTCATAGGTTAAATTTACAACTTTTAAAGTCGTAAATTTATGAGAAAAAACGTGTAAATCTACGAGATTTAAAGTCGTAAATCTACGAGATTAAAAGTCGTAATTTAATGAGAAAAGAACCAAAGTTGTCTGTTTATCAGAGCCGTGCTTGAAGATGAAAGACGTGGAGAATCTGGTGTAGATTATGTCCAGATCGGTGTTAAAAACAAAGAAATTCTGAACCTTTTGGTGATTCAAAATCAAATTATTTCCGGGTTCGGTAGTGCGTGTGTTGTCTTGCGTATCTTCAAGTAAGCAAAAGAGGCGCTATTATTGTGTTAAACAGACTTTTTATTAACAGTCTCTTCTTACTGCTGCACTGTGCATGACTAGCGCTCATCTGCTAGCTTACCACTTGCCGTGCACCGAACATGTGACCAGTCGCTTGGCCTTCTGGGTAATGCAGTTCTTAAACAGCTAACTTCAATACACAACAGTGCAGAGTTTCATATGTAAAATAAAGAGCTCAGAGATACACATTCATCAGGATCATCACTTTATTACATCTTTCATTTCCTTTCTCCACCTTACATCATGTCTCTGTCATGCTCAGAAACCAAAAGAGAATGTAAACAGAGCTCCGGACGCCTCCTTCCCCAAATGAAACGTCCCGTCTCGACACAAAACAACATTGAGAAATGACAACGTTAGCACAAGAACATTGAAAATTCCAAAAACTGGTCCTCTTCAGACGGAAGCATCACAGAGTTGGAGGAGATCTGGTCTGTCAGAGGAAGAAATGACTGAAGTGGACAGCTGGAGGATATGGACCGCTTCATAAACGGATCTGCAGAGATCCTGCAAGCACCATCAACCAATAAAACATTAATACACTGTAAATCAAATAAAGGAACTTCCAAATATTTGGAATATTTTAAACATTCAGTTTACCTGATGGAATCCAAGACGCTTTTCACAGTTTGGTTGGTCTGCTTCAGTTCACGGCATAAATTCACTGGAATGTAGACTCCCCTCGACTTTAATAAAGTTATGAGAAAAAAGTCGTAAATCTACGAGATTAAAACTCTACATTTACGAGATTTAAAGTCGTATATCTACGAGAAAAAAACTTGTAATATTACCTTTTTTTTTTTTTTTAGGTGACCCTAATACTCCGTCTTAATATTCAAAATTTTGGGAAAAAATAATAAATTTGAAACTTGAATAATAAAAACTACCTCAGCAGCGAAAACTAAAAGCAAAGAAAGAGAAATGAGAAAAAAGGACATTTGAAAGTACAAATAGGCTTTTTTTTAAAAATTTGGTAACAGTTTTAGTGTTTTAATTCGAGTTTCAAATGTATATATAGTTCTTTCAAAATTTTAAACAATCCTTTTTAGTTTTCACTATTTTTTTTTTATTTTTCAAAATTTCAGTTTTCACTATATTCAAGTTTTCTATGTATTTTTAAATCAAATTTTCCATCTTTTTTTTTTCATTTACTTAAATCTGACCCTAATGTGACCCCATAGATTGATTTAGTGAACTCTGTACTCGTAGCTCTGGTGATGGAGGCCTCAGTGTCCCCAGAATGATCATCAACCAGCTGAAGTGGCTGGACAGAATCGTGGACGCCAAGGTAACAAATGGACGCCGTTGGACTTTGAAGGGGGGGTCTGGGGGGTCTGCGTCACTCCTGTCTGCTCCATCAGGGCTTGTCAGTGAAACTGATGGAGCTGGTGTCAGTAGCTCCTGTAGAAGTTCAGCGGGACATCATCACCAGTTTACCGGAGATCCTGGAGGACTCGCAGCACAACGACGTCGGGAAGGAGCTCAAGTTAGTCAACAGTTTTGATTTCTAAGACATTTTTTTCCAGAGCGGTAGGTAGAGCTGCCACGATTAGTCGACTAATCGATGACTAATCGACTATTAAAATAGTCGACAACTAATTTAATAATCGATTAGTCGTTACTTTATAATATATGGAGTCAGGCTGTAGTAAAGTTGAAAGTTATAATAGCATTCTGCTAGCTTTTTAGACTATTTTGGCATTTATTAAGGTTTTTCAGGCTATTTTGGAGTTTAGCTAATATTTTAGCTTCATGCTAGCTATTTTGGCTAATTTAGGCTTTTTCAGTTTTTTAGGCTAATTTGGAATTAAGATAATATTTCAGCAGCATGCTAGCTATTTCGGCTAACTTTAGCTTTTTTACGTTTTTTAGGCAACTTTTGAGTTTAGCTAATATTTCAGCTATATGCTAGCTGTTTTGGCTAATATAGGATTTTTCCATTTTTTTAAGGCTAATGTGGAGTTTAGCTAATATTTCAGCAGCATGCTAGCTATTTAGGCTAACTTTGGCTCTTTTTATTTTTTGGTAAATTTGGCATTTAACTAATATTTTAGCTGGTTATCAACTTCAGCATCTTTACATCCACTTTGGCCATGAACAGATTAGTCGACTAATCGGAAAAAATAATCGGTGATTAGTCGACTATTAAAATAATCGTTTGTGGCAGCCCGAGTTTTTATTAAAAAAGCTCAGTTTATTCTATTTTACAAGTTTCTTTTTTTTTTAATAAAAAAATAGATTATACTAAAATGTTTATATCTGAGAATAAAAGGGAAAAAATGATGGTAGCAAACCAAAATCCTAATGATAAAAAGTGTTTGAATGTCTTGCATTTTAACTGAAGTAACGCCGCTGCAGCTGCACAAAAATGAACAAAAAAAACATTAATATTGTGGATCTTTTCTAACAAAAAAGTTAGACTTGATGGCTTTTGTTGGGTTCAGACCCCATCCCAAAAAAACATTGGAACCAGGTTACGGTTAGGAATCTTCTGGTATCGATTCGCAAATGCAGCTTCTGGCTACACTTGCAACACTTCTGCTAATGATGAGTTTAAAACTAGAAATCAACTTTTTTGTCTATTGGCCTCCATAAATGTTGCTTTAAAAGTTGCCACATTTTCAACAAATTAAAATAAACTTGTTTGATTCTTGAAAATATAGTCTAAAACCGTCTGTGTGCTGCCCCCTACAGGTTGAAACAAGGTATTACAGTTGAATTTTGTGAACCCTTTAGGTCCCACGTCAGGATCTGCAGCTCCAGTAATGATAGCAGTCCTGTTCCCCTGCCCCGCCGCACAGAAGTCAAAAACAGGCCCGCCAAATGAAAAAAAAACTGTTTTCTCGTTATAATGAGTAAATGAAAACCACAGGATGAAGCGTCTCCCTTTCCCACACTGAGATGCTGAGACTTCACCTGTTTTAAGTCTCTTTATTTTGTGGTTTACAACAAAAACAGCAGAAGAACACTCCACTAAAGTTGTTCTTTTTTTTAATTAGAGGACCTACGCTCCTCAAACGCCTTCATTCCCTCCCTTTATTTGCCTAAAACCCAATCAAACAGGTTGATTGACAGATTCCTGGACCGACGAGTTACTCTGCATGGTGCGTTCACTGAGCTCCGGACATCAGTGGACCCAAACAGCCACTCAGTCCAACTCGGTCCGCTTCTATATTCATATATATATTTTTACATGTTTTATATATTTTTTCAATCCAAAGCAAAACGAAGTAGTTTTTCAGAAAAAATGTCGACGTTATTAAATCAACAAACTAAATATGGATCAGTTTGACATTTTCTCTGATAAACTGCTTTATTTTGCTGCTGACGTCTGGAGTTCAGTGAACGCACCACGCAGAAACGGCCCTCAGTTCTGTCATTTAACCTGTTTGTTTGGAGAATAAAGGGAAATACGGGGAGGAGGCTGGAGCATTAGACGGAATGAAGACGTTTAAAGAGCGTAGATCCACTCATAAATAAAAAAAAAATGACTAAAAAATAACTTCTGTGGAGTGTTTTCTTCTACTGGTTTTTGTCGTTAACCACAAAATAAACACATTTAAATCAGGAAAAGTCTTGGTGTTTTCGTGCGAGAAAGAGAGAGAGGTTCTTCATTGTCTTGTTATAACAAGAAACAAACTTCATTTTTCATTATTACAAGATAATGGATCTGGTTATAATGAGAAAATGAAAAAAAAAACTGTCAATCAGGCCGTTTTTGGCTTCCACACCCCCCCTTCTGAGGGGCGGGGCTGGGGAACAGGACGGTTATCTTCTGAAACTGTAGATCTATCATGAGTGTTTGAAACCCAAATAAAACATTAAAAAAAAAAAGTAAAATGTCCAAAACTTTTTGCTCTTCTATAAAAAAAAGTAATTATTTTCAGCTTTAAATGTTCTGTTTTTTTAGGTTTCAGAAATCAAAATTCCAATTTCAAAATCTTTTTTTTTTTGTTTTCAAATCTGAAAATTTCAAAACTTTCAACCCCATTGTGCCGTGTTGGGGCGGGGCTAACTCGAAGGACCAATCAAAATCGATGGTAACTTCAGTCCTGGTGCGTTCACTGACTCTGAGAACTGTGATAATTTCAGAAAATGTCAGTTTAGTCTGTAACATCATTGTCTGAAGTAGAGCTGCCACAAACGATTATTTTAATAGTCGACTAATCATTGATTAATTTTTCCGATTAGTCGACTATTCGGATCATGGACAAAGTGGAAGTAAAAAAAATCTTAAATATGATTAGCTTTAAAACTAAAAAAAATCCTAAATAAGCTAAAATCGCTAGCATATTGCTGAAATATTAGCTAAACTCCAAATTAGTCTAAAAAACTGTAAAAATTCCAAATTAGCCAAAATAACTAGCATGCAGCTGAAATATTAGCTAAACTCCAAATTAGCCTAAAAATTGTAAAAATTCCAAATTAGCCAAAATAACTAGCATGTAGCTGAAATATTAGCTAAACTCCAAATTAGCCTAAAAATTGTAAAAATTCCAAATTAGCCAAAATAACTAGCATGCAGCTGAAATAATAGCAAAACTCCAAATTAGCCTAAAAATTGTAAAAATTCCAAATTAGCCAAAATAACTAGCATATAGCTGAAATATTAGCTAAACTCCAAATTAGCCTAAAAATTGTAAAAATTCCAAATTAGCCAAAATAACTAGCATGCAGCTGAAATATTAGCTAAACTCCAAATTAGCCTAAAAATTGTAAAAATTCCAAATTAGCTAAAATAGCTAACATGTAGCTGAAATATTAGCTAAACTCCAAATTAGCCTAAAAAACTGTAAAAATCCCAAATTAGCCAAAAATAGCTAGCATGTAGCTGAAATAATAGCAAAACTCCAAATTAGCCTAATAAACTGTAAACATTTACAATTAGCAAGCTAACATGTAGCTGAAATATTAGCTAAACTCAAAATTAGCCTAAAAAAATGTAAACATTCCAAATAGTAGCTGGAATAATAGAAAAACTCAAAATTAGCCTAAAAAACTGTAAACATTTAGAATTAGCTAGCTAACATGTAAATGAAATATTAGCTAAACTCCAAATTAGCCAAAAAAACTGCAAAAATCCTAAATTAGCCAAAGAGCTAATATGTAGCTGAAATATTATCTTAATTCCAAATTATCCCAAAAAACTGAAAAAGCCTAAATTAGCCAAAATAGCTAGCATGAAGCTAAAATATTAGCTAAACTCCAAAATAGCCTGAAAACCCTTAATAAATGCCAAAATAGTCTAAAAAGCTAGCAGAATGTCATTATAACTTTCAACTTTACTACAGCCTGACTCCATATATTATAAAGTAACGACTAATCGACTATTAAATTAGTCGTCGACTATTTTAATAGTCGATTAGTCGTCGATTAGTCGACTAATCGTGGCAGCCCTAGTCTGAAGTTTTGGACCTTAAAGAACAGAACATTTGAAGCTGAAAATAATTAATTTTTTTACGGAATATCAAAACTTTTGGACATTTTTTTTGGCAAAACACCAATATTTTTAACAAATATTAAATATTTATGGCCCCAAACTAACTCCATACAGATCACTGTCAAGTTATTATTTCCCCACTTGAAGGGGCAAAGCATCCACGGACGTCTTCAGCAGGATTTCACACACCATCCAGAAACATCTTAGCTTTTCTTTGTTTTATTTCCAACTTTAGTTTGGACGGGACAGAGAGAGGCTTGAGATATCTGGTTTACATGTATGTGGTGAAAAACCTAAACAAAAAAAAACAATGTTTAAGAACAAGTCACCAACTTACAACAATACATAGCATTAATATTTTACCATAATATAAATTTCTGACTCAGTGCTTAATTCTATTTCATAGTAACATTTTTTCCCGTCATTTAATCAAACGTTAACTTACACAATAATCAGTGTCAACAGCAATAAATAAATAAATATTTTATCTTTATAAATAGCAGTGTCTTATAAATAAAGATATTCAATGATTAAATAAATTACTTTCTAGAAAGATCAGATAATTTCCTGGTCACAAGTTGGTCACAAGTTTGCCGACCTGAGCTCTGCTGTCTCGCGCTATGGATGCGCCACGGATGCGCCACATCCAAATCACCTCCGGTGCGCGCATCTGGAAACCTAATTAGCGCCGCCCCACCTGACATTTTTCTCTTTTTTCCTCTCTGCTGTTTTTATTATCAACATATTTTTTTTTTCTTTTAATGATTTCTTTAACAAATTCTACGTTCAAGAAAACGTAGTTTTCTTTTTTTTTTTTCTACTTTTTATTTATTTTAAAATCTATTGAAACCTCAGTTTCTGAGTTTGACTTAACAATCACGATGACATTCAGCGGTAATACCTCGATTCAACCTGTAGGGGGCAGCACACAGACGGTTTTTGACTGTATTTTTCTAGAATTACACTAATTTATTTTAATTTGTCAAAAATGCGGCAACAAACAGAACTTTTAAAGCCCCATTTATAAAGGGTTAAAAGACAAAAAGAGAATCAGATTCAGTGTTTGGTTACCCTTTAATGCAGGGGTGTCAAGATCCAGTCCTCGAGGGCCGGTGTCCTACATGTTTTCTAACTACCCTTTCTATGAGAGCTCTTCATTGGCTAAACACACCTGATCCAGGTAATCAGCAACAGATGAGGCAGGATTTCTTAAAAACCAGCAGGAGGCCGGCCCTCGAGGACTGCAGTTTGACACCCCTGCTTTAATGCCTTTGACAGCATTTCCGTCTTTTGTTTTTTTCCGTGTAGTTCTTTGCTGCAGGAGAACACTCAGCTGACCGTCCCCGTCCTGGACGCTCTCTCCAGCCTCAACCTCAGCTCTCCGTTGCTGACAGAGGTAGATTCCCGCCGCACGAACGCGCGCCGACCCCCGGCGCTCCTGAGCTGTCGCTATGGTTACAGGTGCGGAGTGCCGTCATGGCCACCATGGCTGCCGTGCAGCTGGAGGACCTCCCCGTGGTGGTCAAGTTCATTCTGCAGTCCGTCTCGTCCTCTGATGCGTTCGAGGTGAGGGTCTCCCGGGCGTCATAGACCTCCTGCAGTGTTATTCGTGTAAACGGTTTTGTGTTTTCCTTTTCCAGGTGGTGTGTAATCTGCGCAGAAACCTGCAGCTGGAGCAGTGCGTTCTTCCTCCTGTCATTCAGGCTTCTCAGACTCTCCTGAAGACTAGAAGAGCTGCAGTGTAAGAAGCTGCTCCGGCTCAGCCGCTCTCTCCGAAATCCTTTGAAGGAGATCAGAAATGACTTTTCTTGTTGTTTTATATCAGGTCTGCCCCCGCGGCAGCATCAGCGGGCAGCAGCCAGGACAGCATCACGCTGGTTCTGGACGGCATCAAGTCCGCCGTGCGCTTCCAGAAGAGCATCTCAGAGGCTTGGCTTAAGGTCGGAGAATAATCCTTTTCCTAAACAAGCAAATTGTTGTTTTTTAGAGATGAAAAAGCAAATAAAATCCAATTTAACTACTTTTTTTTTCATAAATTTACTTTAATAAGCTCCAAATAGAACAGAAAACAGCATCAATCTAAAAGATAATTAACTTTTTAAATCAAAAATATAATTCGACGCATAAAATAATTGTACTTTTTGTGTATCTTTTGAATGTCTGTGTACTCTTTTAGAGACTTACTGACCTCTAATTCTTTATAAGGTTATATTTCAGAGCGGGGGTGTCAAAAACCAGATTAAACCAGATAATTTAATCTCAGCCAAGAAGAGAAAAACGTAAGAAAGTTGGGAAGAAAAGTAAGTTTCTATCCCATTCCTGTGGCGAGTTATCCACCTTATTCCTATGCCCCATGAGCCTTTGCGTGAATTATGGGGATACTTCCTGTAGACGCCGGAAGTAGCATTTATTTACATTCCAACTGTAGAGCCCACAGTGCAGTTCTTCTTGTTTTGGATCTATAACTACATATAAATGTGGAAACAGCAGCTGTCATGTCTTTAAAGAGGAGACGTAAACAATTCCGGTGCTGTTAAATTGAAGGATGACCTTAAAAAATGTCCAAATATAACATATAGGAGCATTTTTAGCTACTTTCTCAGTTCAGTTGCTGCAGATGTTGAAGCTCTGAACAATCTTAAAGCTCCGAGGCATATCAATACCTTCATACATGATTATTTCTGCTGGAGTTACCACACAGTGCTGATCTATTGTAACTTTATCGTTTTACGTGTTTGTGTTTACATGCTGCCAGAGCCAATGAGGGTTGCATCGCGGTGTAGCTTTAGCCCGTTTCATGTTTAAAGTCAGCTGTGGTTTAAACATCTTCCTGCTTCTTGTGACGCTGCAGCAAATTCACCGCGCTGTCAGGTCTCTGCAGTACCCGGCGTCTCTTCTTCTATGGTGGTCTGGAGTAACCCAACCAGAATCTTGGATACGGATTTTCCTCCGTGGGTACTTTATCCACAAAATGAAACGAACATACATATAAAAGTCTTAAGTGGCTTCTTAAGATTTACATTTGGAGCCAAATCCTTCTGACTTCATCCTCGCCCGATAGACGGTAAAATCTGTACCGAGGAGGACAGCTGCACTCCCTCTTCATCAACGGTCCATGTTCGACACAACGCTCCTTAAGCCACAAATTTAATTTAGTTTGGGTGTTAGAACAACCATGAGCTGCGCAAAGCCATTTATGAAACTTTTAAGGGGTTAACTGAAGCACGTTTCTAAAGTTTCTATACACCGCTAAAGCTAACAAAACCGCCAACTTTCAATGGAAACTAATAGCGCTGTGTGACTTCCGGTTGCTATACCGGAAGTTGCACCCACAACCCGTTTTACATCAGCGGCCCCAGGAATAAGGTGGATAGTGTTTAAAGAAATGAGCGCAATGCACAATTCCGCCACTAGGGGGAGCAAAGGAAACACAAGACGGCATAACAAGAGGAGAAGAAATAAACCTCATAAACAATGTAATAATAAGTGATTATGCTACCTGATTGGTTGGGACATTTTTCCAACTGAGAAAACAAAAAGATAACCCGCTGGCTCTTTTTCTGTTATTTTATTGGTCCGTTTGAGATCAGACGGGTTTAATGCGGCCCCTCAATTTTTTGTATTTCTATGGATTTTGATGTTTTATTTGTAGTTCTTTTGTGTTTTCAATGATTTCTTAACTTTTCCTCTTTTATGTTTTCATGTCAGGCGATAGAGTCTGTGGAGGAAGCGGAGGAACACAAGGTGAGTTTACAGTTTCATGGCGGACCTGCTTCTGCTCATTGAATCTGCTTCTGCATGAGCCTCAGCCATCAGATAAGCTTTAAATGTCGCTGGGTATCGACAATAATTCCCAGAATCAGTTTGATTGCGATTTCTTTTTCAATTCTATCAATCCTCTTAATTTAATTTGATTCAGTTACATTTACACATTTAGAAACATTTGTTTGGAGATGCATTAATAATCAATATATATAGTTTATGATATGAATCTGATACAGTTCACATTAGGGCTGCCACAAACGATTATTTTAATAGTCGACTAATCATCGATGATTTTTTCCTATTAGTCGACTAATCGGTTCATGGCCAAAGTGGATGTAAAGATGCTGAAGTTGATAACCAGCTAAAATATTAGTTAAATGCCAAATTAGCTAAAAAAGAGCCAAAGTTAACCAAAATAGCTAGCATGCTGCTGAAATATAAGCTAAACTCAAAAATTGCCTAAAAAACTTAAAAAAGCTTAAGTTAACCAAAATAGCTAGCATGCTGCTGAAATATTAGCTAAACTCCAAATTAGCCTTAAAAAACAGAAAAATCCTAAATTAGCCAAAATAGCTAGCACATAGCTGAAATATAAGCTAAACTCAAAATTGCCTAAAAAAACTTAAAAAGCTTAAGTTAACCAAAAATAGCTAGCATGCTGCTGAAATATTTGCTAAACTCCAAATTAGCCTTAAAAAAAACAGAAAAATCCTAAATTAGCCAAAATAGCTAGCATATAGCTGAAATATAAGCTAAACTCAAAAAATTGCCTAAAAAAACTTAAAAAAGCTTAAGTTAACCAAAATAGCTAGCATGCTGCTGAAATATTTGCTAAACTCAAATTAGCCATAAAAAAATGGAAAAAAACACTAATTTAGCCAAACAGCTTAGCCAGTAGCTGCAAATTAAGCTAAACTCAAAAATTGCCTAAAAAATTAAAAAAGCTAAAGCTTAGCGCTAAAGCTAGCAAATGCCTGCTGCAAATATTAGCTAAACTCCAAAATAGCCTAAAAAACCTTAATAAAAGCCAAAATATTGCCTAAAAAAGCTAGCAGCAAATAGCTTATTATAAACTATTCAAAATAGCTTTGACTACAATCTGATCTTCAATACAATATAAAGTAACGATAATCGACTATTAAATGTCGTCGATTATTTTAATATGTCGATTAGTCGTCGATTAGTCGACTAATCGTGGCAGCCCTAGTTCACATGCTGTAAAATTATGAGATTGTTAAAATAATTCAGTGTTACTTGGATACACGAACATAGAAGCTTCAACAATTGTTCTGCTTCTCCTGAAGGACGTTTCAGTTTGGCCACTAGGTGGCGATCGCGCTATACCATTACACCTTAATCCAGAAGAAAGTATGAACCAAAAACCGTTCTTTAGACCAGGGGTCCCCAAACGTTTTACCGTGAGGGCTGCATAGCTGTTTTCGGATGTGGGGGCGGGGTCGGTTTGTATGCTAACAGAAAAAGTGTAACGATCACAAATATAAACATTTATGCTTTTCCAGAAAGCCACAAATAGCCAAATTTTAAGTAATTCATATCTAATAATCTTTTTAAGAACTACATATATACCTGTGATAATGCTAGTGTGGATGCTGTGCGCTAAATGTGGCCTCTGAAGATGCTAATAGCTGAAAACGCTGATAGCTAGCTAAAATATTAGCCAAATGCCAAATTGTCTAATTACACCAAAACAACTAGCATAAGGTTAAATCTAACTTACAAGCTGCACCAGCTCCTGCCGTTTAATCGAACACATGATCAAATGTTCTGTGACCGCAGTTACACACACCCACCAGTGAGGGCGAGTGGCGCTGTGTCTAAATTAGTGCATTATTTATTAGTCAAAACTCCACGCAGAAATAAGACACAATTCAGACCCCCATGAGCGCTTTCTGCACCTGCGCGCTCGTGTTTAATCCTCCTTGAGCAGAAAAAGTCTTCGCGCGCGAGGGTGTGTACTTCCGCGTGCGCGCTAGCACAGTCTTTAGTGAGCGCGCGCACGCCGCGGCCCTCTGCCCCCAATTGTCAAAAGTCCTTTTTCAGGAAGTTTCTCAGCGAGCAGAACCAGAATTCCCGCGCTCTCCCTCCCTCACTGAGATTCTGCTTAATCTTTGTTGGATATTTTGAAGTTTAGCTATTTTTTCAGCTACATGCTAGCTGTTTTAGCTAATCAGATTTTTTTTTCTTTCGTTTTTATTTGGCATTTAGCTCATATTTTAGCAGTCTAGTAGCATCGTTTTTTTTTTTTTGGCTAATTTACTTTTTTTGTTTTTTAAGCTGTTTTGGAATGTGGCTAATATTTCATCGACATGCTAGCTGTTTTGGCTAATTTAGGCTTAAAAAAAAGGTGTTTTTAGGCCCTTTTGGAGTTAGGCTAATATTTATGTGCTAGCTGTTTTTTGCTCATTTGAGCCTTTTTTCTTTTTTTGTAGGATATTTTGAAGTTTAGCTATTTTTTCAGCTTCATGCAGCTGCTTTAGCTTTACCAGATTTTTTTTCTTGAAGAGAGATTTGGCATTTAGCTAATTTTTTTAGCTAGGCTAGTAGCTCGATTTTTTTTTTGGGCTAATATTACCTCATTTTTTAGTATTTTTTTTTAAGATGTTTTGGAATGTGGCTAATATTTCATGTACATAGCTAGCTGTTTTGTCTAATTTTAGGCTTAAAAAAAAGGTATTTTAGGCCCTTTTGGGAGTTGGGCTAATATTTATATTGTAGCTGTTTTGGCTCATTTTAGGCTTTTTTTTTTTTTTTGTGGGACATTTTGAAGTTTAGCTATTTTTTCAGCTTCATGCTAGCTGTTTTAGCCAATCAGATTTTTAAAAAAAGTTTTTAGGCTAATTTGGCATTTAGCTAATATTTTAGCAGGCTAGTAGCATCGATTTTTTGGCTAATTTACCTTTTTTAGTTTTTTAAGCTGTTTTGGAATGTGGCTAATATTTCATGTACATGCTAGCTGTTTTGGCTAATTTAGACTTAAAAAAAAAGGTGTTTTAGGCCCTTTTGGAGTTAGGCTAATATTTATGTGCTAGCTGTTTTTGGCTCATTTGAGCCTTTTTTCTTTTTTTTGTAGGACATTTTGAAGTTTAACTATTTTTTCAGCTTCATGCTAGCTGTTTTAGCTAATCAGATTTAAAAATAAAAGTTTTTAGGCTAATTTGGCATTTAGCTAATATTTTGCTCGCTATCAGCTTCAGCGTTTTTAGCTATTAATTTCAGCATCTTCAGCAGCCAAATTCAGCTAACAGCATTCACGCTAGCATTATCACAGGTAATGCTATATATCTAGCTCAAAATTATGCTTAATCTCAGTCAATAGTTTAATTTGAACTTTTTCATTAAGATTTAATTTGGATATTGGGGTATAGGCGAGGAGAACTTTCATATAATTATTCTTTTCTCTCAGTTTTTGTAGATTTGGTCTCCAGACATGTAAATATAATCAGAAACTACATGTTTTTACATTTTTGTTTATGTTCAAAGTTTAAGTATTTGTTAGTGTATATTTATGCTTTGAAGTACTTTCTCAAGCATATATTTTAAAGCTTTTTAGACTTTTTTCTTCTGGTTTTTTCTTTTTAATTTTTTTTTCTCCGCTTTACTGATGATCTGAAAAATAATCTAATAAACGTAATGTAATCTAATAATGTAATCTAATAAACGTTACTCCCCTAGTTAATATTGTTTCTTCTATAACAGTGTACATTTAGCTATACGGAAGTAGATAAATCTTTATTCGAGTCATTCCAGGTATGGAAAATCGTAAAATAAACCTGACAGGTGGAGTGTAGTCACTTTAAACTGGACGTCTGCTGTAAAGTTACAATTGATGCAAATGAGTAGCTGAGTAGTAACTAGTTAATGTTTGTTGCACAATCTCATGTTTAGTAATTGTCCATGGATCTGTTAGTTTCCATGAGGTGTTATTTACTAAGAAGAAAATAAAGAAATGAGCTTAAAATTAAATACTGCTAATTTGTCCTTTATTTATGTAAATAGACCTGCTATAATTGTCATTTGTAATAAATTTGCTTGTAGGAGCAAAAGTTAAGATAAATGAATCTAAGGCAGTGATGAGACACCATCACCTTATTTTGAATTTTAGCTAAGCTCCAAATTAGCCTAAAAAACATTTAAAAAAGCCTAATTTAGCCAAAATAGCTAAAATAAAGCTGAAATATTAGCTAAGCTCTAAATTAGCTAAAAAAAATGAGCTAAAACAGCTAACATGTAGTTGAAATATAAGCTAAATTCCAAATTAGCCAAACAAAAACCTGCAAATATGATCATGAAACTGTCGAAGTCTGGATGAATGGATCACCTCCCCGTCAGGTCATCGATCTGCTGATGCTCCTCATCCTCCACTCCACCAACGCCAACCAGAGCCGGCGGGGGGCAGAGAGGATGCTGAAGCTGAAAGTGCGGTCCGGCCTCATCCAGGAGCCGCTGCTGCACAGAACCTTCAGAGACTACGTCCAGGTGCGTCAGCTGCATCAGAGCGGCGGCGTGCTCCGACCGCTCTCTCACTCGCCGCTCTTCTCCGGTGACGCTGCAGGTTGTGCGAGGATACTTCCCGTCCGTCCTGGCTCTCGCTCAGAGCTTGCTGCGCTCCCCCGACCCCGGCCTGGTGGCTTTTGGTGGGCACATGTACCGATGCGCTTTCGCCTCGTTTGACTCTTATTGCCATCAGGTAACTTCACGTTTGACCTCTGACCCCGACGCCCAGAAGCCTGTGTTTTCATCGTCTGTACCGTTTCCTGTAAAGTCTAGGCCCTACATGCTAGCTGTTTTGGCTAATTTAGGCTTTAAAAAAAAAAAAAAAAAGAAGTTTTTTAGGCTGTTTTGGAGTTAGGCTCAAATTTACAAATTAGCTGTTTTGGCTCATTTAAGCTTGTTTCATTTTTTTGTAGGCTATTTCAAGGTTTAGCTATTTTTTTAGTTACATGCTAGCTGTTTTAGCTAATCAGAGTTTTTTTTGTTTTTGTATTTTAGGCTAATTTGGTATTTAGCTAATATTTTAGCAGGCTAGTAGCTTCAGTGTTTTGGCTAATTTACCCTTTTTTTTAGTTTTTTGAGCTGTTTTGGAATGTGGCTAATATTTCATCTACATGATAGTTGTTTTGGCTAATTTAGGCTTTTTTTTATGTTTTTAGGCTGTTTTGGAGTTAGGCTAATATTTATACATTAGCTGTTTTGGCTCATTTAAGCTTTTTTCTTTTTTTTGTAGGATATTTTGAAGTTGAGCTATTTTTTTAGCTACAAGCTAGCTGTTTTAGCTATTCAGATTTGTTTTTCTTTCGTTTTTTAGGCTAATTTTGGCATTTAGCTAACATTTTAGCAGGCTAATAGCATCAATTTTTTGGGTAATTTACTCTTTTTTTATTTTTTTAAGCTGTTTTGGAATGTGGCTAATATTTCATCTACATGCTAGCTGTTTTGGCTAATTTATGCTTTAAAAAAAGTGTTTTTAGGCCCTTTTGGAGTTAGGCTAATATTTATGTGCTAGCTGTTTAGGCTCATTTAAGCTTTTTTTTCATTTTTTTGTTGGATATTTTGAAGTTTAGCTATTTTTTCAGCTACATGCTAGCTGTTTTAGCTTATCAGATTTTTTTTCTTTCGTTTTTTAGACTAATTTGGCATTTAGCTAATATTTTAGCAGACTAGTAGCATCATTTTTTTTGGCTAATTTACCCTTTTTTTTGTTTTTTAAGCTGTTTTGGAATGTGGCTAATATTTCAGCTACATGCTAGCTGTTTTGGCTAATTTATGCTTTAAAAAAAAAGTGTTTTTAGGCCCTTTTGGAGTTAGGCTAATATTTATGTTGTAGCTGTTTTGGCTCATTTTAGCTTTTTTTATTTTTTTTTGTAGGATATTTTGAAGTTTAGCTGTTTTTTCAGCTACATGCTAGCTGTTTTAGCTTATCAGATTTTTTTTTCTTTTGTTTTTTAGACTAATTAGGCATTTAGCTAACATTTTAGCAGGCTAGTAGCATAATTTTTTTTGGCTAATTTACCCTTTTTTTGTTTTTTAAGCTGTTTTGAAATGTGGCTAATATTTCAGCTTCATGCTAGCTTTTTTGGCTAATTTATGCTTTTTAAAAAAAGTGTTTTAAGGCCCTTTTGGAGTTAGTCTAATATTTATGTGCTAGCTGTTTTGGCTCATTTGAGCTTTTTTTCATTTTTTTGTAGGACATTTTGAAGTTTAGCTATTTTTTCAGCTTCATGCTAGCTGCTTTAGCTAATCAGAGTTTTTAAAAAAAAAAGTTTTTAGGCTAATTTTGCATTTAGCTAATATTTTTCTAGCTATCAGCTTCAGCGTTTTTAGCTATTATGTTAAAAAGTTACAGTTTTATAAAAGTAGTTTAACAAATGTTTTTCCTGTTCGTCTGACGATCTAAAGTGTGTTTTGGATTTTGACCTCTTGTGCGGTTGACTTTGACCCCCCTGCTGTAGGAGGTGGTGGGCTCCCTGGTGACCCACGTGTGCAGCGGTTCAGATGGAGAGGTGGACATGGCTCTGGAGCTGCTCTGCGGTTTGGTGACAGACAAACCCTCAGAAATGGCTCTGTATGCCGTTTTCATCAAGGTATTATTGTGACGCTGCAGCAGCACATCCGTTTAGTGTTGCTTCAGTTTTCACCGACCGGAGTGTCTGAGCAGGGAATCCTGGACTACATGGACAACCTGACGTCTCAGCAGATCCGGAAACTCTTCCAGCTTCTGAGCCGGCTGGCGTTCGGGCAGCAGCAGCACGGCTCTCACATCCAGGTAGACGCACAGAAGAGGAGCAGCTCTGTTTTCAGCTCCTCGCTCACCTCCTCCCTCCTGCAGGACGACATGCACATCGTGATCCGGAAGCAGCTGTCCAGCACGGCGCCCAAGTACAAGCGGATCGGCATCATCGGCGCCGTCATGGTTATAGGCAGCATGGGAGCCTTGAGGTAACGCACGCTTATCCCGCACATGTATTATCGTGTATGTGTGGATCCGACTGCACTGTTCTCTGCTTTCCCCTCCATCCCAGACCTAAAGGAACCGACTCGCACGGCTCGTTGTCTCAGGACACGCTCAGACAGGTATTCATCCAAATTTAACACTCGCTTGAATTATTAAAGAAGATCATTCTAACAATCATTTATTTATCATCAGTGAGACAGAAAATTAATCCAGGGGCTAAAACAAAAAAAAAAAAAAAAAAGAAGAAAAAATTCATAAATGAACAAGAAAAGTCATTAATTTACAAAGAAAAGTAATTAATTTACAGAAATAACTCATAAATTACAAGAATAAAGTCAAATTTTTAATTCTTTATAAAGTATAGACTAAATTTATTATGTTGTTTCTTATAAATATACATGTTTTACTGTTGTAAATTTTTGGTTTTAAATGTCGTAAATATGCAAATTTAAAAAATGTCGGCTTACGAGAAAAAGTCAAATTTACGAGAAAAAAGTTACACATTTACAAGCAAAGTTGTAACTCACAAAGACAAAAATAGTCAAATTTTTAACTCTTTATATGGTATAGACTAAATTTATAATCTTTTTTCTTATAAATATACATGTTTTACAGTTGTACATTTTTGGTTTTAAATGTCGTAAATATCTAACTTTAAAACATGTCGGCTTACGAGAAGAAGCCATAAATGTACAAGAAAAATGGCATTAATTTAGAAAAAAAAGTAATAAATTTACCAAAAAAACATAAATTAACAAGAAAAAAACGCATAAATTAAAAAGATAAAAATCATTAATAAAAAAAAAATGCATAAGTAAAAAATTGAAAATAATGAATTAACAAGAAAAAGTCATACATTTTAATATTATTATTATGACATAGTCATATTCATATTTTTTTGGTGGCCTTAAAGTTCAGTCATAGAAAAAAAAGTTTAATTCTCAAAATAAGTAAGAAAAACAGAGAATACACACGTTTTCTCTTGTTATAAATGAAAAAAAATCACTGGTGAAAGTGCAGAATTTGTGCTGAAAAGATTTCTGAAAGTATTTGTTGATGACACGCCCTTTAAGATCATTCAGTTCATGTATTTATGCAGCAGCGTTCACACATGTCAAAGTGTTTACAGAGAAGCAGAAAACTACAAACGGAGCAAAAACAGAGCTAAAGGGTAAACTTTCTTTTCACTTGATTCCTTTCGGTGTTTGTTCATGTTGTGTTGATGCTGCAGGTGACGGCTCTGATGGAGCTGGTGAAGTCCAGCAGTGAGAGTTCTCCTGAAGCTGCAGCTCTGTTCTATGACGAACTGGCCAACCTGATCTGGAGCTCCACTCTGGACCCGCAGGTGCAGGTGAGCTGCAGACCTTCACGAGTCTTCCTCTGTAATTCACTCGTGTGCTTGTAGAAACCATCTCTCTCTATCAGGAAATGATTGGAAGTCGGGTCCTGGATGATTTCCAAGAGGATTTTGTGGTGGACCTTGGCCCGGATATAACCGGGTTAGTGTTGGATGTGTTCTAGCCCGGCCCATTTGGGCCACAGAGCATGAAATACACTTTTCATGTGTATTTCACTCTCTGAATAACAGATTTTTAAATATGTAGATAAGAAATCAGCAGCCGGCTGTCTAATGTTATGAGGATGCTGCTAATAAAGTTGTTCAAACAGTTATGATTATTGTATTTTCCGGAGTAGTGCTGCCACAAACCATTATTTTAATAGTCGATTAATCACCGATTATTTTTTCCGATTTGTCGATTAATCTGGTCATATTTGAAGTGTTGAAGCTTTATTCTAACTGAAAATAAAGACGATAGTTTATTAAACCTTCAATTAATCACGCAGCTTCTTTACTTCATTAGTTTATGGTCGACATAGTCACTGTTTGTGGGAGCCCATCTTAACCTTTATTAGCTTTAATAATTAGCTTTAACTAGTGCTGCCACAAACGATTATTTTAATAGTCGACTAATCATCGATTATTTTTTCCGATTAGTCGACTAATCTGTTCATGGCCAAAGTGGATGTAAAGACGCTGAAGTTGATAACCAGCTAAAATATTAGTTAAATGCCAAATTAGCCAAAAAATAAAAAAAGCCAAAGTTAGCCTAAATAGCTAGCATGCTGCTGAAATATTAGCTAAATTCCAAATTAGCCTTAAAAAAACGGAAAAATCCTATATTAGCCAAAACAGCTAGCATATAGCTGAAATATAAGCTAAACTCAAAAATTGCCTAAAAAAACTTAAAAAAGCTAAAGTTAGCCGAAATAGCTAGCATGCTGCTGAAATATTAGCTAAACTCCAAATTAGCCTTAAAAAAAATGGAAAAATCCTATATTAGCCAAAACAGCTAGCATATAGCTGAAATATAAGTTAAACTCAAAAGTTGCCTAAAAAACGTAAAAAAGCTAAAGTTAGCCTAAATAGCTAGCATACTGCTGAAATATTAGCTAAATTCCACATTAGCCTTAAAAAACGGAAAAATCCTATATTAGCCAAAAAGCTAGCATATAGCTGAAATATAAGCTAAACTCAAAAATTGCCTAAAATTAAAAAAAAGCTAAAGTTAGCCGAAATAGCTAGCATGCTGCTGAAATATTAGCTAAACTCCAAATTAGCCTTAAAAAAAATGGAAAATCCTATATTAGCCAAAACAGCTAGCATATAGCTGAAATATAAGTTAAACTCAAAAGTTGCCTAAAAAACGTAAAAAAGCTAAAGTTAGCCGAAATAGCTAGCATGCTGCTGAAATATTAGCTAAACTCCAAAATAGCCTAAAAAACCTTAATAAAAGCCAAAATATTCCAAAAAGCTAGCAGAATGCTAATATAACTTTTAACTTTACTACACTCTGACTTCATACAATATAAAGTAACGACTAATCGACTATTAAATTAGTTGTCGACTATTTTAATAGTCGATTAGTCATCGATTAGTCGACTAATCGTGGCAGCCCTAGCTTTAACCTAACTAGAAACAGATAATACTAGTGCGAATGCTGTAAGCTGAATTTGGCCGCAAGAGATGCTAGTGCTTGTAGCTGAAAATGCTGAAATTTATACCTTAAAACGCTGAAGTTGATTGCTGAAATCACTGAAGCTAATAGCTGAAAACGCTAAAGCTGATAGCCAGCTAAAATATTAGCCTAAAAAACGGAAAAAAGCCTAATAATAATAATAGTTAGCATTCAACTGAAATATTAGCTAACCTCCATAATAGCTAGAAAAAGCCTAAATTAGCCAAAATAGCTAGCATGTAGCCGAAATTTAAGCTAAACTTCAAAATAGCCAAAAAAAAAACCTTTAATAAATGCCAAAACAGTCCAAAAAGCTAGCATAACACCATTATAACTTTCAGCTTGACTACACTCTGACTCCATATAATATAAAGTAACGACTAATCGACTATTAAATTAGTCATCAACTAGTTTAATAGTCGATTAGTCGACTAATCGCGGCAGCCCTATTCCGGAGTATAAGTCGCAGGTTTTTTTCATAGTTTTGCCAGGGGTGCGACTTATACTCAGGTACGAGTTATTTATGTTTTTTTTAATATTTTTTAAAGACTTAAATAAGCTCATATATTTGTTGCCAGTAAACACCGGTTGTCCTTTAGCGGTTGTTTCCTCTAACAATCACTTGAGGGATTTGTATCTGAGAAGTATTTGCTACTGAGAGTGGCAGAGGAAGAGTCAAACATCCTCTTAAACTTTCATAATTTTCTTATACCGATAAAAAGATTACTATTGCTGTATTTATTTTGTATCTTCTCTGGGTTTGGCGGATTTGTTCTTAAACGTCAGACTTTTCCTTCCAAAAGTGCGACTTATTCTCCAGAGCGACTTCAATTTGATTTTCTTCTTCTTGATTTGACATTTTTTGCTCCTGCAACTTGTACTCGGGTGCGACTTATACTCCGGAAAATACGGTATATTTAGAACATACCAGTTTTGTTGACAGTTTTTAATTTGTCGCGCATTAAAAGTTGAGGTTGAAGTTATGAGAAAATCTGCGTCGTATTTTAATAGTTCCTAGTGTACAGACAAAGTTTGAAGCAGCTGCAGATATTTTACAAAGGAGGAAGAGAAGTTTTACCGTCAAACTGGAAGCTAAAAACTGCATTAAATGGATCCTGAAAGTTCGAGTTCCACTTCCACTGACTCCTCTCATCTGTTTGCTTTAGTTCTTTCCTTTTACCGACTCGTGTGATGTATAACCTGGATGAAGATGAGAGTCAGGGAGGCATCGCCATCAACCTGCTCCCCCTACTGGCCAAAGACGCACAGAGCAAAGGAGACGAGCTGACTCAAGTCAACAAGACTCAAAAGTCAGAACTATTTCGGATTGATTCTCCTTCTCTCTGTGAGGTTTCGATCTCTGAGTTTTTCTGCCTCTCTTGATAGGAGAGTTTCTCCTCTGTGTTTGTCTCCGTTTTTCCGCCTCCTGAGGCTGTGTGAGGAGAAGCGGCACCAGGGAGACCTGGAGGAGATCGACGCTCTCCTGGGTGAGGAGGACGACGGGGGCGTGGTTTTTTTTTTTGAATATTCTTTTTTATTGATTTTAACATATGATGAACAACAACAACAACAACAACCACTTAACCCCCGCCCCCACTGTAACTGCACCAGAATATTACAACAAAGAGCAAATTAGATCAAATAGTGTAAGATTAAAAAAAAAAAAGAGAAAAAAGGACCTCCATAAAGTTCACAATTGTACAGTAAAGGTTTGACAGAGCATACAGGTACACTAACGTCTCCATATAATATACAGTTTAGAAAAAATAGATGGCTAAATAAATATCCATATGGAGAAAAACCAACAGAAAATAAATAAATAAATAAAATAAAATTAGATAAATAAGAATAGTAATAATCTCGGGCAATAGAAACGTACTAAACAGCTAAGCTATTAGGCTTTTGTTTCTGATCAGGTCTAAAACAGTTGCCAGGTGTTATATAAATCTGAAATTATAACCCTGTATTGAGTATTTAAATTTGTTCAAGAGTTAAATATTGAAGAAGTCATTCATCCAGTGGTTAAATGTAGGTGGGGCTTTGTCCTTCCATTTCATGAGAATGAGGCGCCTGGCAAGAGAGTAACAAATGCAATGACACTTTTCCCTGATGAATGTAAATGAAGTTCAGGTGGTGTTACTCCAAAAATAGCCATAACTGCAGACGGTTCAATGTGGTTTTTAAAGCTGTAGATAATAGATTAAAGATTGATTTCCAAAAACACATTATAATTTAGGGCAGCTCCAAAACATGTGTGACAGAGAGCCAGGTTTCTGTTTGACAGCGATCACATCTGTCATCAATATCAGGTTTCATTTGGGCGAGTTTTACCTTTGACCAGTGTAAGCGGTGGACAATTTTAAACTGTATAACCTTGTGCCGTTGACAGATTGAAGATGAATGTATTTGTCGAGAGCAGATTGCCAGAGCTCATCTGAAATATTAAGACCCAGTTCCTCCTCCACTTATTTTTAACATCGTCAGAGGTTTCAGATTCTCTTTAGTCAATAAAGAATATAATTTACCAATAGTCCTCTTTAAACCAGGGGGGTGCTTTTAATATTTTGTCTAGGAGAGTTTCTGGTGGCAAGATTGGGAAGCTTTAAAAGAGGATGAGACAAAACTGCGTATTTGTAGAAATCTAAAGAAGTGTGATCTGGGATCCTAAAGTGTGTTTTCAGATACTCAAAAGATGTGAAAGTTCCTTTTACATACATGTCTTTGACCATCTTCACTCCAAGATCTCCCCAAACTTTAAGGTGTTATCCGTAACGGAGGGCGCAAACATATCATTTTTGACTAATGGTGCATATTTTATAAAATCGTTAAAGAGAAGGCAAGTCGAAACTGACACCATATCTTAAGGACTGCTTTACAACTGGGTTGTTACTATATGAAGACAGAGATTCCAACATAGGAAGTCTGGAACAGGCTAAAGCATGAAGTGATACTGATGAACAGGATGCATGTTCGATTTGTAGCCATTTTGGACCGCAGTCGCCTTCCGACAAGTGGATCCAATACAGCACATGTCTAATATTAGCAGACCAATAATAATATTGAAAATTGGGGAGAGCAAGACCACCATGTAGGCGGTGTTTGTATGGGGGCGTGTTTTTGTTGCTGCTTTAGGTCGCCTCATCTCTGCGTTTGCTGCGTGAGCAGGGTGCCCCCTCATCCTGACAGACATGGACGCGGTGGATAAAGTCCAGAGCCTGTCGAAAGCCGAGCGGGAGTTCCTCTGCGCTCTGCTCTTCCACGCCATCAACTGGTTCCGAGAGGTAACTGCAGGGAGCACGCTGTCCATTACAGCCAACAGGACTGAAGCCGTTTTCTCCCGCAGGTTGTGAACGCTTTCTGTAAACAGACGGAGACTGAGATGAAGATGAAAGTCATGACTCGACTGCAGAACATCACCTACCTGCAGACGCTGCTGGAAAAGGCTTTGGCAGGTCTGTTTTCAGCCCAGAGCCCAAAACCCGTCATTAAAGTCTCCTAGTTTTCCTGATGATCTTCCTTTGTCGAGTAGAAACTCCAGGTTTTGTTCCACCTGCTTCTAACTTTGATGGAGAATCCTCGGACAGGCTGGCTTCATCCTCGGCTGTTCCCGCTCTCAAGACAAAGAAAGGTGGTTGGATCCAACCAATCTATATGATACTTTATGATGTGTAGAGTAGAGCTGCCACGATTAGTCGACTATTTAAAAAGTCAACAATTGATTTAATAAACCATTAGTTGTTATTTTATATCCTATGAAGTCACAGTGTAGTAAAGTTGTGAGCATTAAGCACAAAAAAATGCACCTTTTTGGTGTGAATGCTTATTAAGCATTCACAGTAAAGTGATTCTCCTGCTACTTTTGCCACGTAAAAACTCAATCACACTTTCAGGGATTTCAGCAATCTTTTATCAAAACATTCAACTTGTTCAGAACATTACTGCTTGTATTTTTAGTGTTAATAAACTTTATAGTTTTTGAAATATTGATCAAAACACGCCCCATAAGAAATAAATGAAGAAGTCTGAAAATTTAAAGATTTTGACGAGATTAGCAACAAGTCTTTAAAAATATTCTTGGGCTATGTTTTGACATTTTTATAGTAATTTCCCCCCCAAAAATTGAAGTTTAGCTAGTATTTATGCAACATGCTAACCTTTTATTTTTTTTTTTTTTTTTTTTTTTTTTTTTGCTAATTTGTCATCTACTGATGTCTTTATGAGATAATTTAGATTTTAAGTAATATTTTAGCAACATGTTAACGTTTTTTTTAATGACCAATTTGTTCTCTACTGAGGTCTTTATATGATAATTTAGAGTTAAGGTAACACTTTAGCAACACGCTAGTGGTTGTTTTTGGCCAATTTGTTTTCTACTAAGGTCTATATAGGCTAATTTAGAGTTAAGATAATACTTTAGCAACATGCTAGCGTCTTTTTTTTTTTTTTTTTTTTTTTTTTTTTTTTTTGGCCAATTGTTATCTACTAAGGCTTTATAGGCTAATTTAGGAATTAAGCTAATACTTTAGCAACATGCTAGCGTCTTTTTTTTTTTTTTTTTTTTTTTGGGCCAATTTGTTATCTACTGAG
This sequence comes from Oryzias javanicus, assembly GCA_003999625.1. Classification (NCBI taxonomy): domain Eukaryota; kingdom Metazoa; phylum Chordata; class Actinopteri; order Beloniformes; family Adrianichthyidae; genus Oryzias; species Oryzias javanicus. Next base: position 35,378,666 of record CM012441.1, read on the forward strand.
GTCTTTATATGAAAATTTAGAGTTAAGCTAATACTTTAGCAACATGCTAGCGTCTTTTTTTGGGCCAATTTGTTATCTACTGAGGTCTTTATAGGCTAATTTACAGTTAAGCTAATACTTTAGCAACATGCTAGCGTCTTTTTTGGGCCAATTTGTTATCTACTGTGGTCTTTATGGGCTAATTTATAGTTAAGCTAATACTTTAGCAACATGCTAGCGTCTTTTTTTTGGGCCAATTTGTTGTCAACTGAGGTTTTTATAGGCTAATTTAGAGTTAAGCTAATACTTTAGCAACATGCTAGTGGTTGTTTTTGGCCAATTTGTTATCTACTAAGGTCTTTATAGGCTAATTTAGAATTAAGCTAATACTTTAGCAACATGCTAGCGTCTTTTTTGGGCCAATTTGTTATCTACTGAGGTCTTTATATGATAATTTAGAGTTAAGCTAATACTTTAGCAACATGCTAGCGGCGTCTTTTTGGGCCAATTTGTTATCTACTGAGGTCTTTATAGGCTAATTTACAGTTAAGCTAATACTTTAGCAACATGCTAGCGTCTTTTTGGGCCAATTTGTTATCTACTGTGGTCTTTATGGGCTAATTTATAGTTAAGCTAATACTTTAGCAACATGCTAGCGTCTTTTTTTTGGGCCAATTTGTTGTCAACTGAGGTTTTTATAGGCTAATTTAGAATTAAGCTAATATTTTAGCAACATGCTGACGTTTTTTGATAATTTATTTTAATGAGGAATTTTAGGCTTTTTTGGAGGTTAGCTAGTATTTAAGCAACAAGCTAGCTTTTTTGGCTAATTTGTTATCTACTAAGGGTTTTTGGGGTAATTTTGAGTTTAGCTCATATTTTAGCAACACATGAAATATTATTGCAAAATTGGCACATATTAGGAATTTTAAAGTTATTTTACTACAAATTTTTCAGAAATTGAGGTTAACTTCAGCACTCTTTCTTTAATTAAATTTCCAATCTTGGAAATAGCTTTTGCATTTTCAGCAATTAAAATCAATTGCGTCACCATTTCAGCCTCTTCAGCATAAAGCATTCACACTAGCATTATCCCAGGTAAATTAATGCAACTTTTCTAGTTATAATTAAAACAGTGAGACCAATAATTTTTCTTCTGTGAAAAATTGTGCATTTTTTCAGATGTCGACTTAATTTGATTTAATTTTGTTTTAATACAAGAAATTAATGAAGGACAGAAGCTTCATGATTCAATAAAATTCTAATAAACTATCTTAATTGTTTTTATTTTTACTTAGTTCAAAGCTATTGATGGTAAAGATGTGTGCTTTACATCCACTTTGTGCAAGACCTGATTAGTCGACGAATTAGAAAAAATAATTGGTGATTAGTTGACTATTAATATAATCGTTTGTGGCAGCACTAGTGTGTGGAGCTTTATGATAAAATATATAATATGAGATTAATTTTTGTTTTAGACGGCGGGGGAAAAAAGAGGAAAGCTGCAGCGAGAAGTTCCTCTGAAGGCAGTTCTCAGCCCGCTGAGGCGACTGAAGCAGATGAAACTCAGCAGGTAGACCCCCACACCACCTCCACTCAGAGAAACCAGAATCTGAAAGTTTGGTTCTGTTTGTTCTGAAGGAGCAGCCTGTGAAGGAGAAGGAAAAGGACGTGTCTCCGGGGGTCAGTTTGTCGGTCTTCAGGCCGTTTTTCAGGGAGCTGGACCTGGAGGTTCTGAGTGTTCTGCAGTCCGGGTTGCTGTCTCGCTCCCTGCTGGACTCGGAGCTTCACACGAAGGTAGAATCAAAGTTGTGCTGTGGGGTAGTGAGTCCATCTGAACACGATGACGTGTGTTCCTGAGGTGCGGGAAGAGGTTCTGCTGGGCCCCGCTGAGCTGGTTTTCCTGCTGGAGGATCTGCTTCACAAACTGGAGTTCAGTCTAACAGCCGCCCCCACCAAGAGGGCTCCGTTCCTGAAGGTACAAACTATGTTCTGGAACATTTACAGCTGAGGTCTAATGAACTTTACATTCAACCAGGGATGTCACCAATCAGCCACGCCACGGTTCGATTCACAGTTTTAAAGTCACAATTTTGATTTTTTTCCAACACAACGAATTAAAGGTATTTTAAGGCCAAGTATTTTTTCTTTTTTTGTTTTCCTACTAGAAGAAAGGATTCTAAACAAATAAAAAATTATGCATAATGCTTAAATGATCACAAATCCTTTCATTCTTGCTCCATGTGACGGACCGCTCCACACCCCCCACCAGCCTCTGTGCGCACTCACAGCGAGCCTGCATGAACAAATGTCATCTGCTCTGCATTTCTAAATTTAGGCACAAGCAGAGAAAAATGATTTTCTAATTTTCTTCAACGATGAATATGATGTTGATGAGTTTGAATCGTTGACGAAGAATCGTTACTTTTAACTAAGGATGCATTGATTCATTTTCCCAACAATTTGGTTCAAACCTCAATTTTTTTAACGCCACATTTTTTCTTCAGTTTAATATTTAAACTGTTACAAAAACTAAAAGTCTCATCTATGTAAAGGAATTGTTTGAATCCATGTAAAATTCTGTCACACATTGTTTAAAAAAACAAACAAAAAAACAAAAACTTCAGTTAAAAATAAGCTATTAATTCAAAAAAAATACTTTAATTTTAAACTTGAGAAAAAACTTTTTAGTTGTCTAAGCACCACTAAGCGTGATGTAATAGAATAAAACAATACTAAATACTAGGACTGCCACGATTAGTCGACTAATTTAATAGTCGATTAGTCGTCACTTTATATTGTATGAAGTCAGAGTGTAGTGAAGTTAAAAGTTATAATAGCATTCTGCAGCTTTTTGGAATATTTTGGAATTTAATAAGTTTCTTTGGCCTTTTATGGAGTTTAGCTAATATTTAATCTACATGCTAGCTGTTTTGGCTAACTTAAGGTTTTTTAAAAATTTTTTTAAGCTGTTTTTGAGTTTAACTAATATTTCAGCGACATAGCTATTTTGGTTAATTTAGGATTTTTCTGTTTTTTTAGGCTAATTTTGAGTTTAGCTTATATTTCAGCAGCATGCTAGCTATTTAGGCTAACTTTGGCTCTTTTTATTTTTTGGCTAATTTGGCATTTAACTAATATTTTAGCTGGTTATCAACTTCAGCGTCTTTACATCCAGTTTCCTCATGACCCGATTAGTCGACTAATCGGAAAAATTAATCAGTGATTAGTCAACTATTAAAATAATCGTTTGTGGCAGCCCTACTAAATACTTTTACATTTGATTTAACATTTTCATCAAAGACACACTTAGGGATTCACTTTCTCCACAATTCGGCTTAATGGTAATTCAGTTTTAAAGGGTAACCAAATAATACATCAATTTATTTGGACTTTTGCCAAATTTTTGACAGTTTATTTTTCTTCATCGAGACAGTAATAAACAGATCTTTTAGCTACCTCAAGCTAACCTCACAGTCAGACCACACCTCCCCTCTCAGCCCACCTTTTTTTTTTTTTCCTTTTTCATATCTGAGCTGAGAGTGAGTCATCCTTCAACCTTCCTGTTGTGTTACGCTTTAAACAGACTATTGTGGCATCCCTAGTTTTAAGAGTCAAATATTTTCTTCCAGTCAATTCCAAACCTCATTCTGTGTGTTCTCGTCCAGCCGAAGGCCGACAGGAGCGTCGGCTTCTCTCACCTGCAGCAGCGGAGCTCCAAAGATGTCGCCTCCTATTGCGTCCAGCTGCTGCCCGCCCTCTGCACTCACCTGGAGAACTGCCACAACCATTTCCAGGTACAAAGCCATTGGAGGATGGGAAGCCTGAACTCTTCTCCGACCTCTGACGGTAACTGCTGTGTGTTTACAGGCTCTGCTGTCAGAAAACAACGGCTGTGTTGACGGGCCTGCGACTGACATGCAGGAGTATCGGTTGATGTCGGCGAGCTACCAGCTGCTCCTGCAGGTCCTGAACACCATCTTCAGCTGGTGAGACTGATGTCTGAGGAAATCTTCTAAAAACCTGATGAAACTCATGTTTTTAGCATGTTTTAGGGTTGTTTTGGAGGACCTATAAAAACAAAATTCCATTTCTCAGTGGTTTTTAATCTATTTGTTGTGAATCAGAAGCAGATGAAAAAATACTGCTTGAAAAGATTCTCGGTGTGAAGCTACAACCGGCATTCTGACAAATAGATCCATGAACGTCTTCAACCCCGAATTAGCTCTTAAAACTTCAGTAGATGCCAAATTCTCCAAAAGGCTAGCACATTGCTAAAATCTTATCTTAACTCCAAATTAGCTCAAAAATCCTCAATAGATACCAAATCAGCCAAAAAAAGCTAGCACACAATGCTAAAATACTAGCTTAACTCACAATTAGCTGTTAAAATCCCAGTAGATGCTAAATTAGCTAAAAAGCTAGCTTGTTGCTTTAATACTTACTACAATGTCTCAGTAAACTGAATTAGTCATAAATGTTAGCATGTTGCGAAAATGTTAGCTTAACTGGAAATTAGCCTATAAAGACTTCAGTTGATAACAAATTTGCCAAAAAATTATTAGGTAAACTCAATTTTTTGGGGATAAATTACTGTAAAAAATTCAAACCATAGCCCATGAATTTTTTCAAAGACTTGTTGCTAATCTTAAAATCTTTAATTTCAGATTTTCAGATTAAATTTTTATTTTTTTGATTTTTATTACTTTTACTCTTATTTTAAAAAACTATCAAGTTTATGAACACTAGAAATACAAGTAGTAATGTCCAAGATTGCTAAAATCCATCAAAGTGTGATTGAGTTTTTACGTGGCAAAAGACGTACGGAAAGGAGCAGGAGAATAACTTAAAAAAAAAGCTAAAAAATCCTCAGTAGATACCAAATCAGCCAAAAAAGCTAGCACACAATGCTAAACTACTAGCTTAACTCACAATTAGCTGTTAAAATCTCAGTAGATGCTAAATTAGCTAAAAAGCTAGCTTGTTGTTTTAATACTTGCTAAAATTTCTCTGTAAACTGAATTAGTCATAAATATTAGCATGTTGCTAAAATGTTAGCTTAACTGTAAATTAGCCTATAAAGACCTCAGTTGATAACAAATTAACCAAAAAAAATTGTTTGCATATTGCTAAAATATTGTCTAAATTCTAAATTAGCCTACAAAGACCTCAGTTGATAACAAATTTGCCAAAAAATGTTAGCATGTTGCTAAAATATTAGGTAAACTCAATTTTTTGGGGATAAATTACTGTAAAAAATTCAAACCATAGCCCATGAATGTTTTCAAAGACTTGTTGCTAATCTCAAAATCTTTAAATTTTCAGATTTTCAGATCAATTTATTTCCTATGCAGCGTGTTTTGCTCTATATTTAAAAAAAGCTATCAAGTTTATGAACACTAGAAATACAAGTAGTAATGTCCAAGATTGCTAAAATCCCTCAAAGTGTGATTGAGTTTTTACGTGGCAAAAGACGTACGGAAAGGAGCAGGAGAATCACTTAAAAAAAAAGCTAAAAAATCCTCAGTAAATACCAAATCAGCCAGATAAAGCTAGCACAATTCTAACTCAGAATTAACTGTTTAAATCTCAGTATATGCTAAATCGGACAAAAAGCTAGCGTGTTACTAAAATATAATCTTAGATTATCTCCAAATTAGCTAAAAAATCCTCAGTAGATACCAAATCAGCCAAAAAAAAGCTAGCACAATGCTAAACTACTAGCTTAACTCACAATTAGCTGTTAAAATCTCAGTAGATGCTAAATTAGCTAAAAAGCTAGCTCGTTGTTTTAATACTTGCTAAAATTTCTTAGTAAACTGAATTAGTCATAAATATTAGCATGTTGCTAAAATGTTAGCTTAACTGTAAATTAGCCTATAAAGACCTCAGTTGATAACAAATTAACCAAAAAAAATAGTTTGCATATTGCTAAAATATTGGCTAAATTCTAAATTAGCCTACAAAGACCTCAGTTGATAACAAATTTGCCAAAAAAATGTTAGCATGTTGCTAAAATACTCACACACAAAAAAAGCTCAAAAATCATCAGTTGATACCAAATCAGCCAGAAAAGGCTAGCACAATGCTTAAATACTATCTTAACGCAGAATTAGCTGTTAAAATGCTAAATTAGCCAAAAAACTAGCTTATTGCTAAAAGATTAGCTGACCTCCAGATTGGCTCTTAAAACCTCTGCAGATACCAAATTAATCAAAAAAGCTAGCACAATGTCAAAATACAATCTTAACTCAGAATTAGCTGTTTAAATCTCAGTATATGCTAAATCGGACAAAAAGCTAGCGTGTTACTAAAATATAATCTTAGATTATCTCCAAATTAGCTAAAAAATCCTCAGTAGATACCAAATCAGCCAAAAAAAGCTAGCACAATGCTAAACTACTAGCTTAACTCACAATTAGCTGTTAAAATCTCAGTAGATGCTAAATTAGCTAAAAAGCTAGCTCGTTGTTTTAATACTTGCTAAAATTTCTTAGTAAACTGAATTAGTCATAAATATTAGCATGTTGCTAAAATGTTAGCTTAACTGTAAATTAGCCTATAAAGACCTCAGTTGATAACAAATTAACCAAAAAAAATAGTTTGCATATTGCTAAAATATTGGCTAAATTCTAAATTAGCCTACAAAGACCTCAGTTGATAACAAATTTGCCAAAAAAATGTTAGCATGTTGCTAAAATACTCACACACAAAAAAAGCTCAAAAATCATCAGTTGATACCAAATCAGCCAGAAAAGGCTAGCACAATGCTTAAATACTATCTTAACGCAGAATTAGCTGTTAAAATGCTAAATTAGCCAAAAAACTAGCTTATTGCTAAAAGATTAGCTGACCTCCAGATTGGCTTTGCTAGACACCATTGCTGCTTAAACTCTGTACACAAATTATCAAAAAAGCTAGCACAATGTCAAAATACAATCTTAACTCAGAATTAACTGTTTAAATCTCAGTATATGCTAAAAAAAGCTATGTTGCTAAAATATTAGCTTAATCGCCACACAAATAGATCCATAAACATCTTTGTTTTCTTCATTTGAGCTGAAATCTGGATCCAAACTGTACGACCGGATAGCTCCAATTTTGTTGTCACATGAATGTTATCTAATCAAGAGATAGTGTAAAGAAAGGGATCATGGGAAATGAGTGCAGGTTTACTCTTCATCAACGGTTCACCCACAACACAGAGGTGAATTTCTAATGAACTCCTGCCGCTCTGCAGAAACTATGTTCTAGAAAACGACTGTTTTTTTTGTTGCTTCATAATCATAATTAAGATACCTCTGGGAAGAATTTTACAAAAGATCAAAAGATGATCGGATTGAGACTTGAAGTTGTGGAATTGCTGATAGACTTGTTTAATTCAATTTAATTCAAATGTGAGTATTTTTACTTGCATAGTATTTATTGTAACCCTAAAACAATTTATTCACTCATATTTTTACAAGTATTAGTAGAATATTGTGTAGTATACAGAGTAGTATTGTAAATTGTGTCATATTGTGCCTGTTTCTTCTGGTGCCAGTGACTCGCATTTGTCTACTACACTGTTTTTGTTTGTGTTGACATCTTCAGGTCTGGGTTCAGTCAGGCCGGACACAGGAACTTACTGAAGAAAGCTCTCTGCGTTTTGGCTGAACGTCTCAAAGAAGGAGATGCTGATCTGACGCTGGAGCAGTTTGTGAAGTGAGCAGTGACGTCCAAGAACTGCATGAGAACAAAATTCAGAGATCCTTTATATTTGACAGATCAAATGTTGGGTTCAAGTCTTCTGTTATCTTCAGTCTTTGTTTTGTGACGGTAGAGATGATACTATGGCTGCCACGATTAGTCGACTAATCGACTATTAAAATAGTCGACGACTAATTTAATATTTGATTAGTCGTTACTTTCTAGTAAATGGAGTCAAAGTGTAGTGAAGTTAAAAGTTATAAAATTCTGCGAGCCTATTGGACGATTTTGGCATTTATTAAGGTTTTTTGGGCTATTTTGGAGCTGAGCTAATATTTCAGCCGCATGCTAATTATTTTGGCTAACTTACGCTTTGTTCTGTTTTTTAGGCTATTTTAGAGTTTGGCTAATATTTGAGCTGCATGCTAATTGTTCTGGTTAACGTACACTTTTTTCCGTTTTTAAGGCTATTTAGGAGTTTATCAAATATTTCAGCTACATGCTAACTGTTTTGGCTAACTTACACTTTTTTTTCAATTTTTTAAGGCTATTTTAGAGTTTAGCAAAATTTCAGCTACATGCTAGCTGTTTTGGATAAGTCAGGCTTTTGTTTAGCTTTTGAGGCTTTTTTGGAGCTTAGCTAATATTTCAGCTGCATGCTAATTATTTTCGCTAACTTACGCTTTGTTCTGTTTTTTAGGCTATTTTAGAGTTTGGTTAATATTTGAGCTGCATTCTAGCTGTTTTGGCAAAAAATAGGAATTTTTAAGTTTTTTTGGCTATTTTAGAATTTAGCTAATATTTCAGCTACATGCTAGCTGTTTTGGCTAATTCAGGCTTTTGTTTAGGCTTGTTGAGGCTTTTTTGGAGCTTAGCTAACATTTCAGCTGCATGCTAATTATTTTTGGCTAACTTAAGCTTTTTTCTATTTTTTAGGCTATTTTAGAGTTCAGCTGTTTGAGTTGCATGCTAGTTGTCTTGGCTAAAATAGGAATTTTTCCAGGTTTTTTTTTAACGTTATTTTGGAGTTTAGCTAATATTTCAGCTGCTAATTGTTCTGGCTAACGTACACTTTTTTCTGTTTTTTAGGCTATTTTGGAGTTTAGCTAATATTTCAGCTGCATGCTAATTGTTCTGGCTAACGTACACTTTTTTCTGTTTTTTAGGCTATTTTGGAGTTTAGCTAATATTTCAGCTGCATGCTAATTGTTCTGGCTAACGTACACTTTTTTCTGTTTTTAGGCTATTTTGGAGTTTAGCTAATATTTCAGCTGCATGCTAATTGTTCTTGCTAACGTACACTTTTTTCTGTTTTTTTAAGGCTATTTAGGAGTTTATCAAATATTTCAGCTACATGCTAGCTGTTTTGGCTAATTACACTTTTTTTTTCAATTTTTTTAGGCTATTTTAGAGTTTAGCAAATATTTCAGCTACATGCTAGCTGTTTTGGATAAGTCAGGCTTTTGTTTACCTTTTGAGGCTTTTTTGGAGCTTAGCTAACATTTCAGCCGTATGCTAATTATTTTGGCTAACTGACGCTTTGTTCTATTTTTTAGGCTATTTTAGAGTTCAGCTAATGTTTGAGTTGCACGCTAGTTGTCTTGTCTAAAATAGGAATTTTTCCAGGTTCTTTTTTTTTTAAACGTTATTTTGGAGTTTAGCTAATATTTCAGCTACATGCTAGCTGTTTTGGCTAATTTTAGGCTTTTATTTAGCTGTTGAGGCTGTGTTGGAGTTTTGCTAACAATTCAGCTACATGCTAACTGTTTTGGCTAACTTGCGCTTTTTTTTAAAATTTTTTGTCTATTTTAGAGTTTGGCTAATATTTCAGCTACATGCTAGCTTTTTAGGCTAATTTCATATGTAACTATCAATTTCAGCATCTTCAGCGGTCAAATTCGGCTTACAGCATTCTTAATAGCATTATCGCAGGTAATGCTATATATCTAGTTTTTAGATAGTTTAAAGCTAAAGATGGTTAACATGTTTGCTTTACATCCAGTTTGCGCATGACTCGATTAGTCGACTAATCAGATAAAATAATCAGTGATCAATCGACTATTAAAATAATCGTTTGTGGCAGCCCTAGCTGATACTTTGTTGTTGTTTTTGTCTTCAGGCAGAGTTTTGAATACCTGCTGAATTTCCGCAGCACAATGCCGAGCCTCAACACGGCTCTGTGTCTCTCCCAGCTTCTGTCCACCGTGTCCGAAAAGGGAGGAAACGCTGCTGCTCACAGAGATCAGACCGGTCAAACTGATATGTTACTCTCTGGTTTATTTAGCGTCCTGTAAAGCACCAGGATAAAAAACTGAATGATGTCTTTTTTTCCCTCCTGTTTTTGTCTCAACCCCTTACAGCTTCCCTCGCACGCCACTTCCTGAACCAAGTCTGGGTTACAGCCAGTGGAGAGAGAGAGCGAGGGAACAAATTCAATGAGGCACTGCACACGCTCCTTACGTGAGTCGATGTTTGAGTGAAATCAAATACAAACTCATGTTCACTGTAAATGTATCCAAACTAAAATACAAACTGCTTTCCACTGAAAGTTTTTGGAAGGCTTAGGAGATGCTGGTTGGAAGACCTCAAGAACCAGGATTTAGAGATGTATGTCAGGGTTTGACCATGCAATGCTCTAAAACAGAGGTCTGCAACCTTTCATAACAAGGAACCATTTGGTCCAGTTTCTAACAGACCAGAACCACCAAATCTCACTTAATCTTTTAGAAAATACACTTTTTTTTATGTGGCCATTTAGCTATTCCTTTAGAAAATGTAGCTTACAATAACTAATATTTACAATAACTGAATTTAAAAAGTTTGATATTTTTCTAAAAAAAACTTAATAAATAAAAGTTTTTAATAAATGTTTTCACTTTTGAAAGCAGAAAATAAATTCTTTTCAAAATAAAATACACTCTGAGTCAAATAAGATCCTCCTGCTGCAGCAGATTTTGAAAAAAAATTCAAGAAAACCAAGTCAAACGTGACATTTTATTTCATTATGACAACAACTAGATTCTATATCTTAGAATGTGTAAAACTCAACAAACTAATTTGATATTTATTAAAACTGTTGGCCCGTTCCGTTAAAGCCAAAGAGCCAAATTGACGGGTAAAAGAGCCACATGTGGCTCTGGAGCCTAAGGTTGCAGACCCCTGATCTAAAAGTAAAAGTTTTAAATCAATTTGTAATTTCATAGACAAGCAAAGTAAGGCAGACAGCTGAGGACGTTTTAGGGAACGTTTCCTAGAACGGATAAATGGAGAGTTTACCTAAATAATGAGAATGAATTGCTTCGAATTGAACAATTGAATTTTGCTGCCCTCTTCAGATGATAAAAACATCTGTCTCGAGTGCCCTTCCATAGACTTATCAGACAACACTCCGAAGTTTCTGAGACTCGACAGGACAGAAGAAAAATCATCATCTCCGTTCTCTAGGTGTTGAAGTGTAAATGGTTATTACCCAGCCATGTTTTAATCCCAGTTAAACATTCCAACAGATTTTATAGTTTATGATCATTGTCTGGGAAAGAACAGTAAAGCTGAGTATCATCCGCATAGAAATGATTCTAAATGAAATAGGGCCAAGTACAGAACCGTGGGGAACACCACAAGATCATTTAAATATATTAAAATCAGAACTTACAGTTTATTTTATCACATCACCAATATTTTAGAAACCACTTTTTTCCTTATTTGCTGCTTTCCTTCAAAGTCTAAACAACAAACTGATGAAAAAGTCTGAGTCTTCAGCACTATGAAGCAGCTCAGAATTTCAATTCTGTCTGTTTAATGCCAAACATGAACTTCTCTTTCAGAGTTTAATCTAACATTCCTGAATCTGAACATTTAGATGAACAACATATGTTTTTTTTTTCTCCATGTACCACCTGTGTTGTACATGAAACGACACAACCTGTTGTCTGGCGCAGCATTTATCTGGAGCAGGTGGATGATATCCTGAAGGTCGTGGAAGAAATAGCAGGAGAAGGAATCTCTGAGCTTCTCAATGTGTCGAAGGACGAGAGCTCTGCATCCTGGCCAACTCTTAACAGGTTTGAGCTCAGTTTCCAACTTCCAACCTCAAGTCATTTTTGCTCTTTAAATTATTGCCTTTATAGCATTTTAGAATAGAACAGCAGAACTTGAGAACATAGAATTAATTAAAAACATAGATCTTGTTAAAATGTTAGCTTAACCTACAATTAGCCCAAAAAAACCTCAGTAGATGATAAAATTAGGAGATAAGAGCTAAAATACTATCTTATTCCAGAATTAGCTCAAAAAACCTCAGTAACTTTAACAAAAAACCAACACATTGCTAAAATATTCTTAACACTAAATTAACTAAAAAATCCTCAGTTGACACCAAGTTAGCAAAAACAAAGTTAGCACAATGCTAAAATATTAGCTTAACAAATAATTAGCTGTTAAGATCTCAGTAAATGCTAAATTAGGGAAAAAGCTAGCAGGTTGCTAAAATATTAGCTTAACTCCAAATTAACTCAAAAATCCTCAGTAGATGCCAAATTAAAAAAAAAAAACTAACATGTTGCTAAAATATTATCTTAACTCAAGATTGACTCAAAAATCTCGGTAGATGCCAAATAACTAGCACGTTTGCTGAAATATTAGCTTCCAAATTATTTAAAAAAAATATCACATCTCTAAAATGTTACCTCAGTTTTAAAACTTCAGTAAAAGCCAAATTAGCTCAAAAGCTAGCACGTTGCTAAAATATTAACTTAACAAAGAATTAGCTGTTAAAATCTCAGTAAATGCTAAATTAGGAAAAAAGCTAGAAGGTTGCTAAAATATTAGCTTAAATACAAATTAACTCAAAAATCCTCAGTAGACACGAAATTTAACAAAAAAAAAACTAACACGTTGCTAAAATACTAGCTTAACTCAAGATTGATTCAAAAAACCTCAGAAGATGCCAAATTAGCCAAAAATCTAGCACATTGCTAAAATATTAGCTTAATTTAGAATTAGCTGTTAAAATCTCAGTAGATGCTAAATTAGCAAAATAACTAGCACGTTGCTGAAATATTAGCTTCTAAATTATTTTAAAAAAATATCACATCTCTAAAATGTTAACTCAGAATTGAGTTTTAAAACTTCAGTAAAAGCCAAATTAGCCCAAAAGCTAGCACTTTGCGCAAATATTAGCTCAACTCCAAATTGGCCCAAAAAAACCTCAGTAGATGCCAAATTAGCGGGAAAAAAAAGCTAGCACAATGCTAAAATACTAGCTTAACATAGAATTAGCCCCCAAAAAAGCTCTTGTAGATGCTAAATTAGCCCAAAATGCTAGCACATTGCTAAAATGCTAGCTTAACTCAGAATTATATATAAGTATATGGATTTTTTTCATGTGCATTTCCTGTTTTTCTTATTCTTGTGATTTTTTCTTTGTTGAGCCAAAGTGAGTTGAAAGGCTGGAGTAAGCATTATTTAAATTAGTAAAGAGGGTGGGATTAAATACGTTTTCTTTTACTTCTTCCCACTATATCATGTTTGTACTTGTTGCTTTTTTTGGTTACTCTGTTGTTGTCTGTTATGACTGTTTTTATTGTTTTAAATAGTGTTCAAAATACACTGTAAAACTGAAACTAATCAGTTCTGTAGATGCTGAATTATCCAAAAATCTTTGCACCATGCTAAAATACTAGCTTAACTGAGAATTAGCCTCCAAAAAACTTGTTTAAATTATAGAAAAAATAAACTTGCACATTGCAAAATTGTTAGCTTAACTCAGAATTAGCCTCTGAAGAAGATTGTTGAAAACTCAATCTTCTACAAAGATAAGACGAGATGGTTGTTGATTCTGTAATGTTAAATAAAGAGTCTGCTGCTGAAGCAGCTCCGCTCTCACATGTGCTGGATGAGAACTGTTGTTTCCACTCCTTCATCCTTCTCTGCAGGCAGACCTTCCTCGTGTTCTACAGAGTGATGCTGGCAGAGCTGGAGAAAGCCGTCAGGAAAATTCCTGCAGGAAAACCGAGCGACGACTCTGAGGTCAGCCACAAACTAACCGAACGAAACATTCTGACATTTCCCCGACGAGTCAGAACACGGTCTGCGTGTCCGTCCTTCAGGCTCAGAGTGAGAAGCTGTTGACGTGGAGCCTGGCAGTCAGAGATTTTCACATCCTGGTAAACCTAGTGAAGGTAGGTTTGGCTTTCCACTTCAACTGTTTGCTTAACCCAAAGGTCAGCAACCTGCGGCTCCAGATCCACATGCGGCTCTTTCATCTCTCAATAAAAAATTGTAAATTTAAAAAAATTGGAGATTAGCTATTTTTTTTTTTTAGCAACATACTATCGTTTTTGGCAGCATGGCTAACGTTTTCCGGCTAAGTTTTCTGAGAAATTTTATGTTAGTTTTGGAGTTTAGCTAACATTTTAGTAAAATGCTAATGTTTTCAGCTAATTTGTTATCTACTGAAATTTTTTGGGCTAATTTAGAATTTAGCTTCTATTTTAGCAACATGCTAAGTTAGTTTTCTGAGGAATTTTAGGCTATTTTGGAGTTCAGCTAGTAATTAAACAACAAGCTAGCTTTTTTTGGCGGATTTGGCCTCTAATTAGTTTTTTTTATGTTAATTTGGAGTTTAGCTAGTATTTAAAAAATATGCTAAATTTTTTGCTAATTTATTATCTAATGGGGTTTTAGGCTAATTTAGAATTTAGCTTCTATTTTAGCAACATGCTAACGTTTTTGGCTAAGTTTTCTGACAAATGTTATGCTAGTTTGGAGTTTAGCTAACATTTTAGTAAAATGTTTATGTTTTCAGCTAATTTGTTATCTACTGAAATTTTTTGGGCTAATTTAGAATTTAGCTTCTATTTTAGCAACATGCTAACGTTTTTGACTAAGTTAGTTTTCTAAGGAATTTTAGGCTATTTTGGAGTTCAGCTAGTAATTAAGCAACAAGCTAGCTTTTATTGGCGGATTTGGCCTCTAATTAGTTTTTATGCTAATTTGGAGTTTAGCTAATATTTTAGCAATATGCTAACATTTTTAGCTAATTTATTATCTACTGGGGGTTTTAGGCTAATTTTGAGTTTAGCTTTTATTTCAGCAACATGCTAAAATTTTTGGTTGATTTAATTTACAGAGAAATGGGATGCTAATTTGAAGTTTAGCTAGTGATTAAGCAACGAGCTAAAGTTAAAAACGTAAAAAAAATACCTTTTTGAGAGATGCTAGTTTCTCTTTTTATACATTTTTTTTGCTTTTGTTCGTGCCAAAAATAGACATTATTCACATTTATTTAAAAAAAAACAAAAAGAAGGTTATGAATGCAAATCCAAATTTCGTAAGTCAATGCGGCTCCTTCTAGGTTCTGATCAGTAGAAAACGAGCCCAAATGTCTCTTTTACTGTTAAAGGTTGCCGACCTCTGACTTAACCCAATTTTTGTTCAGTGAAAGTCTTCAATCATAATTGTTTTTAGCCGGATTTGACTTCAGTAGAATCCCTGATGGGTCTGGTGTTCTGTCATGCAGGTGTTCGACTCCAGGCCGGTGCTGAACGTCTGCCTAAAGGTGAGCCGACTATAAACTGAACAGACTATCGCACTCGGACGTGTTCGCCTTTCAGTCATTTGCTGATAGAGACGAACTGTCCATTTCTAGTACGGACGACTTTTCCTGGAGACCTTCCTGAAGTTGGGAATGCCGCTGCTGGACTACAGTTTTAAAAGACACAAGGTAGTTTGTTTAAGTGCAGTTTTCCTTCTCTCTTATTAACTCAGCTAATGAATCATTTTTTCTTCTTAAAATGCAATGATGGATACGTTTTACTTTGAAGGAAGACGTTCAGAGCTTGCTGAAGACGTTCCAGCTCAGCACTCGTCAGCTGCACCACATGTGTGGCCACTCTAAGGTCTTTCTTTCTATCTTTTCTACAAAGCAGTTTCAGAAACAACTCATTATCTTCAGAAATAACCTGTGTGGTGGTGTGTTGGGTTGCCAGATTCGTCAGGATACCAGCCTGACGAACCACGTTCCAGCCTTGAAGAAGAGTCTGGAGCTGTTCCTCTACAGAGTGAAGATCATGTTGGCGCTCAACAACTGCCAGGAAGCCTTCTGGATGGGGAATCTGAAGAATCGAAATCTGAAGGTCAGAGATCCTCTGAAAGCGTTTTATCCCGTCATGGGAAACACTCAGAGGAAAAAATGTGTTTTTAATATGTTCATGTAGTGTTTGTCTGATAATGGAGGCCAAAATTAAGACCAAAAATGTGTTTCTGTCTGAGTATTTCAAAAAGAATTAGGAGCAGACATGCTCTGTTCTGTTCTGATCCATCCACTTAAAGTCAAATAGATCCATGAACGTCTTTGTTTTCCTCATTTGAGGTGGAGTTTAACTCTAAACGTTCGCTCGGGGGTCAAAAGGGGCTGTGAGCTCGAGAGAGTGTAAACTAAAGGATGATGGGAAAGGAGTGCAGGCTTACTCCCCGCCAAAAGTCCCACCGACATTTTAGAGATGAATTTCTAATGAACTGCTGCCGCTCTGCAGAAACTATGTCCTAGATACCAACACGGGTTTTAGAGTTTGGCTGAAACAGCATGACAGTATCGGCATCATTAAAAACTTCTGGGAACCGTTTTACCGTCAGAGCGGGAATTTAAAGAACTGTGACGTGACTTACAGGGAGAAGAGATTCTGTCCCAGCGGTCACCAGAGAGCGATGAGGACGAAGACGAGGAAGAGGAGCGAGCTTTGCCGCTTCCACAGCAGCTGTCCGAGGATGAGGTATCCGTCATGTTTAGACGGCAACAACAGAGACGAGGCTCACATACAGGCAAAATACACAACAACACAAGCTGACAACATGACGACAAAAGACACAACACGACGACAAAAGTTAAAACATGACCCAAAAGCAGAGACGTGACAGCAAAAGACGACAACATGACGACAAAAGACACAACACGACGACAAAAGACACAACACGACGACAAAAGACACAACACGACGACAAAAGCCGACAACATGATGAAAAAGCAGACAACATGACAGCAAAAGACGACAAAAGACACAACATGACGACAAAAGACGACTGACCAAAAACGACAGACACAACATGACGAAGACACAAGACGACAAAAGACACAACATGACAACAAAAGCCATAAGATGACGACAAAAGCCGACAACATAATGACAGAAGCAGACAACACGACGACAAAAGCTGAAGGACAACGACAAAAGCGGAAGCACAGCGATAAAAGCCGACAATATGACGACAAAAGCAGTGTTTCCGCTTTTGTCGTCATATTGTGGTTTTGTTGTTGTGCTTAAGCTCTTGTTGTCGTGTTTTGCCTTTTTTTGTTGTGCTTTGGCTTTTGCATCTATTCGAGCCATCATACAGCAGAAACCATTCATTAGACACTCAACAAAAATATAAACGCAACCCTTTAGTTTTTGTGGGCAGTCTGAGGCACACCTGTGCACTAGTCATGATGTCAGATCAGCATCTTGATGTGGCACACCTGTGAGGTGAGATGGATGTGTTCACTACGATGTTTGAGAGAAATGGTAAATGAATTTCTGATCTTTAAGTCCATCTCAAGTGTTGCGTTGATATTTTTGTTGAGTGTATTTAAACATGCAATGTTAAAACTACACAACATTCATAAAACTACAACAACAAAACAAAAACATGACATTTCAGAGCATCAGAGTAGATTTTTATTATAAGAAGTAATTAAATTAAATTAAATATGATGTTTCAAATGTATTTTGCTCTGTGGACTCCCATGTTGTGTTGAGAATATATTAGTCTATCATTTAAAAAGTAATTAAATCGGTAATACACAACTATTAGGTGTCATTGAATAAAACAAACAAAAAGCATTTTAATATAAAACAATATTAATAAAATTAAACCTGAATGTTGTTTTTATGCAATAAATGCAAGTTAAACAACACTGTAAAAAGTGAAATGTTACTTCAATTAACAAAAGTTCTTTAATTAGTTGCATTTAAAAATATTCTTTATCAAATTGAGTTAAATATCAACTAAAAAATTAAATTTGCTGAAAACTAATAATTTTAAATGTAATAAATGGAAAAGGTTTTTGTTAATTGATGCAACGTTTCATATTTTACAGAGAATAATGACCTTCTCATGTATCCTGACGTGGAATTCTCTTGTTTGAGTCGGTTCAGTCGGTGACTGTTGCTCAGCAGAACTTTGTACATTTTTCTTTCAAACTTTCTTCTCATCCTGTCGTCTTCAGGCGGATAAGAGCGACTCTGAACCTCCAAAGAAGACTAAGAGAGGAGTGGAAGACGAAAGCACAGATGACTCCGAGTAATCCACAGATGACAGCAACCCAGGGGCTTTTTTTTTTTTTTTATTTCAACCTTGTATTAAGTTTAAAAAATCTAATTTAAAAGTTGCATGTTTATATTTTCTATTACTTTTAGTGCCAGACATGCTGAATGGAGAAAATGTTGGCGAAACATTTGCTTGTCACTTGTTTTTATTTCAGTAAAAACTTACTAAGAGTTCATGAAATTCCTTTAAGCTTGTAATTAAAGATCTCATTTTGGAGCATTGTGGCTTTACATTCAGCTCTGGAAAATGTTATTTCTGTCAACGAGACGGCTTTTTCAAAAATAAATATTTCTCAAATTATGATGCACTCACTTTATTTTTATTTATTTAACCAGGAAAACATGATCATTATAATATTTTAACCACAGAATTAGAAAGATGAACAAATGATGAATTAAAACAAATTAATGAACTAACTAGAAAAGTTGCATTACCTGCAATAATGCTACAGGGAATGCTTTTTGCTGAAAATAGTTGCTGAAGCTTATTGCAATTTACTTATATTGCTGATGGGATTTGCTGAAAATTGAAAAGCTATTTGCAAAATGCTAAACTTGCCAAAAGAGTGGAGATTTTGTTAAGGAACTATGAAAACGCGCTGAAGATTACCTAAATTTATGAAAAATTAGTAGTAAAATTGCTTAAAAATCCTTAATACATATCAATTTTCCCAAATATTTAGTGTTGCTTAACTCTTTAATACCTGGGGTGTCATCGATGACGCTTAAACACAAAATCTTTACACAGATTCTGAAGGAGAAAAGCGGGAACTAGTTGATCGTGTTTATGGTTGAAAAGTTATAGTAAATCAAAGAAAGTAAATGCTGGAGTGCCTGAGAATAAAGGGTTAAATATGAGCTAAACTCCAAATTAGCCTGAAAAAACTTAATAGTCCCAAAAAAAAAAAAAAAACTAGCTCGTTGCTTAAATACTAGCTAAACTCCAAGATAGCCAAAATTCCTCAGTAAACTAAATTAGTCAAAAACGTTAGCCTTTTGCTAAAGCAGAAGCTTAACTCCAAATTACCTTAAAACTTAGATGCCGAATTAGCCAAAAGAAAAGCTAGCTCGTTGTTTAAGTTCTAGCTAAACCCAAAAATGGCCAAAAAAAAAAAAAATTCTCAGTAAACTAAATTGGTCACAACGTTAGCCTGTTGTTAAAATAGAAGCTTAACTCTAAATTAGCCTAAAAACTTGAATGCCGAATTAGCCAAACAAAAGCTAGCTCGTTGTTTAAGTTCTAGCTAAACCCAATAATGGCAAAAAAAAAAAAAAAAATTCTCAGTAACTAAGTTAGTCAAAAACGTTAGCCTGTTGCTACAATAGAAGCTAAACTCTAAATTAGCCGAAAAAACCTTAAATGCCAAAAAAGCTAGCACATTGCTTAAATACAAGCTGAACTCCTAAATAGCCAAAAATTCCTCTCTAAGCTAAGTTAGTCAAAAAAAGTTAGCCTAGTGCTACAATATAAGATAAGCTCGAAATTATAAAAAAAAATTTAAGTTGTTAACAAATTAGCCAAAACATTAGCATATTGCTAAAATATTAGCTAAACTACAAATTAGCATAAAACTTCATGCGATGCCAAGTTGCTAGCATAAAGCAGCTTTGGATTTAGAGAGAATTTTTCGTTTTACAACAAAATATATTTCTTCAAAAGATTTCAATTTTAAAAGCCTTGAAAAGTAGTAGTTTATAAAGTAAAAAGTAGTCTTTTTTTTTTTTTCTTTAAAGATGCCAAAACGTGTTTCATTTCATTCAAAAGAAAACATATCCTTGAATGCGAAGTTTTATCACTATTGTTACCATGGAAACGGAGGATTGAAAGTACCACAATAAATAAATAAAACAGTATTAATCTGTGCATCCTAGCAGTAACAAATAATAAAACAAATATTTTGTTGCAAAATCATCTCTATCCAAGTTTTTTAAAGTTTTTGTGTTCAGTTTGACATAGAGAACTAATTTTTCTCTTTGGTTTTTAGACTGTTTAGTTAATTCTCTTTTTCTTAAGAGCTCTGAGAAATGTTTCATTAGACAGAATAGTGTTTGTGTCAGCACCTTTAGGATAAGAATCGGAGTTTATCTGATGCTCTAAGTGTTTACATCAGGCCTAATGGGTCATAAATCAAAGCAGCAACAAGTTCCAGTCACATTTCCTCCTTACAGCAGTCCGAATGAGCTGGAGGAGTTCCAGGATTAGAATTAACCTACTTGGAGCTAAAGAAAAAAAAAACAAATGCAACTGGATTAAATTGGTTTTGATTATAAAGTATTGATTTAAATGATCATTTTGTTTTCAGTGGTAATATGCTGACAGTAAAGTCAAATCAATTAATGCAACTTCATTTCTATATCAATATGCATCAGTGTAAAGAAAAGGTTTTACAATTAAAAAAAAAACATTTTAAATGGAGCAAATTGAAAACAAAAATTTGAAAACAGCATACAATTAAATATTAAATAAAAAAAATCCAATAAAGTTAGTAAAATAAAATAAGATACCATCAACTAGTGAATAATAAAAGCCATTATAAAAACATTATACACACACACTTAAAACGTTAAATTAAAGAAACGGCAGGGTCCAACACTTTTTTAAACAATATAATATTATATAAATATAATTTATAATATATATATATGTGTAATATTATAAGAAGTGGTTTGTTTTTACTTAGAAACTAAAATAAAAACAGTTTGCAAACACAGTTGAATGATTTCTTCAGTTCTGTTGGCTTTGAAAATGAATGATCAAACATATTGTTTAAAAGCTCTAACGATGAGAAATAAAATCCAAAAGAAAAGAAACAAAAAATCAGTGACAGAAAATTAAGGAAAAGTGATATTTTTCCGCTTGAATCCGGGCTAAACCACACGTGAAGTAAAACGGGGGTGCTGTCAATATTCATGAGCAAACTCTTATTTTAATCTGATATTTTTAATTTTGAGAAATATTTAATTTTTTTATTTTGTTATTACAAAGAGAAAACTGTGATAATTCAATGCCATAAATTTAAAATGTACAGTAGTTATATGAAAATCCTCTCAGGATTTCCCCCCTCCTGCTTGAGAAGAATGGTATATTCGGGAAGCTTGTTCCGCTGTTTGGGAAAATACCGTAAACAAACGAGCTTTATACTTCCACTGACGCGTCTGCAGAGACTTTCGATGTGACACATTTGTATCTGTAGACTAAAAAAAAGATTTAATATTTAAATCTCGAGGAACAGAGACGCTTCCGTGTTGTTTGGAGTAGAATTAGCGGCGTCCGGAGGAGTGTTGACAGCGTCCGACCATGTCTGATCTCATCCTGCTGCTGCTCATATGCGTCCTCCTGCTGTGTCTGCTCGGGACGCTCGGGGGGCTGCTGCTGTACTCGGGGCTCCTGGCGGACGTGGAGGTGAAGACCGGCCCGCCTCCGGTCGCCAGTGTCACCGTCGCCTATAAGTTCAAGCAGGGCTCCTACAAGGACTGCGGCGCGGGCTTCACGGAGAGCTGCAGCATCGGCCCGAAGCTCAAGTCCATCGGGATCTTCTACGATGATCCCAAGCAGGTGAGAGCTCACCTGTGCGGAGGCTTTCCCCACTGTTGACCCTTGACCTCATGACACGAGCCGACCTGTGTCCGGAGAAGATCCAGGTTGATGATATTTTCAAGTTTAAAGAAAAAAAAAAAGTCACCAGTTATTTAATTATAAATGTTTGCAATTAAGAAATGTTTTATTGTAACTATTTTTGGCTTGACAGATGTTTAAAACTCCTTTTATATAATGTCAGATGTGATATATTTTTTTACCTAATTACTAGACTGTCACTCATCAATAAATCATATAAGAAGACTTTTAAATTAGATTTATTTCAAATAAAAGCAGAATAGAATAGGGCTGGATATCGATTATTCACAAAAGCACAAATTGATTCGATTCTTGAATTCAATTCTGAATTATTTAGAAATACATGAATACTCTACTATGTTTATATTAATCTGATCCAGTTCACTTCATGTAAAATGTATCAGTTAAATAAGGATATTATTAATATCATGCAGTGTTACACGGTTTCTCAAATGAAGAAGCTCCAACAAAATGTTCATTATAAACATTGTTCTGCTTCTCCTGGAGGGCGTTTCCATTTGACCACTAGGGGGCGATCGCGCTGTAGCATTACTTCAGAAGAAGAAAAAACTGTTTTAGACCACAAATAACCATTTAAAACAAATTCCTTAAAAGAGTTTGTAAAGTTCCTGCCTGTGAGTTTATAAAAACGTTCATTTAGGTCGACCGAGCGTTAGCGGAAATTCAATGTGTCAAGACCCGGCGGCCCTCCATGTCATTTTAGTTTATTGTTATTAATGACCCGATGTTATCTAGCATTTGCTTTTAACTTGTATAATTTGAACAAAATATATTTTTATAGAGGAAAATTTTTTTTGTTATTTAAGGTTTAAATTAATTTATTCTGGAATAATTTTACTGCCTTTTTAAGCTTAAATTCAAAAGTTACAGTTTTAAAAATTGGCGTTCTGCTAGCTTTTAGGATTATGTTGGCGTTTACTAATTTTTTTAATGCAATTTTAGAGTTTTGCTAATATTTCAGCTACATGCTAGCTGTTTTAGCTAATTCAGGCTTTATTTAATTATTTTTTATCCATTTTGGAGTTTAGCTAATATTATAGCTACATGCTAGCTGTTTTGTCTAATTTACGCAGAATTTCAGTTTTTTTGAGGCTATTTTGAAGTTTAGCTAATTCTTCATCTACATCCTAGCTGTTTTAGCTAATTTTCCGGCTACATGCTAGCTGTTTTGACTAACCTTATTTTTTTTTATTTTCTAGGCTAATTTGGCATTTAGCTAATATTTTAGCATTTTAAGCTATCAATTTCAGCATCTTCAGCTAAAAGCCCTAGCATCTTTAGCGCCCAAATTCAGAGCATTAGCGTTAGCATCATCGCAGGTAATGCTAGTTCATAATTATGTTGAAAAGTTACAGTTTTAAAGTTTTAAAAATGTTGTTTAAGAGTGTTCAATACATGTTTTTCCTGTTCGGCCCGTGACCCATTGTCTGTTTTGGATTCTGGTCCCTTGTGCGATTGAGTTTGACACCCCTGCATTACACGTTAGCATCAAGCTAGCTGACTTTAGCTTCATGTGCTAAATCGATTTATATTTTTATGAATCAATTATAATCTGCTAAACTTAAGTCAATTGATTGATTTTATCATCTTAGCTCTAGAAAGATAAAAAATAAAATCATTTTATAACAAAAAAGACCAAATAAATGTATGCAAATGTTAATTTCATATCAGATTTTTCGCTACAATCATATTAACTGACATAAGTTAGTACACAATAGAAAATAAATGGACTTGTTTACATAAAAAATTCTCTTTCTGTCTCAGCTTAACTTCAAAAATGTAAGGTAGAAAAGTCTATTTAAAGACATTTCTATGATCATTTTGGTTTAATATGTGTTTTTCTACCAAATGTAATAATGTGGGTAAAAGTTAAGTAATTAAACACAAATTAATTACAAAAGTTCTTTATATGTCTGATGAACTGATGTTCTAAAAAAACAACTTTGGTGTCTAGAAATACTTTCTCAAGCCTTAAATAAAACATTATAATGAAATGTCCTCGTTTACATGTTTCACTTTATTTAAGCTTCAGGTATAAAGAAATTAATATAAATTCCCAATTAAAAAAAAATACTTTAATAAAAATCCCAATGAGCTCATTTATTCCACCCCTTGATAAACAGATTTTTTTTTTATTCCTACAAAACAGTTAATAAAATATTAAATATAGTTAAATTAGCATTATTCTCACTGGTTTTAAAGCATCAAATGTTCAGTAGTGTAGTTTATGTCGCTCCAGGGGTTAATGTACAAACTGCCCCTTTAAGGAACTAAGTCTGGATGATGAAAGCAGTCAGCTGCTCATTTGCCACGTTGCTCTGTTGATTTTTTTTTTTTTTTTTTCTATTCATCTGTGGCTGCAGGGCGTTTTGGCCTTTTTAAAGTTAGCTGACTAAATTAGTGCAAACAAAGCCTCCTTACATGCAGCTGAAAGTGTCTTTCTGTGGGGACGACAGCAAAAACAAACTCATTTTTATTGCTGATCTAAACCCAAATGTTACGTAAAGTTAGCATAGATGATTTGAATCCTGATTTCTGTTTTGTCAGCTGTGTTTTCAGTCAATATGTCTGCTGTGCAGCTGCTGGTTGAAGTTCCCAGACGTACAGGAAGTTCACACAAACACAGTTGTGGTTAAGCTTTTGTTTAGAGTCTGGGAGTAAACGCAGAGTTTGTTCATCTCTAATGACATCTCAGTGCATTTTACGACAGTTAAGAAATAGTGTGGTAACAGTGACAGAAGTAGTTGAACACATAATAATATTTGTAATATTTGATTTGAAGTCAATCGAAAATAATAAAAAAAAAGATAGTTTTCTGTTCAATCAAGATCCCCTTTTTTTAAGTCCCACTCCATCTACATTTTGATCTATTGTAAAATCGTTCCCAGGGGTTATTTAGTCATGATTATTCAGATTTTAACCAAAATCATAAAACCTGTGTCACTTTTTTTTTTTTTTTAACACGTTTTTCTTTTATTTAAACTCTCAGAGTTCAAACCTTCAAAAGAAAATAACTCCAGTATTATAGACATTAAACAAAGATCTGATCCGATGAGAGCTTTTAGATTTGATTGAACTTCTGCAGCATTTACTTTATAAGAGGTGTTTTTTTTTTGTTGTTTTTTTATTCATTTATTTTTTTAATTCCAAATATGACAATCCAGACAACAAACAACAACAATCCCTCTCCCACCCCATCCTCAGGCAACCTACGAAACAAAAAATCATCAATACATGCACAGAAAATAAAAATAAATAAATAAAAATAATTAAAAAAATACAAATAAAAAAAAAACGAAACCTGTGTCACTTTTAAGACATATTTTCTTGGGAGTATGTCCGGAGTTTGTAACTTTTCTCAGGAAAACTGATTAAAATCTAGTAGGAGCTGCAAAGTCTTGAGTTGATACTGCTTCACATTCATTACAATGTATATTTTAAATAATAAATATGAATTATGCTTCTTTTGTGGCATGAATGAAATAAAAATATAAAGAGAAACTAGCATTTTATCAACATGTGAATTTATTTTTTTTACGTTTGATAATAGTTCATACTATTTCCTTTCAAAATAAAAGTCGCCTTGTGCCAGACCAGATTATACCAGTGCAGCTCTGGGCAGTATAAGATATAAAATAATAAAAGATCAGCCTTTTTCCCCAAAGTTTTGCTTAGTATTTGAAATCGGTGTATCGGTGGAGGAAGCATAAAGCAAGCAAGACCTTTTCAAGGCAGCAGGGATGTAAAAACCTTTACATAGTTAATATTCTAGCTGCACCTCAACCATATATTTATAAAACTTAACTAATCTAAATTAAATACATTTTAATTTAGCAAACTTTACTTGGAAAAAAATACCTTCATTTTATTTTCTTTACTCAGCAGTGCTGCCACAAACTAATATTTTAATAGTCGACTAATCACTGATTATTTTTTCCGATCAGACAATTAATCGGGTCGTGCGTAAACACAAATTTTAACCATCATTAGCTTTAAAATAACTAAAAAACTAGATATATGCTATTACCTGCGATAATGCTAGTGTGAATGCTGTAAGCTGAATTTGGCTGCTGATAATGCTACTGCTGATAGCTGAAGATGCTAAAATTGATAGTGGAAATCACTGGAGCTAATACTGAAAATGTTGAAGCTGATAGCCAGCTAAAATATTAGTTTATTTTTAGCCAATATCGGCTTTTTAGCTAAATTCGCCTAAAAAACTGAAAAAAAGCCTCAGTTAGCAAAAACAGCTAGCAAGTAGCTGAAATATTAGCTAAACTCCAAAATATCACAAAAACATAAATTGCCTAAATTAGCCAAAACAGTTAGCATATAGCTGAAATATTTGCTAAAGTCCAAATTAGCCTAAAAAAACAAAACAAAAAAAGCCTAAATTAGCCAAAATAGCTAGCATGTAGCTGAAATATTTGGCTAACTCCAAATAAGCAAAAAAAAAAAAAAAAAAAAAAAAACAGAAAAAAAATATTCATAAATTAGCAAAAAACTAGCAGGTAGCTATTAAAATATCAAGGATAGCTATTAAAAAAAAAAAAAAAACTTAATAAATGTGACAATAGTCCAAAAAGCTCGCAGAGTGTCATTATAACTTTCAACTTAACTCCACTCTGACTCCATATAATATAAAGTAACGACTAATCGACTATTAAATTAGTCGTCAACTATTTTAATAGTCAATTAGTCATTGATTAGCCAGGGGTATTCAACTCCAGGCCTCGAGGGCCGCATTACTGCAGGTTTTCCAACATACCCGGATCTGGCATGCTCCAATTGGTCGGACACACCTGAACCAGGTAATCAGTCATGAGTAGAGTTTGGATATCTGGAAATTATGCAGACACTGCGGCCCTCGAGGCCTGGAGTTGAATACCCCTGGATTAGACGATAGCCTCAGCCCTGATACTGACACATTTAGAATTCATTTGAGCTTCATTTATCACAGAAAATAAATTTACCGTCAGTAACTAGAATTAAAGTTACATTAAATCATAATCCACGGAAACATAAAATAGTTTTTCTATTTTTGTAACAAATTCAAGGATTTAAAGTGTTTTTAATATATGGTAGGGGTCACATTATTATCTCTGATTTAGTTTTTGCTGGTTATGTTTATGAATTTGTGGCTGAAATACACCAGAAACAGTAAAATAAACTTTTTTTTTTAACTTATCATTGTTGACTTTATACTTCATACTGCATTTGCTGCATTGACAAGATCCTATGGTGTTTTATTTTGAAAGGATGTTCTGTCAAAAGTTACACATTTTTCAGTTTTTTTTTATGTTTTATTTATACTACAGTATTTTATTTAAATGGATTATGTCAGTAGCAAAATCATAAATATAAATCAGTGACTTATTTTTCTAAAGGGTGTGTGAAGACTTTGTAGCTTCTACTGGATTTTGTTTAGCAGACTGATTGAAAATGTAAATAAAATTGAAAGAATCCCAACTTGTGAGGACAGCTGAAATATAGTTTCTGAACACTAGATGGTGCTGTTGGCATGACATCTCCACAGAGAATATCTGAGAAATGAAGGTCTCACTAAATCACAAGATGCCTTCTAATAATGCTGTTTCTGTGGTTTGTTTAGTGTAACTCAGTCCAGCCAAAAAAAAAAAAAAACAACAAAATTTAAGACTTCTTATGACTTTCATTTAAAACTTTTTATTTATTTATTGTTTTAATGTTTCTTTTTGATGGTTATAAAAGACAACATAAAAAAGTATTAATTGGTCATGCTATTAATCCTCTTTTGAAAGGAAACACAGGTCTGTCTGAAAGACGGTAACTCAAAATCATTCATCATGCAGAATAATTCTTATTCATTAATCCAGCGGTTCAAACTTAGCGGCTCTTTTATCCCTCCATTGTGGCTCTCAGCTTTAAAGAAAATGCTAAAAATTTGAGTAAAGCACTTAAAGTTGTTAGTTATGGGAAAAAACACCACTTTTATAATTCACTTACT
Source organism: Oryzias javanicus (assembly GCA_003999625.1). NCBI lineage: Eukaryota > Metazoa > Chordata > Actinopteri > Beloniformes > Adrianichthyidae > Oryzias > Oryzias javanicus. The sequence goes on from CM012441.1 coordinate 35,406,318, forward strand.
GTCGATAGTTGTGAAAAGCTCAATTTCATAAATGAATGGGCTTGTGGCTACACTCATACATATACACAATATATGTATATATATAATTTGTATATATCTATACACAATTTATATATGTATATATATATATATATATACAGTATGTATGTTTATGTAAATATATATGTATATTTATATATATAATCAAAAATGACATCATAGATGGATGCTTAAATGCATATTTTGCAAGTTTTTGGTGCTTTTATTGATATTTGCAACAAAGGACACCTCAACAATCATTACTAAAATACATGTAAAAATGCATGTTTTATATTTAAATACAAAAACATCCCTGGTATTTAATAAAAGAACTTTAAATACCAAAGCCTTTAAACATTCGTCAAAAACATGAATGTGTTTGCTGCATCTGAGTTTCCGCACAAACAGAGTTAATCTGGTGTCCCTGCTCAGATATCTGATATCTTTAGACCAGCGGGGGACTTTCATTACTCTCCGCAGGAGTGTTTTTTTTTTTTTGTTTTGTTTTATTAGTACATTTATTTTCCTTTCGTGACATTTTGAAGGACATGCTTAGTCTGGAGATCTGACATTTTACTTGGCAGCACGCTGACATGATATTTTTGGCTTGTTTTCATTTTTTTCCTTCACATCCACCAATTCCTTTTTTAAACAGTAGATCATTATATTGGCAAACAAAAGGCCAAATTTAAATTTTTCTTCTACCCCTACGCCTACATTTGTAGGGGTGTTTAAAGGTGTCCAAACTTGTTTTTTTAGGGAGGAGCCGTTGGGGGTTATGATTGGCTGTCGCTCATCTGGTAGGCTATACCGCGGAGGAGAAACTATTCTTCGCATGACTTGTGGTTTTAGGAAGTGCTGTGTGTTTTCTGAGCGCTAACGTAGCTGGCCGGCGACTACTGATGACATCATTTAGGGTTAGTAATAGTGCTGCCACAAACGATTATTTTAATAGTCAACTAATCACCGATTATTTTTCGCGATTAGTCGACTAATCGCGTCGTGCTCAAAGTGAATGTTAAACACACATCGTAACTATCGTTAGCTTTAAACCAACTGAAAACTAGATTTATTCACACTGCGAATAATGCTAGTGTGAATGCTGTATGCAGAAATTGTCCGCTGAAGATGCTGAAATTGATAGCTGAAAACCCTGAAGCTAATAGCCTGCTAAAATATTAGTTAAAAACTAAATTAGCCTAAAAAAAAAGCTTAAGTTAGCTAAAACAGCTAGCATATTAGCTAAACTCCAAATTAGATCAAAAAATTGAAAAAAATCTTGAATTTCTAAAACAGCTAGCATGTAGCTGAAATAAACCCAAACTCCAAGACGGGCTAAAAACTAAAAAAGCTAACATTAGCCAAAATAGCTACATGCAGCTGAAATATTAGCTAAACTCCAAAACAGCCTAAAAAAAACCTTAATAAATGCCAAAATAGTCCAAAAAGCTAACATAATGCCATAATAACTTTCAACTTTACTACACTTTGACTCCATATAAAAAAAGTAACGACTAATCGATTATTAAAATAGTCGTCGACTATTTTAATAGTCGATTAGTCGTCGATTAGTCGACTAATCGTGGCAGCCCTAATTAGTAACATCCAGATTTGATGACACTTGGTGCGTCAGAATTCCTTCACATTCCACTTTAAAGTGAGTAGTGAAGGAATTACTAAGACCCAGTCCGAATTCTTCCCTTCTCCCTTCCCCTCCATTTGAAGGAGGAATTTAAGTGTAAGTGTGTCCAGAAAATTTATTTTTTAAATCCAACCCTCCAAACGGAGGTAAATAAAGCCCTCCCCCGCGAGGGTAAAACCGCATCGCGCTGAGAATTGCTTTACCCGAGTTTTAGTGAGGGATCAAATTACATCGGAGTCTGGGGGTGTCCAGGTGTCGGTGGTGCGGGTTCTGGTCCTTGCCCTCGAGAACTCTCCTAAAAACTCCATCAGTGGGTCAGCCTGGTCGGGCCTTGTTAACATCCCTCCTCTGGGACCCTCGTCCCTCTTGGGTGCCCCTCTCCTGGGCAGGTTTCGGGTCTCGGTGTTTGGCGGGATTACCTGGTGGCCGGATTCTCTTCGCAGTCCCGTGGCGGGTGTAGGGGGGTCCGGGCTGCTGCCTCAGTGGGGGGCCTAGTCCCTAACTACTAAATCTGCTTATTTGCGTTTCTTTATTTGCAGATTTTTTTCAGTCTCGTGACTCTTCTGGTTTGTCACAAAAACTCCCACAACTCAAAACGCTCGTATGAAATTTGAGCATCCGAAAGAGGTGCTGCGCTGCTGAGGTGCATCTCCGCACGGCGGAACTCCCTCCGGAGCGCGGACGCTGTTCTCCGCGAGAGGAACGCCTTTTTCCTCCCTCCATGCCCCTGCCCGGAGAAATGGTATCAGCTGACTCAGAAACGGTTGAAAAGAATTCTAAAATACTGAAGAAGATAATCGTGGAGGATAATTATCATCCGGAGCAGGTGTTTATTATGATTTTAAGGCTCAGAGTGACGCTCAAAATGTGTCATAAAGTACGCTGTCGCTGCGGTACAGTCTTTTGTTCTAAATAAAAAAAAAAACAACTCTTTATGTTGAGCAGTTTTCTTAAAAAAATATTTTCAAAGCATCATCAGAAGTGGCGGACATTCTTGGACCGCGGGGGTGGGGAGCTCTCCGTGTTCGCGGACACCCGTTGTCTCTAACCCCCGCGGATAAGGAGGGATTACTATATAGTGCAGGACTACAGAGTACTCTGGATTTTAAAACCTATCCAGACACCATGTTTAGCTTTTTTTTTATTTTCTAAACAGTGGATATGACGTCACTTATGTCACAAAGAGAAAAATCTAATCAATACGAGCATTTTATTATTAATTTTTATTATTTATTTATTAATCCACTGTATTATATTAGTGAAAACTTTAATGGTTAATTTAAAAAGTGCATTTTTTTCACCAAAATTATTAAATCACAATGCATTATGGTCTTTATTTGCCAATGTAGTGAGCTTTTTGACAAAGAATTCGGAGAGATTTCCAGGACATCGGATTTTGGAATTGTAGATTCCGACTGCACTACAAAATGGTGACCGGATTTTTTAGAGCAGGGGTGGGCAAACTACGGCCCGGGGGCCACATGCGGCCCCTTAAGATACTTAATCTGGCCCTCCAAATTAAAATACACCTCCAAATTAAAATTAATTGAATAAAAAATCCTAATTATTGTTTTATTTTCATTGTATTTCTGGTTTCTTCTCATAAATGGTGTTGTTTCTCTGGAATTCGTGTGTGTTTTTTTCTGAGTCAGAAGGTGATTTTTCAGATTTCTTTGAGTTCGCATTTTCCTCTGAAGAACATCAACCCAAAAAGAGAACAAAAATCAAAATTTAGAAATTAAAATTCCCAAATTTTCTGTTTTTTTGTGAATTTGAATCCAAATTAAAGCATGTTTTTATCTAAATTCCATATTATCTTTTTAGTTTATGATGTTCATTATCAAATCACTCCTTCCATCTGCTCCTTGTCTGGCCCTTATGCCAAATTTTAGAACCCTTTCTGGCCCACAAATCAAAAAGTTTGCCCACCCCTGCTTTAGAGAGCAGCGAAGGAAATCGGACATGACTTCTTTTTCCGTAACTATCCGTTTGGGGGGATAAATGTTGGGGAAGGATTTGAATTTGGCCAAACATTTCCATCTCTGTTTCCATCTTTATTTCGGGGTTTTAAGCTAAATAAAACGCCTTCACCTGTTGGCTCTGAATGAAGAAGGCACAATAACAAATGAGATCATGAGATGAATGAGAACAGCAGGTTGTCTGCATGTCTGGCTGTTTTAAAACCCTCTGGAGAAGCATTTAGTGTTGGCAGCAGGTAATCGTCTGCTCCTTAAGGAACAAACCAATAAGCCAACAGTCAGAAATTAGTGTCATTTCATTGTCTCGGTTGAGCTAGCTTGCTGACATCCACAGATGTACGAGTTCTCAGCGCTGAAGCGTTTCCGTCTTGTTCCTCTGAAATTCCGTTTGTCCCGGCGTCTGAAGCGAGCGCTCCTCCTCGTGTGGCGGCGAGAGACGAGTCGTGGGGAGGCGCATAAATTGGTAGGAGTCTACCTCACCTTGAGAGGCTTCAGTTCATCAGTTGGAATTTCAGATCAGAGCATCCGGCGTCGCTGCACCCTCGGTAAAACGTATTAGCATTTTACTGTCTGGATAGCAGCAACATGAAAGGGAGGCTTTTGGTAAGAGCTTGCTGCTCTTAAAAGGTGTATATAAAATGAGAAATAAATGCACTGGCACTCTGAAATCTGGTCTCACGGGGCTCCGAGTCAATATTATGCAGGGCTGTGGGTATACCTGCTCTCCCTGCAGTAAAGCACCTTAATAATGCTTGAGGACATGCATGCTTTGAGTGGATTTTTTATTCATAAAAGTGTTGGGTGGAGGTGGAAGCAAGCTGACGTGTTAGTCAGTGAAGCGGGAGCTGGATATACAGTTATTGTTGTTTCGTATTGATTCAGTCAGCAGAGGGAGGGAGATGGCAAAAGAGGAGGGAAAGTTTCAGAGACGACCCCGTACGGTCTCTGTGACATCTGGCTTAAGGGCTTCCATACTGGGTCCAGCTGGTTAAGAATGTCCTCGACTGTGTCAGTGCCTCCAGCAGGCGGTTTATCTCCACTAGTAATTAGGCGTGCCGGAGCTCTCAGGACGCCACGTGTAATTAGAGCTAAATCTGAGTGGATAGAGGAAAGGTTCGTGGCTTTTGGCTCCGCACTTCAGGGACTTTCTGGACTCATTTATCAATACTACGGGTGTGTATTGGCAATACGATACGTATCCCGATATGATACGTATCCCGATACGATGTGTATCCCGATACGATGCGTATCCCGATACGATACGTGTCCCGATACGATACGTATCCCGATACGATGCGTATCCCGATGCGATGCGTATCCCGATGCGATGCCTATCCCGATGCGATGCGTATCCCCATACGATGCTGCGTATCCCGATGCGATGCGTATCCCGATGCGATGCGTATCCCGATGCGATGCGTATCCCGATACGATGCTGCGTATCCCGATGCGATGCGTATCCCGATGCGATGCGTATCCCGATGCGATGCGTATCCCGATGCGATGCGTATCCCGATGCGATGCGTATTCCGATACGATGCTGCGTATCCCGATACGATACATATCCCGATACGATACGTATCCCGATACGATGCGTATCCCGATACGATACGTATCCCGATACGATGCGTGTCCCGATATGTATCGTGATATATCCCAAGACTGTACCACAAAAATTTTCACTTTTTTTAAGAGTCAAATTGAATCTAACTGAATTTTAATGTCGTTTATTGTTGTAAAATAGTTAAATTAATTTTATTTAATGATCACAGCATTACAGTGAATGTATCTCACACACAAGTTTATTTTACCTAGTAATTCATGCTGCTTTTCTTTTGGTAAATTACAATTTATTTATTTTTTTTTAGGGATCAGTCAATATTATTTGATTTTCACAACAGAATATTTTTCAACATAAGCAAAAATAGAATGAATGTGGCTTAACTAATACGTTTCTAAAATTGCAAGATTGCTAAATCTAGCATTCGAACAGTTCATTAACCTTAAGGGGTGATTGAAAAGTGGAGGGAAAACGAGTCAATTCTTTCCAGAAACATTTCAGTGTGATGACGGGATGAATGTGTTATTAAGATGTTTTATTTCCATGACAGTCAGCGCTGCATCTCAAGTTTTCTCAAAAGCAGAAGCTAATGCGTATTTTACTGCTAATCTACTGTCTGATCCATCTAGTCTCTAAACTAGAATCTATTGTTGTGAAGTTCAGCAAACCTTCTGCTCACTTTGACAGCATTTTGATGGAGGCTCCGCCCATCACCCGCTGCAGCTCCACAGCTTCACTCGTTCTCATCTGAGCTGATAAGAAGCTCCAAAATTCACGTTTTTGGGCACAGAGTTTCGGTTTAGTACCCGTTCCAAGTCAAAACTAAGTAGTATGTCTCATTACAACCAAAACCGCGAGGCTGACTGAACATTTAACCAGATCTGGTTGTTGTTTTGGCCGCGGTGGAGAGCAGCTCAAAGAGGCTCAGTGTGTTCTGCTGCCAACTAGTGGTCGGAGGTGGAAGTGGAAAACAAAAGCAAGAGGGAAGGACGCTCATAAATAATTGAATAAATAAATATCCTCATTGCAACATTTCAAATCAATGCAAGTACGCTGAACAAAATATTGCAATATATTGCCAAATTGATTTTTTCCTACAACCCTTATCAATACAGTCCCTAAAGTTTGTAAAGTTTGAAGCTCTGTTGATGCTGAAGTTGAATCCCTGATATGATCAAAGAGCCGACTTTAGTTTTGGAAGATGAGAGTTTAGTTGTCACATCACTAAAGAGATCGTATGGCCTCAATAAGTTAAACATTAAGGGTGTGACGAATAATTGATTTCTATTCCTACTATACCATTATAAAATTATTTCAAAATAAGATAAGTTGATTATATTGATGCTGGAAGATACTATTTGGACTGAGACATGGTAGGTACCATTACGTAAAAACAGCCAATTATGTCATAGTGGACAACACACAAGTAATGCAGCTAAAACCACTCGTCCAATGTGTGGAAACACTTTTACTGAGTCATGTGACCACACAGTGTGGTAGAATGTTCTTATACTGTTCCCTTTGGATTATTTTGATGTGGAAAAACAACAACTTTATCGGACTAATGTGAATGGATTTGACATTGTCAGGAGTCGGAGCTCTGTCTCCCCGTCTGGTCGCCGGCGGCAGCCATCTCCAGAGTGCTGACTGCACTACATCTCCCAACAGCCCCAGCGCACACTCGCTAGAGGCCGCTCAGCAGTATCTCATTTGACAATCACCCACAGGAAACTTAAGCAGTGAATAAAGCCAGACTCAGTGTGAAGTATTGTTTGTGCCATCCTGCATGCATTACTGAGCGTTCTACCTGGATCTGATCTTCTATTTCTGATCCTGCTTTATCTCTGCCTGCCCTGACCCTCGCCGAGCTTCTTCTAGGATGATCCCATGTTTGACCTCTGCCCCCTCTGATCCTGATTTAGCTTTGTGGACTTTTAGCTAGGTTTGGTTCCTGTTTGAGCTAATAAACCTCCTGCATGTGTGTCAGTGTTTGTGTCAGACATTCCTTCTTGTTTACTTGTTTTTTTGCACACATGTGTAATTTATTATCTTGAAGAAACACAAGAAATCTGGAAAACTTCACCTGCACTGCTCAGTATCGGGTGTTTATCTCTGAAGTTTGTGAGTTTTGGTCAAAAATGTCCTGGATCCAGTTTAGGTCACTAAATCGGATCGTTCAAAATTAATTGAAATCGACAATGAAGTGAAAAAATACAGTTTAAAAAAGGTTGTATTTGTGTTGTTCATTAGGGCTCTGGATTGTTGCTCAGGTGGTGATCCGATTCGATTCACGAATCGAGCTCAACGATCCACGAATAGAACCACGATTCTTACTTTATAATATAATGTTTATTTCTATGTGAATGTCTGTTTACTGGATGGATGAAAATTGAAATTATTTATATTTAATCATTATTTATACCTTTATTTAAAACAGGAGATCAGAATCAACAAAACTTATTAAAAAATACTAAGATTCAAATGGAAAGAAATGCTGTTTGTCCTTTTAAACTTTTTTTTTTTTTTTGGACAATCTTCATTTAAGTTTGCAGTAGGGCTGCCACAAACGATTATTTTAATAGTCGACTAATCACCGATTATTTTTTCCGATTAGTCGACTAATCTGTTCATGGCCAAAGTGGATGTAAAGATGCTGAAGTTGATAACCAGCTAAAATATTAGTTAAATGCCAAATTAGCCTAAAAAATAAAAAGAGCCAAAGTTAGCCTAAATAGCTAGCATGCTGCTGAAATATTAGCTAAATTCCACATTAGCCTTAAAAAAACGGAAAAATCCTATATTAGCCAAAATAGCTAGCATATAGCTGAAATATAAGCTAAACTCAAAAATTGCCTAAAAAAACTTAAAAAAAGCTTAAGTTAACCAAAATAGCTAGCATGCTGCTGAAATATTAGCTAAACTCCAAAATAGCCTAAAAAACCTTAATAAATGCCAAAATATTCCAAAAAGCTAGCAGAATGCTATTATAACTTTCAACTTTACTACAATCTGACTTCATACAATATAAAGTAACGACTAATCGACTATTAAATTAGTCGTCGATTATTTTAATAGTCGATTAGTCATCGATTAGTCGACTAATCGTGGCAGCCCTAGTTTGCAGTAACATAAAAGTTAAGTATAAAAATCACTTCTGTTTTGGATCATTTAAAAACAAAACCTGAAAATTCTCTCCGCAGTTTTCTATCCATAAACTTCTTCAACATTTTATGTTCTAAGCTTTTCACGTTGGTGCAGAGCCCGTTTGAAAGAAGTATTTTTTACGCAGCAGAATCAGCTGGTTCACGTTGATTCCATCCTCCTTTCTGCAGCGTGAGGCTGGGTTCCTTCAGAATAAGATGGAGTTTCGTTAATTGCGTCAACTGTTGAAGAGTTATCATAACCAAAAGAGAGTAAAGGTCTGGTGTTAAAGCTAATTATTTTTTTCAGAAGTTATGTTAATGAGCGGAACTTCAGACTCAGTTTCTGAATGAAAAAAAGCTCTCGCTGGTTTTACTTTGAAAACCGGAAGTTCACCATCAAGAAGATATTTACTTCCGCTGCTGCTTTTTGGGCTTTGTTTTAGTTCGAAAGCTTAAAAAACAACATTAATCTGTATTTCAGAGCAAAATACATCGTCCTCAGATCATATTTTGATAATATTTTACTACAATTTGCTATATGTAGAAAGATCGCGAATCAGCGATCTTTGATGTCGCGAATATTCGTACTTTAAATTTCGGGAGCAGATCGCGAATACCCGAGCACCCGGATACTCGTTACAGCCCTATTGTTCATAATATGCTAAGTGGACCACCCACAGTCTCCCTGCTCTGCTCCATTCTAATGCATCCACTTTTTAGACGAATGTCTTTTTTTTTTTTTTTTCCTTATCCGAGCTGGAATCCGGATCAAAACTGTGTGGATGAATAGCTTTGATATTGCTCACTATTTGTTGTTGTCCCACTATTGTGTGGATAAAGTCGGACCCTTAAACCGTTCTTGTGCTGACGGGTTTGTTGGCACACATTGGCTCAGACTGTAAAGGGATCTTCCTTCTCTCAGGCGCAGACTTGTTGTGAGTCATGTTCAAATGTTCAAACTAGTTAAAACTCTGCACTTAGGAATAATAAAGAAGGATGAGCAGTGGGTGGTTGTAGGAAATCTTAATGGGTGCACCCAGCCTCCGGCAGGCCAGAGCTTCACTACTTTTTAAAACAAACCTGTGGAATTGTTACTTATAAGATACGATTTGGAAGCAGTGTTTCGCAGATATTCGATAATCGGCTTTAATCTAAGAATTTGACTCATTTCTAAAGCATTTTTCATACAAGCGTTTTGGGAACTGGATAAATTTGTTCTGGGAATGTGGCATAAATAACCCTGCAAAACTTAAATAGGTGAAGACACTGCTGTTTGGATCAAAGCACGTTAAAAGTTAGAAGTTTTTTCGTAATTATTTGCTTTGAAAAGATGATAAAGTTAAAATCAACTTGTTTTTTTTCTGTTTTACCCAGACTTGAGACTAGAACATGGACTCAACATGATATTAATCGAAGGAAGTCATACATTTTTGTTTTTTTTTTAACTTTACAGAAATTTAAGCAATTACAAGGTTAAACTGCAAAAAGAGGTGGCATTAAAATGGGAAAAAGGAGAACTAATCTTAAAAAAGAAATTTTTACTTAATTAAAAATTTTGATAAAATATTCGAATCTATAAAGAAGGAGATCCACATAAGGCTTCAAAAAGGAAAAAGTAGGCTAATAAAGCTAACTGTTTGATAGAATTACTTCAAATTAAATGCTATACATCCCAGTAATACATATTTTTTTGCAGGTTTTAAGCAAATAGTTTGTATTTTTTTAGATTTATTTTAAATTTACAGAAGTTTCATTCTTTATTTTGTATTTTATGGAGTCAGAGTTTAGTAAAGTTGATAAAAGTCGGGAGTGTTCTGCACCAAAAAAGGACATTCTTTAATAATTGAGTCAGTGAGACCAAAACTTTATCTTTAGTGAAATATAGTTCCTTGTTTCAGATGTCGACCTCATTTGATTTAATATTGTTTTAATACCAGAAACTAATGAAGGTCAGAAGCTGCTCGATTCATTTAAAGTTAATAAAATATAATCTTAATTGTCTTTATTTTTTGTTAGTTTAAAGCAAATAATGGTTAAAATGTGTGCTTTACATCCACTTTGCACACGACCCGATTAGACAACTAATCAGAAAAATAATCGATGAATAGTCGACTATTAAAATAATCGTTTGTGTTAGCATTATCGCTAAAGCTGTTAGCTGAAAATTTTCTTAATTGTTAATAAAGTCCTCAATATTCTGAACATTTTGATACAGAATTTGCACAATTTGTAAAGTTCAAGTGCATAAAAACATGAAAAAATTATTGAAGAAATTTGCAAAAATTGCATAAAATACAACAAAAGTTCACGACTTACATTCAAATGTGAAGTTCTCTGCTTCAAAAAATGCTTCAGCGCAACTTGGTTCAGACACCATGGAGGGGAGGAGAATTCAGATTCAGATTTGGCCTTTCACTCATTTTAATAATCATTTCTCATTTCTAGATCGTAGCTTAATGAGACAAAACAATTCTCAACTGAGAAAATCTTGGAAATAGGGCTGCCACGATTAGTCGACTAATCGATGATAATCGACTATTAAAATAGTCGACAACTAATTTAATAGTCGATTAGTCGTTACTTTATATTGTATGAAGTCAGATTGTAGTAAAGTTAAAAGTTATAATAGCATTCTGCTAGCTTTTTGAACTATTTTGGCATTTAATAAGTTTCTTTGGCCTTTTATGGAGTTTAGCTAATATTCAATCTACATGCTAGCTGTTTTGGCTAACTTAAGGTTTCTTTTTTTAGTTTTTTAAGCTATTTTTAAGTTTAACTAATATTTCAGCGACATAGCTATTTTGGTTAATATAGGATTTTTCTTTTTTTTTTTAGGCTAATTTTGAGTTTAGCTAATATTTCAGCAGCATGCTAGCTATTTTGGTTAACTTTGGCTCTTTTTATTCTTTAGGCTAATTTGGCATTTAATTAATATTTCAGCTGGTTATCAACTTCAGCGTCTTTACATCCAGTTTGCGCACGACCCGATTAGTCGACTAATCGGAAAAAATAATCGGTGATTAGTCGACTATTAAAATAATCGTTTGTGGCAGCCCTACTTGGAAATGTGTACAGTAACGGCAAGTTGAAACAACTTAAATAGCTAGATATCTTTAAAAAACATTTTAAATCCTTGCAAATATCAACTAGTTTGTCGTGTAGTTGATGTTATTTTCTGTCCACATCTTAATTGGTCCTCAGAGTTTGGTGTCAGTCCATGTGTTTGCTTCGGTCCACCTCCTGCTCTGTTCGTTCTGGGATCTCACAGCTGAGAAAGCTTCAGTTCGGCCACTAGGTGGCGATCGCGCTACAGCATTACACCTTATTCCAGAAGAAGAAGAAAGTTTAAGCAAAAAACGAAGTTTTACACTATAAATTGTCACTTTAAAAAAATCTTTCATTAAAAGAATTTGGAGAATTCCCTCCTGTGAGTTTATAATGATGTTCATTTAGTCAGTAATGTGTGTTCAGGGTGACAGAGGGTTAGCATTAGCCGTCCTATGGGAAATTCCATTAAACGTTAGCATCAAGCTAGCAGACTTTAGCATTATGTGCTAAATCAATCTAAATTTTTACAAATCAATTATTGATTTGTTAAGCTTAAATCAATTCAAATCGATTAATTGATTTTATCAACCCAACCCTAAAGGTAACAGAATCTACCTGAAATAAAAGCTCAGGTATGTTAACAGATATTTAAACATGCACTGTAAAAGGTGAAAGGTTGGATCAATTTACAAAAATTACAATTCTTAAAATGAACATTTTGGATGCACAAATGTTTTCTTGCGAGGCTCACATGTCTGTTTTCTTCTCTGATGTGGGATCGGGGTCGGTTTGTGGGCTAATAAAAGAAGTGCCGGATGCATCTAAAGAGTGGAATTAAAAAAAAAAAAAAATCATCCATCTCTGATAGTTTTAAGGGGGCCGGGCCAAATGAGGAGGTGGGCCGGATTTGGCCCACGGGCCGTAATTCTCACTTTAACAATGTCATAAACAAATATTTTTAAATGTAAAAAATGTCAGCTTTTGTGAATCAATTCAGTATTTGACTTTTTATGTTAGCAAAAACCACCACTGTTAATCTGCTTGGAAAAAAAAAAAACAGTCAGGAGAACAAACTGCAAACAGAGGCGAGTTTATCCAAGTGTTCCCTGTTTGCAGAAGAGATCTCCAGCTGATCAGCATCACAAGGTCAGCTGACTCCAATCAGCTGCTGACACTTATGAGGAATACAAGAGGAGAGACCTGCAGACAAGAAACCAAAGGAACTCACTAGGGAGGGATTATGTCACTCCTTCTACTCGTTTTAGAAGAAGTTTTATTTAATTCAATTTTATTTATACAGCCTAAAATCACAAAATAATCGCCTCATTGGGCTTCATGCCGCTAATTGTTCAGAAGTAGAAAGTCGGTCATAAAATATAAACTATAGCTGATAACTAAACTAAACAGAAAATGGTTATCACTGTCCTTAGACCCTCCTTCACAGTAAGGAAAAAAAACTGATTCAGGAAAAAAAGAAGAAACCTCAGGGATGTCCACATAAAGAAAAGATCCTATCCCAGGACCGACAGACGATGAACCATGGTCAAGACGAGCCAGAGTTGAGGTCCACGGCCAAGACGAGCCAGAGTCAAAGTCCACGGCCAAGACGAGCCAGAGGCGTGGTCCACGGCTAGGAGAAACCAGAGGCGAGGTCCACGGCCAAGACGAGCCAGAGTCAAAGTCCACGGTCAAGACGAGCTAGAGGTGAGGTCCACGGCTAGGAGGAACCAGAAGCGAGGTCCACGGTCAAGACAAGCCAGAGGCGAGGTCCACGGTCAAGACAGGCCAGAGTCAAAGTCCACGGTCAAGAAGAGCCAGAGGCGTGGTCCACGGCTAGGAGGAACCAGAAGCGAGGTCCACGGCCAAGACAAGCCAGAGGCGAGGTCCACGGTCAAGAACAGGAGCACAGACATCCGCCAGGAATCTAAAATCTCTCCCACCCCTCCAAAGTAGGAAAGAGGAACAAAATGTGAATCTCACCGCACCAAACAGAGGCATAGAGAACTAAATAAAATAAATAATAAAGAATAATAAAGAGAGGTAAATGAGAAAAAAAATTACTGTAAAAACATACAGTTTTGAATTTGCAAACATTTGAGGAAATTTGACAACTTAAAGAAAACAGTTTAAATCTCACTCAACTATATTTTTTCTATAGTAAAGTCATTATCAGTGGGCTTTAATTATGATTATGCAGTTTTTAGCCCCCCCCTTAAAAAAAACTGTGTTGTTCATTAACAGAGCAGCAGAATACATTTACATGAATTCTTTTTGTAAAAAATGTTTGACTCCAGTGCAAGATCCACTGATGTAGTGAGCATCGATGCATGCTGGTTTTTGCAAAGACTTCTGGGAAATGCCTAGTGCACTCAGTTTTGGAACTGTAGATTCGTATAGCCCTAGAAAATGGCGCACGCACTTTATCGTGAGTAGGGAAGGAAGCCTTAGCCTCTGCCATATTTCCCATCAGCCATTTGTCTAGCATTAGGGTAGCAAAGAAAATGGCGAGCAATGTGAGATTTGAGCCGGATGTCAGATCAGACAAGGAAAAGATATGTACATGGATCTATTTATCTGTAAGTGGATGCTTCAGAAATTGTAGTGGAGCTTGTGGTCCACCCATGACAGAAGACAAGTCTTGTTTTACTGTAGTCCTGAGGAAAAAATGATCCTTAGTTCTTCCTTATGAGAGAAAACGTGTCAGTAGTGAAAGGATATCTAATACTCTGCAGGAAAATTCAGTTTAAGACAAAAAAAATTAAGTGAATTCATTTTTTTCATTTTCATTTTCACTGAAATGACCAGAACCCTTTGGAATATCATGAAGATGTCTGTAGCTGTAAGTCTAAACTGGGTTGTAGTTTGAGGACATTATTTTTAAAGTGTTTATTCTAGATTTACTGAAGTATTTTGACAAGTTTGATTATCTGCAAAAACATTTAATCCTTCAAGCAGCATGATGTAAATAGTTTCTTTAATGGGAGTTAAAACTCTCAAGTTTTGAGATTTTTTTTTTTTTTTGTCAGTTTTGTATCATGAATGCGACCACAAAAGGCCTCATTTCAAGACTTTTCTGTGCTGGTACCAAATGCAGGTAAATGCAGAGTTATGACAGGACAAGCAGTCAACATAAAACCAGTCATGAGAATCTGAAATAGAAATAGAAGAGATAGAGAGGAGAAAGAAAAGGAAAGGCAGGATTGTGGGACTTGGAGAACAAACTTTGAATGTAGAAAATTTGAAGGTAAAATTAGAGGATTGATCGACAAAAGTAGATCTCATGTGTGTTTTAGAGACCAGATGGAAAGAGAGCAAATAAGGCCTTTGATTGGAAGAAGATTCAGGCTTTTTTATCGGGTTGTGAATGGAAAGAAGAACAGAGGAGATCCTGAAGGAGGAGTTTGACGGGAATGTTCCGGAGGTGAAGAGAGGGTCAGAGAGGATGAGGAGTCACAAGCTGGAAGTTGAAGATGTGACGTTGAAGAGGAGAAGGAGACTCTCTGGAGGGAGATGGATGAGGAGATCTAGAAGAGAGAAGGTCAGAACGGACTCAACAGAAATGTTGTTGAAGGAAACGGAGGCGATGAAGAAGCGACAGAGAAGTTTGGGGTTCAGAACAGGAATAGAGATGGACTTTGCTAAAAGATCAAACATGAAGATAATTATCCAGAAAACAGGGAAGGAGGAGAACACAAGCTAATGTCATCTTATTCCAATGTTGCAATTTGACTGAGAAATAATTGGAAAGTTGTGGCTGGAGAGAGTGCAGCCAGACACCAGAACGGTGTTGTAGTGAGGATGACTGATGGTAAAGAGTATGAAGAGGACGAGGGCAGAGCAGAAGTGGTGGAAATGGGGAAAAAATGAGATTTCTGAGTGGCTTTTAGAGAGGAGTGGAAACAAGCTTTGGGAGATCAGGAGGTTCTTCCAGATGACTGGACAGCTGCAGCTGAAGTGGAGAGGAAGGTACCCGGTGTGTCATCTGGAAGGAGGAAAGCCGATAGAGACTTAGCAGTGAAATGAAGAAGTTCAGGAGTGTGTCAAGAGGAAAACTAAGTTAACTAAGAAAAATGTGTGTCTCTGAGAGGACAGAAGACTGCAGGCAGGAGTGCAAGGAGGAGGTGGAGGTGGCAAAGGCCAAACGAAGGTCGTATAAGGAGAGAACAGAGGTGGAAGGATACGAGAGGACCTGGCTGCAGACAACAAGATGGACGTCCTTAACCGGGACTGGAACCCCCCCCCGGTCAATTTTTTGTTGAAAAAGACTAATTTAACTGGTGTTGCTGACTGTTGCAATGTTTTTTTCTGATTTAAGCTTCAGACTCTTGATACTGGAAATGTCAGAATCTACTATGCTTTAACTTTAACTTTAACTCCTGATGCGATCACCTTGATCAGCTGATTTGATGAGAAAAGCATCTTTTTCGCCGGTATGCGACGTGTTACTGATATATAGTTTGTATGCTGTATTTCAGTGTTTTTCAACCATCTCCCACGGCACACCAGTGTGCCGTGGGAGATGGTCAGGTGTACCGCGGCAAATAACCAATTTTCACATATGTAAAACATTTACCATCACTAGGGAATCCGCTCTGCGTTCATCCAAACGGGCCCTGATTTAACTCTGGTAGATAGTTTAGAATATGCAAGATTGTAAAATATTTTTTCAATGTTTCTATAAATAACTTTTAATCAGAATAATGTTACCGCAATCTGGCCGCAAAACCAGCTGCAAACTCGGCTTTCAGAAAAGTTCCGCCCCCTTCAACTGTCTCCACCAATCATTGTTGGAGGCTTGATCACATGTCACAAATCTGACCAATCAGAAGTGGTTAACGTCCTCACTTCCTTGTTCCTTTTCGGCTCATAAAATCTCTCGGTTCTAACAAAAACAGCCGCTACAGCTCGTGTTAGCGGTGTAACTTCCTGCAGGATCCGGTGTCAGACAGTTTAAGAAGTGAACAAAAGAATGAAGCTCAGAAACGTGAGTATATCCGGAATACGCGCGAGTTTATGCACTACATCCCCCAGGATGCATTGGGGTAAAGCAGACTTTCTCAAATGGTGGGGGCGCGGTGCGACCCAGGGATCATACCATTTATTTTAGTTACTAAACAGTTGATCGGAGGACAGACAGTGACCGGGATATCCACACAGAGAGAAGAAGATTGAATTAAACCTCAAGAATTGTGATGGAAAAATATTTAACGGAGATTAAAAGAAACAACGGAGAGAAATAGAGTGCGCGTGCTGGGGGGAGGAGGGGGTGTACAGGAGAGCAAGAGCTGAGAGAGAGAGATGAGAGAGAGAGAGAGAGGAGAGAGAACATCAACACAAAACCTTCAAGAAACTTGAGACATTAGAAAAGAATAAAAAAACTGGAACCATTTGACTTTTTTGACAGTATGAAGGAACAGAGTTTGTTAAATAAAGCAAAAAAACAACATAAAAAGTCATTTTGCAGCTGAAAAAGCAGCTGTTTTCAGAGAGCTAATGCAAAAGAACAGAATTTTTGAGAAAAAGCCAGAATTCCCATCACGACTGTGGAGGGAAACAAGGAAAGATTGTTGTTTTACTTTGAAAGTTTTGGAAGTATTCTTAAAAAAAAGAAACATTAATAAAAACTGATTATTTATAAGTTTTTATTAATAATTTTTTTTTAATCATTCTTTAATGATAATAAATGTAGACTGTTTTGAAGAGGTATAAGTTTAACTTGAGAAAATTGACTAATGGTACCAATGATATTCGCAGCAGAAAGTTGTGTTTGTGTGTGTGGAGGGGGGTACGAGAATTGACATTGAGAAACACTGGGTTAAAATGACAGCGCCTCTGTGCTGCAATGACGCTTCCCACTTATTTAAAAAATGTAAATTAGATTGTACATCAATACCGATTAAAATTTTTTACTTTTTGGATACTAGTGTGCCGCAGGATTTTTTTCATTGAAAAAGTGTGCCTTGGCTCAAAAAAGGTTGAAAAACACTGCTGTATTTGACAGAATTGATTCATATTGATTGCATTAATAGTTGCAAAGTTTCAATTGTCGAAGGAATGCAAACACTGCAGATAAAGATCCGGTGTAAAAGGAGCAACAGTTTTACAAATCTGAACACTTTTGGGGTTTTTTTTTTCAATTTTGAAAGGGAAAATAATTTGCAGATGATGTTGTCCTGTTGGCTTCATCAGGCCAGGACCTCCAGCGTGCATTGGAGCGGTTTACAGCCAGGTGTGAAGCGGCTGGGATGAGGGTCAGCACCTCTAATCCCGAACTCCCACATGGCAATAATAATAATAATAATAATAATAATAATAATAATGCAATGCGGGAACAGTCTATAGATATACGATAGCTCCCATTGGCTACTGGATGGCTACAGCCACAGGCTCTTCTGCTGACCTCGTGAAACTCTGAGCTCACGTAGGTTCCCGCAATAACTCACCATTTATATAGGAAGTGCAGTAATACTCCCCCCGCCCTCCCATTCGCTGTGGTTCAGCAGCAGCTTCCGGCGAAAATTAAAATCCAACGTAATGGATTTGCAGCACCGCAGAGGCCAGACTGCAGAGTGATCGTCTGCAGTTTCCTTTCGCACTTTTTGAAGTCACGTAAAGACTGTGGTGCTAGCATCGGAGCCGTAACGCTAGCCGTGGAAGCCCGGAGTAAGACTGAGGCCATGGTTCTTGACCGGAGAAAGGTAGTTTCCCTCTCTGGGTGGGTGGAGTGCGCCTGCCCCAAGTGGGGTCTGGTTCACGGGTGAGGAAAGATCATAGCCTGAGATTGACATGGGGTTGAAGCAGCGTTCTCCATTATGTAATCGTACTGGTCCATTGTGGTGAAGAGAGAGTTAAACTATAAAGCAAAGCTCTCAGTTTACCAGCTGATCTTTGCTCCAGTACTCACCATTGTTATGAGCTCTGGGTCATGACTGAAAGAACGATATCCTGACTATAAGTAGCTGAAATAAGTTTCCCCCAGAGGGTGGCTGGACGCTCCCTTAGAGATGGGGTGAGAAGTTTAGTCACCTGGATGGAGCTCGGATTAGAGCCGCTGCTCCTCCACGTTGAGAGGAACCAGTTGAGGTGGATCAGGCATCTGGTCTGGACGCCTTCCTGGGGAGGTGTTCCGGACATTTCCACTGGGCGGAGGCCCTGGGGAAGACCAGGACTCGCTGGAGAGATTACGTCTCTCGACTGCCCTGGGAACACCTCGGGATCAGCTGGAGGAAGTGACTGGGGAGAGGAAAGTCTGGGCATCTTTGCTTAGACTGTGACCCAATCTTAGATGAGCGAAAGATGGATGGAGAAATGTTTAATATTTTTTTACCCATTTTAATCTCATCTTAGACACTAAAACTTTGTATTGTACTGGAAACTGGCTAAAGTTGTGGAGTTTCCGCTTCCGGCTGTTGATGTCTGGGTTCCATCTCGTTAAGGTGATCAAAGACAATTAGTTTGACAGGTACCAAGTGTGTTAGAAAGATGGAAGCATGAGGTACATTTTCAAGATCCCAGAGGAGAAGAAGAACGTTTTGTGGGGCAGGAAGTAGCAAATATCCGTAAAGATCAAGAGAGGAAGACATTGGAGAGGATGAAGAGTGAGAAGATGGTTGCTCCTGACAACATACCTGTGGAGGAAGAGGTAGTCGTGGAGTTTCTGACTGGACTGTTCAAAAACTTCTTAGAGAGTGAGAGGGTGTCTGAAGAATGGAGAAGAAATGCTTCTATGCTTCTATTTGTAACCCTTGTGCTATCCTAGACATGTTGACTTTGGGAATGAGGTCATCTAGACCCCACAAGAACAGCACACTGAACCTTTTTCCCCAATGATTCTTGATTTTTATGCATCCATGGCAGACGTGAAATCCTGTCTACATTTGTCACACATCAATGTGTAAGGTTTAGCTCATCTCCACCCCATAAGATAAATCATCTTTTCATGTTAGATGTTCTTGAGATAAATGCAAGAAAACAGATGGAGATAGGTTGGAGATGTTGAGAGGAGGAACAGTGAAAAATGTTGGTAAAAGGATGGAGCTACCAGGAAAGAGGCCTAAAGAAGACCAAAGAGGAGGATCGTGGAGATAGAGGAGAACATGAGGGCGACTACTAAAGAGGACCAAAGAGGAGGATCGTGGAGATAGAGGAGAACATGAGGGCGACTACTAAAGAAGACCAAAGAGGAGGATCGTGGAGATAGAGGAGAACATGAGGGCGACTACTAAAGAGGACCAAAGAGGAGGATCGTGGAGATAGAGGAGAACATGAGGGCGACTACTAAAGAAGACCAAAGAGGAGGATTGTGGAGATAGAGGGAGAACCTGAGGGCAACTCCTAAAGAAGACCAAAGAGGAGGATCGTGGAGATAGAGGAGAACCTGAGGGCGACTCCTAAAGAGGACCAAAGAGGAGGATCGTGGAGATAGAGGAGAACATGAGGGCGACTCCTAAAGAAGACCAAAGAGGAGGATTGTGGAGATAGAGGAGAACCTGAGGGCAACTCCTAAAGAAGACCAAAGAGGAGGATCGTGGAGATAGAGGAGAACATGAGGGCGACTCCTAAAGAGGACCAAAGAGGAGGATCGTGGAGATAGAGAACATGAAGACGACTACGAAAGAAGACCAAAGAGGAGGATCGTGGAGATAGAGGAGAACATGAGGGCGACTCCTAAAGAAGACCAAAGAGGAGGATCGTGGAGATAGAGGAGAACATGAGGGCGACTACTAAAGAAGACCAAAGAGGAGGATCGTGGAGATAGAGGAGAACATGAGGGCGACTCCTAAAGAGGACCAAAGAGGAGGATCGCGGGGGTAGAGGAGAACCTGAGGGCAACTCCTAAAGAAGACCAAAGAGGAGGATCGTGGAGATAGAGGAGAACCTGAGGGCGACTCCTAAAGAGGACCAAAGAGGAGGATCGCGGGGGTAGAGGAGAACATGAGGGCGACAAGAAGAGGAAGAAGTTTTACTGAATTTGGTGATTGTTCACAATTGTTCTCAACAAAACATAAATGAAACTTTTAAACATTTTTGGTCTCAGAAATGCAGGAGATGCTACTTTACTCGTTTGTCTTCGTGTCCACAACCTGCTGCTACATCATGAAAACAGCCTCATCATGAATCATGGCCACTCTTTTTTAAGGTCAGGAGGAAAGAAAGAGATACAGTTCCTGTAGCAGAAAGATGAGGAGAGTAAATCCTCATTACTCGTCTACTAATAAAGAATTACTTCTGTCAGCTGCATGGTTTTATTGCTGAAGAGCCTCCATCCATCAGGAAGCATCCTTATAGCCTCAAGCAAGGAATTGCTTTTAAAATTACTTCTTTCCCCGCAAGTCCTCGGAGACTTTACTTGGGGGATCCAGAAGAGAAAGAAATGGTAGTTTGTGTGGAGAAACCATCTCTGAGTTCATGAGTCTCAGGTCAGCCGGTATAAAGCCACTTCCTGATTGATTTTAAGAAAAAAAAAGACAGTTGTACAGGAGTGCGTTGTGGAAAATTAGTTTATTTTTTAACCGTCTAGTTTCTATTCGGCGCCATCCCTCCTATCCAGGCCAATTAAAAGCCACCTTCAGCCTTTCTTAGACTTTTTAGAGCAGCTTAGCCAGTGTTGGCAGCACTCAGGAATTTCGTTTCTGCTGTTTTGTAAGAACTTTAGATGCAAACAAAAACAAGTGTGGCAGAAGAGACCAGACAAGT
Organism: Oryzias javanicus; assembly: GCA_003999625.1. Lineage (NCBI taxonomy): Eukaryota > Metazoa > Chordata > Actinopteri > Beloniformes > Adrianichthyidae > Oryzias > Oryzias javanicus. The sequence goes on from CM012441.1 coordinate 35,427,405, forward strand.
CAAGTACACAGAGCAGTGGTTCTCCCTCCCCTAATTGCCTGTAGTCTCTGGGTTGTGCTATCCGGAGGAAAACAGAAACGAGATGCAGTCAGGGCGGCTGTTTGTACTTGCTATTGTGTGGGATGTGAATGATAGCTAGAGGCTTGAATGATATCATTAGTGAACCAGTGGTTCGGTTAACACACTCTTGTCTAGAAGCATGTGGAGTATGAGAGATGAGCAGATGCATCAGAGTTCCACCAGGATACTTGTTTCTAAAATACTTGTTGTCGTAGCAAAGATTCCTGAGGATTCTCAGTCATCCAGGTCACATGGTTACAGGATTCATTCCTTCAGGACAACCCAACTTTAGGTCTGATCTAGAAGGCGTTTCACTGCACATCTATGGTATATCAGATCTGGAATGAAGTGAACAAAAGAAGGCAGTTGGATGAGCAGCTAAAGATCTTGTATCCCTTGTGCTATCCTCGGTGGCAATGGGGTCAGCATGCTGAACTTTTTTTTATGTGTCTGTGGCATACAATTTGTTTTCTATTGGGGTATTTAGGATAGTTTTAGCTTCTATTTTAGCAACATGCTAACGTTTTTAGTTTACTGAGAAATTTGAGGAGTTCAGCTAGTAATTAAGCAACAAGCTAGCTTTTTTTGGTGGATTTGGCATCTAATTAGTTTTTTATGCTAATTTAGAGTTTAGCGAATATTTTAGCAATATGCTAACATTTTTAGCTAATTTGTTATCTACTGGGGTTTTAGGCTAATTTTGAGTTTAGCTTTCATTTCAGCAACATGCTAACATTTTTGGCTGATTTAATTTACAGAGAAATGTTATGTTAATTTGAAGTTCAGCTAGTAATTAAGCAACGAGCTAGCTTTTTTGCTACTTAAGTTAAAAATGTAAAAAAAAATCCCTTTTTGAGTAATGCTAGTTTCTTTTGGTATATTTTTAACTTTTGTTTATGCCAAAATAGACATTATTCATATTTATTAAAAAAAAAAAGGTTATGAATGCAAAACCAAATTTTTTAAAGGCTAACATAAGTCGATGCGGCTCACTTTGGTTCAGGGGCCAGGGTTAGGGTGAGGTGGGCGGGACCAGTAATACAATAGCAAAATAACCAACTCGTTATCTGTAGCTTTGTTTTTGTTTAGTTTTTTTCTCTGTTGGAAACACTCTAGTAGCCCACATCTGTGAAAGTCAAGGCCCGGGGGCCGTATCCGGCCCTCTGGGTAATTCTATTAATTATTATTAATTTTTCAACGTTATCTTGCACTCATTTCTAACTTCTAAATTTTGACATTTTTTACGGAGTCTAAAATATTGAAAGTTGTTCATAATTATGTTAACAAGTTACGTTTTTTTAAGTTTTAAAAATGTAGTTTTAGTGTGTTCAAGAAATGTTTATCCAAGGTGTGTTTTGGACGATTTGAGTCGACACCCTCTAGTTTACTTATTATTGCCGTTGTTGTGTTTTCTTTGCTCCCTCTAGTGGTGGATTTGCGCATTACGGTCATTCCTTCAAACAGCCATAACTTGCCACAGAAATGGGACAGAAACATTCTTTTTTTCAACATCCTTATATGTTCTTCTCTTCCTGACTGGGCTGGATTAAACCATCTTCCGGGCCGGGGGCCGAGTTATTGGGACAAACACTGCAAAGAAGCTTCACAAACAGCTCAAACGTTTAACATCCATGTAGTACAAATAATGATTTGGATAAAAGGTAGAATGACCAAAATGTTTTGAAGAAAATCATAACAGTTTTAGTCTTTTCTCATTTCTCTCAAGCTAAACTTTCCTTTTTTTTTCTTGGATCCATAAAAAAACAGAACAAAGAAAAGCTGATTTTGGATTTTTGCATGCGTGCATTTGCCGTGTGGGCTGAGCCAGCACTACCTGGAGGTAAATGCTAATGTAATCACCCTCAAGTCCTTTGGATCTGATGTAATGGCCACTTTTGACTGTCGGCGTTTAATCATGCCAGCATTTCTTGATAGGTTATGCAAGGTAACAAAGTGTGAATAAGGGTCAATTTTACAAAAAAGGCCTTTGAATAAAATCTGAAAATTTAAATGATCATTCTGGCATTTATAATAAATTTCCTTTGAAAGTGGAAGATGCATTTGAAAATTTAATTACATTTGATTAAACCTTTAACCTGAGGTGTCTCCGGTGACGCTTAAACACAAAATCTTTAACAGACTGTAATTTTGTAGTTGTCAATATGATCAACGTATTGATCAGTAGATTCTGAAGTCGAGAAAAGTGCCTTACGCCACTTTTAAGTTTATTTTTAGTTTGATATTTTTTTATCAAAGTAAGTTACATTTTTTATTTTGATTTAAATTACAATTTCAATTTTAATTTTTTGATTTTATTGTTTATGTAATTTAATTTAATTCTTAATTTAAATTCAAATTTTGATTTCAATTTTAATTTAGTTTTTGTTTTTAATTTTATTAAATGTATTTTATTCAATTTAAATTTAATTTATTTTAAATTCAAATTTTTATTTATTTTAAATTCAAATTTTTATTTATTTTTAAATTCAAATTTTTATTTTTATTTTTTTTTTTTAATTAATTGTATTTTATTCAATTCAATAAATTTTTATGTCATTTTTATTTTAAATTCAAATTTTTATTTATTTTAAATTCAAATTTTTATTTTTATTTTATTTTTTTAATTAATTGTATTTTATTCAATTCAATTAATTTTTATGATTTTTTATTTATCAATTTTTATTTTAATTCAATTAATTTTTATTTATTTTTAAAAATTCAAATTTTTTATATTAATTTTATTTTCATTTAATTAATTGTATTTTATTCAATTCAATTAATTTTATGTCATTTTTAATTTAAATTCAAATTTTGGCTTCAATTTGAATTTCACGTTGCTTTTCTCCTTCAGAATCTACTGGAATGTGTTAACAATTTAAAAAAAAATTACAATAAATCAAAGAACATAAACATTGGAGCTCTGGTGTTAAAATATACAGATGATTGTAAAATGTGCAATTTAAAAAAAAAAAAAAAGTCTTAATTTTAAAGCCCTCAATCCAGTTTCCTAAAATGAAACTGCTGTTCTTGCAGAGTAAGTGTCATGGTTACGCATGACTTGCTTTATTTGGATGCATGATAAATGTGGACGCCGTCTGACTGTGACAGTAACTTATTGTGGCATTGCTAACACAGCCGTTGCAAATGTCTTTGCTTGCAGTGACTCATTACTGCACTGTAAACAGATCGAGCCTATCTGCCGCTGCGGAGAAGAATTCCCCGTCAGCCGCGGCTGATCTTTGTTCCTTAACTCGCTCCACAACATGGTGTCAGGTGACGGCAAAGATTAGCTCTCGTTCGGAGGGGACGCTGTCACCGGTTATCACCGGCCGCGCGGCGTCGACCTGAAAAGCCGGGCCGGGTCACGGCCTTTTGTCAGATGGATCAGTCGACGGGCCGGAATAACCGCTCAGAAACGGCTGCGGGGACGGACGGATCTGGAAGCCTGACGCTGCATTCGAAGGAGCCCGGAATGTGAGAAATGACATGGAAAAGAAGGGAACATTAAAATGTGATAATTATGCAAGAATGACAGGAACATGAAGATGAGTGTGCCTGGCTCCCATCTGTGGCCCCTCGGCGCCAGCTCTCCACAGACGGCCCCGAAACACAAACAAGCGGCAGGTCACATGACGGGGCGCGTTTCTCTACATGTTCAACTCTGAAGGTGGAGGTTTGCTAACAGGATGATCAGAAATCTTGATTAAATCTTTACTTCTTCTGTAAAATTCTTAGATGAACCGTCTTCTACAATAATCTACAAAAAATCAATCTGAGGAGGTAAACAGACTTTTATTTAGTGTTAGTGTTTTTGCATAAACCTTTTTTTTTCATTTGTGTAAAAATATTTTTTTAAAGATGAACCATGTGCTTGATGAGCATTAAATCATGTCTGAAGTTTGAGAGAAAAATGTCAACATGGGTGAAAAGAATGACAACATGAGTTTAAAATGTAAAATTTAAAACTTGTTTGAGTTTATATTTTAAATATTTGTTCATTCTGTCCCCAAGGGACTTACTTTTCATATGTATTTACGTTTATGTACAAGTAACTGGTCAAAATATGTTTTTTTTCTTCTGGTAATTAAAAGAAGTTTCTTTATAGATTAATGAATCAATGACTTTTCTTTCCTCATCTTAGAGGGCTTTTACTTTTGCGTGACCAGAGTTTAAAATAAGTATTTTATTCTTACTTTGTTCTACCTGGATACAACTAAAATGGAATCAAAATGTAATTTAACATTAAAATTGTAAATGAAAAAATAAAGTTAAAATTAAAATTTAAAAATAAATTTAATTAAAAATTAAGTTAAAATGTAATCAAAATGTAAAATTAAATGTATATTTAAATTTAAAAATTAAATATAAAATTAAAGTTAAAATAAAAAAATTAAAGTCAAAATAAAAAAATTAAAGTTAAAATAAAAAAATTAAATTAAATTGTAAATTTTATTTAAAAGTAAAATTAAAATGAAAATCAAAACTAGAATAAAGTTTATATTTTAAAATGTAAATTTAAATCAAAATCAAAATTTAAATAAAAAATTTAATAAAATTTAAATTTAAACTAAAATTCAAATATAATTGAAGTTAAAATTAAATAATTGTGTAAGTCTGTAAAGGGTAACCAAATCCTATGTCAACTTAAAATGGGGCTCTAAAAGTGTTGTATGTGGGTCATTGCCAAATTTTTGTTAAATTAAAATAAACTCGTTTGTGATATTACAGTTGAATTATGTGATTGGCCAAACCATGTAGGTTTCAGAAGTCCCACGTCATGATCTGCAGCTCCAGTAATAACAGTTCTGCCCCTAAGCCCCACCCCTCTGACTGGATTTTCACATTTTGGCTGTGGGCGGAGTCAGCCTCCAACTTCCCTGTTTGGTGTCCCTTTAAAGAAAAAAACAAAAGTTCAAACAGTCTTTGTTTGTTTTTTTACCTTTAGTGTGGGAAAGTCATTTAGAAATTGTTGTTGTTTGTTATGATGTCATAAAATGCAAAAAAAAGGCAAACAAACTGCACAGATTCCTTCCTAGCAACTCTGTTGTCAGTAGAGACATTTTCTCATCCGAAACAATTTTGATTTCACCCCAAATTGGTTTTACTTCTGGATACTGAAAATTAGGGAACCACGGCTTTATGCATCTAAAATGATAATTCCGGATAGAGGTGGGCGGAAACATAAAGCATACTTACAAAAATGGTCCGTCAACAACAACAACAACAACAGCTCCCACTCTCCATCTGCGGCTGTCAGAACCCGTCTGCCACCAAATGGAAGATTCTCTGTCAGATCTTCTCCCAAGTGACGACTCGCTCAAGGTTCCCCACTCTGCTTTTTTCACATCTGCTCGCAGACATGCGGCGCACACCGAGACATGAAGTTGTCACAGAGGCCTCTAAGTGAATGAGCTCAGTCGTGTGTGTCAGCTCGTGTCTACTCTCTGTAAGTGTCATTTACGTAAGTAAGACAAACAAATTCCCTCAGTCCCAGGCGCGATGTTCTGGAGCTGAACCCGTCGTTTGGCCAGACTGAGGCCAAATCAGCCCAGGATTAATACTGTGTGAATTCTTGTTCTTTATCATGACTCCGAAGCTGCAGGATGTGTCGTTTGATTTATCATTTCTCCAATAATGTGGCAAAATGAGCTTTCTACCATGTTTAACAAAATAATAGAGAATAATTTGGAGATCATTTTTGTCACAGTTTGAAACTTTCACATACGCCGACTGACTTTAGACACAAGTTCAAGTCAGACATTTGATTTTCCTTCAGATTTCTATTGCTGGTTCCGGAAAAACCTTCCACAAGTTGCACCAAAAAAATATTAATGTTTGGCTGAAAAAATATGTTTCAAAACTCATAAATTTCAATTTCAAATCTTTTTTGTCAGTTTCAAATCTTTTTTTTCAGTTTCAAAACTCAAAAATTTCAATTTCAAATCTTTTTTTTTCAGTTTCAAAACTCATAAATTTCAATTTCAAATCTTTTTTGTCAGTTTCAAATCTTTTTTTTCAGTTTCAAAACTCAAAAATTTTAATTTCAAATCTTTTTTTTCAGTTTCAAAACTCATAAATTTCAATTTCAAATCTTTTTTTCAGTTTCAAATCTTTTTTTTTCAGTTTCAAAACTCATAAATTTCAATTTCAAATCTTTTTTGTCAGTTTCAAATCTTTTTTGTCAGTTTCAAAACTCAAAAATTTCAATTTCAAATCTTTTTTTTCAGTTTCGAAACTCATAAATTTTAATTTCAAATCTTTTTTGTCAGTTTCAAATCTTTTTTTTCAGTTTCAAAACTCAAAAATTTCAATTTCAAATCTTTTTTGTCAGTTTCAAAACTCATAAATTTCAATTTCAAATCTTTTTTGTCAGTTTCAAATCTTTTTTTTTCAGTTTCAAAACTCAAAAATTTCAATTTCAAGTCTTTTTTTGTCAGTTTCAAATCTTTTTTTTCAGTTTCAAAACTCAAAAATTTCAATTTCAAATCTTTTTTTTCAGTTTCGAAACTCATAAATTTCAATTTCAATTCTTTTTTGTCAGTTTCAAACCTATTTTTTCAGCCAAACATTAATATTTTTTTTTTCAAAATATTTTATTTCGGTTTCAAATAATATTGGCCCCGATTTAGCTCCATAGAGATCTGGAGGAAGAAATGACTGTAGGTGGACAGCTGGAGGATATGGACGGCTTCATGAACGGGATCTGCAGATCCTGCAAGCAGCATCAAGGAATAAAACATGAATAAACTGTAAATCAAACAGAGAAATAATCAACGGGTCATAGTTTCTGCAGGACGGCAGGAGTTCTTTTGAAATTCTTGTCTGAGTTGAGATCATTGGAACACAGCAACCCCGCCCCCCTTTCCTTTCCCCATTGCTGAGAGCTCTCTGTTCAACTAAAATGGCGAGCAGTAGTGCTGGACGATACGACACGTATCGTAAGGGTGATATTTAAAAAAAAATGTTTCCAATTTGTAACTATTCAAAAAATAATAACTGAAAATAGACTTTATTTTGAAATATCGTGATATATATCGTTTATTTTGATATAAAATAATCTAAATCGTGATATACAATTTTGTTTCACATCGCCCCGCACTACCAAGCGGTATTGTATCCAGATTCCAGCTCAGACGAGGAAAACAAAGACGTTCATGGATCTATTTGTCTCCTCCTGATTCACGATTTGAATGAAGACATACTCAGAAGTTTTAACTGTGATTCTCTTTATGTCCTCCAAATAACAAACACCCTTTTTATCAGAAATGGTATTTCAGCTCAGATCTGCTGTTTAGTCGTCTTTCTGCAGGAAATCAGGTTTTTTTTTTTCATGTGTGAACAAAACAAAGTGTTGATCCTGAGGAAGCGTGGCCTCAGGTGACTCTACAGCGTCCATCATCGACGAGTCGGGCTCTGATGGACGCTGTAATGTTGGGGTGCAGAGCTCGCACCACAAAGGCGTCATTGTGGAAGGATTGGCATTTCCTCAGCTCCGACTCTGTGAGGCGAGCAGCTGTGTCTCTTTGTTGTTTGGTCAAAAGATGTAACTGGGTGTCTTTTTTAGTTTTCTAAAGAAGACTGGTGGATTCTGCAGAACAATGAGATTGTTTTCTTGACTGTTTCGTGTGTTTGGTAAAGAACCCTGGTCTAAGTTGGCTTGTAATATATGTTATAAAGTAAGTGGAGCTGCTATGATTAGTCGACTAATTGACTATTAAAATAATCGACGACTAATTTAATAGTCGATTAGTCGTTACTTTATATTATATAAAGTCTGAATGTATTAGAGTTAAAAGTTATAATGGCGTAATGCTAGCTTTTTGGATTATTTTGGCATTTATTAAGGTTTTTAGACTATACTTCAGCTACATGCTAGCTATTTTGACTAATTTAGGATTTTTTAAAATTTTTTTAGGCTAATTTTGAGTTTAGCAAAATTTTCAGCATGTTAGCTATTTTGGCTAATTTAGGCTTTCTGTGTTTTTGTAGACTATTTTGGACTTTAGCTAATATTTCAGCTACATGTTAGCTGTTTTGGCTAACTTAGGCTTTTTTCAGTAATTTAGTTTTTGTTGGCTAATATTTCAGCTACACCCTAGCTGTTTTGACTAATTTAGGATTTTTTTTTCTGTTTTTTAGACTAATTTTGAGTTTAGCTAATATTTCAGCAGCTTTCTGGCTATTTGGCTAATATTAGCTTGTTGTTTTTCAGACTATTTTGGAGTTTAGCATATATTTTAGCTAATTATACTAATTTAGAATTTTTTTCCCCTTTTTTAGGCTTACTTGGAGTTTAGCTAATATTTCATCTACATGTTAGCTGTTTTGGCTAATTTAGACTTTTTTCAGTATTTAATTATTTTTGAGGATGTTTTGGAATTTGGCCAATATTTCAGCTGCATGCTAGCTAGTTTGGTTAATGTTAACTTTATTGTTTTTTTTGTGTGGCTATTTTGGAGTTTAGCTAATATTTCAGCAACATTTTAGCTGTTAAGGCTAACTTAGGCTTTTTTCAGTATTTTTTAGGCTGTTTTGTTGGCTAATATTTCAGCTACACCTGTTTTGACTAATTTAGTATTTTTTTCAGTTTTTTAAGCTAATTTTGAGTTAAGCTAATATTTCAGCTGCATGCTAGCTATTTTGACGAATTTTGGATTTTTAGAATATTTTTAAGATAATTTTGAGTTTAGCTAATATTTCAGCTGCATGCTAGCTATTTTGGTTAATGTTAACTTTTTTGTTTTTTAGGCCATTTTGGAGTTTAGCTGATATTTTCGCTACACGTTAGCTTTTTTTTTTCTAATTTAGGCTTTTTTAAGTATTTCAGTATCATAATTTGGCATTTAACTAAATGTTTTTAGCTGGCTATCAGCTTCAGCGTTTTCAGCTGTCAGCTTCAGAGATTTCAGCTTCTGCATTTTTAGCTATTAATTTCAGCATCTTCATATATCGTCTCTAGCATCATCAGTGGCCAAATTCAGCTTACAGCATTCACACTAATATATTGCAGGTAATGCTATATAGCTAGTTTTTATATAGCTAATTAGTCAACTAATAAAAAAAAGAATCGATGATTAGTCGATAGTTAAAATAATCGTTTTAGGAGCACTAAAAGAAACTGTCTTCTGCAAATGTGGTTTAAAGACTCCAATCTTCTTCTTCTCTCTGTCTGCTAGAGACCACCAGAGAAATGCCGCTATGCGGTGGGCAGCGTCCTCTGCGAGGGCGACGACAAGCCAGATGAGGAACTCGTGAAGCTCTATGAAAAGTTTGGCTTCACCGTGTTTTCGCTGCCGGAGGTGGACCACGCCGTGACCACCAGCTTCCCCTGCACCTCTCCTCTGTCCCACATCCTGGGACCCTACAGGGTCTACTCCAGACTCAGCTCCTACATTGAGGTACGATGACACTAAGCTATCCACCGTCTGTGAGAGGGCAAAAATCTGCAGGAATCCTTTATATTCCTCATTTCCAGTTAGTTTACTTTGATCCTTTCTTCTGCCAAATTTGGCAAACTTTACTTGATTACTTTATGGCTCGAGTGTCAAACTCAATTCCACAAGGGGACAAAATCCAAAACATATTGAACACTCTAAAACAAGATTTTAAAACTTTAAAACCGCACATTTTTGACATAATTCTGAATATATATATTTAGCATTAACTGCAATAATGCTACAACACTGTAAGCTGAATTTAGCAGCTGAAGATGCTAGTGCTGATAGCTGAAAATGCTGAAATTAATAGCTAAAAATGCTGAAGCTGATAGCCAGTTAAAATATTAGCTAATTGCCAAATTAGCCTAAAAAACAACAACAAAAGAACTAACTCAGGTTAGCCCAAACAGCTAACATGTAGCCAGAATATTAGATAAACTTTAAAATATCCTAAAATCTGAAAAAAGCCTAAATTAGCCAAAACAGCTAGCATGTAGCTGAAATATTTGGTAAACTTCAAAACTCTTAGTAAAAGGCCAAAATAGTCCAAAAAGCCAATTCTTTAAACTGTAACTTAACATATTTATGAATTATGAAAAATCAGGAATATTATTCCAGAATAAATCAACTTAAACATTAAATAACTTTCAATATTTTACTCTCCGTAAAAAATATATTTTGTCAAAATTATACAAGAAAAAAATAATTCCAAGATAACATTAATAACGGTAAAATTAAATGATCTGGAGGGCCGGATAGGATTACCCGGATTAGCGATTAAACGCTGATTTGATTTAGCGTTCAAACTTTGTGAAGTAAATGAATCCGAGAACGGCGCGAGCAAACGGGAAGACGGCTAGAGAAAGGGAGAAGACTATTTCCTGGTGGAGAAATAGAGAAGACTATTTCCTGGTGGCGGTGGGGGGAGACTATTTCCTGGTGGAGAAAGGGAGGAGACTATTCCTTGCTGGAGAAAGGGAACAGACTATTTACTGAAGTAGAAAGGGAGAAGACTATTTCCTGGTGGCGACGGAGGGGAGACTATTTCCTGGTGTAGACAGGGAAAAGACTATTTCCTGGTGGAGAAAGGGAACAGACTATTTACTGAAATAGAAAAGGAAAAGACTATTTCCTGGTGGAGAAAGGGAACAGACTATTTACTGAAGTAGAAAGGGAGAAGACTATTTCCTGGTGCAGAAAGAGAAAAGACTATTTCCTGGTGCAGAAAGAGAAAAGATTATTTCCTGGTGGAGAAAGGGAACAGACTATTCACTGAAATATAAAAGGAAAAGACTATTTCCTGGTGGCGACGGAGGGGAGACTATTTCCTGGTGTAGACAGGGAAAAGACTATTTCCTGGTGGAGAAAGAGAAAAGATTATTTCCTGATGGAGAAAGGGAACAGACTATTTACTGAAGTAGAAAGGGGGAAACAATTTCCTGGTGGAGAAACGGAAAAGACTATTTACTGAAATAGAAAAGGAGAAGACTATTTCCTGGTGGAGAAATAGAGAAGATTATTTCCTGGTGGAGAAAGGGAGGAGACTAATTTCTGGAAAAAGCAAGTGGTGAATTAGTTGCACGTGGATTTGCACTGTACATTCATCGATATTTGTTAAAAATGTATTTTTTTGTTGTGGGTGACACGCTGACGAGACCAACTCTATGTTGACGTCATGAAATGGGCAACACCCTCAAGGAGCCAAAGGCGGAGCCTCAGAGATCGAGTCAGTTTACTTCTGGGTATGCGAAGAGTTCACAGAAATAACTCATATTTTACAAATATATGTATATGTATGTATTTTAGTGTTTCAAAGGTAATATATGATCATATATATGTATATAGTTTACTCTAAAAGACTTGACTAAAAAGAAAAGCATATTATGACCCCTTCAAAATAAGTTGTGATGTCCATCTTGAAATTAGTTATAAACTCTCATATTTAGATATTTATTGTGGTATTTGGCTTTAATCAGCAGGTTTTGCTCAAAAATAGTTTTATATCTTGGCTTGTAACTTTTTTTTATTACTGTATAGTTTTTTCCATATCGAGCGATAATGATATAGATTACAATATAAACCAAATAACTATATTTGTCAAATTTGAACCCTCTGTGGCTCAAAAAAAAAAAAAAAAAAAAGAAACGCAGCAATATATCATCATGCATGAGGACTGCATTTTCTCCATTGATGCTCCTCTATCGTAGCGGTTTCTAATCTTCTTTATCTTTGTCCTCTTCTCTGCATCCTGCTTGTCAAACTACTCTCTCTGTGTTGTTTAATTCATCACTGAAGCAGATGAGCTCTTTAAAGTAGATTAAGAATAAATGAAGGGACGTGCGAGTCCCGCGGCCTGTGCGCTGGGCTGCGTGTCCTCGGGACAGACCTGAAAAAGCTATTGACATTTACTGATGACATTTGCACACATGGATTCTGTTAGGGGCATGTATCATGCTCTGCTTTAGTGCACGGATGCATGCGCTCACACTCTGGTTTGTGGTCATTTTTCACAGAGAGTTTCTCATCGTAGCTTCTTCATTGATTAGAATATATGACATCAGGATTTATTGATACTGAAAACAAATTAAAATGTTTAAAAGTAAGTTCCCGTTTCATTTATTGTCTGCACACGTTTAGTGATGTAAATGTTGCTGTTTTGCCATTAAACTGCCGCTTTAGTCTGTTGAGTCATCTGTTGTTCACTTCTGCTGAACACAGGTAGGTGGATGCTCTAAACTAGATTGTTTATTGGCAGAAAAAACACATTTAGAAAACCTGAATCAGAGAGCTTTTAAAAAACAGCTGATAAAAGTTTTGCTGCTTTTTAAAGTTCTTCTTGTCAACAAAATTGCTTTTTTTTTGCTTTTTGAAAACTTCATAATACTATGTACCACTGGAGGGTTTGAGTCTAGGTCCCCCTGTGCCGGTCCCATTAAATATAGTCATAAAAAACTCCCTAACCAAATGTGTGGATCAGTGAAAGCTGATTCGCTGTCGACCTCGATACTTAATGAATTTAGAAAAGGTGGCAATTTTTTACTGTTTCTTGAAATGAGTTTGTATCACCATCAGTTCCTGCATATTTCATATTTATAGTAGGGCCTGGAAATAATATTAAAAAAAAAAACTAAATAGAAAAGTTGCATTACTTGCGATATTTGCTACCGTGAATGCTTTATGCTGAAAGTAGTTACTGAAGTTGCTGAAGCTCTTTGCTGAAAATGGTGGTGGAATTTACTTTCTGTTAAAGATCTATGAAAGAGTTGACCTAAATTTATGACAAATATGTTGTAAGATTGATTAAAAATCACTAATACATGCCAATTTAGCAAAAAATTTGCTTAAAGGTTAGCTAAACTCCAAATTAGCTCAAAAAAGCTAACTTCTTGCTTAAATATTCGCTAAACCCCAAAATCCCCTAAAATTCTTCAGTAAACGAAATCAGTGAAAAACTTTAACCTTTTGCTAAAATAGAAGCTAAACTCTAAATTATATTAAAAACCTTAGCGTGTTGCTAAAATATTAGTTAAACTCCAAAAAAGTAAAAAAAAAAAAAAAAACCTAAGTAGATAACAAATTAGCCAAAAACTGTAGCGTGTTGCTAAAATATTAGTTAAACTCCAAAATAGCCGAAAATTCCTAAAGTTAACAAATGAGTAAATAAAGTTAGGGTGTTGCTAAAGTAGAAGCTAAAATTCTAAATTAGCCTAAAAAACCCCGGTGGATAAAAAGTTAGCCAAAAAACGTTAACATGTTGCTAAAATATTAGGTCAAGCTGATTTGGCTAGCATGCAGATGAAATATTAAATAAAATCCAAATTATCCTAAAAAATTGAAAAATTCCTAAATTTGCCCAAATAGCTAGCATGCAGCTGAAATATTAGCTTACCTCCAAATTAGCCTAAAAAACAAACAAAAAAAATCTTTAATTTGCCAAAATAGCTAGTATGCAGCTGAAATATTAGCTAAACTCGAAAATAGCCTAAAAACAAAGAATAAAAAATCTTAAATTTGCCGAAGTCACTAGCCTGTAGCTGAAATATTACATAAAATCCAAATTAGCCTAAAAAATTGCAAAAATTCCTAAATTAGCCCAAATAGCTAGCATGTAGCTGAAATATTAGCTAAACTCCACATTAGCTCATAAACTCTTTGTAGGTACCAAATTAGCCAAACAAGCTAACTTGTTGCTTAAATATTCGTCAAACCCCAAAATAGCCTAAAATTCTTCAGTAAACGAAATCAGTGAAAAACTTTAACCTTTTGCTAAAATAGAAGCTAAACTCTAAATTATCTTAAAAACCCTCAGTAGATGCCAAATTAGCCAAAAACTGTAGCGTGTTGCTAAAATATTAGTTAAACTCCAAAAAAGTAAAAAAAAAAAAAAAAAAAAACCTAAGTAGATTCCAAATTAGCCAAAACAAAGGTAGCTCATTGCTTAAATACTAGCTAAACTCCAAAATAGCATAAAATTCCTAAAGTTAACAAATAAGTAAATAAAGTTAGGGTGTTGCTAAAGTAGAAGCTAAAATTTTAAATTAGCCTAAAAAACCCCAGTGGATAAAAAGTTAGCCAAAAAACGTTAGCATGTTGCTAAAATATTAGGTCAAGCTGATTTGGCTAGCATGCAGATGAAATATTAAATAAAATCCAAATTATTCTAAAAAATTGAAAAATTCCTAAATTAGCCCAAATAGCTAGCATGCAGCTGAAATATTAGCTAACCTCCAAATTACCCTAAAAAACAAACAAAAAAAATCTTTAATTTGCCAAAATAGCTAGCATGCAGCTGAAATATTAGCTAAACTCTAAATTAACCTAAAAACAAAAAATCTTAAATTTGCCAAAGTCGCTAGCATGTAGCTGAAATATTGAATAAAATCCAAATTAGCCTAAAAAAATGCAAAAATTCCTAAATTAGCCCAAATAGCTAGCATATTGCTGAAATATTAGCTAACCTCCAAATTAGCCTAAAAATCCTAAATTAGCCAAATTAGTCCATAAAGCTAGCAGAATGCTATTATCACTTTCAATTTGACTACACTCTGACTCCATATAATATAAAGTAACGACTAATCGACTATTAAATTAGTCGATTAGTCGTCGATTAGTGGCCCTGCTTTAAAGACACTTTTGTCCCCCAGATTAAACACTCTGCAGTGTTCCTCTTTATGCTGTTAGGCTCTTACATAACCTCTACCTTGTATGAGGATCCACTTATGTCAATATGCAGCTCATTTATGTGTAGCTGATAGCAGTAAAAAACTGTTGCTTCACTTTTCCAACCTCGTCCTCATTTAGAAAGGACAGCATGGGCCGTCAGTTGTGTTGTTGTGGCAGGTTAGTCCAGAGCCGCCCTCTGAACTGCAGACACACTAATGACACACTAACATCCAGTCTGAACCGGGGACTGAGGAGAGCACTCTGCACACCAGCTTCAGCTAGACTGATGAATAATGGAGAGTGTAGAGATAGAGAGGCTGTAGTTGTCGTGGGAATGTGCTACAAAATGTGCGCACATCTTCTGTGTAGTCATTTACAGACTGAAAATGGGGTTTTAAACATCTCACGATGGAGGACATTTATAAAGAAAATTAAGTTTAAAACTGCATTTCTGAGTATTTCTTTATTCAAATCGTTTTAAGCAGGAGTAGGGCCGCTACGATTAGTCGACTAATCGAGTATTAAAATAGTCGATTAGTCGTTACTTTGTGTTATATGAAGTCAGAGTTTAGTAAAGTTGAAAGTTATAATGACATTCTGCTAGCTTTTTGGACTATTAAGGTTTTTTTTAGGCTATTTTGGAGTTTAGCTAATATTTCAGCTACATGCTAGCTATTTTGGCTAATTTAGAATTCTTGTTTTTAGGATAATTTGGAGTTTAGCTAATATTTCAGCTACATGCTAGCTTTTTTGGCTAATATAGGATTCTTCAGTTTTTAGGGTAATTTGGAGTTTAGCTAGTATTTTAGCTACATGCTAGCTATTTTGGCTAATATAGAATTCTTCTGTTTTTAAGGCTAATTTGGATGCTAGCTATTTTGGCTAATTTAGAATTCTTGTTTTTAAGATAATTTGGAGTTTAGCTAATATTTCAGCTACATGCTAGCTTTTTTGGCTAATATAGGATTCTTCAGTTTTTAGGGTAATTTGGAGTTTAGCTATTATTTTAGCTACATGCTAGCTATTTTGGCTAATAAAGGATTCTTCTGTTTTTAAGGCTAATTTGGAATTAAGCTAATATTTTAGCTACATGCTAGCTATTTTGCCTAATTTAGAATTCTTGTTTTTAGGATAATTTGGAGTTTAGCTAATCTTTCAGCTACATGCTAGCTTTTTTGGCTAATATAGGATTCTTCAGTTTTTAGGGTAATTTGGAGTTTAACTAATATTTTAGCTACATGCTAGCTATTTTGGCTAATCGACCCCTTTGTCTTTATAGTTTTTTAGGCTGTTTTGGTAATAGACTAACATTTACATGCTTGCTGTTTTGGCTAATTTAGGTTATTTTAATGTTTATCTATTTTTTAAGCCACATGCTAGCTGTTTTGGCTAACCTAAACTATTAACTTCAGCATTTTTAGGTTTCAATTTTAGCATCTTCAGCAGCCAAATTCAGCTTACAGCATTCACATTATTATTGCAGGTAATGCTATATATGTAGTTTTTAGTTAGTTTAATGCTAATGATGGTTAAGACGTGGGTTTTACATCCACTTTGCGCATGACCCGATTAGTCGACTGATTGGAAAAAGTAATTGGTGATTAGTCGACTATTAAAATAATCGTTTGTGGGAGCACTACGACAACAGCTCAGGCAATGATTGGTACACTGTTGAATTGTAAAGTAGCTGTTAAAAGGTCTTCACAGACCGCATTGATGAGGTCTGCTGCCATTGGCTACCCAAAATCAGTCAGTCACACGCCTCAGACGTTCCACGTTTATTGAGGCATCTGATTGGTCAATTTATAACTCGACTAACTTGCGATAAATGAAAAAAATCTTTTAAAAAAAAATGAGGATTAGAAAGATGATGTCATGCAGAAAACACCAGAGGAAGAATGATTATTCTGACATATGAAATGACGGAGAAATAACTGTCAGTCCAGTTCTTACTTATACAGTCAATGTTCCTGCTTCACTCCATTCTGCAGACTAATAGATCCATGAACGTCTTCATTTTCCTGGCCTGAGCTGGAATCTGGATCAAAACTCTACGACTGGAAAGCTCCAATGTTGCTAGCTAGTTTTTGTTGCACTGCTAATGCTAGCTTGGGGAAGTTCCGCCTCCTCGTGGAGGACTGCGTGCTCGCGGAGCTTCTCCTGCGCGCCCGTGTGAAACTCAACATTGAAGAAAATAAATACCCGCGTATCATTCATTTAATATTAACTATTGTTAATACAATGATAATATTTGATTAGTTTTTAAAGTATCCATTCCTTTTGTTGACAGCTGAGAATGCTAGCTGCGTCTTAAGCGTCTTGTGTCTCAGAAGAACTCTTAGAAAAATAAATTAAACGCTCATTATTTGTTTGCTTCATTTAAAAAAAATAAAAATAAAACAGGAACATCTAAAACGATTTGTTTTCCTGCAGTAGTTCAGAAATTGAAGAATAAATAAAGCAGTCATTTTTTCCCTCTTTTCACAGAGACGGATCATGTGACAAAAACCATGTGACTTTTAACTACAAGTCATCTTATAGTTTTCATGAGCGGATGAGGTTAGTGTCTGTTTGGAGTTCTTAAAAAAAAAAAAACTTGAATAAAACACAAAATGATGCAGTGTGCTTCCATACTCTAGTGGTCTTTTGAGGAATTACAATATTTGATTAATTCGGATTGTGTCAAACTCCTATTGGAAGTTTGGATGTCTTGGATCATGCGTTTTAAGTTCGTCTTTCTCCGTGTGGATTTATCAAAGCATCTCTGGTGTATATTTCCTAAAACTGTAATTTGAGGAATGTTTATTTGAAGCTGTCATATTGATTATGTTTCCTGTTGTGATCAATGAAAGCAGCGATCAAACAGCTTTAACCAGAAAGTAAACTCCGTCTGGAGGAGGAAAAACAGGATGAAAGAAACAAGCTTCTCCACTGCATTAAAGGATCTGGGAAATCCCTGTTTAATAAATGTGAAATCACCTTTTCAGAAGTGGAAGAATAAAAGCTAGAAATGATTATAATGGTATTTTTGGGACTGGCTCAGACAAAAACTGTGCATAAACAAGATGAAAAGCTGATAGATTATATTTATTGAGAAAAAGGTTTATCTGCATTTAGCTCTGAGCGTCATAAAGGCATTTCTTCCCCTTTTCGTTCCCTCTAAAGCATCCTGTCACAGTCTCAATTGCCGTGCAGTAAATCAGTTTTTTACCATCTTTGGGATTATGTTGCATCTTATTTGTCTTATACATTTGGAAATATTACAGACATTGCGTCTTTTCAATGGACATTTAGATTATTTTTGATGCCACACAATTTCCTCTTGAGAAGGTTCTTTTTTTAAAGGATTGAACTCAATAAAGATGATTCTTTTCAGGGGGCTCCATCTGTGCTCCACTGGATTCTAGATTTCGTGGTTATGATACTAGATCCCAGTTTTAAATTTAAAAATAAATTCCAGTTAAATTTAACTTTTGTTGTTTTTGTATTAACACTATTTTTTAAAAAAATAGGGGAATAATAGAAAGTAAACTAGATATATAACATTACCTGCAATAATGCTAGAGAATGCTGTAAGCTGAATGTTGCTGTTGAAGATCGAGATGCTGGAGCTGATATCTTAAAATGCTGAACCCTAAAGCTTGCTAAAATACTAGATAAATTCTTAACTAGCATAAAAAATTGGAAAAATTTGGAAAAATTGTAATTTTGCCAAAACAGCTAAAATAATGCTGAAATATTAGCTAAACTTCAAATTAGCTAAAAACTGGAAAAATGTCTCAACTAGCCAAAACACCTAGCATAATGCTAAAATATTAAGTAAGCTTCAAATTGGCTTAAAAACTGGAAAAATTGTCTAATTTAGCCAAAACACCTAGCATAACGCTAAAATATCAATTAAACTTCAAGCCCAAAGAAACTGGAAAAATGTCTACATTAGCCAAAAAAGCTTGCATAATGCTAAAATATTAAGTAAATTCCAAATTAGCTTAAAAAACAAACAAACTGGGAAAATTGTCTAATTTTGCCAAAATAGCTAACGTAATGCTTTAATATTAGCCAAACTCAAAATTAGCCTATTAACTGGAAAAATGGCTAAATTAGCCAAAAAACGCTAGCGTAATGCTAAATATTAGTTAAACTCCAAATGAGCTATAAAAGCTGGAAAACAATATCTAATTTAGCGGAAACAGCTAGCATGATGGTAAAATATTAGCTAAACTCTAAATCAGCCTAAAAACTGGAATTAATGTCTAATTTCCCCAAAATAATTAGTTTAATGCTAAAATAATAGCTGTATACTAAATTAGCCAAAAAACGGGAAAAATGTCACAATTAGCCAAAAAAGCTAGCATAATGCTAAAATATTGGGTAAACTCCAAATTAGCTAAAAAAATAAAAAAAAAAAAAAACTGGGAAAAAATGTCCAATTTCGCCAAAATAACTAGTACAATGCTAAAAATATTAGCCAAACCCAAAATTAGCCTAAAAAACTGGAAAAATTGCTAAATTAGCCATAAAAAGCTAGCATAATGCTAAAATATTAGGTAAACTCCAAATTAGCAAAAAAAAAAAAAAAAAATGAAAACATATATAAATTAGCCAAAAAAGCTAGCATATTGCTAAAATATTTGCCAAACGGCAAATTTGCCCTAAAAAAATAAGACATTCACACAATTAGTCATACCAAAGCTAAACCTAAAAGTTCGGGGTGTATACTTTACTTTGTTTTGTTGTTCGTGCTAGCAGTTATGCAGGTTATACTTTTAAACACGTACCGTCTTTCTGGTTGCATCAGACGGTAAATCTGGACTAAATCCTCATTTGATTCGCTAAACTTTTTTTTTTTCAACCCCGTTCAGTGGAGGAATAAACTAATAAATGTCACTGTACCATATATATATATTTTTTTGAACAATTAATATTGTAGTCATTGCAAAAGACATGTAAATAGAAAACCTTCATTTCAAAAGAACTTCTCAGTGGCCTTGTAGAGGAATGTTTCCCTCTAAAAACATGAACCTGCCCCCCCCGTTTCCTCTTGGCTTCATTGGTTGGATTAAGGATTGAAATTATCGAATCTTTCCCAAACCTGGTGGTTTCTGCTTCTTAATCCTCTGCAGGGTGAGAGTCAAATGTGGAGAGTAAAATTTACCCGCCCAGGTGTGAAATTTGACACAGGCAGCGTCCATGAAGGCTAAGTGGTGGTGTGTGGACAGCTTATGCTGTTCTATGATGTGCAGACACGTCAGTACGGCTATGTATCACGGTCAGACTTCTGTAATGATTCAGTTTTTGATTCAATGTTTCTTTATTCCAAACATTTCTCCTATCTATTTATTGGAGGAATGTTTGGAATATATATATATTAAAGACAAGACATTTGTGTTCTACAATCTTCCAGTGCTCTGTATGTTATATAATGAAAGCTATGACTCATCCTCCATGATGAGAAACTAATCACAACTCAAATCTGTGCTAGGTAAAACTCTGGAAATGCGGCAGCTTGTAAGCCCAATTTCCTGTTTAGTTTCTTTTGGCTCAGCCTGAATTAATGTCACCATGTGGGCCCGCCACCCACAACAGTAGATGTGCGGTTCTATTGTTTTGATAAATGTGCGGCAGGTAAAGCTAATAACGCTGGTGCAAAAAAAAAGGAACAAGGACTTTGTGCCTGTAAGGGAGGAAAAGGAATTCCACCTTCACGGAAAGAGACTTCCATTTTAGGATGCTGCTGTGGATGCGTGCTTTTAGCGCTGCCCGTGCTGGAGCAATCCCCCATCAAGTCTGGATTTACACAAACATCCATTACTGGCAATCTAACTCACGTTTGGCGTCCTTACTTTCCCGTTTTTGTGGTTCATCCGAGTCAAGTTGGTACTTTTAAAGTGCAGGTCAGTATGAAAACAAAGTTTTCCTTTGGTGAACGTAACAAAGAAACCAAGAAATCCTAACTAATTGTGTCAAAACTTGTATTTTTGGTTTTCATAAACTTCAAAGTTTTTGAAATATTGAGCAAAATCTGCCCCATAGGAAATGGATGAGAAAGTCTTCGAATTCAACATTTTGATTAGATTAGAAACAAACCTTTAAATATATTCATGGGTTAGGTTTATATCTTTAAAAGTATCTTTCAAAAAATGTTGCTAATATTTTAGCAACATGCTAACGTTTTGGGCTAATTTGTTAACTACTGGGAATTTTTTAGACTAATTTAGAGTTTCACTTTTGTTTCATCAACAGGCTAACTTTTTTAACTTATTTAGTTTGCTGATGAATTTTGGCTAATTTAGAGTTTAGCTAATATTTTAGCAACTTACTGACATGTTTGGCTAATTTGTCATCTACTGAGGTTTTTAGCTAGTATTTAAGCAACAAGCTAGCTTTTTTTCTTTTGCTAATTTGGAGTTTAGCTAATATTTAAGCAAGACACTATATAGTTTTAAAAAATTAGCACATAGTAGGGATTTTTAAGCAATATTATAGCAAATGGTGACCAAAGTTTTCCCACAAAGCAAAAAAATGAGAAAGTCATAAAATTTCAACATTTTAAGCTGATCAAGAAAAAGTCTTTGAATATATTCATGAACTATGTTTTTATCTTTTAATTTTAATTTTCAAAAACATTTGAGTTTACCTAATATTTTAGCAACATGCTAACGTTTTTGGCTAATTTGTCATCTACTGGAGTTTTTAGAGTAATTTAGAGTTTAGCTTCTATTTTAACAACAACAATATGCTAAATTTTTTGACTAACTTTAGATTACGGAGGAATTTTAGGCCATTTTAAAGTTTAGCTAGTAGTTTACTGACACGCTAATTTGTTTGGTCAATTTGTTTTTTAGGCTAATTTAGAGTTCAGATTCTATTTTATCAACAGGCTAACGTTTTTAGCTAATTTGTTATCTCTGTTTTTTTTTAAGGCTAATTCAGAGACGGCTTCTATCTTAGCAACATGCTAAAGTTTACAACTAATTTAGTTTACTGGGGAATTTTATGCTATTTTAGCTAATATTTTTTGCAACGAGCTAGCTTTTTTTAGGCTAATTTGGCATCTACTAAGGTTTTTGGGGTTTATTTGAACACATAAAATATTTTTGCAAAATTGGCACGTATTATAAATTTTAATGTGACTTTAATACAAATTTTTCTTTCATAGTTCTTTGACAAAATTTCCAGTCTTTTAGCAAATTGAACATTCTGTAAATAGCTTTTTCATTTCTGCAAACCCCGTCAGTATCTTCAGCGACTACTTTCAGCAAAAAACATTCGCACTAGCATTGTTCCTGGTAATGCAACTTTTCCAGTTCAGTTTTCATTATTATAATTAAATTCTACACTAATGGAGTTAAAGATCAGTGCTGCATGTGCCAACAGGAAATCACAATTATACATATTTTTTTTAAGAATATTTTTAACTTGACACAGTTAATCTTCATTATAATTCCACTATTTGCTGTATCAACTTACAGCAGGATATAACAGTCTTTTGTTTGAGCTTTAAATATTTATTTTAACTTTCATCTTGTTGGTATACAGTAATTTTGTTCAAGTTTTTCATGCATCTGCCGTGTCATTCTCCTCCTCCAGTGTGTGTTCATAGTTTATTTACCAGCATCTTCCCCGTGTTGTCTTATTATTTTCTGAATTAAATATATACGTCTTTGTTTTATTTTTCCCAAACATGTATTATTCATGCTGTAGCTGGAGTAGATGAGCTGCTCTGATTCCATGCATGTCCATTGACTTTACACGAGCTGCGATGCCTTTTGCAGCATTTCAAATGACTCTGCAGGTGAACGTATGGGAAATCTGTTCTTTAGTCACACTTCCTGTATCGGCTGTTACTAAAATGAAAATGAAAAACAGAGGGGAGCTGTTTTCATGTGCGCTCTACGTAGATTTTTTTTTTTACTATCACAGGAAAACAGAAAACAAAAAAGAAAACAGAATTTACTGAATTCTTTTTCATAAAACAAAAATTAAATAACAGAGTAAAATGAAAAATAAGAGTTTCGGGTGCAAACGACTTCTTCCTAGAGGTGTTTATCTCCGGCGCAGCACTTATAATATTCTGTATGTTTTATGACTTGTACAGAGTTGTGTGCGTATGTAAATGCAGTTATGTAGCCACTGGAACTGTGAATCCAAGACACATTTCCTTTATATTATATATAGTATATTTAATTTTTTAATTTGTTTTATTAACATTTAGTGCAAATCTGTATTCATATGACAAAAATAGATCTAGTATATATCTATATAGTATATTTGATTTTAATTAATTGCGCCTGTGGAACATTTATTGAAGTTTGATGTACGCTTTTGGGGGATTTTTGGTGGAAACTTGATGCCATAAGTTTCTTCATGTATACAACAATTCTTTCTGAAAAGTGAAAGTCTTAAAAACCTCAAAACTTTTAAACAGTTTTTGGAAGCCTTTCCATCATAGTTGGGTTAAAACTACATGAGAATTTAGGTTATTTGTTCCACTAATTATTCATTCATTCATCCATCAAATCCACAGAATCCTTATAGGAGTCGCAGTGTTGCTGGAGCCTGTCCCAGCTATTGGGTAAAGGTAAACCCTGAACAGATCGTCGGTCTATCAACATTCTCACATTTACACTAGGGATGGGTATGGATAATTTCAAGAAATGATTCAATTCACAAGAACCTGGATCAATTCAATTCAGTTTTGAGTTTACACATTTAAACACTTTTGTTTAGAAATGCATTAATAATCTACTATATGTTTTTAATATATTTATATTAATCTGATCAAGTTCACAGACTGTAAATGTATCAGTGAAATAATGAGATTATTAATATCTTACAGAGTTATATGGTAAATATTCAGATCATTAACATTGTGAACATTGTTCTGCTTCTCCTGGAGGACGTTTCAGTTTGGCCACTAGGTGGCGATCACGCTATAGCATTACACGTCAGAAGAAGAAGAAATAATGAACAAAAACAGACCACAAATGATTACTTTAAAAAATTTCCTCAAATTAGTTTGAAAAATTCATGTTTGTGAGTTTATAAAGATGTTCATTTAGTCAGTTTAGATCGAGCGAGCGTTAGCATTAGCCGTACTATGGAAAATCCCATTAAACGTTAGCATCAAGCTTGCAGACTTTAGCTTTATGTGTTAAATCGAGTCATATTTTTCTGAATCGATTGTCGATTTCTTAAGCTTAACTCAATTCAAATGGATTCATTGATTTTATGAACCCAACCCTAATTCACACCAATTTAAAAATTGTTCCACCATCTATGCAACATAGATTTGATCAAAGCTGGACTCTTGACTTACTTAAAAACTGATCATTATTATCAAATTAGTTTGCATCATGATACGATGGCTCACAATAATATCGCGATAATTAGTAAAAAATCATCTCTAATAACTCACAATATATAGAAGAACACATTTTTTTTAAGGAAAATATATCCTCATTTATTTTTAGCTTGAACACAATCATAATAAACAACTTGTATCTTATTTTGTGCAGCAAATAATAGACACTTTAGTGCAACATTGTTGAAATCAGTGATAATATGTCTTTGATGAGCACTGATACCAAATTAATTGGAATTATCTGTAAAATTCAGTGTAAACATGAACAGCAGTACAAAAAAATTAAATAATTCAAGTAGCTGCCAGACACATTGATGCAACCTTCGCCCCCTATCTACTTCCAAAGGAACGTCTCACCAAAGAACGATGAATATAACGTTTCACAGCCTCTTCAAATGGAAATGAAAGATCAATACTTGGTGAGAAGGACTAAATATCGCGATATATCACAATATCGATATATTTTGGCTCTCCTCTAAGCCAGAGGTCGGGAACCTTTAACAATAAAAGAGCCGTTTGGGCTCGTTTTCTACTGATAAAAACCTAGAAGGAGCCACATTGACTTACGTTAGCCTTTAAGAAATTTGGATTTACATTCATAACCTTCTTTTTGTTTTTTTTTTAAATAAATATGAATAATGTCTATTTCTGGCACGAACAAAAAAAAAATATAAAAATAAACTAGCGACTTTCAAAAAGTATTGTTTTACGTTTTTAACTTTAGTAGTATAAAAAGCTAGCTCGTTGTTTAATTACTAGCTGAACTTCAAATTAGCATAACATTTCTCTGTAAATTAAATCAGCCAAAAAATCTTTGCATGTCGCTGAAATAAAAACTAAACTCAAAATCAGCCTAAAACCTCCAGTAGATAAAAAATTAGCTAAAAATGTTAGCATATTGCTAAAATATTAGCTAAACTCCAAATTAGCATGAAAAACTTATTAGAGGTCAAATCTGCCAAAAAAAGCTAGCTTGTTGCTTAATTGCTAGCTGAACTCCAAAATAGCCTAAAATTCCTCAGAAAACTAACTTAGTCAAAAATGTTAGCATGTTGCTAAAATAGAAGCTAAATTCTAAATTATCCAAAAAAAAGTTTCAGTGGATAACAAATTAGCTGAAAACATTAGCATTTTACTAAAATATTAGCTAAACTTCAAATTAGCATAACATTTCTCAGAAAACTTAGCCAAAAACGTTGCTAAAGAAAAGAAGCTAACATTTTAAATTAGCCTAAAAACTCCAGTAGGTAACACATTAGCCAAAAACGTTAGCATGTTGCTAAAATAGAAGCTAAATTCTAAATTATCCAAAAAAAAAGTTTCAGTAGATAACAAATTAGCTGAAAACATTAGCATTTTACTAAAATATTAGCTAAACTTCAAATTAGCATAACATTTCTCAGAAAACTAAGCCAAAAACGTTAGTATGTTGCTAAAATAATAGTGAATCTCCAATTTATATACTATTATTTTATTTTTCTTCATCCAGAGAGCCACTATGTAGAGATGAAAGAGCCACATGTGGATCTGGAGCCGCAGGTTGCTGACCCCTGACCTCAGTATTATCCTCCCAGAGGTTCACTCCACACTAAGTAGCTGCACCTCATATAATTTAAAGTTGCTAAACATCAAAAAGTAAATTCAACTAAAGTAACAAAGACAATAAAAAGACACAATTTAGAAACTGGAGGAAAGTAATACTTCGAATGAGCTCAAATGCTATATGGCACTCTATGGAGACACAATATAGACAGAAGTGAAATGAAATCAATTTCCTGTTTCTGACTCTTCTTCAGCTGATCTCCATGTGAACAGCTGAAGCCAACAGCGGACTGCTTAAAATGAGCCACGAATTAGAATTTTTTTTTAAAAAAGTTCTCTGGTTGCCACGATCCAGGAGGTTCATCCTGTTTGAGGATTCCCGCCGGATCAGAACAAACCGGACTCTCCAGTCCTCATTTATATGGTAATGCGCTTCATAAAGGGAGGTGGAGGTTCAGATAAACAGATACCCGATTTTATGGGCACATTTTTAATAATTCTCTTGTCAGTTTGACGGGGAGGAGCAGAACAGAAAATTGTGCTTCCACCAAATATTTAAGGATGTTTTCGTGTCGCATTTCTTCACGGCTGCATGCACTGTTTAGTGTAACATCTCCGAGTTATTGCGTGACTCTCCGTCTCTGCTCCTGTAATGCACAGTGGAGTTGTCATGGAAAGCTGAGCGTCCAACTGATGTGAAGATAATGATTTTTTTTTTTTTTTTCATTTTCTGCAGGCAATTGGGACAATGCAAACATGAACTTTCAGTTCATGGAGGCTGTAGCTTTATCTGTTTAACGTGACATTTGTTACCAGTTTTGTTTTATGTAATTTAGTAAAATAATTGGTTTGTGTTTCTTTCCGTCTCACATGATTCGATACACATCTCGATACGTGATTCAATACAATCTACTAATTATTTGACATTTAACATTAAGCTGCATTTTAACAGAGAACTCTTTGTTTTTCTTTCATGTTTTTTTTTATTTATCTTTTCTAACAGCTTCAAATATTAAAGACTGACATTTTTGGGTATTTTAGACCACTGGT
This sequence comes from Oryzias javanicus, assembly GCA_003999625.1. Classification (NCBI taxonomy): domain Eukaryota; kingdom Metazoa; phylum Chordata; class Actinopteri; order Beloniformes; family Adrianichthyidae; genus Oryzias; species Oryzias javanicus. Next base: position 35,454,021 of record CM012441.1, read on the forward strand.
TCCAAACCTTTTTCAGGTCACGTACCGGTTTGAATTGGACAGTATTTTCGCGGACGGGGCAGAAGTTTGGAATTTAAAGCTTCTACATTTTAAATTAAAAAAAAAATTGTTTAAAAACAAATCTGGAGATATTTTTTAATGCAAATGATGAAGATTCGATGAAGCAAAGTTTTTGATTTGCTCTGATTTATTTAAAAAAAATCCCCACAGAACACCATTTTTAACATTCAATCCAGGCTTGATCATATTTTGTCTTGACATTTTCTCTGTTTCTTTACCTGATTCAACCTTGCTGAAGGAAAATTCTCAAATGCTATTATTGTTATTATTATTATTTGTATTATTTTTTTTATTCTTCTTACTACTGATTTTAATGTAACTTGTCTGTAAGCGTCTTTGAGTATCTTTTAAAAGCGCTATATAAATAAAATGTATTATTATTATTATTATTCTCAAATGTCTTTTTCAGGGGCGGTTCTACACTGAATGACTCCCCGGGCGAGAGCCTCCCCAGGCACCCCCCCACCCCAAAAAAAAAGAAAAAATTAGCTAATGGTTGCCGTCTTCAATCCTATGATTGGCACATTTTTAGACTGGTTACATTATGTTTTGTCACCATCGAGTAGTTGTTTATAGTTAATAATAATCTTAAAAACTACCAACAGATTTATGAATATACTATTGCCTAAATATAGAACCCAACATGATGAAACAAAATAATAAACTTAATGCACACAGGCTCACAACTAATCCACTTTAACAGTTAAAATCTCCAGTTAGCTGGTTAAAAAAATTGAAAATGTTATGGTTAAAGTAATGACTAACCAGAAAAAAACAGGAAAAGACAAGAAAATGAAGCTTAAAAGAACTTTTTATTTTGACCTTTTTTTTCTTTCTTTTGTAGCTGGACTTTTGGAGGTTTTTGAAGTAATAAATCTCAAATAAAAGAAATTTTAATTTTCATTATTTTTGGTATCAATTGTAGTATTGAAACTATAGGAACATTTAAATATTTCAAATAATTGTTATTATCTGTAGTACATGTACAAGTGACGCACTGCTGTGCCCACTGTTCCTTTGACTTTTTTTTAATATCAGCTGCTGTACCTCACTGTCTGGGAGATGTAAACCCAGAAACTGAGATGTGCACGGATGTTTTTATTCAGATCTTTAAAATAAATAAACCTGATCTCAGTATCCACATCCATGACAAGTGCCCTCAGGCAGAGGGAGCTTCAGGTTAACAGGAACATTTGGCACTAATTAATAGGCTTATATATTTATCATATTTTTCTCTCATTTAAAAAAAAAAATTTTTTGGAACAATTGATTTTTTTAAAGTTTCATAATGTAGACACCCCCGCTTTTGTCCCCCGTACGTCCATTTAATTTGGTAGAGACCCCCCAGCCCCCCCTCAGTGAAATGCGTACATATTCCAGGACTTTGGAAATACCGTGCATAATTTCTTTTGCCTGTCTGGTTAGAATTGGGTTTAAGTTTGAGTTTTCATTTATGTGTTTTGTTCTCTGACCGTTTAACACTGTTTCCATTTGTTATTTTTGGCCTGTTGTGTTTCACTTCTTCCTGCACCCTGAGTGAGAATGAGGGAGAGACTGATCACTACCCCACTTGTTTTAGTCACCATGACGCTGTGAAAAGTAAAACATATATTCATGGTGGCGGACTTATCTCGGTTGGCTTTCTCGCTGTGGTACGGTTGGTGTTACGTTATTTCAAATCATCCCGGTTGAATCATCCTGACTAATTAGCTTATCTTCCGCGCGCTAACCCACGACAGGCGTATGATATGCACAGTAATACCCCTCCCCTTCTTCAACACACACCTTTCCAACAGGGGCGCTTGTACCACCTGGGGGCGCTAACTCGTTTGTTTCAGGCCGATCCTAACATCACACAGTTAATAAACACCATAGAGGTCCAATTTTTGTTCAAGCCGAGATGCCGCCCCCTATGAACTGCCGCCCCGGGCTGCTGCCCGCACTGCCCGTGCCTAAAACCGCTACTGGTCTTTTTTATGAGTTTCCACAAATCAGCAACTTTATTTGATTGAATTATCCTTCTCTGTAAAATGTTTGAACTTTTGTGGTAAAGATTTTCCCTTTTTGACTATCCAAAAAAAGAAAAAAATCTTCAAAAAAGTTAATTTTCCTGCTGCTTAATTCTAAATGATGTATTAGGGACACTTTATAAAGAAAATTTTAGTTTTAAAATTACGACTTTAAATCTCATAAATTTACAAGAAAAAAGTCGTAAATTACAAGAGTAAAGTCATCTGTTTATGACTTTAAAAGTGAAAGGCTAAATTTATGATTTTTAATCTCGTTAATCTATCAGATTTAAAATCTTTAAATTTACAGGATTCAAAGTTGTATTTTTACAAGAAAAAAACTAGTAATATTATTTTTTTTGTGGCCCTAATACTCCGACGTACTAAATGGACATTGTAGTTTAAAAAAATAATTGATGTGAAATTTAATTACTTATTTATTTTCCTAAAAATACACAGGGGTTCTGTAAAAGTTACTAGTTACTATCCAGACTTTTTTTTTTCTACTTTAAATAATAAACTTTAAAGAAATAGAAATATTCTGGTTAGTCGCTGGTGCGCACCAAATAATAAGAATGTTTTTTCTAAAAACTGAAGTTAAAAAAAAAAAAATTCTGGTTACTACCTGGTGCTCACCTGTTACTATTTTTTGAAATTTTTGAAAAAAAATCAAACATGTTTTTTTTTCCTTCCTTTTTTTTTTTTCCAATGTACCTTTAGGGCCTCCATACCTTGAGGAGTTATACACACAATATTTATAAAATCGATTTTATTTTTTTTGTTTTTTTTGTGTTCTTATTTAAAAGAGAGGGAGAAAGGGGAAGGAAGGGGAAAAAAAAAATTAGGCAAAGCAACAATTTCTGTATCTAAAATTGTTGGTTGTCAATATGCTTTGTCAATAAAACTTGAATTTGAAAAAAAAAAAAAAAATCGATCGATATTTTCAGAAACATGTTTTCTAAATCTGCCCCACCATTTGGTTGAGCGGGCAGTTAAAGGGTAAAGGTCAAAGCGGAGGCTAACAACCAGATGCTAGCTTCAGCTACGTCTGACTTTTAAGGCGTGAAATAAAGCAAAACAAAATTAAAACTGATATTTTCTAAATCCAATACAAACGTGAATCCAGCGTGTCTGTCAGTAACTTTCTTCTCTGCGTGTGTAAAACAGTCTGTAGCTGCTAATGACTTAGAAAAAACTCTGAAATTGGACACTTTTATATCAATAGCAGATTTTAAAAACCATCTTAATGACTATTTAAAAGATGAATGTTTTTGTTTCTCATAGTAATGATTTTAGGGTATTTTATTTTATACTGTTTTTGTGTCTGATTTCTTTCTGTTTTTATTCTATTTTTATTTTCTTAAATCTCTTTCCTTTTCTCAAAAGGTCTTGCCTTTTGCCAGGCCACAGTTGCAAATAAGAATGTTGTTCTTAATCTGTCCTGCCTGGATAAATAAAGGTTAAATAAAATAAAATAAAATAAAAAACATGCTCCATGTGTCGAGGTAAACTTTGACGTTGAACGCTCGTCTTCTGTTTTCTCACAAACTCTTTTCTAAGAAACTTTCCAAAAACATTTTATTTTTTACCTTTGGTATTTAGCTACTAGCTTAGCAATCCAGTTAGCCTTGCAGCTAGCTGCTTTAAGTCACGTAACCAAGATGGATGTTGTGAACAGAATCTGGAAGTCTTTCAAAATTAAACTTCCTCCGATAAGAAAATAACTTTTACTATTACTGTATAGATTATTTTTTTTCTGTTTTTTTTCTTTGTGGTTAATAAAGTTTATCATTTTAATTCACTCAGGTGTTGCTGCTAAAAACAGGTTATCGTATGTTTAGTGAACACATCGCTGTGATTCACTTCGTGACAGTAAGATCGTGGTTTGTCGTGTTTTTGTTTGCATCACATGTACATAGAAAAGTAAAGATAATAGAGACGCAACAGGAAGACAAACTGGCAAAGAAACTGATCATTTTATTGATTTTGTTTAGTTCCATCACTTTTTCTATCTTTCACATCTCTGTTCATTTGAGAGTAGGGCTGCCACGATTAGTCGACTAATCGATGACTAATCGACCATTAAAATAATCGACAACTAATTTAATAGTCGATTAATTGTTACTTTATATTGTATGAAGTCAGAGTGTAGTAAAGTTAAAAGTTATAATAGCATTCTGCAGCTTTTTGGAATATTTTGGCATTTATTAAGGTTTTTTAGGCTATTTTGGAGTTTAGCTAATATTTAATCTACATGCTAGCTGTTTTGGCTAACTTAAGGTTTCTTTTTTTTAGTTTTTTAAGCTATTTTCAAGTTTAACTAATATTTCAGCGACATAGCTATTGTGATTAATTTAGGATTTTTCTGGTTTTTTTAGGCTAATTTTGAGTTTAGCTAATATTTCAGCAGAATGCTAGCTATTTTGGTTAACTTTGGCTCTTTTTATTTTTTAGGCTAATTTGGCATTTAATTAATATTTCAGCTGGTTATCAACTTCAGCGTCTTTACATCCAGTTTCCTCATGACCCGATTAGTCGACTAATTGGAAAAAACAATCGGTGATTAGTCGACTATTAAAATAATCGTTTGTGGCAGCACTATTTGAGAGATGTAATTGGTCTTAGCTCAAGGTTAGCTAAAATCAGCAAGATCCGTGCACTCCTGTGAACTTCTGGATTTACGTGGGATCAAAAGGAAAATCTCCAGAATGCAGCTCCCTGGAGCCGAAAGGGAAATAAAAGCTGAAAGAGTGAATCATAAGTGAAAAAAACTGTATCAGTACTTTAAGTGAGGCACGGTTCCATCTGGAAACATAATGACGATTATCGCTTTACTGTAAATGTAAACGAGGCAGGTTGAAGCCGACGCCCCCTGCTCTGGACCCGCCCCTCAGCATGTGGAGGTTTAAGGAACGGACTCCTCTGGCGCCCCGTCGAGCGGCGTGAGGGCATCGTAAACCCCGGTCAGAGCGGCTCGGGGAGCTTCTGTCTGTGTGACTGATGGCTGGGGAGCTCTGTGAAAATTTGAGTTAGAGGAGCAACACGCCTCCACTCTCTTTGTGTGAATTGCTTTAAAATGCAGGTTGTGGTGAGTGCAAGATAAATCCCCTCCATTATTAATGCTGTCATTCTTCTCTATTGTTCCCTGCATTACATTTTTATTGGTTAACACTCGAGAAGGCCCCTCAAAAATAATAACGGAGAGCAACTGTCCAGAGGTGGACTCTGATTCTTCATATGATATGTTTACACTTAATATGCCTGTAATTCCCTCAGTCTTAAGAGGGAACACTTGGCTGCAGATACGTGGAGATATATTTAGATTCTTGTGACGCCGATGATTTTTTTCATCATCCGCTTTCTGTTGTTTTCCACAAAAGAGTGGGCCAAGCTCTGCCGAAGCTTCCTTCATAACATTTTATATAATGCTCTTTTTTGTTCTTTGCTCTCCCAGGTCTTTTTAGAAACAATGCAGCATTTTTTTAATCTGCTTTTTTTTTTTTCTTTACCTAGAGCCTTATCCTTGGTTTTATTTTAAGCACAACTGCTTTCTTCATAACAGTGAATTCAATTCATCTTATTTTTAAAGCTCCACCGAGGTTGTCTCAAGGCGATGCACATAAAGAAAGAAACATCAAATCGAGCGATTGTTCCAAACCGTCGTCATTATCATAATCTAATTCACCGCAGATCATTTCTGTAAAGCCAGATTATCCTAATAGTTTTATAGCAATGGCCCATATGAGTGACTAACAGATTACATGGAGGGTTTGCAGTGTAATCCCCGGAATGAGGAAACCAGAGGTGACAGTGGAAAGGAAAAGTCTCTCTGATTTCCTGTTGGTGAAATGAGAGCTTCTGTTTATGTTGTTTCAAGCCGTCTCCCCAAGATTAACTAGAAAAGTTGCATTACCTGTGATAATACTCGTGTGAATGCATTTGGCTGAAAGAAGTCGCTGTAGATGCTGAAGCTTTTTGCTGAAAATTCAAAAGCTATTTATAAAATGTTAAATTTGCTAAAAAATGTTCTTAAAAAACTATGAAATAGTGCTAAAGTTGAACTAAATTTCTGAATAAGTTGTAGTAAAATTCCTTAAAAATCCCCACGACATGCAAATTTTGCAAAATATATTAATAACGTGTTGCTTGAATATGAGCTAAACTCCAAATTAGCCCGCAAAAAATTAGTAGATGCCAATTTAGCCAAAAAAGCTAGTTTATTGCTTCAATACTAGCTAAAGTCTAAAATAGCCTAAAATGAACTAAATTAGTCGAAAACATTAGCCTGTTGCTAACATAGAAGCTAAACTCTAAATTAGCATAAAAAACCGTAGTAGATGCCATATTAGCCAAAAAAGCTAGCTTCCGGCTTTAATACTAGCTAAACACCAAAATAGCTCAAATTCCTCATTAAACTGAATTAGTCAAAAACGTTAGCCTGTTGCTAACATAGAAGCTAAATGCTAAATTAGCATAAAAGGCCTTGTTAGATACCAAATTAGTCTAAAAGCTAGCATGCTGCTTTATATGTAGCTAAATTCAAAAACAGCTAAAATTTCTTAGTAAACTAAATTGGTCAAAAATGTTAGCATGTTGCTAAAATAGAAGCTAAACTCTAAATTAGCATAAAAAACCGTAGTAGATGCCAAATTAGCCAAAAAAGCTAGCTTCCTGCTTTAATACTAGCTAAACACCAAAATAGTTAAGATTCCTCATTAAACTAAATTAGTTAAAAACGTTAGCCTGTTGCTAAAATAGAAGCTAAACTCAAAATTAACATAAAAACCGTAGTAGATGCCATATTAGCCAAAAAAAACTAACTTCCTGCTTTAATACTAGCTAAACACCAAAATAGCTAAAATTCCTCGTTAAACAAAATTAGTCAAAAACGTTAGCCTGTTGCTAACATAGAAGCTAAATGCTAAATTAGCATAAAAGGCCTTGTCAGATGCCAAATTAGTCTAAAAGCTAGCATGCTGCTTTAATTATAGCTAAATTCAAAAATAGCTAAAATTTCTTAGTAAACTAAATTGGTCAAAAACGTTAGCATGTTGCTAAAATAGAAGCTAAACTTTAAGTTAGCATAAAAACCTTGGTAGACCCCAAATTAGCCAAAAAACTAGCTTGCTGCTTCAATACTAGCTAAAGTCTAAAATAGCCTAAAATGAACTAAATTAGTCAAAAATGTTAGCATGTTGCTAAAATAGAAGCTAAACTCTAAATTAGCATAAAAAACCGTAGTAGATGTCAAATTAGCCAAAAAAGCTAGCTTCCTGCTTTAATACTAGCTAAACACCAACATAGCTAAAATTCCTCATTAAACTAAATTAGTCAAAAATGTTAGCCTGTTGCTAACATAGAAGCTAAACTCTAAATTATCATAAAAAGCCTTGTCAGATGCCAAATTTTGTCTAAAAGCTAGCATGCTGCTTTAATTATAGCTAAATTCAAAAACAGCTAAAATTTCTTAGCACACTAAATTGGTCAAAAATGTTAGCATGTTGCTAAAATAGAAGATAAACTCTAAATTAGCATAAAAACCTTGGTAGACCCCAAATTAACCAAAAAAAGCTAGCTTGCTGCTTCAATACTAGCTAAAGTCTAAAATAGCCTAAAATGAACTAAATCAGTCAAAAACGTTAGCCTGTTGCTAACATAGAAGCTAAACTCTAAATTAGCATAAAAAAACTGTAGTAGATGTCAAATTAGCCAAAAAAGCTGGCTTCCTGCTTTAATACTAGCTAAACACCAACATAGCTAAAATTCCTCATCAAACTAAATTAGTCAAAAACGTTACCCTGTTACTAACATAGAAGCTAAACTCTAAATTAGCATTAAAAGCCTTGTCAGATGCCAAATTTTGTCTAAAAGCTAGCATGCTGCTTTAATTATAGCTAAATTCAAAAACAGTTAAAATTTCTTAGCAAACTAAATTGGTCAAAAATGTTAGCATGTTGGTAAAATAGAAGATAAACTCTAAATTAGCATAAAAACCTTGGTAGATGCCAAATTAGCCAAAAAAGCTAGCTTGCTGCTTTGATAGTGGCTAAACTCCAAAATAGCTCAAATTTCTCAGTAAATTAGATAAGTCAAAAACGTTAGCCTGTTGCTAACATAGAAGCTAAACTCTAAATTAGCACAAAAAACCCAGTTGCTAACAAATTAGCCAAAAACAATAGTATGTTGCTAAAATAGAAGCTGAAATCCAAAATAGCCTAAAATTCCACAGTAAACTAAATTAACCAAAAACATTATCATGTTGCTAAAGTATTAGATAAACTGATATTTTTTTGAAAATTACTATAAAAGACGAAAACATAGACCTTTAATATATTTAAAGGCTTGTTTGAAATTGTCCGACTTACTCATTTATTTCCTATGGAGCATATTTTGGTCACTATTTGTTGCAAAATTGCTTGCAAATCCCTAAATTAAATTAAATTAAAAATAAAATTAAACTGTCCAAAAATGTTAGCATGTTGCTAAAATATTAAGTATTCTAATAATTTCTGAAAATTACAATAAAAGAAGAAAACATAGCCCATGAATATATATAATGTCTTGTTGCTAATCTTTTTAAAATCTTCACATTTGAAGACTTTCTCATTCATTTCCTATGGCGCATATTATGCTCAATGTTTAAAGAACTATAAAATTTATGAATACCAAAAATACAAGCAGTAATTTCCCTGAAAAAGTTGAATGATTCGATAACAAGATTGCTGAAATGACTGATAGTGTGATGGAGTTTTCTATAGTGTCACACAATTATTGGTGTTTTTTTTTTTTTTTACGTTGGGATTTTTTGTAGGATACATTACAAACTTGTCAAAAAATAAAAAATAAATGAAGATTTTATTTGAGTGATACATCCGCAAACACTCATTCTGAGCAGGAGTGGTGAAGTCTCACCTGAAACAACATTTATTTTCATTTTGACTCTAGTGGCAGGTATGAAAATATTAATAGAGTCATATATCACCGTCCTTGTTATGCAATGAAAGTATCAGTTCTGTGGCACCAGGTGTTCATGTCTGGAGAACACAATGAGGTGCTTTGATCTCTGCGCCCTGGCATTCCAAACTTATGACTTCTCATGGTGGTTTGAGGTATGAAAATGAAGAACCTTGACTTAGTTTTCAAGACAAAGAAGGTTTCAGGCATAGATCTAAACGACTGACAGCATGCTGGCGTGTATTGTTCCAATTCTATAACATTTAGACATCTGTATACGACGGAGTATTAGGGCTACTTTATAAATAAAATATTATTTTTAAATTTACGACTTTAAATTTCGTAAATTTACGAGTAAAAAAAGTCGTAACTGCTAAATTATGAGACTAAAATCGTATATTTATGACTTTAAAAGTCATAGGCTAAATGTATGACTTTTAATCGTAAATTTACGAGTTTTAAAGTCATAGTTTTGCGAGTTGTTTTTTTTTTTTTTTTTTTTTTTTTTTTGGCGGCCCTAATACTCTGTCGGTTCAGGAAAATATTTGATCAATTTCCTGAGGACTTCTTCACTCTCTTGTTGCTCTTTTAGGTCCTGTATGAAATAAACATGACCCTCTGTTTCTACTATTGTATCACACATTCATCCATTTAAAGCTTTAGAGTGGAACTATGGAGAGAAAATAGACTCACGCAGATCTATGCAAGTGTAATTGTTGATTTCTGCGTAAATTTCAATTTTTGTGTGCATAATACTTGATATATGTATAAGTTTGGATTTTTGCACAATTCTTAAATTGTAGGGGTGTAACGGATCACGGAAAATCCGTGGTCCGTACGGATCAGAGGCCACGGTGCGGGACACGTGTGTACCGCGGACCGCTCGAACACCCACCCCCATACCGGACACCTCGCCGCTAGCATAATTTAAACCAATTGTCCGTTCGCATCGAATGGAAGCTCCGTTACGGGCTTTCCGGTGGAATCGCGGAACATTTGTTATGGCAAGCCAGAGATGTCAAAATGAGCAGGAAAAGCTGACGCAGAAGTGCCACGTTTTACAGAAAATTATCATTTTAAAACATTTAAATGTTCCCACAGTTAGTTTCAATAAAGCAATTCATACCAAAAAAATATTGTAACTGTTTTATTTATGATTTAATTTTAAAGATAATCCAGATAGATTTGGTATTTTCAACACTATTTTTAATCATTCTTTTCTCTTAGTTTTTGTAATTTGGTCTAAAAACATGTTAATGTCATCAGAAACATCATGTTTTAGTATTTTGGTTTGTGTTCAAAGTACAAATATTTTGTTTTAATAATAGGCTTCAATGAGCAGATGTTTGTGTTTTGCATATGTAAATATTGTGTGTATGAGGTATTTTAAATGCTTATTGAATTTATGAGTTAAACTGTTTCCAAAAATTAAATTAGGTTTGATATTGTTGTTTTTTTTTTCGTTTTTTTTTCATTTTTTAAATTTTTTTACTTTTTACTGATCCGAAAAATGATCCGAACCGTGACCCTAAAACCGTGACACGATCCGAACCGTGGGTTTTGTGATCCGTTACACCCCTATTAAATTGCGTGTAACTTTGGATTTGTGTACGCGTAATTCTCGATTTGTGCGCAACTTTGGATTTGTGTGTAATTCTTGATTTGTGCGTAATTCTTGATTTGTGTGTAATTCTTGATTTATGCATAACTTTTGATTTGTGGGTAATTCTTAAATTGTGCATAACTTTTGATTTGTGCGTTATTCTTGATTTGTGCATAATTCTTAAATTTGTGCATAACTTTTGATTTGTGCGTAATTCTTGATTTGTGGGTAATTCTTAAATTGTGCATAACTTTTGATTTGTGCGTAATTCTTGATTTGTGCCATAATTCTTAAATTGTGCATAACTTTTGATTTGTGCGTAATTCTTGATTTGTGTGTAATTCTTAAATTGCGCATAACTTTTGATTTGTGCGTAATTCTTGATTTGTGCGCAATTCTGGATTTGTGCATAACTTTGGATTTGTTCGTGCGTAAGTCTTGATTTTTCTATAGCTTGGATTTGTGTATTCATAATTCTAAAATTTGTGTATAACTTTGGATTTGTGTGTCTATAAGTCTTGATTTGTAACATTTGTAATTCTAGCAGCATTGATCAGCTGTGGATGAATCTTTTCTTTCTCTGAGACGTGAAAAGTGTCTCATCTTAGATTTGCGTAACAAGCGATTTGTGTGGGACTTTCAACGATGTGTGCTTTTGTAATTTTATTTTGTGCATGTGTAAATTGTATTTTTTTGATTTTCATAATTATCGTACTTATGCACAAAATAAATTTTATGAGTTACAAACCTAGAATTTCGCACACACAGATCTGGGTGAGTCTATTTTCTCTCCATAGTGTTCAGGCTGGACACTGTTCTTCTATCATCAGGAGCACATTTTCAGTCTGAATACACCCAAACGGACCCTGCTCTGGGACCAGGAACCGCTCTCTGACCCATCTTTTGAGGTGGTTTTGGTTTCTTTTCAACCGAACTGAACTCCGGTCAACTCTGAGATTCCTCGGTCTGGAAACGGCGCTTGCTCAGAGTGGATCAACTGAACCAATATGGCCACCATAGCAGGAGCATTACAGGACATAAGCAGAGTGGTGAAGCATTGATGAGACACAGCAACTCATTCAAGTTTGGTCAGATGAATCCCGGCTCATTAAAACAACTTTAAACATCATACACATTGCTTCTCACACTTTTCTCAACAGTTTACATGTCATGAACATATGACCTTTTGAATAACCAATACTCCACGATACACTTGAATTGTAGGTTCCATTTTCATGAATCTCAAGCGAACCAATAGACACACCTGGGCCCCCATTAAGATGCAACCGTGACCCTCCACGGACCGCCCAAAACCCCGCAGCACCCATACGGGTCAACAGATCCATGTGACTAAGGCTTAATATGAACTCGTGTAAGACTTTCGTACTGTCAGGTTCAGGACTGTGGGGGGGGGGATCAGGCCACTGGGCTTGATCTTCTCATCTTAACTAGTCATAGTAATAAATGAATCCTATGACAGTAAAGTTTTCTTCCACAGTCTAAGCCTTGAAATGTCACTAGAGTTCTCTGTAAACTTCTGCTTCCGTAGCTTTACCTGAGACTTATTAGTGACATTTGTGTGATTATTGTAGCAGTGAGCCTTATTGTTTACCTCTGACTTCATTTGTATAGGTACATCCTGTACATGTTTGACTATATTCAGTATCTTTGTTCCGCTAGTACCGTGGTCTGTGTCTCGGATGCTTCGTGACAGCTCATTGATGCAGTAAGTAAGGCTGATGGATAAAAAAAAAGGGGTGGGGGGGGGGGGGTGTTGTTGTGGTGTTCTCATCGATTCCTGTGTTCCTGCAGCTGAAGAAGCCTCTCCTCTGCAGCTCCGCTGGGGCATCTCGCAGCACGCTGCAGATTAAGAGTTTTTCTCTTCGCACGCATTCGGGTCGTGCTTCAACTGTCGGGTCTGATCGTAAAATGAAACAGGAGGTTATAGTGACTGACAGCAGTCTTCTAAAATCAGTCTTTTAAGAAAAAATAGACAGACGGACGGGCGACGGATTCAGGGAGGAGAGAGAGTGAGCGGAGAGAGACGGACGGACAGATTAGCTTAACTCCAAATTTTAACTTAATTCTAGCTGTTTTGGCAAAATTAGCCTTTTATCTAGTTTATTTAGGCTAATTTGGAGTTTAGCTAATATTTTAGCGTTATGCTAAATGTTTTGGCTTATTCAGACATTTTCCCAGTTTTTAGACTAATTTGAAAGTTAGCTAACATTTTAGCATTATGCTAGCTGTTTTGCCTCATTTAGACATTGTTCCAACTTTTTAGACTAATTTGCAGTTTAGCTAATATTTTAGCATTATGCTAAAGGTTTTGCCTCATTTTGATATTTTTCCAGTTTTTTAGGCTAATTAGAAATTTAGCGAATATTTTAGCATTATGCTAGTTGTTTTGGCAAATTTAGCCTTTCATCAATTTTTTTTAGGCTAATTTGGAGTTTAGCTAATATTTTGACTTTATCCTAGATGTTTTGGCTCATTTAGACATTTTCCAGTTTTTAGGCTAATTTGAAATTTAGCTAATATTTTAGCATTATGTTAGCTGTTTTGGCTAGTCTAGACATTTTTCCCTTTTTTAAAGCTAATTTGGAGTTTTGCTAATATTTTAACATTATACTAGCGGTTTTGGCAAAATTACACGTTTTACAGTTTGTTTGTTTTTTTTTTGTGGCAAATTTGGCATTAAGCTAATATTTTAGGAAGTTTTCAGCTTCAGAGTTTTTCCCTATCTATCAGTTTCATTATTTTGAGCCATCAGGTCTAGCATCTTCAGCTACATTCAACTTACAGCATTCGCACAAGCCTTATTGCAGGTAATGCTATATCTCTAGTTTTAATAGTAACTGTTAGTTTTCACATTTAGATTTGATCTGAAGATTTCCCAGCACAGTCATGCAGTTATTATTTGTAGTTATGTCATGCAATTAGTGGCATGAGTGGGATAATGCCCTTCAAAGTGTGCATTATCAGAAATGAATGGACTTCGCAGAAGCAACTGTGTGATGCGATAAGGTGTATTAATTTCTGCTAACCGACATTTTTTGGGCATTTTTGCTAACATGATGGTTATTGAGTAAAAAATAAATTAATATGATTTTTTTTTTTTAAAACAACTACTTTAATTTGACACCCGTAATTATGAGTCATTATAGTTTTAATTTTCATAAAAAACTGAGGCTTATGAAGTCAGCAGCTGTTTTTGCAGAGTTTTCTTTCTGTTTATGTTAGCAAAAAAAAATAAAATATGCTTCTGGAGTTTAAAAAATATACTCTAAAGTTCGTGTTTTTTCATGAGTGATTGTCAAACTGTAACAATAATAGAAAGACCTCTTGGTCCAGCAGATTAAATGACAGTTTGCAGTCATTTGCTGTGACTAAAAGCCGCACAAATATTAAATAGTTGCTTGATTCCTCAGAAACACATATGGCAGCTAATCCTCAACCTCCTGGCTCCTGAGACTCGTGAGGGGTGTCGGAGCAGAGGTGTTGAAAGAGATCAACCGCTGGTCTGATTGTTGTAGCTGCTTTGATACAGGCCGGTCTCTGGTTTGTAGCATCCTCAACCACATTTATCAAAAAGAGATTTAAAAAAAAACAAAACAAGAACAGTTTCACAACCATCGTTTCTTTTTTGTATTTAAATGGTTCTTTGTATTTTAAATTTAAAACATGTTCTGCTTTCAGTACTGCAGCAGTGGGCAAACATCTCAGTCTGGAAGATGTTTCCAGCAAATATTTTAGTGATTTTTAGAAATGAGTTTAAACAGCTTTGGAGCCTCTCATCTCATCTGCAGATTGTTCACGACATTTTCTGACGCAGATTAACTCGCATGTCTCCACCCACTCCCTCCACCAAGTCATAACTCGGGTTTATTAGGCTGAAAAATGGATCTTGAGTTTACAAACGACCTGTTGCAGACCTGTTAACTGCCATTATCAGACAAAGGTGTGGCTCGTTGGGGTGACCAGGGAACAAGGGTAAAGCGGTCGAATGGCTCTTCTACTCGTAAAGGTTGCAGACCCCTGGTATAGATGTGACATTTTTGTAAAATTGTATTATTTTCCTTCTCTAATCCATTGTTTGGGTAATGTGGATGCAGCTTTTTTAATGTTTTTGAAACACTTACATTCAGCTTTGGTTTTGTGTCTTTATATATACATGTAAAAAAACTAACCAGAGCTTAATAAAAACATTTTTTTTGTTGACAGTTTTGTAAGATTCTGACACATAACTGAAGAATATGGCTCCCGTGAGCGACTGCATCAAGCTGAAACATCCGTGTAGGTGGGAGTCATTCTATTCAGGTTACTAGTCACTCCAACGGTTCACAGATTCGTAAACAAACACATTTGTTCTTCCATTTACATCAAGGGACAGGATACTATTTCACTCAACTTTAATATCAACAACAAACCCATTATCTTCTCTGTGTTTATGGAGAAACAGGCAGTTTTAGCCACATTTCCATGATAACTGTCCATCATCATAAGAATAAGGAACCGGATTTCTGTTGTTAAGGGTTTAAAAAGAGGAAAATAAAATAAAAAAAAAATTAAATTCTTCTTTTTCTGACTAAAAACGAGTATTTTTCAACCAAAATGGGGGGTTGAGGGGGGAAATTTCCGAGCAATTAAATGTAAATAAAACAGACAAACCTCTGCTTTGAGTCCATTTTTTTTTTCTGAAAGCTGTTCCTGAGGACTTGTTCGGCTGCTCTAACAGATAACCCCCCCCTCCCCCACCTAGCTTCAATAGAGGCAAAATGATTGATTATATCAACATTTCGAGTTTTTTTTATTCATGGTTTTAATTATTACCCTTTTAAAAAACATGTTTACACAAAATGAGTGATGTGTTAAGCTGATTTTTCTTTTTTTTTAAATCATTGCAATTAGGCTCCCCCTCCAGCTTAGGCGGTCGCCCATGCCCACGTTCCGCCCTGATGAGAGCCCCTATTCCAGCAGAAATTACAGGTGAATTTTCATCAGAGGGCTGTTACTTAATTTGCTTTATGGCATATTTAGCTTTGCAACTAAACTCAAAATTTCTTTATAACCTGCTTCATATTGTTTGTTAAACATTTTTGTAGCAAACTGTAACTTTTAGCAAAGGAATATTCAAACCTAAAGACAGCTCTTGTCTACAAGACGAAAAAACAGTCAACGTTTAGATATATCTAAACATGAAAGACGGATTTTTGTTCGCTCATATTTTCTCTACTATGACCGTTTCTCTGTTGTTCTGTATCTCAGTGTAAGAGACCCACACAGCGCTGCATGACTGTTACGATGAGCTGCCTGGAACTGTGGCGGGAACAATCTCCGTGTTAAAGATGCCAGCTGAGCCATCCTCATTAAAAGAGATAAGACATCCGTGGCTCGCGCTGTTGAGCCTGGAGAAATGCTTCATGGGTGCAAATATTGATTTTTTTCTCCCTCATTTGAATTCTCTGCCTGCAGGGAGAAAGTTGGAAAACCAAGCGGCCGAACATTAGCTCTAATTGATGATCAAACACAATGGCCCTTTAGATTTTGCACCACCATGAAACAGAGTTTGTTGTGGTTTTCCGTATAAGTAAAAGACAGATTCAATATGGAAATAGTTCAAACAAAAAGTTCTATAAATACACTTAAAAAACACATGATTCTTTGAATTATTTTTTCTAGTTCACAGTTGTAAAGTCCAATTAAGCAGGGTAAAAATGTTCAAATGTAACTTGGTTTTTAAAAAAAGAAATGTAAGATAACCTAAAACTGAACAAATTTAGAATTACACAAAAAGGGAACTCCAGAGAACATGAAAAAGATCAATAGATGGATCCATTTATAGCTGATTGTGTACAATAGAGGTTGATTTAGACCAAAAATCAAGTTTGAATGAGAGTTAACGGCTGCATGAATAGGCAGCTCACTGGACAATAGCTTCAAGCACAGTTTCATTCTGGTCGTCGTAAAACGTCTCAGTTTTAAACCTGGAGAGAAAAGTTGGAGCTGCTGGGGTAAAAGTCAGGAAAGACGTCAAAAACAGAAGATGAAGAGGCTTGTCTGGAGCAAAAACTCTGTTCTAGTTTATTTATATATATATATAAGTGGTATCAAAACATTGAGCATGTTAACAACATCAGAAGTCTTTAAAACTAATTTCGAGTTTAGCTAATAATTTTTTCATTATATGAGCTATTCTTGAGTTTAGCTATTCTTCTAGCAACAAGCTAATTTTTTGGCTAATTTTTCCTTAATTGAGTATTTTTGGGCTAATTTTGATTTTAGTCCAAAGCTAATGTTTTTGGCTAATTAGACATCCACTGATGTGTTTAGAGCCATTCTTGGATTTAGCTAATATTTTAGCACCATGCTAACGTTTTTGGCTAATTTGGAACTTACTGAGGTTTTATGGGCTAATGTGGAGTTAAGCTAGCATTTTAGAAATATGTTAGCTTTTTGGGCTAATACTGAGATTTTGGGCTAATTCTGAAGTCATATTTGTACCAATTTTGAAGTTTTATTTACATTTTGCACTTTTTCAATAAATTCTTTGAATTATTTGTGAATTTGCTGAAAATTTAGCAGTGTGCAAATAGCTTTTCAGCTAATTCCTTCAGTAATTACAGTAAATTTCTTAAGAATCTTCAGTGAAAAGTAGGGCTGCCACGATTAGTCGACTAATTGACGACTAATCGACTATTAAAATAATCGACAACTAATTTAATAGTCGATTAGTAGTTACTTTATATTGTATGAAGTCAGGCTGTAGTAAAGTTGAAAGTTATAATGACATTCTGCTAGCTTTTTGGAATATTTTGGCATTTATTAAGGTTTTTAGGCTATTTTGGAGTTTAGCTAATATTCAGCAGCATGCTAGCTATTTCGGCTAACTTTAGCTTTTTTACGTTTTTTAGGCAACTTTGAGTTTAGCTTATATTTCAGCTATATGCTAGCTGTTTTGGCTAATATAGGATTTTTCCATTTTTTAAGGCTAATTTGGAATTTAGCTAATATTTCAGCAGCATGCTAGCTATTTTGGTTAACTTAAGCTTTTTTAAGTTTTTTTAGGCAACTTTTGAGTTTAACTTATATTTCAGCTATATGCTAGCTGTTTTGGCTAATATAGGATTTTTCCATTTTTTTTAAGGCTAATTTGGAATTTAGCTAATATTTCAGCAGCATGCTAGCTATTTAGGCTAACTTTAGCTTTTTTAAGTTTTTTAGGCAACTTTTGAGTTTAACTTATATTTCAGCTATATGCTAGCTGTTTTGGCTAATAAGGATTTTTCCATTTTTTTAAGGCTAATTTGGAATTTAGCTAATATTTCAGCAGCATGCTAGCTATTTAGGCTAACTTTGGCTCTTTTTATTTTTTGGCAAGTTTGGCATTTAACTAATATTTTAGCTGGTTATCAACTTCAGCATCTTTACATCCACTTTGGCCATGAACAGATTAGTCGACTAATCGGAAAAAATAATCGGTGATTAGTCGACTATTAAAATAATCGTTTGTGGCAGCCCTAGTGAAAAGCTTCAGCATATTCAGCAAAACGTTTTCACACTAGCATTATTGCAGGTAATGTAACTTTTTTTTGCTTTTTTTCTGTCATAATCTCTAAAATGTGTTTGTGTGGAGGAATTTGTTGATGTGATTTGGACTTCAGGGCCCCGTAGCTATGGCTTTCTAAACAATAAAATGCTTGATGGTTTTTTCTTTATGTTGGTGACACATTTCCTGTTTGTTGCGGAGGTTTCTGTGGCCCTTGCCTTTTTAACGAGTAGGACTTGAGTGTTGGGCAATTATGGAAGTAGTGTTACTAAAAAAAAAAAAAAAAAAAAAAGCTTTTTCTGCTCAAAATTTTAACAACTCCAGACAAGAAGGCATCGAGCTGTGGGAAGAGTCGGGGCTCAAATATGTTTATTTGTGGATGTGGTGAGGCATGCGTGTCCTTGAGGACGCGTGGATAAGACGGTTGGAAACAGGGCTTAGACACACGCTCGCATGAATTCATGTCAATCTGTGTGGGTGCGTGTGGGCCTGTGGGTATGCGTGTGTGTCATTGTTGAGCTGCAGAAATCATGTTTTCCATGTCACCAAGTGTGCAAGAAACAAAAACAGGCCGCAGTTCTATTTGCAGGCTGCTTGGTCAGATTAGGACAGAAAATTGATTGCAAATGGGCAGTTGTCTCTTTCTGTAAGTGCCAGTGATTGTGGAGGCGGGTGAGTGTGCCGCCGCCTAATTTGATCACTCAGTGGCTAATGCAATCTGCATAACTACAACCGTTGAAGACTGGGCTGAAGCACCAACAGGGTGAGCCAGAATAGAGTGGAAAAGTGGAAGAAAGTCAGAAGGCTGGAAATCACACACAGAGGAGGAAACGCTCTCCATTCACTCTCTGAGCCTGGCTCTGTGCACAGAGGGAGGCCAGCATCTCACGTACAAATGCACCGCAAACAACACTACATTTACATGTATGTCATACTGTAGCATTCAACTTACTCTTTTGTATAAAATGAGGAATAATGCATGAAAGAAGATACTTTGCTTAAAGACTCATTCCAATGAAAATGATAGGCTGGTGTTGTGAGGAGCTGTAAGCTAGCGGGAGAGAAGATGGATGATGGGATGAGCTAGTGGTCCTACCCACAATTCCAGACACTATGTCCTAGTACTTGACACTAACAATCATAATTAAATAACTCTGGGAACTCTTTTACAAGAGATCAAAAGATGATCAGATTCAATTTTTCAATTCAATTTTATTTACCATATTTTTCGGACTATAAGTCGCGTTTTTTTTCCATAGTTTGGCCAAGGGTGCGACTTATACTCAGGAGCAATTTTTTTTTTTTTTTTAAAATACATAAATAGTCTCAACGTCCTCCATATCTTCCGTGTATTTTAAGCGAGATATACAGTCAAAGCCTCCATCATGTAACGATGAGGCTAAATGATAGCCTAAAAAATAAATAAATGATAGCCTCTCCACACGATAGAATAGAAGCATCTTGTTTGTGAACAGATTTTTGGTCAAACATTGAGGTTTAAAAGACGTTGTTTGACTCATAAATCATGTTCGGTGGTAATTGCAGCGTTACGTCGGGATTTTGAATTTGTTAATAAATGTTGGACTTTTCTCTTAAAAGCGCGACTTATACTCCGGTTAAAGGGTAACCAAACCCTAAATTAACTTTTTTGGTTGCTGATGTCTGTAAATGGAGCTTTAAGAGTGCCATCTGTTGGTCACTGCCACATTTTTGACAAATTGAAATAAAACACTTTAATTATTCAAAATATAGTCAAAAAATATCTGTGTCCTGCCCCCTACAGGTTGAAATGAGGTATTACAGTTTTGTTATTGGTCAAACCATGTAAGTTTCAGAAGTCTGACGTCACGATCTGCAGCTCCAGTGATGATAACAGTCCTGCCCCCAAGCCCCGCCCCTCTAACTCGATTTTCAAATTTCGGCAGTGGGTGGAGTCAGTCTCTAACTTCCTGGTTTGGTTACCCTTTAAAGTCAGGAAAACACGGTAAATACCCTTTAACCCTTCCGCTCTCCTTAGCTTGTTTACATTAAAAGTGGGGTCATCTGGACACCACAGGACAGTGCGCTGAACTTTTTTTTTCACTGATTTCGGAGTTTACTAATGCCATGGCATGACATATAAATCCTGTCCTCGTCGACATTTGTCATGGAAGAAATGGCATAACAATATGTGGTTGGAGCCATCTGGACCCCAAGGAGAGCGGAAGGGTTAAATACGGTATATAGCCCAAAATCACAAAAAAATGGCCTCATTCAGCCTCATGCTGGTAATTGTACTGAAGCAGAAGGTTGGTGATAAAATCGAAACTAAACTAAAATAAACAGACTAAATAAACTGCCTATCCCTGTCCTTAGACCTTCATTCCTGGTATGGGAAAACTCCTAAAAAAACTGAACCCAGGAAAGAAGACAAACCTTGAAGGAGAGATACCAAGACTAATACAGAAGAATTAGCTTATCTTAACACTGCTACTAGAGTTAAGATGATTATATTTCATTTTATTTTCAACACAAACAAACAAATAAACTAAAGTAATTATAATATAAAGTGCACAAAAAAGGATAAGGTAGAAGAAAAATCTTATCAATTCCTGCCTCCATTCTCATGATCTATTATAGATATACTTTAGTTATGGAAAGGCAGTACTAGTGTATAGAATAACACATATAATCAAGAAAATCTTCAACCTTGCTCAGTATTCTATCCTTTTTTAACTTGGGCTTTCCAATTTACTGTATGGTCAATTACAGCACCTAACAGAATCTCTTTTTTGCTTATAATTTGTGTACAAATTTCACCTTTGTGTTGATTATTTTAGATTAAAAATTATACATTTAGTTTGTCCAGATTTATTATGCTGCATTTGAATCTGAGTGACAGAGTCAATAGATTTGATGTAAATTTAATGCATGACCACTCTGACTACGATGGTCATTGTAAGACATAAATAATAATTTTTAATTGATGTTGGCAGTTTTTTTATTCTACTCTCAACATTAGATGTTTCCTGCATCATTAAACGGCGAATGTCTGTCATGTTTTATCTGTTTGAGTCCATCTTTGGGTTCAAAACACTGGAAACCTTTGTTCAAAAGTTTGTTTTTTAAATTCTGAATAAGTATTTTCTTTAACGTTAAACAGACTTACTCCTATATGTGAAGCAGGGAGAATTCATTCATCAGCATTCTCACAGTTCCTTTGGCTTCTGTCACGCTCACTTTTGAACCCAAATGCCAAATTTGCGATCCTGACATTCCCACAGGCATCACACTGACAGCCTTTAAACCTGGACTGCCTATAGATCTGCTATACAGTCAGAGCAGCAGATCTCCTCTCTTATTATTGACGGGGCAAGCAGCGAGAAAGGGCATACGGCAGAACATGTCCGCATCGTTTCTGTTGTTTCTGAAACGGTTTATGTAGACGTTGATGGGAAGAAATCATACGTAAACAGATAGAAATGTCTTCCATTCAAGAGAGGGAAGAGAGGATGAGGAGAATCAGAAACATTCTGTTGAGGTTTTTGTATCTTTTTGTTTCTTTAATTCTAAAAAGAAAAATATGTCAAGATATTAAATTCATTGACTCTGAGCAGAGATAAAACCGTCCCAGCGTGCTTCTTTACAAACACAGGCGGACGTTAAAATGATTTTCTTGCAAAAATAATGTTAAAAGTCACTCATCTAGCAACTTGTGGAGTTCATTCCATCCTTGAACGCGATCTGAGTTCAAATGAAGCGTTTCAGAAAGACAAATAGTTCAGGTACATATGGAAGTTCCTTCTTTTAAACAAAGTCTGAAGCTCAAGTGTGAAGTGGAGTGTTGAGGACAGTTTGGAGAAGGTCAGTCCTGAAGTCCCCGCAGGCACCATATGGAAAGATGCAAAGAGCTACAGATTGATAAGCCTGTCGAAAATATCGTGACAGATGGAGAAGTGGATGCCAATTCCACTAAGACAAACATGCATTAAAATATGAGCCAACATGACAGTACATTCATGAAAAAAGAGAAGCTGGTTTGAAGTTTAAAGGCTGTTTGTTGTTTATTAAATATATATATGTATGTATATATGTATGTATATATATATATATATAATATATATATATATATATATATAATATATGTATATACATATATATATATATATATATATATATGTATGTATGTATAGTATATATACATACATATACATATATATATACATATGTATGTAATATATGTATATATGTATACATATATCTATATAGATCTATATATATGTGTATGTATGTATGTATGTATGTATGTATGTGTGTGATATGTATATATATATATATATAATTGTATATACACACACATACATACATATATATGTTTATATATATATATAACATATATATATCTAATTTTATATATATATTATATATATAAGTAGTACATATATATGTATATGTATGTATATATATGTATATATACATACATATACATATATATGTATACATATATCTATATAGATCTATATATATGTGTATATATATTATATATATATATATATATATATATATATATATATATATGTGTGTATATATATGTTTAATATTTGTATATATATATGTATATGTATATATGTATATAGATATATACACATATATGTTATATCTATATATATGAATGTTATATATATATCTATATCTAATATATATTATATATATAGATATAGATATATATGTATATACACACATATATAGATTATATTATATAATATCTATATATAACATATATAAGAATATAATATGTATATATATATATATATATATATTATATATTTATATATATATATATATATATATTATATATATATATATATATATGTATATGAATATAGATCTTTTGTTTTTTATAATTGGGATTTTATTCCATTAAAGAGACAATATGGCATTCACTTGTAGTTTTTGGAAAAAAAACAATTTTTGATTTTAGGAAATGAGGTAGAATATAAATGTATGTCAATCCCACAGCGCAGAGCGAAATATCTGCTAAGTTGGGCGGAGCCTAACAGAGCTTTCTGGTGTTAGAAATTCAAAACGAGGAAACCAATTGTAATTTTATTTTGGGATGGGGACCGACATTAATTTTTATAACGAGCGCCGCCGTTGTCTAAATATCACAGAAAAACGCGAAACAGTTAAAAGTGGACAGACTCCGCCCCCTGAGAGCAGATTCCAGCAGAGCTGACCTGAAATCCAGCTGGATCAAAATTCTCCCAAAATATCTATATTATTTTTCACAAACATCAACATTTATGAGAAAAAAATAAAAAGCAGAAAAAAAGAACAATTCCAGGAAAAATGTCAAATGGAGAGCGGAGAAATTCTTATTTCTGGTTTGAGTTGAAAACAAATGTTCTAAATGTACAATTTTGCGTGTGATTTCACATTGTGATTATGTCACGATAATAAGTGACTCACAAATACTGTAACTAAAGAAATTAATAATAATAATCACAATTAATTTATTCCAGTTCGCGATTAATTAGTTAATTTTTTTAATCGATTTCTGGCCCTACTTTCTCCAGATGGATCTGTCTCTGGCAGAATCAAATTGAGTCAACCTAAACAAATAGAAACTCCTTTATTCTATTCTATTCAATTCTGTAGGAGATATTAGAAAATACCATTTGGATTGAGGTACCATAGGTGTATGTCATAAGACTGTTGACTTTCCACAACCTGTATGTTTTTTGGATGGTTGTAAAACTCTCATTGCTTTGGTGCTGCTGTAAATGTGATTTTTTTTTTTTTAAATACGCCAAAAAGGCTTCACATCAGGAATTAGCCTGGGGATAGCATTTAAGTCATTTATAAGATGTGTGCCAAAAAAAGATGGAAGGACTGGAATGTTCCTTCTGAAGCGCACATGTCTGGCATTGTTGTTGAATGATTTAGCTGTGGGAGGGGAAAGGCTCCTTCTCAGGGGCCGTTGTGGTATCTGAGCATTCTGCATGCCACGGGTTATGGATCCCGCCCCCTTTTTTCCTCCTCCGCAGATCTTTCATATCACTACCACCAGGTTGGCCTGTCTTCTCCTCCATCCACTTTCATTTCCTTGTTTGTCTACTGGGATGGAGACTAGGGCTGCCACGATTAGTCGACTAATCGACGACTAATCGACTATTAAAATAGTCGACGACTAATTTAATAGTCGATTAGTTGTTACTTTATATTGTATGAAGTCAGAGTGTAGTAAAGTTGAAAGTTATAATGGGATTAAGCTAGCTTTATGGAGTATTTTGGCATCAATTAATTTTTTTTTAGGCTTTTTTAGAATTTAGCTAATATTTGAGCTTTATGCTAGCTGTTTTGTCTAGTTTAGGATTTTTCAGATTTTTAGGCTAATTTGGCGTTTAGGCTAATATTTTACGTACCTGTTAGCTATTTTGGCAAATTTAAGGCTTTTATTTTTTTTTTTTAGCTAATTTGGAGTTTAGCTATTCAGCTACATGCTAAGCTGTTTAGCTAATTTAGGATTTTTTTCATTTTTATAGGCTTAATTGGGTTTAGCTAATATTTCAGCTGCACGCTAGCTA
This sequence comes from Oryzias javanicus, assembly GCA_003999625.1. Lineage (NCBI taxonomy): Eukaryota > Metazoa > Chordata > Actinopteri > Beloniformes > Adrianichthyidae > Oryzias > Oryzias javanicus. The sequence continues at coordinate 35,478,762 of CM012441.1, forward strand.
TTTTGGCTAACCTAGACTTTAAAAAAAAAAAAAAAGTTTTTTTTTGGCTTTTTTAGAATTTAGCTAATATTTGAGCTTTATGCTAGCTGTTTTGTCAAGTTGTGTCAAGGCTAATATTTTACGTGCCTGTTAGCTATTTTGGCAAATTTAGGCTTTTATTTTAGTTTTTTAGCTAATTTGGAGTTTAGCTATTCAGCTACATGCTAGCTGTTTTAGCTAATTTAGGATTTTTTCATTTTTATAGGCTTAATTGGGGTTTAGCTAATATTTCAGCTGCACGCTAGCTATTTTGGCTAACCTAGACTTTTAAAAAAAAAAAAAAAAGTTTTTTTTTGGCTTTTTTTAGAATTTAGCTAATATTTTAGCTTTATGCTAGCTGTTTTGTCAAGTTGTGTCAAGGCTAATATTTTACGTGCCTGTTAGCTATTTTGGCAAATTTAGGCTTTTATTTTAGTTTTTTAGCTAATTTGGAGTTTAGCTATTCAGCTACATGCTAGCTGTTTTAGCTAATTTAGGATTTTTTCATTTTTATAGGCTTAATTGGGGTTTAGCTAATATTTCAGCTGCATGCTAGCTATTTTTGCTAGCCTAGGCTTTTTTAAAAAAAAAAAGTTTTTTTGGCTTTTTTTAGAATTTAGCTAATATTTGAGCTTTATGCTAGCTGTTTTGTCAAGTTGTGTCAAGGCTAATATTTTACGTGCCTGTTAGCTATTTTGGCAAATTTAGGCTTTTATTTATTTATTTTTTTTTAGCTAATTTTGAGTTTAGCTATTCAGCTACATGCTAGCTGTTTTAGCTAATTTAGGATTTTTTCATTTTTATAGGCTTAATTGGGGTTTAGCTAATATTTCAGCTGCACGCTAGCTATTTTGGCTAACCTAGGCTTTTTTAAAAAAAGTTTTTTTTGGCTGTTTTTAAATTTCAGCTTGCTATCAGCTTCAGCAATTTCAGCTAGCAGCATTAGTATCTTCAACAGGAAAATTCAGCTTACAGCATTCACACTAGCATTATCGTGGTAATGCTATATATCTCATTTTTAGTTAGTTTAAGGCTAATAATGGATACGATTTGTGCTTTACATCCAGGCAGCACACGACCCGATTAGTCGACTAATCGGAAAAAATAATCGGTGATTAGTCGACTATTAAATTAGTCGTTTGTGGCAGCATTAACGGGATTATTAATGATCAAACTGGAGGTTAATATTCAGAGAAAATTACATTTTGTAATCGTTTGTCAATCAGCCCCCCTGAGATGGATGTTTTCAGATTTAATTCATCACCTATAAATCACTATAAATCATGTACTATGCATAAGGTGGTGATAAATCTTAATTGAACGATTTAAATATGTATAACAGCAGCAGTCTTTGAGGATGATAACTCCTTTTCTTGTAGTTGAATGTTTCTGATTCATTCCAATTCCCACAAAAGAAAGCAAAGCAGAAATAAATTCCAGGCCACATTGTGAATTATTTCTGAACCAGCATGAAGATAAATGTAAAGTACAAGCTCTCACCGGCGAGTATTTTTTCTTTCTGGTAAAATGCTTCAGCTTTTCTGCTGTTCTGTTAGGAGCTGAAGTGAACACAGCCAATAGGGCGAGACGATTTATTAATGCCATTCAGCAAGCTGTCGCTCAAAGGAATAAGTAAGAGGAAAAAAAATCATGAATATCTCGGCGGCTCTTACTGTTTTTTTTTTTTTTTTGAGAAGGTGACAGAAAGCAGCAGAGTGCAGTGGAGAGTGTCATATGAGCAAAGAAGTCAGGAGTCCCAGCAAAGGCTGCTCAGAAGTACGAACACTTATGGCAATAACATCAGCCACGGGGTGAAGCTCCACACTGAGCTGCAGATGACAGCAGCAGCGCTGCAGGTTCAGCAGAGCTGCAGGTTCAGCAGAGCAGGGAGTCTGGATTCACTGAGCAGGTTCAACAGGTAAATCACAAAGCCTTCTATGAATTAAAGCTCACTAAATCGTCAGATTTTCTTTAAATCAGGCCAAAAGTAAAAGAGCCATTTGGGCTCATTTTCTACCGATCAAAACTTAGAAGGAGATGATTTATTTTAGTCTTTTAGAAATTATTATTTACATTCATAACCTTCTTTTGTTTAAAAAAATATGAATTATGTCTATTATTTGGCACAAACAAAAGCAAAAATATAAAAGCTAGCTTGTTGCTTAATTACGAGCTGAACTCCAAAATAGCCTAAAATTCCTCAGTAAACTAAATTAGTCAAAAACGTTAGCATGTAGCTAAAATAAAAAACGAAACCTTTTGTTAAAAGATTAAATAGTTTTGTTGAAAAAAATAAGTGACAATAAATGTGGTTTTTGCTCAAATCGATCTACAGCCTTGGCTATGTTGAAAACAATAGAGGATATATCAACAGCAATTGATGAAAAAACATTTTTTTTTGAGTATTTTTTTGTTTAAAGACGGTTTTAAACGCTATTGATCATTCAATTTTTATTTCAGTTATATTCTTTTGGTATAAGAAGTGTGGACCTTAACTGGCTAACTAGTTATTTGAAAAAAAGACAATAAGTACAGTTTGCCGGTAATACTTCACAATACATGGAAATTGAATGTGGTGTTCCACAAGGATCAATTCTGGGCCCAATTGTTTTTATTTTATATATAAATGACATCTGTGAAGTTTCTAACATTTTAAATCTTATATTATTTGCTGATGACACGACCCTATATTCCTCTGGAAAAGATTAAAAACATGTTACAGAAGTTGAAAGAGAAAAGATAAAATTTAAAAATTGATTTTTACAAAAATAAGTTGTTGTTGAACTTGGCAAAAACAAAGTTTATGGTTTTTTGCAAAAAGGAAAATGATGGAGAATGATGTCACTCTGTCTATCGATGGTGTAAAACTTGAAAGGATTCCTTGATTATGGCAGAACAAGTGAACGATATAACATTCTCAGAGTCCTACAAGATAAAAGAAACTTAACATTATTCAAAACAAATATCGTTTTTGATATTTTAGCTTTAACATTTGATATATGAGATTTCCATGTCAGATTTTCAACTATTACCATTTAATTTATTGTGTAGAAGTTTGGGGTAACACATATAAAAATAATTTAATACTGTTGTGTTTTTTGCAGAAACGAATCATTAGAAAAATAAACAAAGTGGGGTAAAGGGAAAGCATAAATGTATTATTTATAAAGTCTTGTCTTTAAAATTTGAAGACTTAATAGAAGAACAAACTTGTTTAAAGTTAAAAGCAGAGCACTGCCAGAGAGTTTGCTTAAGATGTTTGTTTTTAGTTCTGAAGATTGAAATCATAGACTGGACTTTTGAGCGTTTCCATTACAAAATGACCCTTTTAACTGGTACCATTTCTGGTCCCCCGTTGGTCGTAGGTCCATCGAAAAATAGAATGGACCCGTGAGGGAGGAGCTTCTGTCGTCACACGATGTATCCCATTGATTGGTTGAAAGGTTTTACGACAACAAGAAGTGTCCGACCAGCGATTTTCCAGACTTTATTACTCAACATAAAGAGTTTTTTTTATCCTTTTTAATATGGAAGCCCAAACTGTTCATAATTAAATAAATAAATACAACATTATTTAATCAAGCAACACTCCAATAAAAGTCTTTTCAATAAATAATTGACCATTTTATTATGAAATATATTTCATTTTTACTTTAAAACATAATTTTTATGTTAAAAACATTTCATAATAAAACTATATATCACAATAATTTTTTCATGTTGGTTATTATTATAATCATGTTTTTTTTTTTTTTTTTGTAGAAACTTTTATTTCAAAAATACTGTTTTCCAAAGTGTCCTTTTTATTTCACAATGCTGTTTTTCAGAACGACGTATTTATTTCATGATGAGCTTTTTCCGAATAATGACTCTGTCTGTCAATCAAACCAGACAAGGCGGGGACACGTTTGTGATTGGCTACTCCTTTAATCAGACATTAGCAGCAGCACCAACTACATCGATCGAGTGTTCCTTCAGCGAACGTGATGGTACAGTACACACTCCTTAAGCAACCCAGTCTCAGTGAAATGCGTAACCTTGACCCAGCACTGATGCGGGTCGGGTCCCAAATCCTGCTGATCGTCCGGTTCCGTGATTGTTCCGATCAGCCCAGACGTTGCTGTTTTATGATTTTTTAGCCCGAAAAGTCCAGAAAAACAGACAAACTACGAACTGTATGTCCAAAATAAATGCATGTCGTGACAGTAACGGGTACATTTCTCGCTAGAAATATTACCAAAATAAAGATTAGTCCACAAAACATTTTATTCTGAGGGATTTTACACCAAAAAAGTAGTGGATCTACGGCCATATTGTTAGCCGGTGATAGACCTGTGGCTGCATTTTCTGTATGCGGAAGCAAATCGGTTGCACCGCTCTCCCGCATGCACGAACAATACGTCACTTCCGCTAAAGCATTTTACGGTCTTTGGACGATAACAACAATAATAACCTCGTAGGATGTTAATATAGCACTTAAAATGTTTATCATAGTGAAAACATTCACTTATTGTTGAATAAACGAAAGGAAAAAGACACGTTAAGGATCAGTACATATTTGAAGTGTGCTGGTTGTCAAAGAATGTTTATAATATTATTCAGTTTAGTGTTTTGTTCCACCCATATCTCTCTTCATTGTTTCTGGGTCTTGAAGAAGCTCCAGCTGTCAGCGGTGAAGTGTTGCTCGCACTTCTCCAGTTTCCACTTAAAAACAAGCGATGCAGACTAACCAGATAAACAAACAAACAAACAAACATGCAACCTGTCCCTTATTATAAAGACAGTTAACCTACACCAGGGGTCGACTCCAGAGCCACATGTGGTTCTTTCATCTCTACATAGTGGCTCTCTGGCTTAAGACGAATAAAAAAAATAGTACATAAAAAAGATTTCTGTTATTTTAGCAACATGCTAACGTTTTTGGCTAAATTTTCTGAGAAATTTTATGCTAATTTGAAGTTTAGCTAACATTTTAGTAAAATGGTAATGCTTTCAGCTAATTTGTTATCTACTGAAATTTTTGGGGGATAAATTAGAAGTTAGCTTCTATTTTAGCAACACGCTAACGCTTTTGACTAAGTAGTTTTCTGAGGAATTTTAGGCTATTTTGAAGTTCAGCTACTAATTAGGCAACTAGCTAGATTTTTATGGAAGATTTGGCCTCTAATTAGTTTTTTATGCTAATTTGGGGTTTAGCATCTATTTTAGCAATATGCTAACATTTTTAGCCAATTTGTTATCTACTGAAATTTTTGGGGGATAAATTAGAATTTAGCTTCTATTTTAGCAATATGCTAACATTTTCAGCTAATTTGTCATCTACTGAAATTTTTTGGGGATAAATTAGAATTTAGCTTCTGTTTTAGCAACATGCTAACACTTTTGACTAAGTTAGTTTTCTGTGGAATTTTAAGCTATATTGGGGTTCAGCTAGTAATTAAGCAACTAGCTAGCTTTTTTTGGCAGATTTGGCCTCTAATTAGCTTTTTATGCTAATTTGGGGTTTAGCTTCTATTTCAACAATATGCTAACATTTTTAGCTAATTTGTTATCTACTGGGGGTTTTAGACTCATTTTGAGTTTAGCTTTTATTTCAAGAACATGCTAATATTTTTGGCTGATTTAATTTACAGAGAAATGTTATGCTCATTTGAAATTAAGCTAGTAATTAAGCAACAAGCTAGCTTTTTTGCTAGTAAAGTTAAAAATGTAAAAAATACCTTTTTGAGAGATACTAGTTTTTTTTATATATATTTTTTGCTTTTGTTTGCACCAAAAATAGACATTATTCGTATTTATTAAAAATACAAAAAGAAGGTTATAAATACAAATCCAAATTTCTTAAAGGCTAGCGTAAGACAAGGCGGCTCCTTCTAGGTTTTGATCAGTAGAAAACGAGCCCAAATGGCTCTTTTACTGTTAAAGGTTGCCGACCTCTGACCTACACAAATGTTGAGAGGAAAAGGAAGCAGTGAGTGGAAAAATACAATCATAACAGCTCACTTAGTAGACGTTTCACATTGTACTTTTAGATGAATGATTGACGGATTCATTATGTGTTTAAACATCAGCTAAGACAGGCCGAAGTGGAGAAATCGTGTATAATAGTCTTAGAGATGTCAAGATCCATGCTAATTTAGTAGTTTTTGCAGCAACATATTCCTAAAAAAGGTCACTAATTAATTATTATTTCTATCTGAAGGCATTAAAAAACTTTAAGCTATTTTAAAATATATTTTTATTAACTTTATTTGCTTAAAAAAGAAAAAAAAATGTTAAAGCTTCGAGTAAAGCTTCTATCAAACATTATGAATGAAATCAGAGCATATTTGTGTTTTGTAGACAGATTTTCTACAGATTTTTCTGATTGTTCGTTCAATTTTATGATTATATTTCTGTATTTATTACGAGTCATACCATCTGAGCTCATATTAATAGATGCACGAAAAGCTTTAGTTTTAAATGTGCAGTTGTATGTGAGAGCATTCTGCTTTGATTTTGCTAATTAGAAGCGACTTACCATAAATACTGTTCTATTCAAGTCTTTACACATTAGGTGGGAAGTCAAATTAGTTTTTCACACTGTGACAGTGTTTGTGCAGGTTTTTACATGCATGTTGCTTTCCCAGAACAGAATGTGAAGAGACTACGCTTCTTCTGTCTACCTCAATAACACAAGATAACAGCACCGGTGCCAGAGAGGAAATAGGGGGAAAAAAACTGTTATTTAATTCATTTTCTTTCTTTTTGATCTATATATTCTTTTACATTTACACTTTCAATCAAAAGTTTCAGAATGCCTCAACTATGTAAGCTATTTTTCCAGTTCATGGTGGTAAAATCCAAGTCTTTCCCTCTAGAATTAAACAAAGATAAACTGTAAAATGTCAGAAATGTAAACAGAAGTTATTTTTCAAAACTGAAAAATGGAAATACACAAAAGAAAAATGGATTCACCATGTGCAACAGGATCCTTTTTTCTGCTTTCTTTGTATCAAAATATCCAGTTTGTTAAGGACATGGGTGCTTAAGTGCTCTTGGTATCTGTATGATTTACGGTTTTTAAGATTTTTTGCAAATTTTTTCACAAAATTCTACAAATCCTTTGTGCACTTTGAAATCCAAACATTCAATACCTTCAGGACTTTAATGCTACTGACGTTTTTTTAAGGCTAATTCCTAGCTTAGTTAATATTTTCGCGACTTGCTAACGGTTTTGGCTAACTTGGCAAGTTTTTTGGGTTATTCTTGAGTTTAATTAATATTTTAGCAACATACAATTTTTTATTGTTAATTTGGCATCTATTGAGGTTTGTTAGGCTAATTTGGAATATTTTAGCAATATGCTAACGTTTTGTCTAATATGATATCTACTGAGGTTTTTTGAGCTATTCTTGAGTTTAGCTAATATTTATAGCAAAATGTTAACATTTTTTGTTAATTTTGGATCTACTGAGGTTATTTGGGAGTTTAGCTAATATTTTAGCTACATGCTAATGTTTTTTGACAAATTTGTCATTTGATGAAGTTTTTTGGAGTTATTCTTGAGTTTAGCTGTTATTTTTGCTAAAAGCTATTTTTTGGCCTTAACTGAGGTTTTTTGTGCTAATTTGAGTTTAGCCAATATTTTAGCAACAAGCTAATGTTTTTGGCTAATTTGACATCCACTGAAGTTTTTTGAGAAATTCTTAAGTTTAGCTATTATAGTAGTAAAATGCTAATGTCTTTGGTAAGTTTGGGTAATTTGGCCTCTATTGACGTTTTTTGGGATATTCTTGGGTCTAGCTAATATTTTAACAACACACTAACATTTTTGGCTAATTTAGCATATACTAAGGTTTTTTAGGCTATTTTGGAATTTAGCCAATATATTACCCACATGCTAACGTTTTGTTTAATTTGATATCTACTGAGGTTTTTAAGCTATTCTTGAATTTAGCTAATATTTATAGCAACATATTAACATTTTTTGTTAATTTGGGATCTACTGAGGTTATTTGGGAGTTTAGCTAATATTTTAGCAACATGGCATCATTCTTTTGCTAATTTGGCATCTTCTGAGGTTTGTAAAGCTAATTTTAAAATTCAGCCAATAGCTTAGCAACATGCTAATGTTCTTGACAAATTTTACATTTGCTGAAGTTTTTTGGAGCTATTATTGAGTTTAGCTGTTATTTTTGCTAAAAGCTATTTTTTGGCCAATTTGGCCTTAACTGAGGTTTTTTGTGCTAATTTGAGTTTAGCCAATATTTTAGCAACAAGCTAATGTTTTTGGCTAATTTGACATCCACTGAAGTTTTTGAGAAATTCTTAAGTTTAGCTAATATTGTAGTAACATGCTAATGTCTTTGGGTAATTTGGCCTCTATTGACGTTTTTCGGGATGTTCTTGGGTTTAGCTAATATTTTAGCAACACGCTAACATTTTTGGCTAATTTAGCATATACTAAGGTTTTTTAGGCTATTTTGGAATTTAGCCAATATATTACCAACATGCTAACGTTTTGTTTAATATGATATCTACTGAGGTTTTTAAGCTATTCTTGAATTTAGCTAATATTTATAGCAACATGCTAACATTTTTTGTTAATTTGGGATCTACTGAGGTTATTTGGGAGTTTAGCTAATATTTTAGCAACATGCTTACAATTTTTTGCTAATTTGGCATTTTCTGAGGTTTGTAAAGCAAATTTTAAAATTCAGCCAATATCTTAGCAACATGCTAATGTTCTTGACAAATTTGACATTTGATGAAGTTTTTTGGAGCTGTTCTTAAGTTTAGCCAATATTTTAGCAAGAAGTTAATGTTTTTGGCTAATTTGACATACACTGAGGTTTTTTGAGAAATTCTTAAGTTTAGCTAATATTGTAGTAACATGCTAAAGCCTTTGGGTAATTTGGCCTCTATTGACGTTTTTCAGGATGTTCTTGGGTCTAGCTAATATTTTAGCAACACGCTAACATTTTTGGCTAATTTAGCATATACTAAGGGTGTTTTTTTAGGCTATTTTGGAATTTAGGGAATATATTACCAACATGCTAACGTTTTGTTTAATATATCTACTGAGGTTTTTGAGGTATTCTTGAATTTAGCTAATATTTATAGCAACATGCTAACATTTTTTGTTAATTTGGGATCTACTGAGGTTATTTGGGAGTTTAGCTAATATTTTAGCAACATGGCATCGTTTTTTTGCTAATTTGGCATATTCTGAGGTTTGTAAAGCAAATTTTAAAATTCAGCCAATATCTTAGCAACATGCTAACATTTTTGGCAAATTTGACATTTGATGAGGTTTTTTGGAGCTGTTCTTGAGTTTAGCCAATATTTTAGCAACAAGTTAATTTTTTGGGCTAATTGGCCTCAATTGTGTTTTTTTTTTTTTTTGGACTAATTTAGAGTTTAACCAGTATTTTATTGCAACAACCTAATGTTTTTGGCTAATTTAGCATTTACAAAGGGTTTTTTTGTGGCTATTTTAGAATTTAGCTAATCTATTAGCAACAAAATAGCTTTTCTTTTAGCAAATTTGACTTTTACTAAAGTTTTTACATCATATTGAACTACTTAAGTACTTCTAGACTTCTGCAATTATCTATAGCATTTTTAGCAAATCCCTTCAGCAATTAATACAAATTACTTTAGCAGCTTCAGCATCCTTAGCAACCATATTCAGCAAATAGCATTTACGCTAGCAGTACCGCAGGTAATGACACTTTTCTAGTTGATTCTTGATTTCCACTGGTGTCCATGGCAGACATGAAACCCTGTCCACCTTTGCCTGCCTTTGTCATGGGGGTATAACACGTCAATATAAGGTTGGGGTCATCTAGACCCCACAAGATGAACACAAGGGCTAGAAAAGCCTACAACTGTTGTTGGCGTATAGAGGTGAATCACCTAGATCTACACAGCTCTGAGAAGGCTCAAGTCTCAGAACCACCCCCGTTTGTCTGCCCCCAACTCCATAAACACAAGATGCTAGTCGACCAACAACAAGCGATCACAACATTAACAAGTAAACCCAAATCAATGTAGCATATTGAATCTGTCTCAGTATCGCGAGCGTCCACATTTCAAATTTCTTGGCGTTTGCCTTCAGTGGCTCCTCAGCATTTCAGTGCTTAATTATCCCTCCAAGTAAATCCTCTTTTGACAAGCTTCTCTTACATCGTGACAGAATCTGCTGAAGTGAAGCTGTCCCCGAAGACAATAAACATGATGGATCCTGTCCATCTATTTAAATTCTAGGGAGATGGAAGATTTTACGTGGTCCCTAAGAAAATGTCATTCTCCTCGCCTTCATCTCCCATCTGTCTTTGAGAGATAGTTTCTTTTTAACTATACCTTCCCTTCTCATTCACTGACCTTGGGTCACACGAGAAACCGCTGCTGCACATCTTGAAACTTCTTCTTGCTTTTTAATGTAGCTTCCAGCACATCTTCTCCTATCAGCAGATGCTGTGTTTAGTTTACGCATTTTATCACGTGGTAATCCTGAGATTGAAATGAGATTTTAATGCTTACAGTTCACCTTGAAGTGTCACTAAACGATCCAGATGTTGTTGCAAAGTCTAACAAGTCCTAGTTTTGCCCTAATTCAGATTCACAAACACATGCCAAAACCAGGAGAGTTATGCATGGCAACAATGGAGAAAGGAACTTTGTTCATGTCAATGATATATAATGACTATAGTTTTAATCTGAATGTTTTCAGGACGTTTTTTGTTAACATAAAATGTATTCACTTGGAGACAGAATTAACAAATCTTTGGTGAATCTCTCCATTCTCTTTCAGTGTTTGAATTTGAGTTTACAGTTTACAAATGTTCATTCCAGTGAATAAATTACTTTTATGCAGTTTAATTTTCTTTTGAAAAAAAAAAAAACGCAAAAATTCAAAAAGTCGAACACCTAGGGTATTTTTTGTCTAAAATAGTGTTATAATTTTATGTTTGTTTTTGTTAAACTTAAAAACATTAGAATCTATTTCTAGAACTAATGCTTGAACTAATCAAATAGTTTATTATTTATACTTAAACACATATATTTTACTTATGTTTTCCTGAAACATGAAAGTTTTTGCATTAATTTTCAGTTACATATATATTTATATACATATATACCTCTTCTTATCTTAAAAAAAACATGTAACTTTAAGCAACCTGTTGATGATTACACTTTTTTTTTTACCACAGAGCTGTTCAACTTTGACGAATATAGTTTTTTTTTGGATTATATCTTACATTTATATATTTGTTTTATAACCTTTTAGACTAAGTTTCTATAAGTTTCTGCCTGTGAAGGATAAGTTGAATCATTGCATTTTGTGGGTTGATTTAGTGTTAAATTAATTTAAAAATCCCGAGTTGAGAACATTTTTGGCAATTTTGTCATTAAAACAAAGTTTTAAGTTAATGTATCCTTAAAGACTTTAGCGGAAACTCACTTAGGTATAAATGTATATTTTGGTACTGTTTAAAATAGCTTTATAAAGCATTTCTTTGGAGCCAATATGCAGCTCACTAAATTTAAACCTGGCAGCCTGAAAATGCTGAACTTGACAGGAGAGTTGCCAGTTACTGTACATGAAGCCACAGTAAACCCCAGCTCTGCCTTAAATAGTCTCTTTTCCATATCTGTAAAGCTCTATGGGTGCCAGGGATTTAGACCCACTGGATGCAAACTTTTTCTGTGAGGAACGAATAGCATCACATTTCTCACAAAATCCCAATTTTTACAAAAAATGAACGAACCTTTATTAACACCTGGTTGGATTGAGATCTGAGTGTGACCAACCAGAAAACTACTTATTTACCACATTCAAATGTGTCATAGAAGTGCAAATGTAATTTCAATGACGGAAACACACGAAGTTACAATTAAAAAGTATGAAATGATTAATAATGACAATAATTCCCGATTGAAACAAAATACAATCCTTTTTTTTCAGAGTGGTTTCAGGTCCCTAAGACTGTTTGATCCACATATTTTCTGTCTAAAATGTGCAAAACATAGTTTATGTTTTCTTAAGTGAAAATAGTTCAAGAATAAATGCACTTAGTTTTGTTTTAAAGGCAGCCCATTCACACCGAAAGCGGTTTGCGCATCAAATTTCTATTTTGACGTCAGATTTGCAGCTTAATGCCTGTTCAAAAATGTGCAAAAAATGTGTGTCAACCATTGAAGAGTTACCATAACCAAAAGAATGGAAACACTGGAGCAAAAGCTCCGATGTTAAAGCTAATTATTTTTTTGCAGAGGTTATGTCAGTGAGCGGGATTTCAGTCTCAGTTTCTGAACGGAAAAAAAGCTTTGAAAACCGGAAGTTAACCGTCACAAAGTTGTTTACTTCCAGTGGCGGTACCGCTGCTTTTTCGGCTTTGGTTTAGTTTGTAAGCTTAAAAAACAAAATTAATCTGTATTTCAGGGCAAAATAAATCATCCCCAGATCATATTCTGATAATATTTTACTACAATTTACTATATTTATAAAGATCGCGAATCAGCAATTTTTGATGTCGCGAATATTCGTACTCGAAATTTCAGGAGCAGATCGCAAATACCCGAGCCCGGATACTCGTTACAGCCCTATAGTCAAGAGTAAAAAAATGCATTAAAACCTTCACTAGTGAGTAAGCTGTCCTCCCAACCCCCAGCATATGTGCTTTATTGTAATACCGCCGCCAGCCAATAGAGGGCGCTGTTGTCATGTAAGACGTGATGGAGTTGGAGATTAAACTGTGACTGCTTGTTGATCTGCTAGCGCTTGGAAATACACAACAACATCGGTTTAGAACTTTACAAACGTCTCGTTTTCGTTGGGTGAAAAATGTCGTTGATAAAAACGCCAAAAATATTTCATCAACAAACATTGACACTCTGGTAACCCGCGGGTCAAGAAAATGGACGAAGTTCAGGACAAAAATCCTCACGACCTCCTTTTCTACCTTTGATCTTGTCACTGAAAACGTCATGAGCCCAAACCTGATTGGTGGACGCGCTCCACGCCCCTATCCCGCTGCGCTGCATCGGATCGTGCCTTTCCACTGACTTAACATTGAAACTTGACACCTCCGCGGCGCCCGCCACGTCCAGTGTGACTGCGCCAAAAGAGATTCTCTTCTACCATAACTCAACTGTACCGTATCATGTTTTTAACTGGTAAGAAACACCACAACACCCACCTTTTGCAAGCTAATGATGGACAGACAGACACATGAAGTGTGCTGGCGCGTGTCTTTCTATTCTTATTTTCTTTTTAGAAACACCCCCGCCCACCCGCCCACCCACTCGCTTCACAGGACATTTGGCAGCCCCTCTGCACTTCCCCCACATCTTCTGCAATCTCTCAGATTATCAAAGTATCCGGTCTCCATGGAAAACAGAAAGGGGGGAAATCTCTGACAGAAATGGTTTCCCTGGCAACAAGCTCTGTTAAGTAAGCTGCCCGGAGAAGAGGTGAGGCAGACTGACAAAAACCACATAACTGGATGCTGGCAGACAGCTGACAGCATGGAGTACCTGCCTGTCTCCATCCAGCAAGACTACCCGAGCGAGCACAGCGTGAAAAATCCTTTAGCGCACATTTTAAGACGATAAACTGTCAGCAGAACAGAAGTTGTTTTTTTGCATTTGAATAAACTGTAAGTCCTTTGCTTTTTTTAAGTTCCCTTCTCTTACTTGCTTATTATTGTAGAAGTTCTGCCAGCAGTGCAATCTCATTCTGAAAATATTCTCATTGGTTGATGTGGTGTAGTGTCTGTGATAGTTAGGTGAGGCGCCAGTTCTCCTCTCAGATAGAAGTCTGTGTCTCTCGTGTCATTTGAAGGTGTCTGTGTTGGAATATTCCAGCAGGTGTGTCGCTTTAAGCTTCAGTCGAACGAGCCTCACAATCTACATTTTCCCTGCAGTGCGACAGTCAGTCGCGTTACAGTAAAATTAATGTCAAATAATTATTTAAAAAATGCTGTATAGGGCTCGTCTTAAAGGCACAACGATCCTTATTATTAAAGTTTGAATCAAGAAGGGTATTAAGTAAAAAAGAAAGATGATCTGAACGAGCTGGTTCCACATGCAGCAGTGACTAAGCACAGCTAGAAGTCCACAAAGCTAAATCAGAGTCAGACAGGCAGACGTCACTCACGAGCATGGAGGCATCAAAGAAGAGACTAGAGTCGTCCGAGTCCAGACAAGGGTCAGGGCAGGCGGCAATCAGAGATGAAGGACAGTCAGAAGATCATGTCCAGATGGAGACGCTCAGTAATGCAGGCTGAGTGGAACAAACAATACTTCGCACTGAGTCAGGCTCTGTGAAACGCTTCAGTGGAGATGAGAGATGAAAACACGCAGGAACTGTGCGCTGGGGTTGCTGGGAGATGCAGTGCAGACAGTACTTTGGAGATGGCTCTCGCCGGTGACCAGAGGGGGGGACCGACTGCTGACATCCTTGAAATTTTGCTACGCAAAGATTTCCAAAAGAACTTTTAAGACACTGTCAGTAGTTATTGTTTTCTTAAAACTTCTATTAATAATACATTTGTTAAACAGTTAATGTAAATTCTGTATCAAATACTTTAAAAACACAATCAAGCTTAAATCTTTTATTGTTTTAGGTTAATAAAAACCCACATATGAAATAGTTACTTTTTAATATTGCTTGTTAAAAGTAGAATATAAAAATCTTTATTTAAACAGATTTGTCTGCTCTGCAACTTTCAATTTTAAGCTAATGAATGTATGAGATGAAATGTACTTTAAAAACCTGTAAGAAAACCAATTAAGGATCTTATAATTGAACTAATTGCAATTAAAAAAAATAGTCTGTAAAATTAAAAGTGTCACAAACAGACAAACGATTGGATCTCAGTGCAGTCGGTTTATTTGGCACAGAAAGGAGAACACGACGACCTGTGCAGCTTCTGTAGGGTTAAGGAATCTCCTCATACTGCCAGTAGAGAGAATTACACAAGAGTGGAAAACCAGCCAAAAAAGATCAAGAGGGAGAAACTTGAAATGACCTCCACATGGAACACCAGTCCTGTTTGGAGGGTTTTCTAATTGTTGCCACTGAAGTGCACCTGTTGTTAATTCATGAACACCAATACAGCTGAAATTGATGAACGAGGCCCTCAGCTGCTGAACCAACAAGAACATTATCAGACAGGATTCATTCAATTCATACCAGGACCAATAAAACAAGTGTTCCTTTCATTTTTGTGAGCAGTATGTAAGTATACATCAATCACATTTTACAAAGGGGGTGAAATGTCTAGCAGTTAAAAAATTAGCTAAAAACGTTAGCATGTTGCTAAACTATTAGCTAAAAACTCAATTAGCACAAAAACCACAGCAGATAAAAAATTAGCCAAAATGTTAGCATGTTGCTAAAAAGTCAAACAAATTCCAAATTAGCATAAAAACCTCAGGAGGTAACATATTAGCCAAAGATGTTAGCATGTTGCTAAAATATTAAATAAATTCAGAGTGAGCATAGAAAACCTCAGTAATTAACATATTACCCCAAAACTTCAGCATGTTGATAAAACATTAGCTGAAATTCAAATGAACATTAAAAACCTCAGTGGATAGCATATTAGCCAAAAACATTAGCTTGTTGCTAAAATATTAGCTAAACTCAAAATTATATAATAATAAATATATAATAATATTATAATAAAACCTCAGTAGATAACAAATTAGCCAAAGTCGTTAGCATGTTGCTAAAATATTAAACAAATTCAAAACGAGCATAAAAAATCTCAGTAATTAACATATTACCCCACAACCTTAGCATGTTGATAAAATATTAGCTGAAATTCTAATGAACATAAAAAACCTCAGTAGATAGCATATTAGCCAAAACATTAGCTTGTTGCTAAATATTAGCTAAATTCAAATTAGTATAAAAAAACCTCAGCAGATAAATAATTAGCCAAAAACGTTAGCTTGTTGCTAAAATATTAGCTAAATTACGAATTAGCATAAAAACCTCAGCAGATTAAAAAAAAAGCCAAAAATGTTAGCATGTTGCTAAAATATTAAACAAATTCCAAATTAGCATAAAAACCTCAGGAAGTAACATATTAGCCAAAGATGTTAGCATGTTGCTAAAATATTAAATAAATTCAGAGTGAGCATAGAAAACCTCAGTAATTAACATATTACCCCACAACCTTAGCATGTTGATAAAATATTAGCTGAAATTCTAATGAACATAAAAAACTTCAGTAGATAGCATATTAGCCAAAAACATTAGCTTGTTGCTAAAATATTAGCTAAATTCAAAATTAGTATAAAAAAACCTCAGCAGATAAATAATTAGCCAAAAACGTTAGCTTGTTGCTAAAATATTAGCTAAATTACGAATTAGCATAAAAACCTCAGCAGATTAAATAAAAAAGCCAAAAATGTTAGCATGTTGCTAAAATATTAAACAAATTCCAAATTAGCATAAAAACCTCAGGAGGTACCATATTAGCCAAAGACGTTAGCATGTTGCTAAAATATTAAATAAATTCCAAATGAGCATAAAAAAATCAGTTATTAAATATTACCCCAAAACCTCAGCATGTTGATAAAATATTAGCTGAATTTCAAATGAACATTAAAAACCTCAGTGGATAGCATATTAGCCAAAAACATTAGCGTGTTGCTAAAATATTAGTTAAACTCAAAATGATATAATAATAAATATATAAAAATAATATAATAAAACCTCAGTAGATAACAAATTAGCCAAAGACGTTAGCATGTTGCTAAAATATTAAATAAATTCAAAACGAGCATAAAAAAACCTCAGTAATTAACACATTACCCCAAAACCTTATGATGTTGATAAAATATTAGCTAAATTCCGAATTAGCATACAAAACCTCAGCAGACTAAAAAAAAAGCAAAAAATGTTAGCATGTTGCTAAAATATTAAACAAATTCCAAATTAGGATAAAAACCTCAGGAGGTAACAAATTAGCCAAAGACGTTAGCATGTTGCTAAAATATTAAATAAATTTCAGAGTGAGCATAAAAAACCTCAGTAATTAACATATTACCCCAAAACCTTAGCATGTTGATAAAATATTAGCTGAAATTCAAATGAACATAAAAAACCTCAGTAGATAGCATATTAGCCAAAAACATTAGCTTGTTGCTAAAATATTAGTTAAACTCAAAATTATATAATAATAAATATATAATAATAATATAATAATAATAATAATAATTCATTTTATTTGAAGCGCCTTTCCGGGCTCCCAAGGACACTTTAACGTTAGCCAAAAACGTTAGCATGTTGCTAAAATATTAGCTAAACTCAAAATTAGTATAAAAAAACCTCAGTAGATACCAAATTAGCCAAAGACGTTAGCATGTTATTAAAAATATTAAATAAATTCCAAATTGGCATAAAAAAACCTCACTAGATAAAATATTAACCAAAAACTTTAGCAAGTTGATAAAAATTTTACCTCAATTCTAAATTAGCATAAAAAACCTCAGTAGACGCTAAATTATCCAAATAAGCTAGCATAACGCTAATTTAACAGCTCAGTGTTAAATGATTTCAAAAACCGCTGGAACATTTTGATTAAAGATAAAAGTTTTACCATTTGGTAGAAGTTTCTGTAATCGTCCAGCTTGGCTCGCCAGGAACCCAATAACAAGATCCTTTGGCAGGTTCACATCTGTGTGGAGCCATTTGGCCATAAGGAACATTTTTCAAAACCTTTTTTCTGCATGATATTTGCAGTTGTTAGATTCATTACCATCCCATTGGTTACGAGTCCACAAGACAAACTCCCACTCATCCAGATGGCCTGTCTGCTTCCATCCATGTATTTCAATTTCAATCACCTGATAATTAAAACATCGCAAAATGTGCAGTTTAGACTGTATCCAGCCTCTTATGAAACCCGACTCGCTGGGGTAGTTTTTGTCAGATGCTGGTAGAAGTAAAACATCCAGAAGGACACAGAAGTGATAAAAGAATATAAAAAAAACGAAACAAATCTGTTGTTTATGGAGTTTTTAATCTCTGAGTTTGTCCCCTCAAACATCATTGAACAGATCAGAGGAAGTGCGGCGACTCTGTTCAGCTGCAGCTAATGTTTCTCTGTAATGGTGTTAAAATTGCCTCAGATTTATAATAGCCCCCCCTTAGAGTGCCTTAATCATGAGGTTGGTTTAAAGTGTTGTTTATCATCACTCAAACCTATAAAACCCAAATCCTTTTATTTCCATTTCTCTCATGTTTTTTGTTTTTCTGCATTATTTTGGTCGTTTTTTTCCCTCTAAACTTTCCCCTCCCTCGTTCTTTTCTTCCATCTTTTGATTTTAGGTTTCCTTCTCGCCGTTCCTGTAAAATACATTCATTAGGCAGGAAGCCAGCTGTTCTCAGGAAACATCCACATGCAGTAGGTTTTCTGTCAGCGCGGGCAACCCTTAATAGCACCCATTAAGCTGCCATTGCGCGGGGCTGACGGGGCTTTAATTGTGGCCCGCAGCAGCAGTCTACTGACTGCAAGGACGTAAACTTTCTGCGCCTTTGAACGACAATTACACCCCCGCCACATGAACGAAAAGTACCTCAAAATCGGACCACACCTAGGGAAAATTGAAAATGAATTTTTGGCATAGTGCGCGTCACCCCACCCAAAACGATGACATCACGGGGGGCGTTCCCGCAAAAAAAAATGAATGGGACGATTTTCGCTTATGGGGCGACAAAAACAATATTTCGGAAAACGCAAAAAACGGCCAATGACAGGTGTTGGGGATAAGCCCAGGAACATTTGAAATTATTATGGGATGGCCACACGACCCACGCCTTGGTGCCAATCTGGCGGCGAAAACTGAAAAATGGCGTTTTTCACAGTTTTCATCAATATGGGAAACCAGTACTTTTGTTTGTCCGATTTTCACGAAACTTCCCAAGCATGTCCATAGCTGGAGTCTACAAACACCCCAGAAGTTTGATTGACCTTTGACCTTGGGAAGTTGCCGCCATCTTGAAATTAACGAAAAAAGCACGTTTGCTACGAGCTACGAAAAGAAATACCTCCTAGGGGGTTTTATCAACTGTTATGTGACTTAGTTGGGCATTGATGGGAACCTACTGTGAGAAAAATGTTGCAATTAGAAGTTGTAGAATATGAAATGGCGTGCATGTTGCGAGGTCGCGACGGACACGGTTTTAGCTAGGTCGAACATATTTTACCCGATTCGCATAAAAGTGGCATCCGCGTGTTCGGAGGCCCAAGCTGAACGAAATGACATAACTTATGAAACCAAAATGCGTACGGTGCGCCTCTGGTACGCAAAAAACCGCCGCGAAAAAATGTGCTGACTCAGCAATTTCAATTTTTTATTTCGCATTTCGCAAACGAAACCAACATACCTTTGCTGGATTTACCCATGACTATTTTTTACATTATTATGGGATGTCTCCACGACCTACGGTTTGGCGGCCATTTTGTTTCGAAATCTGAAAATTTGGGATTTCAAAAAGGTGAAACGAACGTTTAGTTTGTCCGATTGTCACGAAATTTGACCCACGTGCTGCTAACATGAGTCTTCAACAACCCCTAAAGTTTCGTTGACCTTTGACCTTGGGAAAAGGCCGACATCTTGAATTGCGTGCGGCGGCGCGTGCGGCGGCGTTGGTGCGGCGGCGGTGGGTGCAGCGAGGGAGAAGGGGGGCCGGGTAGCGACAGCGGGCCATCCAACGCCGCTTGCGGCTTTAATTGTGGCTTAAATTTGGCTGCAGCTCCGCAGACATTCGAGGGACGTGAATGTGACCCAGACCCAACACCTTATTTCTTTTAGTATCTTTAACTTTTTCCTGTAGGTGGAGGGGTAAAACTTAAGCTAATTGTTATCCCTGTCACCCCTAATGCACTGCATGTGGTGGGTTTCTTCAGACTGGATGTTCTGCTCATGAACGTCTTGGTCCCTTTTGGCTGTATAGTTTATGGGGGTTAATTGAAAGACTCAGACATAATTAAAAGCATATTAGTTACTGAGCCGCGGCATAATTACATATTGACAACTCTATTGCTTTGAAGGATGTGAGTTGGGATGATGTTTCTCTGATGTACTCAGTGCTGTGGATGAACCCTAAAATAACCAGCAAACCGTTTTATTAGGATGTAATCCCAGACGACCACATTCAGTCAGACTTGTTTGAGCTTTTCAATTTTTAGTTAAAGAAAAATAAAACCTGATAAATGATAACCTTACATGCTGATCTGGACTTCTACTAAAGCTGATGTGGTAGACGGTTGAGATGTAGCGATAAACCTTCAACTCACTGGACTGAAAAAAAATCAATTTGAGTTAATTTAAGCTTAATAAATCAATTATCGATTGATATAAATCGATTTAGCACATAAAGCTAAAGCCTGCTAGCTTGATGCTAACATTCTTTTTTTTTATACTTTCTTTTTATTTTTCCTTTTTAAACAAATTTAAGACAAACATACAAAGAAAAACAAACCTTATAAGCAGATTATTGTGGCAATAAATAAATCAATAAAAATACAAAACACCAACCAATAATTTAACAACTGAAGAAGAAAAAAAACAAAAAAAAATTATACCCACACATCAGATTGCCTTGACTCTACAAGTTTTTTACATGTTTCGTATATATTCTTATGTTCTTGTCGTTATATATGTAATCCATTTCCTCCATCTTTTTCATTTCTTCTGTTTTAATCTTATGATTCAACATTTCCATCTCATATATTTCCTTTACCGTTTCCTCCCATTCCTGTTTTGTTGGTGGGTCTGTCTTATACCATTTTTTTTTGTAATTGTTTTCTTACAGGCAGCGTGGATGATTTTAATTAAATACTTGTCACTTTTAAAAACATTACTTGACAAATTACTCAAATATAAGAACGCACTGGTATTTGGTACATTGTAACCCAAAATTCCAATGATGACCTGATGAATGTCTTTCCAAAAAGAACTAATTACAGGGCAGAGCCAAAAAATATGAGAGTGATAATTATTCCACCTTTTCTCCAACATGGTTGAGTATTTGCTTTTGATTTTAGGCGTTACTTTGGTTGCAGAGTATGCTCTCATTTTTCTACCTTAGTTTTTGTTGGAGCAGCCCCCCCCCCCGAACCCAGGGGGTTGTGGGTAAATGAAGTACCTGTGCATGTGTGCTCAGTAAGGTTGTCACAAGGAAACATTTATCCCTCTAATTATCTCTTCTAGGTTTTCAATATTTGTGAAATCTCTGCGACACATTTCCACTTCCGTCTGGTCGCCCCGTTCTAACCTCTTTTTTTACTCTACGATCCTCAAAGGACTCAAACATTTCTTGATTGCGTTAAGCGCCCTAAAAAGTTTTGCAGCGCCTCATTATCTGCCATTTATTTAGGCTCCTCAGAGAAGAGCACGGAGCTCTTCAAATCACAGCCGCTCGGAAAATCTCCTCCTAATCGGATCTCTGAGGAATATTAAAGTGAATATCTTTATCATTATACTCTTGGATTAAGATCTCAATTAAACGGAGGAATTTTGCAGGCCAGTGTAAATTAATCTCTTTTCATAAAAGCATTTTCATATCTCAGTATCCGAGGAACGGCCGACTGATTTTTAGTGTGTCGGACTTTTATTTTGTAATAATTTTATCTCAAAACCCGTGAAACCGCTCACTGGATTGAAGAAAATTGACACTGAGAGGAAAGATTTTGAGGAAGTACAAAAATGAAAAGGAAGTACAAAAAAAAAAAAAAGACATAATAAAATGTTGGGGACTGTAGTTTAAGGAGAAACTACAGAAAGAGAGTCACCAAGGCGTTGAAATCAAGGAGAAAGGTTTCCATGACGACGATTTCTGCTCCCCGCACCCTCAGCGGATTGTTTTGGTTCGGTCCAGGGGAGTGTGCCCCTGGCTCGAGAGTTCCTGATCAGAGACGCAGACAGACACGGCGTCTTCCCGCCTGCTGGATGTCCAGCTGCTTCTTTACGGCGGAACATTCACCGTTACGTTTTTTTTTATGGTTTCCTCCGAGTTGAGCTGGAATTCCCACCAAGATGGTTTCCAACGTCCCGACGGAGACTGTGACGACGATCCGGAGGACTTGGTCTACCGACGTGACGTGACTATGGACATCTAACGGGCTGAACGGTTTATGTTATGTGATGACCGGTGCTGCTCTCTTATTAATCTAGTGGTTATAACAGCAAGTGGTCTGTTCGTGTTGTTTGTGTGCTGTTCATCTATGTGGGTGTTTAGTTTGGATTTGTTTTTTCGTTGTTTTTATGGCTGCTTTTATATGTTGTAATCTTGTTTAGTGTCATGCTATGTCGCATTGGACTTTGTCTTGCACAGATTTAGTTAGCACAGAAATGGGAGTTTCATTTAGCATTTTGCCATCTGTTCTTCTCATTTGTTTGAATCCTTTGTTAGCATTCACGCTATAATGATTCTCATTCTCCTTTCCATATAAGTTCTCTAAGCCAAATCTGGAGTTTAGCAAACATTTTAACATTTTGCCAGCAGTTTGTCAAATGAGACTTTTTTAAAACTCTTTTGGAAATTTAGAGTTTAGCTAATATTATAGCATTATGCTAGCAGTTTTGTCAAAATTAGATTTTTTGTAGTTTCCTCTGGCAAATCTGGAGTTTAGTAAACATTTTAGCATTATGCTAGCTGTTTTGTCAAAATTAAACTTTTTAAAAGTTTTTTAGGCATATATAGAGTTAAGATTCTATTTTAGCATTATGGTAGCTGTTTTGTAAAAATTTGATTTTTAAGAATCATTTAGACAATTTGGAGTATAGATTATATTTTAGCACTATGCTAGCTGCTTGTCAAAATTAGACTTTTTAAAAGTTCTTTAGGAATATTTAGAGTTAAGCTAATATTTTAGCATTATGCTAGCTGGTTTTTCAAAATTAGACTTTTTTAAGCTCTTTAAGCAAATTTAGAGTTTAGCTAATATTTTAGCTTTATGCTAACTGCTTGTCAAAATTAGACTTTTTAAAAGTTCTTTAGGAATATTTAGAGTTAAGCTAATATTTTAGCATTTTGCTAGAAGTTTGTCAAAATTAGTTTTTTTTTAAGTTCTTTTGGCAAATCTGGAGTTTAGTAAACATTTTAGCATTATGCTATCTGGTTTGTCAAAATTAAACTTTTTTAAAGTTCTTTAGGCAAATTTAGAGTTAAGCTAATATTTTAGCATTTTGCTTGAAGTTTGTCAAAACTTCTTTAGCATTATGCTAGCTGGTTTTTCAAAATTTGACTTTTTTAAGCTCTTTAAGCAAATTTAGAGTTTAGCTAATATTTTAGCATTATGCTAGCTGCTTGTCAAAATTAGATTTTTTTACAGTTCTTTAGGCATATTTCGAGTTAAGCTAATATTTTAGCATTATGATAGCTGTTTTAGCAAAACGTTTTTCTTTTTTTTGGTTAATTTAGCATTTAGGTAACATTTTAGGCAAGCTTTGGCTTTAACTGTTTCCGCTTGAGCCTTTTTAGCTATTAGCTTTAGCATTTTTAGCTATCAGCTCTAGCATCGTCACATTCAGCTCACAGCATTCACACTTATCGCATTATCACATGTAATGCTTTAGTCTATATCTAGTTTATGTTGGTATGAATGTTTAGTGCCGTTAATAAAGGAAGAGTAATAAAACTCTGTCTCCCACCCCCCAGATTCTCTCATAGTTTTTCCCCACCGTTGATGTTAAACTAGCTGAAAAAAAAACAACAGCCTAGCATTCATTATGCAAGTTTATTCTTCTGACTGTCTATGAAACTGAAAATCACATTTTCTTTCCTTTTGGTTTGTTTCATCAAGAGAAACCACAACGAACCACCTCAGAATTCACACTGGTGACTTGCTGGATCCGGGCTTGGGACCAGCACATCGGAAAAGCGCCCCCATGTGGTTGCGCTACCTCACTGCACCTGATAGTCCCAAGCTCAGCTCAGCCTCTTAAATGTATCAGGAAAACACTAAAGTCGATACAAACACTGTTGTTATCAATGACATAGATGTTAAAAAATATATATATTTTAAGTAGCTCCATTTTAAAATACTTTGGAAACAAAATAAGTGAAAATAGCAATAATATATTTTTTTTTTTGCTAAACCGGGCAAAGATTTCTGTTAAATAATATATTTTTTGTATTTAATTATTCTTTTTACAGCTTCAAAAATCACAATAAGGATATTTAATGATCATTTTTTTAAAGAAAAAACACAGGATTTTAATTTATGAGTAGAATCAGGCTGTCGTTGACAGAAATAGAAACGTTTTTACCCCCAACATTGAGCTGCTTTCTTTTTTTAAACTTTTCTCCGGTTCAAAAGGTCAAACGTGGAGGACCTCAGGAGACCCGGACAGATGATGACAGAGACGCCGCGCTTGCAGCTCATCACGTTTTCGTTCAAATTGATTACATGGGTGCACAGAAAGGTTGCAGCAGACCGATTGGCCCGTCTTCTGTTTTTTTTCCCAATTCTAACTCTTAAAAGCAATGCCATTTTCAGTCCCCAGACCTCGGCTAACTCCCACCAGCCGGTGACAGGCCGCTCCACGCGGTCATGAAAGCGGGGAGGTGATGGAGGAGGCCTGGGCTTGTTGAGAGAGGTGCTGAAAATAGCATGATTGCAGGCGGACAGAAAATGCTTTGTTCCGCAGAGGTGTGTGACCATGAGGGACAATCTGAATTGGACACCTCTGCTGAGGTGTGAAGTAGAGTTTCTGTCTTTTCCCTGGGAGGAAAGAATGAGGCCGTGGTGGTGGGTGTGAGGAAGGTGGGCCGTGTGGATGTTGTTGTGGAGTGGGAGTAAATAGACCAGAGCAAACTCAGGAGACTGGCACCAATCGTCACCATGAGCTGCATTTATACTTTATGTGCTAATTTTTCTCTTTTGTGATCCGGAGATCCGGGATAGGAGTCATCCAGAGACTCAAACTGCAGATCTGTGCCAAACTGTGAGTTTGATTTAGGGCTGGACGATGTGGATCTTTTATGTCAAGTTAGAGTTTTTTTTGTATTTTTCCATATTGTGCGATAACGATAAATATGATAATATAAACAAATAACTCTTTTTGTCAAATTTGAACTCTCTCCCAGCCAGCAAAGCCAAGTGGACCCTATAGAGTTTCAAAGTGGGCAGAATCCTGAATGGGTTTGTCCCGGTTTCTGTGGCGGTGTCACCTGTGTTTACGCTCAATGGGTCGCTAGCCATGCTAGCAGAGAGCTTGCTAGCATGCTACCAGATGAGTAGCTTGGCTAGCATGCTACATGGCAGATTTTTTGCTTTGTTAAGCTACAGAGGGACCTCACTAGCATGCTACAGAGGAGCTTCGGCTAAGTATGCTAGCAGATTAGGTAGTCTTGCCTAGCATGCTACGGGCAGATTTGTGCTTGTTAGCAGTACAGAGGACCTCGTTAACATGCTACAGTGGAGCTTGCTAGCATGCTACAGAGGACTTGCTAGCATGCTACATAGGGGCTTGCTAGGGATGCAACAGCAGAATTCGCTAGTTTTGCTACAAGGAGGAGCTCGCTAGCATGCTACAGAAGACCTCGCTAGCATGCTACAAGAGTAGCTCGCTAGCATGCTACAGAGGACCTCGCTAGCATGCTACAGTGGAGCTCGCTAGCATGCTACAGAGGAGCTCACTAGCATGCTACAGTGGAGCTCGCTAGCATGCTACAGCGGAGCTTGCTAGCATGCTACAGAGGAGCTTGCTAGCATGCTACATAGGGGCTTGCTAGAATGCTACAGCAGAATTCGCTAGTTGCTACAGAGGAGCTCGCTAGCATGCTACAGAAGAACTCGCTAGCATGCTACAGAGTAGCTCGCTAGCATGCTACAGAGGACTCACTAGCATGCTACAGTGGAGCTTGCTAGCATGCTACAGAGGACTCACTAGCATGCTACAGTGGAGCTTGCTAGCATGCTACAGAGTAGCTCACTAGCATGCTACAGAGGAGCTCACTAGCATGCTACAGAGTAGCTCACTAGCATGCTACAGAGGACCTCACTAGCATGCTACAGTGGAGCTTGCTAGCATGCTACAGAGTAGCTCACTAGCATGCTACAGAGGAGCTCACTAGCATGCTACAGAGTAGCTCACTAGCATGCTACAGAGGAGCTCACTAGCATGCCACAGAGTAGCTCACTAGCATGCTACAGAGGACCTCACTAGCATGCGCACAGAGGAGCTCACTAGCATGCTACAGAGTAGCTCACTAGCATGCTACAGAGGACCTCACTAGCATGCCACAGAGGAGCTCGCTAGCATGCTACAGAGGAGCTCACTAGCATGCTACAGAGGAGCTCACTAGCATGCCACAGAGTAGCTTGCTAGCATGCTACGGCAGATTTTGCTTGTTAGCTACAGAGGACCTCGCTAGCATGCCACAGAGGACCTCGCTAGTATGCTACAGAGGAGCTTGCAAGTATGCTACAGAGTAGCTTGCTAGCATGCTACGGCAGATTTTGCTTGTTAGCTACAGAGGACCTCGCTAGCATGCTACAGTGGAGCTTGCTAGCATGCTACAGAGGAGCTTGCTAGCATGCTACAGAGTAGTTTGCTAGCATGCTATGGCAGATTTTGCTTGTTAGCTACAGAGGACCTCACTAGCATGCTACAGAGGAGCTCGCAAGTATGCTACAGAGTAGCTTGCTAGCATGCTACGGCAGATTTTGCTTGTTAGCTACAGAGGACCTCGTTAACATGCTACAGTGGAGCTTGCTAGCATGCTACAGAGGAGCTTGCTAGCATGCTACATAGGGGCTTGCTAGGATGCAACAGCAGAATTCGCTAGTTTGCTACAGAGGAGCTCGCTAGCATGCTACAGAAGACCTCGCTAGCATGCTACAGAGTAGCTCGCTAGCATGCTACAGAGGACCTCACTAGCATGCTACAGTGGAGCTCGCTAGCATGCTACAGAGGAGCTCACTAGCATGCTACAGTGGAGCTCGCTAGCATGCTACAGTGGAGCTTGCTAGCATGCTACAGAGGAGCTTGCTAGCATGCTACATAGGGGCTTGCTAGGATGCAACAGCAGAATTCGCTAGTTTGCTACAGAGGAGCTCGCTAGCATGCTACAGAAGACCTCGCTAGCATGCTACAGAGTAGCTCGCTAGCATGCTACAGAGGACCTCACTAGCATGCTACAGTGGAGCTTGCTAGCATGCTACAGAGGACCTCACTAGCATGCTACAGTGGAGCTTGCTAGCATGCTACAGAGTAGCTCACTAGCATGCTACAGAGGAGCTCACTAGCATGCTACAGAGTAGCTCACTAGCATGCTACAGAGGACCTCACTAGCATGCTACAGTGGAGCTTGCTAGCATGCTACAGAGTAGCTCACTAGCATGCTACAGAGGAGCTCACTAGCATGCTACAGAGTAGCTCACTAGCATGCTACAGAGGAGCTCACTAGCATGCCACAGAGTAGCTCACTAGCATGCTACAGAGGACCTCACTAGCATGCCACAGAGGAGCTCACTAGCATGCTACAGAGTAGCTCACTAGCATGCTACAGAGGACCTCACTAGCATGCCACAGAGGAGCTCGCTAGCATGCTACAGAGGAGCTCACTAGCATGCTACAGAGGAGCTCACTAGCATGCCACAGAGGAGCTCACTAGCATGCCACAGAGGAGCTCACTAGCATGCCACAGAGGAGCTCACTAGCATGCCACAGAGGAGCTCACTAGCATGCTACAGAGGAGCTCACTAGCATGCCACAGAGGAGCTCACTAGCATGCCACAGAGTAGCTCACTAGCATGCCACAGAGGAGCTCACTAGCATGCCACAGAGGAGCTCACTAGCATGCCACAGAGGAGCTCACTAGCATGCCACAGAGGAGCTCACTAGCATGCCACAGAGTAGCTCACTAGCATGCCACAGAGGAGCTCACTAGCATGCTACAGAGTAGCTCACTAGCATGCTACAGAGGAGATTGCTAGCATGCTACAGAGGAGCTCACTAGCATGCTACAGAGGAGCTCACTAGCATGCTACAGTGGAGCTCGCAGGTAAAGTGACTGCGGGGGTGGGGTCTGTCTCACGTCACATTTGTGTTTAAAGAAATCCTTATTAACACAACTTATTAGATGCTAGCATTTACTCTCCATGTGGTGAATTAACTCTAACTTTTACTCGACAAAGAGGAGAAAACTTGCAGCTAGCGAGTATTTTCCAGACCCTTCAAAATAAAAGTCTATCACGATAGACTCATTTCCTATCAAGTTATATCCAATAAATCATCGTCCAGCCCTAGCTTGATTCTATTTTTTTCAAAATTTAAATATAGTATTCTTTAATAGATGAACATAAATATAATTTGGATTTGTGCATGAGCCTTAACTTCACCTACATCCTTTATCATAAATAAAAACGCTTTTCCACCCTAAAATACTCACATCTCAAACCTCCTCTTTCACTGCAAGTAGCAAAACATTTGACTAACAGTGAAAATTCAGCCGTCAGTAATGAAGAAGCTTAGTGTGACGATTGCAGTGAAAAGGGACGAAGCTGCAAAGACGTTTCTCTCCAAACGTGAAAAGGAGCCAATAGATGTGAAAGCCTTCAGATTCATGGAGAAGAGTCCGGCTCTAAAATAGACTGGCCGCCCACAGCCGGAGGTCAGGGTCTTCCTCCATGAATGAAAATTCCGTCTTCCCTTCATTATTTAATACTGCTCCACATCCGCCTCTCCCGGGGGGGGAGGTGTGCTCTCACTGATTCTCACTTCTGACAGGACCGGAGCTTTTTCCAATAGTTTCTTTAAACAACAGCAGGTAGACGACAAATCCACAGTCATCCTGTCGGATTAGGGAATCTGTGTCGCCCTGAAGCTTCAAGTGCTGGAATGAGCTCCTGCTTCTTGAGGAATTTTCCATGACTTATTAATTGCACGTGTTACTGTTCTGGTGTTACATTCTGTCAGACATGGAGAAAACATCTCGAGCTCGACTGTTAGCTACTCTGAAGAGGGTTAACTCCGGTCCCTTCAAGAGAAAAAGAAAAATGACAGCATAGAACCTTAAATACGGACCAGGAAGTCTGTGGGGTGAAGGTCTAGAATAAGATGGAGGAAAGTATCAGAAATACAAACCGAAAATATATTTTAGAAAAGAGAGCAACAATCATGACGTGAAGTTATTCTGGCACTTCAGTGCTTTTTATTTTATTTTTATCTATTTTGTGTTTTATATGAACAATAATTATATATGTTTAAAGGTGGAAATTAATAAGATTTAATTTTCTGAGTATTTATACTTTTTTTATTGTGTATTTGGAAATGAGGGGAATGAATGAATGAATGAATGAATGAATCAAGAGTCTGGATACTCAGTTGGCTCTGTGCTGAATTGACTTGTGGGAAATCAAGGTTCGCAATGAGCTTCAAGCAGTGTGGGTCCACTGTCCGGTCCGGTCCAGTTAATTCTTACTCAGTAAAGCTTTGGTTTCCACTGAGCGGTTTGTTTTCATGGCACACGCATGGTGTAGACCGCTAGCGTGTCATGGCGTTATTGTAATGCGACAGTAAAGCAACAACGATGGAGGAGGTCCAGCAGCTCGTCTTCTTCTGGCTTTACTTTTGTTCATCATTTATATCTGGAGTTTAATGTTTGGAAGAAGATTAAGAAGAAAACTGCAGTAAGAGGAAAACCTTGGAAACACTAGCTAAACTTATACTGGTGCTTTCTAATGTCGTCATCACTTTTTCACCAATCAGTGGGTGTCTACAGTGACTCCGCCCCCATGGACCTACAACAGATGTGGGCCCTCAATAGGTACGGGTCAGAACTGTTGATCGGGTCCATTTAACAATGGAAACGCTCAAAGTAGAGTTCCGGACCAGACTGAACCGGACCATCCATCCATCTCTACATCCATCCATCCATCCATCCATCTTTCTATCCATCCATCCTTATATCCGTCCATCCATCCATCCATCCATCCATCCATCCATCCATCCATCCATTCATCCATCTATTCATCTTTCCATCCATCCATCCATCCATCCATCCTTATATCCGTCCATTCATCCATCCATTCATCTTTCCATCCTTCCATCCATCCATCCATCCATCTATTCATCTTTCCATCCATCCATTCATCTTTACATCCATCCATCCATTCATCCTTCCATCCATCCATCCATCCATCCATCTATTCATCTTTCCATCCATCCATCCATCCATTCATCTTTCCATCCATCCATCCATCCATCCTTATATCCGTCCATCCATCCATCCATTCATCCATCTATTCATCTTTCCATCCATCCATCCATCCATCCTTATATCCGTCCATCCATCCATCCATCCATCCATTCATCCATCTATTCATCTTTCCATCCATCCATCCATCCATCATCATCCATCCATCCATCCATCCATCCATTCATCTTTACATCCATCTATTCATCCATCCATCCATCTTTCTATCCATCCATCCTTATATCCGTCCATCCATCCATCCATCCATCCATCCATCCATCCATCCATCCATTCATCCATCTATTCATCTTTCCATCCATCCATCCATCCATCCATCCTTATATCCGTCCATTCATCCATCCATTCATCTTTCCATCCTTCCATCCATCCATCCATCCATCTATTCATCTTTCCATCCATCCATTCATCTTTACATCCATCCATCCATTCATCCTTCCATCCATCCATCCATCCATCTATTCATCTTTCCATCCATCCATCCATCCATTCATCTTTCCATCCATCTCCATCCATCCTTATATCCGTCCATCCATCCATCCATTCATCCATCTATTCATCTTTCCATCCATCCATCCATCCATCCTTATATCCGTCCATCCATCCATCCATCCATCCATTCATCCATCTATTCATCTTTCCATCCATCCATCCATCCATCCATCATCCATCCATCCATCCATCCATCCATCCATTCATCTTTCCATCCATCCTTCCATCCATCCATCCTTATATCCGTCCATCCGACCGTCTGTCCGTCCATTTGTCCATCAGTCAGTCAATCAATCAATCAATCAATCAATCAATCAATCAATTCCATCCATAAAACGTTAAGTTAACTATTAAGGTTGAAACTGAGTGAAGGTCTCTTGTTGTTGCTGTGGTTGTTTTACCAACAGGTGGAAAAGCATCTTATGTATTCAACCAATTCTGACTGTGTTTTTGTGTTTTTGTGTGACAAATTGAAAAGAAATTGAGATTGAGGTAGCTGGGATAGGCTCCAACCTCCCTGTGACTACACAACATCAAACAAGTACAGAAGATGAATCGACCGCCTCTCATATTTATCCAAATCTTCAGATCAGGAAACATTTCACACTCGTGGAAATATCCGTGACCCTCCAGTCCCACATGCAGAACCCACGAGTGGACACGTTCACATTTCACCTGTGCTTTTGGATAGATGCATCCTTGAAGACAAACAGTTTGAGCTGAGATAAAAACACTTTCTCTGTCTGGATCAATATCCAGTTAGATCTTTGGATACTGAGGCTTCATTCTAGATGTTGGATTGTTCCTCTGTCCTTTTTCTGTCCTGTTCCCAGAACGGGCCAGACCTGATTTATATACTGCAGACAGGAAATGAGACGTGAACGAAGAAGAACTCCAGACTGAAGATCAGATCTTGGAACAACAACCTCTGTGATCTTTTCTCTTTCAGAACACATTAAACCAAATCAAAAGTCTGTTTTTTTAGTCATAATATCCATCAGACTTAAGGAGACAGAAGTTACAGACATATGAAAAGCCTAAATGCTTCCTGTTGCTGTTTATGACTTTCTAACTTCGGGGATATTTCTGGTGCTGTTTTTTATCATCAACTCGACAGTTGTTCCCAGCATCCTCCTTGTTGAGGGTGGAAGTGGGAGGGGCTGCGTTTACACAGCATTGGTGTCAAACAGGTGGAAGACGTTACATTATCTCATCTGACTCTGTCTGTGTCCTGCATTCCAACCTTCACATCGATACAGAGACACGGATTTTGTCAAATGAAAACTCTCCATTTAAAGAAGCTTTTTGTCCTGCTGGCAGTTGTTGCTGTTCATGACGCGAAATTATCTCGAAATAGAGAAATGTTCGTACGCTGTAGTCACTCTATGAGTTTTTCAAGTCCATAACTCAAGTTTTGGAGCCACAGCTCGTGGCGAGCACTTAAGTTAAAGTAGGTGAGATGCACGCATGTCATACAGATGATGTTTTTCTTAACTCCTCCCAATCCTGCGCACTGAGCATGGAGCCCGTTGGAGTTGTTCAAGAGATAAGGACACGGTTCTTGAGCGTAGAGTTACTGTTTGAATTTGGAAAATTCAACAGTGCTAAGTCTGAGGCTTCTCGACCAGAGATAGGTGGGTGGAGCGCTCTTGCCTCAGGTGGAGGAGTTTAAATATCTTGGGGTCTTGTTCAGAAGTGAGGGAAGGTCGGAGTGTGAGATCGACAGGTATGTTTGGAGCGGCGTCCACCGTTTTCCCATCGCTGTACCGGTCCGTTGTGGTGAAGACAGAGCTGAGCCAGAAAGCAAATTTCTAAATTTACTGGTCGATCTTCATTCCAGTACTCAGCTATGGTCATGAGTCCTGGGTCGTGACCGAAAGAACGAGATCTCGACTACAAGCGGCAGAAATGATTTTCCTCTGGAGGGTGGGTGGGCGCTCCCTTAGAGATAGGGTGAGACTGTCGGTCACCCGGAGAGAGTTTGGAGTAGAGCCGCTTCTCCTCCACATCCAGAGGAGCCAGTTGAGGTGGATCGGGCATCTGTCTGGTCCTGACGCCTCCTGGACGCCTCCCTGGAGAGGTGTTCCGAGCATGTCCCACTGGGCGGAGGCCCCGGGGAAGACCCAGGACACGCTGGAGAGACTACGTCTCTTGGCTGGTCTAGGAACACCTCGGGGTCCCCCCAGAGGAGCTGGAGGAAGTGGCCGGGGAGAGGGAAGTCTGGGAATCTTTGCTTAGACTGCTGCCCCCATGACCCGGTCCCGGATGAGCGGAAGAAGATGGATGGATGGATGAGATTCGACAATCAGAGTGTAGTTTCTGTGGTCTTCCTATAACGTCCTCCAAACCCATACATCTGACATTGGCGTTTGGTCAGCAAGAAGCTAGAGCGCACACCTCACTAACCACGAGAGTGAGTAGTGACATCATACGACAGCCTCCCCTGTACCTTAGAAGTGTTTGCAACTAACATTTGCCTTACAAATACTACCACACGAAATGTGACTGAGGTGAACAGGATTTTATGTCTGCCACGGACACCGGTGCGTCTTGTGGACTTCAGATGACCCCAGTTTTAATGTAAACATACCTAGGATAGCACAAGCGGTAGGGAACTGCAAGACACACCTGTGCTCCTTCTGAGATGCGGTTGTTCAAACCCTCCACCAGCCCAGACGACCCATAAATCCCCGTGAATTCTTTAGCTTAAACACAATCATAATTAACAACTTGTATCTTATTTTATGCAACAAATAATAAACACTTTAGTGCAACATTGCTGAACTCAGTAATACTGTCTTGAACAAGCATTGACACCAATCGAACAAGAATTCAATGAAATAATTCAAGGATCTGCTTGACACACGACAGCCAATCTATCTACCTCTAAAGGAACGTCTCACCAAAGGATGACAAATATAACTGTTTCACAGCCAAAAATAAAAGATCAATACTTGCTGAGAACCAATCGAGAATCAATCGCAGGACTTTTCCCAAATGCTAAAACACATTTTCTGAAACATTTAACCAATTTAATCAAACACAATTTTCAAAATTTAAGCTAAATTTACAAAATTCTTGAGTCAAAATCTCACTTTGAATTCATAATGAAGACTTTGTCGTCAAAACTAACAAACCTGTAAACCCGTAGATCCAGGTTCACGTTTATTACGCTTCACCATCTTGTCCCTGCGGGTCAGACCAGAAGACTTCACCCACATCACTGACATGTTCACTCTAGACACACAACAGGAAAACAAAAAGATTGTTTGTCTGATCCAGTCCTGATAAGACCCGACTGACATGTCATCACAAGTCATGTCGAAGGTCTGTAACAGCTTTTGTCGAGTGTATGGTTGTCTCTCCTTCTAATGTCAAATAGAAAAAAATCATTTCAATAGGGTTATTGAGAACAAGGTGGAAGAAAACTTGTAATCAGTGTTGAACTGTCTGATGGGTAAATTTAGTGAAAACTGACATCGTCCCAACAAAGTCTTCTCTGTTATTTATTTGAATGATGCAGATTATAGTAAAAACTTGAACCTGCTGAGTTGACCTTTTGACCTGCTTCCCTCATGGTCACTCCAGAAACCAACATATGGTCAATAACTATGACCTGGATCTCATCAGAACCTTGTTCTTCATCTGGGTCCAGGTCTTGGTGCACGTTTAGGTCTTTCTCTACTATCCATCTTTGAAAAGCTTCTCTGTTGTTCCAGAATGTTCCAGATATTCACTGCAGTTGATTTGCAACAAATGTCTTCAGTTTTGACCAGTTGTGTGTTGATGGTTGTGTTGGAACAGAGTTTGAGTTTTGACTCTTCGTGTGTTGTGAATGCCAGCTGTGTTTTAAAAGTGAGAATGTGTTCTGCAAAGAGTAGATAAGAGTTTTGCAAATCGTGTTTTAGGTTTCGACCAAAGAGTTGATGTTTTTGAGAAGACTTAAAGAAGTTGATCAGCTGGTTTGGAGAATTGCACTTCATCACGATATATCCCAATATCGATAGTTTGGCACACCCCGATTTATTTTTCTATAGACCTACAATGGATGGGCGCCCTCTAGTGATACGGGTCGGAACTGTTTAATGCAGGGGTCACCAACGTGGTGCCCACGGGCACCAGGTAGCCCTCAAGGCCCCCACAAGGTGCCCTCAGGGCTCTTCTAAAATTAACACACTTGTGAGCTGCATCTAAAATTAAATTCTGTTGATATTTTTTTTAATTACATTCACATTTACCTCGATTTAAAAATGAAAATGTCTTACAAATATGTTGATGACACATAAACTTCGGATAAGTTTAGGTGACCTCTGACCTATTCCAGTTCAAAGATCATTAATTTTGTTGAAAATGTTCAAAATTGTTTAAAAATGTTGATTTTTCTTTAACATTACATAATTGATTAACATAGTACAACACAGGGAAAATGGAACATTTTTCCCATGAAATCTAAGTGAACAACTGAAAATGTAACAATTACTGAGATCAATAAAGTCCTGAATATTGATATTTCTTTCCTAGCTTGTTGTCATTTTTGATAATTATAGTGAGAAATCAGCATCTTTACATAGAGGAGTATCATTAACTAACTATAACTAAACAAAATGTGTTATTTAAAAATGGTAGCCCTTCGTATAACTAAGTACCCATGAAGTAGCCCTCAGGTTCAAAAAGGTTGGTGACCCCTGGTTTAATGAGTCCATTTAACAATGGAAACGCTCAAAATACCGGATGAACTGGACCGTATCGGACTGCACAGCATGAGGTTTGCACCAACTACACTCAGAATTTTGACTAAAGATTTAGATCTATGAAGGTGACAGTTTGTGAAGTGGAGAGGTATTGAACAAATATTTACTTTTAAATCCTTTTTAAATTTTTAGCTGCGACATTACAAAAGGATAAATGGCAAAAAGCGGTGCAATCTAAGATTAGACCCGGAGCAAATGTTTGAGATAAGAGCCTTCCTGCTGGTTGAAGATTAATCCTAGAGATGCTGATGTCACCTGGTCTCTCCTGTGCTGGACGTTTGACCAGGATGATGTCCAGGTCCTGAGAGAACAGCTGACTGTGAGGATCATCATCCTGGAGTTTGCTCCGCGGCAGCACGTAGGAAGTGGCTGACCTGTTTTTAAACTATCCGGTCTCATCTGCCTCTCTGTCCCGTCCAAGAACACATTCCCGCACGACGCCCACACAGGTTCGGTCGACGCTCCTCGACTCCGCGATGAGGGAAGAGATGACACGCGTTCACACAGCACGCAGAAAATTAGCACCAGGAGGGAAAAGAACATCTTCCTTGTCAAGTAAATAAAACACAGGAGCCGAGGGCAAGTTATGGTGATGGTGAGACAATGAATTTGTCAAATTTATCTTTGTTAATTTCCTCTGTGAGAGGAGATGAGGATTGTTCTCCAGATGAGAGGAACTATTTACTGCGTTTCTGTGTATTTTTACTGTTAAAAATGGTAACAAAAATACAATAAGGCACATGTGTGAAGGTCAAGGCCCGGGGGCCGGATCCGGCCCTCCGGGTAATTCTGTCCGGCCCTCCAGATCATTTTATTTTATTGTTATTATATATTTTATGTTATCTTGCGCTCATTTCTAACTTGTATGATATTGCCAAAATATATTTTTATGGAGAGTAAAATATTGAAAGTTATTTAAGGTTTAAGTTGATTTAATCTGGAATAATAATCTTGCCTTTTTATTATTCGTATTTTTGTTAAAAAGTTATGATTTTAGAGTTTAAAAAAATTGGCATTCTGCTAGCTTTTTGGATTATGTTGGCATTAATTAAGCTAATATTTCAGCTACATGCTAGCTGTTTTGGCTAATTTAGGCTTTTTTGTTTTTTAGGCCGTTTTGAAACTAGGCTAATATTTACATGCTAACTGTCCTGGCTAGTTTAGATTTTTATTTACAGTTTTTTGTTATTATGAATTAAGCTATTTTTTCAACTACATACTAGCTGTTTTGTGTTACATAGGCTTTTTTCTGCTTGTTTTCTTAGTCTAATTTGGCATTCAGCTAATATTTTAGCTGGCTATTAGCTTCAGTGTTTTGGCAAATTTAGCATTTTTTTAGTTTTTAAGCTGCTTTAGAGTTTGGCTAATATTTTATCTACATGCTAGCTGTCTTGGCTAATTTAGGTTTTGTTTTTCTTTTTTTTTTTAAGGATATTTTTTTTTATAATATAAAAATCTTTATTTATTTAGCACCTTTCAAGATAAAAATCACAAGGTGCTTCACAGTAAAATAAAGTTTAAAATACAGAATAAAAACAGGATATTTAAGATATTAAGTTAAAAATGTTTTATCTACTTGCTAGCTGTTTCGTTTAAGCTGTTTTTTTCATTTTTTTTTTAGTCTAATTTGGCATTCAGATAATATTTTAGCTGGCTATTAGCTTCTGTGTTTTGGCTAATTTAGCCTTTATTTTTAAGTTTTTTTTAGCTGTTTTGCAGTTTGGCTTATGTTTACATGCTAGCTGTCTTGACTAATTTAGGTTTTTATTTTAATATTTTTAGGATACTTTGAAGATAATAAAATTTTAGCTACTAGCTAGCTGTTTTGTCTAACCTGGGTTGATTTATTTTCTTTTTTTTTAGGCTAATTTGGCATTTAGCTAACGTTTTCGCTGGCTATCAGCTCCAGTGGTCTCAGCTATTAAATTCAGCATCTTTAGCTCTCAGCACACTAGAATTACTTCAGGTAATGCTATATATCTAGTTCATAATTATGTTCAACATTACGGTTAAATTTACGGTTTTAAAGTTTCAAAAATGTAGTTTTGAGTGTTCAATATATATTTATCCTGTTCGGCCCGCGACCTAAAGGTGCGTTTGGGATTTTGGCCTCTCGTTCGATAATAAGGCATTGAGCACAGCTTGTAGGAAATAAGTTTTCTCTTTAACTCTTGCCAACTTAAGTCTGTTCTTTAAGTTAAAGTTAAAGTCCCATTATTTGTCACGCACCTAGGTGTGTGAAATTTGTTCTCCGCATTTGACCCATCCCCTGGGGGAGCGGTGAGCTGCAGACACAGCCGCGCTCGGGAACCATTTGGTGGTTTTAGGCTTTGATTTAGTGAAATCTTGTGGGCATTCAGTTATGATCATTGCCTCTTCGCAGCTTTTCAATCAGGTCTGGAATTCAATCCGAACTGCCCTGATTCTCGTCCTTTTCATTCATTTTGTTGCAGATTTGCTGCAGAGCTTGAGCTCCGTTTCATGAACCTGTTTTAGCCGAGCTGGAGGTGTCAGACAGATGGCTTCACGACTGACGGGGAAATGTAGAGATAAAACGGGGAGCACGGTTGACTGCGAGGCGCCTAATGGCTGCAAAGCAGGCCCGACTCATCACCTCTTAAGCACCGCGTTTGACAGCCGGTTTGAGGGGTTCGTGATGAAACTCTTTGCTTGATTTTCACCATATGTGGTGCTTTGAATTATCGTATGGGAGCCTGGCTTTGATCTGGCGTGTCCTTAAGAGATCCTTGAAGATAATTGCTTTTGCCGTTTTCTTCTTTCTACCGAGTGAACGAACCTCAATATTTCACAGCAGAAAACTGCTAAAACATCAGCATTTATTGAGCTCCTGTTAATGCTCACTGAAGGGTGTTGCTATCCTCACATCAACGTTTCTGTTCTTAGATATTTTTTTGTGATACAGAATTTTTCTTTTGCTTTATTTTTAAGGATTTAATCAGCATCAAGTGACAATTTATAATATCCTGTAAAACCCAAAACTCTTAAGAGTGTACCGTCTTTTATCTATAATTCTGTGTCTTATTGTATTCACAGTTTTATTTGTTTTTCAGTTTTCCAAAAAGATCACGTAAAGACTATGTAACATCAAAGAGAATGCATTTAATAAATATGTTTCAAGTCCTCCTACACAACAAAAATCTTTGATCCAAAACACAATCATGAGCTGACTCGTTTTAAAGAAAATGTGCAAATGAGTCTGCAATAATCAGTCGAATGTGTTGTATTCTATTCTTATTTACCTTTTTTTTTAATTTCAAACAAATTATTACCATCCAAACGCTGAAATTAAAATGTCAAAGTTACCAAATATGTCAAATTAATATGTCAAAGAAAATGTGGCCAATTATGTCAAATTAAATGGTCAAAGTTACAAATTATGTCTTAATTAAATAGGTGTCCAACAGTTACCGTAATATGAGTCAAATTTATAAATGTTTCTAAAATGGTGTTAAACCAATTATGTCAAAATTAGTATTTATTGTCAAATTTACTTTGTCAAATATTATGTCAATTATATAAAATGTTCAATAGTTTCCAAAATCATTTGTCGAATATAAATGTCAAAGTTACCAAATATGTCACTTTTAAAATGTCAAAGTTACCAAATATGTCTAAATTAAAATGTCAAAGTTACCAAATATGTCAAATTAATATCTCAAATTTACCAAATATGTCAAATTAAAATGTCAAAGTTACCAAATTTGTCGAATTAAAATGTCAAAGTTACCAAATATGTCACATTAATATGTCAAAGTTACCAAATATGTCTAATTAAAATGTCAAAGTTACCAAATATGTCAAATTAATATCTCAAATTCCCAAATATGTCAAATTAAAATGTCAAAGTTACCAAATTTGTCGAATTAAAATGTCAAAGTTACCAAATATGTCAAATTAATATCTCAAATTTACTAAATATGTCAAATTAAAATGTCAAAGTTACCAAATATGTCAAATTAAATGTCAAAGTTACCAAATATGTCAAATTAATATGTCGAAGTTACCAAATATGTCAAACTAAAATGTCAAAGTTACCAAACTCCATCCGGGGTCAGTCCCGACCTATCCCTGTTACTTATATGAACACCATGCGCTCCGGGGGGGTGGGGGGGAGGTTGGGGGGCAGCACCTGGCAGTCGTCCCCCCTGTGGCCGCTGCATGGATTCGCCCCTCCCCTTGGTTTTATTTGCACCATAGACATGTAGGACCCTTGGGGGGGGGGAGGGTGCTTGGACTTCACCCCATTCCTGGCGGCGGGGTGGGGACCCTCGACCTGGTGGTCTTGTCTCTTGGGTGCCGGTCTCCTGGCCTCAGCGCCCTCTTCTCCACGCCGGGGGAGGGAATCCCTGAGATTTCAGGGGATCAAATCACATCGAGGCCCTGGGGGGGGTTTGTCTGTGTCTTGGTGGTGCGGGGGTCGGAGTGCTGGGGAAGCAACTCATATTCAGCCAACATGGATCAGTTTGTCTACAGGTGGACGCATCAAAATGAAGCCGAGCAGGAAGCTGCATCAAAAATACGCTCCTTTTCCAACAGCATGTTATGCGTCAGCTCCCGATTCACCGTGATTCTAATAAAGAAATACTCAGAAATGCAATTTTAATTTAATTTCATGAATGCATGTCCGGCACAGGAACACTCCAAAAACACCATTTTAATCAGTGTTTAAATCCCTTTCAAAGACAATAACTCACCTATTGGACAGAAAGGAGAAACCAGAAGAGTCTGAACTGCAGTTTGTCTCCTGCTTTAACTGATAAATCACCATACATTAGCCCTCAGGCTCACCTGTGGCCGGCCGGTGAGGGAGGACTGTTACTACTTCCTTTTTGCAGCTGTCCTTGTGTTATCCTCACTTAGGAGCATTTCTCCTCTGGCGGTTTCCTACCAGACTAGAATTTACATAAATACTCTCAGAAAAACAGCTCAGTGCGCTAACACGATAGTGTATCGTGTCGGATCAGAGCCGGTTCTTAACTCAGCTGCTCAGATAAAGTACCAGGAAAACTGAGGAGGAAGTGTTTCTTTATTTATTTATTTTCCAGCCAAAATGTCACCATATAATAATTCAATTTCAAAGTCTGTTTAAGTTGTAAACCTGATGTTTAACCGTTAGATAGTAGTTAAAGTTGACACTCCTCTGTTTTAGGTATTAAAAATATATAATTTTATATTTTATGATAGGAAAATGAAAACAAAAAACAATTTTCTTTAAAAATTTTACCTTTTCACAACTGTAAAAGTCATTAAAATGTAAATTTTCTTACACTGCTTTAGATAATTGAGTTTTTTTCTAGACGTTAAACACAGTTTTGTGATTTAGCGGGACGTCCCGTGATCACTCATTAGACCGTTCACTTTCCTGCAGATGTTTTTCATCTATATGAAAGCATAAAGCAGGAAAATGTCAAGACTTTAGTTCTCCTCTGCCAAAATATAGTGTAATATTTATAACTCTTCACTTTCCCCTCACACCACAGGAGATTGCAAATGTAGACACTTTAATGTGGAGAGTAATGCATCTTTAATCGACTCACATAGGAGGGAATATCTTCATATTAATGTCTGAAAAACATAGTTTTGAGGAGTTTTATATCCCGCTTTAGGGCTGCCACAAACGATTATTTTAATAGTCGACTAATCACCGATTATTTTTTCCGATTAGTCGACTAATCTGTTCATGGCCAAAGTGGATGTAAAGATGCTGAAGTTGATAACCAGCTAAAATATTAGTTAAATGCCAAATTTACCAAAAAATAAAAAGAGCCAAAGTTAGCCTAAATAGCTAGCATGCTGCTGAATATATAGCTAAATTCCAAATTAGCCTTAAAAAATGGAAAAAATCCTATATTAGCCAAAACAGCTAGCATATAGCTGAAATATAAGCTAAACTCAAAAATTGCCTAAAAAAACTTAAAAAAGCTTAAGTTAACCAAAATAGCTAGCATGCTGCTGAAATATTAGCTAAATTCCAAATTAGCCTTAAAAAAACGGAAAAATCCTATATTAGCCAAAACAGCTAGCATATAGCTGAAATATAAGTTAAACTCAAAAGTTGCCTAAAAAACGTAAAACGGCTAAAGTTAGCCGAAATAGCTAGCATGCTGTTGAAATATTAGCTAAATTCCACATTAGCCTTTAAAAAACGGAAAAATCCTATATTAGCCAAAACAGCTAGCATATAGCTGAAATATAAGCTAAACTCAAAATTGCCTAAAAAAACTTAAAAAAAGCTTAAGTTAACCAAAATAGCTAGCATGCTGCTGAAATATTAGCTAAACTTCAAATTAGCCTTAAAAAAATGGAAAAATCCTATATTAGCCAAAACAACTAGCATATAGCTGAAATATAAGCTAAACTCAAAAATTGCCTAAAAAAACTTAAAAAAGCTTAAGTTAACCAAAATAGCTAGCATGCTGCTGAAATATTAGCTAAACTCCAAATTAGCCTTAAAAAAATGGAAAAAATCCTATATTAGCCAAAACAACTAGCACATAGCTGAAATATAAGCTAAACTCAAAAATTGCCTAAAAAAACTTAAAAAAGCTTAAGTTAACCAAAATAGCTAGCATGCTGCTGAAATATTAGCTAAACTTCAAATTAGCCTTAAAAAAATGGAAAAATACTATATTAGCCAAAACAGCTAGCATATAGCTGAAATATAAGCTAAACTCAAAAGTTGCCTAAAAAACGTATAAAAGCTAAAGTTAGCCGAAATAGCTAGCATGCTGCTGAAATATTAGCTAAACTCCAAATTAGCCTTAAAAAAATGGAAAAATACTATATTAGCCAAAACAGCTAGCATATAGCTGAAATATAAGCTAAACTCAAAAGTTGCCTAAAAAACGTAAAAAAGCTAAAGTTAGCCGAAATAGCTAGCATGCTGCTGAAATATTAGCTAAACTCCAAAATAGCCTAAAAAACCTTAATAAATGCCAAAATATTCCAAAAAGCTAGCAGAATGCTATTATAACTTTCAACTTTACTACAATCTGACTTCATACAATATAAAGTAACGACTAATCGACTATTAAATTAGTTGTCGATTTTTTTAATAGTCGATTAGTCATCGATTAGTCGACTAATCGTGGCAGCCCTATCCCGCTTTGAAATGTGTTTTTTATGTAAGTGTTGACGCTTTGTCCTCAGCAGTCTTACACGGCTGGGTTTTGTTATTTTAGTTTGTTGGTTTTCTTTAGTTAGTTTTGGACGATTTAAAAGCGTGACAAGAACATATTCTCCACACCATGATACCACCACCACCACCTGAACTGTTGACGCAGGGCAGGATGGATCCATGATTTCATGTCGTTGACACCGAATTCTGATGATTTTTCATGCTGAATGAACGGACTCCGCGTGGGAGTATTCTTACGCTCCTAAAACTAGCTCCGCCCCCTCATAGTGGATTCTGCGCGCGGAGCTTCTCCTGAAACTCAACATTGAAGGAAAAAAACAACCCACAAATACCTGCGTTTCATTCGTTTTTCAAATAAAATGAAAAATGAAACAAATCATTTTTTATGTTCCCACTTTTTGACAAAAAACGCAGCAAACACAAAACAAATGTTTAAATTCATTTTCTAAGAAAATATTTAGATCACAGACGAGGAAGACACTCATAAAAAATGAATTTAAATGTTTTTTATTTAGAGGTTGAGCGGAAGTACCCAGCCAGCAAGGCCTAGTGGGTCGCATGTGGTTCAAAAGGGGGCCAAAAATGTTGGCTCCGAAAGGAAGCTAGCACACCTGGCCCTTCCTAGCTTACTGTGCTGTCCACTGACCGGCTAGCTAGCGCAGCGAGCCGACCAACTGAGTTCTGTCTCAATAGGTGGGGCCACTGCAGACAAACCCAATTGGGGTCCACACTTTCTGCCCACTTTTAAATCACATGGGGCCACTTGGCTTAGCTGGCTGGGTAGTTTGGGGTCAGAAATCTCAAAATAATCAATTTAAAAATGTTTTTGTTGATTTAATACTTTTTAGGGAACACAGAATGTATCCGTTTCTCTATAATAGTTTTGAAAAGGATAAATAATAACTTTGATAAACTTTGATAACTTTTGGGGCGGGGCCAATAGCAAAGTGGTCAACCCGGGCGGGACTTGTTACGAGCGTGTAGGAATGCATTCTCGAGCGGGCCGGAGTGGTTCCACGATCACGTCGGGCTACAGGAGCGCTCGTGGAGTTTGATATACGCTGGGGGATTTTTGGCGGAAATTTAACGCCGTAGCTTTGCATTAAAAAGCACTTGGACGGGTGCGTCTAATAAAGTTGCCAGTGAGTTTATGTTTCTAATGTCCCGCTTCTCACTTCCTGTTTGTTTTCTTCTTCCATCTGAACAGGAGAGAAAGCTTTGTGCCTTCCCAACTGTTGAAATCTACACCTCGGATGTCATCCACTATATGGTCCCGCAGTCCCGCCAGACGGACTTCTATGTGCCAGAAGTCAAAGAGGAGTCCAAAACTGATGCGAGAGAAGAGGACTCGGATGAGGACAGAGGAACGGACATAACAGGTAAAAGAGAGAAGAAACCAAAC
Organism: Oryzias javanicus; assembly: GCA_003999625.1. Classification (NCBI taxonomy): domain Eukaryota; kingdom Metazoa; phylum Chordata; class Actinopteri; order Beloniformes; family Adrianichthyidae; genus Oryzias; species Oryzias javanicus. The sequence goes on from CM012441.1 coordinate 35,522,819, forward strand.
AGATTTAACACGATTCTGTTTATCCAGCTGTCCTTAACTGATGTGAAGGTCTACATGAGAGATTTCATCAGTTCAATTGCTGCCACAAATCCTCTTCTTTGTCCATGAATGATAGTGTTGTGAAGCATATTGATAGAGATGTTGGAGGTTTTTTCTCCTGTCAACTCAGAGCAAACCAAGAGGAAACGTGCGACGGCTTTTATTTGTTTCCTGGTCGTCTGGCCCTGACTGATGAGGATGCGGGGGGTATAAGTCTCTGTAATTGTTCTGTCATTACAGGGATTTGCCTCCACGCGCGGTCCTCTCGGCTGCCATCACTCTTTGAGGTTTGCTGCAGACGCAGGCTGGAGTCACGGCAATATTGACTCCGTCAGTTCACAAATCACAGAGCAAAAAGATGCTGGGCTGCAGGGACGACATCTGCAGCCTCAGTCCTAAATCAAGTGTCATCACACGTTAAAGAAGCTTCAAACTCGTTTGTTTGTGTTCTTAGTTTTGAGGCATATTTTAGGGGATTCACAACATCAAGTTATAATAAAGTTATTAATGTTTTAAAATGATGTATTTAAATTGTTATTTTAAAGGGGCCATACCATGATTTTCTTTTAAAGCAAATTATTTTTGAAATATGAATTAATTTGACAAACTTTTCATACCCGGAAGTAAACTGACTCAATCTCTGAGGCTCCACCTTTTAACTCCCATATCATGACATTCAATTCAATTCAATTTTATTTATATAGCCCAATATCACAAATTCAATTTGCCTCATTGGGCTTCATGCCTGCAGTTTTTACAGATGCACAGATGGAGTCATAAAATATGCACAATAGGTAAAAACTAAACAGACTATAAAGAACAGGTCATCCCTGTCCTTAGACCCTCCCTCGCGGTAAGGAAAAACTCCTAAAAAAAACCTGAGTCAGGAAAAAAAAGAAGAAACCTTAGGGATTCCCACATGAGGGAGAGATCCCATCCCAGGACGGACAGGAGATACCAGAACGGTTAAAGAAAAGTTAGCTGCTAAAACTGCATATATGAGTAGAGTTCATTCATATAGAGCTGAGGGACAAGTGATGATTAAGTCCATAGTCCAGATGAGGCAGAACTGCAGACCACGACCAGGAGGACATCATCTTAGAGCCGACCTCGTCACTAACGAAAAAACAAAATGTAATTTTAAAAATATATATATTGATGTACATATAGTGTAGCCAGAGCGTTTATCCCCAAAATTTGACACAGACAGAATGTTGATGACTAATGGATTCATTTTGGGGTGAAATTCAGTAAAAAAAAGCAAAAAAAAAACAGATTAAGATTTAAAGATTTATTGAAATGATGAGAACATTGTTCTGATTAGCACTAGCTGTGAATGTTTCTGTTCTCTTTGAAGCAATCTCTTTATTAAAAATTCTTTTAAAGCGCACCTTTCGGCCTTTGCTCAATAACCCGTGTTCAAACTGTCTGTATTTCCACCAGGATATAGTCTGATCCCTTTCTCCACCAAGAAATAATCTACTTCCTTTATCCTCCAGGAAATAATCTGATCCCTTTCCCCACCAGGGAATAGTCTTGTCCCTTTCTCCACCAGTATATAGTATGCATCCTTTCTCCACCAGGAAATAGTCAGATCACTTTCTCCACCAGAAAATAATCCTCACCCTTTCTCCACCGGGAAATAGTCTGCATCCTTTCTTCGCCAGGAAATAGTCTTCTCCCTTTCCATTAGGAAATAGTCTGCGTCCTTTCTCCACCAGGTTATAGTCTGCATCCTTTCTCCACCAGGAAATAGTCTGTACCCTTTCTTCACCAGGTTATAGTGTGCGTCCCTTCTCCACCAGGTTATAGTCTGCGTCCTTTCTCCACCAGGAAATAGTCTGTACCCTTTCTTCACCAGGTTATAGAGTCTGTCCCTTTCTCCCAAGGTTATAGTCTGCATCCTTTCTCCACCAGGGAATAGGGTCCTTTACCCTTTCTTCACCAGGTTATAGTCCACTGCTGCGTCTTCTTATCTTCCCACCAGGTAGTATAGTCGTCCCTGCGGTCCCTTTCTCCACCAGGAATAGTCTGTACCCTTTCTCCACCAGGAATAGTCTGCGTATCCTTTCTCCACCAGGTTATTCTGTCCTGCTCGTCCTTTCTCACCAGGGTTAAGGTCGTGGTACCCTTTTTCTTCACCAGGTTATAGTCTGCGTCCTTTCTCCACCGGGAAATAGTCTGTTTCTTTTCTCCACCAGGTTATAGTCTGCGTCCTTTCTCCACCAGGAAATAGTCTGTATCCTTTCTCCACCAAGTTATAGTCTGCGTCCTTTCTCCACCGGGAAATAGTCTGTATCCTTTCTCCACCAGGTTATAGTCTGCGTCCTTTCTCCACCAGGTTATAGTCTGTACCCTTTCTTCACCAGGTTATAGTCTGCGTCCTTTCTCCACCAGGTTATAGTCTGCGTCCTTTCTCCACCAGGTTATAGTCTGTACCCTTTCTTCACCAGGTTATAGTCTGTACCCTTTCTTCACCAGGTTATAGTCTGCGTCCTTTCTCCACCGGGAAATAGTCTGTTTCTTTTCTCCACCAGGTTATAGTCTGCGTCCTTTCTCCACCGGGAAATAGTCTGTATCCTTTCTCCACCGGGTTATAGTCTGCGTCCTTTCTCCACCAGGTTATAGTCTGTACCCTTTCTTCACCAGGTTATAGTCTGTACCCTTTCTCCACCAGGTTATAGTCTGTACCCTTTCTTCACCAGGTTATAGTCTGTATCCTTTCTCCACCAGGTTATAGTCTGCGTCCTTTCTCCACCAGGTTATAGTCTGTACCCTTTCTTCACCAGGTTATAGTCTGTACCCTTTCTCCACCAGGTTATAGTCTGTACCCTTTCTCCACCAGGTTATAGTCTGCTTCCTTTCTCCACCGGGAAATAGTCTTTATCCTTTCTCCATCAGGTTATAGTCTGCGTCCTTTCTCCATCAGGTTATAGTCTGTATCCTTTCTCCACCAGGAAATAGTCTCCTCCCTTTTTCCATCAGGGAATAGTCTCCTCCTTTCTGTACCAGGATATATTCTGCGTCCTTTCTCAACCAGGAAATAGTCTTCTCCTTGTTTCTTGCCCTCCTTCCTGTCAGGTTACGCCGTTCTCCGATACGTTCAAAACTGACTCACAAACACAGACAGCTGACATCTGCACGAGTCGGGGGGGGGGGTGCTGCTAGCTGATCACCGCTAGTGCTTTGGGGCGGAGCAGACTCTTGCTGGAGGGGGCGGTTCCCAACTTGTGATGTCAGCACGTGAGGATTTTCATGGGTATGGGAGGGGCTGCTGGGTTTAGAGGATTACTCAGAAATGTGTGAACGGATCAAAATGAGGTCGTTTAATGTGAGGAATGAACAGTAGAATGCACCTAAAACTCAAAAAATAGATTTTTTAAGAAATTTAACAGAATTTCTAAGTATAAACTAATTTGTTGACTCAAAATCTTAATGTAACGACTCTCAGATGGAATCTTCAGAGTCTGTAAATATAAGAGAATCCTATGGAAACTGTGGATAAAAGCCTCCAGGCCTCAGAGAGAATGAGTCTGATCTGCTCTGAATCCTGGTTGATGGTCAGTATTTAGGATGTGGGCCGTGCTTCTCTCCTCTTAACATAGATACAAATCTGTAAACAGCCCTTCACGCATGTCAGTGTGAAAACACGATTAGATGTGAATCTACTCTGGGCTGTGTGAGCTGACGTGAAGACGCGTTCATGCGAGTTCCGCTTAAAACACGTTTGAATCCAGAGGCTCTGTGAAGTTTCCACATCAAAATTCACAGCCACCAGGCGTTGGGAGAGCAAACTCTGGAGCTCCGACGAGCTCCGATGAGCTCTTCTTTGTGTTTTTTAAGCAGTTCCATGCAAAGTTTGTCGTTTAACCGACACCAGATGTGAAGCCGCATTAACGTCTTCCTCTTTTGTTCCGCGTTCTGCTATCATGGCCGGGATTTGTTTGGGAATCACGATTCATCTGTAATGAGTTGAGTGTGTTTGTGTGTATTAAGCTTAATAAGAGACCAATCAATCAGCTCGGTTAAGCTCCGTCTGACAAGCCAGCTGTGGAAATTCTGCTTCCCCACCTGGGAAACGGCTTCCCTTCATCCCACGTCTGCATTCCAAATCGTTCCTCCTTTAAACTCTGTCTGTGCCCTATTAGAGAGAGAGAGGAAAACATGTTGTTTTTCTACAGGAAGCTGTATTTATTCATTGACTTTCATGATACTTTAATGTTTCAATCTATTATTTAAAAATAATTAAATTTACAGTATTACGGTAAAGGCTCAGAAAAGCCTCACAAACTGATTCATAAATACGATTTCGCTCAAAGTCTCTCTGTAAATTGTAATAATTGTATAAATATAACTGCGAGCGGTTAAGCGCCGCCGTGCTGTAGCTATGGCAACATGATCTGATCATGTCAAAAGCGTGGCTATAAGCACTAATAGGACAAATCCGTTTGTGTCTTTTTGCGGCGCTTGCCACACACAAACGCTGTTTGTGATCCGGAGCAGCTGCCGGTTCAAAACCCAGAGCCTTTGGACCGAGGATGAAGAGTCACAAACAGGTAGAAAAACATGGCAGGACTCGTCTCATGCTGCTGCGTCTCCTGAACACTGAAGACGGCGACAAACAGAAATGCAGCTCAGGAAAAAAAACGAGTCAAATGTGGCTTTAAAAAATACAAATATTTATAAAGAAACTCGATGAAAATAGTTGCATGGATAAACATTTGGTAAATCCAATAAAACCATTTAAGTAAGAAAATAATTTGTCAAGATGAATGAATTTACATCAGAGGCCAAAGCAATAGGTTGTGGTGTCCCACAAGGATCAATTCTGGTCCCGCTTCTGTTCTAACTAATCTAACTAAACGACAAAGTGTGACGCAACAACATAACAGGTGGAGAAAAGTGACAAGCTGCAGTGGAGTGTTAGCCACAAAAAAACAGAATGCTAATCTCGCAAGAAGAGAGTGCTAGCCATGCAAAAAAGGGACGCTAGCCACATAAAAATGAAGCACTAGCCACTCAAAAACAAAGTGCTAGCCTCGCAAAAACAGAGCGCTAGCCTTGCAAAATCGGAACGCTATCCATGCAAAAAATGGAGCACTAGCCTTGCAAAAACGGAGTGCTAGCTTTGCAAAAACGGAGTGCTAGCCTTGCAAAAACGGAGTGCTAGCTTTGCAAAAACGGAGTGCTAGCCTCGCAAAAACTGAATGTTAGCCCCGCAAAAATGGAGCACTAGCCTTGCAAAAACAGAAAAAGAGACATATGAATAAATATCCACAAAAACACAGATGTCGTACTCTGACAGAAAGTAGTTTTGTGTAAAATACACAAAACACAGACACAGGACAAAGAAGAAAATTAAATAACCCCACAGCTGTAGCATCCTTAATATTTATAATATATTTTTTATTTTTTTCTTTACTTTTTTTTTTTTTTAAGATTTTTAATAGTTTAAATTCTGAAGTCTCAGTCCACTTTGGTGTTTTGCTGATATATTGATTGAAGTTTTATTCCTTTGCTGACCGTTCCTCACACCTCACTATCATTTCCGTTGACCTTGCCGCCGCCGCCGCCGCTGCTGCTGCTGCTTGCCTCCGATGTTGCTGATTGATAAATCATGTCAGTATCTGCTTGTCCTTCCGTTTTCACCAAAAGCCTCCCTTTTTTCAATGATAGAAAGGTTTCAGACCTTAAAGTGGAAGACATGGATTCTCATGTACTGTGATGATTTGATATGGGATTTTTGAGATGAGGCGTCACCTAACGAGGGGATGGAAAAACCTAAAAAAGAAGAAGTTATGCTTAAACTGCAGAACAAAACTCTGACAGAGCCAGTTCATTCAAATGTATTTATTATTGGAGTTAAAGTCGTTTTAGTTTTGGAATCTGAAAGCAACATTTACAGGAGGTTTATTGAGGCTTTCCTGCTCATACATCTGCAGACATGGCCTTTTTGTGGACTAAAAAGCCCAGCTCTCCTTTTGCCTCTAAAGTACTTCAACCAGCCTCTAACCTGTATACAATGGGATCCGTCTATGTAGTGATTAAACTTCTGTTTTAGTCATTTATCTTTGGCTCTCTGATCTAATTACCTCCTTAAAACTCCTCTCCTCTTTTTCAAACAGTTTAAAGAACAAGACCTTGATTCTCTGCTAATATTCCCTCTGGGTCCAATTATCCACCAATTTGTGATTAAAAAGATTGACAGTTTCCAGCCACAGAGCCAGTTTCTCTGCACTTACGGCAGGAAGTGTTTAGGGCTCCACACAGGTGAGTTACCCTCCGGTCAGCGGCTACGTTTGAGCTCAAACTCAACATTCTGTCTTTTTTGTTGTTAAATTCACTTTTTTCTCTTATAATAATTCCATAAAATGACACCGATCCTTAAACCAACTTCAGATGTCGTTCCTCTGTGGAAATCTGCCCCTGGTGTTGTCCGGACTTGCCCCAGTCCTATAGTAAAGCCTCGTTTGGTTGGTTCATACATAAACTCCTCTCTGCAAACAGGATCCGATTCACTGGATGTGATAATTAGATTGGTTTGATTAGAATGAGTCGGGGGGAGCGGCTGACCTCCGGGGCCGCGATGCTGAAGATGCTGTTTATTGTGTTCGAGTCCCTGGTGACGAATTTAGCTCCGACCCTCCAAGACGTGTCCGCGGCGCTCATTAAAAGCACTGAAGATCATGATGGGCGGAGTGGCATTTTTCTGGTTGTTAAATCAACTTCTAGCACTTTACATTTCTAGAAAATCATTTGACTGTTTTCTGTCAAAGTTTATCTTCCAATACAAAAAACAAATATTGTTCAAGAACAGAAATCATCCTGACTTTCTCTTTGGAGGTTTAGTTTATATGAATTTATCTTTAACTCGTTTCTGCAGACATACAGAGAGAAATAGATTCAATCACTTCATCTTTTGTTGCTGTTTTCTTTATGAAACCTGTTGTGTTTTGGTCTTTGGATACTTACTTTGGAATTGTTTTAGGTTTAATTTTTAAGGAGATCTTACAACTATCATTCTCAGGTTCATGCTAGTTCACGTCCATCAGCATCTCTACATACTTTAGATACTAAAGACAAAGATCCTAAAACCTCTCTAGGTCCCCAGTACATGTTTTAAAACTCAAGAAAATAGTTTTTTAAGGGACGACACCCAGACTGTGGAACAAATGTATGGCGTTATCTTTACGCCAAAACTCTCCCACGAGCATATATGTACATCCACACGCGCAATGAATGTACTCCACACACGTATTTAAAGTACTCTACGTGCGCAATGAAAGTACTCTATGTGCGCAATGAAAGTACTCCAACGCGCAATGAAAGCACTCCACGCGCTCAATGAAAGTACTCTACGCGCTCAATGAAAGTACTCTACGCGCTCAATGAAAGTACTCTACGCGCTCAATGAAAGTACTCTACGCGCTCAATGAAAGTACTCTACGCGCTCAATGAAAGTACCCCAATGCGCAATGAAAGTACTCTATGTGCGCAATGAAAGTACTCTACGTGCGCAATGAAAGTACTCTACGTGCGCAATGAAAGTACTCTACGTGCGCAATGAAAGTACTCTACGTGTGTAATGAAAGTACTCTATGTGCGCAATGAAAGTACTCTACGTGTGTAATGAAAGTACTCCAACGCGCAATGAAAGTACTCCACGCGCTCAACGAAAGTACCCCAATGCGCAATGAAAGTACTCTATGTGCGCAATGAAAGTACTCTACGTGCGCAATGAAAGTACTCTACGTGCGCAATGAAAGTACTCTATGTGCGCAATGAAAGTACTCTACGTGCGCAATGAAAGTACTCTACGTGCGCAATGAAAGTACTCTACGTGCGCAATGAAAGTACTCTACGTGCGCAATGAAAGTACTCTACGTGCGCAATGACAGTACTCTACGCGCTCAATGAAAGTACTCTACGTGTGCAATGAAAGTACTCTACGCGCTCAATGAAAGTACTCCACGCGCTCAATGAAAGTACTCTACGCGCTCAATGAAAGTACTCTACGTGTGCAATGAAAGTACTCCACGCGCTCAATGAAAGTACTCTACGCGCTCAATGAAAGTACTCTACGCGCTCAATGAAAGTACTCTACGCGCTCAATGAAAGTACTCTACGCGCTCAATGAAAGTACTCTACGCGCTCAATGAAAGTACTCTACGCGCTCAATGAAAGTACTCTATGTGCGCAATGAAAGTACTCTACGTGCGCAATGAAAGTACTCTACGTGTGCAATGAAAGTACTCTACGTGCGCAATGAAAGTACTCTACGTGCGCAATGAAAGTACTCTACGTGCGCAATGAAAGTACTCTATGTGCGCAATGAAAGTACTCTACGTGCGCAATGAAAGTACTCTACGTGCGCAATGAAAGTACTCTACGTGCGCAATGAAAGTACTCCACGTGCTCAACGAAAGTACCCCAATGCGCAATGAAAGTACTCTATGTGCGCAATGAAAGTACTCTACGTGCGCAATGAAAGTACTCTACGTGCGCAATGAAAGTACTCTATGTGCGCAATGAAAGTACTCTACGTGTGTAATGAAAGTACTCCAACGCGCAATGAAAGTACTCTACGTGTGCAATGAAAGTACTCTACGCGCTCAATGAAAGTACTCCACGCGCTCAATGAAAGTACTCTACGCGCTCAATGAAAGTACTCTACGTGCGCAATGAAAGTACTCCACGCGCTCAATGAAAGTACTCTACGCGCTCAATGAAAGTACTCTACGCGCTCAATGAAAGTACTCTACGCGCTCAATGAAAGTACTCTACGCGCTCAATGAAAGTACTCTACGCGCTCAATGAAAGTACTCTACGCGCTCAATGAAAGTACTCTATGTGCGCAATGAAAGTACTCTACGTGCGCAATGAAAGTACTCTACGTGTGCAATGAAAGTACTCTACGTGCGCAATGAAAGTACTCCACGCGCTCAACGAAAGTACCCCAATGCGCAATGAAAGTACTCTATGTGCGCAATGAAAGTACTCTACGTGCGCAATGAAAGTACTCTACGTGCGCAATGAAAGTACTCTACGTGCGCAATGAAAGTACTCTACGTGCGCAATGAAAGTACTCTACGTGCGCAATGAAAGTACTCTACGTGCGCAATGAAAGTACTCTACGTGCGCAATGAAAGTACTCTACGCGCTCAATGAAAGTACTCTACGTGTGCAATGAAAGTACTCTACGCGCTCAATGAAAGTACTCTACGCGCTCAATGAAAGTACTCTACGCGCTCAATGAAAGTACTCTACGCGCTCAATGAAAGTACTCTACGCGCTCAATGAAAGTACTCTACGCGCTCAATGAAAGTACTCTACGCGCTCAATGAAAGTACTCCACGCGCTCAATGAAAGTACTCCACGCGCTCAATGAAAGTACTCCACGCGCTCAATGAAAGTACTCCACGCGCTCAATGAAAGTACTCTACGTGTGCAATGAAAGTACTCTACGCGCTCAATGAAAGTACTCCACGCGCTCAATGAAAGTACTCTACGCGCTCAATGAAAGTACTCCACGCGCTCAATGAAGTACTCTACGCGCTCAATGAAAGTACTCTACGCGCTCAATGAAAGTACTCTACGCGCTCAATGAAAGTACTCCACGCGCTCAATGAAAGTACTCCACGCGCTCAATGAAAGTACTCTACGCGCTCAATGAAAGTACTCCACGCGCTCAATGAAAGTACTCCACGCGCTCAATGAAAGTACTCTACGCGCTCAATGAAAGTACTCTACGCGCTCAATGAAAGTACTCTACGCGCTCAATGAAAGTACTCTACGTGCGCAATGAAAGTACTCTACGTGTGCAATGAAAGTACTCTACGTGCTCAATGAAAGTACTCTACGTGTGCAATGAAAGTACTCTACGCGCTCAATGAAAGTACTCTACGCGCTCAATGAAAGTACTCTACGCGCTCAATGAAAGTACTCCACGCGCTCAATGAAAGTACTCTACGCGCTCAATGAAAGTACTCTACGCGCTCAATGAAAGTACTCTACGCGCTCAATGAAAGTACTCTACGCGCTCAATGAAAGTACTCCACGCGCTCAATGAAAGTACTCTACGCGCTCAATGAAAGTACTCCGCGCTCTCAATGAAAGTACTCTACGCGCTCAATGAAAGTACTCTACGTGTGCAATGAAAGTACTCCGCGCGCTCAATGAAAGTACTCTACGCGCTCAATGAAAGTACTCTACGCGCTCAATGAAAGTACTCTACGCGCTCAATGAAAGTACTCTACGCGCTCAATGAAAGTACTCCACGCGCTCAATGAAAGTACTCTACGCGCTCAATGAAAGTACTCCGCGCTCTCAATGAAAGTACTCCACGCGCTCAATGAAAGTACTCTACGCGCTCAATGAAAGTACTCTACGCGCTCAATGAAAGTACTCCACGCGCTCAATGAAAGTACTCCACGCGCTCAATGAAAGTACTCCACGCGCTCAATGAAAGTACTCTACGTGCGCAATGAAAGTACTCTACGTGCGCAATGAAAGTACTCTACGTGTGCAATGAAAGTACTCTACGTGCTCAATGAAAGTACTCTACGTGTGCAATGAAAGTACTCTACGCGCTCAATGAAAGTACTCTACGCGCTCAATGAAAGTACTCTACGCGCTCAATGAAAGTACTCCACGCGCTCAATGAAAGTACTCTACGCGCTCAATGAAAGTACTCTACGCGCTCAATGAAAGTACTCCACGCGCTCAATGAAAGTACTCTACGCGCTCAATGAAAGTACTCTACGCGCTCAATGAAAGTACTCTACGCGCTCAATGAAAGTACGCTCGCGCTCAACGCGCTCAATGAAAGTACTCCACGCGCTCAATGAAAGTACTCTACGCGCTCAATGAAAGTACTCCGCGCTCTCAATGAAAGTACTCTACGCGCTCAATGAAAGTACTCTACGTGTGCAATGAAAGTACTCCGCGCGCTCAATGAAAGTACTCTACGCGCTCAATGAAAGTACTCTACGTGTGCAATGAAAGTACTCCACGTTCTCAATGAATGCACTTCACTTGTTAATGATCCAACAACACGTGCAACGAACGAACTCCACGCTTGCAATGAAAGTACTCCAGGTGTGCAGTGAACCTCCTCAACACGTACAATGGACGTTCCACGGGGTCAGGACAGTCTCCACCCCCGCTCCTCTTCTTCTGCGGCCTCATGGAACCTCTTCTCTGCGCTCAAGGGAGTATTCTTCAGCTCCTGTGACCTCTCTTTCTCGCCTGTGAAAGTATTCTTACACTTTTCTTACGCTCACTTGGGGAACATATATGTGGAGTCCATTTTATGACTTTCAATGACGGAGACCTACAGTAGTCTATATGAGTATGTCTTAACTTTTTTATCACAAGGACTAAATGAATATTGATTTTTTGGTCACTTTCTTCCTCATCAACAATCACTAATGTTAGCATGAGGATGTGAGGAGTCGTAAGCTAGAAGGAGAGAATATAAACAAAGGACGGCTGGGAAACCCTTCATCAACGTTCACCTCTGTCTTCCAAAGTGCTGTCTGCTGGTCATTGCAGTAAATAAACCTGTTTTACCCCCCACAGGTTGAAGAGAGTATTACAGTGGAATTTTGTGATTGGTCAATCCGTGTAAGTCCTACATCCTGTTCCCCAGCCCCACCCCTCTGACTGGATTTTCACATTTCGGCTGTGGGCGGAGTCACCCTCCAAATTCCCTGTTTGGTGACCCTTTAATGAAGGGTTACTCTGCGCCCAAAGTCCCGCCCACAACCCAGAGGGGAATTTCTGATGAACTACTGTCACTCTGCAGAAATTTTATCCTAGAAAACAACTCAGGTTTTTAACATTTTGGTTAAAAACAGCAAAACCTAGTTGAAAGACCAGATTTTGTAATAAAAATATAGTTGGAGTGCAACTTTCACCATCAAACGGCGTCTAAATGAGTCATCAGCTGCTTCGTGTGATCGAGTTTCTGACATTTTCTCTGCTCTGATTCCGAGCTTTGTGTTGAATGTTAAAAAGTTTCATAACATTAAGATGAGGTTTCCTCATCTCTGATGGGATGATAAAGTATTCTAATATATGAAGTCATTTATAATAGATGAAGCTCTCTTGACATGCAGTCATGTTGCTGGTGTGGACAGGAAGGATCCGGCCTGTGTCCGACTTTCCTCGGTTCTGGTAACGAGTCCGAGTTTTGAAAGGCCGGACGGTCTGCGGCTGCGGAGATCAAAGATCGATCCATCGCTGCAGCTTCTTGAAAAATGAATTTCTGCTTTACTCCACGTTGCAGCGTTTTCATCCGTCTGGCGTCTCTGCTTTGCTGCAGGTGCAGATTCCCACAGTGACGTGAGCTCGGTGAGCGGCGGCAGCGGCGGCAGCGGCGCGCCCTGGGACAGCAGGGAGACGTCCCTGGCAGCGTCCACCGCCGCCTCGCTGGCCTCCTCTCTGCCCCTCAGGGACGTCGTGGATGCAAACGAGGACACCAGAAACAGAGACCCCGGCAACAGAGACTCGGACGAGTCGATGGGCAGCGGCTCGTCCTTTGAAGAGCTCGACATGGAGCAGGAGGAGGGGTGGAGGAGGAGGAGGAGGGGGGCATCCCTGAGGGCGAAGGCGGAAATAAAGAAGAAGAGGAACTGGTGGCCGAGAAAAAAGAACCCCTGGGAGAGGGAGAGGAGTAGGGAGGATGCTGATAAGGGATGTAACGCTCTCCGCGGAGCTGTGGTCGGCTGTCAGTCAAACCGGTAGATCTAAAACCATTCACGCCATGACAAACAAGTCACATTTCTTCTTCATCGAAGTTTGAAGCCTAATCCATAATAGAAATAATCCACGATTAACCCTTTAAGAAGCTCCAGTGTTTATGTTCTTTGATTTACTGAGATTTTTTCATTATTAACGTGATCCTTTTCTCGTGACGTCACACATTATTATGTCTGGTTTGGGACGACAAAGCTGACAGCTGAGCAGCGTTTAAAGCATTTTAATATAAATATTGAAAGATAAACAATTATAACATAAATGTCTACAATATTATTTAGTTTATTCCTCCTACAGAATAATCCACAGATGATATGAAACCAGTCGAGGATTATTATAGTTAGACGACGGTTACAGGAACTTCACTGAATGCTGTTTGTTTGATTGATAATTAAGGTCATTCAGATTTTCTTCTTCTAATTTATGCTAACGCTAGCTTTCCACGACGTAGATCTGCAGAAGATTTTTTAAAGTTTTTGACATTTCCGTCTTCACAAAATCCCTAAAAACAAACTAAAATCAAACAATTTCAACGTGTCTGACCATAATAACTCATAACTGTTGTTATTTTCTGCTGTAGCTCCTCTTTATTCATAACCGCGTCTGATCCCTGCTGGATAATAAAGATAAACAAGGATACAAATCATTTGAAACAGTCATAAATATATATGAGAAAATTATTATTCATTTCTAAATGAGTACGTCATGGGGTGGGCAAACGTTTTGATTTGTGGGCCACAGAGGGTTCTAAAATTTGGCATAAGGGCCGGACAAGGAGCAGATGGAAGGAGAGATTTGGTAATCAACCTCATAAACTAAAAAGATAATATGGAATTTAGAGAAAAACATGCTTTAATTTGGATTCAAATTCACATACATTCATTTAAAAACAGAACATTTGGGAATTTTAATTTCTAAATTTTGATTTTTGTTCTCTTTTGGGTGATCCAATGGGTTGATGTTCTTCAGAGGAAAATGTGAACTCAAAGAAATCAGAAAGATCACCATCTGACTCAGAAAAAAACACACATGAACGTCAGAGAAACAACATCATTCATGAGAAGAAACCAGAAATACAATGAAAATAAAACAATAATTAGGATTTTTGATTCAATGTATTTTAATTTGGAGGGCCAGATTAAGTAGTTTAGGGGGCCGTATGTGGCCCCCGGGCCGTAGTTTGCCCACCCCTGGTGTACGTCCTTCTGTCTTGAACGCTCTTATTTTGAAAACTGAAAATACGTGGCTTCATAAAAATATTCGCTGTGATAAACATTCTTGTTTTTAAAATTACCCCCCAAAAAAACAACTAATATCTCTAATTACAACAACCACATTTAGCCTTGGATGCAGTTAAAACACCAAACACGACGATCCGAAACAGGAAATGAAAACACAGTCCAGCAGGACGTTCATCAGCTTCAGCTTTACTCTTCTAAACCTGAACACCAGAAGTGACCGTTTGTCTGACGTCACCGTGAAAAGCGTCTATTACACGTTAACGGTGGAAAAGTTACAGAATGTTAAAGAGTTTGTGTTTTAAGCGTCACCGGCGACGCGTCAGGTGTCAAAGGGTTACACCTGTCCAGCAATACTTACAGCACAATGTCCCTCTAATTGGAGGAAATATGTGTTTTCCTGACGAGGATGCCTTGTTCCCTGAAATTCAACCCGTAATATTTGTTTATATCCTCCGGGGTGTAAACTTGTTCTGAAGGAAAATCTGTCCTGAGAGAGAGAGAGAGAGAGAGAGAGAGAGAACGAGAGAGAGAGAGCGAGCGAGCGAGAGAGGAGAGAGAGAGAGAGAGTATTGATCTGTGGTAAGGATTGGTAAAGATGAGACGGACCTGCTGCACCTTTGTGTTATTTGAAATCTGAACAAAGACTTTTTATGAAACACAGGACTGCACTCTGTGCTCAGATATTGCTTCATGTTTTCTTTTCTTTTTGTTGACTTGTTTTTCCAACATTCACTCGGTGGACAGTTTGTGACATGGTTGATATTGGACATGTAGAAACATGAAGTACTTTGTGTCTCTGTGTGGAATAAACTTTGCAAATGAGACGTGTTTGTTTCTAAGAGGATCCATCAGTGCATCTGTTTCACACACGCAGGGCCGGTCCTGGGCATAGACGCCCTAGGCGGCCGCCTGGGTTGGATGATTTTTTTTTTTTCTTCCCAGTTTAACACACCACTAATTTTGTGTGTAAAAAAAAAAAGTAATTAAAACCATGAATAACTCAAAAGCTTGACATAATTTTGCCTGGATTATGTTAGAGCTTCTTTAAAACTTTAAAGATGAAAATACAAGAGATGGCTCAGGTCAAAAAAGAGAGAGGAAGAGGAGGAAAAAAACAGACTCAAAGCAGTGGTTTGTCTGTTTTATTGCATTCAATTGCTTGGAAATCCCCCACCCCCCATTTCAGTCAAAAAATTCTTGTTTTTGGTCGGAAAAGATTTTTCCCGTAATTTTTACGACACGTTAAAAACTCAATCACACTTTCAGCAAATTTCAGCAAACTTAGTATCAAAACCTTTAGCTCCTACAGGACATTCCTGCTTGTATTTTTGATAATTACAAACTTTTTTTTTTAAATATGCAGCAAAGTATTCCTCATAGGAAATAAATGAGAAAGTTTTCAAATTTTAACATTTTAAGTAAATTAGCAACAAACCTTTAAATATATTTATGGGATGTGTTTACATCTTTGAAAGTCACTTTAAAAAAAATTTGAGTTTAGCCAATATTTTAGCAACATGCTAACATGTTTGTTTAATTTATTAACTACAGATTTTTGTAGACTAATTTAATAGTTTAGCTTCTATTTTAGCAACATGCTAACGTTTTTGGCTAATTTAGCTTACTGAGTAATTTAGGCTATTTTCGAGTTTAGCTAGCATTTAAGCAATGTTCATGACTTTTTGGCTAATTTGGAATCTACTGAGGTTTTTTTAATGCTAATTTAGAGTTTGGATTCTATTTTAGCAACAAGCTAACGTTTTTGACTAATTTAATTTGCTGAGGAATTTTAAGCTATTTTAGAGTTTAGCTAGTATTTAAGCAACGTGCTAGCTTTTTTGGCTATTTTTGCATCTTTTTTTTGGGGCTTTTAGCAACAACTTAAAATTTTTGTAAAGTTTGCATTTATTAGGGATTTTTAAGCAATTCTACTACAAATTTTTCAGAAATTTATATCCGCTTTTGATAGATCTTTAATTAAATTTACAGTCTTTTAGCAATTTTAACGTTTTACAAATTTTTCAGCAAATCAAAATAAACTACATCAACACTTTCAGCTGAAAGCGTTCTCAATAACAATATGTATGTAGGTGATGCAACTTTTCTAATTTAACTAGCGAACTAGTTTTTCTTTTCCTCTTAACAATGGAAATCTTTAAACCTTAAAACACTGGAGATGCCTGTCAAGAGCGATTATTATTTAGTTCTTGAAAAATAAAACATTTGAAATCATCATCGGTACAGTACTTCCTTATTGCGTGCACTGATCTTCCATTTCGCCTATAGGGCGCCTGCAGCCTGCACACACACAAATACGATAACTCACGTCCAAAAACTGTCCGTAAAAGCATTTCCACCGTTTTTCTTCCTGCTGATGACAGTCTTCAATTTTTATGTGTCTGCTTTGCAGCAGAGATGGGATGGGGGGGGGTGATGGGGGCGCGTGGGTGGCAGTGCGACACATTGTTGTTCAGACGCCATCGATGAGGCAGTAAGCGCCTCATAAGTTATTAAGCTTGCTCTAAGAGGCGGATTGCTTTCAAGGTTTCACAATGTGATGATTGCTGGTGTCACCACTTTGTTTGGGCGCCGACGTGAAAACACAAGCGGAATGAAAAGAGAGGCGCTGCGGAAAAAGACTGGCAGTTTCTCCAGTGCAAATGGAGCCAATTAAGCAGCGGCGGCGTTGTGAGACTTTCTTTGGGAAGCCAATTCCCCGAGCACGCTCAAAGTGTTTAATCAAAAGTACAGGTTTGCAGGTATGTTCGGGAGGAAAAAGAATCACTTTACAAATGCGGCTGTACCCAAAAAAGAAATTCTATGGAGGGTTGCATCAGTCTAGCCCCCGCCTGGCGACGTGTCTCTAGATTTTAACATCTATGTTTAACACTCGGGGGGGGGGGGCGGCCTCATGCAGGTTTGACAGACGTGTGTGTTCTTTAGTATTTAGTCCTTCATGAGGACCCCAGACGGTTTTGAGGTTTTTTTTTTTTTTAGTTAAAAATAGAAATGAATTCTGTCAGACTATAAATGAAGTTAAACAATCACTAATTGTTTGATTTGGATAAACACTGGAATTAATGAAATTATCCCCAAAAATTCATGATCTGATCCACAATTAGTCTTAATTAGCACCAAACTGCGTTTATAGTTATTATAGGTCAATATAGAGTTTAATATGTGACTATTTTTGAGATGTAAACACAGCAACGTAAAAACAAACTGAGATTATGTTGGAGAGGGAATCAATAAAAAAGAGCAAAAACATTTTTACTTAACATACTTTTTAAAGATGGATGGATAGAGAAGCAAACGCATAACCAGGCTTCAGTGTTAATATTTCCACACTATGCTGAATAATGATAGGAATAATAATATTATATTTTATTTAAAGTGTGTTTCTATCCACCTAAGGACACTGTACAGTATAAAATAAAAAACATAAAAAATCAACAAGATTAAATCCACATTGCTGCCATGACTGACAGCAGAACAAACAAACCCAACAGAATGTTAGTAAAAATAAAATAGTTTTTGTTTCAGTCATTGATAATATTTGTTGTTTTCTAGACTGATATTTTGCTAAATCATAAACAACAACAGAGGACAATAAAAAACAAATATTTCCTATTAAGAGTTCTGGGAACCAGAGTTTGTTTCCCACAATGATTTTTAGTCTAAATCCATCCAAGTGGATCCTGTTCCAGGATCAGGATCCTCTCTTGAATCCATCTTTCAGTTCATTTCCAATCGGACGGAGTTCCGGTTCGCTCTGAGTTTCCTCAGTCTGAATAAACTCCACGCTCGGAGTGGAACAAGTGAGCCAAAATGGCCACCGTGGAAAGTAAACAAAGTAGCAGATCAACAAAGAGACGCAACAACTCATTTAAATGTGTCCAAACGGCCCATTAAAGCATTTCCTAACATGACATTCACTGTTTTCTTGACAATCTTCATGGCCTCAGTAACCGTCTTGCAGCAGCCTCCACCGTACCAAAGCAGCAGTAAACGTGTTGAATCTGACGTTCAAACTCAATATCCGGTTGACGGAAACAAACTTTTGCAGAGTGTGGATGAAGAAAACAATCAGATGTTGTTCAAATGTTCACTGTTTATTTACAATTGTTCCAGATCTACTTCAAACAAAAGACTACAAGAGTAGAAGCACAGATATATTTTGACAGCTTTTAATGACATTCTTCAGTGTCATTGTTCGGTAACTTTCCTAGAGAAAAAATTAAAAACTTTTCCACAAAAACATATTTTTTCTTTGATCTCAATCTGCAGACGATCCTTGAAAATGGTGAATATCTGGGAAACCAAAAGTAAAGCATAAATGAGGGTTTCAAACTGGCGGCCCACGGGCCACTTGTGGCCCCCAAGTCAATATTTTGACCCCGCCTTAATATGAAAGTTGAATTTCTCTTCTGCATGTCTATGCTTCTTTGATGATAGCTTTGTACTTGCTGTTGTTGTTGGATCTGGTCGTCAGAAAAGTCCTTAGCAACCGTTGATAGCATTGTTAGCTCTTGTCGTTTTGAAGGACAAGCAGAAGATCGTGCTTAGTAGTACGTAGAAATTTAAAAAAGATCAATAAACTTGTTCAGTAGACATAGACAATTGACCAAAGATATAGACAGTGGACACAAAAACCTATTTTTGGCAGAAATGGAACCCCATATTGCCCAGTCTCAGCCAGACTCCGCCTTCATCTCAGATTTTCTATCATCGTTGTTCTCTACATCAGCTCTGGGGTTCTGTTCTCTGTTCACATTCATTTTACTTCTCCTCTATTCTTTATTACATTTAGTTCTCTATTGGTGCAGTGGGATTCACGGGTTGTTCCTCTTTCCCACTCCCCTCAGGGGGGGAGGATGTCAGAGTCCAGCTGCATCCCTACTGTCCTGTTCTCAGCCTGTTCGTGGACCACGCCTCTGGCTCGTCTTGGCCGTGGACCACGCCTCTGGCTCGTCTTGGCCGTGGACCACGTCTCTGGCTGTTCTTGACCGTGGACCACGTCTCTGGCTGTTCTTGACCGTGGACCACGTCTCTGACTCGTCTTGACCGTGGACCACGTCTCTGGCTGTTCTTGACTGTGGACCATATTTCTGACTCGTCTTGACCGTGGACCACGTCTCTGGCTCGTCTTGACTGTGGACCATATTTCTGACTCGTCTTGACCGTGGACCACGTCTCTGGCTCGTCTTGACCGTGGACCACGTCTCTGGCTCGTCTTGACCGTGGACCACGTCTCTGGCTGTTCTTGACTGTGGACCATATTTCTGGCTCGTCTTGACCGTGGACCACGTCTCTGGCTGTCTTGACTGTGGACCATATTTCTGGCTCGTCTTGGCCGTGGACCACGCCTCTGGCTCGTCTCGACCGTGGACCACGTTTCTGACTCGTCTTGACCGTGGACCACGTCTCTGGCTCGTCTTGACCGTGGACCACGTCTCTGGCTGTTCTTGACTGTGGACCATATTTCTGGCTCGTCTTGACCGTGGACCACGTCTCTGGCTGTTCTTGACTGTGGACCATATTTCTGGCTCGTCTTGGCCATGGACCACGCCTCTGGCTCGTCTCGACCGTGAACCACGTTTCTGACTCGTCTTGACCGTGGACCACGTCTCTGGCTGTTCTTGACTGTGGACCATGTTTCTGGCTCGTCTCGACCGTGGACCTCGCCTCTGGCTCGTCTTGGCAATGGACCACGCCTCTGGCTCGTCTTGGCCATGGACCACGCCTCTGGCTCGTCTTGACCGTGGACCTCGTCTCTGGCTGTTTTTGACTGTGGACCATGTTTCTGGCTCGTCTCGAAGTTGGACCTCGCCTCTGGCTCGTCTTGACCGTGGACCACGTCTCTGGCTGTTCTTGACTGTGGACCATATTTCTGGCTCGTCTTGACCGTGGACCTCGTCTCTGGCTCGTCTCGACCGTGGACCATATTTCTGGCTCGTCTCGGCCAGGGACCACGGCTCTGGCTCATCTTGGCCGTGGACCACGCCTCTAGCTCGTCTCGACCGTGGACCACGTCTCTGGCTGTTTTTGACTGTGGACCATGTTTCTGGCTCGTCTTGGCCATGGACCACGTCTCTGGCTTGTCTTGACCGTGGACCACGTCTCTGGCTCGTCTTGGCCATGGACCACGCCTCTGGCTCGTCTTGACCGTGGACCACGTCTCTGGCTGTTTTGACTGTGGACCATGTTTCTGGCTCGTCTCGAAGTTGGACCTCGCCTCTGGCTCGTCTTGACCGTGGACCACGCCTCTGGCTCGTCTTGACCGTGGACCACGTCTCTGGCTGTTCTTGACTGTGGACCATATTTCTGGCTCGTCTTGACCGTGGACCTCGTCTCTGGCTCGTCTCGACCGTGGACCATATTTCTGGCTCGTCTCGGCCAGGGACCACGGCTCTGGCTCATCTTGGCCGTGGACCACGCCTCTAGCTCGTCTCGACCGTGAACCACGTTTCTGGCTCGTCTCGACCGTGAACCACGTTTCTGACTCGTCTTGACTGTGGACCACGTCTCTGGCTCGTCTCGACCGTGGACCTCGTCTCTGGCTCGTCTCGACCGTGGACCATATTTCTGGCTCGTCTCGGCCAGGGACCACGGCTCTGGCTCATCTTGGCTGTGGACCACGTCTCTGGCTCGTCTTGGCCGTGGACCACGTCTCTGGCTGTTCTTGACTGTGGACCATGTTCTGGCTCGTCTCGACCGTGGACCACGTTTCTGGCTCGTCTTGACCGTGGACCACGTTTCTGGCTCGTCTTGGCCATGGACCACGCCTCTGGCTCGTCTTGACTGTGGACCATGTTTCTGGCTCGTCTCGACCGTGGACCACGTCTCTGGCTGTTCTTGACTGTGGACCATGTTTCTGACTCGTCTTGACCGTGGACCACGTCTCTGGCTGTTCTTGACTGTGGACCATGTTTCTGGCTCGTCTCGACCGTGGACCACGTTTCTGGCTCGTCTTGGCCATGGACCACGCCTCTGGCTCGTCTTGACCGTGGACCACGTCTCTGGCTGTTCTTGACTGTGGACCATATTTCTGGCTCGTCTCGACCGTGGACCACGTTTCTGGCTCGTCTTGGCCATGGACCACGCCTCTGGCTCGTCTTGACCGTGGACCACGTCTCTGGCTGTTCTTGACTGTGGACCATATTTCTGGCTCGTCTCGACCGTGGA
The DNA here is from genome assembly GCA_003999625.1 of Oryzias javanicus. Classification (NCBI taxonomy): domain Eukaryota; kingdom Metazoa; phylum Chordata; class Actinopteri; order Beloniformes; family Adrianichthyidae; genus Oryzias; species Oryzias javanicus. The sequence continues at coordinate 35,544,043 of CM012441.1, forward strand.
CCACGTTTCTGGCTCGTCTTGACCGTGGACCACGCCTCTGGCTCGTCTTGACCGTGGACCACGTCTCTGGCTGTTCTTGACTGTGGACCATATTTCTGGCTCGTCTTGACCGTGGACCTCGTCTCTGGCTCGTCTCGACCGTGGACCATATTTCTGGCTCGTCTCGGCCAGGGACCACGGCTCTGGCTCATCTTGGCTGTGGACCACGTCTCTGGCTCGTCTTGGCCGTGGACCACGTCTCTGGCTGTTCTTGACTGTGGACCATGTTTCTGGCTCGTCTCGACCGTGGACCACGTTTCTGGCTCGTCTTGACCGTGGACCACGTTTCTGGCTCGTCTTGGCCATGGACCACGCCTCTGGCTCGTCTTGACTGTGGACCATGTTTCTGGCTCGTCTCGACCGTGGACCACGTCTCTGGCTGTTCTTGACTGTGGACCATGTTTCTGACTCGTCTTGACCGTGGACCACGTCTCTGGCTGTTCTTGACTGTGGACCATGTTTCTGGCTCGTCTCGACCGTGGACCACGTTTCTGGCTCGTCTTGGCCATGGACCACGCCTCTGGCTCGTCTTGACCGTGGACCACGTCTCTGGCTGTTCTTGACTGTGGACCATATTTCTGGCTCGTCTTGACCGTGGACCACGCCTCTGGCTGTTCTTGACTGTGGACCATATTTCTGGCTCGTCTTGGTCGTGGACCACGTCTCTGGCTCGTCTTGGCCGTGGACCACGTTTCTGGCTCGTCTTGGCCATGGACCACGCCTCTGGCTCGTCTTGACCGTGGACCACGTCTCTGGCTGTTCTTGACTGTGGACCATATTTCTGGCTCGTCTTGACCGTGGACCACGTCTCTGGCTGTTCTTGACTGTGGACCATATTTCTGGCTCGTCTTGGTCGTGGACCACGTCTCTGGCTCGTCTTGGCCGTGGACCAGGCCTCTGGCTCGTCTTGGCCATGGACCACGCCTCTGGCTCGTCTTGGCCATGGACCACGCCTCTGGCTCGTCTCGACCGTGAACCACGTTTCTGACTCGTCTTGACCGTGGACCACGTCTCTGGCTCGTCTTGACCGTGGACCACGTCTCTGGCTCGTCTTGACCGTGGACCACGCCTCTGGCTCGTCTTGACCGTGGACCACGTTTCTGGCTCGTCTTGACCGTGGACCACGTCTCTGGCTCGTCTCGACCATGGACCTCGTCTCTGGCTCGTCTCGACCGTGGACCATATTTCTGGCTCGTCTCGGCCAGGGACCACGGCTCTGGCTCATCTTGGCTGTGGACCACGCCTCTGGCTCGTCTCGACCGTGAACCACGTTTCTGACTCGTCTTGACCGTGGACCACGTCTCTGGCTCGTCTTGACTGTGGACCACGTCTCTGGCTCGTCTTGACCGTGGACCACGTCTCTGGCTCGTCTTGACTGTGGACCACGTTTCTGACTCGTCTTGACCGTGGACCACGTCTCTGGCTCGTCTTGACCGTGGACCACGTCTCTGGCTGTTCTTGACTGTGGACCATGTTTCTGGCTCGTCTCGAAGTTGGACCTCGCCTCTGGCTCGTCTCGACCGTGAACCACGTTTCTGACTCGTCTTGACCGTGGACCACGTCTCTGGCTCGTCTTGACCGTGGACCACGTCTCTGGCTCGTCTTGACCGTGGACCACGCCTCTGGCTCGTCTTGACCGTGGACCACGTTTCTGGCTCGTCTTGACCGTGGACCACGTCTCTGGCTCGTCTCGACCATGGACCTCGTCTCTGGCTCGTCTCGACCGTGGACCATATTTCTGGCTCGTCTCGGCCAGGGACCACGGCTCTGGCTCATCTTGGCTGTGGACCTCGCCTCTGGCTCGTCTCGACCGTGAACCACGTTTCTGACTCGTCTTGACCGTGGACCACGTCTCTGGCTCGTCTTGACTGTGGACCACGTCTCTGGCTCGTCTCGACCGTGGACCTCGTCTCTGGCTCGTCTCGACCGTGGACCATATTTCTGGCTCGTTTCGGCCAGGGACCACGGCTCTGGCTCATCTTGGCTGTGGACCACGCCTCTGGCTCGTCTCGACCTGAACCACGTCTGACTGTCTTGACCGTGGACACGTCTCTGGCTCGTCTTGACCGTGGACCACGTCTCTGGCTCGTCTTGACTGCTGGACCAACGTTTCTGGCTCGTCTTGACCGTTGGACCACGTTTCTGGCTCGTCTTGACCGTGGACCACGTTTCTGGCTCGTCTCGAAGTTGGACCTCGCCTCTGGCGTCGTCTCGACCGTGGACCACGTTTCTTCTGACTTCGCTTGACCGTTGTTTCGGTCCACGCCTCTGGCTCGTCTTGACCGTGGACCACGTCTCCGGCTCGTCTTGACCGTGGACCACGCCTCTGGCTCGTCTTGACCGTGGACCACGTTTCTGGCTCGCTCGTTTCTGACCGTGGACGGACACGTCTCTGGCTCGTCTCGACCATGGACCTCGTCTCTGGCTCGTCTCGACCGTGGACCTAATTTCTGGCTCGTCTCGGCCAGGGACCACGGCTGACTCGTCTTGACCGTGGACCACGCCTCTGGCTCGTCTTGACCGTGGACCACGTCTCCGGTCGTCTTGACCGTGGACCACGCCTCTGGCTCGTCTTGGACCGTGGACCACGTTCTGGCTCGTCTTGACCGTGGACCACGTCTCTGGCTCGTCTCGACCATGGACCTGTCTCTGGCGTCTCGACCGTGGACCATATTTCTGCTCGTCTCGCCAGGACCACGTGCTCTGCTCATCTTGGCTGTGGACCACGTCTCTGGCTCGTCTTGGCCGTGGACCACGTCTCTGGCTGTTCTTGACTTGTGGACCATGTTTCTGGCTCGTCTCGACCGTGGACCACGTTTCTGGCTCGTCTTGACCGTGGACCACGTTTCTGGCTCGTCTTGGCCATGGACCACGCCTCTGCTCGTCTTGACTGGTGACCATGTTTTCTGGCTCGTCTCGACCAGTGGACCCGTCTCTGGCTGTTCTTGACTGTGGACCATGTTCTGACTCGTTCTTGACCGTGGACCACGCCTCTGGCTGTTCTTGACTGTGGACCATATTTCTGGCTCGTCTTGGTCGTGGACCACGTTTCTGGCTCGTCTTGGCCATGGACCACGCCTCTGGCTCGTCTTGACCGTGGACCACGTCTCTGGCTGTTCTTGACTGTGGACCATATTCTGGCTCGTCTTGACCCGTGGACCACGTCTCTGGGCTGTTCTTGACTGTGGACCATATTTCTGGCTCGTCTTGGTCGTGGACCACGTCTCTGGCTCGTCTGGGCCGTGGACCAGGGCCTCTGGGCTCGTCTTGGCCATGGACCACGCCTCTGGCTCGTCTTGGCCATGGACCACGCCTCTTGGCTCGTCTCGACCTGAACCACCGTTTCTGACTCGTCTTGACCGTGGAACACGTCTCTGGCTCGTCTTGACCGTGGACCACGTCTCTGGCTCGTCTTGACCGTGGACCACGCCTCTGGCTCGTCTTGACCGTGGACCACGTTTCTGGCTCGTCTTGACCGTGGACCACGTCTCTGGCTCGTCTCGACCATGGACCTCGTCTCTGGCTCGTCTCGACCGTGGACCATATTTCTGGCTCGTCTCGGCAGGGACCACGGCTCTGGCTCATCTTGGCTGTGGACCACGCCTCCTGGCTCGTCTTGCGACCGTGAACCACGTTTCTCGACTCGTCTTGACCGTCTTGACCACGTCCGGTGGTCGTCTTGACGTGGACCACGTCTCTGGCTCGTCTTGACTGTGGACCACGTCTCTGGCTCGTCTTGACCGTGGACCACGTCTCTGGCTCGTCTTGACTGTGGACCACGTTTCTGACTCGTCTTGACCGTGGACCACGTCTCTGGCTCGTCTTGACCGTGGACCACGTCTCTGGCTGTCTTGACTGTGGACCATGTTTCTGGCTCGTCTCGAAGTTGGACCTCGCCTCTGGCTCGTCTTGACCGTGGACCACGTTTCTGACTCGTCTTGACCGTGGACCACGTCTCTGGCTCGTCTTGACCGTGGACCACGTCTCTGGCTCGTCTTGACCGTGGACCACGCCCCTGGCTCGTCTTGACCGTGGACCACGTTTCTGGCTCGTCTTGACCGTGGACCACGTCTCTGGCTCGTCTCGACCATGGACCTCGTCTCTGGCTGGTCTCGACCGTGGACCATATTTCTGGCTCGTCTCGGCCAGGGACCACGGCTCTGGCTCATCTTGGCTGTGGACCTCGCCTCTGGCTCGTCTCGACCGTGAACCACGTTTCTGACTCGTCTTGACCGTGGACCACGTCTCTGGCTCGTCTTGACTGTGGACCACGTCTCTGGCTCGTCTCGACCGTGGACCTCGTCTCTGGCTCGTCTCGACCGTGGACCATATTTCTGGCTCGTTTCGGCCAGGGACCACGGCTCTGGCTCATCTTGGCTGTGGACCACGCCTCTGGCTCGTCTCGACCGTGAACCACGTCTCTGGCTGTTCTTGACCGTGGACCACGTCTCTGGCTCGTCTTGACCGTGGACCACGTCTCTGGCTCGTCTTGACCGTGGACCACGTTTCTGGCTCGTCTTGACCGTGGACCACGTTTCTGGCTCGTCTTGACCGTGGACCACGCCTCTGGCTCGTCTTGACCGTGGACCACGTCTCTGGCTCGTTCTTGACCGTGGACCACGTCTCTGGCTCGTCTTGACCGTGGACCACGTCTCTGGCTCGTCTTGACCGTGGACCACGTCTCTGGCTGTTCTTGACTGTGGACCATATTTCTGGCTCGTCTTGACCGTGGACCACGTCTCTGGCTGTTCTTGACTGTGGACCATAGTTTCTGACTCGTCTTGACCGTGGACCTCGCCTCTGGCTCGTCTCGACCGTGAACCACGTTTCTGACTCGTCTTGACCGTGGACCACGTCTCTGGCTCGTCTTGACTGTGGACCACGTCTCTGGCTCGTCTCGACCGTGGACCTCGTCTCTGGCTCGTCTCGACCGTGGACCATATTTCTGGCTCGTTTCGGCCAGGGACCACGGCTCTGGCTCATCTTGGCTGTGGACCACGCCTCTGGCTCGTCTCGACCGTGAACCACGTCTCTGGCTGTTCTTGACCGTGGACCACGTCTCTGGCTCGTCTTGACCGTGGACCACGTCTCTGGCTCGTCTTGACCGTGGACCACGTTTCTGGCTCGTCTTGACCGTGGACCACGTTTCTGGCTCGTCTTGACCGTGGACCACGCCTCTGGCTCGTCTTGACCGTGGACCACGTCTCTGGCTCGTCTTGACCGTGGACCACGTCTCTGGCTCGTCTTGACCGTGGACCACGTCTCTGGCTCGTCTTGGCCGTGGACCACGTCTCTGGCTGTTCTTGACTGTGGACCATGTTTCTGGCTCGTCTCGACCGTGGACCTCGCCTCTGGCTGTTCTTGACTGTGGACCATGTTTCTGGCTCGTCTCGACCGTGGACCACGTTTCTGGCTCGTCTTGGCCGTGGACCACGTTTCTGGCTCGTCTCGACCGTGGACCACTCTGGCTCGTCTTGACCACTGTCTCTGCCTGGACCACCTCTCTGACCGTGGACCACGGACTCGTCTTGACCGTGGACCACGCTCTCTCTTGACGTGGACCACCTGGCTCGTCTTGACGTGGACCGTTTCTGGCTCGTCTTGACACACCGTCTTGGACCATCTCCCTGGACCACTCCACGTGGACCGTTTCGACCACGTGGACCTCGCCTCGTGTTCCTGGACCATATTCTGGCTCGTCTCGACCGTGGACCACGTTTCTGGCTCGTCTTGGCCGTGGACCACGTTTCTGGCTCGTCTCGACCGTGGACCTCGCCTCTGGCTAGTCTCGGCTGTGGACCTCGCCCCAACTTGTACCCCAGTCCAATCTGGATGAACTCTATTCAAATATGTAGTTGTAGAATTGGAAAACCTAAATCATCTTTTAGTCCTGGTAAAACACCTGTCCGTCCCGGGAGAGGATCGCTCCTTCATGTGGGCATCCCTAAAGTTTCTCCTTTTAGGAGTTTTATCGTACTTGGAAGGAGAGTGTAATTGCAAGGATAACCAGTTTAGTTTAGTCTGTTTAATTAAGCAATTAGTTATTATTTTTATTTCATGACCAACCTTCTGCTTCTGTACAATAACCTGCATGAAGCCCAATCAGACACATTTTTTTGTGACATTGGGCTTCATAAATAACATAGGTCAGGAAAATGGAGTTTGAGAATCCTGAGATAAGAGAACATCCACGAGGATGGTGTCACACACGTCTCCTCTAAAACCTTTTTGGTCTCGCAGTGTTCTGCCTGTAAACGTGTGACGGGTCTGCAGGGACAGATGACCTCTCTGCTTGTTGCACCTTTAAGCCCCCCCTCCAAACCTCTTGTCCCAAGGCAAAGGCCAAAACGAGCCCGGATGGAGCCTGACACAACGCAGCGGGTTAATCTAATTAAATGTGAAACCCACTCGGGTGTCCTGCAGCTCAAGAGGGCAGGACGTTTATTGCTCTCCCGTTGATGCTGATTATTAATCTCATTGAAGATGAAGATGAAGATTCTTCATCGCGCAGATTTAGACCCCAGCATATGTTGGGTGAAGCGGTTCTGGGCGGGACAGAGGGAAGGGTCGCCGAGTGCTGCTCCTCGGGTCCCCTGAGCGCATCGTGGTGCCATCTGGGTGTATGTGGGGGGGTGGGGGGGTGTAAATGAAAGGCTGATCTTCACTTCTGGGGTGATTTTCATGGTCCTCGCTATGTATGAAGTGTAAGAACGCGCGCGTGACTTCTCTTTGTCACAACTTGTCTGTGTTTTCCAAACGTGTTTGTTCTTCAAACATTCGACATGAACAAATTGCCTCCAGAGACTTCAGCGGTGAAATGTCCCCTTCAGAGCGCGCGCACAAATAGAGGACGGCCCGGATTTCCGCCCGCAATCCGACAGAAGTGACGGCGCTCGCGCGCGCGGCGGATCGTTTCCGTTCAGACTTACATAAGGTTGAATTGGCGCGCGGGAGCTGGGCAGATTCCTCTCCTGGACTGCACCTGCGTGACGCTTTTTTGATCCAGTGAGAAAACATTGAACTCCAGTCACAGGTTCAAACTTTCCTCTCACATTTCTGCTCATTTATTGGTCAAAACGAGGAGATTCTCTCCTCCCACGCGCAGATTTCATCACACCTGATGCTTTGGAAGTGGGCGCCCTTTCCCCTTTTCGGTCTGAACGCTGAAGCGCTCGTCTGCTGTGTTTGTTTCAGAGAAACGTGATCGCTGAAGCGCCTCTGGTGGGGTCACAGCGCCCGGAATCCAGCGGTCCCGCCTGTCTGCGCGCCTGTGCGCGCGCGCGCCTGTTGTTTTTCAGCACCGCGGACAGCTCCTGGCGCCCGGCTCAGCTGGAGCTGCTAAAACTTGAGGCGGCCGTCCTCGCCACCTTCCTTCCTTCATCCATGCAGCTCCGCTGAGGTCCGCGCTCACACTTGTTTTAAGTCTAAAAGGAGACACCACTGCTGGCAAGGATATGCGCGCGGTTTACGCAGCGCTCTCGCGGCACGGCGGCGCTGGAAACAGGGGATCCCTGCGCAGGTAAGCGCGATGGATGCTTCACGGCGCGGATGGTCTTTTTTTTTCCTGCTGATTCCTACTGTTAAAATAGTCATTTTGGTTCAACTTAATTAAAAAAAAATTCTATTTTTTTGCTGAAAATTCCATGAATAAAACAGGCGATGGAATCATTCAGTTAGGATGCGGTTATCTTCTCAGATAATGCATCCAAAAAGCTCACATTTAGCTCATTTGTGTCATTTCCAAACTAAGAAAATAAACAATTAAGATCAAAAAGTCCATTTAACAAGTTTGTTCCACGATTCCTTTTCTAATTTATGCATCTTTTGATGCACAAATACAATACCCAGCATGCTTTCTGTCATTTAAACCACAACTTAATGCTGAAACGTGGATGCACATCAGAGCGGATTATCTTCATACCTCTGCTCGTCTGCAAGAGAAGAGAGATTCGCTGTGTTTGTGCAGCTGAACGGGGAAAGTGTTAAACATTAGAAAACTGTGGGGAATTGGAAAAGAAAACCCCAAGGTGCAAATATTTAGAAGCTGCATCGTTAACACTGGACAAAGCCATTAAGAGAAGCAAAGTGTTGTGTGGAAGCTCCCCCCCCCCCATGTGGTCCCTGAGGCATCAGCAGACGAAACACACAAACCTGCAGTCATCGGAGTCCAAATGCTTTTTTATGTTAAAGCAAATAATTGGCAAACCCATTGGTGCACTGCATTCATGTTCTCTCGCATAACAAAATGGCTGGATGCTAGTGCATCCTCCCCTCAAACCAAGAAAGTGGAATGATGTGTAAGTCCAGCAGAAAATGTTGATTATAGTGAATTATTCAGCCCGTGGCTGACTGAAGAACACACTCACTGCCATTTACTGGATCCAGAGATGAAGAGCGGCAGCAGGAGCGGGTCTGTAAACCTGTGGAAACACGGCGCCTCACCTTTTACCTGTAGTGTGAGGGTGCAGGGTCAGAGCTGGAACAAGAGGAGGATTCAGAGTTATTCTGGAGCAGGGGTGTCAAACTCAATCGCACTAGGGGCCAAAATCCAGACCACACCTTAAGCCGCGGGCCAAACAGAATAAACACTGAAGCTACAGTTTAAAACGTTAAAACTGTAATTTTTTAACATAATTATGAACTAGACATACAGCATTACCTGAGATAAAGCCAGTGTGAATGCTGGAAGCTGAATTTGGCCGCTGAAGATGCTGAAATTGTTAGCTAAAAATGCTAAAGCTGATGGCTGAAAACGCTGAAGCTGATTAGCTAAATGCCAAGTTAGCCTAAAAAACAAACAAAAAAAATGTAGGTTAGCTAAAACAGCTAGCATGCCGTTGAAAATTAGCTAAAGTTCAAAATAAAAAATTGATTTAATTAATTAGAAATTAACTAGCTAAATTAACTAATTAGCCAAAACTGATAGTGTGTATCTGAAATACTGGCTATCAGTATTTTACTCTGAATAAAAAATGTATTTTGCTAAAATTATACAAGTTAGAAATGAGATAAAATCGGGCCATTAATAACAATAAAATAAAATGATCTGGAGGGCCGGATATAATTACCCGGAGGGCCGGATCCGGCCCCCGGGCCTTGACTTTGACACTTGTGTTCTGGAGGATGGTCGGGCAAAGAAAGCAAGAAAAAGATCCGGAAAAGGAACTCAACTCTGGGTCTTAGTACAGGAAATAAGATCCTCTTTTCATGCTTTTTTAGAACAAAACTGCGATTAAGAGCATGTCATCCTCGTGGTTGTAGGTGGAGATTAGAGGTTAGAGGCCTTATTTTTAGAGACGCTCTGAATTCTTTGACAAATTATCTCAAAAAAAGGATTTAAGAAAGATAATGTGATACTTTGGATTGATGGGAGAAGTTTCAGAGCTTTTGGAAATCCCACTGCAGGAAAACCCGGCTGAGGTCTACAGCAGGAGTCAACAGTAAAAGACCTCTGGGCTCGTTTTCTGTTGATCAAAACCTTAAAGGAGCCGCATCCTCTCACTTTAGCCTTTAAGAAATTCGGATTTGCATTCAAGACCTTCTTTTTTAAAAACACTATCGAATGATGTCTATTTTTTGGCATAAAAAAAGCAAAAATATAAAAAGAACCACATATCTCAAAATGTGGTTTGTTTTTTGAAAATTATTTTCAAAATAAAAGACAGGATCATCTCTGCAGCTTGTAACCAATGCTGCACAGCTAAAGATAATATCTGCTTTTAACTCGGGAAAGATTTCTATCAAAGTTTTTCTTTCCATATAAAATCTGTTCATTCTGGAGGTAGAGTTGAGCAAACAAGACGTCTGGGATATAAAAACCTACAGAGTTTATCATCTATGTTCATCTCAGACATCAATATATAAATCTAACTTATTTTAAACTAAATTAATACTAATTAAGTAATCCTTACGTTAAATAAATGCTATTTTCTTTCTCTTTTGTTCTTTTTTCTTCTTTATCCTCAGCAGTCTTGCACTGCTGGGTTTTGTTGTTTTAGTTTGGGGTTGGATCTTGGTAGTCTTAGTTTTTTGGCTTTGTTTATTTGTTTTCTTGAGGAAGTTTTGGTTAGAGGAGCTGCTGACAGCAGTCTGACTTATTTTATGTTTGACCGAGGAGATAAAAGAGACGCAGGCGGATCTGGAGCTGCAGGTTGCAGACTCCTGGTCCAGGGGAATAAATGCAAAAGGGGGCAGTAAACATAAAAACTGGACATCAAGGGTAAAAGGAACACCGGCTATGGAATAAACTAAAAATCTATGTTGCAAGGAAATAAAAAAATCAGATTCAAAAATGTAAAAAAAATGTAAAAAAAAGAGTTGAAAGTGAAAACAATGTTTTGAAACTAAAATTTTAAGTTCTGAAACCTAAAAAATCGAACATTTGAAGCTGAAAACAATTAGGTTTATTTTAGAATAGCAAACAGTTTGGGAAAAAAATAATTATCAAACAAAAAGACAAACGAAAAAAAAAAGTTCCTAAATCTGATTTAAAAACTAAAAATGGAGACATCGTGGCTCCAACTGCAGTTCGATGTGATTAACATAAAATAAATCATGGAGACTGCTGACCCACACATGTCAACCGTCAGCAGCTCCCCTTAAACAAAACTACCTAAAGAAAACAAATAAATAAACCAGCAAACTAAGACTACCAAGATCCAACTCCAAACTAAAATAACAAAACCCAGCAGTGGAAGACTGCTGAGGAGAAAGAGCGGGAGAAGAACAAAACAAAACCAGCACATCAAGCCAAAGCTCTGCTGCCTCTGACCGAAATACCTGGGAGGTTCTAATTAAGATCATTTGAGCAAAATGGCGTGGCGTGTTTGCACATAACACCCACTTAACACAGTTATCACTGTTTTTGTTGCCAAATATCTTAAGAAACATTAAAGTTTTGTGATCTAATCTTTAGTCTTTATTTAACCTGGTATTACTCAAAGAATAAACATCTTGCAAGTCCTCTGTCAAATCTAAATTTGACCTGAGAAGCGATTTAATATTTAAAATTGATTGATGTTTTATTTGTTGTTAATTTGATCCTCATGTTGAGGGATTTTTTTTTTCCCTCAAACATCACAACTGAACATTCTAGAAAGGATAGACTGAAAAAAACTTTTGTTCTCATAAAGAGTTGTAAATGGGTTGCCAGGTTTTTCTTTTTCTTTTCTGTAAAGATTTTATTTTGTCCATTAGTCAATATATTTATTCATGATGATTGGAAATGTATTGTTTTTATTATTTAAAGTTGATTATTGCACTTTTCTGTCCCTCTTTTTAGCAACTTGGGTAAGTTGATGAGGAGAGACCGTTAAAGAAAAATACTAAAAAAATGCATAAGAAGGCCAAACTGAATGTGTTGACAACTGTTGCTTTCTATTGGAAAAAGGTTATGTTCAATGTAAAAAAATCTTTTTATCTGACCCACAAGTGAGGATATTAAATAAATGGATAGATCATGTCTCTGTCTAGTAAAAAATGAACATTTAAGCATGAATTAAATAATGACTGCGCTTAAATTTAGATGAAAACAAGAAAAGTTGCAATATCTGCGATGATACTAGTGTGATTTATTTTTGTTGAAAGTAGTCGCTGATGATGCTGAAGCTTTTTGCTGAAAAAAGTGACACAATTGACTTTAATTGCTGAAAGGATTTGCTGAAAATACAAAAGCTATTTGCAAAATGTTAAATTTGCCAGGAAATTTCATTAAAGAACTATTAAAGAGCTACAAAGTAGACCTCGGTTTCTGAAAAAAAGTGGAAGAACTACTAAAAAATCACTAAGACAAAAATATTTATTGCTTTGCTCCAATATTACCTAAACTCAAAATGAGCCCAAAAAACCTCAGTAGATGCCAAATTAGCCAAAAAGCTAGTTTTTGCTTAAATACTAGCTAAACTCAGAAATAGCCTTAAATTCCTGAGTAAACTAAATTAGTTAAAAATGTTAGCCTGTTGCTTAAATAGAAGCTAAACTCTAAAATAGCTTATATACCACAGTAGATAAAAAGAAAATAGCCAAAAACGTTAGCATGTTGCTAAAATGGTAGCTAAACCCTAAATTAGCCCTAAAAAAAACTCCAGCAGGTAACAAACTAGCCAAAAACGTTAGCATGTTGCTACAATATTAGCTAAATCCTAAATTAGCATAAAAACAGTAGATAATAAATTAGCCAAGAACGTTAGCTTGTTGCTAAAATATTAGCTAAACCCTAAATTAGCATTAAAAACATTAGATAACAAATTAGCCAAAAACGTTAGCTTGTTGCTAAAATAGTAGCTAAACTCGAAATTATCCCTAAAAAACCAGCAGGTAAGAAACTAGCCTAAAACGTTAGCATGTTGCTACAATATTAGCTAAACCCCAAATTAGCATAAAAAAACATTAGATAACAAATTAGCCAAAAACGTTGGCATGTCATTAAAATAGAAGCTAAGCTCTAAATTAGCATATAACAACCTCAGTAGAGAACAAATTAGCCAAAAATGTTAGCATTATGCTAAAATACTAGCTAAACTCCTTTTGTTAATTACTATAAAGATGAAAACATAGCCCAGGAATATATTTAAAGGTTTGTTGCTAACCTACCTTAAAATTTGAAGACTTTCTCATTCTTTTCCTATGGAGCATATTTTACTCAATATTTCAGAAACTGTAAAGTTTATTACTACCAAAAGTACAAGTAGTAATGTCCTGAACGAGCTGAACGTTTGATCCCAAAATAGCTGAAATCACTGAAAGTGTCACGAGTTTGACCCTTTAGGAGCTCCAGTGTTTGTGTTCTTCCATTTACTGTAACTTTTAATTCCAGTAGATTGTTGTACGAGTTCAACTGTTTCCTTCTTTGTACACATTACTGCACTATTCAGAGTTGTTGTGATATGTCAAAGTACTTGTGTACTTAAGCAGGATTTATCAACATCCTGGATCCTGTTCTGCATGGCCGCTTGGCACGAGTGTTTTTTAAGCAACCCAACACCTCAGCAAAGTTTAAACATTGTGACTTTGTAACTATTAATAACACCCAGACTTTAAAGTTTCCTTTTATTCACATCATTGGATTAAATAAAGCACATTACGTGCTTTAAAATCCCATTTACGAGATGAATCTGCCATTAATTAATTTTTTACAACTGTTTATAATTACAGAGGATAGACAACATAAATCCCTGGAGGCCAAACTATACGGTTGAACAGCAGTGAGGGATTCCCTCACAGGTGCATAAACAGAAGGATGGAGACGTATTATGATGCTCTCAGTTCAGTTTTCATCAAAGTCTTAATGAAAAAATGATTTAATGCAGAGAACTTTTATTAAGACAAAAAGAGAAAAAAAAAACCTGTTAAAACTAAAGATTGTTTTATTTTGGTCAGAACCATATTTATTGAAGTTTATTCAAATGTAACATTTTATAACTTTTAAATGATAATCGACGTTAACCCAAAGGGAATGGGGTGAAGTATATGGAGCCAGATTAGGGCCAATATTATTTTAAACCCAAATAAAATAAATTAAAAAAAAGTATTGGTGTTTGGCCAAAAAAAAAAATAAAATTCCAAAACTTTTAAAAATAAATTGTTTTCAGCTTCAAATGTTCAATTTTTTAAGTTTAAAAACTTAAAATTTTTGTTTCAAAACTTTTTTTTCACTTTCAATTGTTTTTTAAAAAATTTTTTTTACATTTTTGAATCTGAAAATTTCAGTTTCAAAACTTTTGGCCCCGTTGTGGCGCGTTGAGGCGGGGCTAACATGAAGGACCAATCAAAATGATTGACAGTTGTAACTTCAGTCCCGGTGCGTTCACTGACTCTGAGAAATGTGATAATTACGGTTAAAATGGTAGTTTTAGTCTGTACTATCAAAGTCTGAAGTTGTCCCAAGACGGGTGTAAAAAGCAGAGTTTTATCTCGTACAAACTGCGCGTCCAAAACTCTGTTCTAGGATGTTCAAAGCTCCATTTTATTGGTATCAAAAACATCCTCATGCTTGAATCAAACGACTGAAACGCTGTAGGAACTCCAGTTGTAGGCGTTCCGGGCGTTGTCCCGACGCCCGGAACGCCTCCACATGAACTCTTTCTCATTTGAGTTCGACCCCCACAGTAAACCCCCTTCACGTTCGCCATCTTTTTCTTTTGCTGATTTTTATCAGAGCTGAAAGCGAAAAAGAGATTTGAAACTGAAAAAAAAAAAAAGTTTTGAAATTGACATTTTGAGTTCTGAAAGCTGAAAAACAGAAAATTATCAAGTTTATTTTGGCAAAGCAAAAAGTTTCAGACACTTTTATTTTTTTTTACAATTTAGCTCCATAGAAGTTTACTGTAAAAAATGAACTGTTAGATCAACTAACAAAAGTTCTGTAATTTGTTACATTTAAAGTCATTTATTAGTTTTCATCAAATTAAAAATTTGAGTTGATAGTTTCCTCAACTTAAAAATGTTCTTAATTACAATAAAAACTAATACTTTAATAATGTCACAAATTACAGAACTTTTGTTAATTGATCCAACGGTTCCATTTTTACAGTGTATCGTGGTTATCAAAGTCCGTCCAAACGTACAATTTCAACTTAATATTAAGTCAACAAATCTGCTACAAACACAAAATCAACAATTGTAACCAAATATATAAATAAATAAGTTAATTAACAGATTTACTACACGCAAACAATTTTAAAACATTGAATCAACAAACAAAAGTTTCTTAATTTGTTACATTTCAAATTTTTGGTTTTCATCAAAAATTAAATTTGCTGAAAACTAATATTTTCAAAAGATACAAATCACAGAACTTTTGTTACTTGATCAAACGTTTCACTTTTTACAGTGTAATTCAAATATAATATATATATTTTTTCTTTTATCAACCAATCATTTGACGTTGTAACAGTAACCTAATTTTTTTAAAGATGAACTGATTTAACAATTAAATTAAAAAACCCAGAAGGACATCTGCATTTAACATTTGTTCTTACTCTTTATCACGTGTCAAAGTCAAGGCCCGGGGGCCAGATCCGGCCCTCCTGATCATTTTATTTTATAGTTGTTGATGACATAATGTTATTTTGTTATTTAAGGTTTAAGTTGATTTGTTCTGGAAATTTTTAATTATTATTCTTTTTTATTATTCATAATTATGTTAGAAAGTTGCGGTTTTAAAGTTTTAAAATGGTCTTTCTGCTGCTAGCTATTTAGGTATTTACTAAAATTTTGGAACTTAGCAAATATTTCAGCTACATGCTAGCTATTTTGGCTAATTTAGGCTTTTTTTTGTTGTTCAAGCTGTTGTGGAGCTAGGCTTATATTTACACGCTAGCTGTCCTGGCTAATTTTGGTTTTTATTTTAAGTTTTTTTTGTTTTTAAGTTTAGCTATTTTTTACAGCTACATGCTAGCAGTTTTGTCTAACCCAGGTTTTTCTTTTTCTTTCTTTTTTTTGGTTTTTTAGGGTAATTTGTCATTTAGTTAATATTATTTTAACTGGCTATTAGCTTCAGTATCTTAAGCTATCAGCTTCAGTGATTTCAGCTTTCAGCTCCAGCATTTTTAGCTATCAATTTCAGCATCTTCGGCTAAAATCACTAGAATCTTCAGCAGCCAAATTCAGCTTACCACATTCACACTAACACTATAACAGGTAAGGATATATAAACAATTTTAAAGGCACAAAATTAAACTTCCAATATTCCTTCATGCACAATATCTGCTAATTTTAGTGTATTTGATATTTTAAACAGAACATTTGTTAAATCATGAAAACCAACTTTATTTATGGCTCTAATTTCTGTTTTTTTCAGTTTAATTTTTGGATCAATATTGGTTTTGTATTTATTTCCTCAAACTTCACAGCAATAAGGAATGTATAAAAGAATTAAGGTTGAAAATAAAATATTCAATCAGAGGAATAAAAATAAAAAGTGACTTTCTTTTCACTTTACACTGCAACGTTGACTTGTTTCCTCACATTACGGAGCTCGTCTTCGGCCTCCTTCCTCCCTGAGTTTGTGCTGGTTCGCTGATTAAATTGTCATTTCAGTGGTTTCACACAGAGCATCCTATTTAACCTGAAAGCCGACACCATGAAGCCAATTAGGGTTGATTACTGCCGTCTTTCAGCCGAAACATTCAACTGTCAAAAAGGACGCAAAACCGAGAAACAAATGATAGTTGTTTATGATCGTTGAATATCAGGTAAAAAAAATGTAAAAACCTTTCAGTTAGATGAAGAAAAAAAAGAATTGAATAAGAACTAAAAAATGCATTACCTCCGAAAATGCATGTGTGAATGCATTTTGCGGAATGTGATTGCTGAAACTGCTGAAGATTTTTGCTTAAAATCAGCACAAAAAACCTAAAAAGTTGCCAAATTAGCCAAAAAAGCTAACACGTTGCTAATATATTAGCTTAACCCTGAATAGCACCAAAAAACCTAAAAAGTTGCCAAAGTAGCCAAAAAAACTAACACGTTGCTAATGTGTAGCTTGACTGCAAATTAGCCCAAAAAAACCTGAAAAGTGCCAAATTAGCCAAAATACTAACACGTTGCTAATGTGTTAGCTTGACTGCAAATTAGCCCAAAAAAACCTAAAAATGCCAAATTAGCCAAAAATGCTAACACGTTGCTAATATGTTAGCTTACCTCAAAATTAGCCCAAAAAAACTCAAAAGTTGCCAAATAGCCAAAAAAGCATAAGTGCAGAAAGTTTTATAACGATTTGAAAAATTTTCCCATTAACTTAACATAGGGCTAAAAATTAGCATAAATTGCGCAAAATCGCAAAAACCGTAAAATTTGCGAAAACCAAAAATACAAGCAGTAATGTCCTTAATGAGACAAACGTTTTGATACCAAGATTGCTGAAATTGCATAAAGTGTGCTTGAGTTTTTACGTGTAAAAAAATGTACGGAAGGAAACGTAAATAGGTGAAAAACAATAGTGTGAATGCATTGATGTATTCACACAATAAAAAGCTGCTGGTTTGGAGGAACATCAGCTTCTCAGTACCACGTTTTTCCCTCTAAATATTTGGTGGCAATTATCCGTCAGATATTCCGACTCTGCGACCTGCACGTGTCCCTCCGGTCACAGCAAAGGTCTGGGCGGCTGCACTCGCACTCGCACACAGGTGCGCTCAGCAGCAGCAGCAGCGGATTCATTTGCCGCTCGAGCAGCATCCTAATTAGCGCTGTTAAATAAATTAATACCAACACAGTCCAAACATTTCTGCTCTGTAGTTTTTTCAGGATAATTGGCTTCTGCGTGCGAACGCGTGTGTTCATGGTCAGAGCCAGGAGAACGAACTGAAAGTGACATAAAGTGTTTGTGCTGCAGCCAGAGCTTCACTTTTACCTGATCTGAACGCTCAGCATAAAACATTTACTGGGAAACGACTAGAGAAATAAATGGTCGACATATAAATACCATCCGTGGTTATTGCTTGAGTGCTGTTGGTGTAAATGTCCAGCAAACAAAATCAGCAACACCTTAAAAACAGACCGAGTATTTAACCCTTTAACTCCGGAGCTCCAGTGTTTGTTCTTTGATTTAACTATTCAACCGTTAAAAGGACCAGACTAGGATTCCCTTTAGTCTCTCAGAGTGAACTATGTCCATATAAATGATCATATATTACCTTTAGAACGCTCAAAAACAAATAATTTGTTAAATATGAGTTATTTTTGCTAACTTTTTTTATAACCGAAGGTAAAACCACTCTATCTCTGAGGCTCCGCCTTTTGTTCCCAGAGGGTTCCACCCACTTCATAAATCTTCCTAGATCCGGCGTGTCTAGATGACACAAACATAAAGGGCAGTTTAGGGATTTCCCCCCAAAATTTGGCACAGACAGATTTGATGACTAATGGGTTCATTTTGAGGTGAAATTCAGTCAAAAAATGCAGTCGACAGCACCGGATGAACATTTCAGGATTTATTGAAATGATAAGATATAATATCCATATCAAAAATCCTTTTCTTTCTGCCGGTGCTCAATAATCCACATTTAAACCAGATCGACCAATTCATTGCTCCCGTTTCTCCACATGGAAATAGTCTGCTCCCTTTCTCCACCAGGATGTAGTCTGATCCCTGTCTTCACCAGGAAATACTCTACTCCCTTTCTTCTCCAAGAAATAGTCTGTTCTCTTTCTCCACCAGGAAATAGTCTTCTCCCTTTTTTCACCAGGATGTAGTCTGATCCCTTTCTCCACCAGGAAATAGTCATCTTCCTTTCTCCACCAGGAAATACTCTACTCCCTTTCTTCACCAGGAAATAGTCTACTCCCTTCCTCCACCAGGATGTTGTCTGATCCCTTTCTCCACCAGGAAATAGTCGGCTGCCTTTCTCCACAAGAAAATAGTCTGCTCCCTCTCTCTCACCAGGAAATACTCTACTCCCTTTCTTCTCCAAGAAATAGTCTGTTCTCTTTCTCCACCAGGAATTAGTCTACTCCCTTTCGCCCCCAGGAAATATACCCGTAAACATGTTCTTCTCATGCTGGAGGAAAGAAAATAGTCTTAAGCTCTTCATAGTTTGTCTTTATTTTTTAACCACTATCAATCAAAATTAGACAAATAAATGCCATTTAGAAAATATTGTTTTTATGCTGTAGAGATATACTGGGCGGGGCCACAAATTCCTTGCTCCGCCCCGTTCTCTTGCATCCGTCTTTGTTTTCCTTGTCGGAGCTGGAACCTGTACAGCTGGATAACTCTGATATTGCTCATTATTTTCGTTGCACCGCTAATGTTAGCTTGAGGGTGGGAGGGGCTGTAAGCTAGCGGGAGAGAGCGTAAACAGATGGATGATGGGAAATGGAGGACCGCGCTAATTTAGAGGTGAATTTCTAATGAACTCTTGCCGCTCATGTCTTAGAAAACAACTCAGGTTTTTGATTTTGACTAAAACCGGCAGAATCATTTCTAGTTCATGTGTTCACTAGTTTGCTAAACATCAGCTATGTTAGCTAAACGTTCAACATGCGTGTTTGGTAAATCATGCTAACAAGTAAAAACAAAAAAAAGTTCTTAATCTGGGATTTTTTGGTCTCTCTTTGTGGTGTGAACTTCCTGTAAGCTTCAGTTAAAAGTCCTCAACCAGACATCCAGGATAAATGATTTAAGACGGCAACATGCGCACGTCTGCGCGCCCCGTCCTCGCCACGCCTGCCTTCAGCCTTCCCTCGCTGGTTACGTGACTCCGGGGAGCCTGACTTCCATTACCTTTTTTTTTTTTCCTCTCAGCGTGGCTCCGCCTCATTCCACCGGGGATCTCCAACCTGCTCATCCGGCCTCACCACACATCCACTAAATGACCTACGCTCTTCAACACTTTCTATCGCCTGGGGGGACATTACCATATTAATGCTGCACTCCACTCCCGGGGAAAACGAGTGTCATAAAAAAGTCAAAATCCTCCCCGCGCCCTTATTTCTCTCTGCCCACACTGCCGTCCACATTTTTCCCTCCTTTGTTGCATCTGCTATCTTTTCTTGTAATTTTCCTCGCCACCTCCATCCCCTCGCACGGTTCGGTTTGAAGTGTGTGAGAGGCTGGCAGGGTTTGCCGTCTTGAATTAAAAAGGCCATCTGGTGAAGAGGGAAACGGAGATGGTGGGATAGGAGGAGGGAAAAAAAAAGCCGAGGCGTCGCTTTTCTTTGAAGTTGACACGCAGACATAATCCTGGGAGGGATATTGAATCTAAAAAGTAAACATTGTACTTAGCAGCTGTCATTTATGCATGCCGAGTATTTTGGGATTGTATCTCGCTGATCTTTTATTTGATTTCATTTCATGCTGAAAAACAAAAAAGTCAATTAGAGTGAGGAAAATCATGAAAAGATATGAAATAAGTGCGGGAGGTTCAAGTGTTTCTATGACCTTTTATAAAAGGAAATTGCTAGCTTCAATGAAAGTTGTGTTTTTACAATATATTATGGAATTTTTCTAATGACAAATTACATATACAAAGTAAATTAAGATTAAAACTTATATCTGAGTCTTTTTTAATTCAAATTTGGGTGAAATTTATTTAGAAACAGATTGTAGTTGTTGCGTACAAGTATAAGCTAATATTGCTCACCATTGTGACTGAACCGGCAATGCTAGGTTGGGATTGTGAGGGGCTGTAAGCTAGCGGGAGAAAGTGTAAACAAAGGGATGATGGGAAATGAGTATATCTTACGTTTATTGACTGTATAGAGAGAATTGGACCGAGTGACCCCTCCCCCTGGTGTTCCAAACATTAAGTATCAGCTGGTCCCAAAAATCTCAAATCCTACAGACCAGTTTAAATTAGACAATATTGTCTATATTGCATTTTAACGCTTATTGGAAATTTGGAAACCGTTAATAAAATTAGTTTGAAAAAAGTCTAAAAATATAAGTAAAATTTTTTTACACACGACTTTCCGACTTTCCTGGAAATAGTCATCTCCCTTTCTCTACCAGGAACTAGTCTTCTCCCTGTCTCGACCAGGAATTAGTCTTCTCCCTGTCTACACCAGGAAATAGTATTCTCCCTTTTTAAACCAGGAAATAGTCTCCTCCCTTTCTCCACCAAGAAATATTCTTCTTCCTGTCTACACCAGGAAATAGTCTTCTCCCTTTCCAAAGCAGGAAATAGTCTTCTCCCTTTCTACTCCAAGAAATAGTCTTCTCCCGGTCTACTCCAGAAAATAGTCCCCCCCCACCAGGAAATAGTCTCCTCCCTTTACACACCAGGAAATAGTCTTCTCCCTGTCTAGACCAGGAAATAGTCTCCTCCCTTTCTACACCAAGAAATAGTCTTTTCCCTTTCTCCACCAGGAAATACTCTCCTGCCATTCTACACCAGAAAATAGTCTTCTCCCTGTCTACTCCAGAAAATAGTCCCCCCACCAGGAAATAGTCTCCTCCCTTTCTACACCAGGAAATAGTCTCCTCCCTTTCTACACCAGGAAATAGCCTTCTCCCTGTCTACTCCAGGAAATATCTCCCCCCCTCCACCAGGAAATAGTCCCCCCCAGGAAATAGTCTCCTCCCTTTCTCCACCAGGAAATAGTCGGTTCCCTTTCCCAGTATCCTCGTCTGCTCGCGCCATTCCCATATACGTTGCGGATCCATCCATGTTGTTCGCTGCTTCTCTCCTTCAGAATCGGGACGTTGAAGATTTAGTTTTTAAGCGTCAGCGGCGACGCCTCCGGTGTTAAAGACGGAATTTTCCATGAGAAATTTCTCTGCTATCACAGCACAGGAAGGATGTGAACAGAATAAGAGAAACAGAGTCCACTGACGAGGCCGTGGTCTCCCGGGTGACCGTCAGTCAGAAAACCTTTTGTCACTCGTCTCTCTGGAGACCACGCCCTAAAGTGCTTCACCTTTCTGCTGCCGACACTTTTTCTAAGTATTCAGATGAAGCCACACCCTGAAACCTCTGGCTAGACGTTTATGTAGGAAGAGGCGTGGCTTAACTCGTTGATAAGCTCTCTTAGGGAGGTCCCGGTGTCTAGATCACCTCGTGATTCTTACCGGACGCCGCAGGTTTTGTGTTTTATTTGACAGAAACTCGGCGTGGACGTGCTCAGAAAGCACAGGCGGTAAACAGTTCAGAGTACAGGCTTCCCCAGATCTCCCATAAGACCGAGCACCATGCATGATCAGACTGGCCCACTTGTCCTGGTCTGTCTTCCTCTTCTCTTCATCCTCCCTATCTCCTGGCAAGTTTCCATGGAAACAACAGCGGAAAAGATAGGATAAAAAGATCCCGGGGAACCGCAGTTTGCTGAGCGTTTTATGTTGTTGTAAAAAGGTACGTTGGTTTTTAACAGACACAGAATGAATGGGGGGGGCTAAAGTTCCCCTCCTTTTTATTCATAATCTCATTAGTAATGTTAATTGCTGCTTATCAACCTACTTTGCTTGTAGAGACAAAGGATCCAACTGTGTCTGGATAACTTACACAGATAAACTTCACTCAACTCTGGGTTTAATTAAACCCTGGGGGTTTATGAGGACTGACATCAGTGATAATAACCAGGAGATTGCTCTGATTAACTCTGGGTTACTTAACACACATGCAGTCCTTTTATTGACAGACTCCCACTGCCACTTTAACACTGGAAACTCCAGACCAGCTTGTAACTCCTGACACCTGCTTATATTGTGATGGATCATCTGCAGCAAAGAGACAAACAGTTAAAAACATTTGTGGAATCTACCCAGCCAGCAAGGCCGAGTGGGCCCCACATGGTTTCAAGTGGGCGGAAAATGTGGGCCCTGTCTGGGTTGGTCATTGGTGGCCCCAGCTGTGTTCGCCCACGTTGGCTTAAGTGGGAAGCTGCCTAGTGGAGAGCAAGGGCCGTGAGCTAGCTCGCTACGCTATTGGCTTAAGTAAGTAGTCAGTAGGTTGGCTTGCTATGCTGGGCAGCCACTCAGTGGGCCCTAGCCAGCCACTAGTGGACAGCATTGCAAGCTAGGAAGGGGTATGAGAGCTAGTTAGCGACACTATTTGCCTAAGTGGTCAGTAGGTCGGCTCGGAATGCTAGGCAGCCACTAGTTGGCCACTAGCTAGCACCTAGTGAACAGTGTAGGGAGCTAGGAAGGGCCCGGAGAGCTAGCTTGCTATGCTTTTGGCTTAAGTGGTCATTAGGTCCCCTTACTATGCTAGCCAGCCACCTTGTGGACTACGTGGCGATGGCTCTGCTAGTCCCTTGCTAGCACGCTATACTGTCATTTAGACAGCTAGCTAGCGTAGCGAGCCAGCCCACTGAGTGTCCACTAAAGCCAGTGTGGGCTAATACAGGTGAGGTCACCACGAACCATTTCGGTGCCCAGATTTTCTCCCCACTCTTGAACCGTATTGGCCCCACTCGGCCTTGCTGGCCGGGATACTAAAGATTTTCCAAAAAGAAGCATTCGCGATCAGATATGTGAGATTGTGTCAACTTAACCACCAATCCTTTTTTCTGTTGAGTGTCTCTCCCTGCAGATCTGAGGCGGGATCAGAGCAGGTTAATCCTGCAGAGATGGCAGGATCAGCTCAACCGATCCGCTGTTGTCAGCTAAAGAGTGGAGAAGGTTTAAGCAGAACTATCAGACACAATTTACAGATATGGAACATGAAACATCAGCGTTGGTCTTTCTTCATCCTCTGCTTTCCTCTTCTGACCTCGATCACTTTCTAAATGTGGCTTCATCATAATCAGACTCACACCGGGATGGTTTTGGCGTTCTTGTCACACTTAACAAAAAGCAGCAGAGCGTGAAATTCCTGAAACCGAACGAGATTGGGGTCGCAGAAATATAAATGAGTTGAAATGTTCAGATATTTCTCAAAAATGTTTTTTAAACTCACTTAGCAACAGCTAACTGCTTTTTCACATAAAGTATCTGTTAGATAAGGGTGGTGTAGTTGGGGCTGTGTTTCTCGACCTGAAAAAAGATTTTGAAACTATAAATCATAAAAAAAACTATTGACAAAACAAACTAGATTCAATTTCTCCTCAAAAACAATTGAATGGATAGAATCCTATTTATCTAACAGATCATCATCATCCCCTTCCTATCCCTATCTCGACAGGTGTTCCGCAAGGTTCCATTCTAGGGCCTCTGCTTTTCTCTCTCTACGTCAATGACCTCCCATCTGTTTGTTGTGAAATCTTTATTCAGACGTATGCAGATGACACTGTCATTTATGCACATGGCAATAACACATCTGAGGTGGCCGATAATATTTTATATTTTATTTATTTTGGCTGATAATCTCACTAAAACAATGGGGCGTGTTGCAGAGGGGTTGGAACAGTCAAATTTGAGTCTAAATATGAACAAAACTGCTGTAATGTTCTTTTCTAAAACAAACCGTAAACATGTTCTGGCTGATGTTTCTGTGGCACGAAAGAAAAAAGAAGTTGTTGAAACATTTGAATATCTTGGTTATTTAATTGATACAACATTCAGATTTAAGTCCCAAATTAAAAAAGTTTGTACCCGTGTTAAGATTAACTTGTCCAATTTTAGATTTTTTTAGGGGAAATATGTCACTGCAAGCTGCTATAATGTTTATGAATGCAATGATTTGATCACACATGACATACTGTCTCTCTACATCAGGGGTGGGCAAAGTACGGCCCTGGGGCCACATACGGCCCCTTAAGATACTTAATCTGGCCCTCCAAATTAAAATACATTAAATCAAAAATCCTAATTATTGTTTTATTTTCATTGTATTTCTGGTTTCTTCTCATGAATGGTGTTGTTTCTCTGGAATTCGTGTGTGTTTTTTTCAAAGTAAGAAGGTGATTTTTCAGATTTCTTTGAGTTTGCATTTTCCTCTGAAGAACATCAACCCAAAAAGAGAACAAAAATCAAAATTTAGAAATTAAAATTCCCCAATTTTCTGTTTTTAAATGAATATATGTGAATTTTAATCCAAATTAAAGCATGTTTTTCTCTAAATTCCATATTATCTTTTTAGTTCATGAGGTTCATTACCAAATCTCTCCTTCCATCTGCTCCTTGTCCGGCCCTTATGCCAAATTTTAGAACCCTTTCTGGCCCACAAATCAAAAAGTTTGCCCACCCCTGCTCTACATGGTCGCTGGCAAACAAATCCCCATTAAACTCACCACAAACACTTAAAAAACTGGTTTATATCGCAACAAACATGTCAACATTGAATTTTTGTAATTGCCTGCCCCTCCCTGTCCATTCTATCCCACCTTTTCTTGTTTCTTACTGTGTGCATTTTATTATTGTTATATGTATTTTATTTGTATTATAACTGATTTTCTAACCTGTATTTTTTATGTATTTCTGTATTTTTTTTATTTAACTGATGTTTTGAGATTTTCTTTAGGTTGACAATTTTTAACACTTGTCCAGGGACTACAGATGAAAAATAGCTTTTGCAGCTTTATATTGATGTGCACCGTCCCTGTGAAATAAATAAATAAAATAAAATATAGTTCTTGTAAACTGTATTTAGACATCGTTAGACACAACTCCAATGAAACCCAGTGCGCTGACCGTTTCACTCAAAATAAATAATGCACCCTCCGCAGTCACTGAACAAATGGACGATTAGGACGAGCTAGATTAAATCACTTCAACTCAGTCAGCACAACTTCTATTTATGGGATTTTTTTTTTCCTGTTGCGCATTAAGGATTTGGTACAGTTGTAAGCGCTTAATATGATCTGACAAAATGTTCCTGCAGGATGTTGTTTTTTCGTCTCGGTGTACAGGAGCATGTGCACATGTGATTCTGAAACAGTCGTACAATCATCAGCCTTAAAAGAAAAGGAAACGAGGTCGCACACAATGAAACGGAGAGCGGAGAGAACGGGCCTCATCGCTCACTGCAGCTGTAAATGAAGTCTCCCACCGCAGAGTGCTGATGTTCCACTTGAAGACGGCAGAAAACCCTTCAGAGGATGTTTGTGTTGTCTTCAGTGAACTCCGCACCAACGGTGAACTCTATCCTCCAGCTTCTGCCAGCTTTCATTAGCTCAGTATGTCAAGATTATTCACCACACACCGAGCAACGCTTCAAATGTTCTATCAGCGTTACAGTCATATCTTGAGCAGCGCAAGTCATTATGACTGCAGAGTGAACACGTTTAGCTAACAGCTTCTGCCGATGTAATGCCAGCTAGCGAGCTAAAACAGTTTACTTTATGCTGTCTGGCATCAAAAGGCAGACAAATGAAAACAAAGTTCCTACTCTACAGATGATGTTAAACAGCCTCTGACCAAATTAACTAATGATATACGTTTGAATACAGACGAGGGAAATATGTCGGTGCTAGTTTTATTGGATCTCAGCGCCGCATTTGATACAGTCGATCACGGATTGCTACTCAGGTGACGGGAAAACTGGGTGGGTCGGACTAAACTGGTTCTTGGAAAATAGGAAAAAGTTGATGTCAGTGGGGAACTTTACATCTGATCCAACAGAAATTACATGTGGAGTTCCCCAAGGCTCCATCCTGGCCCCACTTCTATTTATAAAGAACATTAGTTACCATAGCTATGCAGATGACACACAGATATATGTAACACTGACACCAGTAGACCGAGGCCCTGTACAGGCTCTGGGTGAATGCATTAAGGACATTAATAACTGGATGTGCCACAACTTACTTCAGTTAAACAAAACTGAGATTTTTGTTTTTGGGGCTAAACAGAAAAGTCTGGAAGTCACTACAGAGGTTCAATCTTTCCATCTAGAAACGACCAACCAGGCTAGAAACTTGGTGATGGACACAGACGGACACATTAAGGCAGTCACAAAACCAGCAAAAATATTTCAAAGATTAAAGATCTGATGATGCATGCTTTCATCTTTAGTCGACTTTTTCTACTGAAACAGTAAAAAATCCATCAGGAAACTGCAGCTGATTCAGAACTCTGCTGCTCGGGTTCTCACAAGGACCCAGAAAGTCGACCACATCAGTCCAGTTGTGAGGTCTTCACACTGGTTACCAGTCTGCCAGAGGATAGACCATTGATATGTATTACTGGATTGGCCCTCGTCGATTCGCCGCCATAGACAGAGACGTGCGCGTGCAGACGCCATCGTCACACATTGAGTCAGAAATATATTGATCTTGCGGTATATTTAAATATTTATTATCTATTAAAATGACCTGTAAATAGTGGAAGAATTACGCCTTCTAATGCTACAGGTATGCAATGGTGTCAGGTTAGCAGCTTCTGAATAACCTTGATTTTTTATTTTACCTATGTGCTCAAATATTTATAACTGAGCTTGTAAATGCTTGTCACCCAAAACAAGAAAGGAGGTAGATTGATATTCAATGGCATGAATGACTGGTATGGTTTAATAACAAAGTCCTTCCCCTATTAAAAACACCCCAAAGTGCTTAAAAAAAACACTCTTTACCACATTTTCAAATGAAACAACTTTTTTTTACTTTTGGATTACATACATGGTAAATACTTCAATGGCATTCAGAATTTACCGAAGATTTCATAACGACTCTCTGCCGTGTTTATGTCACTGAGCAGAAAATGAACGCTGTATCTTGTAGCCGGGCTTTCTCCGATCCGTACGACCAAGAAAGAAGCTCAACAGATTAAGAATATTATGTGTAAACTCACTTACACTTTCTTACCAAAAAATAAATTAAAATAAGAGCGACCAACAACAAGATTTAGGCTCTCAAAGTAGCTAGCTACATTGCTAGCACAGCAATGCATCATGACCGCAAATATTACGTGTTTCCCACTGAATTTCCATCAGTTTTCGTGCAAGTTGACTGTAAATATTTGCGATTAACAGCGGCCATGTTTTAAAACATAAAACATTAATAAAAACATACATGGAAGAACCAAGCTAGCATGCTACTCGCGAGTTGCTAGCACTCAAACTTCACGGTTCTTAGCCTGATTTCTCTATTAAAATGCGATTCCTGTCCAGTGATGATCCTTCTCCATCGGATTATTTTGTTGTCAAGGTTCTTGAAGTTGATTCCAAAACACTGCGACCCCTTTTGTGGTTCTTTTCGGGCTTATACGAACCTCCTCCATTCAAGACTCGATGCATAGTGATGTCATTTATATCATTGGGATAGACTTTAAAGTTCTGTTACTGGTTTATAAAGCTTTGAATGGATTAGCACCAAACTCCATGACTGACCTCCTGACCCGGTATGTACCAGCCAGACCTCTCCGCTCATCTGGATCAGCTCCTAGAGCAGGGGTGGGCAAACTTTTTGATTTGTGGGCCAGAAAGGGTTCTAAAATTTGGCATAAGGGCCGGACAAGGAGCAGATGGAAGGAGTGATTTGGTAATTAACCTCATAAACTAAAAAGATAATATGGAGTTTAGATAAAAACATGCTTTAATTTGGATTAAAATTCACATATATTCATTAAAAAACAGAAAATTTGGGAATTTTAATTTCTAAATTTTGATTTTTGTTCTCTTTTTGGTGATCCAATGGGTTGATGTTCTTCAGAGGAAAATGCGAACAATCACCTTCTGACTCAGAAAAAAAGACACGAACACCAGAGAAACAACATCATTCATGAGAAGAAACCAGAAATACAATGAAAATAAAACAATAATTAGGATTTTTGATTCAATGTATTTTAATTTGGAGGGCCAGATTAAGTAGCTTAAGGGGCCACATGTGGCCCCCGGGCCGTAGTTTGCCCACCCCTGTCCTAGAGTCAGAACTGAACATCACTGCATTCAGCTTCTATGCTCCACAGATCTGGCACAAACTTCCAGAAAACCTTAGATCAGCTGAAACATTTGCACGGTTTATCTCTGCTTTTTTCCAATTCAGTTTAATGATCAAACCTTTACTATTTCTCTGGTTTGTTTCTTTGAATGTTTCATGTTTGAACTGTCTCTGGACATGAAATGTTCCATATAAATAAATGTTCCTTTTGAGCTGGACCGTCCCTCTCAGTGTCTGTCAAACAAGTGGATCAGTGTGCTTCAACTCCAAAGCTGACTGGATATCTCTCTGTCTCATCTGCAGGCTGTAATCTACAAAGCCCTCAAAGGAGAGCAGAGGAAGAGGATGGCAGGAGTGTTGTCAATGGCCTTAAAAACACCCGCGCTTTGAGATCCGCCGGTGCGGCTGAAACACCTGAGAGCTGACCAGCACCAACCAGAACCCATATCGGTAGGGCGGTGTGCTTGTTTCGCCCAGGATATGTCATTGGGGGAATCCCTTGTGTTTGGGGTGCGCCCTGTGCCCCGACCCCTCGGGCTGTCCCACGTCGGCCTGCTGTGTTTTTGTGTGTCCCTGTTTGCCAAGACTCCCCAGGGTTTGCCTGTGGTGGGCTACAACAGCGAGTCCAAGAAGGAGATCACGCTGGAGGGAGACTTGATGATCGGAGGTTTGTTTCCCGTGCACCAAAAAGGAGAAGGTGCAGAGGACTGCGGAAAGATCAACGCTCAGAGGGGGATACAGAGACTGGAGGCCATGCTGTTAGCGCTGGATGAAATTAACAGGAACGAGCGGATCCTTCCCGGGATCAAACTGGGAGCCCACATCCTGGACACGTGCTCCAAGGACACCTACGCTCTGGAGCAGTCTCTGGAGTTCGTCAGGGCCTCCCTCACCAAAGTGGACGACAGTGAATACACGTGTCCGGATGGTTCCTACGCCATTCACGATGACGTCCCTCTGGCCATCTCCGGAGTCATTGGCGGTTCCTACAGCGACGTCTCCATTCAGGTAGGAAAAATGTCCACAAGTGAAAGTTGATCTGCCTGTTGTGTCTAACAGGGCTGGGTTGATAAAGCAGATTAATCGGTTTGAATCCATCTAAACCTTGTATATCAATAATTGATCCTGAAAAATAGAGATTGATTGAACGCATAACCCTAAAATCCGCTAGTTTGATGCTAGCATATAATGGAATTTCCCATACGGAGGCTAATGCTAACACTCGGTTGACCTGAACATACTTTGCAGACAAAATGAATAAATTCATAAACTCACAGAAATTCTTTTTCCAAACTATTTTAAAGAAATATTTTGTGTTCTAAAAAAACGTTTTTTGCTCATTCTTTCTTCTTCTTCTTGCATGAGGTGTACTGATAACAGTGCAATCGCCACCTAGTGGCCAAACTGAAACGCCCTCCAGGAGAAGCAGAACAATTGTTGGAGCTTCTCCGTTTGAGAATCTATGTAATTTTGCACTCATACCAAATGAGATTTGCGTTAAAAATTTGCATGGCCCGCCCCTCTTTAGCCGCGCGGCAAATTTGCTGCTTTAAGTCAAATCAAGTCAGCTTTATTGTCAAATATGCTGAAAACACAAAACACGCAGAACAGATTAAATTTATTTCCTCTCATCTCTCAGTGCAAAACAGCAATTATATTTACAATAATAATATTAATAATAATAAAAATATTAAAAACAGTGGTAGTGTCTAATGTACAAACTTGACGCTGAATGTGGGAGGAGCTACCAGCTACTGGATTTAGGATGAACGGTGTCTCTAGATATCTCACTAACAATTGAGAAAGAAATCAAGTTTATGTATAATAAAGAGTTCTAAAAAATAATGAAGAGTTCTACAAAAACATTGCCAATCATGCCTCTATGTTTGGGTTATGATTAATTATTAAAACATTTTCTCGGAACTGTGTCTGTATGACAGCCGCTTCCACTGTGTTTCTGTGTCTCTGTGTCTGAGCTTGAAGGCTGACCGTTCCGTATTAACCCGAGGGGTAAAAATTAATATTAAGAGACTTTTTATCCTCTTTCTTTAATGTCTGGATGAGGCCTCCGTACCCCGATCTCTGTCTGCTGACATATCGAACGTGTGAACTCTACCGCGGGAGTAAAAGCCGCCGATCTGTCCAGAATTTATCCCGCCCTCCCCCTCTGCAACCCTGCGCCTCCAATGGGTTAATAAGATTGAAGTTCAGGACAAAAACTCTCTCTTTGGGTTAGTATTCTACCCGCTGATTGAGTCACTGAAAACGTCACATGCCCAAAACTGAGTTCCTGATTGGCTGATGCGGCACAGCGACCTATCAAACTTCAGATGTTTACATCTTGGCTGCACCGCGTGATTCGCGCCTCCTCGCTAAAATCACACCGCGGGACTTTAGATCGCCTCATGTCGCGTCTGTTCCATTGAAAGTGGCCGCCTCTGCCGCGCGAATCGATGTGAATGCGCCTTAACGTTATGAAGTATTGACAATCTCAGATCTTCACTGATATATCTTCAAAACATATAGTGGATTACTAATGTATTTCTGAACTAATGTGTCTAAATGTGTAAACTCAGCGGCCTGAAAGACTCGAAAAAATGGAATCGATTCATGTTATGGTGAATCAAACTGAATCAATGTTGGAAATTGTTATCGATATCCAGTCCTAGTGACTAACAAGTTTATTTCTTTTCACTCTTGAATCAACTTAGTTTATTTCGATCTGTCATAAAATTGCTCCCAGTGGTCTTATGTTATCTGTAGACACATTTTTTTTTTAAATGTTGTCGTTTTCTGGGACATAGTTTCTGCAGAGCAGCTAGATTTCATTAGAAATTTGCCTTTTGAGCTGTTAAGGTGGAGTAAGCCTGCCCTCACTTCCCATCATCCATCTGTATTTGTGCCAAGATGCACTGAAAAAAGCAAAACGTTGGATTCATTAACCAAAAGTTCTGTCGTTTTTCTAATTTAAAATGATTAGTTTTCATCAAAATACAATTTGAGTTACTTAACTTAGAATTATAATTTGATGAAAACAAATATTTTAATTGTTAATTCACTTTTTACAGTGTAACAGAAATGATGAGCGTCATCGAAGATTTCCAGTTTTGATCCGGATTCCAGCTCAAAACGAAGACGTTCATGGATCGATTTGTCAGGTAGTGGATGCATCAGAATGGAGAGGAGCAGGGAGACTGTGGCCCACCTATCGTAGCACCTAAACAAGATTTTTCTGTCATCTGATTTACAGCAAATTGAATAAAGATGCTAATTCAAATCGTCTTTGAGATTAACTTTTTGATAGAAGACGATAAACAAAAACAAAGTTTCACAACAAGCAGCTGTAGTGAGGAGAGAAAAGCAAGAAAGAGCGAGATGGTCACATGACCTTCCTCTCAGCCTTAAAGAGCGACTGTGAAGTGAGCTCAGAGACTCGAGGCGTATCGGTTCCACGGCAGGATCTGTTTACTTGTATCCTTGTTTACCCTGTGATCTGATTTAAAGGATCCCTTTCCCTGTAATTCTCACTTTGGCGTTGGCGGCAGACGGGCCGCGGACGCTGTGTTCGGGGCGGGGGGACAGAATGACTGGTGATGACATGATTACCCTCCTTTTGGCTCATTCAGGATGATATGATGAAAGCTTTGCTAATTGAGTCGCAGAACTCAGCGGCCACATCAAAGTTGTAATTACAAGTTATTGTGAAGAAGAGGCCGCCTGTCCCGTGCAGCCGAGGTTCGTAAATATCCACGAATGCGCGCGCCCCGGAGCACAAACCCCCCTCATCATCCGGGCTCATCCAGCCGGAGGACGCTCCTCGCCTCTCGGCTGAAGCGTGCAGCTCATTCCACTTGATCTGCACCGGCTCGTGTTCCAAATATATGCTTGTTTAAAGACAGGGAGCGCGCTTTCCAGAAATATAATTGGATTCAGATCGCTGATAAACCCCAGATCCTGCAGAAACACTGCCAGTGGGAGTCTGTGTTAGCAGCTTCACCCTGCAGAGAGGGCTCGAGGAGAGCATGCTGGGAACAGCGTCCTCAGACAGATTTCAGGCTCTGACGCGTGGACGACCCCGGCCGTCTCTGACCACAGGGCCTGTCGTCTCAGCTGCATTGTCTTTTTGTTGTCTGATGAAGGTTTTCTTCTGTCTCACTTCAATATGCAGGCTTGCAATTATGCTGCTTTTGAAAATGATTAAAAGTAGAGCTGAGAGTAAGGATGTAACAATTATTTGAAGAAAATTATTCAAACTCGTCAACATGTTCGTCAAAGAAGAAAATTGAAAAAAAAAAAAAACAGTTTGTCACAGCCTTTCTTTAAATTTAGAGAAATGCAGAAATGATGATATTTCTCCATGCGGGCTCACTGTGAGTGTGTGCGCACCTGTGAGTGTGTGCGCACCTGTGAGTGTGTGCGCACCTGTGAGTGTACTGGTTCCTATGAGTGTGTGTGCACCTGTGAGTGTGTGCGCACCTGTGAGTGTGTGCGCACCTGTGAGTGCACTGGTTCCTATGAGTGTGTGCGCACCTGTGAGTGTACTGGTTCCTATGAGTGTGTGCGCCTGTAAGTGCCCACGTCTGTTAGTGCGCACGCTTGTGATTGTGAACACACCTGTGACTGTGCGCGCCTGTGAGTGCGCACACCTGTAAGTGCCCATGCCTGTTAGTGTGCACGCCTGTAATTGTGCACGTCTGTTAGTGTGAGTGCGCACGCCTGTTAGTCTGAGCACACCTGTGATTGTGCGCACCTGTGATTGCCCACCCCTGTTAGTGTGCACGCTTGTGAGTGCCCACGCCTGTGATTGTGTGTGTCTGTTAGTGTGAGTGCGCACACCTGTGATTGTGAACACGCCTGTGATTGTGCGCGCCTGTTAGTGTGAGCACACCTGTGATTGTGCGCGCCTGTTAGTGTGAGCACACCTGTGAGTGTGTGCGTGCCTGTGTGCACCTGTGAGTGTCTGTGTGTGTATTGGCTCCTGTGTGTGTGCGCGCGTCTTTGAGCAACCTGTAAGTTTGCTGGCGCTTGTGAGTGTGCGTCGCGGCGGGGCTGCGTGTTCTCCAACTGCGTTTCCCTCCTGGGAAATCCCTGCAGCTCGTTGGGATTTAAAAGTTTCTCTTAAGTCAGATCCTCTATGATTTCTCAATGTTGTTATTGCAACTATTAATGCAAATCCGAGATTTGTTGCTCACTTTGTCTGAAACTTCACATTTTCAACACAACTTTCCAACAACTTTGCCCAATCTACAACGTGCTCTTTTTTTATTAACTCTCTGTTTACTCGTCACGCTGCGCCTGAACGCTCATTTGCACGAGTTTGCGCACTGCGTTTGTGGGTTGCGCTGAGCGGGGGCGGGTGTGGAGCGGTCCGTCCCAGAGAGCACAACATGAACCGAGAATGAATGGATTAGTGATCATGTCAGTATTCTCTATAATTGTTGGTTTGTATTGAAGCCTTTCTGTTAAAAGGAAAACAGACATTTTGATGTAAAGAGCCTTAAAATATCTTTAATTCATTGTGTTGGGAGAAAAAAAATCATAATCGTGACTTTAAAACTGTGAATCGAATTGAATGGTGAAGAAAATCTCACTTCAGTGAATGCTATTATTAAAGCATGTTGCTTTTTAGTTCAAACTGTTGAACCTCTTCCTAATAAAAATAGAATAATACTACGCTGAGTACAGTGGAGTATTGTATAGTGATGCAGTTTGCAGGCTCTCTAGGAAGTGATGTAAGCCACAGATTCAGCACACAGGTGAGAGAAAAAAAACATCAAGAATTTGATAAACGAGTTGTAATTTTAGCAAAGCCATGCATCTGGGGCTCCTCAGAGATCGCCCTTGTCTCGGGGTAATTTATAGATGTGCTATACGAGCCTGCGGTCCGGGGTCTGCCCTAGCTTCTCCGCTGAATCTCTGTCATCAGCAGGGGTGCGTTACAGTTCCCGTTCCCATCATGAACAACTCTATGTTGTGTTAAAGTTCAGTCATTAAGTCTTCCAGCTCAGCCGGTCGGTGAGCGTCTAATCATGGCGGTAAATCTCCTCGCGCCGTCTCCGTTTCTAACCCTCCCGCTGGCTTTTCTGAAAGGAAACTGTGACCAGATCATAATTTTTCCGCCTGCCTAATGTTTAAAAGATGACGTGCCCTTTCAGGAATATACGTTTGGACGTATTCCTGCCCTCTTGACAATATTATAACACAAAGTTATGCATTTGGGCCACGTGAACATGCGGCATTATGTTTGTGTCCTTTTCAACTGCCTGGTTTGTGCATAATCTATCGCCTGTCAGACCTTTGGGTGAACCAACTTGGCTGTGTGAAAGGTTACAGACCTTCAGAGCGAATGGCAGGTGGTTAATATAGACTCGTGTTTTTCACCTCAAAGGCAAGTACAGGACACTTAACCATATTACGTTAAAGGCCACTTATCGCCTTGGCAACATGGTGGAACATGGTGAACTGACAGGTGGTGGGAACACTGAGAGCCGCCTAAACTTGTCACAATGAAGAAGAAGAAGAAGTGTGTGGCTGTGCCGCCGGTGTGACAATCGCAGATCTGGGGGCGGATCTGGCTGTTGGCCTGGCCGTGCTGGCGCCACGCGGGCACAGATTGAGCTGAGAGAGGAGGCGGCGTTCTGTGACGCTCTCGCAGGCTAGGTCCCCGTCTCCTCCATCTGTGACTGCAGCCGAGCTGTCTGCTGAGCTGGCTGAGGTGTGCGCACGCACGCGAGATGTCAAAGCCTTCCCTGAAGAAGGGATCATGTTTCATCAAAACACTGCGACATGACTGTCAGAGGGGAGTCACACGGCGAGCCGATCCGTGGACCCGAAGATCGGGTATTGGAAGTCTGTGACGCCATCTGGTTTGAAGGTATCCGTATAATAATGATGGGATTTAAGTGCGATTTCCCGCCGTTTGCTTAAACAGCAGGTCATCACGGTGAAGTGAGTAATGATTAAGGTTAAGCACCGACTGAAGTTTGTTCGGTTCCCATCATATAGCGGTTCTTTGGTTTCGGTTCCTAATCTGTACCAATTTCTATACTTCAATAATAAGAAATAAAACCTACATTTTACCAAATTAACACATTTTCATTCCCAAGTCATCTAATATTGACACATAGTTAAAAAATACATATATAGCATGACCTGTGATAATGCTAGTGTAAATGCTGTAAGCTGAATTTGGCCACTGAAGATGCTAGTGAAGATAGCTGAAGATACTGAAATTGATAGTGGAAATCGCTAAAACTTAGACCTGAAAACGCAGAAGTTGATAGCCAGCTAAAATATTAGTAAAATGCCAAAGTAGCCTAAAATATTGAAAAAAAGCCCCAAGTTAGCCAAAATAGCTAGCATGTAGCTGAAATATTAGCTAAACTCCAAAGTAGCCAAAAAACTGAAAAAAAGCTTAAGTTAGCTAAAACGGCTAGCATGCAGCTGAAATATTAGTCTAACTCCGAAATAGCCTAAAATAAAAAAAGGCCCAAGTTAGCCAGAACAGCTAGCATGCAGCTGAAATGTTAGTTAAATTCCCAAATCACCTAAAAAATAATAATAAAAAATACTTAAGTTACCCAAAATAGCTAGCATGTAGCTGTAGTATTAGCTAAACTCCAAAAAAGCCTAAAAGCTGAAAAAAGTCAAAGTTAGCCAAAAACAGCTAGCATGTAGCTGAAATATTAGTCTAACTCCGAAATCACCTAAAAACTAAAAAAAAAAAACTTAAGTTAGCCAAAATGGCTAGCACGCAGCTGAAATGTTAGCTAAATTCCCAAATTACCTAAAAACTAAAAATAAGAAACAACTTAAGTTACCCAAAACAGCTAGCATGCAGCTGAAATATTAGCTAAACTCCCAAATCACCTAAAAAAAGACTTAAGTTAGCCAAACAAAGTGGCTAGAATGTAGATGAAATATTAGATAAACTCCAAATTAGCCTATAAAAAACCTCAATAAATGCCAAAATAGTCCAAAAAGCTAGCATAAAGGTCTGAAGCCGTGGTTTTCGGTTGTTGCCATCTGGTTTGAAGGTATGCGTATAATATTGATGTGATTCAAATATTTAGCCTTGAAGGATTTCCCGCCGTTCGCTCAAACAGCAGGTCGTCACAGCAAAGTGAATAATGACCTTGTATTTATTATAATTATTGTTATTAAACCTTTATTTAACAGGTCAGCTATTAAGAACAAGTTCTTATTTACAATAACAACCTGGACAAGATGACAGTATAGTCACCAAAGAAACACGTGTAAGCACGTGCAGCATCACTTATAATACGACCCATCATTACACAGAACAGGTGAAACCTATAGTCGACTCGTAGAATATTAGCTGTGTTACTCTCAAGTGTCCTTAACCTGTGGGTTAATCACTACTGTATTATATCCTCCAATTAGAGCTCAGGAACTGCTAGCCTCAAGGAAGGCTTCTGATTAATGCATGAGCGGGACTCCACTTTCGTTACTCCGGCAGCCGAGGCTGCTGCTAAATATGAATCACTGGTGAGAGAGCATCCCCAGGCAAAACATCATAATCACCGGGGCGCGTAAAAAGAACAACGCCTCTGGAATGTCAAACACTTAAAGGCTCACAAAACAGCTAGACATGTGAAACATAGAAATTCAAGAAACAATAACAACTTATTCACTGTGTGCTCACAGAAAACACCAGTTTGTCTAGAATATAGGAAGAAAAAAAATGTTTTCTTTAAAAGTGACCTTAGATGGAATATTTAAGCCTTCTGCCGATGCAGATTTCGGAGAGATGTGCTGCAAACAAAAGTCCATTCTGGGATGCATTCATGACTCATGCAAAGGTTTTAAACTAAGCAACACATACGATTGAACTTTAAGAACACTGGTGATGAATGCTATGAGTAAAACCATGCAGGAAGAATGCATTATTCACAGATAAGAGAGAGTAACAGGCTCAGAAATCATAAATAATTAACAGTTATCCGATTACTCAGTGGCTTGGCAGAATCGGCTGTTTGTTCAGTTAAACTACGAGTCATTTCCACAGCACACACTCGTTTACTTGTGACTTAGGGTGCATCTTTTAACTCAGTGATGGGCTTGGAAACACTGGGAAGATATTTATCATCTTTGTTCTAGTTACAATGGTTTAAAAGGGCCAAAAATATGACACTATTAGTCATTATTTAACATTTTAGCTGTTAGGGGCCAACCTGCCATGACCTCCTCCGACCACACGAGGGAGCCCTCACCAGAGTACTGACTGCTTCTAGTCATTTCCGCTCCTGACTTCACCAGCTCCTTCATCGTCATCAGCGCGCTGTTCCTATTCCAGCTCGCCACTCAGCTCCGTGTGAAGTCTTGAGTCGTTTTCCCTAACATTCATTCTGAGCATTATTCTCTGTTTATCGCCTCTCCGGGTTTTGACCTCTGCCTGTTCCTCGCACTCTCCTGCCTCGCTTCTATGCTGGACCAACACATTCTCATGTTGATATTTGGTTAAGGTCCCCTCCATGTCACTTTGTGACGTTTTGGGTGTCCCCCAACTCGTCGTTTTTGACATGCTGACTGTTTATAGAATCAAGGGTCTGCAACCCTCGGGACGGATGGACACTGGCTCTTGGGATGCGTCCAGTAGTGGTACCCTGACCCAGTGCCGGGTACATAACCTTAAAATCAAGGGTCTGAAACTCTGGGGACGCAGTAGCTGATTCGGTATTGGATACACACCGATCTTCAGGATGCGTCCAGTACCGGTACCTACTGGGACCCCTAACCTTAAAATCAAGGGTTTCCAACCCTCCGGCTGCAGTACCAGATGGACACAGGTACTTGGGATGTGTCCAGTACCAGTATCTTAACCCAGTACCGGGTACCTAACCTTGAAATCAAAGGTCAGAAACCCTCCGGACGCAGTAACGGATTTGGTACCGGATACACACCAATCCTCGGGATGCGTCCAGGACCGGTATCCTAACCCAGTACTGCAACCCTAAAATCGAGGGTCCGCAACCCTCAGGACACAGTACCCAATGCGTTACCAAATTCACAATGGTCCTCGGATGAATCCATTACCGGTACTGACCCAGTACCGGATACCGATCCTTAAAGTCCAGGGTCCAAAACCCTTGGGACGCAGTACTGGATGTGGTACCGGATGTAGACCAATCCTCAGGATGCGTCCAGGATCCGAATGTCTGTTGTCCTATCCCAGTACTGGAACCCTAACCTTAAAATCAATGGTCCGAAACCCTCAGGACGCAGTAACAGATGTGGTACCGGATGCAGTACCAGATGCACACCAGGTCCTTGAGATGCATCCAGTATCAGTATCCTAACCCAGTACTTGAGCCCTAAACTTACAATCAAGGGTCCGCAACCCTCAGGACGCAGTACCTGATGGGTTACTAGAAACACACTGGTCCTCAGGACGTGTCCAGTACCAGTATCCTAACCCAGCACTGGAGCCCTAACCTTAAAATCAAGGATCTGAATCCCTCGGGACACAGTACTGGATGCACAGTAGTCATAGGGACACGACCAGTACCAGTACCGATACCCAGTACTGGATTGCATCCTGTTCTCACTGTCTGGTACCAGGTCGGGTTCGGTGTCGGGTTAGGGTTTGGCTACTGGTGCACTACGCATTGAGGTAGTGGATCAGTTCTGGTACGTTGCCTGGAGGTTGGGGAGCCATGATTTAATGGGAACAGCCAGCACAGCCAAACGACGAGTTGGGCCAAAAAGTCCAGCGGAGGAGTCCTTAACCACACGTCAATATGGGACGACTTGGGTAAAAGTATGTAAAGCATAAACCTCCAACTGCACAAAAATGTGCACTCCTGTGAGACAGAGACAAACATCTTCTTGTGCTTATAACTTTCCTATTTTAAGACCACGATCTAATAATCAGCTATTGCACCAAAAAGGAAGTATTGTCATGTAAAATGCTGCACATTAATCCTGGCGTTATTTTTGCTCTACATGTGCATGCATGCCCGGTCTGTGTGTATGCATGTGTCGGAGTGTTTCTGAGCACTGCACTGGGCCAAATATGTGTGATACTGAGTGGAGCTAAGGACTACTGCTTTGGGAATACAGTGTTATTGCTGTTAAAGCACACTGAAACAGTTTTCTGGGAAGAGCAGATGGGCTTTTCGTGTAGAAAAAAATCAGGACATTTCTACAAAGTACGGCCTGAAAATTCTGGATAAAGCCACTCTCTGCATCTTATTTTACACTTGTGGTGTTGTTTACTTCTTTAGCTTCATGCATTTAAGTTATCTGTCTTCTAGTTTAATAAGAAACATATTCATATTAGCAATAAATGTACTTAAGATAATTAAGAAATTTAAAAACAAATCACTTCAATATCACTTTCATTTAGACTACATTTGCTAAGCGATGAAATCTTAAGAAAAAAAATGAAAAAAGAACTTGTTTTAGGGTAATTCTTGTCACAAACGAGCAGAGAGCTGGTTCCTCCTGCAGCAGGTTTAGTGATATCACTGATGGTGGTGAAGGTTCTAAACGCAGGAGACCAGGTTTGGTGACCGGAACCGTTAATAAATTAAGCAAAACATGAAAAAAAATGTTGACAGAGCAGATGACCTGACAATACTGAACTGAAAACCAGACATTAAATATACTGAGGTTGATTAAATGAAAACAGAACATGACAAAACCTAAGCTCAGAATCCTGACAGTACCCCTCCTCAAAAGGGTAGATTCCAGATGCCCAAACACCTGTGAGACCATTAAAAAAATATAAATAAGTCCATAAGAATGAGCATAAAAAATAAAACAAGATTAGGTGAAGGTGGCCACACCTTTTGAAAAAAAAAAACAGATTAGTGAAGTGAAAACAATAGAGGACCAACCATTCGCTCTGATATCCCTATAATGTTTGATAACATTACATGTAAATAAAATCTTTAATGGTAAATAGCGTATACTTGTTCTGAGTAAGGTTTGAAATCAAAGATAACACCGGAATGACTGATAATCCTACTTGTAATGACACAAAACTGACAAGATTATGTCATAAATGAGTTATTAAAATGAACCTGGAACAAGAAGCTGCTTTAACCTTTTCAAAAATCCCCCAAAAAAGAAAATCTTTGTCAAAACTTTTTTTTACATTTCGTTTTTCTTTAGGTTAGTACTACACACAATACTATTTCTTTAAAAAAAAAGATATGTGTTCAAAATGTGTTCAACCACACAGAATGATGAGTGAATTAATTCAGTCGACAAAGGGAGAACCCCATGGAAATGCCACCTGGGCGGTGTATTTTAGACACTTTAATGATTATATGATGGTAACAAACCGGGGAAATGGACACTTGAAGGAGATATTATTTTATGCAGAAAATGAATATTTAGATCCTCTGGAAAAGTTTATTAATGATTCATAAAAAATCCTTTTTCATTTTCTTTTGTTTGTATGAGCAAATAATAAAAAAAACATTACTGAAAAAGAAAAAAAAAATTGAAAATTGAAAGCCTGCATGGATAATTAAAAAAACTAATTAATTTCCAGAAATTATTTATTTTGATTCACGAGAGCCTGGATCGATTCGATTCTAATTTTATCAGCTTTTTTGATCCTTTCAATTAAAATTTGAATTTACTCTTTTATACACATTTGTTTAGAAATACAATAATAATCTACTATATGTTTTGAATATTTATGTAAAATGTTTTAGTGAAATAATGAGATTGTTAACATCATCCAGAGTTACATGGATTCTCTAAAGGAGAAATTCTAACTTAAATCTTCAGATCATTAACAATGTAAACATTGTTCTGCTTCTCCTGGAGGACGTTTCAGTTTGGCCACTAGGTGGCGATCGCGCAGTAAAAGTACACCTCATTCGAGAAGAAGAAGAAAGTATGAGCAAAAACTACGCCTCAGATCTCGAATAGTAACTTTAAAAAATTTTCCCTTAAAAGAGTTTTAAAAATTTGAGCATATGAGTAAATAAAAACGTTTATTTAGTCAGCCGTATAAGTTTAGGTCGACCGAACGTTAGCATTAGCCATCCTATAGGAAATTCCATTTAATGTTACCATCAAGCTATCAGACTGTAGCTCGATCTATATTTTTATGAATCAATTATTGATCTGTTGAAGTCAAATCAATTCAAATGGATTAATTGATTTTTATCAACCCATCTCTAAATTATTCTATCTCTAATTTACTGCATATCCAAAACTATATTGCATTAATGTGACATTGATTTTTAAACATGGAGAGAGTTAGTGGGTCAGTGGGCAAATAAATTAATTTTATTTAAAAATTTATTTAATATTTACAATAAATAAAATGTTTTTTATAGGTAAAAAAACACAAATTCATATTTAAGCTCATAAATTCATATTTTTTAAAGATATGAAAAACGAGGATAAATATTCTAGGCAGTGTTGCTATAGTGTCAGTGCTCTTAGTAACACATATATGATGAGGCATTAATGCAGTATAAAGATCCTGGAACGACATGAAACATGCATGAAACGTGTGCGTACAGTTTTCAAAAAGATAACACAAAACGACATTCGACAAGCATGAAAAAGTCATGACTGCGGAGAAAAAGCCTGTCGGGGTGACATGTCCTCAAGAGAAGAAACACTATAAGAAGAAGAGTAACGACACTCCTTTATTTAAGAAAGAAATGCATAAAAGATGGTTTTTAACTTTTTCCGTAAAATAATTCAAACATGAATTATTTTAAATGATAAATGTTTTGCTGTTGAGGTCTAAAATTTTTTAATGTTGATAACTGTATTTTTTTTCTGTAATGTTAGAAAATCCTCCAACATGGTGTCTCCCTTACTGAATAAATACAGATCTATCTGGCTGGAGCGACAGAACAAACCATCTGTGATTTAGCAGTAGGGCTGCCACAAACGATTATTTTAATAGTCGACTAATCATCGATTATTTTTTCCGATTAGTCGACTAATCTGTTCATGGCCAAAGTGGATGTAAAGATGCTGAAGTTGATAACCAGCTAAAATATTAGTTAAATGCCAAATTAGCCAAAAAATAAAAAGAGCCAAAGTTAGCCTAAATAGCTAGCATGCTGCTGAAATATTAGCTAAATTCCACATTAGCCTTAAAAAAACGGAAAAATCCTATATTAGCCAAAACAGCTAGCATATAGCTGAAATATAAGCTAAACTCAAAAATTGCCTAAAAAAGCTTAAGTTAACCAAAATAGCTAGCATGCTGCTGAAATATTAGCTAAACTCCAAATTAGCCTTAAAAAAATGGAAAAATCCTATATTAGCCAAAACAGCTAGCATATAGCTGAAATATAAGCTAAACTCAAAAATTGCCTAAAAAAAATTTAAAAAAGCTTAAGTTAACCAAAATAGCTAGCATGCTGCGAAATATTAGCTAAACTCCAAATTAGCCTTAAAAAAACGGAAAAATCCTATATTAGCCAAAAAACAGTTAGAATATAGCTGAAATATAAGTTAAACTCAAAAGTTGCCTAAAAAAAATAAAAAAGCTAAAGTTAGCCGAAATAGCTAGCATGCTGCTGAAATATTAGCTAAATTCCAAAATAGCCTTAAAAACCTTAAAAATGCCAAAATATTCCAAAAAGCTAGCAGAAATGCTATTATATAACTTCTAAACTTTACTACAATCTGACTTCATACAATATAAAGTAACGACTAATCGACTATTAAATTAGTCATCGATTAGTCGACTAATCGTGGCAGCCCTATTTAGCAGGGAGCATCAATTACCAAAAAAAAACAGTTTGAGATAAAACATTAGCGCGCTTGCATGCCAAAAGGCAAAATAAGCCTAAATTAACTTGTTTTTTTAAAACAGAAGCTGTCATGTCTCAGTGTTGAATTTATTTTTCAAAACATCAACCAAGAAATGAAAACACAGGAAAATACAAAGTTATCAAACTGAATCACCTTGACAGGTAAAAGTAAATGTTCACTCTGATATTTTCTGTTGCTCGGAACGGCAGAAATGTTGGTTTGGTGTAAAATAATGACAATACGGTTTTTATTGAAACAGATACCAGCAGATTGTCCAAGCACAAAGAGAGCTTCTGCTTCGTGTTTGTGTGTCAGTTTTAAATATACAGGTTAGCCCTAAAATGTCTGTTTCTGACGTGCAGTTACACGGTTACATAACAAGCCTCTGGTTTCGCACGGCGAGTTCTCGCCACGATAACATGTTGGCGTACGTTTCAGCTTCCGACCGCGACGTTTTAGTCCTTTTCGTGTTCCGAAAATAAACCCTATCAGTTACACTTCCTGACAGGTTAATGCGCCCGCGCGTGCTCCTATTATGTCAAAAGCAACTCTGCGCTCAGAAAAGGTTAGAAACCCTTTCTTTAAAAACTTCAGAGTCTTACTGACCT
The DNA here is from genome assembly GCA_003999625.1 of Oryzias javanicus. Taxonomy (NCBI): domain Eukaryota; kingdom Metazoa; phylum Chordata; class Actinopteri; order Beloniformes; family Adrianichthyidae; genus Oryzias; species Oryzias javanicus. Next base: position 35,587,650 of record CM012441.1, read on the forward strand.
GGATTCAAGTCCTATGAGAACACACTCCATCTTCTCTGCAGCACTTCTGACTAGAGCGTTGACCTAAACAGCATATAACCAGTCAATATTAGCTTAATAAAACCTCCGATTGATTTCTAATAATCAGTCATTTTTAACCATAACTGAAAAAGACATAAAAAATGAGAGATTCTTTCCTAATGTGCTTTTAAAAAATATATTTTGTGCTCCACTGGCCTAAATATAAATTATTTTGTGCATTTTCTGCAGCAAAAATCATCCAGTTAAAGGTGAGGCTGTAAGGCAGTGTTTGGAGGGAAAGTTGCCCTTTCATGTGCAACTGAATTAATTTCAACATTCATTCATTTAATATGAATCCCTCTGTGATCCTAGAGAGCAAATGTCTCCCAGATCAAACCTGTTGAGACACATAAATGAGGCACATCCAGTCAGGCCCCATTATATTTAGAAATGATTTATTTTTCTCTGCAATTATCAGTCGACCTTTTCAAAGTGGGTCAGCAGCAGGGAGTTTAAGGCCTTCCCTTCAAAAAAACATTCTGTTTGAGACAAAGGAACAAAAAAATAGTTTATTTTTCTCTCCAGAAAGCTATATTAATGTTTTATTCCATGTAAAGTTCTATCGTCTGAACTTCTGATTTCATTTTGCACCGCTTAAAATATTCAAAAAAGCAGACCGATGCATGAAAATAATGTGAACCAAAAAATATCACAGCTAAAAAAACATGCAGTAGCTGCAATAATGCTAAGTTTAAGTTTATTTATTTATTTATATAGCGCCTTCAAATGACCATTGGCCAAACAAGGCGATGTACATTAAAAATCCGAAAAACAACAGTTAAAAGGTTAAAAAAAAAGTATAAATAAATTACATAAAAGCATAAAAACACCAGATAAAATCAAAGATAAAACAGTAAAACACACCAGCAGAACAGAGTCTCACTCAGTGTCAAAAGCCTGACGGTAAAAATGGGTTTTAAGAAGCATTTTAAGTGTTTGCTAGTGTGAATGCTTTCTGCTGAAGCAATTAACTTTATTTGCTGAATGTTTTGATACCAAACTTGCATAATTTGCAGAAAGAGCACAAGAAATGTAAAAATGTATTTAAAAATCAAAAATTGCGTAAAACACAGAAAGTAATAGCTAAACGTTTTGATGCCAATATTGCATAAGTTTTAAAAGAATTGGAAGAATTTTGTGAAAACGACAACAAAAATTTTAAAATGGGTACAAAACCAAAAGTGCAAGTGTGAATATCAAGACCGAGCTGAACGTTTTGATACCAAACGTGCATAATTTGCTGAAAGTGCACAAAAGGATTTGACGAATTATGTGAAAAAAATGTTCAAAATTGCAGTATAATTAAAAAAAATGTTTAAGTAGAAGTAAATGAATGGAATGTCTCTAACTTGAATGTTTTGATGGCAAAAAAATTCGTATTAATTGTAATGGACTGAAAAATCGCATAAACTGCGTTAAATCTGAAAAACCATAAAATGTGTGAATATCAAGATGAATGTCAAGAATGAGATGAACGTTTTGATACCAAGACTGCAGAAATTTCTGAAAGTGAACAAGCTTTAAAAAATTTCTTGAAAAATCTTAAAAATTTATAAAATTGTGTCAAATTTATAAACACCAAAAGTAATAGCATAAATGTTCTAAATGTGCTAAAGATTTTGACAACAATATTACATAGGTTTCAAAATGCACAAAGATTTGGAAATATTTTGTGAAAAAGATTGCAAAAATGTTAAAGGTAGGAATACAAAAAATAAAATTCTGAACATTTTGATACCAAATTTGCATAATTTTCAGAAAATGCACAAATATTTAAAGAATTAAGTGAAAAACTTGCAAAAATTCCGTTGTGTGAATCCTCAAAAAATGTGTGAGTAAAAGTACAATCATGAATTTCCTGAAGTTTTGATACCAAACTTGCATAATTTGTGCAAGTTTGGTAATTAAGTGCACAAAGAATTGAAATAATCATTTGTAAAAAAAAATGCTAAAATTGGGTTAAAATATCAAAGAAATGTGTAATTAATAGTCCAAGCATGAATGTCTCTAACATGCGGAATGTTTTCATTGCAGAAATGGCAGAAATTTGAGAAAAAATTCCATTCAATTTTAATGGAGCGGAAACAAACAAATAAATAAATGCATAAAATCTTAAAAACCATAAAATGTATGAATACCAAAAGTAAAAGCAGGAATGTCTCGAACAAGCTGAATGTTCTGCAGGAATTGCTGAAAGTTTTATTTTTACAAGTAAAAGAAGTATGGAAGAATAAATAAGGAATCACTAAAGTATGAATGCTTACAAATATTCAGTTTTTGAAATGATGACTTTCAAAGAAAATTTAAGAATTAGAGTAAATCAAAGAACATAAACACTGCAGCTCCAGTATTAAAAGGTTAAAATCCAGCAACAGTCAGAAAAGTCCTATTATCCTGAAAAAGAAACTATGGTTCCACTTCTTTAACTACAACTACATTCAAAATATATCAATAATTAAAGGGACTAAAGAGACGTTAATTCCCTCAGAAGTGACTCATTAGCATTTAAGATGTAAAGAAACAGAAATCCTGTTTGAGAATCGTCATTCAAGTCAAGTGTATCGTACGTGGCATGTGTCCGAGCGATGCTCCGCTCTTCCACAGACGTCCACAAAAATGCCTCCAGGAGAGTTTCCGCAGCCTCCTCGCTCTGGCTCCGGTGTCACAACACAGACAGAACACATTCTAGAAAACATTCTACGTCCTCTTGATACGCTGCCTCCTTTTCTTCCCCCATGTTCTGCCGTTGACCACTTTCTGCTCAAGTCTGACGACTGCTCCTTCAGGAAACTGGGAAAGTTTGACTGAAATCATGAAAAAAGTTAATCAATAAGCACTTGATTTAGTTTCTTGATAAATATGTAACTGATCAGAACCGGATTATGAAAACTATGCAAAGAATGAAATGAAAGAACTCAGTAGGGATGGGATTGTAAGTCATATAAAGTCATTATATATAACTTAATTCTATATTAGTTAATAATCACTGCATTTACTATATATATCACCTGTGATAATGCCTGTGAATGCTGTAAGCTGAACATGGTTGCTCAACATGACAGAGCTGAAGCTAGAAGGTTGCTAAAGTATTAGCTAATTGCTAAATTACAAAAAAAATTGGAAAAATGTCAAATTTGGAAAAAACAGATAGCATAAAGCTAAAATATCAGCTAAACTCAAAATTTGCCAAGAGAACTTAATAACGTCAAATTATGACAAAATAGCTAGCATAATGCTAAAATGTTAGCTGAACTCAAAATTTGTCTAAAAATATTTAAAACGTTAAATTTTTAACAGAACAGCTAGCATAATGCTAAAGTATTAGCTAAATTCCAAATTTGTCTAAAGAACCAAAAAGTCAAATTTTGACAAAATAGCTAGCAAAATGCTAAAATATTAGCTTGATTCAAAATTTGTTAAAGCATTAAATTTTGAAATAACAGCTAGCATAATGCTAATATATTTGCTAAACTGAAAATTTGTTTAAATAATTTTTAAAAGTCAAACTTTGACAAAACAGCTAGCATAATGCTAAAGTATTAGCTAAATTCCAAATTTGTCTAAAGAACCAAAAAGTCAAATTTTGACAAAACAGCTAGCAAAATGCTAAAATATTAGCTGAATTCAAAATTTGTTAAAAACGTCAAACTTTGACAAAACAGCTAGCATAATGCTAAAGTATTAGCTGAATTCCAAATCATTCTAAAGAACTAAAAAAAGTCAAATTTTAAGAGAACAGCTAGCATTGTTGCGTCCCTGGGGTACAACACGGCTCAAGTCTAGGGGGGAAGGGAACGAAGGGGATGGCATAAAGCTAAAATATCAGCTAAACTCAAAATTTGGCAAGTGAACTTAAAAATGTCAAATTATGACAAAATAGCTAGCATAATGCTAAAATGTCAGCTGAACTCCAAATTTGTCTAAAAATCTTTAAAACGTTAAATTTTTAACAGAACAGCTAGCATAATGCTAAAGTATTAGCTAAATTTCAAATTTGTCTAAAGAACCAAAAAGTCCAATCCTGACAAAATAGCTAGCAAATTGCTAACATGTTAGCTTGATTCAAAATTTGTTAAAAACATTAAATTTTGAAATAACAGCTAACATAATGCTAATATATTTGCTAAACTGAAAATTTGTTTAAAGAATTTTTAAAAGTCTAATTTTGACAAAACAGCTAGCATAATGCTAAAGTATTAGCTAAATTCCAAATTTGTCTAAAGAACCAAAAAGTCAAATTTAGAGTTAAATAGAGTTTTTGATCATGTGAACGTTTTATAATCTTGTCAGTTGGAAATATTTTGTAGAACAATGCATTTGAAACACTGTTTCATCTGGAGATTTCCTCTTTTGAATTGTTGAATCCATCTGGAAAAATAGATACACAAGTAAAATGTAAAGTAAAGAGTAAATACGTTCTGAACAGACTTTGTTTTCCCCTGTTTTGTAATACATGTCGACTATATCTGGGTTATAATGACACAATAGTAATGAAAAATTATAACACATGAAGATGGAAAAATTCAATAATTAAGTATGCTGTAAAATGCTGAAAGATGTAATCCTAACAAACTATCATGAATTTATTTTTGCACAAACAACATTGATTTGGATAAAAGCTAAGCTACATATAAATATCACTCTTTATGTTTCTGCAAAAAACGGAAATTAATTGGTAATTTTACTTTTTATATTTTAAGATTCATGTGATAAATTATCAAGTTGTTTGTCCTTTACCAGTGCTTAGATCATTTTTTAACTCTTACTCGTACTACTCACGTGTGCCATGTGTCTCGTAAAGTCTTCAGAAAATATCAAAACAAACTCCACCCTGTAGGAGGCGCTGTGTTAAAAACACCTGGGGCCTGAGAATGCGGTCCTCTGAGCACTGTATACCCTTCTCCCATTAGTTGTCACACACCTAGTTGTGTGAAATTTGTTCTCTGCATTTGACCCATCCCCTGGGGGAGCGGTGAGCTGCAGACACAGCTGCGCTCAGGAACCATCTGGTGGTTTAACCCCACAATCCAACCCCTTAATGCTGAGTGCCAAGCAGGGAGGCCCTGGGTCCCATTTTTACAGTCTTTGGTATGACTAGGCCTGGACTTGAACCCATGACCTTCCAATCTCAGGGCGGACACTCTACCACAAGGCCACTATATACAATTCCTGAAACGTATCTTTCTTGTCTGTTTCTGTTCTTTCAGGTTGCAAACCTGCTGAGACTCTTCCAGATCCCTCAGATCAGCTACGCTTCCACCAGTGCAAAGCTAAGCGACAAGACCCGCTATGACTACTTTGCTCGGACTGTGCCTCCTGATTTCTACCAAGCCAAGGCCATGGCAGAGATTCTGCGGTACTTTAACTGGACCTACGTGTCGACGGTGGCGTCTGAGGGGGATTACGGCGAGACCGGCATCGACGCCTTCCAGCAGGAGGCTCGGGCTCGACAGATCTGCATCGCCACCTCTGCCAAGGTGAGCCGCTCCATGAGCCGCTGGAGCTACGAGAACGTGATCCGCTCGCTGCAGCAGAAGTCCAACGCCAAGGTGGTCATCCTCTTCACTCGCAGCGAGGACGCCCGTGAGCTGCTGGTGGCGGCCAACCGCATGAACGTCACGTTCACCTGGGTGGCCAGTGACGGCTGGGGAGCCCAGGAGAGCGTGGTGAGGGGAAGCGAGGCGGTGGCTGACGGGGCGTTCACCATTGAGCTGGCTTCCTACGAAATCCCCCAGTTTAATGACTACTTCACCGGTCTGCACCCCTACAACAACAGCAGAAACCCCTGGTTCCGAGAGTTCTGGGAAAACCAGTTCCAGTGCAGTCTCCACGACTTGGGCTGTGGAAAATTCTCGCTCCGGGACGTCCCGTTCCAACCAGAGTCTAAGATCATGTTTGTTGTGAATGCTGTGTATGCAATGGCTGCCGCCCTCCACAACATGAGACAGGCGCTGTGCCCGAACTCCACCAAAGTGTGTGACGCTCTCAAGCCGGGGAATGGCCGAAAGTTTTACCGGGACTACATTCTCAAAGTCAAGTTTGAAGGTGAGTCGAATCAGGATGAATTTTTAACATCGTTTTGCATGTTTATCAACCCACAAGATCCATCAGATTAAAGGGGCCATACCATGATTATCTTTATTCTCTCAGATTAAACTATATCATATATTACATTTGGAACACTACAATTAATTTTGAGTTATTTTTGCTTCCTCTTCTTAAACCACTCAATCTCTTAAGCTCCGCCTTTCATGACATCATCTTAGAGCCGCCCTCGTCAGCGTGTCACCCACGAAAGAATGAGAATGAGAGCATAATGAGAACAATGTTTTGTTGAGCACTGGCTTGTGAACGTTTCTTTTCTCTTTAAAGCATCATTAATCTCCATATTAGAAATTCTTTTTGCTATGAATTATTTACCTGGAGGCACGCACACCTTTCTGTCTATAGTTCAATAATACAGGTATCCTAATTTGTCCACCAGGACATAGTCTGCTCCCTTTCTTCACCAGGAAATAGTCTACTTCCTTTCTCCACCAGGAAATAGTCTGTTACTTTTCTCCACCAGGAAATAGTCTGTTACTTTTCTCCGTCACGAAATAGTCTACTCTCTTTCTCCACTAGGGAGTAGTCTACCCCTTTTCTTCCCCAGGAAATAGTCTGCTCCCTTTTTCCACCAGGTAATGGTCTGCTCCCTTTTTCCACCAGGAAATAGTCTTCTCCCTTTCTCCACCAGGAAGTATTGTCCTCCTTTTCTCCACCAGAAAAAAGTTTGTTACTTTTCTCCATCAGGAAATAGTCTACTCTCTTTATCCACTGGGGAATAGTCTACCCCCTTCTTCACCAGGAAATAATCTACTTCCTGTCTCCATCAGGAAATAGTCTGTTTCTTTTCTCCATCAGGAAATAGTCTACACTCCACTAGGGAGTAGTCTACCCTTTTCTTCACCAGGAAATAGTCTTCTCCCTTTTTCCACCAGGTAATGGCCTGCTTCCATTTTTCCACCAGGAAATAGTCTTCTCCCTTTCAACACTAGGAAATAGTCTTCTCCCTTTCAACACTAGGAAATAGTCTTCTCCCTTTCTCCACCAGGAAGTATTGTGCTCTTTTCTTCATCAGGTAATAGTCTACTCTCTTCCTCCACCAGGACGTATTGTGCCCCTTTTCTCCACCAGGAAATAGTCTGTTACTTTTCTCCATCTCGAAATAGTCTACTCTCTTTCTCCACTAGGGAATAGTCTACCCCTTTTCTTCACCAGGAAATAGTCTGCTCCCTTTTTCGACCAGGAAATAGTCCTCTCCCTTTCTCCACCAGGAAATAGTCTTCTCCCTTTCAACACTAGGAAACAGTCTTCTCTCTTTCTCCACCAGGAAGTATTGTGCTCTTTTCTTCACCAGGAAATAGCCTTCCCCCTTTCTCCACTAGGAAAAAGTATTCCCCCTTTCTCGAAACAGTCTGCTCCCTTTTTCCACTAGGAAATAGTCTGTTTCTTTTCTCTTGCTGTCCTCCTAATATCCCGCCGGCTTGCGCCATTCTGGGACACGTCCCAACATGTCGTGTAGATTCCTCACCAGAACGTTCTTTGCCGTATTTCACTTCATGAAGTTTGAACGCTGAATCGAACGAGCGTTTCTTCGCCATCACTAAACTGACTCTAAACAAAGACCGCCGCCGTCTGCATGAGTCGGGGGTGGGGGGCTCGAAAGTGTTCTGTTAGCCTGGGGGCGGAGCACACTCTTCCTGGATAGGGCGGTTCTCACCTAGTGATGTCAGCATGTGAGGACCGCTCGTTTTCGTGGGTATGGGAGGGGCTTTCTTTATTTTTCATGTTTACTCACGAATGTGATCAAAATACGACTTTGGGGTTGAACAGTAGAATCCAGTTAAAAGATCAAAAAGTGGATTTTTCATGGTATAGCCTCTTTAAATGAAAACTAAGATTATTTAGAATGCTAAAGTACCACATGAGAATGTTTGTCAATGATTCAGCTAAACAAACTTTACCCATCTTCACGCTGTGAGGATGTTTTCTCTGGTTTGTTGCGAGCACTGTAATGCAAATGCTGCCATATATGGAAGTTTTTTTATGTCATAATTCAAAGTATTATGCATTATTCAATTGACAATTCAGTTTGCATATTCATCATGCAATTTGAAAATGCATTTTTCAATTTGCAATTCATTATTAATTTCAGGCTTGCAAAATGACAATTCATTTTGCAATTTACAATTCAATATTCAAATTTACAATTCAATATTCAAATTTACAATTCAATATCACAATTTTTTAAAACAAAATATTGAATAAAAACTAAATCAATTGCATTGCATATTGCCATGGGTTTTTGATGTCATAATTCAAATGACAATGCATTTTACAATTGACAATTCAATATTCAAATTGAAAAATGCATTTTCAAATTGCATGATGAATTTGCAAACTGAATTGTCAATTGAATAATGCATAATACTTTGAATTATGACATAAAAAAACTTCCATAACCATACAAACCGTGTTGTTTTCTGTGTTTGTCTACACAAAGCTGGGATGCATGAAACATGTTACTGCAACCTCATCAGCTCATTCACACATCACAAACACAGCCTTCCCAATTCAAATGCTCTCATTTCTCCACCGGCTTTGGTTTATCCTTTGATTTATGGAAATACTGACATTTCCATTGATGGGAGATAAAAGTGGACCAGTGTGCTCTCATCCAGCTGTGCTTTTATGCTCTTGAAAAATGCAGAAAAAGGAATAGAAAAAAGGCCCAAAAGGATTTTGATCTGTGGACATTTTAACATCAAATGTATCAATGATTTCATGGAGAAACTGTTTTTTTTCACAAAGCTATGAGGAAATTGCAGCTTTAATTCTGTTCATTTAATTCTTCTAAACATCAAAGTTAAAACGTTATTAGCTGTGTGAAAAAAAGGAAAACATCCGTAGAGTTTTTTAGGGGTGAAATAGTCACAAAAGACACGTAGACACAGTTTCTGTTTATTTAAAGTGTATCTTTAAATTTCACACAATTATTTTTTCCGATCAGTCGACTGATCTGGTCATGTTCAAAGTGGATGTAAAGCACACGTCTTAACCATCATTAACTTTAAACTAACTAAAAATAAAGACAATTAAGATGATCGTTTATTAAACTTTCAATGAATCGTGCAGCCTCTGTCCTTCATTAGTTTCTTGTATTAAAAAGAGATTCAATAAAATTAGAAAGAGATAAGGAATCAACTTTCCATCAAGCTAATTTTGACAGGTGACCTTTGACACTACACCATCCATCAAACTCGCTCTGACAGGTTACCCCGCCCCTCAAGATGACGCAAATATGAAATACCATTTTTATATATAAACAGTATATCAGGTCAAAGGTTACCTGTCAAAATGAGTTTGATGGAAAGTTGATTACTTATCTTTCTAATGAGGTCAACATCTGAGACAAGGAACTATTTTTCACAAAACATTAAGTTTTGGTCTCACTGAGTCAATTAGTGAAAAACGTGCATTTACTCATGGAGTCATGGAGTACATATATCGTATGTAGCTGAAATATTAGCCTAACTCGAAAATAGTCAAAAAAACTGAAAAAATCCTCAGTTATCAAAAATAGTTAGCATGTAGCTGAAATATTAGTTAGACTTCAAAATAGTCTAAAAACTAAAAGAAATTCGAAATTAGCCAAAATAGCTAACATATAGTTGAAATATTAGCTAAACTTAAAAACAGTCTAAAAGCTGAAAAAAGATCTAAATTAGCCAAAATAGTTAGCATGTAGCTGAAATATTAGCTAAATTTCAAAATAGTCTAAAAGCTGAAAAACTATCTAAATTTGCCAAAATAACTAGCATGTAGATGAAATATTAGCTAATTCCAAAATAGTCTAAAACAAATAAAAAATTCTAAATCAGCCAAAACAGCTAGCGTGTAGCTGAAATATTAGCTAATTCCAAAATAGTCTAAAACAAATAAAAAATTCTAAATCAGCCAAAACAGCTAGCGTGTAGCTGAAATATTAGCTAAACTCCAAAGTAGTCTAAAATACTGGAATAAAATCCAAATTGGACAAAATAGTTAGCATGTAGCTGAAATATTAGCCAAACTCCAAAATAGTCAAAAAACTGAAAGAAATTTGAAATTAGCCAAAATACTTAGCATGTTGCTGAAATATTAGCTAAACTTCAAAATAGTCTAAAAACTAAAAGAAATTCGAAATTAGCCAAAATAGCTAACATATAGTTGAAATATTAGCTAAACTTAAAAACAGTCTAAAAGCTAAAAAAAGATCTAAATTAGCCAAAATAGTTAGCATGTAGCTGAAATATTAGCTAAATTTCAAAATAGTCTAAAAGCTGAAAAACTATCTAAATTTGCCAAAATAACTAGCATGTAGATGAAATATTAGCTAATTCCAAAATAGTCTAAAACAAATAAAAAATTCTAAAATCAGCCAAAACAGCTAGCGTGTAGCTGAAATATTAGCTAAACTCCAAAGTAGTCTAAATACTGGAATAAAATCCAAATTGGACAAAATAGTTAGCATGTAGCTGAAATATTAGCCAAACTCCAAAATAGTCTAAAAACTGAAAGAAATTCGAAATTAGCCAAAATAATTAGCATGTTGCTGAAATAGTTGCTAAACTCCAAAATAGTCTAAAAAACTGAAAAAAATCGAAATTGGCATAAATGGATAGCATATAGCTGAAATATTAGCTAATCTCCAAAGTAATCTAAAAAACTGAAAAATCGTAAATTATTAAAAATAGTTAGCATGTAGCTGAAATATTAGCTAAATTTCAAAATAGTCTAAAAGCTGAAAAACTATCTAAATTTGCCAAAATAACTAGCATGTAGATGAAATATTAGCTAATTCCAAAATAGTCTAAAACAAATAAAAAATTCTAAATCAGCCAAAACAGCTAGCGTGTAGCTGAAATATTAGCTAAACTCCAAAGTAGTCTAAAATACTGGAATAAAATCCAAATTGGCCAAAATAGTTAGCATGTAGCTGAAATATTAACCAAACTCCAAAATAGTCTAAAAACTGAAAGAAATTTGAAATTAGCCAAAATAACTAGCATGTTGCTGAAATATTAGCTAAACTTCAAAATAGTCTAAAAACTGAAAGAAATGCGAAATTAGTAAAAATAGCTAACATATGGCTGAAATATTAGCTAAATTCAAAATAGTCTAAAAGCTGAAAAAAAGATCTAAATTAGCCAAAATAGCTAGCATGTAGATGAAATATTAGCTAATTCCAAAATAGTCTAAAACAATTAAAAAATTCTAAATCAGCCAAAACAGCTAGCGTGTAGCTGAAATATTAGCTAAACTCAAAAGTAGTCTAAAAAACTGAAAAAAATCGAAATTGGCCAAAATAGCTAACATGTAGCTAAAATATTAGCCAAAGTCCAAAATAGTCTAAAAACTGAAAGAAATTCAAAATTAGCCAAAATAATTGGCATGTTGCTGAAATAGTTGCTAAACTCCAAAATAGTCTAAAAAAAGAAAAGAAAAATCTTAAATTAGCCCAAAATAGCTAGCATGTAGCTGAAATATTAGCTAAACTTAACAATAGCCTAAAAAACTTTAATAAATGCCAAATTAGTCCAAAAATCTAGCAGAATGCCACTATAACTTTTAACTTTACTACACTCCAACTCCATTTAATATATAGTAACAACTAATCAACTACTTAAATACACGATTAGTGACTTGTTAGTAATAAGTAACAGATTTGTTGTAACAAGACGACCTATTATTTGCAGTTAAAGAGCATTTGACCAATGTTTGAAAGCTTTTCTGTTTTAGATACTTCTCCACTGTGTCTATGATAGTGTGAGATGTGCATTCGTGGACATACGTTTGAGACTGTTGTTGCATCTCTGTCTGAGGTCTCCTGTTCTCAGAACAACCGCTCTATTCTCTCGTTTTTCTCTTTTCTCTTCCAGCACCCTTTCGCCCGCCCGACACGGAGAATGTAGTGCGCTTCGATGCCTTCGGAGACAGCCTCGGCCGCTACAACATTTTTCACTACCACAAAGAGAACGGACGCTACGTCTACCGTAATGTGGGCTACTGGGCGCAGGGCCTCACCTTGAACACCAGCCTGATTCCCTGGGCCGACCAGGCTGTGCCCACCTCCCAGTGCAGCGACCCCTGCAGGAAAAACGAGGTGAAAAGCATGCAGCCAGGAGATGTGTGCTGCTGGATCTGCATACCCTGCCATCCCTACCAGTACCTGTCGGACGAGTTCACGTGCGCGGACTGCAGTTTCGGACAGTGGCCTCTGGCCAATCTCACCGGCTGCTACGACCTGCCAGAGGAGTACATTCGCTGGGAAGATGCCTGGGCCATCGGCCCCGTCACCATCTCCTGCCTCGGAATGATGAGTACACTATTCGTGATTGGCCTCTTCCTTAAACACAATGAAACTCCTGTGGTGAAGGCCAGTGGGCGGGAACTCTCTTACATTCTTTTGCTGGGGGTGCTCATGTGTTACAGCATGACATTTATCTACATTGCCAAACCCTCCACGGCAGTGTGTACGCTGCGGCGGCTAGGTTTAGGCACTTCCTTTGCAGTTTGTTACTCAGCTCTGCTCACCAAGACCAACAGGATAGCCCGGATCTTTAGCGGGGTGAAGGACGGAGCCCAGAGGCCCAGATTCATCAGCCCGGCTTCCCAAGTGGCCATATGCGGTGCTCTAATATCCTGTCAGCTGGTGGTGGTGGTGGTCTGGCTGCTGCTGGAGGCCCCGGGCGTGAGGAAAGAAGTGAGCCCCGAGAGGAGAGACGTGGTCACCCTTAAATGCAACAACAGGGATTCCAGCATGCTGCTGTCGCTCACGTACAACTGCATTCTCATTATCCTCTGCACCGTCTACGCATTCAAGACCCGGAAATGTCCGGAAAACTTTAACGAGGCCAAGTTCATCGGGTTTACCATGTACACCACCTGCATCATCTGGCTGGCGTTCCAACCAATTTTCTATGTTACTGCCAGTGACTACAGGGTGAGTTAGACTGCAAAGATGTATTGTTGTGTCCATATAATAGAAGATTTCACTCAAAGATATATGTGTGTGTGAATGTGGACTAAAGTTGCCCTTTATTACTGGAAGATAAACCTACTATAGTTTCTGAATTAAAACTTTCATTTATGTGAATGTTAAATATTTTAATATTTATGCTGTGGGTTTTTTTCAATAACAAAGGGCTTCCATGTCTGTATGTACTGTGTTCATGGACTGACTGTTCAGCTTCAGCAATGTTTGTTCAAGTGACCACTTCCAGTGAGAAGTCTACAAAACACAGTTTTTGGGACTTCCGCGTTCAAACTCTCATTTTCACAAGTCGCTACACAAGTTTCTACGACCGTTTTTGTATGGAGCTAAATCGGGGCCAATATAATTTGAAACCGAAATAAAATATTTTGAAAAAAATATTAATGTTTGGCCGAAAAAATAGGTTTCCAAAACTCAAAATTTCAATTTCAAAACATTTTTTTCAGTTTCAAAGCTTTTTTTCAGTTTCAAACCTTTTTTCAGTTTCAAAACTTTTTTTCAGTTTCAAATCTTTTTTTCAGTTTCAAAAATTTTTTTTCGCCTACAAACCTCCAAGTTTCAGTTTCAAAACTTTTGGCCCCGTTGTGGTGCATTGGGGCGGTTCTCTGAGTTAGTGAAGGCATCGGAACTGAGGATATCATCCTCATCGATTTTGATTGGTCCTCGTGTTAGCCCCGCCCCAACGCGCCACAACGGGGCCAAAAGTTTTGAAACTGAAAAAAAGATTTGAAACTGAAAAAATAGTTTTGAAATTGAAATTTTGAGTTTTGGAAACCTATTTTTTCGGCCAAACATTCATATTTTTTTCAAAATATTTTATTTCGGTTTCAAATAATATTGGCTCAGATTTAGCTCCATATTTTTGGGCTCTACGTACAAAATGCGCCGCCGTTAAATTGCCTTAGAAGTCAAAGCAGGTCGAATTGTGTCCACTCAGGGACTTGGATTTTGCCGTGATGTATGTGAGTTGAGTCCCAACCATTTAAAGAGTGATCATAAAGGATAAGTTCATTCTATGACACCAAGTCTTCCAAATATCGGAATAGAGCTGTGAAAGAAAAAACTTGGAGCGCGAGTCACAAGATTTGTACGATTTCGAGATTTTGCGCCAACCCTCTTCCAACTATAGATGAGTGTAGATCACATGTGTCAAGGCCCGGGGGCCAGATCCGGCCCTCCGGGTAATTCTATCCCGCCCTCCAGACCATTTTATTTTATTTTTAATTAATGTTGCGATGTGTTCTTGTACTTATTTCTAACTTGTATAACTTTAGATTTTTACAGAGAGTCAAATACTGAAAGTTATTTAAGGTTTAAGTTGATTTATTCTGCAATAATATTCCTGCCTTTATATTATTTATAATTATGTTAAAAAGTTAAGATTTTCAAGTTTGAAAATTTGGCATTCTGCTAGTTTTTAGGACGATTTTGGCATTTATTAAGATTTTTCAGGTTATTTTGAAGTTTAGCTAATATTTCAGCTATATGCTAGCTGTTTTTCAGCTAATTTAGGCTATTTTTTTTCACGTTTTTTTAGGCTGTTTTGGAGTTGGGCTAATAATTACACGCTAGCTGTTTTGGTAAATTAAGGCTTTTTTCAGTTCTTTAGGGTATTTTGAGGTTTAACAATTTTTTCAGCTACATGCTAGTTGTTTCGGCTAACCTATGTTTTTTTAGTTTTTTAAGGGCTAATTTGGCATTTAGCGAAAACTTAGCGCATTATCAACTTCAGTGTTTTTAGCTAGTAGTTTCAGCATCTTTAGCTATCAGCACTAGCATCTTCAACGGCTAAATTCCGCTTACAAAATTCATACTTGCATTATCACAGGTAATGCTATATATATAGTTAATTTCAATTATGTATGTATGTATATATATAAAATATTGATCAATGGATCGACAGATATAGATATAATATCCATAAAATCTCATTCATTCATAATCCTTTTATCAAAATAAAAACACTGTTTATGAAATAAAAAATAGCCAAATATTTCTTTTTGATTTTCACAAAAATAAGCCAGGAAAAAACATTTACTAACAAATTTCAAAAATATAATCAACAGCCTATCCTATTCTGTCCTTTGTTATGAGAGGATACCTATGTCTTTATCTCGTTTCTCCTCTTCTTCTTTTTTTGACATTCAAATTTTTTTTATAAATTTGGTACCAGATGCTTTTGACCTTTTTTGTCAATCTTTCTGCCGTTTTGGCAAAATTCCCGACTAAACCAATTCTCACCTCAAAACGTTTTGTTTTCACCGTTTTTATTGGGCCATTTCAGACAAATATTAATTCTTTCAAAAATGCATGACTTTTTAAAATCTGTACTAGAATGTGTGTTACATAATGTCACAGTATGACGGATTTAAAATAATTTATATAGTAGATTCTGCCTCCTCCCCTATCCACAGTTGGAATGATCCCCCACCGTCGAGCAGATCCAGAGTCTTCACGAGCGCACGTGACCAAAATGTCGTGCGCGCTCACTGAGCCTCTGCTGGCGCGCACGCATCACTCGTGCCAGAGAGAGAAACTCGCGCAGGCGGAAGTAGACAGTCTCTCACGCGGGAGGACTTTGTTAAATAACAGAGATTAAACACGTGCGCACAGGAGCAGAAAGCGCTCGCGGAGGCCGGAATTGTCCGCGAGGAATGTTTGCGTGGAGATGTTTTATTTTTTGCGTGGAGTTTTGACAAATAAAAAATCAAAGAGGATTTGATTGATAAAGTCTCCAGCCAATCAGGACGCAGAACAGGCTGCGCTGTTTAAAAAATCAGCTAGACCCAAAAGGTGATCTGCATGTAGCAAGAAAACGCAACATTCTATGTGTCACGTTCTATGAGGGGTCTAGATCTGTGTGGCCAGATTGAAAAAAAAAATCGTGCCTTTCAGATATTGTTCAGTGGGCCGGACTAAATGTTGGGGCGGGCCGGATCTGGCCCGCGGGCCGTAGTTTGCCCTTGTCTGCTTTAGAGTGTTCAATATATTTTTATCCTGTTCGGCCCGACACCCGAGGTGTGTTTTGGATTTGCCCGCTTGTGCGATTGAGTTTGACACCCCTACTGTAGATGAACAAAAAGAAGAAGAAGCCCCTCCCTGTTTATCCAGTGTGAACTTCCTGGGTTCAAGAATGTGTGATACAATCATTGGCTGCATAAGTAGGAACTTTGTTGAGGTCACCTCATAGGAAATGCAAAATCATCAGACCAGATACGTCTGCCGCCATATTCCAAACGAATGCCGCCCCTCGACAGTGCTTAGTCTGAGTCCCGTCTTTAGAGGAACTACTGTCTCCAATCATGAGGGAGTTTATCCCGGCTTGTCCGAAGTCCCCAACCCTCCCACTGAAAGGGAGCACGGAGAATCTGTCAATCAAAAGTCAAGGCGGGGTCAGTGGGAGCCACATACTTTACTGGTCAATTTATAACTTGATTTACATGCGATAAAGAAAAAAAAATTTTAAAAAAAAATTAGGATTAGAAGGAACGTGTTAAAAAGAATACATCAGAGTAAGAAAGTATTATTCTGACAAATAAAATTATTTCAAAATGGAAGTCTATGGGAACAGTGGGTCTCCCTGTTTGGAACACGAGAGGGGAGGGGTTGAACAGTCCAGTTCCTACTTATACAGTCAATAGTCACCAATCCAGGTATAAACAGAGCATAAGGACTTTAATTATGGTTGTACGTTGTCCTCAGTTTGGTTCCTGTCTAGAAGAAAAATGATTATAGAAATATGCATCAAACAAAAATTCAGGAAAAAATCCAAATCAAACTTTTGCTAAAATATCTGCTCCACCCTTTTTCGTAACTCAGGTTGGAAAAATAGCCGTCAGCTGTCTTTGGTCTGCTAGTGTGTAAACAATCACTGCTGGTCTTATTCAGGTTGGTTAGAAAAACCCCCTTTGAGTACACAAATAAGTGAATTTAAACATACTTGCGTAACAAGTTCATTCAAAGTTGTTTGGAAAACGGATTTCAAAATCTGAAACGTGTTAAACAGGATGTTGTGAAGGAGCGAGACCTTTCTTTAATCAGCGAGTGCAAAGATCAATCAATAGAAATAAAGGTTGTTTCTTCAGTAAAATGATTCCCATCGACAGCAACAGTTCACTTTACTTCAAACACACGTAATAGGTTGTTTTTTTAAATGTGGCCTGTAATTTTTACAACATTGCTTTGCATTCCTCACATACAATGGAAATAAAAAAAAAGTATTATGACACGTTAGGAAGATTAATTAAGAACGCACGAAGAGGTGATCAAACACCATCCACTGGTGGTTCAGGCACTAAAGAAAGTCTTTGGATTTTCATGTCCTTTAACCTCTCAACACTTGAATTTAATTCCAAAAATGAAAAAAAAAATCACTTTTGCTTTAAAGAAGATGCTACATTTAGGTATTTCTTTTTATGGAAATTAATCTGTCGCATATTTGTGACAACAGGGTGAAGTGGCCCAAAAGTGTCTCTACAAAGATTGTCATGTTTGGCCCCTACGAACAAATGATAATAAATAGCAGGTACCTCATGATTTTGCTCAAATCTGTCAAATAAATTATTTTAAAACAACAAATATTTGGAATTTTAACCATCTGCACAATTTATTTGATTTATTTACGCACATAAAAAGGACATAAAAATACATCAAATAAAATCATGTGATGGCGTGTTACAGAAACCCATCTGGGTTTATTCAAGATGGTAATACACCTCTGTCAAAAAATAAAATTAAATACCTGAGTAAACAAATAAAGAACTAAATTGAAGAATCTAAAGCAAAAAACCCAAACAACTCTGACACAACGATTCCAAATCAAATTCATTTTATGAAAATTAAATAGCTAAACATCTATCATTATTATTGTTATTAATGAAACAAAATCAAAACCCATTTTTATACCTTGAGATCAGAAAAATGTTTGAGTTATTATTATTGAATCTTAGTATCAAGAACTCAAACTCATTTATTGATCTGCTGCCACGGTAACGGAGAGATAACTTAACTTGTGACTTACGCATAGGATATCTTGTTTTTGTCACTTCAAATTGTCCCTGATTGGCATAAGTCACAAAATTATTTAAAAAAAATGTGTTATTTTATCTGACTTAAGTCAGGGTTAGCAAAAAACTACCAAAATATGAATTTATATTCTCCATGTTGCTTCAATAAACGCCATGTCTTATTGGTATTCTGTGACATCCAGACCTGTCCTGCTAAGGAGAGGTCATAAGGTCAGTCACACTACAGCTATTTATTTATCTATCTAAACAGGGGTCTCAAACTCAATTCAGCGGGCCGCTGGAGGCAGAGTCTGGGTGAGGCCGGGCCGCATCAGGATTTCCACAAGAAATCGCTGATAAAACATTCCGATGTTCTCAAATATCTTTATTTTCAACACGAAATAATGAATGAATTAATTAATTTAAAAAATGAATTAGAAAGTCAATCATTAATAATTAAAATAATAACAATGACCATACAGCAGACACAGACGACTGAAACAAATATTGACTGACTGACTACAGCAGTGTTTCTCAATGGTGGGGCGCGCCCCCTGGAGGGAATGCGAATAAAACATGTTTACATTAGTGATGAATATTGTGCATAATCCTACATAGTAAATTAAATATAGCAAAACAACCTAAAAATCAATGTGGTAGCAGAAAAGGCTGCTTTTTACAGTGAACCAATGCAAAAGAACTGAATCTCTGAGAAAGACAGAATTCCATCACTACTGTGGAACAGGAAAGATTGTTTTTTACTTTGTCTGGAAGTTTTGGAAGTATTCTAAAAAAAAAGAAAGAAAATTAATAAAAACAGATTATCTAGATGTATTTTTAAAATCATCTTTTAATGATAATAAAAGTATGATATTTTTGAGGTGATATACGTTAAACTTAAATTAACTGATACTGATGATGTTTGCAGCTGAAAGGTGGTGTGGGGGGGGGTCTAAGAGAAAATACCTGACAAACACTAGACAAGAGAAACTATTTTTTTATTCAGTTTCAAACGTCTGTATTTACAGAACTCCTTCATGTCTGAGCTAGAGAGGCGCACTCAACCTCAAGGTTGGAGCGGCGTTGCTACGTAAGTTTTTAATCTGGTTCAAGCTCTAGCACAAATCGTGCACGCACTGAACGCGCGCTGAGTCTTCAACCCGGTTCAATATTTCACGCACAGTCGCACAGCGCTAATGAAGGTAAAAACACCAATAGAAGAAGAATCTCTCTCTGCTGCTGCGTGCGTGACGCGTGCTCCGGTGATTCTGCTCGCTCGCGGGCATCACTCCACGCACGTGGAAGTAGTCAGTCTCTTTCGCGAGGACTTTTTCTGATCGTGGAGGAGGAAAAGCGCTCGTGAGGGTCTGATTTGTCCGGCGGAATATTTGATGCGTGCGCGGGATTGTCGCGCGGCGTCAGGAACACGCTTTTTGACAAGCGGCAGGCTGTGTATCATGTGTTGTCGCGCGGCGAAAGAGGAGCGGGGCCCGCGAATCCCGTTCAGTGAGAAAGCACTTCAGCAGCTTCATGGCTCCTCCTCCTCAGCTGACTGGAGGAATGAATAAGAGTGAGGAGGGGGACAGCCGCTGATGTCCCGCCTCCAGAACCATTACTTTCCGTGATTGGTTCGTTCAGCTGTGGCCACAACAACTGTCATTCATATCAGCTTGCGGGCCGCACTAACAGTAATCTTTCATATGAAGACGGGGGCCGCAAATTATCATCCCGCGGGCCGCAGATTGCCCGCGGGCCGCGAGTTTGAGACCCCTGATCTAAACCCTTTAAGACGTCGTCAGTGACGCTTAACCACAAAATCTTAAACATATTGTAACTTTTCAATCGTTAACACAATAATTCCAGTGGATTTCGAAGGAGAAAAGAGGTTCGTTGAGACGCTTTTCTCCTTCAGAATCCACTAGGATTGTTGTGTTAATGGTTAAAAAGTTAAAATAAATCAAAAAACATTAAAAAAAAACACTGGAGCTCCTGCGTAACAGGGTTAAGATCACTCCCAGTGGTCTTTCAACTGTGATCAGCCAGATAGGACTGGAGGACAGGTGGGGGCGAGATCCATAGCCAAGACGACCCAGAGGCTTTGTGCACAGCCAAGACTAGGCAGAGGCAAGATCCATATATAGCCAAGACGACCCAGAGGTGTAGTCCAAGATCAAGACGAGCCTGAGGCATGGACAACGGCCAAGACGACCCAAAGGCGTGGTCCATGGCCAAGACTAACCAGAGGCGTGGTCCACAGTCAAGACTACCCAAAGACATGTCCACAGTCAAGACTAGCCAGAGGCGTGGACAAACGGCCAAGACTAGCCTGAGTATGGACAACGGCCAGAGACCAAAGGCGTGGTCACGGCCAAGACAAAAGGCGTGGTCCACAGTCAAGACTAGCCAGAGGCGTGGTCCACAGTCAAGACTACCAAAGACATGGTCCACAGTCAAGACTAGCCAGAGGCGTGGACAACAGCCAAGACTAGCCTGAGGTATGGACAACGGCCAAGACGACCCAAAGGCGTGGTCCACGGCCAAGACTAACCAGAGGCGTGGTCCACAGTCAAGACTAGCCAGAGGCGTGGTCCACAGTCAAGACTACCCAAAGACATGGTCCACAGTCAAGACTAGCCAGAGGCGTGGTTCACGACTAAGACTAGCCTGAGGTGTGGTCCATGGCCAAGACGACCCAAAGGCGTGGTCCACGGTCAAGACCAGCCAGAGACATGGTTCACAGCCAAAACGAGTCAGAGGTGTGGTCCACAGTCAAGACTAGCCTGAGACGTGGTCCACAGTCAAGACTAGCCAGAGGCGTGGTCCACCGCCAAGAACAGGAGCCCAGAAGCACAGACTGCTGAAGATGTTTCTGAACTGAGGAAACTTGTAAAAGGTACATTTAGGATTTTTTTTTTACAGAAAGGTCAAATTAGGAAGGAATCTGTTCAAAAACTTTAGCAGAGAAAATGTTCCCTTGTGTGAAGTTTTGAAATGCAACACTTAAAGTCAAAATTGTAATTTTTAGGCAAAAAAATCTAAGTTTTTATTTAAGAGATAGATTCTGCAGAGCAGCAGGAGTTCATTAGAAATTTGCCTCTGAGTTGTGCTGGTGTGGAAGTAAACCTCCACTTATTTCCCTGTGTCCCTTTGCATACACTCTCCCCCTACACCCCCAACTTAACATTATCAGTGCAGCAAAAATGGCGCCAATATTGTAGCTATCCAGCCATACAGTTTAGATCCGGATTCCAGATCAGACAAGGAAAACAGACGTTCATAATGGAGCAGAGCAGGGAGAATTTGACCCTCCAATATCAGTTTCTCCATCATAACTGAGAGCTTTCTCACACTCTGGGTTTTCATCCAATAGAAAATGAAGAAAAGATATTCAGAAACACAGTTTTAATAATAATTTCAACCACATCCCCTTTTTTTCTTGTAGAAAGTCCAGTCAAAATCCTGCTGATGACGTCATTATTTCCAAACTTTTCAATAAATGTTAACCCATGCTTGTTATATAAGAATGCGGAGCCAGATAAAGTCCAGCAAAGACACCTGTTAGGAGAAAAAATGTGCTGCACCAGCAGCTGTCCACATCTCTGATAGATAGGACTGCCCCCAACTGCTATCGGTTTAATTTGACAACACTTTTAGCATCGTTATCATGTTGTTACACTTTGGCTTTAAAGCAACAAAAAGATACTAGATCGACTCCAGGTTGCTGCTCCTTTAACTCTTTGTTGTTGTTGATTAAAGCCAGTAGCACAGCGGGACATAACTTCATGTTATGCTTTAGTTAGCCTGAAACCTTGAGAGAAATCTGCAGGCAGACAAATTGACAGGTTGGCAGGTAGGCAGTGAATTCACTGCGGTCATCTTCAAACATCGTCATGGGCTGACATTGAAAAACTGCTTAGGTTTAGGGAATCACCCCTGGGGAACCTGACCAGTGTGTAATGAAAAGACACGGAGGAGGGCAGGCAGCGGACCCCCCCCCCCGACACAGCTGCCATGGCAGGAACACGGAGGAGGCAGCGAAGACCACGAGGGCTGAAAAGGAACTGAACGTCCCTGTGTGTAGCTATGTGGAATGGAGTGTGAAAGACTGGGATGCTGCGTCCCAGCTGTGCTCCCTCTATCCTGGGACTCTAGTGACGCCCAGAGGAACCCTTCCTCCACCCCCTCCAAACAACACAACTCACAGCCTGAACAGGCTCATTAAAAAGATGTAATCCCCCTCTTTGACTGATGAATAATTACTGAAGCAACTCTAGTTTTTCACAGGCAGTGGTGTATTTCTAGAGTTCCTCTGGTTGTGCACTGTTTGTCAGACTGGATGGAAATCTGGAGTTAAGTAACAAAGATAAGCAGCAATAGAACTAAGCTTGAGTCAACCAACTATTCTAACCATTTGACTATCACTAATGACTGAAAATTCACTCTGGATACATGGTGTCCCTTAATGGAGGTATTCATTTCAATTGTATATATCACAGTACAATTTCCTCATTGGGCTTCATGCCGGTAATTGTACAGAAGCAGAAAGTCGGTCATAAAATATAAACAATAGCTGACTGCTAGAATAAAAAGACAAAATAAAACTGTTTTCCCTGTCCTTAGACCTTCCTTCCCAGTAAGGAAAAACTCCTAAAAATCCTGATTCCAGGAAAAAAGAAGAAATCTTGAAGGAGAGATCTTCTCCCAGGATCGACAGGCGATTTATCAGGATCATTAAAGAAGATTTATCTTATCTAACTGTAAACTACGTTTTTGATTAGAGTTCAGCCAGATAGGATGGGGGGACAGATGGACAAGATGAGCCAGAAGCGTGGTCCACAACCAAGACAAGCCAGAGGCGTGGTCCACAGTCAAGACGAGTCAGAGGCGTGGTCCACGGTCAAGACAAGCCAGAGGCGTGGTCCACAGTCAAGACGAGCCAGATGGGTGTTCCACAACCAATACGAGCCAGAGGCGTTGGCTATGGCCAAGAAGACTCAGAGGCGTGGTCCACCGTCAAGAACAGGAGCACAGAAGCACACAGACTGCTAAAGATGTTTCTGAACTGAGGAAAATTGTAAAAGTGACATTTAGGAATGTTTCCTACAGAATTAGGCAGGAATCTGTTCAGAAACTTTAGCAGAGAAAATGTTCCTTTGTGGAGTTTTGAAATGCAACACTGACAGACTGAAAAACTTTAAATATTTGTTTAGATGTGAATTTTTCTAGAGAGGGGTTTGATTTGAGGAAGAAGCTACTGAGGGCTGATGGATCCATAGTTGTCCTTGTAGTGTTCCTGTCATGTGTGTGTGTGTGGTAGACAGTACATGTGTTTGATGTCACGTGACATTAAATACTGTCAAAATATTTGGAATTTTACTGAATTAATTGGAAGTGAGACTTAGATGTGCCACCAATACTTGGCTACGTGAAAATATATATTAAACTGAATTTAAATTCAATAAATGCTTATTGAATTTTAGTTGAACACCCTTAATGTAATCCAATTAAATTCAGATAAATCCAAGAAGGCCAGATAGTTTAAATTGTATAAACTTTATAAAGCAAACAATGACATCCCTCAAGGGTCTTTGGTGTCTTCACTTTTCTGATCGACTTAAGTCACCCGGTCACAGTCAAAGGAAACCTGTTTCCTGAAGACTCGTGGTTTTACTGACCCGGTTAGGATTTGCCTGCTGACAGCATCCAACTTCCAAAACCTGTTCCTCTGAAGATCAAGTTTTCAGCCGACCTCAGAACATAATAAACTGGAGAACTAGCTCTAGGTAATGGGTTTTAGACTCCTCAAGTGTTGTCCAGGTGTGGCTGTGTTACCTGCCTCTTGTCTGCACCCATTAGGGACTAAAAAAGAGTGAGCTGAAGGCGAGAGAAGATTTTGAGGCACTGTAAAGACGACATTTTTGCAGTTTATAAATTGTTCCGAGATGCAAATTGCTTAAAATTAATAAATACTGTCACACTTCCCTTTTACTTAAAATTCTCAGAGAAAAATCATAAGTAATATTCACAGGAGGAACTAAAACTGACAGTTTGTTGAGTATCATTTTTAGAAGTTTCTCCATTTCTCTTGTGGTTTAGGTGCAGACTACGACCATGTGCATCTCCGTCAGCCTCAGTGGGTCGGTGGTTCTGGGCTGCCTCTTCGCTCCAAAGATCCACATCATCCTGTTCCAGCCACAGAAGAATGTCTGCACCCTCAGGGTGGCCACCACGCGTTTCAGTGTCAACACTGGGGCGGCGTCCAGCTTTTCTCAAGGTGCCACATCACATAACTGCAGAAACTGAATTTTGAGAAAGTCTTTCAAGAAAAACTATTTTATGAAGAGATTTTTCAATAGAAAAACGATCTTAGTTCAAGAAAACACGTTTTACTGACTAGTATTTTGTTTTTAAAGTACGCATTATTGCTTATTTAAAGAAAATCTGCCATAGGGAAAATAATTTTTGAGTTATTTCTAAAGTTTTTAGAGTGTACAATAGAATTAAAAGGACAACAATTTGTACTGTTACATTGTCAGGAATAGGTGGTGGGGGGCCCAAACGCAGGAGGCCGGGCTTGGTGGTAGAAACTTAGAATATTTAACTTGAACATGACAGAAAACCCCTACAGAACCAAAACAGTAGCAGAACAGAACAGAGAGATGACATGACACGAAAGACCTGAAAACCAGATGCTTAAAAAGTCTGAGGGTAATAAACTGCACCAACGACAGCTGTGGATCTTGACAAACTGAAAACTGATGTGACTGAGTACAAATACACAACAGAACATGGTCAAAATCCATAACATAACTGACAAATCCTCACAGTATCCCTCTCCAAAAGGACAGATCCCAGATGCCCCAAAACACTCTCTCTGAATGCCGTAAACAACGTAAATTAAAAAAAAAAGATAAAGGATATTTACAGGATGTCTGAAAAGAGCATAGTTACAAAATATAAGAAATAAACAATGAACTATAAATATGTAAGTGCCTAAAGATATTTACAAATCAGCTGTTGTGCACATTTTACTGAGTATATTACTGTGCAAATGAGACGGACATGAACTAGATAGTGGGGTACATGTGCAGTTGTTATTAAGGTGCAATAATAATGATAAATAATCGAATGATGATAAACAGGTAGGACGAAACATGGGAAATAAAACAAGCCAGTTGGATATGAGGGGTATTAGAACCCCTCCATGGAAAGAGGCGGGAAGAGGGGCAGTCGTGGCACCTCTCCCAAGGGACAGGAAACCTGAAGGGCAGCAGTCCCAGAGACCCCCCTCTGGAACAGATTTGGTCAACATGGCATGATGTGACTTTAATATGGCTGCAGGAAATCCCATCTGATGTGGCGGGACTTCAGTGACAGAAAACCCTGCAACTGCAGCAAAAACTCCCCCTGCTGGGTCCAAGGTGGTCAGGTCAGGAGACTTAAGAAAACTTAAACCATTTAATTAACTTAAACAGGACCAAAAAAAAACAAAAAAAACGTGGAACCACAATAGTGGCAGAACAGATGAACAGACATGGAAAAACTGAAAATCAGACATCTAAATAGAATAATAATTAACTGAAATAAAGACAGCTGTGAATCTTGACGAACTTGAAACTGATTTGACTGATGGACAATTCAAAACAGAATATATCGGTCAAAAGTATAACCAAAATCCGCAATCCTCACAGTACCCCTCCCTAAAAGGGCAGATCCCAGATGCCCTAAAATTCCACAATCCTCACAACTCAGTAAAACCATTCACTCTGAACAGTTGAAGTCTTTTCTAATCTCCTCTTCTTCTGTCTTTTGCTCTGCAGCATCAACCTCCAACGTGGTTCCAACGGTGTGCAACGGCCGAGAAGTGGTAGACTCGACAACATCCTCGTTGTGAACTTCAGTTTTAGATCTTTTACTGAGAATTGTAAACAATATAATCAATAGTTTGGATTCAGATGCTGACCAGGTCACACAGATGATCGTCTTGACTTTTCTGTCCTCAAAGTGCTGTGAGTACAATGTTCCAATAACTTAACTTTGTTCTTTGACTCGTAGCAAATTGAAATGAGATGCCAATAAAGTTGAACATAACCTTGTTTTTTGGAAATTCTATTTGCAAAGATGAAGTAAAATATAGTCAGTATGTTAAATGTAATATATTTAAATGGTTTTTATTGTAGATTTTGGTGAACCAGTTTGTGCTTTCTTGTAATTATTGTAAATAAAAGGTGTTTTTTATAAATATGAAAGAGACTTCATGGTTTTTGAGTGTTTTTTTTCCACGAAAATTAAAATATTTTGTTTATTTAGTAAGAAAAAAACATTTCCACAATGTATTTAATCAGTTTTGACATTTGAAATGTACTAATGTAGTAAATATTTCGACATGAAAGTTTATTAAAGCTCTATTTTTTGTACTTCAATCCTGATCAAGCAGGCAGGAAATCTCAGCTCTGCAGACCAGGAAACTTTCTGCTGAGAGTTAAAGATCAATAGAATCAACCCTAAACATAATAACACAGCGTCTGATTGACAGTTTCAGCTGTAGAAGAATTGCAAATCAAATATGGACTCATGTGGAACTTGACATTTTTATTGCTAATCATGGAGGATCTTTTATCTCCATCTGAAGCAAACAGCTTTAATAAAATACATGATATGCTGTTATAAAATAATGGGACCCACTAAAGCAATTTATTAAAGCACACTAAACAGTGACACTAACCAGGAAAAACAGATGTAATGGGAAACAGAACAAGACGGCATTAGTGAACTGAGGCTGCCATCTTGTGGCCACCTTTACATTATAAGTGACATCAAACTTGATGCATGTAAATGTTTTTGGGGCAGGAATAGTTTCAGATTTATTTGAATATCAGGCACAAAAACAAATATTTATATACAACCAAACCCTGGATAAAGCATTTAGGTGAAACTGCAAATTTTCCAGTTATGAGGCATTAAAGGTCAAAACTCAGAGGCGAAGGAATTATTATTGAAGTCGGGAATCAGTTAAAATAATTAACTTATTAATCGCAAACCTGGAAAAAAATAATCACTTATTATCTGTGAATAATCGCAAAATAAAATTAAACTAAAAACTGTACATTTAGCAATTTTATTTTCAATTAAGGCTAATTGATCACTTTTAACCACAATGTTTTATTAGGATAATTTGATGATAGGTATTCAGGTTTTGAACGAAAACAGGCCCGAGGGAAATTTGTCCTTCATTTTTATTATCTGAAATGTTTAAATGTATCAAGTGTTAATTCAGAAGTGTAATTTGTGAGCACAAAAAACTTCAACAGAAAGACAAGCGTAAGTCTAAACAGTTTTATGTCTGCAGTATTATTCCAAGAAAACAAAGATCCTGACAAACAGCCATAAGAAACGAACCGTAAAACCTTAAAAAAAAGTTAAAAAAGGTGTTAAGAGGTGAAATTTCTCTCTGAACTGACGCTTTAATTAACCTATTACATCGATCAGCATTTTTATCGCTTTCCTTTTGCTGCTGCAGTCGAGGCTCAGCGACACGTTGTCGTGACAACGAACTGGACCATAGACAAAAGAGTCTGCTTTATGTGAAAAAAAAGCTCTAAACCAAAAAAAAAAACAGATCAATTTAAGTACAAAAAACAAATTAACAATCTATTTATTCTGTAAATAATCGCATTATAATGCGTTAATGTTCACTGCTCTAATTATTATACTTAGACCCCATCAATACTGACAGATTTCTGTGGAAGAAACTGAAAAAGCGCGTACAGTGGTGCATCATGGGGCTTCTCTACTCATACTTCTCCTGGCAAAGTAATATAATCATCAATCATCAACCCCCAATTCCACCAGAACACCCCAACTTCCTGTTCATGGATGATAATTAAGGCTCCACCACATGGTACCAGAATGGTCACAGAGCAGCAATGACCTCTGACCTGAACCCCATAGAGCACGACTGGGACCAGATGAATGATCGTACCCCCTCAAGTGACCTGGAAGAACTGCATGTAGCACTCGTGGAGGACTGAAACACCTCAGAACAACATCTCGAGTCTAACGAGGAGCCGGAGACGTCACCGCCAAGCTGTCATTGCAGTAAATGGTAAAAATACCTGCTGTGATATGCTCAATCTGTGTTATTTCTGGATATTTTTATTAGCGTTTTAATATTTGGGGATAAAAAATATCAAAATAATGACAAATTGACTAATATTATTAGTAATATTGAAATTAACTTTTATGTATTTTTAAAAAATCAGACCAAATGGTAAAAGAACAATATCTTTAAATTAAGGTGTAAGAAGTATTTGTTAAAGTAATCCTGATTTAATTCATCAGTGCAACAACATAATATTTTCTCCATCATTTCTTTTCAGGTGAAGCCTGAATACACCTGCAGAAACAGTACCCGCGTCCACCGCTAGGGGGCGACAAACGTCCGGCTGCTTCACGTCCGAATTAAAGTAGAAGATCAACAAAGTACAGTAAGACTCCGCCCTCCGGTTCGTGGCCTGGACGTTTATCCACAGCCGCAGCTGCAACCTGCCTCCAGTCTCGAAGCTCCTCTTTCAACCGCTAAAAGGTGAGTGAAGGTTCAGCAAAGTTAGGTCACGTGACGACGGCCGGAAGGAGCTGATCTCATCCTCTCCTCTGTCTGTCTGTGGTTCGGTTCGTGGTCGCGTGTCTGGGCATGCCCGCTCACTTCCGGGTCCACCGCCGTGTCTGCAGCTCTGACCAACATGGCTCCGAAGAGACGAGCTGCCTCTGCCGCTAAAGCGGGAGGGAAGAAGGTGAAAGAGGAGCCCGAGACGCCCCAGCCCAAAGACGCCTTCACCTCCGCGAAGGAGGCGCTGCTGGCGGCGGGGCCGCAGAGTCAAGGCGGGAAGAGCGTGGACGAGCACTGTCCTCTGGCTGGCGGCGAGGTGGGGCCGTGTGCACAAGCAGCTCATCGTGGGCTCAATGTTGTTTCATTTTTATTACAGGTTCTGTCTCTGCGGGGAAGTTCGTTTAAGGTTGGATATTCCACAGATATTCACGCGGCTCATGTTTAGGGACCGTCAACAAATGACAGAATTTTTATTCAATAGCTTTTAAAATATCGAACTAAATTACTTTAGAATAATAAAACTGAGACGTATCGGGAAAAGCTGTTTAGATTACCTTGCAAAGCTTTTACAAATTTTAATTTTTGTTTTTGTGTAAATTTTCACGTTTTTCTTTAAAAGCTTTTAAGTTATTAGACCTTATTGGTCCAAATTACTTCAGAATAGTCAAGATAATTAAGAACTATCAGGAAAAGCAATTTAAATCAGCTTTTGATGCTTTTCCTATTTTTAGTCAATTTTTTAGTGAAAATTTTCACGTTTTCCTTTAATAGCTTTTAAGTTATTAGACATAATTGGTCCAAATTACTTCACAACAGTAAAGCTGAATAAGAATATCAGGAACAGCCGTTTAGATTAGCTTTTGATGGTTTTTCTATTTTTAGTCATTTTTTTGTATACATTTTCTAATTTTTCTATTATAAATTTCAGGTTTTTCATCCTTATTCGTCCAAATCTCCTTAGAAAAGTCTAACTTACTAAGAACTATCAGGAACAAGAGTTTAGATTTGTGAATTTTATAATCTAAACGGCTGTTCCTGATAGTTCTTAGTCAGTTTTACTATTCGACGAGGATTTAGACCAATTAGGTCCAATAACTTACAAAGAATCAAAAACTAATCTAAATTTCTGTTCCCGATAGTTCTTAATTATCTTGACTGTTCTGAAGTAATTTGGATCAATAAGGTTGAAAAACCTAAAATGTGAAAATTTTTACAAAAAAACTGACTAAAAATAGAAAAACCATCAAAAGTGATTCTAAAGGATCTCCTGATAGTTCTTAGTTAGTTTTAATTTGGTCCAATATTTTAAAAGCGATTGAATAAAAATTCTGTTATTTGTTGACGGTCCCTTAATATGAGCCGGACCGTCTGTGGAATATCCAACCTAAAACTAACTTCATTGCAGCTTTTTTAAAAACTTAAGCACACTTTCTGCAGTCTTGGTATCAAAACGCTCAGCGTGAAGGACATTCCCGCTTGTACTTTTAGGTTTTTGCAAATTTTACTGTTTTCGATATCTTACGCAATTTATGCTAATTTTTAGCCCTAATGCTTTCAAATCCTTTAAAAACTTTGTGCACTTTTTACACGTATGTAAGTTGAGAACTTTCAGGATATTCAAGCATGGTTTTTTTTGGTATTCTTACTTTTTACGTTTTATGTGATTATGCAAATTAAGCAATTTATGCAATTAATGAAAATTAAGCTTTTTATGAAATTGAAGCAGTTTGTCAAATTTATGCAAATTTACTATATTTTTCTTTCATCAACTTAAGCTTTGTGTGAATACGTTTAGCATTTTTAGCAGATGTCTTTAGCTATTGCAGTGAAATTCTTCACTGAAAAGCTTCCAGCAAACAGCGTTCACACTAACATGATTATAGGTAATGCAACTTTTCTAGTTCTTCGTTCCTTTCTGGTTTTAACAAAGGTTTTGTGTTCACCAGGTGTACGAGGACTACGCCTGCATGCTGAACCAGACCAACATAGGTCATAACAACAACAAGTTTTACATTATCCAGGTCATTAAGGAAAAAAAAAAGTTTTATTCATATAACAGATGGGGGAGAGTGGTAAGTGATTCCTTTTCATTTCAAATCCTTGGAGCTTTTCTGATGATAAAGGACATATATAAGGAAAATAAAGCTCAGAATTGATTCATTCAAAAGAATGCAGTTAAAAAAAGTGTGATGAACAAGTTACTACGGCAACTCAGAAGCTTCCTGCTCTGCTCCATTCTGATGCATCCACTCACAGATAAATAGATCCATGAACGTCTTGGCGAACTACATAACTCCATCATTGCTCGCCATTTTTGTTGCAACGCTAATGTTAGCTTGAGGTTGTGAGGAGCTGTAAGCTAGCAGGAGAGCGCATAAATTTTTTTATGTTTTGATGTTTGATATTTACAGTAAAAATACGTCAGAATGTGCAAAATAAAGTGGTTACCTTAAACCAGGGGGTCAAAATCCAAAACACACCTTAGGTTTAAGTGAACAAACTTAAACTCCCTTATTAAAACTTTAATAATGTAACTTTTTAACATAAATATGAATAAAAACAGACATATTATTCCAGAAGAATAATGTTCAATAATTTACTCTCCATGAAAATATGTTTTGTCAAAATTATACAAGTTAGAAATAAACTAAACGTTTAAAAAAAAAAAACACAAAAATTTCTTTACTTTGTTGTCATTTTGTATGAACGCTTAAAATGATCCCTAAAGGATCTCCATAAAATAAATCCTATGAAAATTATTCAAATAAAAAACATGTTGCTGAACAAAACCTGGAAATAAGTGTTCTTTTTAATAAAAACAAATAAAATCTTTTTTTTTTACTGATTCATGAAGAATCATTACATCCTTATTGCAGATAAAAAATGATTAATTCAGTTATTTAAATCAAAGAGAATAATGTCTTGCATTTATGTTTAGAAATGTTCAGTAAATGTGTCGCTTTCCTTTTACCGTATCGTCCGTCTTTAACGTCTCACTACATTTTTAACATTTTAACATTTAGCTAAAATCAAGTCTTTCGTTTTTTTTTTATTTTATTTGCCTCTGGGTTGCAGAAGTTAGCTCTGCCGATTTCCCATCAGCCCTTCGTTTACACTCTCTCCCGCTAGCTTATAGCGCCTCACAAGCCCAAGCTAACGTTAGCGTAACAATATCAATATCAGAGCTTCAGATCCAGATTCCAGCTCAGACGAGGAAAACAAAGACGATCATGGATCTATTTGTCTGTATGTGGATGTATCGGAATGGAGCAGAGCAGCGATCTTTGCCCCGCCCCCACGGGACACAAACCTGAGCTTTTTCAAACTACTAGTTTTCACCTGCAACTAATCATCACAATTTAAATAAAGAAATACTCAGAAACTGTATTTTAATCTTAAATGATTTTAAATATGTCCTCCATCATGAGGAAAATGCTACAAGTAGATGTTAGAAACACAGTTTTCATTGGATTGTAACTTTATGTAAATCTTCACACATGAGCATTTTGTGTTTTGATGAGTCAAAGTCTGGATGGGTAAATCTTTAAAGATAATGCATTGAAAATGTAAACTAAAGGGTTACAGTGCAAACACAGACCTTGACCTTTGTGCCCTTTAGGGATGAATTCTGTTCATCTATCCACTGGTTCATCTGAGTCTTTTGCGTCGCTGGTGGAGTTGTTAAAACTGTTACCTCAAATTTGATCCTATTTTTTTAATAATCATAATTATATTTATAGTTATTTTAACCCTTTGGAACTGAAAGACGCCTCCAGGTGTTTAAAATAAATGTCTAAAATTAACTTCAACCTAGTTTAATATCCTGCAATTGAGAGTTTATTGAATAAAATAGAAAAAATGACAAATATTTAAAGTTTTTGGACAAAGATTATCTTTTATTTTACTGAATGAGGCGGAATATGAAGCTGTAGGAACTGTCAGTAATCAGAAATCCAATTTAACGAGGAAGTCTTTAATCTTTTTCATTTTGGACGGGGAACGGCAAGAATTTTCTGGAACATCAAATCAATTTTTCCCAGTTGGAGCCATAAAGGCTCACTAGAGAAATAAGACATAGATTTGTGTTTATGTCAATTAAAGGATTTTGCATAATAAAGCATTAATATATAATAATTATAACACATTTTATTTATATAGCATTTTTAAAGATACTCAAAGATGCTAATGAAAAAAACAAATTACATAAAATAAGCAGGAATAAGAAACATTCAATTATGGAAATATAAATTCTGAAATAAAATTAGAGATTAAAAGCAATTTTAAAAAGATGGATTTTAAGAGTTTTCTTAAATGAAGAAAGGTCAGTGCAATCCCACATATACAAAATCTTTTTTTTTATAATATGAAGCAGTTTATAACTTTTGACAGAGATATTGAAGTAAACATGAGATGCTGAGATAACATAAAAAGACGAGATAATGTCAGGTTGTGCTGATTAAAATGATACCAGATAAGCAAGTAGTTCATTTTTACCCTATGAATATGTTTATTAATCAAATATAAAATCTCACCAGCTTCTCTTGGAACGTTAGGACGTTTATTGCACTGAAGAGGGTATTTTTGTCCGATTCTCGATGTGATTCACTCCTTCATGAAAATCCAGGGAGAAGTCGGACAAGACAAGCTCAACCCGTTCGACACGCCGGAGAAAGCCGTCAAGGACTTTGAGAAAAAGTTTAAGGACAAGACCAAAAACGATTGGAGCAACAGGAGCAACTTTGTGACTCATCCTGGGAAATACACTCTGATCGAGGTGGAAGGAGAGCAGGACGCCGAGGTCAAGGCAAGCGCTCTGCTCTCCAGAACTGTAGATGTTTCTCCAGATTATTGTCACCTTTCATGATGGTACTCTGTGTTTTTCACCCCAGGTTGACAGCGTTGATGGAAAAGCAGTCAAGGTGCCCAAAAACGTCCTGCCTTGTACCCTTGATGAAGCGACCCAGAAGCTTATTACACTCATTTTCAGCAATGACATGTTTAAGGAAGCAATGGAGTGTATGAACTTAGGTAAATATCTCAGTTCTTTTTCTGTTTCGAATAGGGCTGCCACGACTGATCGATGACTAATTTAATCGTCGATTAGTCGTTACTAGGGCTGCCACAAACTATTATTTTAATAGTCGACTAATCACCGATTATTTTTCCCGATTAGTCGACTAATCGGGTCGTGCGCAAACTGTATGTAAAGACACTGAAGTTGATAACCAGCTGAAATATTAATTAAATGCCAAATTAGCCTAAAAAATAAAAGAGCCAAAGTTAACCAAAATAGCTATGTCGCTGAATATTAGTTAAACTTAAAAATAGCTTTAAAAAACTAAAAACAGAAACCTTAAGTTAGCCAAAACAGCTAGCATGTAGATTAAATATTAGCTAAACTCCATAAAAGCCAAAGAAACTTATTAAATGCCAAAATATTCCAAAAAGCTGGTAGAATGCTATTATAACTTTCAACTTTACTACAATCTGACTTCATACAATATAAAGTAACGACTAATCGACTATTTTAATAGTCGTTAGTCATCGTTAGTTCGGACTAATTCAAGATCAGAATCAACTTTATTTGCCAAGTACAATTGAACATATACTAGGAATTTGTCTTGGTGATGACCAAGAATAATCGTGCAGCCTTAGTCGTTACTTTATATTATATGGAGTCAGGAGTTTCAATTCAATTCAATTCAATTTTATTTATATAGCCCAATATCACAAATTCAATTTGCCTCATTGGGCTTCATGCCTGCAGTTTTTACAGATGCACAGATGGAGTCATAAAATATGCACAATAGGTAAAAACTAAACAGACTATAAAAGAACAGGTCATCCCTGTCCTTAAGACCCTCCTCGCGGGTAAGGAAAAACTCCTAAAAAAACCTGAGTCAGGAAAAAAAAGAAGAAACCTTAGGGATTCCCACATGAGGGAGAGATCCATCCCAGGACGGACAGGCGATACCAAAACGGTTAAAGAAAAGTTAGCTGCTAAAACTGCATATATGAGTAGAGTTCATTCATATAGAGCTGAGTTCATTCATATAGAGCTGAGGGACGAGTGATGATTAAGTCCATAGTCCAGATGAGGCAGAACTAGGCAGTTTAGTAAAGTTGAAAGTTATCAAATTATTCTGTTAACTTTTTGGACTGTTTGAAATTTACTAAGGGTTTTTAGACCAATTTGGAGTTTAGCTAATATTTCAGCTATATGCTAGCTATTTTGGCTAATTTAAAATTTTTCAGTTTTTTTCGGCTAACTTGTAGTTTAGTTAATATTTCAGCTACATATTAGCTTTTTTGGCTAATATAGAATTCTTCAGTTTTTAGGGTAATTTGGAGTTTAGCGAATATTTTATCTACATGCTAGCTGTTTTGGATAATTAGAATTTTTCTTTTTTTTGGGCTAATTTGGAGATAAGCTAATATTTTATCTACATGCTAGCTGTTTTGGATAATTTAGAATTTTTCTTTTTTTTGGGCTAATTTGGAGATAAGCTAATATTTTATCTACATGCTAGCTGTTTTGGATAATTTAGAATTTTTCTTTTTTTTGGGCTAATTTGGAGATTAGCTAATATTTTATCTACATGCTAGCTGTTTTGGCTAATTTAGGATTTTGCTTGTTTTTTAAGCTGTTTTGGAGTTTAGCTAATATTTTAGCTACATGCTAGATATTTTGGATAATTTAGAATTTTTTCTTTTTTTTGGGCTAATTTGGAGATTAGCTAATATTTCAGCTACATGCTAGCTATTTTGGCTAATTTAGAATTTTTCAGTTTTTTTCGGCTAATTTGTAGTTTAGTTAATATTTCAGCTACATGCTAGCTCTTTTAAAAGTTAGCACTTTTAAATGTCAGGTCTTTGGCAGGAAAAAACATTTTTAATTAATGATTTTATCACTGAGAAAAAGTGATTTTATGTTTTTAGTTGAAACCTGGTTAGATGAGAATAGTAGGGGTGCAGTTCTCACAGAGTCGGCTCCTCCAATTATGGTGTTATCAGTGAGGAAAGAACAAGCAGAAAGGGGGGGGGTTGCAGTTTTGTTTAATGAAATGTTTCAGTGTAAAAAGTTATCTTTTGGAAACTTTCATGTTTTGAATATGTAGCCCTACAGCTGAAGGCCTCACTCAAAACATATTTATCAATATCTATCGACCCCCTAGATATAGTCCAGAATTTAACCTTGAGTTTAGTGAACTGCTGTCTATAATTTGTCTTGATTTTGACTGTATATATCATGGCTGGAGATTTTAACATCCATTATGGAAATCTTGAGAACAAAGGGACTAAGGACCTGAAAAACCTCTGGACAATTTTGGGTTGACTCAACATGTAACAGAGCCCACACACAACAGAGGGAATATTCTTGATTTTATTGATTTCCAAAGGTCTGAACATCTCTAAGGTTACTGTATGTGATTTAGGTCTGTCTGATCACTGCTGTGTTTTCTGTGAGAGCACAATTCCAGTACACAAAATGTTTTGAGGGAGGAGATCACAAAACGGTATATAACTGAAAATACTAGTGAGATGTTCAATCAGATTTTCTCTCTGACTCCTCCCCTCTCAGGGGATTCAGTCAATGAACTTGTTAATAGCTTTAATTCCAACATGTCAAATATCATGGATAGCATTGCTCCCAGTAAGGTGAAGGTGATCTCTGGTAGGAAAAAATCTCCATGGAGAAATTCCATTCTGGTAAAGAACGGAAAAAGAGAAATGTCGGAAATCTGAACGCAGATGGCGAAAATCTAAACAACAGGTAGACTATGACTCTACAAAGAGAAACTTCACTTATATAATTTACAACTGAGCGATGCAAGGAAGTCCTATTTTTCTGAAATTATTACCAAAAACTCCCATAATGCTCGGCCTTATTTAATATAGTCGACAGGTTGACAAAACCCCTGTGTCAGTGGCACCAGAACTTTACTCCACCAAAGCCTGTAATGACTTTGCCAAATTATTTAGGGACAAAATCAAAAATATTAGACAAACAATTGTTTCATCAACTACAAGTTCAGGATATGAACTCTATCCACTAGAAACCATAAACCCCATGGCTCAGTTTCAACCCATAAACAGTAAAGAACTGCAGGACATTCTATGTCAACTGAACTCCTCCTCCTGCTGTCTGGATATTCTACCCACAAGCTTTTTCAAAAAAGTTTCAAAGATCCTGGAACCAGCCCTGCTCCAGATTGTCAACTTGTCGTTAACATCTGGTGTTTTCCAGAACCACTGAAAACGCTGGAATCAAACTCTCCTAAAAAAGGACAGTCTAGACAAAACTCAAATGAACAACTACAGACCGATATCAAACCTGCCATTCTTAAGTAAGATAATTGAAAAAGCTGTTTTCCATCAGTTAAATGAATTCCTAATAAATAACAACTGCTATGATGTCTTCCAGTCCGGCTTCAGACAGAACCACAGCACTGAAACGGCTCTGACCAAAGTGACCAATGACATACGTTTGAATACAGACAGTGGAAATATGTCAGTGCTAGTTTTACTGGATCTCAGTGCTGCGTTTGATACAGTCGACCACGCAATACTACTCAGACGACTGGAAAACTGGGTGGGTCTCACTGGGCCAGTACTAAACTGGTTCAAAACGTACTTAGAAAACAGGAAATATTTTGTGTCAATTGGTAACTTCACTTCTGAGCCAACAGAAATTACATGTGGAGTGCCCCAAGGCTCCATCCTGGACCACTTCTATTTAACATCTACATGCTCCCACTGGCCCAGTTATAAAGAACAACAACATTAGTTACCATAGCTATGCAGATGACACACAGATATATATTAGACTGACAACAGGAGACCGAGGCCCTGTACAGGCTCTTGTAAATGCATTGAGGACATTAATGACTGGATGAGTCACAACTTACTTCAATTAAACAAAAACAAAACTGAGGTTATTGTCTTTGGGCTAAAGAAAAAAGGTTAGACGTCACTACAGAGCTTCAATCTATTCAACTAAAAACTACCAACCAGGCCAGAAACTTGGGTGTAGTGATAGACACAGACTTAAATTTTGATAAACACATTAAGGCAGTCACTAAATCAGCCTATTATCATCTCAAAAATATCTCAGGATTAAAGATTTATGTCTAAGCAGGACCTGGAGAAACTAGTGCATGCTTTCATCTTTAGTCGACTTGATTACTGTAACAGTGTTTTTACAGACTAAACCAAAAATCCATCAGGAAACTGCAGCTGATTCAGAACTCTGCTGCTCGGGTTCTCACAAGGACCAAGAAATAGACACATCAGTCCAGTTCTGAGGTCTTTACACTGGTTACCTGTCTCTCAGAGGATAGACTTTAAAGTTCTGTTACTGGTTTATAAAGCTTTGAATGGTTTAGCACCAAAATACATGACTGACCTCCTGACCCAGTATGTACCAGCCAGACCTCTCCGATCATCAGGATCCGGTCTTTTATCAGTTCCTAGAGTCAGAACTAAACATGGAGAAGCTGCATTCAGCTTCTATGCACCACAGATCTGGAACAGACTTCCAGAAAACCTTAGATCTGCTGAAACACTCAGTGGATTTAAATCCAGGTTAAAGACTCACCTGTTCTCAGTTGCATTTGATTAATATGTATTCAAAAGTTTACGTCCGCACTTTTTATCTATGCTTGTTTTAAATTAAAATCTTTTTACTTTCTTTTAATTTTATTTTAATGATTTGAATAATGAATGACATTTTTACTATTTCTTTTGATTGTTTCTTTTAATGTTTTATGTAAAGCACTTTGAATTGTCTCTGTACATGAAATGTGCTATACAAATAAACTTGCCTTGCCTTGCCTTGCCTTGCCTTTTGGCTAATGTAGGAATCTTCAGTTTTTCGGCTAATTTGGAGTTTAGCTAATATTTCAGCTACATGCTAGCTCTTTTGGCTAATGTAGGAATCTTCAGTTTTTCGGCTAGTTTGGAGTTTAGCTAATATTTCAACTACAAGCTAGCTCTTTTGGCTAATGTAGGAATCTTCAGTTTTTCGGCTAATTTGGAGTTTAGCTAATATTTCAGCTCATGCTAGCTATTTTTGATAATGTAGGGCTCTTCAGTTTTTAGACCAATTTGGAGTTTAGCTAATATTTCTGCTGCATGCTAGCTATTTTGGCAAATTTAAGATTCTTCAATTTTTAGGCTTTTCTGGAGTTTAGCTAATGTTTTAGCTCATGCTAGCGATTTTGGCAAATTTAGGATTTTTTGTTTTTAGGCTGTTTTAGAGTTTAGCTAATAGCTTCAGGTACATGCTAGCTATTTTGACTAATTAAGAATTTTTCAGTTTTTTAGGCTAATTTGGAGTTTAGTTAATATTTCAGCTACATGCTAGCTTTTTTGACTAATATAGAATTCTTCAGTTTTTAGGGTAATTTGGAGTTTAGTTAATATTTCAGCTACATGCTAGCTCTTTTGGCTAATGTAGGAATCTTCCGTTTTTAGACCAATTTGGAGTTTTGTTAATATTTCTGCTGCATGCTAGCTATTTTGGCAAATTTAGGATTCTTCAATTTTTAGGCTTTTCTGGAGTTTAGCCAATGTTTTAGCTCATGCTATCGATTTTGGCAAATTTAGGATTTTTCTTGTTTTTAGGCTGTTTTAGAGTTTAGCTAATAGCTTCAGGTACATGCTAGCTATTTTGACTAATTAAGAATTTTTCAGTTTTTTCGGCTAATTTGGAGTTTAGCTAATATTTCAGCTACATGCTAGCTCTTTTGGCTAATGTAGGAATCTTCAGTTTTTAGACCAATTTGGAGTTTTGTTAATATTTCTGCTGCATGCTAGCTATTTTGGCAAATTTAGGATTCTTCAATTTTAGGCTTTTCTGGAGTTTAGCCAATGTTTTAGCTCATGCTATCGATTTTGGCAAATTTAGGATTTTCTTGTTTTTAGGCTGTTTTAGAGTTTAGCTAATAGCTTCAGGTACATGCTAGCTATTTTGACTAATTAAGAATTTTTCAGTTTTTTAGGCTAATTTGGAGTTTAGTTAATATTTCAGCTACATGCTAGCTTTTTTGGCTAATAGAGAATTCTTCAGTTTTTAGGGTAATTTGGAGTTTAGCAAATATTTTATCTACATACTAGCTGTTGTGGCTAATTTAGGATTTTGCTTGTGTTTTAAGCTGTTTTGGAGTTTAGCTAATTATTTTAGCTACATACTAGATATTTTGGCTAATTTAGAATTTTTTTTTGGCTAATTTGGAGTTTAGTTAATATTTCAGCTACATGCTAGCTATTTTGGCTAATTTAGGATTTTGCTTATTTTTTAAGCTGTTTTGGAGTTTAGCTAATATTTTAGCTACATACTAGATATTTTGGCTAATTTTGAATTTTTCTTTTTTTTCTGCTAATTTGGAGTTTAGCTAATATTTCAGCTACATGCTAGCTCTTTTTGCTAATGTAGGAATCTTCAGTTTTTCGGCTAATTTGGAGTTTAGCTAATATTTCAGCTCATGCTAGCTATTTTTGAAAATTTAGGATTTTTTTCAATTTTTAGGCTATTCTGGAGTTTAGCTAATGTTTTAGCTCTTGCTAGCGATTTTGGCTAATTTAGGATTTTTCTTGTTTTTAGGCTGTTTTAGAGTTTAGCTAATAGCTTCAGGTACATGCTAGCTATTTTGGCTGACTTAGGCTTTTCAGTTTTTTAGGCTAATCTGGCATTTAACTAATATTTTAGCTGGCTATTAGCTTCTGCGTTTTATCTATCAATTTCAGCATCTTCAGCTACCAAATTCAACTTACAGCATTCACACTAGCATTATCGCAGCTAATTCTATATATCTAGTTTTTAGTTAGTTTAAAGCTAATGATGGTTTAGATGTGCGTTTTATATCCAGTTTGCACATTACCCGATTAGTCAACTTATCAGAAAAAAATAATCAATGATTAGAGGCCTAGTGAAATAACCGTTTGTGCCAGAACTAATTTAAACGTGGAAGTTGTGGTGTATTGTGTACTCGCTGGTCACTTTGACTATATTTAAATGCACACGTTTACAAAATGTAGGCGCACCTGTTCAGTGGCCTGTGTGGATTTATATAATCTGTTTTTGAAGTAAGAACAAGTGTGTTGGAATGTAAATCACGGATGCAACTCATGGTTTGGATCGTGTCACGTTTTAGGGTCACAGTTGAGATCAGTAAAAAGTAT
Organism: Oryzias javanicus; assembly: GCA_003999625.1. Taxonomy (NCBI): domain Eukaryota; kingdom Metazoa; phylum Chordata; class Actinopteri; order Beloniformes; family Adrianichthyidae; genus Oryzias; species Oryzias javanicus. Next base: position 35,628,586 of record CM012441.1, read on the forward strand.
ACAGACAATAAAGTATACAGAATGCTAAACAATATACAATTCAAACTCCCCCCCACCAACGTCCAAATTAAATTCTGAATGAAAAAAATTAAACTTTCATTAACTTTTGGTGGTAATTGCAATATTGAACCTAATTAATATTTCAAATATTATTATAATCTGTAATACATGTGCAGGTGAGGCATTGCCATGCCCCCTTTTCCTGGCGATTTTTGATCTTTTTGGCTTGCCGTACTGCCGTCCCCTGATGCTGCGTTCCGGATGCAGGGGCGGCGGCCGCAGGACCGGGAGATCTGGATCCAGACACGGAGGCGTTCAGCTCTTCAAAATAAATTTCCGCGTCCTCCATAATGAGTTCGAGAAAAGTTATTGACGGAATCTCCTCCCACCGCGTGTGGGAGGAGCTTCAGGGTAACAGAATTCTTTTGGAAAGCCAAAACAATCAAAGACGTCTCCAGGAAAAGCGGGTATGGCAGCGCCTGCCTCACCTGCACATGTAATAATAATAATAATAATGATAATTTGAAATATTTAAATGTCCCTACAGCCAGTTTCAATACTGCAATTAATAAAAAAAAATATGAAAGTTTCATTTTAACTTTTTCATTTAAGATTTAATTTGGACATTAGGATGGGGAAATTTGCGTATTCAGCATTCTTTTTTTTCAGTTCTTTGAAGATTTTGTCTCAAGAAATGCAAATGTAATCAGAAAATACATGTTTTTACATTTTTGTTTATATTTAAAGTTGTGAGTGTATATTTATACTTAAAGTACTTTATATATGTTTTCTCAAATATGTTTTAAAGCTTTTCAAAAAAGTAACTTTGGGCTTAAATCTTCTTGTTTTATCTTGATCCAAACGGTGACCCTAAAACGATGTGAACCGTGAGCCGTTACAACCCTATTCTCTACTCGTTATACACCCTAGATTCTGACGTTTTTTACTTTCAAGAAAAAAAAATGAATATTTTATCTACATGCTAGCTGTTTTGGCTAATTTAGGATTTTGCTTGTTTTTTAAGCTGTGTTGGAGTTTAGCTAATATTTTAGCTACATGCTAGATATTTTGGATAATTTAGAATTTTTCTTTTTTTTTGGGCTAATTTGGAGATTAGCTAATATTTCAGCTACATGCTAGCTATTTTGGCTAATTTAGAAGTTTTCAGTTTTTTTCGGCTAATTTGTAGTTTAGTTAATATTTCAGCTACATGCCAGCTCTTTTGGCTAATGTAGGAATCTTCAGTTTTTCGGCTAATTTGGAGTTTAGCTAATATTTCAGCTACATGCTAGCTCTTTTGGCTAGCATGTACTAAAACGATCTGAACCGTGAGCCGTTACAACCCTATTCTCTACTCGTTATACACCCTAGATTCTGAAATTTTTTACTTTCAAGAAAAAAAAAGTTAGAAGTTTTAATTTTCATGTGTCTGTTTGTCATGGTGCAGATATCAAAAAGATGCCTTTGGGCAAACTCAGTAAGGCTCAGATTGCAAAAGGCTTTGAGGTTTTAGAGGAGATCGAAGCAGCCATGAACGCCTCCAACCAAAGGAGTCGTCTGGAAGAACTTTCCTCCAAGTTTTTCACCACAATTCCACACAACTTTGGCCGGAACAGACCCCCGGTCATCTGCACCAAAGAGATCATTGAGAAAAAAAAAGAGATGCTTATGGTAAGACGGAGAAAATCTGTTTGCTGGTTAGTGTTAATGCCAGAACAGTGAAGCTTCCACATTATTTATATTTGGAAATCTTTGATATGAAAACCCCTGAAATGGTTTAGACGTCTTTCTGAGTCGTATTTCTGTCCTGCTCAGGTGCTAGCAGACATTGAGCTCGCTCAGACTCTGAAGTCTGAAACCGAGAAGGCTCAGGAAGAGATGATCGAAAAAGTTCCGCATCAGCTCGACCAGGACTACATGTCTCTCAACTGCAAGCTCAGTTTACTGGACAAAAAGTCTGAAACATATAAGGTATTGATAAAAATGTCCATAATCCTTTCAGTCATCCCATTCTTTGTCTCTAATGTGCATCCCGCCTCCGTTTGGTTCTCGAAGATCATCGAGACGTACCTTAAGGCGACTTCTGACAAATACTATGCTCCGACAATTGTAAATGTGTGGGAGGTGGACAGAGAGATGGAGGTAGGCCCCACATAGAAACCATAACTCCAGATCCTTGATATATATTACTGGATTGGCCCTTGTCTATTCGCTGATATAGACAGACGTCCAGACGCCATCGTCATGCATTGAGTCAATGGAGGACAGGCACACATCAACCAGAAAAATCGGTCAAGCTCCTTCATTTCTTAACCGATTGAATTAAAGCTTGAATAATTATTGATCTTGTGATATATTTAAAAATTATCTATTGAGATTAATCTCTAAAAAGTGCAAGAATTGTGTCTTCTACTTGCTTCTAAATATCCGTGATTTTTTTATTTTGCCCTTGAGCTAAAATCTGTATAACAGAGCTTGTAAATACTCGTCACCCTAGACCACAAATGAGTAACAGGGTCCTTTTCCTTTTAAAAACATCTCGAAGTTCTAATGATAATAATAATAAAAACAGCCTTTACCAAATCTTCAAATGAAACTAAAACTTTTATTATTTTTTGGATTACATACATGGTAAATACATCTCAACTGCTTCAGAATTTACCTTCAAATAGACGATTTTTTAGTACTTTGAGAAAAAGGCTCCAGCTAGCATCTTTACCTGATACAAAAAACATTTTTAAACTTTTGATCATAACATCAAATACATCTGACAAATTTTAAAGATTCAAAACACAGTGATAGTAGCAGTAAATGGTGTGGGAGGTTAAAGTTTACGACCACAGCTCCTTCACTAACATCTGTTCTCTGCTGTGTTTATGTCACGGAGCAGAAAGCTAGCATTAGCATTAGCGCTGTATTTTCTAGCCGGGCTTTCTCCGGTCTGTGCGACCAAGAAAGAAGCTCAACAGTGACGGCACAGATTAAGAAAACTATGTGCAAACTCACTCACGCTTCTTACAAAAAGTGGGACCGACAACCAGATTTAAGCTCTTAAAAGTAGCTAGCCGCGAGCTAGCAAAACAGTGCAGCAACGTGCATCTCGACTGCTCATTTTACGTGTTTCCAACATGAATTTCCATCAGTTTTGTGCAGGTTGAACGTAAATACAAGCGATTAACATCCGCCATGTTTTAAAACATGAAACATTAATTAAAACATCGAAGAACCAAGCTAGCATGCTACTCGCGAGTTGCTAGCACCCACTTTAGCACACAGTTCACGGTTCCTAGCCTAATTTGTCTCTATTAAAATGTGATTCTGGTCCCGTGATGATTCCTCTCCATCCGATTATTTTGTTTTCAAGATTTTTGAAGTCGATTCCAAAACACTGCGTCTCCTTTTGGGATTCTGTTTGTACTTTTTCGTACCTCCTCCATTTATTACTCAAGAAGATTCAATGCATAATGATGCCGCATGTCTGTCACGTGATTTCCAATCCAGTAATATATACCATTGGTCCAGATGTAGTACAAAAGCGTGATAGCCCCGCCTCCTGTAATCCTCGTTCCTCCCTGTAGGCGGAGCGTTTTGCCGAGAACGACGAGCTGGAAAACCGCCGTCTCCTGTGGCGCGGCACTAGCATAGCCGTGGTTGCAGCCATTCTGAAGAGCGGTCTGAGGATAATGCCGCACTCAGGAGGCCGTGTCGGCCGTGGGATCTACTTTGCATCTGAAAACAGCAAGTCTATATGCTACGGTGAGACACAGATGTCATTTCTTTTAGACGAGCTCAATGATTTTAAAAGTTTCCTGAATTCTTTTTTTTTTCCACGTTCTAGTGCGCACTTCAAACCAAACAGGGGTGATGTTTCTGAGCGAGGTCGCGCTCGGTAAAGAGTACACTACTACCAAAGATCAGTCCTCTTTAAAGAAAGCCCCCTCAGGTTTTGATAGCGTGGTGGCCCGGGGTCAAGTGGAACCAGGTACTGTAGTCGCTGCGTTCATTTCCTACAGTAAAATGTCTTTATTCATGCATTTCAATACATTTGAACATCTTCCAAATATGTTTTTGCTAATTCAGTTTCCTAAGTGCAGTTTCAGCTTTTATGCTTTATGTTCTGATGTGAGTCAAAAGAGGTTGTTGGACATTTCCAAGGATACCGTCGTCTCTGGATCAGAAGTTGGTATTTTTGTCGACTGGAGATCTGAGCTTCTGTTAAAGGACTAGTAATGGGCTGGGACAAAGCTAAAATGCATATCCAGATATATTCCATATGTTCTAATGTATCAAAAATAACAAATAATAACCGTTGACAAACGCAGGTTTTTGTAAAATTTGACAAAATCAACGACAAATTTCGCCCAGCTTCAGAAACGGCTCGATTTGGGTCACGTGACGCGTTGACGTCATATGGGTAAGACAGCGCCAGCAGCAGAATGCAGGCGGACCCAGCGTGTCTGCAGATACGTGTATGTGTGTGCGCTGCGGCAAAGTTGAATCCTATAAACATCGGTGTTATGGTACGACGGAGTATTAGGGCCAAAAAGGAAAAAAATTAAATTATGATTTTTAAGTCGTAAATTTACGAGATTTCAATCGAAATGAGCCTATTGTGATGAACACTGTGAGCAGACCAGACCGACTAAACAGTGAAAAGCTTCTGATTTCAACAGGTAAACTGAATGTTTAAACATTGCACATGTTTGGAAGTTTCTTTGTTTGATTTGTAGTTTATTAATCATTGATGGTGGCTTGCAGGATCTCTGCAGCTCCGTTGATGAAACCATCGACACGCGCAGCTGTCCACTTCAGTCATTTCAGATCTCATTCATTTCTGTGTGATGCTTTCATCTGAAGAGGAATCGTTTTTGGAATTTTCAGTGTACTTAGCTAACGTGACAGACTGTTGTCATCCCTGTTGTTGTTGTTGTGTTGAAACGGGACGATTCACGTGGAGCTCTGTTTACATTCTCCTTGGTTTCTGCGCATGTCAGAGACATGCAGTAAGGTGGTGAAAGAGCTTCGGGTATGTGAATAAAGTGAATAATAAAGTGGCGGACGGTCCTGCAAACATGTCTCTAAGCTCTTTATTTTGCATATGAAACTCTGCATTACCGACCCGGATAGTCAGCTTCATTGATGATGATTTGATTTCGAGTCTCCAAAAGGTTCAGAATTTCTTTGTTTTTCAAACCGATCTGTAAATAAAGCTTCACGAGATGCTCCACGTCTTCCAGCTTCGAGCATGGCTCTGATAAACTGACAGCTTTGCTTCTTTTCTCATTAAATTACGACTTTAAATCGGCATTCTCAGCGTCAGTGTCATTCCCGTTGTGAGCTCTTACTTTACGCACTGCCGGCTCAAATTGATCGGGCTTTACAGTCCTCAAACACAAACACGGCGCCTCTGAATCAGCGTCACTTTCAGAACAAATGTTTCCACAATCTGAGTCTGAAGACAGAATTGTGGACCTTGAAATATCGCCGCTATCGCTAGCTCCGACAGAGCTCCGAGAAGTTATCTTGCTATGTTACCCATGTGACGTCACACGCACCACGTGACAAAACGGAGCGTTTTCCCCGGAAGTGGAATTTGCATATGGATTGGCCGAAAAAAGCCGTTTTATTTCAATATTTCTTGCTCAAAAACCAAAACATTTGGAAATTGTAAATATAAGGCGAAATACAGTTAACACCGAAAATGACCCACAACCCCATTACTAGCCCTTTAAAGGAAAATGATCAGAACTTGAACCACAGCTGCACCGGTTATCTCTGTGAAACAAGCCTCTTTAGCAGTTATTCCATTACCTTCTATGGTTTGAATGAATCATCTGAGTGTAATAGCACCATGACCTTTTATTGTTAAGCTTTTACAGTAGTTCTTCATTTATTGCTGGAGTTACATTCTAATGATAATCCTCTGTAGGGGAAATCTGTGGTATTATAGATGTTTGAAGGCTGTTTAACTCCTCTCTACACTTTTTTTTAAAATTTTCTCAAACGGACATGAACATTTTCTCAAGTTCTGTCTTGTTTAAAGTCTTTAATTCAACCATTTATAGAAAAAGAAAACAGCATTATCGAATGAAAGCAAAGATCTGCTCAGGATCAAAGATTTACAGCCGTGCAAAAAAAAAATAGTACGCCCTATGAAAGCCTGTATATATTCCCAGATATTTAGATACATACACATTTTTTTAAGTTTATTTTTATTTCATTTTCATAGAACACAAAAGACACTTTCAAAATAAATAAATAAAAAATTCTTGTCCTTAGTGAAAATGAAAAGGGACAGAAAGAAGAAAACTTATTATCTCTGCCCCCTTGAACCAAATCAATCAATCAGTTCAATCAAATCTATGCTTTGTCTTTTACAATATTATGTCAACTGTCTGGCAAAGAGCAACCAAAATAGACGAGTAAATAAAAAAACAAGAACAAAAAAACAGCAACAATAATGATACCTAAATAAGTAACATCCTTTAAACTAATTAAGCAAGTATTTCAGGTTTTGTTTCTTTGTTTTTTAAATTTTACTCGTTCCCAATGACCTTATGATTCATATAACAAAAGCATTTGTTTTTTCATAACTTTTTTAAATGTAGTAATGGAACTAGACTCTTTTATTGATTTTTCATGATTATTCCATAATCTAATTCCTTGCACTGACACACTTTTCTCCTTCATTTTTGTTCTAAATGTGTTTATTTTTAAATTTAGAGCCCTTTTAGGTTATAGTTGCTCTTAATTATTTTAAACTTATTTTGTATATTATGTGGTAAACTTTTATTATGTGCTCTATGCATAAATTTGAGTATAGAATGATTTACTAAGTCTTTAAATTTTGTTATTTTCAGCTTTATAAACAGTTGTGTACATGGATCCAAATAATTACTCCCCAATTACACTTTAATATCAAATTTAACATTGCTGAGTGATCCAAGTGATATAACTTGGTATGAAAAAAATTAAAGCATTTTTCAAACTTTCTATGAAATGTTATTTCAATAGAATGTAATTTCACTCCCACCAGAAGCCACAAAGGTTCACTTTTAGAAAAACAAGACACAGAATTGTATTTATGTTAAAAATCACTTAATTTTTAGAAACGTCAATCAATCATACTGTATTAATCACAAGGGAAACTGGAGGACAACAAATACAAGACATATTGCCCAATGGTGGGCAGCAGCCACTCAAATCTGCCGACTCTAATCGCCAGAAAAGACACAAGAGGAGGAAACGGGAATGATGTCAGGAATCAAGCGTGTCGCAGTAGAACGGCATATATTGAAATACACGCAAAAATACATCAACATAGGAAAAAAAAGGTCCACACTAGTGCTGAGCGATATGATGATATATATCGTGTTAGCGATAGAAAAGTGTCTATGGTGGCATTTTTCCTCCTTATATCGTCTGTAAGATAATTTGATCAATTATTACACCAAATATGTCATTAAATAGACCGACACTATTGCACAGGTCAGTCTGCACACAAAAAACACATGTATGTATATATAATATGTATAAAAGTGAAAATAAAACCAATTAAAAAGATATTCTTCATAAAAAAAACTGTGGTTTTTGCGACGTAAAACTGCTTTTACGTCCTTTGATACCAATAATTCATATCATGTAAATGAGAAATGAACGTGTGGATTGGAGGAAACGTAACGGTTTTGTTTGCAGATCCCTCTAAAGACACCGTCATCACCCTGGGGGGTAAAGAGGTGGCCGTTCCACAGGGAAAGCCCAAAGACCAGAAGCAGTTCTCCGACAGCTCCTTCTACAACAGTGAATATCTCATTTACAAAGAAAGCCAGTGTCGCCTTCGCTTCCTGCTGGAAATCAAGACGCGTCGTTGATTTGAATCGAAGACGATCTTCCTCCAGAGCGATACATAGATACAAATACTGCTCTGATATTCAATGGATATGACCTTGAGATTACTCTGCCATGACCCTAAAGCCTAATTCTCTTCTGTGCCTTCCAGCATCGATGCTGCTGGTACGTCTTGTGTTGCATAAACGATGAAGCTAACGATAATGTAGTTCTAATGATAAGATTGTACCTTTACACTGTAGTGCCACATTTATGTTTGACTTGCATAGATGTCTAAATACAGCTACATTTGCACTTTTCATGCAGTTTGATGCTGCAGCATGTCCTTTATTTAGCACGTCCGACTAAGAATGGTTTGGCTTCTGCTCCGGTGTGAAGCAGATAAGATAATATACAGTGGAATAAAGATTCTTCTTCTCGAACCTTAAATTTGAGATCATTTGTCTCGTCTTTGAATACCTGTGGAATTTAATTCAAGAGTTGTTAACCTGAAGGAAAACTGTCTCTGGGATCTTGGCATGTCTTTGAAAACGTTTTAAGTAAGTGTAACATTACATACATCACAGTAACATTAGTATGGAGAGAAAATAGACTCACTCTGATTTGTGCGTGCGTAATTCTTGATTTGTGCGTAAATTAGGATTTGTAACTCATATAATACGTTTTGTGCAAAAGAAAAAAAATACAAAAATTTAAAACATACAAAATATATTTTACACATGTACAGATTAAAATTACAACAGCCTGAAACTAATTACACAAAAAAATCTTTTATCTACCGTGAGATTCTTTTCACGAAAAAAAAAAGTCTCACGGTAAATTCGTGCATAACTCCGGCTGCGTGCGTGCCTAAGAGGTGATCCATGCGTATTTTAAAAATATTTTTTTGAGTGATTAGTTTCGGGCTGTTGTAATTTAATTTGTACATGTGTAAATTGTTTTTTGTATTTTTTACGTTTTTGTAATTTTTTTTTACTTTTGCACAAAACATATATGAGTTACAAATCAAGAATTATGCATGCACAAAACCAAATTTATGCACAAATCCAGAATCACTCATGCACAAATTCAAAGTTATGCAAGAATTAAGAATTATGCATGCATGAATCAAAAATATACACACACAGATCCTAATTTACCCACAAATCAAGAATTACGCACGCAAAATCAGAGTGAGTCTATTTTCTCTCCATACATTAGGCTCTGTGTGAGAGATTTTACAAATCCAAAGTTTCCTGTAAAAAATGCTGCTTTAAATAAATAAATAAATAAACTGGTTATCCCCATTATTATTCTTAACTGAACAGAATGCATTTGTGTGTGTGAGTAGTCGATGCTTTTGAAGAGGTGGAGTGTAGGACCCAGGAAAGGATGGTGCTGATGAGGAACAGAGGAGCATGTGTTTATGTGCAAACGAAAAAAACCCCACCAGAGTCACAATGTGTGACAGTCGGTGCCATACACAGCTGAAGATAAGGAGGAAAGTCGAAACCGCAGGAGGAGTCATTAACGAAGGAATCAGTCATTTGCATAAAAGTCAAGCTTTGGAATTATTTATCTTCTTCATGACCGTTTGGATCAGTATTTTTTTCCGTACCGTAGAAACAACCATAAATTGTCATAATGTGGGGCTCGACCTGGAGCTGATAAACTGCAAACAGTGATGATGAACCATGGGTAAGTACTTGAATTCAAATTACTCCAGTTTTAAATGGTTTTTATTTATATTTTATGTTCGGTGTAGTTTTTAGTCTTTGAAATATTGGACCTAAAATATGATTTAAAAAAATGGAACTCTGCAACCGTTTCTATTATTTTATACTTTCATACTTGAGTCTAATGAAAATTTTCAGCAAATTTTTTTCTGAATTTTGATAATAGATCTGCTTATGCAAAGAAAAAGTCTGAACACAGTCATGGGATTTATTGTTACTAAATGATTCCTAATAATCCGAATCTATGTTGGAAAGATATAAATATCTGATCTAAAGTTATGAACCGGATTAAGATAAAGGAAGTGGTAAAGTCAAGCGGTGGTGGGATTATATAAGTTCGCTTCCTCCCACCCCTTTTTATACGATCTCTTAATGTCTAGATATCTAGACATGTTTTTATGGACGTAAACTACTTTTGATTGATTGTATTGCATATGAATTATTTTTCTCTTGATTACTTAAAATTTAGTCCAATCAGATGCTGCAGAGACACTTGGGATGTTAAGCTTGAAGAAGTGGAACGATGGTAAATGGTTTATAAGATTGTCTTTAATACGTTATTTTATTGCAGCTTTCTCAGTTATTCATTAGCTTTATTTGACACCTAAATTTATTTCCAGCTATTGAAAAAATAATAAACTTGTGTTTTTGCTTTCAAGTAGATGCTAAATAAAGGTAATGTTGACCCTGAAGTGGTTTGACACATATTTATATCAAAAGTGATCAAGATCCTAGAAATTATTAGCCTGAAAGCAACTCGTGTTATGAACATACATTACTACTGAAGATAGTTTAAGTATTATTCTTGGTATTGGGATTCTTATTGTAAGGCATAGTATGTGAGTGATCAAAGGGAAGTTGGCCTATTGCCTGATTTCGTTTACCATTGGCAGTTTGATTACTTTTTGGTAATAGTTTAAACTAGCGGTGTCAAACATACGGCCCTCGGGCCAGATCTGGCCCACCAGATGGTTTAATTCAGCCTAGTCAAAAAAAAATGTAAGGATGTTTAAAAAAAAAAAAAAAAAAGCAAGTTTGTTGTCCATGCTTGTGGTGAGTTATGGTTCCTTGTGCTACGTTATGGGGTCCAGATGACCCCAGCCTTACATTGCCGTGTTATCCATCTCATGAAAAATGTGGATGAATTTCATGTTTGTCATGGACACTAGTGGATATCAAAAATCATTGGAAAACAAAAAAGTTCAGCCTCCTGTCTCGTGGGGTCCAGATGACCCCACTTCAAAGTCAACATTCCTAGGGTAGCACAAGAGTTACAGAAATGATCGCAATGCGCAATTCCGCCACTAGGGGAAGCAAAGTAAGAGACATACCGCCCTTACAAGAGATCAAGAAATAAACAGCATTTCTTTGCAAACACATGCCACGTCTTGGTAAGATGCAGTTAAGTTTCCTGCCAGCTTCACCAACATTAAGTAGCTATAAAAATAATCAGGTGTGACACGACAATTACCAAAATGTTTTCAAAAAGATAATTATGATTAGGCTACTAGGTCGTTTGAGGCATTTTTTTCCACAAAGTGTCCGGCCCACTTGAGATCCGACGTATTGAATGTGGCCCCTGAACCAATCGGAGTTTGACACTTGTGGTTTAAACAAATTTTATGCATTGTATTGATAAAAATCCGTATGATTGATTTTCTTTTCTGAACACAGGAAACCCACATGTGCAAACATCTGAGCTGCAGATGGAGGACAGAGTGGAGGAATGATGGCTGACAAGACTGGCTCCATGATAACTTCTGTCTCCGACCATTCAAATTCAAACTTTTCCACTGGGATATTTGGGCCCCATCCCACAGTGCCCTCTGATGTGGGCGTCGTCACAAGCTCCCAGTCTCAAATAAAAGACTTGTTTGGGTTGTTCTGCATGGTAACGCTCAACCTCATAGCATTGTTGGCCAACACTGGCGTGATGGTGGCTATTGCTCGCGCCCCTCACCTCAAGAGGTTTGCGTTTGTGTGTCACCTCTGTGCAGTAGACCTGCTGTGTGCCATCCTCCTCATGCCTTTAGGGATCATATCCAGCTCGCCCTTCTTTGCCACTGTGGTCTTCACCGTTCTGGAATGTCAAGTTTACATCTTTCTCAATGTGTTCCTCATTTGTTTGTCTATTCTCACCATTACAGCCATCAGTGTGGAACGATACTTCTACATTGTACACCCCATGCGATATGAAGTCAAAATGACCATAAACCTTGTTATTGGAGTCATGCTCTTGATCTGGTTAAAGTCTCTTCTCTTGGCTTTAGTCACGCTTTTTGGTTGGCCAGCTTACGGTCATCAGAGCTCCATTGCAGCTTCTCATTGTTCTCTGCATGCGAGCCACAGTCGCCTGAGAGGAGTCTTTGCCGTTCTGTTTTGTGTGATCTGCTTCCTGGCTCCAGTGGTGGTTATTTTTTCTGTTTACTGTGCTGTGTACAAGGTAGCTCGCTCTGCAGCTTTGCAGCAAGTCCCCGCTGTGCCAACATGGGCAGATGCAAGTCCAGCCAAAGATCGGTCAGACTCCATCAACAGCCAGACTACCATCATCACCACCACCCGCACTTTACCCCAAAGACTATCCCCAGAGAGGGCTTTCAGTGGAGGCAAAGCTGCTCTCACCTTGGCATTCATAGTTGGTCAGTTCTTAGTTTGCTGGTTGCCTTTTTTCATTTTTCATCTGCAAATGTCTCTCACAGGGTCCATGAAGAGCCCCGGAGACTTGGAGGAGGCAGTCAACTGGCTTGCCTACTCCTCGTTTGCAGTGAACCCATTCTTCTATGGGATGCTGAACAGACAAATCAGAGATGAACTGGTTAAGTTTCGGCGTTGTTGCCTGACCCAACCGGTCGAGATCGGGGCATCCAGCCAAGAGGGCTCATTTCAGGAAAACTTCCTTCAGTTTATTCAAAGAACCACCAGCTCATCGGAAACTCCTCCAAGTTGTGCCAACTCCAGTCCCAGAAACGCAGAAAACCAAACTCACAAGATTCCCGGGCAAATGCCAGAGGAGCAGGCTTAGACATTGAACTGTGCAAATCAGGGAAAACAGATCTTTCCTTTTTTGTATTTATTGAGCAATTGTCTTTGAATGAATACACGTCCTGATATAGACTTTTCCAATTCATTCACCATACATTACGACCAATTACTGTAAATGTGTACTCTGGATTTATCTAAAACAAATTGTTGTGTTGTACTTTGTTTATTCTGTCTGTATACGAGTTTTTCTCATTGTAATCTTTCAGGTGATTAATGATGCATGTGTGGATAATACATCCTATTAGCGTCCAAATTCAAATTTGTAAAATCGTTGAAAAGCCTTTTTATGATCAAAGAACTACTTTATAATAAAGCAGCGTGCTGTGATTCTCTTCTATCATTAAACCATTCCTTCGTATGACAAGCTTCTCTTAGCAGATTATACTTTAGCGTTCCAGTTGACACACAGAACGATGTATCATTTACATAATCCTTCATCATTATGGGGTTAGGACATGATTCACTCAGCAGCAAGAACCATTCTGTGTTAAATCCTGAATGAAGTGGGCTAACTGAGGTGTAGAGTCACGCCTCAATTCAGACAGACACCGGCTCATAAGTGAGTCCAATACGAAGGTATAAAATTAGCCCTTGTGCTTATGGCCTAATGCAATGGCGACAAGTGAAGATAGGGAGTTCAGAATGGAAATCACCACTGCTTGGATACTCCACTAAGAGCAGCAACAAAGTGCTGTTTTATGGCCTCTTTTGTGTGTATTAGTCCGCCATGCAGACCAGAAAAGACAGAGTCGTGTGGTTACAGCAAATAATAGCAAACACCTTTCTGTGATATGAATATCATTAAAATGCTCTCCACTCCTCTGTAAACTGTTGGCTGCCCAGCCAAGTACACATTGATGCTCTAGGAAAAAAAAATGTAGGTACTTTGACATGGCAATTTCTCTTTAAAAATACAAGATTTACATTTCTCTAATTCTTTTAAAACCTACAGAGAGACTGTTACTCTGGTTGTTCTTGCTAAAGTGTTTCTGTTCAACCTCTTAGATGGTCTGATTCCTTTGATTGAAGAGATTAGAAAGAGAAGTTAAACTAAACTTCCTCTGAATGATTTGAGGTTGAAATATGGGGATAATTTCAAAGACATCCAGGTAAACTGGTGAGATGAGACTCAGCTCGATGGAAAATAACAGAAAATTCCGGTTTTCCTTGGACATGTTACGAAGGGTTAACTGTTCAGTTAACCCTTTGGTCATGTTTATCTCCAGCCACTTACTTTAGCGGTCTGTTTAAACAGCCCTTAAATTAGCACGAAAATAATTTTCATCATCAAATTTTTCACATTTTCTGCATCCATCTTCTTCCGCTAATCTGGGACCAGGTCGAAGGGGCAGCAGTCTAAGCAAAGTTGCTCAGACTTCCCTCTCCCTAGCCCCTAGGCGTTCTCAGGCCTGGGTTTTCTCAATGGCCTCCACCCAGTGGGACATGCCTAGAACACCTCTCCAGGGAGGCATCCAGGAGGCATCCGGACTAGATACTCGAGCCACCTCAGATGGATCATCTTGATGTGGAGTATTACCCGGGTTATAGCGTTACAGCTCCGATGCGAGCGTCGCAGTCTTAACGTACCTTAAAAGTGCAGGCCTCTGCGAATCAGTTTCTTTTGGTTCAAAGTTTGCCGGACGACGCATCTGAACCGCAGCGAATAAAGGGGGGATTAGCGTGAACATATGTGAGTTTGGAGTTTTGCGAAGTAGGCAGCAGAGCCTGTTGCTGCAGCCAACCTGTAGCCAATGTGTGCCATCGGTTGTAGCTAAACCGCTCCCGCATCGCACCTGAACTGTAACGCTAGCGATGTGAGCCCGGGGTCAGAGGCTCTACTCCGAGCTCTCTCTGGGTGAACGAGCCCTACAAAAATGAGAATATGTTGCCCCCTATTCCTAAGGGAGCGCCCAGCCACCCTCAAGAGGAAACTCATTTCATCCGCTCATAGTCTGGATCTCATTCCTTCAGTCATGACCTAGAGCTCATGACCATATTGAGTACTTTGCTTTTTGGCTCAGTTCTCTCTTCACCACAACAGACCGTTGCAGCGACCGAATAATGGCGGATGCCACTCCAATCTGATCTCCGATATTTCCTCACTCTTGAACAAAACCCCAAGATATTTAGAAACTCCACCCACTGAGAGAAGGCAAACTACCTCTCTCCACTCATATTTTACATTCTTCAACAATAACATTTTAAATCATTTAACATTTCGAGCTGTAAATAACCATTTGAGATGACTCGACCATCTGATGTAGATGGTTCCTGGACGGCTCCCTGGGGAGGTGTTCCTGGGATGTCCCACTGGGCGGAGGTCTTGTTGAAGAAGACCCAGGACACGCTAATGAGATATGTCTCTCGGCTGGCCTGGGAGCGCCTCGGGGTACCCCCAGAGGAGCTGGAGGAAGTGGCCGGGGAGAGGGAAGTCTGAGCATCTTTGCTTAGACTGCTGTCCCCGCGACCCAGTCCCGGAAGATGATGGATTGATATATAAATAACCTACAATTTTTATGATATTTGTTTGTAACATTGTGATGACTATAGTTTTATATCTTATTTATTTCCATTTAAACATATAAAAAGAACATAGAGATACTCAACATCACTGCTGCAGATATATATATATATATAAGGAAGAAAGACTGAAAGAAAAAGACAACATATATTTACTCCTAGCATATTGTGGCCAGTAGAGGGTGCTATGGGCGAGTGAATGTCTGTATCTCTTTTCTGAAGTCTTTAAAAATACAGCATTAATCCTTAAGACAGAGAGAGTATCCTTCCAATTATATGTGCTCTGGTGTACTTTGTAAACTTCTAAGCAATGCATGAAAAATTGAAAAGAATAAGTATGCAGTACTTTATATTAAAATCTCAATGGTAAGTAGATTATATTAAATCATGCAGAGTTACTACTTCCTTAATCTAATTAATGAAGTTTTAAAGAATGTAGTATTGATGATGTCGTCCTGATCACTGAACAGAAATATGATTATTTTAGTCTCAATTGTTATGTAATCATTTAGGAAATGTGATGGCCTGTCAAACATTTGCAGAGGACGATAAGAAAAGTGGATTGAAATATGGAGCCGCAGGCGTTTTAATGGTCTGAAGCCTGTTACCATGCTTTCAATGACAGAGGCTTGTTCAAGGCCGTGCCAGACAATGATAAACCGCTCCACGGGATCATCATCACTTGTGGGGAAGTCGGGACAGATTTGTCTTCCCATGAGTGTCGCATATTTCTCACACAGATGTAAATGAGACTGTGGAACATGTAACTCGCGCTGCCAATAATTGCCTTCTGCAAAGAGTCGAGGCAGTCATCTGTGGACAATGTTCCACATGGGTGTCGGCAACAAAGCAGCCTCCAGCTGTTGCCGCTGCGGAAGCCACAATAGGAGCAAAGCTCGACTCCGCGGAGGACCAGGAGTTAAGACATCCGTGTGAATGATGGAGGTGAAGGTGGATGTGCTTTCAGAAGACGTGGACTTCACCCAAAATGGTGATAGGCCCACGATTCACAGCAGGGATCCCAGAGGAACCAACAGCAACCTGAAGGTAACTAATCATCAGCAAATGATTGAACAAATGTTAAATGCACATTTCTGTTTCTGTTGTATCGTTTAAATCAGGGGTCGACAACCTTTCAAAGTAAAAGAGCCATTTGGACTTGTTTTCTGCCGATCAAAACCTAGAAAGAGCCACATAGTCTCACTTTAGCCTTTATTTATTTTTTAATCTTGTTTAGAAATTAAGATTTGCTTTCATTACCTTTTTTTTAAACACATGTGAATTATGTCTAATTTCTGGCACTAACAATAGCAAAAATATAAAGAAACTAGCATTTCTCAAAATGTGATTTTTTTTTTTTTTCAACATTTTTACCTTTCACCTCAGATGCCAAATTAGCCACAAAAAAGCTAGCTCATTGTTTAGATACTAGCTATACTCCAAAATAGCTTAAAATTCCTCAGTCAACTAAATCTGTCAAAAACATTAGCATTTTGCTAAAATAGAAACTAAACTCTAAATTAACCTAAAAATCCCAGTAGGCCTAAATGACAAATTAGCCAAAAAACGTTTGCATCTTCCTAAAAAATTAGCTAAACTTCAAATTAGCATAAAAAACTAAGCAGAGGTCAATTTAGTCAAAAGAAAAGCTAGCTTGTTGCTTTATTACTAGCCGAACTCCAAAATTACCTAAAAATTAATCAGTAAACTAAATTAGTCAAAAACTTTCGCCTGTCGTTAAAATAATAGCTAAATTCTAAATTAACCTTAAACGCCCCAGTAAATTAAATTAACCAAAAAAGTTAGCATGTTGCCAAAATAGAAGCTAAACTGTAAATTGGCCTAAAATCCCCAGTAGCTAACAAATTAGCCCAAAACATTAGCATGTTGCTAAAATAGAAGCAAAACTCTAAATTATCCTAAAACCTCCAGTAGCTAACAAATTAGCCCAAAATGTTAGCATGTTGCTAAAATAGAAGCTAAACTGTAAATTAGCCTAAAACCCCCAGTAGCTAATAAATTAGCCCAAAAAATTAGCATGTTGCTAAAATAGAAGCTAAACTGTAAATTAACCTAAAACCTCCAGTAGCTAACAAATTAGCCCAAAATGTTAGCATGTTGCTAAAATATCAGGTAAACTCCAACATTTATGAAAATTATTAAAGCTGAAAACAGCCCACGAATATAATTAAAAGCTTGTTTCTAATCTACTTAAAATTTTGAAATTTGAAGACTCATTTACATTTTGTTCAATATTTCAAAAACTATAAACTTCATGAATATCAAAAATACAGCAGCATTTAAAAATGATAATTAAGTAATTCTTACTTTAAAAATTACTATTATTTGATTTATGTTCAGCAGAGAGCCACCATGGAGCCACATTTGGCTCTGGAGCCGCAGGTTGCAGACCCCTGGTTTAAATCCATGCTGCATCTCAACCCCTCTGCATGCACACCACACTAACGTTCTGTGTTTGTGTTTGCTGAGGTGATGTTTGAGGATGTGATAGCAGAACCCCCCTCCGTGCGGAGCTTCGATAGAGTTTGGCTGGGGAGCCACGCCCTGTTCGAGGTGTCCAGGCTGTGGTGCTACCGCTTCCTGTCCCTGCCCCGGCCGTCCGATGTCCCTGCGCGGGGCGGGGCGTCCTCGTCGCTGCGGCCGCTGCCTCCACATCTGGTCCGCCGTGCTCACTGACATCTGACACTGACACAGGGCAGGAAAAGACTATTGATAAATAATGAAATGTTCAGAAGTGGAGCGGAGTCACAGTGGTTTAGAAATAAGCTTGTGTTTTCTTCTCCCCTTTCTTCCTTTCAGGGTCATCATGCCCTGTCTGCAGCTTCTTCACATCTATATGCACTGGATCAAGGCTGTGTGGGCCAGCATACTGAATATTCTTATCAGTCCTTTCTTTAGCAGCGTTGGGAAGTGCTGTGGGCAAATCAGGGTCCATCTCACAGATGGAAGCAGATGTTCAAACTGTGGCTAAAAAAAGGTTTTTATCAGAGACAAAGTCAACAAATCACTTGATATTCCTTATATTTCCTCTAATGTTCCAACCCCCCCAAGGATATTTTGTTTATAAATCAAACACAAAAGAGACAACAGAGAACAAATATGGATGAAATGTTTGTCTTTCTGTTTGTGTGAACATTCCCAGAGAGTCACCGGTTCATTATTTATTGTCTAATAACGCTGTGGTAACAAGGTAACTTCTTCTTTTGGGATCAATAACATTCTATTCTATTCTATTATTTTCTATTCTCTTCTATTCAATTTTATTTTATTCTTCTCTGTTCTATTGCATTCTATTTTATTCTATTCAGTTCCATTCTGTTCTAATTCCTTCTATTTATTCAGTTCTGATCTATTCTATATTGCTTTGCACTGTTTTATTTTAGTGTATCCTGTTCTATTCTATTTCATTCAGATCTATGCTGATCGAATCCCTTCTATTTTGTTCTGATCTATTCTATCCCCTTCTATTCTGTTTTTGTTACCAGCAGAATGTAATGCTGGTAAACGCGGTGAGCTGTCTTCATGGAGTATTTCATCTAAATATTTTTACTTAAAAATTTCAGGGAGTAAAAAAAAAAAGAATTCTTCTCATTTATTACTTTTCTTTTTGCTGTATAATTCGACAGAGTTTAGTGTTAGATGGGTTCAATTAAAACTCATTGCTTGAACATTTTGATAGTTAACTTAAACTTCTCTTTTTATGAGAAATTACTAGTTATTAGAATAAGATGGGTTTCATTCACTTCATTTTGGGCAGATTTGGTTAGTCTTAAATAAAATAAAATAAAATAAATGACGTCCAGCTCTGCCTATCATACTTTCAGCGGATTTGTTTTGATAATACGGCCAGGGAGTGTGTCCTTGTTCTGGGACAGTCCGATTAAGGAAGATTGTTTAGTCGCAGGCGGCCTGTTTCTGTCTGCCTGCTGAAAGATTGTAGGTACTGCTTTCAGGTCAATTTTCATGGTTTCATCCAAGTTGGATCGTAACCCGCTTCAAGCTGGTTTCCATCTTCCCAAAAGACTTCGATACGACGCATGTAAACACAGAGCTAACAGAGCGTCGATCTTGGCCTACGATCCATTCACTTTTTTTACCTCCAAGTTCCGATACCTCCAGGTTCCGATACCTTCAGGTTCAGATACCTTCAGGTTCCGATACCTCCAGGTTCCGATACTTTCAGGTTCCGATACCTCCAGGTTCCGATACCTCCAAGTTCCGATACCTTCAGGTTCCGATACCTCCAGGTTCCGTCTCCAGGTTCCATATTACCTCCGCGTTATTCCGATACCTCCAGGATTCCGATACTTCCAGTTCCGTCCTTCCGATACCCCTCTCCAGGGTTTCAATACCTCCAGGTTCCATAATACTCCAGGTTCCTATTACCTCCAGGTTCCGATACCTCTAGGTTCCGATACCTCTAGTTCCGATACCTCCAGGTTCCGGTACCTCCAGGTTCCGATACCTCCAGGTTCCGATACCTCCAGGTTCCGATACCTCTAGGTTCCGATACCTCCAGGTTCCGATACTTCCAAGTTCCGATACCTCCAGGTTCCAATACCTTCCAGGTTCCAATACCTCCAGGTTCCGATACCTCCAGGTTCCGATACCTCTAGGTTCCGATACCTCCAGGTTCCGATACTTCCAAGTTCCGATACCTCCAGGTTCAATACCTCCAGGTTCCAATACCTCCAGGTTCCGATACCTCCAGGTTCCGATACCTCTAGGTTCCGATACCTCTAGGTTCCTATACCTCCAGGTTCCGATACCTCTAGGTTCCGATACCTCTAGGTTCCGATACCTCCAGGTTCCGATACCTCTAGGTTCCGATACCTCTAGGTTCCTATACCTCCAGGTTCCGATACCTCTAGGTTCCGATACCTCTAGGTTCCGATACCTCCTAGGTTCCTATACCTCCAGGTTCCGATACCTCTAGGTTCCGATACCTCTAGGTTCCGATACCTCCAGGTTCCGATACTTCCAAGTTCCGATACCTCCAGGTTTCAATACCTCCAGGTTCCAATACCTCCAGGTTCCGATACCTCCAGGTTCCGATACCTCTAGGTTCCGATACCTCTAGGTTCCTATACCTCCAAGTTCCGGCACTTCCAGGTTCCGATACCTCCAGGTTCCGATACCTCTAGGTTCAGGCCAGCTCCAGTCAGCAGAAAGCAGTAGATCATTAATTCAGTGATGTAAACTTCTTCAACATCTTCAAGGGAGAGTTGCAATAGGCAGAGAACGCACCACTCGCCCACGGGTCCACCTCCTGGACAGGTGGGTTCCGCTCTCCCAACCCTCATGATGGAGAAGATTTGGTGGATCGTATTTGCAGTCCAACTGATCAGATCCCTGTTACTCGAAACTGAGAAAAACAGAGAGTGGTCACATACATATATGGGTTAGTCAATTGGACAATTTAAATAATATATATATCCAACTATTGTATCCATTGTGCACTATTCTACATATGTCTTAACATGATATTACCAACAAGAACCAGCTCAGTGGCCTTGCGGAGGAGTGTCTGCCCTGAGATTAGAAGGGCTTGAGTTCAAATCCAGGCTGAGTCAAACTAAAAATGGGACCCAGTGCCTTCCTGTTTGACACTCAGTAATAAGGGGTTCAATTGGGGGAGGGGTTAAACCATCAACTGGTTCATGAACACAGTTGTGTCTGTAGCTCACCCTCCCCCAGGAAATGGGTCAAGTGCAGAGAAGAAATACTCAACAATTAACTTTTATATTAAAAAATTCTGAGTTTTTCCTGAAGCACAAAACCTTAACAAACCATGATACCTCCACCACTGTGTTACAGAAGCAGTTGATGCATAATTCTTAAAAAAAAACCTCTGAATTCAGATTTGCTTTATCTTTTATCAACTAACTGTATCCGTGCAAACTGCTTTTTGAGGTTCTTTTATTACTACTTGCTGTTTGCATTTTGTCCACTCAACGAGTTTGTTAGCATGCTTTTTTTTTTCTTGCTTTCTTTGATTGTTACAAAGTTTTCTTCCCTATTAAATGAGATCAATTCTCCAAACAACTTCTCACCATTTCTCAGATGAGTTTCTTAATTTACCCGAAGCAAATTGCTATTTCTCTGTTCTGCTGTTGCTGTTGAATGGATAACAAACCCAGAGTTTCCTGATCAAAC
Source organism: Oryzias javanicus (assembly GCA_003999625.1). Taxonomy (NCBI): domain Eukaryota; kingdom Metazoa; phylum Chordata; class Actinopteri; order Beloniformes; family Adrianichthyidae; genus Oryzias; species Oryzias javanicus. Next base: position 35,649,888 of record CM012441.1, read on the forward strand.
GGTTCATCAAAGGAATGCATCTGGGAACAAACATCACGTTTGTGGTTTTCTCCGTAATTGAGATTAATAAAAGCCATTCATGTTCCTTAATGTTGTATTTCTCACAGACGGCGTGTGGACTCCTGACTTTGCGCTTTCACACAATACTCCTGAATCCTGTGGACATTTGAATGCATGCGGCGTACGGACCTGCAGATAGATTTTTAGTCCGCCAATCAAACTGACAAAATTAAATTTTCTTCTAATGCTCCTTTTGGACGGCAAAGCTTTTTCCTGGCATGCTGCTCAAGCAGGTCAATTTAAGCAAAATCTTAAGACTGGTCCTGGAAAAATTAAGATTTGAACAGAAAAGCAGACCACCTCTAAACGGCTTACCGCTCCTGGATTTGAACATGGATCCATTTTGACACATCTAAAACCCTTCTGGCAATTTTTGTTTTCTTCTGTCAACACACAATTCTTAAAGCATAGATTTAAACTCTGATGGTGTTGATGTCAAAATATTTACAGAACAGATATAAGCTGCATCTGAGCCGCAAACAAATGACACAAGATCCGTTGGTAGAAAGACAGAATGTGCTGTTATCTCCATCCATCCATCTTCTTCTGCTCAACCGGGTTGTGGAGGCAGGAGTCTGCACAAAGACTTCCCTCCTCCAGCTCCTCTGGGGGGACCCCGAGGCATTCCCAGGCCACCCGAGAGACGTAGTCTCTCCAGCGTGTCCTGGGACATGCCTAAAACTCTTCTTCAGGGTCTGGACCAGATGCCAGAGCCACCTCAACCGGCTCTGATCGATATGGAGGAGAAGCGGCTCTACTATTAGCTCGAGCTTCTCACCATATTTCTAAAGGAGCAACCAGCCATCCTACGGAGGACACTCATTTCAGTTGCTTGTGGTTGGGATCTCCCTCTTTCGGTCGTGACCCAGAGATCATGGCCATAGAGAACAATAAATTGAGAGCTTTGCTTTCACCACATCAGACCGGTGCAGCGACCGAATAACAGCAGACGCCGCTCCAATCCGCCTGACGATCTCCCTCACTCGTGAACAAAACCCCAAGATATTTAAAGTCCGAGAGATTTACAAACTACCTTTCTCCGGTCCAGAACCATGGCCTCAGATTTAGCGGTGCTGACCTTCATCCCAGCTGCTTCACACTCGGCTGCAAACCCCTCCAATAACATGCTGGAGGTCCTGGCCTGATGAAGCCAACAGAACAACATCGTCTGCAAAGAGCAGAGATGAAATCCTGTGGTCCCCAAACCAGATCCCCTTGGCCCCTGGCTGCACCTAGAAATTCTGTCCATAAGAACTATGAACAGAACCGGCGATTAAGAGCAGCTCTGCCGGAGTCCAACATGCACCGGGAACAGGTCTGACAGGTCTGACCTAAGTCCTCAGTAAGGCTTCCTGGACCCCGTACTCCCAGAGCGCCCTCCATAGGACACCACGGGGAACGCGATCGAACGCCTTCTCCAAATCCACAAAACACACATGGACTGGATGAGCGAACTCCCACGAACCCTCCAGCACCTTAAAGAGAGTGTAGAGCTGGTCCACTGTTCCACGGCCAGGACGGAAACCGCACTGTTGTTCTTGGATCTGAGGTTCGACTATCGGACAGAGTATTCGCTACTCTGGCTCCAACCTGCACCGTGAACAGGTCCGACTTACTATAAAAGCTTCTGTTCTGGTCATAGAGAGCAGGAGAACTGGTGGTAGTCAATACTTTTTATTGACCAATCCAGACAATAAATTACCAATTTTCTTGTTTCCTAATTCCACAGGTTAATAAACTACAGTCACATTCAGCGTGATCAGAACTGATTAGTTTAACTGTAATAAATTTGCTAAAAAATGGAAAAGCAAACAAATCAACCATAAAGACTTTGGTGTTTATGAACAACAGACCACTAGCACCAGCCTTTTCAACAGAAAACAGTATATATTTTTTTTATCAAAGCAGTGTCAGAGATAAACTCTCCAGCCATTACTCTCCATTTGATACAATTCTCAAAGGCCTGTGTGTTTCTCCTCCCTTAATGGGAGATAAGAGCCAGCAATGTCTTGGCCGACTGCACTCAAACGCCACGTTACTAAAGTATGTCCACTAGAGCTATTTCTGTCCACCTGCTTCCATTCCTAACCGACTTCTTCCCTTTCCACTGCCCAGGAATAGGCCTTTAATTGGCCTGGCACCCAATCATACACATTCTGCTCCAGTCCCCCCCGCCCCCACCCCTCCGGGGGAACACTGGGACAAGGAAACAACACTGCGGAGTCTCTTCTCTGACACCCAAATGATTCAGTCAAACTGCAAAGGTGATCGAGGGGCGGTGGTCCTAGCCTCACCCCCTCCTCCGTCCTCTGCTGCGGGGGCTTGTTCATATATCTATGATTGATAGCAACAACTGCCGAGCTTGCAGACGACTGGCTTTTATTGCTGAAATCAGAAAAACGTCGGAGCTGTCAAATCTTCAAGACCTTATTGAATGTCGGCCTCTTGTGTTGAATTTTCAAGGATGGGGAGAATAAGCAGGAAATTCCTAACATCTCCACTGCTTTGTTACGCGTTCTGGGTTTTTTTTGGTCACATATTTAGCATGCAGCGTTAGAAAAACCTTCCAGTCATTCCTTCCAAATGAATCATCAGTGGAGCTGATGAAACACTCTCCACCTCATATAAAATTGACACAGTTCTTTACAATTTGCTCCAAAAACGATGTTGGGCTGAAAGAGGCGAGTTCCTCTGCAGCCGAGCCAGGCGCGTGAGGGGCGCGCCCGCGCCCGCTCCCTGCCTCTGCTGTGGGAGTTAGTGCCACCGTGCGAACCCGACAACTCCATGTGAAATATGACACACCGCCGGGGTCTCCTTTAAGGCATTCCTCTGCTGTCTGTGTTCACGACATGCAGTGTTTGTGTGTTCGGGCGTTTCCGTGTGCGCGGGGTGGTAGTCAGGCCTCCATTTTTACCAGGAGCCCGGCAGCAGCTGTCCCCTGGCATGTCAGCGGAGACGCTACTGACCCGATACACGGCTCAGAGCTGAAGTGACGGCGGGCGGCGTCCACGCAGGGTCCATTCTCTTCTTCTGCTTCTGGCCCGACGAGCGTTTGAAGGCTGACCATGGCGGATCAGTACCAGTACAACACCAACGAGGAGAAGATCCAGAAGGACAGCCACACCAAGGAGATCGATCTCATTAACAGAGACCCCAAGCAGATCAACGAGGATGTGGTGAAGGTTCGTCCCGCGCAGACAGAACATGACAAACACGAATGTTTATCATGTTTTTGCATGAAATGTGTGAACAGGTAGAAGAAGAGAACACAGACTGGAGAATATTTCCCTGCGCTGCTTTGAAAAAAACCCACAAATAGATCAAGAACTATTTCTGTTGCTTGTGCAGAAGTTTATTTTTAGGTCAGAGGGCAGAGAAAACCGAGACAGCGAGCGTCCACGCTTTATTTTGGTTACCAACACACGCAACCGACAGAAGGATCCAGAGGAGCTGGCTTAATGGAGTCTGGTTACAGATCAATAAAGGGGCGTGGTTAATTATTGGGTTCTTGACTCACTCAGGAACAGTCTGTGGACCCGCCCATTTCAGCTGTCGAGCAGATTCTAAATCCTCTTTTAAATTGGGATCAATCTTTTTATTTAGAACAGTCGGGCTTGTTGGGTTCAACTGAACTCAAGTTAATTTTAAACATCACGAAATGAACTATTCAAGTTTACGATACAAACGCTTTTACTAAAATAGGCTAGAAAAAATGATTTATTATTAAGGATTAAAGTGTATTTTTAGTGTTATTTATTGTCTAACAGTAATTATTAATAAAGCTCAATTCTATACTAATCTATTCTTTTCTATTTTATTCTATTCCATCTGTTCTATTCTAAACCATTCTATTATATTCCCTTCTATTTTATTCTATTTTGATTTTATTCTTTTGTTATTTTCTATCTTGTCCTGTTCTATTCTATTTTATTTTATTCTGTTCTATTACTCTTTTCTATTTCCTTCTATTCTATTTCAGTTTTACTCTGTTCTATTCTATTCTATCCTGTTCTATTTTAGTTTATTCTATCCTATTCTGTTCTATTTTATTATTTCTATACTGGTTTATTCATTTTTTTATTTAATTCCATAATGTTTCAGTTTCTCTCTATTCTATTTTATTTTTTCCGTTTTATTTTATTCTATTATCTTCTTTTCAATCATATTCTATTTTATCCTGGTCTATCTCTCTTTTTTTTATTCTATTCTATTCTATTTGAGTTTTGCTCTATTCTGTTCTATTTCAATTCATTCTATTTCAGCTTTACACGACTCCATTCATTCCAGTTCTATTCTATTTAGTTCTTTTCTATTGCATTTTATTTTATTTCAGTTTACTCTATTCTATTCTATTCTATTCTATTCTATTCTATTCTATTCTATTCTATTCTATTGTATTCTGTTCTGTTCTGTTCTATTTCCTTCTACTTTTTTACTATTTCAGTTCTACTCTTCTATTCTATTTTTATCTCTTCTATTGTATTCTAATTGATTTCACATTAAAAATGACATAACTGATATTTTTAATCGGTTCCTCTCAGTTCAGATTTAAATATTCGGTTCTGATCCTTGTTCTTGACGGAGGAGCTCGTGAACGTTTCCTCCTCTCATATCACAACATGATTTAGGATTTGGAAACCTTTGACTGAAACATGGGTGAGGCAGGAGGAAGGGGGCGTGGCCTCTCAGAAACAGCTGTTCCTCTCCACGCTCGGCCTCCTCCGTGTTCTGGAGGCAGATTACAGACAGGTCGATGAACTTTTCATCGCCGAGTCTGAGACTAGAAAAGCAGAGCGGAGGATTCAGGATGTTGAAGCCATCACGGACCTCAGAGTCTGCTCTTGAAGTCTCAGGAGAGAATAACTTTTATTGGTGGAAAGTGAGTTGGAGAGATGCTTTAGAGTTCTTCTGCAGTAACTTAATGATGTTCTGTGCATGAAATGAACCTCTTGCCACCTCCTCCAGAGAGGGCGGGGTTAATGAACCGCCTCCTCCATGTCTCGTCAGGTGGAGTTTGAGGACGTCATCGCCGAGCCGGACGGGACGCACAGTCTGGACGGGGTGTGGAAGCTCAGCTACACCACCTTCACCGTGTCCAAGTACTGGTGCTACCGCGTCCTGTCCGCCATCTTCGGGATCCCGGTGGCGCTGCTGTGGGGCTTCCTGTTCGCCTGCATCTCCTTCTGCCACATCTGGGCCGTGGTTCCCTGCATCAAGAGCTGCCTGATCGAGTCGCAGTGCGTCAGCCGCATCTACACCCTCTGCATCCAGACCTTCTGCGATCCCTTCTTCGAAGCCCTGGGCAAGATCTTCAGCAGCGTGCGCGTGGCGCTGCGCAAGGAAGTCTAAGAACTCGCACGGCGGCGTGGAAAGCGTTTTTACATCCCCCTCCCCCCCCATACCTCCCGTTACAGGATGCAAGCCGCCGCCCACCTGACATGTGTGCATGCTGAGGCGGCTGCTCCACATCTCCTTCCAGAGCTGGATCAGGACTTTGTTCCTCGCCTGTCGTAGATGACTTCTCTCTAAATCAAGACGGGATCTTCACAGCAGATCTTCAGGCCTCAAACGTGCTCCTCTACCGGCCATGTTCAGTCCAAATGTTCTCTTCATTTTTGATTTACTTTAAGTTTAATTAATCCGATGAGTTTGTATCCTCTGCACCTTTAATACAGTCTAATGATTCAGTGGTAGATGTAGAATCAACTGTTTCTTCATTTTTGTTTCAGATGTTTTTGTTGAAATGTTCATCACCTTTGATACCGACAGAGATCTTTCTTTGATGGTTGCAGTAAATAAACATCATCACTGGTTGAAGCTTTTGTTTAAATGCTGGAATGATCATTCATTCAAGTTAAAGTGAAGCTGGAGGTGTTGACCCACCAACCTTTCACAATAAAAGAGCCATTCATGTTCATTTTCCACTGAAAAGAACCTAGAAGGAGCCGCATGGTCTGACTTCAGTCTTTAAGAAAATCAAGACCTTTTTTTTAATAATAAATATGAATTATGTCACAAAAATATAAAAAGATGGATGTGATTTTTCTTTTTTTTTTTTTAACGTTTGACAGAAGCTCAAATGACTTATTTCAAAATAAAACATCCTGTGTGCCGAACAGGATCATCTCTGCTGGGCAGAGTAAACAAAGTTGTGGATCTTAAAATAATCTGAGTTTTTAATCCATAAAAGTTCAAACTTTGCAGATAAAATCTGTTCGATCTGAAAATAGCGTTGAGAGAACTAAATATTTTCAGGTCAAAATGATGTAAAAACCTACATGGTTTATCATCTATGTCAGGGGTCGCCAACTGTTTTGGCTAAACTAGGCGTTTTTCTAGATTTTTAGGCTAATCTTTCAGCTACATGCTAGCTGTTTTGGCAAATTTGGAATTTAGCTAATATTGTAGCTTCATGCTAGCCATTTTGACTAATTTAGGTTTTCTTTCAGTTTTTTAGGCTATATTGACGTTTAGCTAATATTTAGCTTTATGCTAGCTGTTTTGGCTATTTTAAGTTTTTTTTAGGCTAATTTGGAGCTTAGCTAATATTTAGCTTTAGCTATTTTGGCTAATCTAGGCTTTTTAGGCTAATTTGGAGTTTAGCTAATATTTAGCTTTTTGCTAGCTATTTTGGCTAATTCAGGCTTTTTTCAGTTTTTTTAAGCTATCTTGACGTTTTGCTAATATTTCAGCTATATGCTTGCTGTTTTGGCTAATCTAGGCTTTTTTTTAGGATAATTTGGAGTTTAGCTAATATTTAGCTTTATGCTAGCTATTTTGGCTAATTTAGGCTTTTTTTAAGTTGTTAATTTGGAGTTTAGCTTTTTGTTAGCTATTTTGGCTAATTCGGGCTTTTTTAGGTTAATTTGGAGTTTAGCTTTTTGTTAGCTATTTTGGCTAATTCAGGCTTTTTTCAGTTTTTTAAGTTATCTTGACGTTTTGCTGATATTTCAGCTACATGCTAGCTGTTTTGGCTAATCTAGGCTTTTTTAGGCTAATTTGGAGTTTAGCTAATATTTAGCTTTATGATAGCTATTCTGGCTAATTCAGGCTTTTTCAATTTTTTAAGCTATCTTGACGTTTTGCTAATATTTTAGCTACATGCTAGCTGTTTTGGCTAATCTAGGCTTTTTTAGCTAATTTGCAGTTTAGCTTATATTTAGCTTTATGCTAGCTGTTTTGGCTAATCTAGGCTTTTTTAGGCTAATTTGGAGTTTAGCTAATATTCAGCTTTATACTATCTTTTTCGGCTAATTCAGGCTTTTTTCAATTTTTAAGCTATCTTGACATTTAGCTAATATTTCAGCTACAAGCTAGCAGTTTTGTCTAATTTAGGCTTTTTTAGGTTAATTTGGAGTTTAGCTAATATATAACTTCATGCTAGCTATTTTGGCTAATGTAGCTTTCTTTTAGGCTAATTTGGAGTTTAGCCAATATTTAGCTTTATGCTAGCTATTCTGGTTAATTCAGGCTTTTTTCAAACATTTTTAAGCTATCTTGATGTTTAAATAATATTTAATGCTACCTTTTTTGTCTAATTTAGAATAGTTTTAGTTTTTTCAGCTAATTTGGCACTTCATTAATAGTTTAGTTAGCTATCAGCTTCAGTGTTTTTAGCTATCAGTTTAAGCATCTTCAGCTTTTAATCTATAATACTATATATCTAGTTTTTGAAATGTTCTAGTGTTATATTTTCTGTGAAGATTACAGAAATGAATTATTTAAAATTTGGCTGTGTGGCTTTCTGCAAAACCGTAAATCTTTACGTTTAGGCTGCGATTGTTTCACTTTTTCTCTACAAACTGACGATCAGAGAAGAAAACAGATATGAGGCCCTCATAAGAAAAAGTTTCAGGACCCCTGATAAATTTGCACCTCAGTCATCAATTTAACTAATCTAAACTGAATAAATGCCTATTAAGAAATCCTTACTTTAAAAAGTTGCTTTTTAATTTAAGTTTTATACTGCTGGGTTTTGTTATTTTAGTTTGGGGCTTGGTAGTCTTAGTTTGTGGGCTTTGTTTGTTTGTTTTCTTTAGGTAGTTTTGGTTCGGGGGAGCTGCTGACTCAGCCGGTCCACATGCTGAGTCAGCAGTCTCCATGACTTACTTCATGTTTGGCCGATGGGTCACCATGGAGAGATAGAAGCCCCATGTGGATCTGGAGCCGCAGGTTGCAGACCCCTACACTAGAGGACGCTGTTGTGTGTCTTTTCCACGCTTGTCCTCCGTGTGTGCGAGCGAGCCTCCCCTGATGATTCAGCGCCACCACACCCCTCTCCGTTTGTAACCTTGTTGTGTTTCCTTCACTCGTGTTTTATATGCCGCTCACACGCCGTGGCTGGACGGCTGCGCTCTATGAGAATTATTGAATTAGGAAAACGGGGATTGGGTTCAAGTGTCATTAAAAGGTAATTAAAAAGCTTCAGTTGATTGAACAGAAATCTATTCTATCATCATCCTGTTCTATAAAAACACTGTCAGTGAGATGTCTGCTCCTGATCCTGGATTTATAAACTTTCTACAGATGTGTGCAGCTCTTTCTCTTAAACAGATTTCATTAGAAAACAGTAAAAATGGTACATATACAGAGAAACGTAAGCACTATAATAACTTAATGCTAGTGTTTGAAATATGAATCATCTTTCTCCTGCAGGTTTATAAATATCGACGTTTTTGACAAAGTCTGACTCTAGAAATTCAGAAAACAGATTATAAAATACCATAAACCTCGGTGAGCAATGGTCTAGACTGATTTAATGTATTCTGGTACAAATATCAATATATGTTTCAATATTTTTTTAATGGCTGAGTAATATTTTTAAGTAGCAAACTTGAACATTATAAACAACAGCAGCGATGCTGCTGCTACTGCTACTACTGCTGCTCTCGTTTCTACCCATACTACTACTACTAATAATAATAGTAATAATAATAATGATACTACTACTCCCACTACCATTCCTACTACTTCTATCCATGCTAATACTACTACTATTGATATTAATAATAATGCGAATGATACCACTCCTCCCACTACTAGTCCTACCACTACTACTATTATCACTACTACTAATAGTACTTTTACCCATACTACTACTATTACTACTATTCGTATTGCTACAAAATATTCTACTACTGCTAATAATACTAATGACATCACTGCTCCCACTACTAATCCTACTACTACTGCTATTACCACTACTACTAATACTACTTCTACCCATACTATTACTACTACTACTATTACTACTATTCTTACTGCTACCACTACTCCTACTACAAGTAACACTAAGACTACTACTACTGTTTCAACTTCTCCCACTACTACTCCACTACTACTACTATTACCACTACTACTAGTAGTACTACTAGCATGCTACTACTATGATATTAATAATAATGACACTGCTATCACTATTCCTACTATAACTACCCATGCTACTACTAATAATAATGATACCACTACCACTGCTAGTACCCCACTATTACTCATACAATTACTACTACCACAAAGACAACCACTTCTATTCCTACTGCTACTACTCATACACTAGTACTACTACTAATAAGTAATAATAATATTCAAAGTACTCCTATTTTTACTACTCCTAAAAGTAGAACCAATGCTGTTTCGAATAACTATTACTACTAATAAGTAATAATATAATGATACCACTACTCCTACTAATACTACTACTACTCATACTACTACTAGTACTACTACTACTAATAATAATAATAACAAAATACTAATAATCCCACTACTCCTATTACCATTATTCCTACTACTCATACTACTATAATGACCCTTACTCATACTATTACTTCTTTTACTACTCCTCATATTACAAATCATACAACTTCCACTACTACTATTAATAATAATAATAATAATAATACCACTATTACTACTACGATTCCTACTACTATTACTACTAATGGATTGGATTGATCTGTCCTTTCCCAGATTCTCACATTGTGCATCTATTATTCATTCACAGCTCATTCATACCTGGTGATGGTAAACTAGTGATGTATTCTCTGACCGTCACTGGGACATTCACACACCAGTGGAGCCACACTGGGGGCGAGAGGGTCAAGTGTCTTTCCTAAGTACACGACGGTTGGCTAGAGGGAACGGGAATCAAACCCCCAATCCATAGATCATTGGTCGACCGCTCTCCCACCTGAGCCAAAATACTGCATACTACTAAATATTGAAGTTTGTGCATCTCCTAATCAGGACATATTTTTTATGTAAATCCACTATTGAGGATTAATCAAAAGGAGCCAAAGGAATGTTTGGGAAAACCAAAGAAGTCCTTTAAAAGGCCGGTTCTTTTCTTTTAACCATAACTCACCAACCCTGTCAACCGGATCTTTATTGACCATCTGTGGACCTCCGCCAGCAGGATCCTCCCAGAATGCCCTCTGTGAGGCTCAAAGTGATCGCCCGCCACATATTTTGGCCCGCATTGATTCTGTTGTTTTTCATTTATACTGCAGGGATAAAGAAGGCCGTCCAAACCCAGTTAAAGGACAGTTAGCCGTCTTGATTTAAACGGTCCTCCACAAAATCAAAGAGAACCAGATAAAGTGGAATTTATTGCAGATAGGTGGATAGCTTGGAGGGCTTTTATTTGTCTTTGGTTTGTTTGGGATCCTCAGCAAGCGACCGACCACACATTCTCAGACCTCCGACCATCTTCTGCAGGTAAACAGGATGTAGAAATGATCATCAGGATGTTCGTATAGTTTTATTTTCAACCCATCTCTGGAGTCTTCACCACTGACGACTGTTTACATGTGTGCAATATGGTGGCAGAGTGAACAACAGAATACAAAGTCTTCAGAACACAAGAACAAGTTCAATAAAACAAATATGACCCACGCCGTTTGCTGGTGACACCACCTGATCAGTATGTATAACTGCACTGGAAACGCTCTCCGCTCATTTACATTTTTTGTACAGCAAACACAAATACAGCCTGAACGAGGAAAAAGAGAAAGAAAATCTTCAGAAGACGGCCGTTGGTCTGTCAGTATCTCACGTTTCAAATACAGGAAGTCTTGAGTCCTCCGCGGAGGCGGACGGGCGCTCGCGTGGCGGACGGGCGCTCACGTGGCGGACGGGCGCTCACGTGGCGGACGGGCGCTCACGTGGCGGACGGGCGCTCACGTGGTGGACGTCTGCGTGATGGACGTCTGCGTGATGCTCCTGCTGCTGCTCGAGCTCTTGATGGCAAAGTTTGAGGAGTTGCTCTTGTGACTGGAGTTGAAGTCTCGCTCGCAGCGGCACTGCGGGGACTTGAGGTAGCGCGAGGAGCAGCACAGGAGGTTCTGCCGAAGGTCGTGGAAGAGGTGGCCGGCGAAGCACATGTAGATCCAGGGGTTGCAGCAGCTGTTCAGGCTGGCCAGCAGCATGGAGATGATGAAGGGCATGGCTGGAGGAAGACCAAAGAGACGAGACAATGGTTTACAAACTGCACACTCTTTCAGTTTTGAGCTGAAATAGAAATAGAAGTTTTTCATTGTTTTCCTCTCACTTAAACTTGTTTTCCTCTAAATTTTAGGGCTGGGTTTTACTAGTAATTCCCAGAATCCTTCCATTTGATTCAGATTTATTGTTATTTTTTTCTATTTTCCAGGGCTGGGTTGATAAAATTGATCTAAGCTTAACAGATCAATAATCGGTAAAGTCGACTAGCATGGCACTAACGTTTAATGGAATTTCCCATTGGATGGCCACTCGCTGGTGACTTAATGAACATCTTAAATTATACAGTTCTTAAAGTAACCTTTTGTTGTCTAAAGCAGAGTTTTTCCTCATTCTTTCTTCTTCTTGAGGAATAAGGTGGACTTCCATAACGCGATCGCCACCTAGTGGTCAAATTGAAACGTCCTCCAGGAGAAGCAGAACAATGTTTACAATGTTAATGATCTGAACGTTTTTGCTAGAAATTCTTCTTTTGAGAAACCATGTAAAACTGTATCTTATTAATAATCTGATTATTTCACTGAAGGATTTTACAGTATGTAACTGGATCAGATTAACATAAATATATTAGTAGATTCACACACATGACTTTTTATTCCACTCTTCTGCAGTCTGAACTCGGGAAAAGATAAACTATTTATTGGTTTTGATAGTGATTCAGTCTTTATTTCTTTATTATCATTTTTCTTTTGTGCATTTTTTTGGGAGGACCATATCTCTTTTGTTCTGTCAGCTATTCAAATATTCAGCTCTGTTTAAGCTAGCTTTTTCTACTGTTTTGGCAGTTACTATTAGGTACAATTGCTTCATCTTTTCTTTTTTTAAATCTCTGCACTATAACTTTGTTCTCTTTGTAAATATGTAAATTTACTAATTTTTCTCATTTTTCTATCTGTAGTGCTGCCGTAACCCTGAAATTTCCTCACCGTGGGACGAATAAACGACTATCTTATCTTATCTTATCTTATCTTATCTTATCTTATCTTATCTTATCTTATCTTACTAAGGGTTTCTAGATTAACTGGAGTTTAGCTAATATTTTAGCTAAATGTTAGCTGTTTCGGCTAATTTGTTTTTCTTTTTCAATTATTTAGGCTAATTTAGAGCTTGGCTAATATTTTAGCTTTATGCTAGCTGTTTTGACTAAATTACACATTTTAACAGTTTTTAGGCTAATTTAGCATTTATCTTATATTTCAGTTACATGCTAGCTGTTTTGGGCAATTTAGGCTTTTTTCAGTTTTTTGGGCGAATTTAGAGTTTGGCTAATATTTTAGACTTAAGCTAGCTGTTTTGGTTCAATTATGTATTTTAAATTTTTTTGGCTAATCTGGTATTTAGCAAATATTTCAGCTACATGTTAGCTGTTTTGGCTAATTTTGGCTTTTTCTTTATTTTTTAGGCTATTTTGGAGTTTAGCTTATATTTTAGTAACATGCTAGCTGTTTATGCTAATTTACAATTTTTTTTCACTTTTTTGGACTAATTTTGGCAATTCGCTAATATTTTAGCCAGCTATCAGATTCAGAATTTTCAGCTTCAGCATTTTCAGTTATCATTTTCAGCATTTTCAGCTATCAGCACTAGCATTTTTAATCGGCAACACTCAGCTCACAGCATTCACTCTAGCATTATCACACGGTGAATGCTGAATGCATGCAGATAATGCTATATATCTATTTTAAAAAAATGTTTTAATATTATTTTCTTCTTTGAAGATCATGAATTACTTAAAATGTGGCTGTTTTTTGGATTTCTGGAGAACCGTAAATGTTTAGGCTGTGATTATTGCACTTTTCAGAACAGTTCAGCGGCCCTCATTAGAAAAAGTTTGGGGTCCCCTTCTATAGAGCACAAATGGTAACTGTTAGAACCACATAGACTTAGTCTGAGAATAAATGAGATTTAAGTTATCTTTGAAGAAATGATAAAGAAATAAGACTATTAATGTTTAAGAGTTAGATTAAGTGAATTACTTTTGTTTGGATTTGATTTGCTTTTCTCCACAATCAGCCAACCGTATCCAGGTTTAGCTCTGAAGTCAGGAGGATGAGGAGCAAAAGGCAGATAGAATCACAAAGAACAGCAAACAGATATCTATAAGACCTGCTTTTGTTACAGGAAACTCGTTTTGAAAATAATTGGAGCCACGCCCCTCCCTGGAACGACCACGGTGGCTGCAACAGTTACTTTAAAAAAAAAAATTACTCAAAAGAATTTGGAAATTTCACACCTTTGAATTTATAAAGATGCTCATTTCGTCAGCAATAACGAGCGTTAGCATTAGCCACCCTATGGGAAATCCCATTATACGTTAGCATCAAGCTAGCAGACTTTAGCTTTATGGGCTAGATCACATGTGTCAAAGTCAAGGCCCGGTGGACGGATCCGGCCCTCCAGATTATTTTATTTTATTGTTATTAATGACCTGATGTTATCCTGCGTTTATTTCTAACTTTTATAAATTGACAAAATACAATAAACTATAAAATAAATAATAATAAAATAATCTTCCTGCCTTTTTATTATTTATAATTATGTTAAAATGTTACTGCTTTAAAATTGTTCAGCTTTTTGGACTATTTTGGCATCTACTAAGATTTTTTTAAGCTATTTTAGAGTTTAGCTTATATTTCAGCTATATGGTAGCTATTTGGCTAATTTAGGGTTTTTAAGTTTTTTTGTCTATTTTTAAGTTTAGCTATTTTTTCAGCTACATGCTAGCTGTTTTGGCTAATCTACTTTTTTAAATATATTTAAATAATATTTTAGCTGGCTATTAGTCATTATTTATTATTATATATTTATATATAAATATATATATATTTTTTCCTGACTCAGGTTTTTTTTAGGAGTTTTTCCTTACCGCGAGGGAGGGTCTAAGGACAGGGATGACCTGTTCTTTATAGTCTGTTAGTTTTTACCTATTGTGCATATTTTATGACTCCATCTGTGCATCTGTAAAAACTGCAGGCATGAAGCCCAATGAGGCAAATTGAATTTGTGATATTGGGCTATATAAATAAAATTGAATTGAATTGAATTAGTCTCATCGTTTTCAGCTATTTCATCTATCAATTTCAGCATCTTCAACTATCATCATTGGCATCTTCAGTGGCCAAATTCAGCTTACAGCATTCACACTAGCATTTATTGAGGTAATGCTGTATATCTAATTCATAATTATGTTAAAAAGTTTAAAAATGCAGTTTTAGAGTGTGGCCCGCGACTTAAGGTCTGTTTTGGATTCCGGCCCCTTGTGCGATTGAGTTTGACACCCCTGGGCTAGATTGATCTCTATTTTTATGGATAGATTATTGATCTTTCAAGCTTAGATCGATTCAGATTGAATCATTTTAATCCTTTCTCAGATAGATAGCATAGATAGCATAGCCGATTCTGAACCTCATCCCTCTGTGGAGATCACACACTCTGAGGTCAAAGAATCTCTTCTAAAAGCAGACACTTTGGACCAGGGGTGTCAAACTCAATCACACAAGGGGCCAAAATCCAAAACACACATTAGGTCGCGGGCCGAACAGGATAAACATTTATAGAACACTCTAAAACTAATTTATTAAAACTTAAAAGATGTAACTTTTAACATAGTTATGAACTAGATATGTAGCATGTGGTGATGCTAGTGTGAATGCTGTAAACTGAATTTGGCCGCTGAAGATGCTAGTGCTGATAGTGAAGTTGCTGAAATTGATATTTTAAAAAACACTCAAGCTAATAGCTGAAATGCTAAAGCTGAGAGACAGATAAAATATTAGCTAGCTGACAAATTAGCCGAAAAAAACTAAAAGAAAAAAAACTTAAGTCAATCAAAACAGCTAGCATGTAGCTGAAATATTAGCTAAACTCCAAAAATAGCCTAAAAATTCTTAGTAAATGCCAAAATAGTCCAAGAAACTAGGATTCTAATTTTTAGAATTGTAACTTTTTAACATAATTATGAATAATAAAAGGCAGCAATATTATTTCAGAATAAATTAAGTTAAGCCTTAAATAACTTTCAATATTTTACTCTCCAGAAAATACATTTTGTTGAAATTAAACAAGAAAAAAATAGGCGAAAGATAACATCGGGCCATTAATAACAATGAAATAAAATGATCTGGAGGGCCGGATAGATTTACCCGGAGGGCCGGACTCGGCCCCCGGGCCTTGACTTTGACACATGTGCTTTGGACAAAGGTGGGATTAATGGTTGCTCAGTTCCATTAAGTGTCCCATTTAGAAGTGACAGAGCGGCGAGAGCGAGAGCAGTTCCCCTTCCAAGTGGTCTGGACTGATGTTTCCACAGAGGAAAACAAAGCGTTGAATAATAGTTTCTAATGAGTCTGTCAGTCTGCTGCTTCAGTAGGAACATGGGAATCAATCACATTCCCTCTCACATAATTAAACACAATTCTAATGAGTTTATTGCTAATATGCGGTTGGATCTCACCACATTTTGTCTTTTTTGTTATTTTTCACCAGATTTTTTAAACAAAGCTTCAAAATGAAAGCAAGCGTTGCTGTTTTCAGACCTCGCTCGACCTCCAGACCTCCCTGGAATCCCTCTGAAGCAGTTGCATATCTGGAGAGCATTTTTCTATAAGCTCCCACTTCAAGTTGTTTAAGGCTCGGAGGAGACGAAGGCACGCAAACCTGACAACAACGACCTTTTTCTGAACTCAAACAGCTTCCACAACTTTTTTCAGGTTGCTTAAATTCTATTGAGAAAATCTTCCAAAATCATCCACAGCTGGGGGGTCCGAAGCTTCTGCGAAGAGGCTCAGATTAGGTGAGGTTTAACCGCATAATTGGAACGCTTATAAATTCAAAATGAACCTTTTCTGGTTTTTTGATTTGTTGTCATGTTTGAATCATTAATGCGATCAATATAATTCCAGCAGATTTTAAATAAGAAAAGCTGCTTGCGTTTTCCATTTTTAATTTAACCTAAAATTAGTGGGAATTTCTGATTTGAAGACCAGAAATGAACAGAATAGAAAGTCTTTGTGGGGAACCTCGGGTGCTGCTGGTTTGAACAGATTTGATTCTGTTCTGGTAAAAATGAACTTAAAAAAAGATTTTATTTCAACTTTTTTTTAATGGCCGAGGAAGAGTTTAAAGTAGCAAAGGACTGCTCAGGTTACCAAACCTGCACATTATAAACAACAACAATACTACTACTACTACTACTAATAATAATAATAATACCACTACTACTCATACTAATGCTCCTCCTACTACTCTTATTTCTACTCCTACTACTTCTACTACTCACCTTCTTCTCCAATACTACAACTTCTTCTCATACTACTACTCCTACTACTACTTGTACTAATCCTAATACTACTCCTACTACTACTTGTACCTTGTACTAATCCTACTACTACTACTCCTACTACTATTACTCTTACTATGACTACTTTTAATAATACCGCTCCTTCTACTACTAATACTACTACTATTTATATAACTGCAACTACTACTACTAATAATAAGAAGAATACCCCTACTCCTACGACTCATACTACTACTCATACTACTCTTATTTCTACTCCTAATCCTTCTCTTACTACTACTACTGCTTCTTCTCCTACTACTACTACTTGTACTACTCCTACTTCTATTACTCTTACTACGACTACTTCTAATAAAAATACCACTCCTTCTACTACTAATACTACTATTTATATAACTGCAACTACTACTAATAATAATAAGAAGAATACCACTACTCCTACGACTACTACTCATACTACTACTCATACTCCTCCTACTACTCTTATTTCTACTCCTATTCCTTCTCCTACTACTACTACTACTATTACTTCTACTATTCCTACTACTTTTACTCTTACTACGACTACCTCTAATAATAATACCACTACTACTACTACTACTCCTTCTACTACTATACTAACTACTTGTATCAACTTTAAATCTAGGCTCACATTAAACGTTACACATTTTTCTCTCCTAAATGCTCACTGTAAACTTCTAAATGGAATTTTGTGAACAGAAAAATAACACAATCAGTCATTTGTATCTTATTTTAATAAGAAAAATCTTTCTCGTTTGACCTCTGAAGGTCAAGTAGCCACAGGCTGTTGCAACACGTTTACAACAGGACTCAGCCAATCACAATCAAGATATCATACACACAGTTCTTAGAAAGGGCTGGAGGCCATATATGATTGATTTTATGGAAAGAGAATTTTCTCATTTGACCCATGAGCCAGACTTTGGACATGTCACAAACGGGCAGACAGCTGGTTCCACATGCAGCAGGTTTATTAGTTCAGACAGGAACTTAGCACAGACAAAAGTCCATAAAGCTAAATCAGGGTCAGACAGACAGGGGTCAATCACGAGCGTGGAGTCATTAAAGAGACTAGAGACGTCAGAGTCCAGGTGAGGGTCATGGCAGGCGGCAATCAGAGATGAAGCAGGATCAGAAATAGAAGATCAGGTCCAGGTAGAAGTTTTAGGCGGTTTTAGAGTGTAGCTGGCATTTCAGCTAAGTTTTTTATCTTATTTTTCATATTTTAGCTGGGTATCAACTTCAGGATTTTCAGCTATCAGCCCTAGAATATTCAGCGGCCAAATTCAGCGTACAGCCAAGCATTGTTGCAGGTAAAGCTATATGTCTAGTTCATGATTATTTAAAAAATTTACGGTTTTAAAGTTTTAGAAATGTAGTTTAAGAGTGTTCAACAGATGTTTATCCTGTTCAGCCGGCGTGTGTTTTGGATCATGGGCCCTCGTGGTGTGACACTGTCATCACATTAAAACCGTATTGAAAAGTATGTAACCATGTTGTTGAAAAAAAACCTTGCAGGGGCAACATGTTTTCTGTATACTGTTAGAAATAAAGTGGCTGGTGTTTGTAGAAGGATGGACTGTTTTAAAACAAGCTCAAATTAACTTAATGGAAAAACAGGGCATCGGCACCTGGAGCAGGAAAAGACGGTCAAGGAAGGGGCGGGGCAGGAAAAGGAGGCCAGGTGTATCACAGAGAAGAGAGTCTGGAGGAGGAAGAGAGGAGCTGGTCTGAGGATTCTCCCCCTCCTCGGTGGGGGGCCTGGCTCGGTCTGGGGGGTGGTCCTCTTGCTTGCGTCGGGTGGGCTGGCGTGGGGCCCCTTCCTGGGGGGTGCCGCTTGCGTCGGGGGGGCGGCTCGCCTGCACCTGGGGGCTGGGATCACTCCCTCTCTGGCTCTGGGGCGGGGTGGGGCTGCCTCCTTGGAGCCCGCCGTTGCTCCGGGCGGCGCCCGCTTTTGCCGCGGGGTCTTGGGGGGGTGGGGGGGCGGTTTGCCCCGTCTGGTGGGGGGGCTTTACGTGGGGAGCAGGGGGTCCCATTTGGTACGGGGCCTGGGCGGTCTAGCGTGTTGTGGTCTCTACTGAAAATTCGGTGGGGGCCTCGGTCCTGTTGGTGCCTGCCCAGTGCACCCATGGGAGAGGTGCTTGGGGGCGGGAGCTGGGATCTGTCCCTGGGACCCGCTCCCTTGCGGGGGTGGGGGGTGCGGGGCCTGGGGGGGTTGGCTCTCGGGGGGGGGGCCCATGGGCTGGGGTGAACTTGGTCCAGCGCTGGGGGGGGCGGGGACAGTGGTCCACCATCGGGGGTCGGTCAGCCAACTGCCCCCAACCTACCCTCTTCCTCATACAAACATATATTAGGGTGAAGGGGAGGGTGGTTGTATTGCGGCGTGCTGCTGGGGGTGGACTACCTGCAAGTGGCCCTCCCTCCAGTGGCCGCTGCATGAGTTTGCCCCTCCCCTTAGTCTTATTTGCACCTTAGACACATAGGACCTTGGTGGGGGGGTTCTTGGACATCACTGCCAGCAAGCAGTAGATGTCCTCTAGGTGCCCTTTCCGCCAATTTTAACAGCACCATAGACATGTAGGACCTTGGTGGGGGGGTGACGGGGCATCGCTGTGAGCAATCAGACTTGGACAGAAACCGGTCAGACCGAGCCTGTTTATTTGTTTCGGGTTTTTCTACGCGTAGCCGGGACTGAGAGAAGAGCTGATCAGTTTCAGAGACATTATTGAACAGTGTGAACATTCATGCTTCTAAATGTGTCAATTGGTGGTGGACCTTTAATTGAGAATTTGTTTGGGGCGTGGTGAACCTTAATATGGATACAACAAAGTTAAAGTGAGACGGTTGCAGAGTTTTTTTTTAATGTGTAATGTGGATGTTGCAAACACATTTAAGCTGTTAAAATGCTCATGTGTTCTCTTTCTCTGTGAGAAAGTTGTTACAGTATTTTACAAATTCCTGCTTATGTCTAACGTTGTTTAAAAAAAAGTACTTTAATTTAATTAAAAAAAAATGTAAATATTTAAATTTAAAAACTGCTGATCTAATCCCAATTGTTGGGTGACTTCACTGTAAAAATTGAAATTAACAAAAGATTTGTTGCATTAAAAAAATATTAGTTTTTATGTAAAATTTTGAACCATCAACTCAATTTTTTTATTTGATAAAAACAAAAAAATTTAAATGCAAAAAATAAAGAATTTACCTGAATTGATCAAAACTTTCATTCAATCTTTCAGAATTGAATCTGCTAAATCCCTTCAACCCAAACTTCACTTTAAATGTAAATTTTACACACATATAAATAAACCAGGAAGTGACCCCCCCCCGATGGTAGAAACAGGACCGCCCCCTCACACGCCACGAACGTGAAAGTGGCGTGCGGATGACATTTACACCGTCTGCCTGACATTTGGCAAATGAGTTTTGGATCATGTGCTCGGTTCGTATCCCGCGTTTAACCTCTTCCTAATGAATTCTAATCTCTTTCCATTCTCGGAGAAACCAAAGCAACAGCCGAAATGATTTGACGGGCAAAACTATTTAAGTCAGGGGGAGAAAAAAAAACAAAACAATGGAAGACAAAGTTGGAGAGAGGTCAATACGTTTTAGATTTTTTTCAACTGGTAGTGAACGAGAGCAGAACCTGCATCTACTCTGAATAATGGGAGGCAGCATCAGCGGCAGTGCTCGGCTGAATTGACTTCTGATGAATGTAAAGTAGGGCTGCCACGATTAGTCGACTAATCGATGACTAATCGACTATTAAAATAGTCGATTAGTCATCGATTAGTCGACTAATCGATGACTAATCGACTATTAAAATAGTCAACAACTAATTTAATAGTCGATTAGTCGTTACTTTATAATATATGGAGTCAGGCTGTAGTGAAGTTGAAAGTTATAATGACATTCTGCAGCTTTTTTAGCTTTTTAGACTATTTGGCATTTATTAAGGGTTTTCAGGCTATTTTGGAGTTTAGCTAATATTTTAGCTTCATGCTAGCTATTTCGGCTAACTTAGGCTTTTTCAGTTTTTTAGGCTAATTTGGAGTTTAGCTAATATTTCATTTACATGTTAGCTAGCTAATTCTAAATGTTTACAGTTTATTAGGCTAATTTGGAGTTTTCTATTATTCCAGCTACATGCTACCTATTTTGGCTAATTTGGAATTTTTACAGTTTTTTAGGGCTAATTTGGAGTTTAGCTAATATTTCACTATTTTAGCTAATTTTGGATTTTTTTTTACAGTTTTTTAGGCTAATTTGGAGTTTAGCTAATATTTCAGCTATATGTTAGCTATTTTGGACAATTTGGAATTTTTACAGTTTTTTAGGGCTAATTTGGAGTTTTGCTAATATTTCACTATTTTAGCTAATTTGGGATTTTTACAGTTTTTTAGGCTAATTTGGAGTTTTGCTATTTCTTCAGCTACATGCTAGCTATTTTGGCTAATTTTGGAATTTTTACAGTTTTTTAGGCTAATTTGGAGTTTAGCTAATATTTCATCAGCTACATGTTAGCTATTTTGGCTAATTTGGAAATTTTTACATTTTTTAGGCTAATTTGGAGTTTAGCTAATATTTCACTATTTTAGCTAATTTTGGATTTTTTTTTACAGTTTTTTAGGGCTAATTTGGAGTTTTGCTAATATTTCACTATTTTAGCTAATTTGGGATTTTTACAGTTTTTTAGGCTAATTTGGAGTTTTGCTATTTCTTCAGCTACATGCTAGCTATTTTGGCTAATTTGGAATTTTTACAGTTTTTTAGACTAATTTGGAGTTTAGCTAATATTTCAGCTATATGCTAGCGATTTTAGCTTATTTAGGATTTTTTTTGTTTTAAAGCTAATCATATTTCAGATTTTCTTTACATCCACTTTGTCCATGAACCGATTAGTCGACTAATCGGAAAAATTAATCAATGATTAGTCGACCATTAAAATAATCGTTTGTGGCAGCCCTAATGTAAAGACAGACAAATATCCTGCGGGTGGGACACCGGTGTGGCTATCAGAACTGATGCCCCCCCTCAACAAAACTCTCTGTTAATGCAGATTTATGGAAACTAATTTTATTACTTTTTTAAGAAATGTCAATAGCTAAACTTGATTTTAAGAGTTGCTTTTCTTGGTTGTCATGGGAACGAAAAAACATCCACAGCAAACATTTGTCAAGCTGTCAATGAGGGTCAATAGTAGAAAAGGGAATCCGTCACCAAGGGCACCAAGCGCAGCGGAGACGTTTCCGTCTGGGTGTTTTTTTTTTTTTGTGCAACAGTCCAAGTCAGGGTTTAACCTTCATCTGTTTTTGTCTGCAACATAATGAAATCTGTCTGCCTGCGAAATGTGAAATCACAGACGCTGCTCATGTCCTTCTAAGGAAGCAGGGAACGGACCGTTTAGCTGACATTTTCAGGAAATGTTTTGATAAGCTAATCAGGTCCCACAAAAGGTAAACTCCCAGACACCGGCGGGCGGGAATGTCACCGCTCCGGGATTAACTTGGGAAAAAGCGCTCACAAACGCACTCGTGAGGATGCGTTTCATCTGAAAACTCATCCTGTTGATGAAACTGAAATGTGCACATTGACGGACGCGTCGTTGATATCACTGTGTCAATACTGTAATTAGGGAACTTCAGTAATCAGCAGCACATGCTGATGAGGATGATGATGAGGAGGAGGAGGAGGAGGAAGCATCGTCACAGCTCCTCTGAGCAGCAGTGAGTCAATAAACTGAGCTTCAAATCACAGAATCACTTTAACCATAAACGTTAATGCAGCTAAACATGTTCCAACATTTATTTTTTAAATTAATTTTATTCATTTTGTAAACTAGTTTTTGCTTTCCTTGTTGAAACTATATTTTTTATTTTGAATTATCAGCTATGGGTCATTGTACCGATTCATTTCGACACATTTATTTGACTTTATTTACTCCAGAACAATAAAAAAATCTGTTTAACCCACAAGAACTCGGAGCCATTTATGTGTTTTTAACATGTTCTCACTATGGAGGACATGTATAAAATAGTTAAAGAGTAAAACTGCATTAACGAGTGTTTCTTCGTTAAATTCCAACAGTAGCAAACTGAAAACAGTGGAACGTTGGATCAATTAACAAAACTTCTGTAATTTGTTACATTTAAAATTATTAGTGTTTATTAAAATTTAATTTAGAGTTGATGGTTAAACTCAACTCAAAATCTTAAATGTTGCTAATTTTAGTTAATTGATCCAATGTTTAATTTTTTCAATGCAGATAAACTCCAAATTCTCTTTGCTCCGTTCAGATTCTGATGCCTCTACTTACAGACGAACAGATCCATGAACGTCTTCATTTTAGCATCTGGCTCACATCCGTCCAGCTGGGTAGCTCCAATATGTTAGATTTGGGGTTGTGAGGGTCTGTAAGCTAGTGGGAGAGAGTGCTAACAAAGGCATGCTGGGATATCAACTTAAAAAAATTACACGTTGGATAAATTTTAAAAAATTCTGTAATTTGATACATTCAAAATTATTAGTTTTTGTCAAAATCAAATTCTTAAATTACTTAACTCAAAATTTTAATTAGATAAGAAATCATATTTTTAAAAGTAACATACTACAGAACTTTTGTTACAATGTTTCACTTTTTTCAGTGCAATTAGCTCCCTAAAATGTCTTAAATAACGACACAGTTGTAACTAAAATCCCACTGAGAAAAATTAAATAAATAGAATAAATTATGAAGTCGGAATGAGACTTTCAAATGAAAACGATGTGGGGTTCACCTCACACCGAGAGGACCATGAAACACGTTTCTGATGTGGTTTCTGGTCCACTGATGTCACCGCCAGATCTTGTATTGATCTAAATGTGATGCTGGTTTCTAGGGTATGGCAAGCTGTTTTATCATTTAATCAGTAAAACTAGTCATGCCAATAGGACAACTATTTAATTAGTGACAACTAAAAGTGTGAACTACTTACTGGTAACTAGAATGTCTGAAAATGTGCTCTAGTTTACTACTGGGCCCTATTTGTGCCTACTAGTTAACTAGTGACACTGTAAAAAGGCCACTAGTCAACTAATCACATATTCTACATGTTTACTAATAAGGCCCCTGTAAAGTTCACCAGTAAATTAGTGCAACATTTTAAGATATTATTAGTTAATTGGTTCACACTTTTGGTGGTCACTATTTAACTAGTAATGTTTAAAAATGTGTACTAGTTTACTAGTGGGCAATATGTGTGCCTACTAGTTAACTAGTGACACTGTATAAAGACCACTAGTCAACGAATCACATATTCTACATGTTTACTAGTAAGGCCCCCGTAAAGTTCACTAGTAAACTAGTGCAATGTTTTTGGTCGTACTAGTTTACTAGTGATCTTTACAGGAGCCTCACTGGTAAACTACTGCACATTTTAAGACATTAATAGTTAACTAGTTCACACTTTTGATGGTAACTAGTTAACTAGTAATATTTAAAAATGTGTACTAGTTTACTAGTGGGCCCATTTGTGCTTACTAGTTAACTAGTGACACTCTAAAAAGATTACTAGAGGGTTTTACAGGAGCCTAGTAAACTAAAGGCATTTTTAACATTACGAGTTAACCTTTGCCACGCTAAAAGGGCCACTACTTAACTAGTCAAATGCACATTTTCTAGAAGATTACTATTAAGGTTCCTGTAAAGTTCACTAGTAAACTAATAAGACATTTTAGTCACACTAGTTTACTAGTGAGCTTTACAGGAGCCTAGTAAACTAGTGCAGATTATACGATATTACTAGTTACATAAATCACACCTTTGGTTGTCATTAGTTAACAAATAATGCAAAACAATGTGCACTAGTTTACTACTGGGCCCTATTTGTATTCACTAGTAAACTAGTATTCACTCGTAAAGTGAAGGTTCCCGTAAAGCTTATTAGTAAGTAGTGCAATGTTATGGTTGAAAAAGTTTACTAGCAAGCTTTATAGGAGCTTAGTTAACTAGTGCACATTTTAAGACATTACGAGTTAACTAGTTCACACTTTTGGATGTCACTACTTAACTAGTCATATAAGAAAATGTATGCACCAGTTTACTAGTTTATTTTTGCTTACTAGTTAACTAGTGACATTTTAAAAAGGCCACAAGTTAACTAGTCAAATGCACATTTTCTACAAATTTACTAGTAAGACTCCTGTAAAATTAACTAGTAAACTAGTTTGGTCCCACTAGTTTACTAATGAGCTTTACATTAGTCTAGTAAACTAGTTTTATTAACATTACTAGTTAACCAGTGACACTCTAAAAGGGACACTAGTTAACTAGTCACATGCACATTTTCTACAAGTTTACTTGTCAGGCTCCTGTAATGTTCACTAGTTAACCAGTGACACTTTAGGCTGTTACTAGTCTGGATTGGTTTGGTAAAGAGCGACGGAGATGTGGAATTCATTACTGCAATATTTAATCACAAATATATACAATTAATTTTTCTAAAAGGAAAATATTTTTATTTTTACACAAAAAAAATGAGGAGCAGCCTGAGACTGGAACTGGATGTTTTGCTGGTTTTTTGGGTTTTTGTCTGTTTGTATCTTTTTTTTTTTGTTTTAATTGTTATTGTTTTATTGTCATATTATTTTTGTTTTCATCATTGTAGAGAGTGACATGTAGTTAGCTAATGGGGATTCTTGGTGTTACTGGTTAGACTTAAAACAGCCTCAAGGATATTGATTTAATGATAAAAAGGCTTGCCATATTCTAGACAGCCTTTCTTGATATGGAGCTCCACAAAGAAAAGGAAGTGGAGCAGGACGGATCACACCTTTCTTTAAAGTTCGACTCGTCTGTTTCTAGTCGTTCTGCAGTGAAGTTGCAGTCGGATGATCTTTGTGGTATCCTGCACTACCACAATGCACATCTGCAGTTTGTTTTTGACAAAAAACACACATTTATCTCAATATTTTCCACATTATTTTTCCAGTTGAGTATTTTCTGTTTTCCTCTGATTTCAGCCCCAAATCGACAAATTACTACCAAACTTGCAAACGAATGTCTTCAACTTAACTGAGATTTTCCCTGTTTTTTGCTCGGGCAAATGTGCAGTTTGGAGATATTTCCAAACGAATGAGCTTCCTGGGTTGTTTGTTCTGGGCTCTAATTGAAACAATCTGCACCGGAACAGATGATATTCTCTTCTGGACCCAAACACAGGCGGCATGCGTCACTGCCAAATCTGTCATTTCTAAATAATGTTCCCACCCCGTCCCTGGCATCCCGGGCACCCCGCCGCACCGCCAAACCGTTGGATCGCTCTCCCGTTCACGGGCTGGAGCGCTTGCGGTGGCGGCCACCTGAATATCACAGGGAGGCGTCAAAGCCAATTACCGTTTCATCAAGCAACATGCCACCGCTCATAATAAGTGAGTGTAAACTGTTGGTGGGGGCGGAGGAGGAGTTTAGGATGCAGGTCATGACCGAATCATTCAGAAGAAAACGAGAATTGATTACATCAAACGGTTTTAATGTTTTCAGATCGAGCTGAAATACCAGGAATTGGAGCCACTTCCTGTCTTTTCGGCAGGTGATCCATCAGTGTGCAGACTGTTGGGGATGAGGCGCAGCAGCACGACCAGTGTGGGTGCGGTCCTGGAGGAGCAGATCCATATGCAGTGGATGTAGCGCTAACTGGGACTAAATGTCAAGGTCCCCCCGCAGGCGCCGCGGAGGTCCAACGCGCGGCGCCGCGCGCTAATTTGATTAACGATTAGCCGTCGATGAGTCGCTGCAGAGGCTTAAAGGAGAGTTGGGAATGGATGTATTTTTTTCTGTGAATTCAGATTGGAGAAAGCAAAAACAATATCCAATTCAGGAGAAACTTCCTGCATTTCAGATGTTTCTGATTAAAATGACGGAATTCATCCGCAGGTTTTTTGGAGCAAACCCCCCCATCCGTGCGTGCGTTCCTTTCACAAGACTTTGAACCAAAGCTCAGAAACTTTGATTGTGAGGAATTGTTTTCTTCTCCGTTTCTATGGAGCTAACTTTTGGCCAATATTATTTGAAACCAGGGCGGAGTATCGATTAGAATGTCCAGAAACGGTTCAATTCACAAGAGTTTGAATCCATACAATTCTGATTTTATATTAATAATCTAAATATGTTTTGAAAATATTTTTATTAATCTGATCCAGTTCACAGACTGTAAAATGTATCAGTGAAATATTGAGATTGTTAATATCATCCAGTGTTACATGGATTCTCTAAAGGAGAAGTTCTAACTAAAATGTTCAGATCAATGTAAACATTGTTCTGATTCTCCTGGAGGGAGTTTCAGTTTGGCCACTAGGTGGCGATCGAGCAATAAGAGTACACCTTATTCAAGAAGAAGAAGAAAGTATTAGCAAAAAACTATGCTTTGGACGACAAATAATTACTTTAAAAGAATCATAATTTAAGATGTTTATTTAGTCAGCGTTAGCATTAGCCGTCCTATGGGAAATTCCATTAAACATTAGCATCAAGCTAGCAGACTTTAGCTTTATGTACTAAATCAATTTATGAATTGATTATTGATCTATTAAGCTTAAATTGATTCAAATTGATTTATCGATTTTATTGACCCAGCACTATTTGAAAGCCAAATGGAACAAATTGAAAAAAATTTTAGCCAATCACAAAAAATAGAAATATGTTCAAAACTTTAAGATTTTCTAAAATAAACTTAATTATTTTCAGCTTCAAATGTTCTGTTTTTTAGACTTAGAAAAACTCAAAATTTCAGTTTCAAATCTTTTTTTTCACTTTCTGCTGTGATAAAACTTGCAGAAACGGCTGTGTTAACTGTGGGGGTCGAACTCACACGTCCCGCATGAAAAAAAGTTCATGGGCGTCGGGAAACAACTGCAGTTCCTTTAGTGTTTTAGTCGTTTGATTCAAGCGTAAGGATGTTTTCGATGCCTGTATACCATAATAAGATGGAGCTTTGAACAGCCTAGAACAGAGTTTTGGACGCGCGTTTGTACAAGATAAAACTGCTTTTTACACCCGTCTTGGGACAACTTCAGACTGTGACAGTACAGACTAAAACAGCCATTTTCTAACCGTAATTATCACAGTTCTCAGAGTCAGTGAACGCACCACTCTCATGGTTATGATTGGTCCTTTATTTTAGCCCCGCCCCAACGGGGCCAAAAGTTTTGAAACTGAAATTTTCAGATTTGAAAACAAAAAAAAGAGTTTATTGTGAAAAACAAGATTTGAAACAAAAAAAAAAGTTTTGAAATAGAAATTTTGAGTTTTGAAGCCTAAAAACAGAACATTTGAAGCTGAAAATAATTATGTTTATTTTAAAATATCAACAAGTTTCGGACATTTCATGTTTGTTGTTTTATGTTTTTGGCCAAACACCATCATTTTTTAATTTGTTTTATTAGGGTTTCAAATAATATTTGTTACGGTTCCATCTTCAGTTACTACCCCTGACCACCAGAGGGAGCCCTCGCCAGAACCCTGCTGTCACTTTACAACAACTCCCATCAGCCACTGCCATGGCTTCCTGTCTGCACAGCTGGTTTCCCTCATCATCGGAACCATCTTGATTTAAATCCACCTCAGCCATTTCTTCAGTGCGAAGTCTTGTTTTTGCCCTGAAGACAGTCTAAGCATTTTTCTCTTGTTTAATCTGTAAAATCTGCACATGGATCCCACTGCCTCTTCATCCCAGTATCGGCCCCAGTTCAGCTCCATACATTTGGAGCATCCCTCTCTGCTGTGTTCCGAGTGCTCTGATGCACACAGCGCGCTCGTTTAGATGCCGTTTAAGCAGAATCTGAACATTATGCAAATGGAGTTCTTGATTACTTGTGAGTATGGATGTAAAAAATAAAAATACGTGTTAAGAATTGATCAAAGAACTGCAGTATCGTTTGTTAAAAGGTATAAAATCAACCAAGAAATAAAAAATCAATTTATGGCAAACTGCAGTTTCTTTTTCTGTTTTTTTTTCTTCAGTTTTTGTCTTTTATATAGTGATGAAAACTAAAAGTCAAAACCTGAAAACATTTCTCTATCAAATGCAATTATTATTAGCTTTAAATGACTAAAAATATCAATATTTTAGCATTTTTGGTGAAAAATCACCGAAAAGTTAGTTGAAACCTTAATGTATGATTCGTGGATCATGTATCGAGATGCGTATCGAATCGCGTGAGAGGAGAACAAACGGATGCAGTGCACGTCCGCCTTTACGCACGGCTGTGCGCGCCAACAAACTTTCCACCTACCCTCCCGGGGAGCCGCTTGATCCCAGGCGGACCACATCTGGACGGAGAAGAACGGCGTCCAGCAGACGATGTACGCCACGACGATGACGAACGTCATCTTCACGGTGGTGATCTTCGCCTTGGAGATGAGCTTGACGCTGCTGACGCGGGCCAGGGTGTTGTTGTGGGACGCTTTGGGCGTCAGGTTGATGCACTGCTCCCGCTTGGTCTTCAGTTTGAAATTTTGCCAAATCTTGAAGCTGATCATCCCGTAGCAAATGCTCAGGATGGCCACCGGGATGATGTAGATGGTGAGGCTGATCCACGTGATGTAGGCTTTGGCGCCCCAGGGCATGACAAAGTCCCCCCAGCAGTCGTACACCCCCGAGCCGACGTCTCTGAGGGAGAAGATGAAGATCTGCGGGGTGCTGAAGATCAGACTCAGCAGCCACGACAAGATGACATAAATTCGATCTTTCCTCCGGTGGAGGGAGTGCAGAGGCTGACAGATGGCCAAACATCTGTCCACGGACATCAGAACCAACATGTAAGTGGAGGCGAACATCCCGACCACCTGCAGGTATTTCACCAACCGGCACAGAATGTCGGGTCCGTAGAAGCGGAATGTGATGTCCCAGATAAGTTGGGGGAGAACTTGAAATATTGCCACGACCAGATCGGCGATGCTCAGGTGCTTCATGAAGTAATACATGCGGGACTGGCTGTGCTTGGTGGTGCGGATGGCCAGCAGGACGCACAGGTTCCCCGCCAGCGCCAGGACCAGCACGAGCGCCAGCACCGTCACCTCCACCTTCGCCACCTCCTCGTTCCGCTTCAGGGCGTTCGTCTGGTTCAGGGCGCCGGTGCCGTTGGCCGCGCTCGAGTTCCGCCACGACGCGTTGATCTCGCTCTCGTTGGAGACGATCTCCATGTCGCAGTTCTGCGCGCTCCGTGCGGGATCGGTCACCTGGATGGTGCGTCGGAGAACAACCAAAAAAAGTCTGGAATAAGTCCTAATTCATGTTGGAAGATGAAGGAGTCACGCAGCTGCGGAGGTCAACCGTGCTTTCTGGAGGCGCAGTCTGGATGAAATGCGGCTCCAAATGCGTAAAAGGCGACGTGCAGAGGGGCTGCGCCGTGGATTAAAAAAAAAAAACATATGACAGAATATTCCACACAGACCTTTCATAAAATAAAAAATAAATAAATCCAAGTTTACGCGTGGAAGCTGCAGTGAATAAAAAAAAAATGTTTTCAAATTAAAAGTTAGAAATCGGAGCGATAAGACGCTGGAAGCCTCCGCGCCGCCTCCAGAGTCTGGATGGCCGGCAGCACAAGCACCTATTATAAACGGGCTCAATCCGGCGCGCACAGCAGAACGTCTGAGGGATCACTGCCACTAGGAGGACACGAGTTCTGACTGATGATGGCTGCAGCTCGGAAAACCAGACCTCCAAACACCAGCAGGGTCGGAAATACTAAAGAAGGATTGGAATTAAAAAAAAAAAACATTTTTAAAATAAAGGACAACCACATTTCTCCCAAAGGTCAAATAAAAATGTGTGTAATTGCATCTTTTCACATTAAAAATGAAAATTGCTGTTAAGTAATTACTGTTGGGCCATTTCCTTCTCTCTGTTTCATTTTCAAATCCTGTTACTTCATGACTAATCCTGTTCTTGAGCTTCTCTGATACTTCTCCTTGACTGGAAGATTTAAAAAAAATAAATCCAATCTGTGTCTTAAAGTCTCCCTCCGATGAAAATCCATTTTTTGAGTTTTAAACATGAATGTGTGGCCTTTTTCTAAAGAGAAAGAACACATGTAACCAGATATATGACATTACCTGCAGAGTGAGTGCTGTTGGCTGAATGCTATAGGGCTAATAGCTAAAAATGAAGAAACTGATAGCTTAATGCTAGCTGTAAAACTAGCTAAATTAGACAAAAAACTGAAAACATGTCTAATTTTGCCAAAATAGTTACCATATAGTTAGAATATCAGCTAAACTGTAAATAAGGAAAAAAAAAAAATGGAAGCATGTCTAAATTGGCCAAAACAGCTAGCATAATGCTAAAACATTAGCTAAATTCTAAATTATCTTTTAAAAAATTAAAAAACAATGTATAATTTTGCATGAACAGCTCGATTATTGCTAAAACATTAGCTTAAGTGCAAATAAGTCTAAAAACTGGAAAAATGTCTAAATTTCCCAATGCAGCAAGTATAATGCTAAAATATTTGCTGAACTCCACATTTTTATAAAAAAAAGTTTTAAGAAATGTCAAATTTTGCTTAAAAAAAAAAAGCTAGCATGATTCTCAACTCCAAATTAGCGAAAACAATGAAAAAAATGTAAAAAAAAATAGTCAAAAGCAGCTAGCATATTGCTAAAATAATAGCTGAACTTGAAATAAGTCTAAACTGAAAAAATGTATTAATTACTGCTGGCATAATCCTAAAATATAGGATAAATTCCAAATTAGCCTAAAGCACAAGGGGGAAAAAAAAATCTAATTTTGCCAAACAGCTAGCATAACGCCATAAATTAAAACTAAACTCCAAATTAGCCTAAAATAATGGAAAAAATGTCAAAATCTGTCAAAAACAGCTAGCATGTTTCTAAATTAAAAGCTAAACTTCAAGTTTCTCCAAAAACCCACAGCTGCTGAGCATTTTAACGTTTGAATGGTGTCTGTAGCTGAAAACATTTGTTTTAAAGTTTTAAAGTACACAATGTTTTTGAAAGAATTGAGCCACCCCACATTCATTTCCTATGGAGCATATTTTGCTCAACATTTTAAAACTATAAAGTTTACCAAAAGTACAAGCAGTAATGTTCTGAACAAGCTGAATGTTTTGATACTAAGATTTCTGAAATCGTTTAAATCGCTGAGTTTTTACCTGCCAAAAAACATAAAGGAACCACAAGAGAATCACACAATAAGAAATGATTTTATTTTTGCATTTCCAAGTATTTCTCCTTTTAAATCGCTGTCAATCAAACTGTCGCAGACAGACTCTGTTTGAATGAGTGAGACTTCTTTACTTCACAACAGTGTTACCCGGAAGTGGTGGCAGAAAAAAAAAAAAAAGAGAGAGAAATGTTATATGAGAATCGGCTGAACAGCAGACAACCCTCTGCTGCAGGTGTTTTGCTAAAGTATGTCCCCTGCCAGAATTTGTTTCCCCAGTCTCAGGCATCATTCTGGCCAGGAGGGGAGGTAGTCGGCACAACACCGGCCAGACGGAACATGTTAGCATGGGGGCGCCCCGCTTAGCCGAGCAGGATTAAGAAAATACCGCATTAAAAAATTGATGGAAATAGCAAAACAGCTAAGCTAACTCAGAGCTAAAGAAGGCTAACTTGGAGCTAAAGTAGGCTAACTCGGAGCTAAAGAAGGCCAACTTGGAGCTAAAGAAGGCTAACTCGGAGCTAAAGAAGGCTAATTCGGAGCTAAAGAAGGCTAACGTGGAGCTAAAGACGGCTAACTTGGAGATAAAGAAGGCTAACTCGGAGCTAAAGAAGGCTAACTCGGAGCTAAAGAAACCTAACGTGGAGCTAAAGAAGCCTAACTCGGAGCTAAAGAAGCCTAACTCGGAGCTAAAGAAGGCTAACTCAGAGCTAAAGAAGGCTAACTCGAAGCTAAAGAAGGCTAACTTGGAGCTAAAGATGGCTAACTCGGAGCTAAAGAAGGCTAACTCGGAGCTAAAGAAGGCTAACTCGGAGCTAAAGAAGCCTAACTCGGAGCTAAAGAAACCTAATGTGGAGCTAAAGAAGCCTAACTCGGAGCTAAAGAAGGCTAACGTGGAGCTAAAGAAGCCTAACTCGGAGCTAAAGAAGGCTAACTCGGAGCTAAAGAAGGCTAACTCAGAGCTAAAGAGGGCTAACTCGGAGCTAAAGAAGACTAACTCGGAACTAAAGAAGGCTAATTCGGAGCTAAAGATGGCTAACTTGGAGATAAAGAAGGCTAACTCGGAGCTAAAGAAAGCTAACTCGGAGCTAAAGAAGGCTAACTTGGAGATAAAGAAGGCTAACTTGGAGCTAAAGAAGCCTAACTCTGAGCTAAAGAAGCCTAACTCTGAGCTAAAGAAGCCTAACTCGGGGCTAAAGTAGCCTAACTCGGAGCTAAAGAAGGCTAACTCGGAGCTAAAGAAGGCTAACTTGGAGCCGACTCTAGTGAAAAAGAAGAAACGATCAGAAATAGAAAGAAAATTGGGGATTTTGATCCTGCTGATTTTTAAATGTTTGTTTTCACTGCCCCAACAGTCGGCTACTTTAGCTCTGAGTTAGCTTAGCTGTTTTTGTTTTAACATCCTCTTATTTTTAACTAATTTTACAGACATGTTTTTTTTTTTTTTTAACCACCTACTGAGTGGAGTGTCATGTCTTCTACTTCTTTTAGGGCCGTTTCCCGCCACTTCTGTGTCTGAAATGATCCGCTGCTAAAATGTTCACACACACAAAACGCCGTCGGGATGGCGGTATTCTGATCTGTTTGATCACATCCTCAACAGCTGTGCTATCAAGATCATCCTTCCTGGTGTGGCATCAACAACATTCTTAAAATTTCCATTTTATTTTAGTTAAATAAATAAACTTGAACAGATATGTGCAGTTTGATCAATCACCTGTGACGGAATTTTAACAGTTTGTTAACGGGAGAAATTAGTATATTTTTCTATTTTTTAATTTCATTTTTATTCATCAATAGTAAAAACATACAATATAACTTGATTTGTAAACTCAAACATGATGGAAAAAGAAAAAAAATGAAAAGGGGAAAAAAAGAAGAAAAACTTATTTTGTCTGCCCCTTTAACTGCTTATTTTGTATTTTATTTTTTTATTTACTATTATTGTTATTGTTATTATTATTTGTATTATTTTTAATTCTGTTTTTAATGTAATTTGTTTGTAAGCATCTTTGAGTATCTTTTAAAAGCGCTATATTAATAAAATGTATTATTATTATTATTATTATTATCAATAAATCAACTGATAAAAAAGAAAGATACAGATACACAAGTATTCAGGTGATTTAGTATACAATAGGAGAAGACTGGGAAAGAAAAAAACAAAACCTTATAATTACAACATCAACAAGTGAGAAACGAACATCATACCTCGGGGATGAGTAATTGTTATTTGATTTAAAATGTTTTTATGGTCATTGATTTTACTGTTTTTAATGTATTGTATTTAAGACAAAGAAAAGTCGTGTTCAAAAGAGACATGTTAAACGTAAAACTAAAAACTTTGTATTCATAGATACGTTTCTTTTTGACAGCTATCTTACCCCATACATTTAGGTTGTAGGTTTTGGTTAAAAACTCCATATCATAATTAACACAACTGGAAATGAAAGAAATTATCATGGGAGGACTGTAAGAACCAAACACTGGTTTGCTTTGGTTTGTAATGGCTTCAGCGGTGTTGATCAGGTTATAAATGGCCGAATGTTTCTGTTGCATTTGGGAGCCGTAAGCTGTTCAGAAGCAGCGCTCATGTTCCTAGAAAACCACCTTCAGTGCTGTTAACGTGGCGTTTTATGGCCCTTATCGAAAGGTTTCGTGCCCCGGACGTGAGACTCGCCCGCTTTGAGCTTTTCTAAACTCCGATTGATCTGTAGAGGAAACAAACCGTTCAGCAGAAAAAAGACCATTGATTTTTCTTTATGAGGCTAAAATGAAAAGCTCTAAGTGGTTTTTATTTGTTTTTTGACCACGCTGTTCTCAAATAAGGTCAGTGAGGAGCGTCATTCTTCCTACACTTACAGAAACATTCTATTTGAATTCCCACGGGAATTCCCCCTCACTCACCTGTTGGTGTCGGTATTGGGGCTGGACATCGGTAAGGATTTCGAAAAAAAAATGTCGGTTCTCTGGATTCAATAAATTTAAATTTTAGTTAAAATATTTATAGACATTCGTTTAGAAATACATTAATAATCTACTTTAAAATTTGAATATATTTAAATTAATCTGATACAGTTCACATATTATAAAATGTATCAGTGAAATAATAAGATTGTTAATATCCTGCAGTGTTACATGGATTCTCTAAAGGAGAAATTCTAAAATGTTAATTTCATTAATATTGTAAACATTGTTCTGCTTCTCCTGGAGGGCGTTTTGGTTTGGCCACTAGGTGGCGATCGTGCAATAAAAGTACACATTATTCAAGAAGAAGAAGAAAGTATTAGTAATGATCACTTTAAAAATATATATATAATTTAAAATGTTCATTTAGTCAATTTATGTTTAGGTCGACCGAGCGTTAGCATTAGCCGTCCTATGGGAAATTCTATTAAACGTTAGCATTAAGCTAGCAGACTTTAGCTTTATGTAATAGATAAAGTTCTATTTTTAAATCAATTATTGATTTATGAAGCTAATGTTGACAAAAAAATTGATTAATCAATTAAAAAAAAAAAGAAAAAAAACTTTTACGACAATTAAAAACAACTGAGATTTTGAGATTCATGTCTCATCCACCGCATTTATGGTAAATATCGATATTGCAATCGCTGTTGGCGATTTTGACCGGCACCCAAATGTTCATTAGCCCTCCTGTAAATGAAGAACACAACATTCTTGGATTGTGTCTTTGAATCCTCAGGAACAAATCTCCCAGCAGCTAAAGGGATGCAGAGATGATTTTTTTATTATTTTTTTTCAGGACATTCATATTTTGTCACAGTAGATTCTCTTTGTCATTAACATTACAAACCTGCAGGGCATCTGCGTGCACACAAACAGGAAAATAACAAGAAGTTATTACAGTGATTCTCCTGCTCATTTCCGTTTGTTTTCTGGCACATAAAAACTCCATCAAACTGTCAATGATTTCAGCAATCTTTGTATCAAAACGTTCAGGACTTTACTGCTTTTGTTATTTTTATTCATAAACTTTATACTTTTTTGAAATATTGAACAAAATGTGCTACTGATTTTTAAATTTTAAGTTGATTAGCAACAAACCTTTGCTTACATTCATGGGCTATGTTATCATCTTTTAGAGTCATTTAAAACAAATTGGAGTTTAATATTTAATATTTTAGCAACATGCTAACGTTTTTTGCTAGTTTAGTTTACCAAGATATTTTTGGCTGTTTTGGAGTTTAGCTAGTATTTTAGCAATCTGCTAGCTTTTTTGGCTAATTTGGTTTCTACCAAGGTTTTTTATCCTAATTTGAACTTAGCTTTTATTTTAGCAACATGCTAACTTTTTGACAAATTTAGTTTACTGAGGTATTTTATGCAATTTTGGACTTTAGTTATCATTTAAGCTATGTGGTAGCTTTTTTTTGCTAACTTGGTTTCTACTGGGTTTTTGTTTTTATGCTAATTTCAAGTTTAGCTAGTATTTCAGCAATATGCTAACAATTTTGCTTAATATGTTATCTATTAGGTTCTTTTTTAGGTTAATTTAGAGTTTAAATTCTATTTTAGCAATTTGCTAACGTTTTTAAGTAATTTTTGGCTGTTTTGGAGTTCAGCAATTATTTAAGCAATGTGCTAGCTTTTTAGGCTAGGTTGGTTTCTACAGAGGTATTTTTTCTTTGCTAATTTGGAGGTTAGCTAATACTTTAGAAACATGCTTACGTTTTGGCTAATTTGTTATCAATTAGGGTTTCAAGGCTAATTTAGAGTTAAGCTTCTATTTTAGCAAAGAGCTAACAGTTTTGACCAACTTATTTTACTGCAGAATTTTAGGCAGTTTTGGAATTTAGCTAGTATTTAAACTACAAGCAAGCTTTTTAGGTTAAGTTAGAGTTTAGATTCTATTTTAGCAATATGCTAACGTGTTTAAGTAATTTAGTTCACTGGGAAATTTTAGGCTATTTTGGAGTTTAGCAATTATTTAAGCAATGTGCTAGCTTTTTTTGGCTAGGTTGGTTTCTTCTGAGGATTTTTATGCTATTTTAAGTTTAGCTAATATTTTAGCAACATACTAAAATCTTGGCTAACTTGTTATCAACTAGGGTTTTAAGGTTAATTTAGAGTTTAGATTCTATTTTAGCAATATGCTAACGTTTTTAACTATTTTAGTTCACTGGGAAATTTTAGGTTATTTTGGAGTTTAGCAATTATTTAAGCAATGTGCTAGCTTTTTAGGCTAGGTTGGTTTCTACAGAGGTATTTTTTTTTTTTTGCTAATTTGGAGGTTAGCTAATACTTTAGAAACATGCTTACATTTTGGCTAATTTGTTATCAATTAGGTTTTTAAGGCTAATTTAGCGTTAAGCTTCCATTTTAGAAAAGAGCTGACAGTTTTTACTAATTAATTTTACTGAAGAATTTTAGGCAATTTTGGAATTTAGCTAGTATTTAAACTACGAGCAAGCTTTTTAGGTTAATTTAGAGTTTAGATTCTATTTTAGCAATATGCTAACGTTTTTAACTAATTTAGTTCACTGGGAAATTTAAGGCTATTTTGGAGTTTAGCAATTATTTAAGCAATGTGCTAGCTTTTTTTTGGCAAGGTTGATTTCTACTGAGGATTTTTATGCATTTTAAGTTTAGCTAATAGCAAGATACTAACATCTTGGCTAACTTGTTATCAACTAGGGTTTTAAGGTTAATTTAGAGTTTAGATTCTATTTACAACATTTTTGACCAATTTATTTTACTGATGAATTTTAGGCTATTTTGGAGTTTAGCTAGTAGCCTATTTAAGCAAATAGCTAGCTTTTTGGGATAATTTGGTATCTTCTAAGTTTTTTTGGGGGCTAATTTGGAGTTTAAGCTAATATTTAAGCTACAGACTAAATATTTTTGCAAAACCGGCATGTATTTAAGTAATTTTACTAAAGATTTTTTAGAAATTCAAGAAACTTTAGCGCTCTTTCATAGTTCTTTGACGAAATTTCTAGTCTTTTGGCCTGTTTTTGCATTTTATTAAATCTCTTTAGCAGTTAAATTGCATCACCGTTCTCAGCAAAAAGCTTCAACAGCTTTAGTGACTACTTTCAGCTAAAAGCCTTCACACTAGCATTATTGCAGGTTTCCAGTTTTTCTGTTTATCTCAACACAATAGATAAACTATATTTTATGGAACCCTTTAAAAATGTCACTTCAAACATTCAGATTTAAACAGAATGCCATAAGTGTATTTATTTAAAGTAATTAGGTTCTCATTATTTACTAATTTATGAAATAAAGCGTCATAATTGGAACCAAATTAAATGCTGCGGTTTTGCTGTTAACACATCCTGAAACAATTATCGAAAGCAGCCGAGATGCTGAGAGGTCTGCAACGAAATGAAAAGTCAAACACAAAGCAGAAACGCCGCCGTCTCCGCCTGTCACGATCTGTAAGATTACTTCTGTTTATTCACCGTCATCTTGAGGTTTTCCTGATCTTTCAAGCTGTTTTTCTTCTTGTTTACTCCTGTTTGGTTTTCGGTCTGCTTCTGCTCTCCGCACCTGTTTTTAATTCTATTGATTGCACCGCTGCTCTGCTCCCACGACTCACCTGTTCTCCATTGGTCATCACCTGCCTGCTGCTCCCTGGGTTTCTGCTTGAATTCAACGACTGGTTTCCAGATGGGGGTTCCAGTGTTACGCTCCATGCAGCTTCTTCTCTAAAGTGTTTGTTTGTTTTTGCATTCTTTCCCAGGAGGCTGAATTCAGGACACGAGCAGCGGCACACTTCCTGACTTTTTTTTTTTGTGAATGTTTTCCCACTTTGAGTTTCATAGCAGCGCTTATTCATGCGCAATAGTTTGACAGGAAATTAAAGGTAACTTTGAGCTTAAAGAGTTAAACTGAAGTTCTTGCACAGAGTTTAAAGGAAAAAGTTGCAAAGGTCACAGCTGTAATTGCATGAATTCTAATGTGAGTAGAATAAAACAGCAGCTCTACTCACTTTTTTCTAAGAGTTCTGATTAATTCCTATAGATAAAAAAAGCGAAAACACTAATATAATGAATTGCAGAAATAAATTAAATTAAAAAATTGAGTTTGAAAATAAGTTTTTCATTTAATCTTCATTTAACAAAGTAAATAAATGAAAAATAAAACGTCTTTCTCCATTTTTTACAAGAGATAAATCACCAAACACGTAGAAACCGGGAGGGATTTTTTAATCTTCTTTAATTCTTGTGTTATTAACTAAATCTGCAACCTGCAGCTCTGGAGCCTCATGTTAACATTTTAAAAAGTAAATTAACAGTTAACAGACTTTTGAGCGCCATTTATCACAGAAAACCAATTTGAGATAAGTAAGCACAGCCAGATTTTAGCTGCACATTTTCTATTTTTTGGTGGTTTTAAAAACTGGAACCGTTCACCTAATTAAGTCAGATTTAATGTCTTACTGCAATGCACCACAAAAAGTAAAATAAAGTTTTTTTCATCACACTATCCAATACTACGTTTGTTTGCATTGATATGATCATTTGTGACATGGTGTCTTTTATTTTGAAAAATCCTCAAAAGTTCCTGAAAGGTCAATTTCTTTTCAGATTTATGTTTTATTTATTAAAAAAAAAAACCCAAATAGTTAATTTACATTTATTATAATTTTCTAAAAGTTGAATTTAGACTTTGATGCTCCTACTGGGTTGATGTTGGTGAGAAATTGACCCGTGTTGAAGGTTGTGGAGTCCTGAACTACATAAATAACCTAAAATGACAGCTAGGTTAAATCAAAAAGTCATTTTTCTAAAAGTGTGAATCTTCTGTTGTGTCATTTAAGGATGAGACTTGTGGAGTGACACGACTGGTGAATAGGAAACTAGGGTCAACCAGGCAACCTTTAACACTTAAAGAGCCATTTGGGTCAATTTCTCACTGATCCCGACCCGCTAAGAGCCACACATGTTGGAAAAATAAGACTTTTTATTTATGTTTTTAGTATTTGTATGAGAAATATAAATAATTTTGGCTTAAATAAAACAAACTTTAAGAGAAAACAGATTATTTCCCCCAAATACGAACCAGTTTATAACTTTAAAAAGAGGTTTAGAAGACTTTCCTTTCAAAATAAAAGACTTCCTGTGTTACATAGGATCATCTCGTTGTAGCAAATCTTGTGGTAGGTAGTGTAATGTCAGCAGTGAAAAAAAAAAAATAATAATTTTAAACATTTGTATTCATTTTTAGCCAGAAATGTATAAATCTAATTCTGTGAAATGAAAACGGAGCTAATTAATTGTATTTTTTTAACCACAAAGAATACATAAAACACTGAAATTCTTCAAAATCTTTAGTTCTCGATTATGGAACCACTATGGCTACTGTGCTTTTGAGCCTGGCAAAGTTCTTATTTTAAACCAAAAGCATATTTCTCTTTAACCAGAGAACTACGGAGGGGTAGAAGAGCCAGACGTGGCTCGGCGCCGCAGGTTGCAGACCCCTGGGTAAGACCATTGGCGCTACGGGGGGAAGGGGGACTTTTCCTCCCTGTGCCGGTCCCCAGCCTGGACGTGATGCAAGGCTGTGACAGGAAGGGCATCTGTGAAAGCTGATTCGCTGAAGGGAAACGATGAAAGGTTCAAAGCGACACAGTTGAATTTTGTTTTGCTTTTTTTAAGGATAATTTTGGAAAACTTGAAAGAGGCCGTACCAGGATTTCAGAGTGAACTATATCCATATATATGATCATATATCACCTTTGGAACACTCAAATATAAATATGTATATGAAATATTCGTTGTTTTTTTGTGAATTCTTTTCATACCCGGAAGTAAAAGATTTCATCTCTGAGGCTCCGCCTTTCGCGCTCATTTCATGACATCAACCCGTCCTCGTCAGTGTGTCACCCACGAAAAAAAAAAAAAAAAAAATGTTTTTTTAAATATTGATGTACATGTAGTATAGCTCGGGAAAGTTACTACTGAAAAAGTTACAGTATGTTAAAGATTTTGTGTTTAAGCGTCACCGGTGACGCCTCAGGCCTTAAAGGGTTAAGAATCAATTTAATTTATTTATGAACTTCCTTAATTATTGTGTAATTCAATCAGCAAAAGCATAGATTTCATTGTATTAAATTTTTTTAAATAGGAACCCTCAAAAGTTTCACTGATTTTTATTTGTATTTTCAGTTAAATGTCTTTATTTCCCATTTAGTAAAATTCAAAAGACTTTATTGTAACTGTCAGCAACAGTAAATTGTGGGCGGTCCACCAGCAGCAACGCACGGGGCGATAAGTGAAAAAGAAGAAGAAGGATTAAAAATAAATATAAAATATGAATATACTAACATTAATAAAAAACTGAACATTTGTAAGACTGCTTGAGAAAAATAAAATGTAAAAGTCTTAATAACAAGCAGGAAGTACAATGAAATTTGACTATTTCACAGCATGTTCATAACAAAATAAATAAAACAAATCAGAGTTAAACTGATGGAAAAGTGTATCTAGAACCATGAAAACCAAGAATGAATTCAAGAACATTCA
This sequence comes from Oryzias javanicus, assembly GCA_003999625.1. Classification (NCBI taxonomy): domain Eukaryota; kingdom Metazoa; phylum Chordata; class Actinopteri; order Beloniformes; family Adrianichthyidae; genus Oryzias; species Oryzias javanicus. The sequence goes on from CM012441.1 coordinate 35,691,425, forward strand.
GAAAAAGGTCAAATAATTAGAAGCTGGAAGTGGGAATCAGCCTTTGACTTTTTCTTGGTATGGTAAGAAAAAACCATAAAATGCCCCCAAAAAAGATGAATCTGGCTCATAAAAGATCAGGCGAGGATCCAATGAGGAGAAGTGAGAATAAACCTCAAACATTTCTTTGGTTTGATGCTGAAAATGAAGTTTATTGGTTACAAAAACAGGTTTTTTGGTCATTTGCTGGCATGTTCTGAGAGATTCTAATCTTTTGGTGCTTTTTAGCGCCATTTTCTGATCTGGAGAATAATAAACTTTATCTTGAGAAAACTGTTGTTGGCGTTTGCTTCACCTGCAGCTTGGAGATCGTTTTGGTAATTGGACGAGGCGAGCCTGACCGCGTTCATGAAGTTAAGTTCAATATTTAAGTGTTCCATTTAATACCAGAGTAATTCAAGTTAGTGGTGATTCATTTGAACTTGGTTTAACATCGTGAGTTAGTGTTGTCATCATAAAAAAGCAAAATGGGCTTTAAGGAGAATAAAAACAGAAAAAAAATCACTAAAATTGGGGGTCAGGCAGAAAAACAAATGATTGTTTTGAGTGTTTCTGAGTTCTGGAACACGTTTACCGTTTGAAAAACTAAAGTATTACAGCGTGTTCCAAATTGTTATGCAAATTATATTTTTCTATGATTATTCTACATCCTCAATGCAAATGACAGTCAGCAAACTTCTCAGGTCACAAACCCTGAGAGGATTTTTCAGAAAAAAACCCAAAAACCTGCAAATGTTCCATGTTATTACACACAGTTCCACAACATTTGATAGATTCAAAAGAACTGAAAATGATTGTTGCTGAATTTGCTGTATTAGGAGGTCATATTTACTAAAAATCTAAAGCTATTCCAATGAACTATTTTCACATTTGAACATTTTGTAGCAGCTTCATAATTCTTACATCCACTGAATTTTTTCCAAGATGTCAGAATAGAAGCCACACCATCAGATGACCTCCTTTTATAGCAGCCAGTGATGCAGAGACGTTCCTGCAGCATGAGACGTGCATTGTCAGGCATCAAGATGGTTACCACAGATAGGAAGTGGTCAGTCAGAAACTCCGCCTACTTTTCAGAGGTCATTTTGACACCTACAAGGACCGACCAGCTCTTTCCCTGTGATTCTGTCCCAAACCATGACTCCACCACCGCCTTGCTGACGTCACAGCCGACGCCTTGATGCAGGTGGGACTCCAGACCCAGCAAACATTTCAGTGTGGGCCCCATATGGTTTAACTTTCGGCTGAATTGGTGGGGCCCAGGTGGGTTCGTCCGCGGGTTCCATGGTGGCCCCACCTGTGTTTGCCCTGACTGGCTTGAGTGGGCACACAGGCCCCACCAATTCAGCTAAAAAGTATAGGTCCCACATTGAAATGTTTTCTAAACTCAAGAATAGCCCAAAAATCCTCAGTAGATTCTGAATTAGCCAAAAACGTTAGCATTTTGCTAAAATATTAGCTGAACTGAAAATTAGCCTTAAAATCCTCAGTTGATTCTTAATTAGCCAAAAACGTTAGCATTTTGCTAAAATATTAGCTGAAATGAAAATTAGCCTTACAAACCTCAGTCGATTCTGAATTAGCCAAAAACGTTAGCATTTTGCTAAAATATTAGCTGAAATGAAAATTAGCCTTACAAACCTCAGTTGATTCTGAATTAGCCAAAAACGGTTAGCATTTTGAAAATATTAGCTAAACTGAAAATTAGCCTTCAAAACCTCAGTCGATTCTGAATTAGCCAAAAACAGTAGCATTTTGCTAAAATATTAGCTGAAATGAAATTAGCCTTACAAACCTCAGTTGATTCTGAATTAGCCAAAAACGTTAGCATTTTGCTAAAATATTAGCTAAACTGAAAATTAGCCTTAAAAACCTCAGTCGATTCTGAATTAGCCAAAAACGTTAGCATTTTGCTAAAATATTAGCTGAACTGAAAATTAGCCTTAAAACCTCAGTAGATTCTGAATTAGCCAAAAACGTTAGCATTTTGCTAAAATATTAGCTGAACTGAAAATTAGCCTTAAAACCTCAGTTGATTCTGAATTAGCCAAAAACGTTAGCATTTTGCTAAAATATTAGCTGAACTGAAAATCAGCTTTAAAAACCTCAGTCGATTCTAAATTAGCCAAAAACGTTAGCAATTGCTAAAATATTAGCTGAATTAAAATTTAGCCTTTAAAACCTCAGTCGATTCTGAATTAGCCAAAAACGTTAGCATTTTGCTAAAATATTAGCTGAACTGAAAATCAGCTTTAAAAACCTCAGTCGATTCTAAATTAGCCAAAAACGTTAGCAATTTGCTAAAATATTAGCTGAATTAAAATTTAGCCTTTAAAACCTCAGTCGATTCTGAATTAGTCAAAAACGTTAGCAATTTGCTTAAATATTAGCTAAACTGAAAATTAGCCTTAAAAACCTTAGTCAATTCTGAATTAGCCAAAAACATTAGCATTTTGCTAAAATATTAGCTGAGCTGAAAATTAGCATTAAAATCCTCAGTAGATTCTGAATTAGCCAAAAACATTAGCATTTTGCTAAAATATTAGCTGAACTGAAAATAAGCCTTAAAAACTTCAGTAGCAATATTGTTTTTCACATGTTGAACTTTTTGATGCCAAACTTTCATAATTTGCAGAAAGTTCCATATACATGAAGTAATACATGACATTTTTTTTTAAATGTCTGTGAGATTTTTTTAATAATTGCGTAAACATTCAAATTATAAATGTCAAAAATTTGCATGAGTAAAAGCATGAATGTCCTGAACATGCTGATTGTTTTTAAATCCATAAATCTGAAAAATTTCTTGCCCCCTTTTCAACGGGCCTGACACAAGTTGCGTAAAATGTACGAATACTAAAAGAACAAGCAGGAATGTCGTCAACGAGCTGACGCTTTTATACTAAGATCACAGAACCTGATGAAACGGTGATTGAGTTTTAACAAATCAAAATATGTACGGAAAAAAAAAAATAAGGAATAACAATAAAGAGAAACAAGATCACAACAGTGTGAATTCTTTAAAGCTATGGAGGGATTTTTGGTCCACCATGTTGCAAGCAAGAGTCCCACTTTTGAGATAAAAAAATGTTTCTAATTTGCAAACAAAATTTAAAGAAAAAAATCATATTTTGTTAATAAAATTATTTGCTTTCAAAAACTTATTTTTTGCATTTGCAAACATTTTTAGATGCGTAGTGCCTCATCTGGCTTTTGCCCTATCTTTGATTCTCCGTTAAAAATGTTTTCAACAGCCTACTGATTGGTCTAAATTCTATCCAATCAGGTGCCTCCCATTGCCGTGTTCGGGGGCCGAGGCGGATTTTGGACTTTCTATCGGCGCTGTTCGGTCTACAGCGTCTCTCCGGCGTCTCCGGTAGATTGGTCAAAGTTGAGATGAAAATTGAAAAATTGCAGGTTGAGCAACAAATCTCGACTCTGCTTGATTTAGAGTTAATATTTACAATCGCAAAATCCTGGAGGGACTGACTTATGTGAAACTTCTGGAGCGGCGAGAATTTCCCGGGAGGGAAGCGCACGCAGCCTGTCCGCTCCCCAGACATTCACAGCGAGCCCGCATGGAGAAATGTCATCAGCTCTGCATATTTCTAAATTTAGGCCGAGACAAAACGATTTTTTCATTTTCAGAATCTTTACATCCTTATTCCTTTTCAAGATTTACTGTATAAACTTATTCATTTCCAGTCTTTTCATGCAATAAATTATGAGTTTAACCTTTGAGCTCCAGCTATTGTATTTTGAATTCCAGTAGATTCTATAGGAGAAAGCGCTTTAGAATCTGCCAGAATTATCGTGTTAGTGGTTAAAAAGTTACAATATGTTAAAGATTTTGTCGTTAAGCGTCACCTGCGACATCTCAGGAGTTAAAGGGTTAAATTTTCTGTTTTTATACTTTTGTGATTTCTTGCAACCTAAACTTAATTTGCAAGTTCGTGAATCATGAGATGTGCTTTTGTCTAACCTTCTGCTAAATAGTAAAAGTATGTATTTCTGCATAACTACTGTGCATGTCTACCTTTATTTAGTCAGAAACATTTCCCAAACTGTGCATTTTATTTGCCTCCGGGCCAAAATAGCTGATGTTAAGTAAAGTCACAACAAATAACTTCAACTTTCATCACTCACTCAAAGGTGGTCTTTAAATGGAGATGCGGCCTGCGGCCCACCTAACCCTTCACCTGGATGAACCCCCTGAGCTTAGATTTCTCCATGGGGACTAATAACTGTATATTAAAAAAAGGAAATAAGGTTTTCTGTTGATTATTCGGTGTCCGACTCCCTCTTTCCTTTTTTTTGTATTCTGTGGGGCTTTGCTGTCAAACTGTGAGCTCCAGAGGGGAAAAAAAAACTCTCAAGCAAAGAGTAACAGGGGTGTCACGTAATAAAGTCTGCAGCCTAATCCAGAACCATCCATAACATCTGCAGACTGAAGACCGACCTTCTCTCTGTCATGACCTTGAACTGTATAGAAATCCCAACCATTATTTTTCACAGGTTATATCCCTCAACATCATTAATGTCCGCAAATCCTACAGCACATTTTTTCCTCATCTTTAATCTTACTTATGTTTAGTCCTTGACAGAGAAGCACCGCAGAGACGAAGGGCCCGAACTTCTCAGATCACTGCGTTCCCAGTTTCCCCACTTAATTGCGAGAAGAAGCTCCCGTCTGAATGTTTCCTTTCTTTGGCGTTCAAACCGTGGAGGTTTTGGTTTCCTGTTAGCAGACATTTTAAACCAGACATTATACTGATGAGAAACAGCAGAGGTTTAAAACAGCAGCGTGCAGTATTTAAGAAAAACAAAACAAACTTTACCAGCGATAATGCTAACGCTTTGTGCTGAAAATTGTGACAAAATTCCCTTTCGTTCCTGAAGCTTTTTGCTAAAAGTATTTAAAAAATGTTTCATGTGCTTAAAGGCTGGAAACTTTGTTGAAGAACAATTAAAGAGCGCTGAAGTTGACCTAAGTTTTAAAAAAAATTGTTGTAAAATTGCCTAAAATCCCTAATGCATGCTAATTTTGTAAAAATATGTAGTACATTGCTAAAATATGAGCTAAACTCCAAATTAGCCTAAATTAAACCTCGGTAGATTCAAAATTAGCCAAAAAGAAGAAGTTAGCATGTTATTTAAATACTAGCTAAACTCCAAATTAGCTTAAATAAAACCTCGGTAGATGCGAAATTAGCCAAAAAGAAGAAGTTAGCATGTTATTTAAATACTAGCTAAACTTCAAATTAGCCTAAAAAAAACCTCAGTAGATGCGAAATTAGCCAAAAAGAAGAAGTTAGCATGTTGCTTAAATACTAGCTAAACTCCAAATTAGCTTATAGCTCAGTGGCCTTGTGGTAGAGTGTCCGCCCTGAGATTGGAAGGTCATGGGTTCAAGTCCAGGCCGAGTCATACCAAAGACTAAAAATGGAACCCAGTGCCTCCCTGCTTGGCACTCAGCATTAAGGGGTTGGATTGGGGGGTTAAACCACCAAATGGTTCCCGAGCGCGGCTGTGTCTGCAGCTCACCGCTCCCCCAGGGGATGGGTCAAATGCGGAGAACAAATTTCGCACACCTAGGTGTGTGACAAATAATGGGACTTTAACTTTTTTAAATAAAACCTCGGTAGATGCGAAATTAGCCAAAAAGAAGAAGTTAGCATGTTATTTAAATACTAGCTAAACTTCAAATTAGCCTAAAAAAACCTCAGTAGATGCGAAATTAGCCAAAAAGAAGAAGTTAGCATGTTATTTAAATACTAGCTAAACTCCAAATTAGCTTAAATAAAACCTCGGTAGATGCGAAATTAGCCAAAAAGAAGAAGTTAGCATGTTATTTAAATACTAGCTAAACTCAAATTAGCCTAAAAAAAACCTCAGTAGATTCAAAATTAGCCAAAAAGAAGAAGTTAGCATGTTGTTTAAATACTAGCTAAACTCCAAATTAGCCTAAGAAAAACCTCAGTAGATTCAAAATTAGCCAAAAAGAAGAAGTTAGCATGTTATTTAAATACTAGCTAAACTCCAAATTAGCCTAAAAAAAACCTCAGTAGATGCGAAATTAGCCAAAAAGAAGAAGTTAGCATGTTATTTAAATACTAGCTAAACTTCAAATTAGCCTAAAAAAAACCTCAGTAGATTGCGAAAATTAGCCAAAAAGAAGAAGTTAGCATGTTATTTAAATACTAGCTAAACTCCAATTAGCTAAATAAAACCTCGGTAGATGCGAAATTAGCCAAAAAGAAAAGTTAGCATGTTATTTAAATACTAGCTAAACTTCAAATTAGCCTAAAAAAAACCTCAGTAGATTCAAAATTAGCCAAAAAGAAGAAGTTAGCATGTTGTTTAAATACTAGCTAAACTCCAAATTAGCCTAAGAAAAACCTCAGTAGATTCAAAATTAGCCAAAAAGAAGAAGTTAGCATGTTATTTAAATACTAGCTAAACTCCAATTAGCCTAAAAAAACCTCAGTAGATGCGAAATTAGCCAAAAGAAGAAGTTAGCATGTTATTTAAATACTAGCTAAACTCCAAATTAGCCTAAAAAAAACTCAGTAGATGCGAAATTAGCCAAAAAGAAGAAGTTAGCATGTTGCTTAAATACTAGCTAAACTCCAAATTAGCTTATAGCTCAGTGGCCTTGTGGTAGATGTCCGCCTGAGATTGAAGGTCATGTTCAAGTCCAGGCCGAGTCATACCAAAGACTAAAATGGAACCCAGTGGCCTCCTGCTTGGCACTCAGCATTAAGGGGTTGATTAAGGGGTTAAACCACAAATGGTTTCCCCGGCGCGGCTGTGTCTGCAAGCTCACCGCTCCCGCCAGGGGATGGGTCAAATGCGGATTAAACAAATTTAAGCACACCTAATGTGTGACAAATAGATGGGATACTTGTAACTTTTTTAAATAAAACCTCGTAGATGCGAAATTAGCCAAAAAGAAGAAGTTAGCATGTTATGTTAAATCTAGTAAAACTTCATATTAGCCTAAAAAAAACCTCAAAGTAGATTCAAAAATTAGCCCAAAGAAGAAGTTAGCATGTTATTTAAATACTAAGCTAAACTCCAATTAGCTGAAATAAACTTCGGTAGATATTAAAATTCACTTGCATTTAAATATATTTAAAAATTAAAGCGTCTTAAAAATATGTTGATGATACATGAACTTTAGATGAGTTTATGTGACCTCTGACCTACTCCAGTTCAAAGCTAATGTTGTTAAAAATGCTGCAGATTTGGTCAGATTTGTTTAAAAATATGTAAGTTCTTTAATATGACATGAATAGATTATGGTACAAAACAGTGAAAATGAGACATTTTTCCCATGAAATATAAGAGATCATCTGAAAATGTAACAATTACTGAGATTAATTAAGTGCTAAATATTTCTGTTTCCTAGCTTGTTGTTAATTATGGTGAGAAATCAGAGTGTCTTTACATAGATGAGCATCTTTATTTATTATTAATAATGTATAAATAACTATAACTAAGCAAAATGTGTTATTTCATAAAGGTTTGTGACCCCAGACTTAGTGGGTAGCAAATTAGCCAAACATGTTAGCCTGCTGCTAAAGTAGAAGCTAAACTCTTAATTAGCTTATAAAAATCTCAGTAATTAACAAATTAGCCAAAAATCATTAGCATGTTGCTAAAATAAAAGCTAAGCTCTAATTAGGCTAAAAACCCCAGTAGATGACAAATTAGCCAAAAACGTTAGCCTGCTGCTAAAATATTAGCTAAACTCAAATTCTTTTTAAAATTACTATAAAAGATGAAAACATAGCTCACGAATATACTTAAAGGCGTGATCTTAATATACTGAAAATGTACTGAAAAGGTGAGTGTTTTGATACAAAGATTGCTGAAGTCACTGAAAGAGTGATTGAGTTTTTACGTACCAAGAAAGTATGGAAAGCAGCAGCAGAATCACTATAGTGTGATTGCTTACCAAGCAATCACACAATTTATACTATTTCTCCAATCCTCCTAAAAATTCCTAAAGATTCAAATACTGTCTCTGTGCACTAAAAGCGTTCTTTTTCATTTTAAACGACTCATTATCCGTAGCATTTTACATGTGGGTTATTGTTGTTTCTTTATCACTGATGTGGAAGCCATTTTGAAAACGCTAATGTGTAGCAACAAGGTTAGGAGTTAGCGTAGCCACAGTATTGTTTTTTTAGCCTGCTTCTTACACGTTGCAGACAACGTTGGGATTTACGGGATTTATGAATACGCTAACTCCGCTAATGTGGCTAACATGTAGCATGTTATAATTCATTATTTACAAATGGCTTTCAAGCTGTGCTTCACATGCAGTGTAGTTTAAAAAGTATGTTCTAATAAGACTTCATCTGCTCAGTATTTGTGTATTTATCTCCTATTCTTCCATTTGTTTGCCAGAAATATTTTATTTGTGACTACAGACAAAACTTCTCCCAAGATGCTCCATTAAGCTGTTATAAACACAAAAGGTCATTTGATTTAATCAAGCTAAACTAGGATCCCCCCTGAAGGAACGCTGCTTTAAATGGTCTATTTAGGCCAGTTTGGTTTAGCATTTACAATCATTATAGTTTATGAATGTCGTTTCTGTTTTGACTTTCTATTTTATTTTTTTTAAAGGTCCTTCCACTTTCTTTATTTGGTTTAACTTGTTCTCTTCAGTCAAGTAGAATCCCACACTTTCCAGGTATCAATCAATGCTAAATTTTCAATTGAATTAATTTTCAAAATTTGAATCTGGACCCTTAAACAACACAAAGACCCACGGTCAGGTGCCTCTACACAGTGATCTCCACTTTTTTTTTTTTTTTTTGCATTGGTTGAATATAAAAACAGTGTTTCGTTCTTGCAAAAATATTTGACCCTTTAATTTCTAATGTTTTGTTCTTAACTTTTCAATTGTTAATTATATTATTTCGTTGATAACTCCAGCAGATTCTGAAGGATCAACATCTTTTTAAGACATTTAGGTCGAAGGATTTTGGTTAAAAAAAATTCATAATCATAATTAAAACACTACTGGGAAGGTTTTTTTTTTTTTTTTAATGGTCATAGACAGACTTTAAGGCCATTGTGTTCAGGTTGTGAGAAAGTATTCTCAGACAATTTGTTTACAGCGCCACAAGTGTTTGAGGATGAGGGCCGAGTCAAGAGAGGCAGAAGGATGTGTTGATGCTGAAGAGAGACCAGCACATAATAGTTGGTGAGTCATGTACTGCATTACCTCACTTTATTGGGGTTCATCTTTTTAGGTCTCGCTGTTTTGAGGATATTTTTTTATTCAGCAAAATTTTAGATTTTACTTTTCTTTTTTTTTAAACAACGCACGTTGTTCTGCTTCCTGATTGGCCGTTAACTTTGTCAATCTCCTCCGTGCTGCCTCATTGATACACCTGCAGCAGGTTTATTAGTTCAGACAGGAACTCAGCACAGCTAAAAGTCAATAAAGCTAAATCTGGATCAGACAGGCTGTAGTCAATCACAAGCATGGAGTCATCAAAGAAGAAGTCATCATAGTCCAGGTGAGGGTCGGGGCAGGCTTCAGGAAATCAGAGATGAAGCAGGGTTGGAAAATCAGGCCCGGATAGATAACGGTTGTCGATCAGTTGTTGAATAAACCTCCCTGTAGGGTTCATATGTTTGTAAATCTGACTGATGACGTCAGAGCCTCACCAGCCATGAACCTCACCGTACAGCTTCATGGAATCTCTTCAAGACGAGGCTTAAAAAAGAACAAATCCAACAAAGTATTAGTGCATATGGATCAAAGTCAGGCCCGGGGGCCGGATCTGGCCCTCCAGGTAATTCTGTCCGGCCCTTTAGATCATTTTGTTTCATTGTTATTAATGGCACGTTATCTTGTGCTCACTTGTATAATTTTGACGAAATATATGTTTAGGGAAAGAAAAATATTGAAAGTTATTTAAAGTTTAAGTTGATTTATTATTGAATAATATTCCTGCTTTTTTATTCATAATTATGTCAAAAAATTACAGCTTCAAAACTGACTTTCTGCTAACTTTTTGGACTATTTTGGCATTTACTAAGATTTCTTTAGGCTATTTTGGAGTTTAGCTAATATTGCAGCTACATGCTAGCTCGTTTTGCTAATTTACGCTTTACTTTTTTAGGTTTTTTAAGCTGTTTCAGAGTTAGGCTAAAATTTACATGCTAGCTGTTTTGGCTAATTTAGTCTTTTTTGAGTTTTTAGGACATGTTGAAGTTTAGCTAGATTTTTTTAGCTACCTGCAAGCTGTTTTGGCTAACCTACGCTTTCTTTTTGTATGTTTTTTAGGCTAATTTGGCATTTAGCTAATATTTTAGCTGGCTATCAGCTTCAGTGTTTTCAGTTATCAATTTCATCTTTTTCAGCTATCAGCACTAGCATCTTTAGCGGCCAAATTTATCTTACAGCATTCACACTAGCATTATCACAGGAAATGCTATATATCTAGTTTATAATTACCGTATTTTCTGGACTATAAGCCACTACTTTTTTCCTAGGTTTTGAACCGTGCGGCTTATACAAAGGTGCGGCTTTTGAGTTGATTTTTCTTCCACCACTAGGGGCGCTCTAACTTGAGTTAGAATAAAAAATGAATTTACACAAAACACAAAAAATGAATTCACATAAGAGTAGCCTACCCTACTTTTTCTTTAGCAGATAAAACACGCAAGAAAAATTACTAACTGGTCATTCTTTTCAAATCCTGTTAAATTCGTCATGGAAACCACCAGAAGTTTGTATGATGCAATGTTTAAGTTGAAGGCCATCGAGCTTGCTATGTAGGAGGGAAACCGCGCTGCTGCACGCAAGCTTAGCGTCAACGAATCTATGGTGAGACGCTGAAGGCGACAGGTATATTAATGTACAAAATCATTCTGTACATGCAGTAAATATCTAATTTTTCAACATAAATATCTGCGGCTTGTATTTCTTTTTTTACTTTATTTTTTTTAAATTGAGCGGATGCGGCTTATACACAGGTGCGCCCTATAGTCCAGAAAATATGGTATATTAAAATGTTAGGGTTTTAAAAATGTAGAATGTGGAAACCAGCAGGCCCCACATTGTTAAGGAAAATAACCTCTTGTTAAGGGGGAACCTCTAAGATGGATGCACGGCCAGGTACAGACACCAGACGAGATCACAAAGGTGGTACCTTCACCGCGTATGACGCTCGCACTATACTACCACCGCAGTGACTGTAACCAGCTCGGGGTCAGCCCATAATCCCCTGAAACGGAGCAGAGGTCTCTCATAGCCTTAATCTGCTGCACTGACATACAAGAGAGTTTGTGTTGGAGTTCCAGAGGAAGTGCAGCAGGTTGCACACCGGCCTGAAGCTTCCTCAATCAGTGCAGCTAACACCCTCTGTGAAATCTTTTCTAAGTTTAACTCTCACACTTGAAAAAAATAAATACAAGAAGGTTAAAACAGGGTGCAACAAAAGCACAAATCGTGTTATAAACGTTCTTGACGTTTACCACATACTTCTGTTGAGCTGTTTCCTACAGTTACAGTAACTAAACCCTTCAACGCGAAGCGTGATAAACTATTTCTCAGTTTGACTTTTTTCACTTTACTTCCTCCGCCCTCCAAGACCTTTTCTCTGTTTGTGATGCTTCCTCTAATGCATTCCTCCCACTCAGAAAATGTTAACTTATCTTGTTTGTAAGTCATCTTGTAGACATGAAATGAGTTGCTGCTCACATTTTGGCTGACCCAGAATCCCTTTTTTTAGTCTGTGTTTTTTTTCGTATTTTCCGCACTACAGGGCACACCGGGTCATAAAGCGCACCATCAATGAATGTTCTAATTTTGAGCTCATGTCATTAAGCACACTTGACTATAAGGCAGATTAGGCAAGACCAAAGAGATAAGTCCATCAGTCAGACTTAATTACCTACATTCACAGTAATTGGAGAACTTATTGTAACACGCTACACATTAGCCGTGATAGAAGCACTAGACGTGTTAGCATGCTACGCTCAAGGAGGTCGATTTCTTATTGAACACGACCCATCGAGGAGTCACAGAGTATTACTTCACCGTTCAAGAAGTAGAACTCTGATATTTTACTGTTTTAGGATAAATATAAACAAAGACAAACATGTAGAGAAAACAGCCCTTTTTTAAAAATATGAAATAGCTTTGAATAGAAGTTGACGTGACTTCCTTTCAAAATAAAAGATACCCTGAGTCACATTGGACAATCTCACAGCAAATGTTTCCGTGTCGTGTAATTTCCAAAATGATAAAATGTTTATTTTACTATTTTTGGTGCACCTCAGCCAATTTAAAAAATGTACAAACTAAAACTAAATCAGAAACAACTAAGTGACAATAAGCTAATATTTTAGTAGTATGCTAGTTTATGTGGCCTATTTGTCATCCACTGAGGTTATTTTCAAGCTAATTCAGATTTAAGCTAATATTTTAGTAATGAGTTAGCTTGTTTGGCTAAGGTTGCATCTAGCAAAGTTTTTCAAGCTAATTCAGTTAAGCTAACATTTTAGTAATGTGTTAGGTTTTTTGGCTAAGCTGGCATCTACTGAGTTTTTTTTTGTCTGGCTAATTCAGAGTTAAGCTAACATTTTAGTAATGGGTTAGCTTGTTTGGCTAAAGTGGCATCTAGCAAAGTTTTTCAAGCTAATTCAGAGTTAAGCTAACATTTTAGTAATGTATTAGCTTGTTTGGCTAAGGTGGCATCTACTGAGGTTTTTTTTCTGGCTAATTCAGAGTTAAGCTAACATTTTAGTAATGTGTCAGCTTGTTTGGCTAAGGTTGCATTCACCAAGGTTTTTCGAGGTAATTCTGAGTTAAGCTAACATTTTAGTAATGTATTAGCTTGTTTAGCTAAGGTTGCATCTAGCAAAGATTTTTAAGCTAATTCAGAGTGAAGCTAACATTTTATTTATGTGTTAGCTTGTTTGGCTAAGGTTGCATCTACTGAGTTTTTTTTCTGGCTAATTCAGAGTTAAGCTAACATTTTAGTAATGTATTAGCTTGTTTGGCTAAGGTTGCATCTACTGAGTTTTTTTTCTGGCTAATTCAGAGTTAAGCTAACATTTTAGTAATGTGTTAGCTTGTTTAGCTAAGGTTGTATCTAGCAAGGTTTTTCAAGTTAATTCAGAGTTAAGCTAACATTTTAGTAATGTATTAGCTTGTTTGGCTAAGCTGGCATCTACTGAGTTTTTTTTCTGGCTAATTCAGAGTTAAGCTAACATTTTAGTAATGTGTCAGCTTGTTTAGCTAAGGTTGCATCAAGCAAGGTTTTTTCTGGCTAATTCAGAGTTAAGCTAGCATTTTAGTAATGGGTTAGCTTGTTTGGCTAAAGTGGCATCTACTGAGGTTTTTTTCTGGCTAATTCAGAGTTAAGCTAACATTTTAGTAATGGGTTAGCTTGCTTAGCTAAGGTGGCATCTACACAGTTTTTTCTGGCTAATTCTTAGTTAACCTAGCAGTTTAGTGACATGTTACCTTTTTTGGCTAAGGTGGCATCTGCTGAGGTTTTTCGGGCTAATTTGAGTTTAGCTAACATTTATATAATATGTTAGCTTTTTTCCTAAGTTGACAGCTACTGAGGTTTTTTGGAATGATTTAGCGTTAAGCTAACATTTTAGCAATGTTGCTCTTTCCATGAAACTCTTCAAAGTCTTTGTGTAAATAATGCAAGCTTTGTATTAAAACGTCCAACACCTTCATGACTTTGTTCAGCAATTAAAATAAATTCCATCTTTAGCAAAAGCCTCCGCAAAAAGCATTCACACTAGAATTATTGCACGTTATGCAAATCTTCAAGTTGTTTATTCGTATTGAATCCATTCTATCTGCAGGAAAACAGACAGTTTGATGTCAGGGGCAAAAAGAGAACATACTTAGTCTAAAAATACATTTAATTCATTTTGTTGAGAGAAAAAATCGGAAGGAATTGAAATTATGTCGAATCAATCGAATTATAGCTTGACTGAATCATGACAGCTTTAAAGATGACATCATCAAGCAGCTAAAATAGATCCACAATAGCATGCAGACCTTTTCCAAAATGACTGAATATCATTAAGAAGTGAATTTAAAATTACATTTTCATAGAATATTGATCCAGGGCTCATTGTTTATGTGATTTGAATTCTTATTTTTTCATAAATTGGGATTCTAGGGTTTCAGAAAATTAGCAAAATGTTGAGAAATCACTGTTTTTACAAAAATATAAAGACGGAGATTATGATGATGTCGAATAAATCAAAATAAAGTATTTTCTAAATGATCTGTCCATCTTAATGCTTGGCTGAGAATCCCCTGCCTCAATAACTGCTGGCTGTGCAGTGGCATTGATGCAATCATCTGGTGACATGGCGTTGGAGTTACAGAAGCCCACGTTTTCTTGATGTTTGCTGTCAGCTCTTCTTTGTTTTGAGGTCTCGTGCCCTCATTTTCCTCTTCATAATACCCCATTCATTTTTAATAGCGTTTGGGTCTGGCCAGTTGGCAGGCCAGTCAAGCACCGTGATGGGATGGGCATCACACCAGGTTCTGAGGCCTCTGGCGTCCTGCTGGAAGATGAAAACCACATCTCCATCCAGAGCCTCAGCAGAAGGAGTCAAGTCCTCTAGAACAATCACACAGGGGGACAAAATTCAAAACACACTTCTACTGAACACATTAAAAAAAAACTAAATAAAAAACCTAAACCTAAGACAGGAATAATATTCCAGAATAAATCAACTTAAACCTTAAATACTTTCAATATTTCACTTTCTTTCATAATATTTTCTGTCAAAATTATTCAAATTAGAAATGAAGTAAGTTTAAAAGAAAAAAACCCTCAAATTTCTTTACTTGAGTATTATTTTTTGTAAAAAAAAAAAAAAAAAAAAATTTTTAAGATTTTGCTCTAAAATAAATTCTGTCGTAATTATAAAAGAAATCACCTACTGTATTCTGACAACATTGGGATTCAGCGAGGCAGCTGTCGCACTGTATGATGGGATTTGTTGTTAATTTTGTAGTGATGGCTGCACAAACATTGGGCATGCTGTCAGATCTGGAAGTGCAAAGAATTGTGGGATATTGTTCCCATGGCCAATCTGGGCAGATCGGGCTTTAGGTGTGGATTTTGTCTGTTTTGTTTTCTGTGTTTTGCCTTTAGTTGTTTTATCCTGTTATGGTAGAAGTTGTTTGAACTGATCTCTCAGCCTCTATAATCGTAGTGCTGCTTGAATATGTTAGCAAGATAACATCTAGTCGTTAATATGAAATGATCTGGAAACTGAACCAGTTTAATGAAACGTGGAAACTTGTGCTTTGAGTTTAGTAGATGATTAGTTGGTGAACTCATTCAACGCAAAACATAATTGGCCAGCTAGTTCTGCGATCAAATTTTCTGAATTCCTGTTTTTGGGACTTTTATGAAATGGAACACAATACTTAAAATCCTGACTGGGGACTCGAGTCACATGACTTGGACTTGAGTCAGACTCAAGACATGAATTTGACGACTTTAGCCAGCTAACTCTACTTTACTCAAACTTTCTGGATTTGTGTTTTTATGACTTTAATGAGATGGAACACAATACTTGCCTCGAGTCGAATGATTTGGACTCAAGTCAGACTCGAGTCGGGAATTTGACAGCTTTAGACTCATCTTGGACTTTCAAACCTCTGACTTGTGACTTGACTCTGACTTTAATATAAACAACTTTTGACTTGGCTCGGACTGTAGCAATCTGACTTGGAAAGACTTGCTATTTCCCAAATCCAAGCATTAAAAAGTATATCCTGAAACCCCGAGACTCGGTCTCCCTGTCTGTGTTTGTTTACATCCGTGTGTGGTGTTGGCCCAACATCCAATCAAATTAGGACCACATTGGATTGATCTGACAGTCCAACCAATCAAATTGCAGAAAAACATGACTTGAAAAGGACTTGAACATTACTGTTAAGACTTGTGACTCGACTTGAGACTTGTTGGTCTTTACTTAAGACTTGACTTGAGACTTGTTGGTCTTGACTTGTGACTTGTTAGTCTTGACATTTGACTCGACTTGAAACTTGTTGGTCTTGACTTGTGACTCGACTTGAGACTTGTTGGTCTTGACTTGTGACTCGACTTGAGACTTGTTGGTCTTGACTTGAGACTTGTTGGTCTTGACATGTGACTGGACTTGAGACTTGTTGGTCTTGACATGTGACTCGACTTGAGACTTGTTGGTCTTGACTTGTGACTCGACTTGAGACTTTTTGGTCTTGACTTGTGACTTGACTACGGACTTGTTGGTCTTGACTTGTGACTCGACTTGAGACTTGTTGGTCTTGACTTGAGACTTGTTAGTCTTGACATGTGACTCAACTTGAGACTTGTTGGTCTTGACTTGTGACTCGACTTGAGACTTTTTGGTCTTGACTTGTGACTTGACTACAGACTTGTTGGTCTTGACTTGTGACTCGACTTGAGACTTGTTGGTCTTGACTTGAGACTTGTTAGTCTTGACATGTGACTCGACTTGAGACTTGTTAGTCTTGACATGTGACTCGACTTGAGACTTGTTAGTCTTGACTTGTGACTCAACTTGAGACTTGTTGGTCTTGACTTGTGACTTGTTAGTCTTGACTTGTGACTGGACTTGAGACTTGTTGGTCTTGACTTGTGGCTCGACTTGAGACTAGTTAGTCTTGACTTGTGACTCGACTTGAGACTTGTTGGTCTTGACTTGAGACTTACTTGAGACTTGCAAAACAAAGACTCGGTCCCACCTCTGCATAAAATCAATAAAACAATGGGCCCTAAATTTCAAAGGTCATTTTTTCAAAAGGGAAATATGGAAACTATCACACATTTTTCATGATATTGTAATGTTTTGGAAAGCATTTGTATCTGTACTGATGTAGTAAAAGAAAAGAAACATTTTTTTTGTTGAAGATTAACTTTAAACTGTTGTCTTCCACGGCTTCCTGCAGTAGATTGGCTGCTGCGCGCCTCACAGCGCTCTCTTTCTGCATGACCTACGCTGCCATTTTCACTTTAGATGGAAGAGGCTTTCTCCTGGAAACCCGACCACACAATCAATACTTGTTGGTCCTCTTTCTAATTGCACTCCTATGAACTTTTACCTGTAACAGATCAACCTGTGTGCATTGGCTCATTGAAAAGCAGCGCTTTTCTTTTCCCGTGTCCGTGAGGGATTGAGAACTGACCTTGACCTAAAGTTGCTGAAGTAACTCACAAGATTTGCAGCTATTTTAGAAATGTTTTCACTTATACAAATTTGTTTTGAAATGATGGAATCCAGACAGTTTCAGAATTGTCTTTCTGTCGGTTGTTGAATTGACGGACGGCAACACTTGCATCTCTTTGGCAGTGTGTTAACACAACCTGATCTCTTCAATTTGTCCTCTTTCAGAGGCGTTAAGCCTTGGTGATGACAAGTGTGATTTTCAGCTTCCAGCAGCACTTTACCCCCTTTGTTCTCATGAAAAATAAAAAAGTTCTTTTGAGAGCATGCTTTAATCAAATAGTATTTTTAGTGAACCACTTTCAGGTTCCAAGGTAAAACAAAGGAGACCAGCTTGCCGTCTTCGTGGCAGCTAATGCCTGAATGACGCACGGCGGTGAGTGTTTTTAGGGACGGAGATATTGAAGTGTTTGGTCATTCACAGAGCTGATACGGCTCTGGAACAACAGCTGTGCAATCAATAGAAGATTTCAAGTTTTTTAATGGATTTTTCCATGGAATATACACAGTTATAATGTTGGTAATGGTAAAATGAAAATGTTTTGAAGACTTATCCAGAGAAAAGTTTCTGCACACCGACACATTTGGCTGGGTGCCTGTGCAGCGTTTAGCCACATAAAGGTTTGGCACATAAATTTTCTCAGGATAATTTTATGCTTTAATGTGGGTGTAAAAGGTAAGTGAGTGTATAATAATATGCAGCTGAATCCATAGCTAAGTGGAATGGTGGATTTAATGCGGCGGTGTTATATAAAGCATTGCAGGCAGCCATTAGCTTCATAGAGGAGATGGTAATTCGTGAGATCATAGTTTCATCTCCCAGAGGCTTGAAAGGCTTCCAAAGCAAGTGAACTTCTGCGTCTCCGTTTGATAATGCTGCTGAAGAGTTCTTCAGGTGAGCGCCCGAAGGAGTTTTCTGCTCATCTACTTCAGCTTCTGAAAGTTACCTGAATATATTTTCTCTTTTAATAAAAAAACTCTCATTGAAAACATGAGAGATTTGCGTGATCTGCTGAAAACACGTGGTTGTTTTTGAAGGAGGCAGCAGGTGACGGTGGATTCTGAGATGAACAACGCAACAATGACTCACCTTTATTTCATAGTTTGACTCTTGAATGGCACTACAAGCATTTATGTAACGTATGTAGATTTTTGACACCAGCATCAGTTAAAACCCACTTTGAATGCAGGACTGGGACACCTGGCTCATCATAACTAATCCAGTGAAGCAACATTTTCTCCTTTTCTGAATGGGCTTATACTAAAAAAAGGGAGAGAAAAAAAACAAACTGCTGTCTGGATGATGTGATGTCCTGTTATCTAAAGCTGTAATTAAAAAAACATGTTCCATGTTCAACTGAATTTAGCCTAAAACAGTAAAAATGTGCAGAAATTATAGATATTTTGTGGCATAACGTTCGTCAGCTGCAGAAACTGTTTAAACCTGACTTATTATATCCATGTCGGCTTTAGCAGAATGCAGCTCAGCCAGCACAAAGACAGATTATTAGTCTGTACATTTGTGACAGCTGAGATCCTCTATAGCACAGAGGTTTTCAGTTTGTATGGATGTGTTCTTTCATTTTTGTGATATGGTAAATGTGAATGTTTCTGCTTGAAGTGTCAAATCCACTGAGCAGGTAATCTTGACTCGAGTCGGAGGAATTTCAGTTTAAAGGTTTGGAGAACCCGCTGTCATGAAAAGGGTCACCAGTGGAGAAAACCCATTACTGTAAATTTACTGTAATTTCTGAAGCACTTTGCTGAAAAAACCTAAAGCTATTTGCACAATGATAAAGGACTAACAGTTAAAGAAATTGTAAAAAGTGCACAAAAATTTGAAGAATTTCTTAAAAAATTGCAAAAATTGACATAATTTTGAAAATGTGCAATAATTATGAATATAAAAAGCTTCCACAGTGCTAAAAAATAGCTTAACTACAAATTAGGCAAAAAAAAAAAAAAAACCTCTGTATATGCCAAATTAGCCAAAAAGCTAACATGTTTTTAACATATTAGCTGAGCAGTAGATGACAAATTTGCCACAAAAGTAAACATTTAGCTAAAATGTTAGCTTAACACAGAGTTAGCAAAAAAAAACCTCAGTAAATTTCAAATCAATCAAAAAAGCTAGCACATTGCTAAAATACTAGCTTAACTCCAAATGGACTCAAAAAACTTCAGTCTATGCGAAATCAGTCAACAATGTTAGCATATTGGCTAAATTCAAGAATGGCTAAAAAAACTCACCAGGTGCAAAATAAGCCAAAAGTTACTATGATGCTAAAACATTAGCATAACAAAAAAAAAAATGCCCCAAAAACCTTAATAGATACCAAATTAGTCAAAAACGTTAGCTTACTGCTAAAATATTTGCTTAACTTAGACTTACTTCAAAAAACCTCAGTCAATGCCAAATTAGCTACAAAAGCTAACACGTAGCTAAAATATTAGTTTAACTTGGAATTAGCAAAAAAAAAAACACTAGATCCAAAATTAGCCATGAAATTTGCATGAAGCTAAAATATTAGCATAACTAAAAAAAAGTACAATAAAAACACATTGCCAAAAAAATTAGCTCAACTCAAAAGCACCCTAAAAATCCCAGTAGAGGCCAAATTATCCACAAAGCTATCATGCAGCAAAAATATTTGCTTAACTAAAATATTAGCCCGAAAATCCTAAGTAGAAGCTATATTAGTAAAAAAAACGTTAGCATCTTGCTAAACTATTAGCTTAAGTCAAGAACGGCTCAAACAAGATGCAGAATTAGCAAAAAAGTTAGCATGTTGTTAAAATATTAGCATAACTAAAAAAAAAACCTCAGTTGAAGAAAGTTAGCATGTGGCCAAAAATTAGCCTAGTTAAAAAAATAGCCTTAAAAAAATCGTACTAATCATTTACACAAATAACTCAAATGTAAAAAAGTTTCTTGTTTGAGCTGAAAGCTTCTGTTTTGATGTAAATGATGTGTTTCAAACTTCTGGATGGTGAGACGAGTGTGGAGAGTTTTTTAGAGAATTGCCTCCCACCTATCCAGATCTTTCCTAAACGTTCAAGCGGAACAACAGTTCCTCGCAGTAGCCCTAACTTATAGTTTGTAATGAAAAGTTCCCTCAATAGGGATACGTTTGAGACAGACTTGGAGGTCTCAGGATCTTCTCCTCTCAAGACAAATCTGGCTCAGACGTGTGAGGCGGAGCACTGCCAAGTGGCACCTGGGTAAAATTGAGTTAGAGACCCCTGCCTTAAAGGGATCTGACTTGATGTGGAGAGCACTAACCACCGCACCCCCATCCCCGAACATGCATTTGAATCTATTCATTTTCTAAATCGACTTTGGGTTACGGGTTGCTGGAGCCTATCCAGCAACTAAAGATTAAAGGCGAGGTACGCGGTGGACATCGTCCGTCACACGGCCACACAACTACAAAAACAACTGCACACGCTCATATTTAAACCTAGAGACTATTTAAAGTCACAAAATAGCTTAAGAAGCATCTTTAAGGACGGTGGGAGGAAACTCGTGCAATAGTGAGAAAAACAAGTAAACTCTACATAAAAAGCCTCACCTAAAGTGATAAAGATAAGGTAATGTTTTAAAATTGGAAGTGTGGTGACTGAGAACAAATCCAAGAGCAACACGTCGTTAAGAGACGATATAGTTGATGGTAAAAGATCCAGGAATCGCTGCAGCATATGATCGGCTCAGTTTGGCACCAGAGGTGGGGACTTGAGTCATATGACTTGGACTCGAGTGAGTCTTGAGTCAGGAATTTTATGACTTCAGACTCGACTTGGACTTTCAAACCTCTGACTCGTGACTTAACTCTGACTTTAATATCCATAACTTGTGACTTGACTCGGACTTTAGACCTCTGACTCAGAAAGACTTGCTATTTGCCCCCAAATCCAAGTATTGAAGAATAAATCAAGAAAAGCCTGTGCCGCAATCTCTCTATTTGTTTACATCCGTGTCACCCGTGTTTACAGCCAATCAAATTAGGACCACTTTGGATTGATATGACAGTCCAACCAATAAAATTGCAGAAAAACATGACTTGAAAGGACTTCTGAATCAACTTGAGACTTGTTGGTCTTGACTTGTGACTTGACTTGAGACTTATTGGTCTTGACTTGTGACTCAACTTGAGACTTGTTGGTCTTGACTTGGGACGCGACTTGAGACTTATTGGTCTTGACTTGTGACTCGACTTGATACTTATTGGTCTTGACTTGTGACTCGACTTGAGACTTGTTGGTCTTAACTTGTGACTCGACTTGAGACTTATTGGTCTTGACTTGTGACTCGAATTGAGACTTGTTGGTCTTGACTTGGGACGCGACTTGAGACTTATTGATCTTGACTTGTGACTCGACTTGATACTTATTGGTCTTGACTTGTGACTCGACTTGAGACTTGTTGGTCTTGACTTGTGACTCGAATTGAGACTTGTTGGTCTTCACTTGGGACGCGACTTAAGACTTATTGGTCTTGACTTGTGACTCGACATGATACTTATTGGTCTTGACTTGTGACTCGACTTGAGACTTATTGATCTTGACTTGTGACTCGACTTGAGACTTGTTGATCTTGACTTGTGACTCGACTTGAGACTTGTTGGTCTTGACTCGGGACTCGACTTCAGAGTTTGTCAGTCTCATGAGTACATAAAGAAATCAGTAAAATCATAATCCTCGTGCATCACTTCATATATTCTTTTTTATATTTGATGTTTGTTTTGAGGGTTTGAGATCATAAAAACTTCACAATTTTAATTAGGGCTGGGTACCTCGCGATACAATGTGATACGCGATACATGTCTCACGATACTGCGATAATTGATAAAATCTCTAATAGGTCCCATTATATAGAAGAACAAATATCTTTTGGGGAAAATATGTCCCTATTTATTTTTTTAGCTTGAACACAATCATAATAAACAACTTATGCCTTTTTTTGTGCAACAAATAATAAACATTTTCGTGCCAAATCAGTAATACTGTCTATGACAAGCATTGACACCAGTTGAATTTAAATTATCTGTAAAATTAAATGTTAACAATAGTAATCAAGAACAGCAGTACCACTGTTTAGTGTAAGTTGTTGTAAACAACATAAAAAAAAATAAATAATTCAAGTAGCTGCCAGACTCTTGAAACGTGCGCCCCATATCTACCTCCATAGGAACGTCTCACCAAAGTGTGATGAATATAACATTTTACAGCCTCGTCAAACGAAAATAAAAGATCGGTACTTGGTGAGAACCCATCGAGAATCAATCGTAGGACCACATATCGCGAAAAATCGCAATATCGAAATTTTGGCACACTCCAACGTTTAATACTGCAAACTGGAGTTGCTTTGGACAGAAACCCTGACCAACAACAAACACTAATCGTGAGTATTTCTGAGTTAAAATAGCTTATTTTATATTTATACTGCTTTGAATGGACTGAAATCCCACATAAATAAGGCTTCCTTTTCATTTCATTCAAGATTTTTTCTGACATTCATGTTTTAGTGCTAAACTCACAAAGCCTTGCATTTCATAAAGATAGATTTTGCACAGAACCTACAATCAAGAACGCAATGACACTTTATTTCCCTTTTCAGCACTAAGTGCAGCGGTTTGATTGCTGGCTATTGAGATATTTGTTATTCAGGGCGAGTCAAAGTGCCGTGGTTAGAGGTGGGAAGTTTAGAAGGTTTTAATCTTACGGCGCTGCTGTTGCATTCCCCCTGAAGAATAACCTCGCCGCATCTGTCCAGCAGAACGCTCGGCCTCTTCTTGCAAATGAAATTCATTTCACATTTATCCTGCTAGCCGCCGCTAAGTCACAGTAATTTCAGAAAGCTCTTAGAAAGCTGCCTGAGGTAAACCTAATATGTTTATGCCTGCAGAATGTGTCCTTGCATTCAAAAGCTTTAAAGCGTTGCTGCGGTCCCGGTCAGTAGTGAACAGAAATGCTCTAATTTATCTTCAGAAGCAACTCAAAAAATAAAAATAAAATGCTTACGTTTCCCTATTTCTTGAGAAAAGGGTTAATGTTTATCTACATTTTTGGACAAACTTGGTTTGGGAAGAAATTCAGCTGAAACTAAATCAATCATTTTTTTTCAGCATTTTTTGAGGAAGATTAAAAGAGATTTCTTTCTGAACTCAGTCTGTGCTGCTCAAACACCAACATTCAAAGATCTGCACACAGACTGCAGTGAAAGGCTCAGAGAGAAAACCATGTAAAACTGTAGAATCAAGCGTGGATCCATGAAGATCAACACGCTGATCCCAGAGGAAGAGGACGACAATCCCAACGTTGTTGTGTTGTTTCAGTGCATCTCTCACATGGAGAACTTAGCCAGCGACTCCAGGTAGACCCTGTATGGTTTAAAGGTGTGCAGAAAATGTGGATCCAAATGGGTTTGTCCACATTAGCTTAAGTGGATACTCAGGGGGTTAGCTTGCTATGCTACCCAGCCAGCTGGTGGATAGCAGAGCTCGCTAGCATGCTACAGCAGAGCTTGTTAGCTTGCTACAGTAGATCTTGCTAACATGCTACAGCAGAGCTTGCTAACTTGTTACAGAAGCGCTTGTTAGCATGCTACAGTGGAGTTCACAAGCTCAACAGCAGAGCTTGCTAGCTCAAGAGAGCATTCTTGCTTGCTCCATTCAGCAAAACCCACTAGCTTGCTACAGAAAAGCTCGCTAGCTTGCTACAGCGGAGCCAGCTAGCTCAATTCAGCAGCTCTTGCTAGCTCAATATAGCGGGGCTCGCTAGTTCAACAGCCGAGCTTGCTAGCACAATTCAGTGGAGCTCGCTAGCTTAATTCAGTAGAGCTTGGTAGCTCAATTAAGTAGAGCTTGCTAGCTTAATTTAGTGGAGCTCGCTAGCTCAATTCAACGGAGCTCGCTAGCTTAATTAAGTAGAGCTTGCTAGCTCAATTCAGCAGAGCTTGCTAGCTTAATTCAGTGGAGTTTGCTAGCTCAATTTAGCGGAGCTCACTAGCTTAATTAAGTAGAGCTTGCTAGCTCAATTCAGCAGAGCTGGCTAGCTCAATTCAGCAGAGCTGGCTAGCTCAATTGAGTGAGCATCGCTAGCTTAATTCAGTGGAGCTTGCTAGCTCAATTCAGTGGCGCTCGCTAGCTTAATTCAGTGGAGCTTGCTAGCTTAATTCAGTGGAGCTTGCTAGCTCAACAGCGGAGCTCGCTAGCGTGCTATGGCGGAGTTTGCTATCTCAATTCAGTGGAGTTTGCTAGCTCAATTCAATGGAGTTTGCTAGCTCAATTCAGCGAGGCTCGCTAGCTTAATTAAGTAGAGCTTGCTAGCTCAATTCAACGGAGTTCGCTAGCTCAATTCAGCGGAGCTCGCTAGCTTAATTAAGTAGAGCTTGCTAGCTCAATTCAGCAGAGCTGGCTAGCTCAATTGAGTGAGCATCGCTAGCTCAATTCAGTGGAGTTTGCTAGCTCAATTCAGCAGAGCTGGCTAGCTCAATTGAGTGAGCATCGCTAGCTCAATTCAGTGGAGTTTGCTAGCTCAATTCAGTGAGCCTCGCTAGCTTAATTCAGCGAGGCTCGCTAGCTTAATTAAGTAGAGCTTGCTAGCTTAATTCAGTGGAGCTTGCTAGCTCATATAGCAGGGCTCACTATAGCAGAGCTTACAAGTATTTAGCAGTGACGCTTGTTCGCTCGCTACAGCAGAGCTCATGTTACATCAGGAGTTTGGTTAGAGTCAACCCAATGAGTACCCACTTGTCATTGTGGACACCCCCCTTTCTGGGTCCACATTTTCTGCCCACTTTATACCATACGGGGCACTTATGTTTCAGGTCATGCTGCCTTGACATGAATTGAGTCATTTCTTGCAGCAGGCGTGACCTCCAAGTCTTTCACTGCAAGTTTCATCGCTCGCTCTTTAAAACCAGAATTTTCTAAACTATTATTTCAATCAATTTGATTGAGCAGTTCATAACATTATTTATGTGATGCTGCAATTTTCTCTTCCTCAAAGGCCAAACTCGTATAGCAGCTTTTTTATATAAATCCCTGTCTTGCTGTACCAAGGCTAAACAGCAGAAATGCTTTTGAAAAAAGAGAGAAAAATAAACACAGTCAAGATCCTTCAGCTGAATGCACACATTGTTAGGAAGGAACTTCTATAGTCCTGAAGGGAAGCGTGGAGAATGAAAGAAGAGAAATCTAAAAATCCTTTAGAAAAAGCAACATGATGAATGTCAATACAAAATGTCTTTTTCATTTGGCTATTACATTTAGTTACGGACCTTTCCGAGTCATTTTTGATATTTTGGGTGTTCCCAAAACATCTGAACATAAACATATGAGCAAAAGTCATTGTACACAGATGGCAGACAAAGGGGAACATGAAGTGTTTTTGAGAAAAAACTGTAAATACAAACATGTGACATAAGGGGTGGGACCGCACAAGACTTTTCTTCTACCGCTCCTTTATAAACACATTGTTTGTATACTTGTATATACATATATATTTTAATTCTTATACTTGTATTTTTTAATTCTTGTGTTTATTTACATTTTTTATTTGTGTTTGAAACAAAAACTAAAAAAGTACAAAAAAGTTAAAATAAAAAAAACTTTTTTGGTAGTTTTTCGTAAATCACGGGTCCTCAACCGCTGGCCTACGAACCAGAACCGGCCCAGTACGGGGACACATAAGCCTCTATCCACTGAGGGGTCCGGTTGGGTTTGGGCCGGTCCGGTCCGCTTTTCTGAGCGTTCCCATTGTAAAATTGACCCCTTAAACCAGGGGTATTCAACTCCAGGCCTCGAGGGCCACAGTGTCTGCATAATTTCCAGATATCCAAACTCTACTCATGACTGATTACCTGGTTCAGGTGTGTCCAACCAATTGGAGCATGCCAGATCCGGGTATGTTGGAAAACCTGCAGGAATGCGGCCCTCGAGGCCAGGAGTTGAATACCCCTGCCTTAAACAGTTCCGACCCGTACCTCTTGAGGGTCCTGATCGGCTGCAGGTCCACAGTGAGTAGGGACCGGGTCGTTTGGGGCGGAGCTGCGGCAGCCGCCCGCTGATTGGATGAAAGCGATGACATTAGAAAGCATGAGTATAGCATTGAGCTAGCTATTTTGTTTTCTTCTTTCTTCTCTTTCAAACAAGATTAAATTTCTCCGGAGTTCCCCGTCTCTTCCCGGACAGGAGCGCAGTTGAATGAAAAGCACAAAAGACGAGCGTGAGTAGAGATCGATAAATAAGATTCTTCTGCCGCGGGAGTCGGAGGGGTAAGACGGAGACCGGGGGGGTTCGGGAACTCTGTAAACATGATAATGAAAAATGCAGGAAAAAGTCGACCTGCTGGATTAGGCATGACGATGATGCAATGACACGCTATTGGTCAACGGGACACATGCGTCGTGAAAACAACCCGCCCAGTGGGAGTGGAGACACTCCCCAGAATTAACTGGACCGTACCACTCCTTACCAGACCGGACCGGACTCCTCAGTGGAGACAAGGCTATAGTATACCCAAAACCAGTACCCTAATTTTGCCTTGTTTCCACTGAGCAGTGCAGACCGGACTGGACTTTAGAGCATTTCCATTGTAAAATGGACTCGTTAAGTATTTCTGGTCCTCCGTTGGTCCGTAGAAAAATGGAATAGACC
Organism: Oryzias javanicus; assembly: GCA_003999625.1. Taxonomy (NCBI): domain Eukaryota; kingdom Metazoa; phylum Chordata; class Actinopteri; order Beloniformes; family Adrianichthyidae; genus Oryzias; species Oryzias javanicus. The sequence goes on from CM012441.1 coordinate 35,718,376, forward strand.
CATCAGGACGGAGCTTCTGTCGTCATACAATGTAACCCATCGATTAGCAGAATTATTTTAAGACAACAGGAAGCGTCTGTCTCTAGATCCAAACTGCAAGTTTTGTTCTCTTTTCGTCTGGATTCTTCTTCACTCCCACAATCTTCCAGTAAAGAATTCATTACACACAGTATTACCCTGATTCACAGGGGTTGGGGACCGGAGAAACCTAGAAGGCTCTGAATGGTGTGGCCCCATCCTATATTAAAGATCTCTTAGTTCCTTACCAACCAATCAGAACACTTCGTTCACTAAATGCAGGACTGCTTGTAGTTCCTAGAATCTCTAAAAGTCCAGTTGGAGGTAGAACCTTCATCCATCAAGCCCCTGTTCTCTGGAATAAGCTCCCAGCTCATGTCAGAGATCCAGCACAGTTTCTACCTTCAAAGCCTTAAAACATTCCTCCTTAAAACATTCCTCCTTAAAACATTCCTCTTTGGACAGGTTAGCGTTCTGCTAGATTTTCTATCATAGTTGTTCTCCACATCAGCTCTGGGGTTCTGTTCTCTGTTCTTATTTCTTCCTCTCTCTCTTACTCTTTATTATTCATTGTATTAAGTTCTCCATGCTTTTGTTGGTGCAGTTCCATTCACATGTTGTTCTTCTCTCTCTCTCCCCTCTGGGGAGCGGGAGTGATTTCAGATCCAGGTGGATCCCTCACGCTCCTGCTCCTGGCCGTGGACTGCACTTCTGCTTCGTCTGACTGAGGACTTCATCTCCACTCGTCCCTCAGCTCTATCTGCAGCTTTGTCTGAATGATCTCTACTCAAATACTTAGTTTTAGAAGCTAATTTTCCCTTAACAGTTCTGGTATCTCCTGTTCGTCCTGGGATGGGATCTCTCCCTCATGTGGGAATCCATAAGGTTTCTTCGTTTTTTTCCTGATTCAGGTTTTTTTTGGGAGTTTTTCCTTACAGAGAGGGAGGGTCTAAGAGCAGATAACCAGTTTATTTAGTCTGTTTAGTCTTTAGTGATCTTTCTTTCATGTTTCATGACTATTTTTTGCAACTGTAAAATTACCTGCATGAAGCCCAATGAGGCAAAATTCTTTGTGATTTTGGGCTATATAAATAAAATTGAATTGAATTGATTAAAAACAAGTTTTTCTAAAATCTTGCTTAAAAATGGCAAGTTGGACAAAACCGTAGGATCTAAATTTGTCTTCATTAGTAATAGTTTCACTACTGCAGTTTTAAAGACGGTGGGAAAAACACCTGTTTGAAGAGATATAATATTTAAAATCTCACTCTCAAAAGCTCCATAAAATGACTTAAAAGTGTTGTGGGGATGGGATCTAAAAAACAGGTTGTTGAAAGAAAACTCGACCAAGTCTTGCATCTTCAACCAAGTCAAATGTTTCCTCAAATAATCCACGACTGGTTTAAATGGATTTTGGGGAAACAGCAGTGGAGTTTCTGATCTAAGAGGGAAACAATACAACCAGGTAAGACATTAAGAACTAAATATTTTACACATTTATGTTACAATTGATTAAAGTTACCTTTCAATATTTACATAAAACTGCAGCGTTTTGTGTGAAAATGGTCAATTCATCAAACCTTGTTGAGGTTTTCCTACTTTAATCTTATATAATGTCTCTTCTTTACGTTTCGACTGTCGTCGGCCTTCATGCATCATCAAGCGCGTGAGTTTGATGCCGTTTTTGTTTCAAAGTGGCCCCAGAAATGAACTTGTGCTCATGATCCGGAGCGGGTTAATAATCCAATTACGTCGAAACAAAGCATAATCCTCTTAAGTGCCATTTATTAGCCTTTTACTCAGACTTCTAGCACCGCATTAAGAGAATGTCTGAGGATTATGCTCACTTCGCATTAGTGCCAAGATCATTCTCATGTTCAAACAGCCGGGGGCCTTTTGTACTGCAAACCACTCGGGCTAACGCGGACCGACTCGAATGTTCTTGGAATCGTCAGAACTGTAAACCCACTTCTCCTGTTTGTGCCGTTTCTGGTGTAAAGTACTCGAGTAAATGGACTTTGTTACTTTCCTTAAGTACTTTTTGACCACTTTGTCCTTTAACTGAATATGAAAAATACTCAACTATATTTTTGATACCGCGTCTTATCTGCAGGAGGCTGAGGGTTAGGGCTGTAACGAGTATCCGGGTGATCGGACACTCTTGATCTGCTCCCGAAAATTCAAGTACGAATATTTGTGACTTCCAAGATTGCTGATTCACGATCTTTATAAATATAGTAAATCGTAGTAAAGTATGATCTTATATTATCTGAGGATGATGTTTTTCTGCTCGAAATACAGATTACTGTTGGGTTTTAAGTTTATGAACTAAAACAAAACCGACAGGAAGTAAACACATCTTCATGACAGTGAACTTCTGGTTTTCAAAGTAAAACTAGCGAGAGCTTCTTACTAATCAAAAACTGAGACTGAAGTTCTGTTCACAGACATAACTACTGAAAAAATGAATTAGCTTTAACACCAGAGCTTTAGCTCCGGTGTTTACATTCTTTTGGTTATGGTAATTCTTCAACAGTTGACGCAATTAACAAAACTCCATCTTATTTTGAAGAAACGCAGCCTCACGCTGCTAAAAGTAGGATGGAATCTACGTGAATCAGAGGATTCTGCTGCAGGAAAAAAATACTTTTTTCATACGAGCCCTCTAACAACATGTAATGCTTAGAACGCAAAATGTTGAAGAACTTTGAGGATAGAAAACTTTTCAAGTTGTTAAATGATACAAAACAGCAGTCATCTTTATCCTTTTTATGTTGTTTATGTTACTGCTGAACTTCACCAGAAGATTGATTAAAAAAAAAGTTTAAAATGACAAAAAAAATTTCTTTCTATCTGAATATTTATGGGTTTTTTTTGTTTTTTTTAATCGGTTTTGTTTATTCTGATCTCCTGTTCTAAATAAAGGTATAAATGTTGGAGATTTAATACAAATAACTCCAATTTTCATCCATCTAGTAAATATACACATAGCAGTAAACATAATATTAAAATGTAAGAATCTCGGTTCGATTTGTGAATCGAATCGCCACCTTAGCAATGATCCACAGCCCTATTGAGGGTACTGGTTGCTATTTATGAGCTAATTCCAAGCGGTATCGCTAGCGCTAGCGGGTGGAACCAACCAGGAAGTAACAAAACGTTGTAGTACCACAACTGACCAGAGAGGACGGTGCGATTCCCCGATGACTCCCGTGTTAAAACCTTCCCGCCTTTACTCAAGATGTCATTAAGGCTCAACACTTTCCTGCATCTGCTGCTTGTGAGCGACTTTTTAGCACAGCTGGCCCAGAACCGGTAGCCTAACCTTAACCCGGCACTGGTCCGCCCTGATACCATGTCGGGTTAGGGTACTGGTGAGCTGCGCGTCGCGTTACTGGACCAATTCTGACTCGTAAATGAATGAAAGAGCATTTGGATGTTAGCTTTCATTATTTTCTGCTCTGAGAAACCAATGATTGAATGATTGATCACAGCAACGTCAAGAAACATTGGAGAATGATCTGGAAGGAGAAAGAATCAGGATTCTGGAGGAAGTTCTGTCATGAAGATCTGAGCTGACATCCGGATCAGAACCAGACGGCTGAACATTACCCAGATTGATGGAGGTTTTTATGAAGATTTATGCTAGCGAGACACAGAGCTAACATAATCAGGGGCGGAGCACCAAAAGCCACGCCCCCTCAGGGGAGATTTTGGAAACAGAGGCTTAAGATCAACATGAAAAATGACTTTTTAAGACATTTAAAAAAACACACACAACTGAGGGATGTGATGATTTAGGAGGGAAAATGTGTTGGACTGAGAGATGAATCACATGTTAGTCAACTCTGAATTATACATTTTACTTTTTTTGTTTATTGAAAACTCAAGTGTGACGGAGATGAGCTTTATTTTTTATTTATTCTGTAATTTTGAAACATTTCAGTGTCAAATTTTCATTTCTATTCCTTCATTCTTTAATTGTTTCTTTCATATTTCTCGATCTTGTTTGAGTCTTCATTCAGTACAAGTCAAATACTCAAGTTCTTATAAAACCAGATACTTTTTTATTTTGACTCAAGTATTATTGGTGACTCGTATCTTGTAATGGAGTCATTTGTATCTGTACTTTTACTCAAGTGTAGTTTTCAGGTCCTTTTTTTACAACTTGGCTGAGCCGGTTGTAATGAGAGATCGAAATGAGAGATCTAAAATTAGGAATCAGGATGTCGCGGGGTTAATTACAGAACAGCAGTGAGGAAGGTAACCTCACTGTGCTGATTGGTGGAAGCGGACGTCCCGTCTGCGTTTGTTCATCTGCCGGGTTCAGCAGGATCGGATCGCTGGCTCAACTTTTTACATTTTAGGGAAAATAATCAAAGCAATCGGCGAAACGGCTCCAGCCGGGAAACAGTTTTGATGAAAAGTAGAGCTGCCACGATTAGTCGACTAATCGACGACTAATCGACTATTAAAATAGTCGACAACTAATTTAATAGTCGATTAGTCGTTACTTTGTAATATATGGAATCAGAGTGTTCTAAAGTTGAAAAATATAATGAAATTATTCTAGCTTTTTGAACTATTTTGACATTTATTACGATTTTATAAGCTATTTTGGAGTAATATTTCAGCTCACCGGCTATTTTGAAGTTGCTAATTTTTCAGCTACATGCTAACTCACTAGCTATTTTAGCTAATGCAGACTTTTGTTTGTTTTTTTAAGGCTGTTTTGAATTTTGCTGATATTTTCACGCTACACGCGTAGCGTTTTTGGCTAATATAGCCTTTCTATTTTATAGGCCTTTTTTTGAGTTTAGCTAATATTTAGATACATGCTAGCTATTTTGGCTAATATATTAGCCTTTTTTTAGTTTTTGGAGTTTAGCTAATATTTAGATACATGCTAGCTATTTTGGCTATTTTTTTTATATTTTTAAGGCTATTTTGGGGTTTAGCTATATCAGCTAAGCATACTAGCTTTATTTAGGTAATTGGCTAATTTAGGCTTTTTTTTTTTCGTTTTTAGGCAATATTGGAGCTTAACTAATGTTTCAGCTACATGCTAGCTATTTTGGCTAATATAGCCTTTTTTTTAGGCTTTTTTGGAGTTTAGCTAATATTTTAGATACATGCTAGCTATTTTGCCTAATTTTTATTTTTTATTTTTAAGGCTATTTGGGGGTTTAGCTAATATTTCAGCAGCATACTAGCTTATTTAGGGTAATTGGCTAATTTAGGCTTTTTTTCTTTTTTAGGCAATATTGGAGCTTAACTAATGTTTCAGCTACATGCTAGCTATTTTTGCTAACTTAGTTTTTTTTTCGTTTTTTTGGGCTAAATTATCATTTAACTAATATTTTAGCTGGCTATTAGCTTTAGCGATTTCAGCTTTCAAGTTAAGCATTTTTAGCCATCAGCACTAGCATCTTCAGTGGCCAAATTCAGCTTACAGCATTCACACTATCACTAATGCAGGTAATGCTATAAATCTAGTTTTTACGTAGTTTAAAGCTAATGATGGTTAAGATGTGTGTTTCACATCTACTTTGCGCATGACCGATTAGTCGACTAATCGGAAAAAAATAATCGCTGATTAGTCGACTATTGAAATAATCGTTTGTGGCAGCACTAATGAAAAACCAAAACTGTTTTGTTCCTTTGACAACATTTTGGTTGTTATAGACACGTTTGCCCCATTATGTAGAAAGCAAGCGGGGACCGTCTTTGTTGTCGGAGAAAACCTTCTGGACGGAGATTTGGGAATTTGCTTTAAGAGCCCAATTTGAGCCCATTATGAGGAAAATAAATCAATTTACTGACGTGTTGCGGCGACACGAGTCCTTGTTTTGAGGAAACTTTCGACCTGATTTCTTGATAATGCAGACAGTTAAACCACAAACCTCAATGGAGCTGGATGTTATTAAAAATTAAATCTTCCTTTTTATAGGATTTTTTTTATTTGCTACAACGAATGTGTCCCCCGATTTAAGGAGATCCATGGTTTCCTGTTTTTGCTGGCCGGCTCTCCCGCTGACAGATGACGTTTCCGGCTCCTTTCAGCCCCGTGGAATACTGAGCGGTATCCGGATTTGATTGGATTTCTTTTATAATTTTCCGTCTGATCCTCGCTATGCGCAATTACACGCAATGTGCGGTCTCAGCTGAAGCTGCGATGAACACGTTTCAATCGTGAAACAATTTACAGGCAAAAAAAACCTTCATCTTATTTAGGAGCAACTTAAGAAAAAACAAACTGACGAGGACAGAGAATTGATTTCGTGTATAACGGGACGGCCCGCAGACTTCAGCTGCACTTAATGGCTGTGGGAAAACAATTTTTAATTTAAAGAGTTTTGCTGCGTTAACTCTGATGGATTTTGGTTCTGGTTTTACTCTGAAGCTTCTCATCGACTTTGATCAAACTGTCTTTAGATTTTGCCCCTTGAGACACTATTAAGAGGATTTCTTCCTAATGATTTCATGGGGGAAATACTTGAAAAATAAATCAAATGCATGGTTTTTAAGATCAATTAATTAACTAGTATTTATCTGGTATTGATTCATCTCTATGTGAAATCACTGTCATCAGCCATGACGGAAATCTAAATAGAAGGAAAGGGTGGAGACTCTGACACTGAACTACTTATATTTGTTGTTATCATAATTATGTAAAATAATTAAATTTAAGTAACCCTACACACGGGTCAGAAACACAATATGATCCTGCACTTGCATCAAGAAACAATCAGGTGTCGCCTGAGAAATCCTGAGGTCTGAATAATCATCAGAAAACGCCACAGCAAGCGTCTGGTCCAGAGAGCAAAACAAACCAGAAGCAGTCTGACTTATTCAGACAAATAAGACACTGATTTGAATTCATCTTATTGTTATTGTGACTAATATAAATATATAAACACATTATTTTTATTACAGTTTTTCCCAAATGCTAAAACACATTTTCTGAAACATTTAACCAATTTAATCAAACATCAAACACGATTTTCAAAATTTAAGCTAAATTTACAAAATTCTTGACTCTTGAGTCAAAATCTCACTTTGAGGTCAAAATGAAGACTCAGTCGTCAAAACTAACAAACCTGCAGCAATCACAAGACACTACACAACAAAACACTTGACACTGTTCACAAAATGGTTGTTAAAAAATGCCCCCCCCCCCCCCCCCCCCCCCCCTCAAAAAATAGACAAATAAACGAAAATTAAGCAAATAAATATTTAGGATCCAGGATTTTTATTTCATTTTGTTTATTTTTACTGTAAATCCAGGTTCACGTTTATCGCGCCTCACCATCTTGTCTCTGCGGGTCAGACCAGAAGACTTCATCCACATCACTGACATGTTCACTCTAGACACACAACAGGAAAAAATGACTTGGGATTGAAAGGAAATTTAGGATTAGTGTTGAACTGTCTGATGAGTAAATTATGTGAAAACTGACATCGTCCCAACAAAGTCTTCTCTGTTATTTATTTGAATGATGCAGATTATAGTAACTTGAACCTGCTGAGTTGACCTTTTGACCTGCTTCCCTCATGGTCATTCCAGAAACCAACATTTGGTCAATAACTATGACCTGGATCTCATCAGAACCTTGTTCTTCATCTGGGTCCAGGTCTTGGTGCACGTTTAGGTCTTTCTCTACTATCCATCTTTGAAAAGCTTCTCTGTTGTTCCAGATATTCACTGCAGTTGATTTGCAACAAGTGTCTTCAGTTTTGATCAGTTGTGTGTTGAAGGTGATGTTAGAACAGAGTTTGAGTTTTGACTCTTTGTGTGTTGTGACTGCCAGCTGGGTTTTAAAAGTGAGAATGTGTCTTGTGTTCTGCAAATAGTGAATTAGAGTTTTAAAAATTGTGTGTTAACTGCAAATTGTATTTTAGGTTTTGACCAAAGAGTGATGTTTTTGAGAAAAGACTTAAAGAAGTTGATCAGCTGGTCTGGAGAATTGCACTTAGTGTTTTAGCAATTGGGAAAAACTGTAACATAAATGAAATTTAAGAATAAAAAGAAAATACTTTTGACAGAAGGTCACATGACTTCCTTTCAAAATAAAACCCCCTGGTAACACTTTATAATAAGTACACACTTATAAGCACACAATCACGCTCAAACAATCACAGGCGCACACGCAATCTTACCGTAATTACCGTAGTTACTTAAAGTTAAAAAATATTATATTTTTCATAAGAACTGCAGCTAATCAGTTCAAGTTATCCGGTGGATAGCTTAATGAGCTCCTTTCTCCAGGCTTCAATTGCCCTACAGGACTAGAGAGGTCTACCGCTCATGGGTGGAGCATGCCGGCGGTTTGGTTCCCAGAAAGCCATTGTAGCATGCGGGATCGCTCTAGCTCTATGGGCTTTCTTACTTTAATCAAGACAATAATAAAAAGACTCCGAAAGATCTGGTGAAAACAAACGCGGCGATGTGTTTGCCGGCGCATCTGTGGAGCTCTCTGACACATAGCTACTCGCTCAACATCATCCATGTTTTCCATGACGTTGCAATGAATCAATTCCAGAACAACTTTAGCGGTTGCGTTGTGGAGGGTGCGTCAAGGCGTTGATGGAGTTCAAAGAGAGAGGCGGAAGACACAAATGTGACCGCGTCCGGTGTGAACGCTCCACATGACTCCAACTGAACACCCTCAGATATGGATTTGCTCTTATCTGCTCAGGGTGTGTAATAGTTGGGTTCTGTAGAGCTGCTTTTGCCACTCGTGCAGAAAGAGTCCCTCAGCATGACGCCGGGGTCACACTGGATGCGGAAGCGCCGCGGAGCGGAGTCCGCTCCGCTCTGTAGTTCACACCAGACGAGCATTTTTCCGCGGCGGTCCACAGGCGCTTCTGCTAGAGCTTTTTTTGTTTTTGCCATCATGGTTGATAATTTCATAGCCTAAAGACATCAACCCATGTTCCTGCTAAGAAAAACTGCTCTCTCAAAACCCCGCCCACCCGCTCTGTCGGCCCACTGTACTGATCTGTGTGTGCGCGTGTGCATCTCTGTTTTGTGTGTGTCTGTGCGCATGCGCTCGCAGGTGTGTGTGTGTGTGTGTGTGGGTAAATTAATAAACTACATTTATTAACCCATATTTCTGCTAAGAGGAGCAGCTCTCTGCATCTCTTTTTCTCTCCCAAAATCCCGCAGCCCCGCCCACTCGCTCCGGAGTCTGCTCACTGCGTTGATCTGTGTGCGCTCGTGTCTGTCTGTGTTGTGTGTATTTTATAAATATTACCCCCTGTTTCTGCTAAGATGAGCTGCTCTCTGTCTCTCTGTTGTCGTTTTATTAACTCCCGAAACTCCTCACCCCGCACCGGAGTCTATCCACGTTGATCTGCGTGTGTACGTGTCTGTGAAAAAAGAAAAAAAAAAGTGTGCGTGTCTGTCTGTTTTGTGTGTCTCTGTGCTCGCGCGCGCACGTTTGTGATGTGATTGTATGTTTATATCCGTGTCTACCGTCTGTTTAGATACAAAAACATGGTCACATTTGTCAATCGCGGCATTTTATTGTGAAAAACTGGTTATATTTTGAAAATAAACCTGATTTTCTCATGTATCTTGATGCAACTTCTGGCCAGAATTGACGCGGAACGCTCGCGGCTCGCGCACAAAATAGGTCAGACGCGGAAACGATCCGCTGCACCGCGCGGGCCCTCCGCGCCGCTCCGCGCCTTGTGTGAACGACGCCATAGGATAACAAGGGCGCCGAATGGAAGCAGACTCCGTGCCGTGCCGCTTCGCGGCGCTTTCGCGTCCAGTGTGAATGGGGCGTGAGCCTCAGATGCTGCTGCCCAGGCCTGGCAATAGAGGGCAAGCTGGGCTGGGGACACGCCCATCTATTCACCCCCCCAAGGAAAAATTACAACCATATCGTTTCAGTTTCGAATTCACTAAAATAAGAAATAATGCCCATTAGAACCTGGGGTTAAGAAAAGAAGAAAAAGAGCAAAGAACACACGAGTAATATGAAAACTACTGAAACTACATCAGCATCAGCGAGGCAAGTGCATCCAAGTGACAAACGACAGCTCCGCATCCTCACTCTGTTGCTTTGATGTTTATAAATTCAAGCAAGTACGACAGAGAAATGATTTCTCTGGACAGAAACGGATTTTCTCTGGTTTGTGGAACCAAAACGTCCAGAACAAAGTGAAGCTGAAAACCGTTTTCATGCAGACATTCCATTGATCTGATCTCTTTCTATTCAGATTTAACTTCCTGTTGGGAAAATTTAAATACATGAATTTTAAAATACTAAATTAAAATGAGTAATACCAAAAAAAAAATAAATAAATAAACTGCAACTCTCTTAAAAGACGATAGCTGAAAATCGAAACACATTTGACGTTTCACCATTGGGTGTGAATGTCCCAGCATCTGTGTTCTCAGCCAAGGATCATCTTAAACTCTGGAATGATCTCTGCGGTTTCTGTTGAACCGGTGACCTGTTCAGGGTGTACCCTTCCTTTTTGCACGGAGTAGGTTGTCTCCGGCGGACTCTCTCACCCTGAAATAGAAGAGACAGATACAGAAATGAGTGCTAAATAAACTCTGTTATCTTGTTTATACTTAAAACTTGTTTATTCTTCCTAGACCGTGCCAAAAAACCTTGTTTACTCAGTCTCTTGTCCATCACCAACACACCCAAGCATTTCTGCCGATGAAAGCACTCTCACTTGATGCTTGAAATGTAAAGACCTTATAGGCAAAGATATTCTCCTCATTTCTTCAAATAAAAAATAAAACGACTAAGTACTTCTATAAACAACCTGGAGGCCAATTCTCAGGGTTTGAAGTGCTTTTCAAAGTCGGGATTGCGAGCCTTCACGTGCACATCAGTGTGAACATAAATAAAGTTCCACAGCCTTTCTATTAAATAATAAAAAAATATCCATGAGAATAAATCTGAGGAAAATGACACAATGAAAGCTGGCGCTGCGGAGGATCTGTTCATCCATCTGTTCTCACAGATAGGTGTAACACAGAGTCTCATTTGTGTCCCGTGATGGGAAAGTGGTATGTCCCACCCACAGACACATGTATGCTGGACTCCTGACGTCAATCGGAGGATTCTGAAAATGAAGCGGGTCAAGCATGTGAGTCCAACATTTTCTGACCATTATAATAAAATATTCTAAAAATAATACCTAAAAGAGTTGAATTACCTGCAATAATGCTAGTATGAATACTTTGTGCTGAATATGGTTTGCTGAAAATATTTACTGTATTTACTGAAGGGATTTGCTTAAAATGCCAAAGCTGTTTGTTAAAGTTGCTAACAGACTTAAAGTTGCAGATATTGCACAAAGTTCACAAAGAATTTGAAGAATTAAGAAAGTATGAACTCAGAATTAGCCTAACACTCTATTAAGATGGCAAATTAGCAACAAAAAAAGAGCATTTTGATAAAATGTTAGCTTACCTCCAAAAAAAGCCCAAAAATCTAAAATTGACCCAAAAAAATTAGCACAATGCTAAAATACTAGCTTAGCTCCAAATTAACCTAAAATCCTCAGTATATCCTAAAATAGCAATTAAAAAGCTAGCATGTTGATAAAATATTAACCTAAAATGCCAAAATTGCCAAAAAAAAAGCTAAAATGTTAATAAAAAACTAGCTAAACTTCAAATTAGCTCAAAAATCCTCAGTAGATGTAATATTAGCCAGACAAGCTAGCACGATGCTAATATATTAGCTCAACTCAGAATCAGCCCCCCAAAAAACCTTAGTAAATGCCAAATTAGCCAAAAAAGCTAGCATGTTTGCTAAAATACTAGCTCAACTCAGAATTAGTCCAAAAACCTCATTAGATCCCAAATTATTCTAAATTGTTAACATGTTGCTAAAATGTTAGCTAACCTCAAGAATAGCCCAAAAAGCTTAATTAGATGCGAAATCATCTAAATATGTTAGCATGTTGCTAAACTATTAGCTAAACTCAAAATGAGCCTTATAAACCTCAGTAGCATGAATTTTTTTAACGTTCTGAATGTTTTGAGATAAATATCACATCGGTTTTAAAGTGCGCAAAAAATTTGAGGAATTTTGTAACGAAGAAGAACACAGAAATTGCGTGAAATCGTGAAAAAAATTGCATAAAATATTGTTAAAGTTTCAATAATTGTGTGAAATATAACAATACCAAAAGGACAAGCATGAATTCCCTAAAGATGCGTAATGTTGTTAATTGTATAAATTGGGAAAATTTCCAATTCATTTCAATGGGGCTGAAAAATGGCAAAAACTGTGTAATATCTTAATAATCGTAAAATTTATGAAAACAAAAAACGCAATAAAGTCCTTAACAAGCTGAACAATTGGATACTAAGATTCCAGAAATTGCTGTAAGTGTGATTAAGCTCTTAATGTCCAAAAAGTAAAGAAAAATAAATAATACGAAAAGAAACAGAATGACTATTATGTGAACGCTTTGAAGCATTCACATAATAATAATTCATAAATGTGAACTCTGATAAAACCAAACTGCAGGTTTGAAGAGAAATTGACCAAAATGGAACAAAAATTAAAAAGATTTTGATCTAAGAGCTTTTTTTGTGGAGTTTTATAATATATAATTAGTCAAATCTGCTCCAGCTGGAACATTTTCTCATAGTCGGCTCGTGGGCGTTTCTTTTGCTGAAGTTTAGTTTTTAAAAAAAAATTATAAATAAGAAACCGACTTTCAAAACAGCATATAGTCAAACAAGCAGAAATTTCTTTTATTTCTTAATTAGACTTTGTAATTTTTCTGCTCTTTTATTTGTATTATGGATTTGCCTTTGTTAGTATTCACTGTTCCTCTTTTCCTAAAATGTATAGTGAGCATTTCTTCTCCAGAGCTCATTTTTGTTCACAAAGAAAGTCTCTGTTCAGAGGCTCTTTTAAGCAGAAAGCACAAAGCACCAGTCATCAATTAGTTCACGCTGCTCTTCCGAAATTTGAACGGCATGCCGAAATAATTGAAATGTTCCAGTCGACCTGCACTTAAAAGGGGCAGCTCGAAGTTGTGCGTTTTTCATTTTCGAATTTTGTCTTTTTTTTTTTTTTTCTGTGTGAAATGACCTGAAAGCATCTATGCAGCAGCCATGATGGAACGTCTGTTACTGTCCTTGGTTTTCTCCCCTCAGCTTCACATGCTGTGTGGACCGTTCTCTGCAAAAGGAGAAAAGATAATTGCACAGCGCCAATCGCTCCTGCAACAAAAGCTTAAAGCAATGCAAAACAGGTCTGGCCGTGCTATTTCACCCAAAATAGATAATGATTTAGTCAATAAATATCTTTTCAGCAGCTAACAGAAAAAGGTAGTATAAAAATGCCACATTGTATGAAATCTATTCACTGGATGTTACTTTTTTTAAAAGAAGAAAATAAGTGAAAAATGTCCTTTCCTCTACCAAGTAAAAACTTTTTGAATCCAATTCAAAGACCGTGCGGAAAATGAACGTCTTTTACTTCATTTCAGAATTGAGTTTCTTTGAGTTTTGATGGAGCTTTCAGGTCTTTTAACCTGTCGACAGCCGTTAGAGCAGGGGTGGGCAAACTACGGCCCGCGGGCCACATGCGGCCCCCTAAGCTACTTAATCCGGCCCTCCAAATTAAAATACTTTGAATCAAAAATCCTAATTATTGTTTTATTTTCATTGTATTTCTGGTTTCTTCTCATGAATGGTGTTGTTTCTCTGACGTTCGTGTGTTTTTTTCTGAGTCAGAAGGTGATTTTTTGGATTTCTTTGAGTTTGCATTTTCCTCTGAAGAACATCAACCCATTGGATCACCCAAAAGAGAACAAAAATCAAAATTTAGAAATTAAAATTCCCAATTTTCTGTTTTTTTAATGAATATATGTGAATTTTAATCCAAGTTAAAGCATGTTTTTCTCTAAATTCCATATTATCTTTTTAGTTTATGAGGTTCATTACCCAATCTCTCCTTCCATCTGCTCCTTGTCCGGCCCTTATGCCAAATTTTAGAACCCTTTCTGGCCCACAAATCAAAAAGTTTGCCCACCCTTGCGTTAGAGGAAGCTAAAAGTGAAGCATAAACAAATTCAATCCACAATTTAAAAGTTGGTTCTAAAAACAAGCAGGTAAACCGACAGACGTGTGCATCGAAACAGATTGAGTCAGTAATCTGCAGACGCTCAGGCCTGGAGATGACGGAGATGACAAAAATCAGGAAGGAAGCCGGAGGAATTCTGAGAGTGGAAACAAAATTCCCCAAATCCAACGAGAAGGTAGAGTGAGAACAAAACCGGAACAGGTTGACAGAGGGTAGTGAAGAGTTTCAACGGTGGAGAGGAAAAGGTCCCGCGTCAGGAGACCGACAGACAAGAAAAGGAGAAACAACTGATGTGGGGAAAAGTCAAGCTTGTGTTTGTTGAGAGTCTCCACATTTCCACTAATTTATTGTGGAATTAATTTAGTATGGAGTGAAAACAGACTCACACCAATTTGTGTGTGCAGGTTTCTTGATTTCTGTGTAACTTTGGATTTATATGTGTCTAACTCTGGATTTTTGTATAACTTTGGATTTATATGTGTCTAACTCTGGATTTTTGTATAACTTTGGATTTATATGTGTCTAACTCTGGATTTTTGTATAACTTTGGATTTGTGTAACTTGATCTGTGTGCGAAATTCTTGATTTCTGCATAACTTTGGATATATATGTGTGTAATTCTCAATGTGTGTGTAACTTTGAATTTATGTGTGACTTTGGACTTGTGTGTGTATAATTCTTGATTTGTGCGTAACTCTGGATTTTTGTGTAATTTTGGATTTGTTGGTAACTTTTGATTTGTGTGTGCGAAATTCTTGACTTCTGTGTATCTTTGGATTTGCGTGTAACTTGATTCGTGTGTGCAAAATTCCGATTTCTGCGTAACTGGATTTATATGTGTGTAATTCTTAATTTCTGTGTATCTTTGGATTTGTGTGTGCGAAATTCTTGATTCGTGTGTAACTTTGGATTTATATGTAACTTTGTATTTGTAGAATTCTCTATTTGTGTGTAACTTTGTATTTTTGTGTAACTTTGTATTTGTATGTGTATAATTCTCGATTTGTGTGTAACTTTGGATTGTTGTGTAACTTTGAATTTGTGTGTGTGAAATTCTGTTTTCTGTGTCAATTTGGATTTATATGTGTGCAAAATTCTTGATTTCTGTGTAACTTTGGATTTGTATGTAACTTGATTTGAGTGTATATAATTCTCGATTTGTGCGTAACTTTGGATTTTTCTGCAACTTTGAATTTTTGTGTGCTTAATTCTTAATTTGTAACTCATATCATATATTTTGTGCATTAGTACAATATTTAAAAATAAAAAACATACAATTTACACATGCACAAGTTAAAATTACAACTGCTTGAAACTAACTGCACACTTAAATCTTTAAAAATGACACTTAAATCACTTGTCAGATAGATACATTTTTGATCCCCTGAAGGCAATTTAGTTAAAACTGCTCTCCAACAAAAACAGATAAAAACATGACAATAAAAAAAATACAGAACACAACAACACAAAACAGTGCATAAAACCATAAGTAAAATAGTTTGCATAAAAATCAATTAGTTAAAGATAATTGTGAGACAGGTTGAGTGCAACCACTCTGATTTAAAAGCTTCTTAGCACTAGGGATAAAAGATGTTGTGTACCCGTTTGATTTCCTCGCTGGGAGAGTAAAACGGCGGCCAGACGGTAACATTGAAAAACTGGAGGACGGGACGTGTTCGTTTGTTAGGATAATGTTTTTTTGCTCTCACTTCTGATCTTTGACAGACGAGCCACCAAACCTGCAGACAAAGGAAAACATTACACACCGAACAAAACCACGCTTACACTCAAGTCTGATCTGAGACTCTTTTCACGTCTCCAAGATTCGTGTGCAAACGATGCGTTTAAATGCAGCTAGAATCAGAGTCATCAGAGTCTTCTTATCAGCTGCTTTGAATCGTTCAGTTTTACATACGCCTGTGAGTGACTTTTGGCAGAGTTTTCACTCCATACAGGCAGTGGAAGCGGAGCGGGACGTAGGGATGATCAACTCTGTCCGCTCTCTGGGTGTCGAGGCGGAAGAGCCCCACGCCGAATCTGCCGCAGAGAAAGCGCGGCCGCGAGGGAGCGCCGGGAACAGACACAGTTTTGTGTTTTAAAACAAAAATTTTACTCTTTTGTATCAATTATCGAGCATATCTGTTTAAGAAAGTAGAAAAAAATGTCAAGTTTCACCAGATATTATTTTCAAAGTTCGAAGCGGCTGAAAAGAAAACTCTGATGACCCAGCATTCTAGGAGCATTTGAACGCATCACTTGCGCACAAATTTACGCACAGAGTCTCACAGCAGATTTGTGCATTAATGTGGTTTTGTGTGTGCGCAATAAGCGATTTGTGCGCGATTTTTAAGGATGTGTGCGTGTAGTCTATTTAAAGCTGTAATAATTTAAAGTTGCGCATGTGTAAATTGTATTTTGGGTTTTTTTAGCTTAGTAATTTTTTTTACTTATGAGTACAAATCAAGAACACAAATCCAAAGTTACAAGAACATCAAGAACTACGTGCGCATAAATGAGGCTGAGTCTATTTTCTCTCCATACTTTCAGGGTCTTGGGGGTCACAGAGGGGGGGACGCTTTTCCCAGCAGTCATCAGGTGAGAGGATGCATCAAGCTGCATTGTAGAGTTATTTATCCACTTCTCCAGAGTTTATTTGAAATTTACCGAGCTGGTCTTTTGTCTATAAAAGGTCTTAAATCTTGAAATCTTGTGTGTTGTTTCAAACAGATGCTCGGCTGCGAGCAGAGCGAGGCCCCTACCTGCTCAGCCCCCGCTGGGCGCTTCGAGGACTGGTTAGTGTGAGGACGCCGCGGGGGCTCGGGCTCCCCTCTGGAGGCTAGCAGTGCTGAGTTTCTAGCCAAACATGTTCTTAATAACATCTTACGCTCTGAATATCAAAAGAAACAAAAAAAAGATCAAAGTTTTGAAAGAGGCATGTCCAGTAAAAATAATAAATCAAAAAGGAAAACCACTTTTTCACATGGAGCCGCGCCTCGCTTCGTAACAGGCTGTTATGTCTGGTTGGGAAAATATTCTGAGAGGCATGGGTGTGTTCAGCTGAAGAAAGAAAGCAGACATAGATGGAGACAAGAGAAGCAAAAAAATGAGGTGCTAATGTTTTTTATACCCATAATATTGTGAAGTATGAAGATCAGGAAATAGATATCGAACCACTGGATTCATGATAAGACCTCCCAGTGGAAAAGAGAAAAGTCTCCAGAGCCGGAGTTGATAAATGTTAATCTGAGCAGACCAGAAATGGATTCTATCAGATGGTTCAGTGGTGAACGACGCCCCGTGGCGTGCATGTCAAACGCACGTCCACTGCAGGCACAGGATTGTACAAGACTCTCAGCGTTAATGGCTTGATGAAGTTATAGAAAACACTTTTCAAACAACTTTTATAAAGTTATGACAAGAAAAATATACGTTTTTTACATTTGGGTTCCACCCCTGAAAAATCTCTCCGCTCTGTTTTACTAAAGCACTATTGACTCTTATTTTAAAGTTTGATTTTTGATCCATTTTCAAAGCATTTCCAGTGGACTTTTAATTAAGATTATGCCGTTTTTAGCCAAAATAAAGGAAGAAAAATACTGTTGATTAGGACATAGTTTCTGCAGGAGTTTCTCAGAAATTCACCTCTGAGTTGTAGGTGGGATTGATGGCAATGAATAATGCTGGGTTCACAAAGCACGCGGAACGGAGGCTGCATCCATTCGGCACCATTGTTAACCAAAGGCGTGGTTCACACCAGACGCGAAGCCCCGCGGCTCTCCGCGGTCGGCTTGCACCGTGCAGCGATCTTTTTGTAATGTGGTTTAATTTCTGCGTTAGGAATCCACGTCTGTCCTGGCAGTAAATTACGCCAAGACACACGACAGAATCTGGTCAATTTTCAAAATATAATCAATTTTTCACAAGATCATGAATTTTTACAAAAAATATATATAATTTTTACAAAGTGGACTGTAGAAAGGAAAATACCCTATTTCTCTTTTATTTGTTGGGGAAAGAGAGCGGAGACCTGCGAATCCACCAGATCCGCGGGATTACACCCCCGCAGTCAAAGAATGTGCTTTACCGATCGTACTCATCAAAAACACTTCTGATCATGCTTTGTAAACATTTATCAAAGAAAACTGGAGTATTGATCAACACAAAGAGTTTTTTTCAGAACAATAAACTGCAAACTTTTCATGAGGACTAGCAATATCAGTTTATAATATATATATATTTTATATATATATATATATATATTATATATAATATATATATATATATATATATATATAATAGATATGTGTATATATATATATAAATATATACATATATTATATATATACATGTGTGTATATATATAATATATGTATATATATATATATATACACATATCTATAATATATATATATATAGTATTTATATAAGAATAATATATATAATAATGTATATATATGTTTATATATATATATAAATATATATATATACATATATATATAAATATATATAATTTATATATGTAATATAAGAAAGTGTATAATAATATATATATGTTATATATATATATATATAAATATATGTATATACACACACATATATAAATATAATTTTTTTATATATATATTATATATATATATATATAATATAATGTATATACACACACATATATATATATATAATTTATATATATATATATTATATATAAATATATATATATATATATATATATATATATTCTTATTTGAAGTGGATCTTTAAGTTCTTCGAGTCCTGTCAATCAGTACCTTTGAGCTCTATAGTGTCCTATTCACTTTTAGGATCCTAAGGTCAAAGTGGAGAAAGGTGCGTCCACCTATCAGTTTGGTAGAAACAGTGTGATGGTTTAGGCCAGCATCTTCCTCATTAACATAAATGTTAGACATAGGAGAGCAGCGGTAAAGTCGCATCTTCACATCACGGACGGAGACCAGTTGTCCTGAGCGAGTTTTCCTATTTTTTTTTTCAGCGACTGCGGCTAGAAAATAAACAGATTTTCAAAAATTAATGAAGCAAGACATATCAAAGACAGATTGTTTCAACACAGATGTAATCTTCAAAACACAAATGTTCTTGTTTTTTTCACCCATTTTTTATTCTAGATGACAGTTTTCTTTTGTTTATGAGCACTTACTTTGTTTAAATTCTAAAAAAAAAAAAAAAAGAAAAGTTAAAACACTGTGAAAGAGAATAATAATTACTCCACAGTCCTATACTGGGGTTGGCATTCAAATTATTCATGATCTCTTTCAAAAAGACTAAATTATGAGCAGCTGAAGGCGTCTGTGAATTCTGTCTCTCAAACGTCTGTTTAATCCGTATGTTTTTAATTTCAGAAGAAGAAAGGGGAATTGTTGTTGATAAAAAAATCAGTTACAACTTAAAGGCTGTGTGCACTTTCTTAATAAAAATGTTATCTGTCAGAATAGAGAGAATATAGCTTAATAAAGTAAGAAGAGAGATAGATCCGTGTCTAGAACATCCTGAGAACAGCCGTAAAGTCGTAACTCGAGGGATTACGCGGCTGCTCCCGGTGATTTCCTCCTGCCAGATCGTGTGTTTGGCAGCATGAAGACTGAATGCGGTCTCCAAGGAAACGTTTAATTTACAAGCCAGAGAAATTATTGTATGTACAACATTCTGAACATAGAAACACAGGCTTTCTCTTATTGCATGTATAATTTCATTCTGATCATTTAGGGACAGTTTGCTGCAGATTTATAGAAATAGATGTTCATGAAATGACAGTCAAAATGTCAGAAGTCTATAAAACACAGAAAAATCCACTTTTTATGAAGCCAATATCCATTTTTGCTAACCCATTTCATTGAAAAAGTCATTTTTTGAGGGGAAAAAATCACTCTATTGCTTATTGAAATCCTCCTGGAGTAGGCAAATGTCATCGCTCTCTCCAGTTTTATTAGTATATAAATCAGTCAGCGTCCTCCGACAACCTCCGACTGTCACATCTGCCTCGCACCCGCCAGGCGTCAAAGGCTGGACGCCATCAGAGAAGCGATTGGTCCAGACTGAAAGGAAAGCTGCCTCCCTGGAAGAGCCAAACGTCCACTTCATTCAAATGTAGCTAACATTTCTCTTTTTTAGGTTCTATCTTAGTTTTATGGCGGGAGATCACAGAAGGAATGATCACAAAGGCTGAAAAAGCTAAATTAACCCTTTAACAACAGAGCTCCAGTGTTTATGGTCTTTGATTTAGTCCATTAACACGATTGACGCAATTCCAGAAGCTGCTTTTCTCCTCTAGAATGACATTGATCATGTTAATGGTTGAAAAGTTACAATATGATCAAGATTTTTTGTTTAAGGGTAACTAAAAAAAACGATAAAACTAAAGACCAATAACATGAGTAAGGATTGACTATTTAATAAATCCTTTACTATTTAAATAATTCCAATATTTTTACTAGTTTTCTTTTTTAAATAATTAATTAGAGATTTTCAATTTAACTTTTCGTCCAAGATAACCTCAAGAAATTGTATTTCTCTTGATCAATAATAAATGTTACATTTTCATCTGTTTGGTAATTAATGAAAATCACAAACTTTGTTTTCTCTCCAATCAAAAATAACTTCTTGTTCTTCTACTTTTTCAGGAGTAAAAATTGATGTATCGTCTGCAAACAAACAGAAACTTAATTATTCTTTGGAAACTTTGCAGATATCATTTATTAAAAAAAAAAAATAAAAAAAAAAGAGAAGGGGACCAAAAACAGATCCTTGTGGAACTCCAGGAAGTACCTTTTGGTGGTTTGAATTTACTCCATTTACTTGCACGTGTTGTAAATAAAGTCCCCATATGACAACTTTTTTATTAAAAAAAAAAAAAAAAAAAACAATTTCCAGTAGTGTTTAATTATGACATTTTAAGTAAAATTCCACAACCTAAATGTCTTAAAAAGCCATTTATCATGTTGATCTGAAGCCTCTGTTTCCAAAATCTCCTCTGAGGGGGTGTGGCTTTTGGTGCTCCGGCCCTGATTCTGATAGCTCTGTGTCTCGCTAGCAAAAATCTTCATAAAAACATCCATGAATCTGGGTAATGTATGGTTCTGATCCAGATGTCAGCTCAGATCTTCATGGACAGAACTTCCTCCAAAATCCTGATTCTTTGTCCTTCCAGTTCATCAAAGACTCTTTGAGCTCATTCTATAATGTTTCTTGACGTTGCTGTGATCAATCCATTCAATCCATTGGTTTCTCACAGCAGAATCCTTGGGAACATAAAAACAGCCCCGACCCTCAGCTGCAATGCATCCGAGGTGAAACGTGGTTTGAGTTCGTTTTTTCCTCCTCTTCCTTCCTTTTCTGACCTTAAAGCTGTCCCTGAGGGCTCGTTCTGCTACATTTTCATCCTTTAAGTTTTAAAGAAGCAGCGACCAGACCACACCCCCCTCCTCCTCCGCAGCACCAAGCAAAACTATTAATCGTCAAACTTGAGTTTTTTATTTATGGTTTTAATTATAACATTTTACACTAAATGAGTGGTGTGTCAAACTGTTTAAAAACAAAAAAAACAATAATTGCAACTTGGCACCCCCTCCAGCAGTTGGCACTATAGGCGGCCGCCTAGTTCGCCTATGCCCAGGGCCAGCCCTGCATCATTGATCTACAATCCTGTCCGACTGCAGTCAAATGAGCCGCCGTTCACATTTCCGTGGTCACATCAAGAAGCTCCGTGGAGTCTGGTGGAGATTTTCCAGCGTTCTCAGCCCTGCTACCGTAAGTATTGGATGAAAGTCACACCAAAAATCCAGTGATGCTGATTGGACCACAGAAATGTGAACGACTGCAGTCAATGTGAAGATAGCATCTTCTCTTCTCCAGAACCTGAACTGATGAGGGTTTAGTGCAGCAGAAAGAAGATCATTCAGGAAAAACAGAGATTTAAAAGGAGAAATACTCAGAAATGCCAAAAGATTTCTTATCTGTTCTCTTTCATTAGAAAAATGCCACATATACATGTTAAAAACAAAGAAAAATCATGATTAATTGTGTCAAATGTTTTTTGTAGATCAATGAGCTCCAACTGTATATTGTCTGTGTTCTATTGCAGTTGTAATCTCAGATTTGTAGATCTTTGTGACTTAAATCTGTATTATTTTTCACTAATTTTTTCATTTAAAAAAAAGAAAACATTTCAGTTTAAAAATAAAAAATTTTTCAAGGATTTTTGGAAAATTATGAGAGTAATGACACAAATCTGTAACTTTGTCACCCTTTTTCTCCGGGAAAACAAGCGGTTCCTGTTGGCATTTTCTTCTTTGCCAGAATATCTTTCAGTCTGTTGACTCAAACACAACCTCTTTGAATGTTTTAAGAGAAGAAGTAGGACTGCAGAATGGTGAGCATAAATTACCAGGAGCAGCAGTACCTGCAGCGCTGGAATATTCAGAGGCTGGCACCTGGAGAAAGCCATCAAAGAACACATATGCCTCACAGCCAGCGTCTGTGAAGTGATCATGTCTCCGAGAAGAGCAGTCCTGCTTTTTTTTTTTTTTTTTTTCTCTCTCTCTCTCTCCACCCCCTTATATCAACCGCAGTTTAATAGGATTTTATGTTGCCACTCGGTTTGCTGCCTCAGCTCGTCTTCTAACTCTCACATTTATTCTTTTAAATCAAATAATATTTGTCCTGCAAAAACCCTCCATTCCTTAATTTCACCGTCAGTCTTCCTGGTGGGACGCTTAAACTCTCGCTTTGCTCGTTTAACGCCTAAAACCGCCTGCAAACAGGAGGGAAGCGGCGTTATAAAGCCGTTGAGCATATGGCTAACAGCTCGGTGTGCTGGTTAAAGAACGAATATCTGCAGAGATAATGTCTGCATTTACAAATAAAGTCACAGGCTTACAAGCTGCTCCGTGTCAGTCATAAATATTTGCTGACAATCACACTCGTGGGATCGTGTAATCGCTTTTTGGCATGCACTGTTTCATAACAATCCACCTCTAGGTATTTATACACGCATGGAAAACGCCGGAGAAGAAAGAAGAACCTGGAGGATCCAGCAATCTTCAGTCGGGATTCTTATTTGTGCACAACTGTTTTTATGATAAAAAGAACAGGAAAGGAGACGGCGAGGGTCTGGAAAGATGGCAGGAAGGAGACAGACGAGCCAAAAAAAAAAAAAAAAAAAAAAAAGGTCTCCAAAACAGAGACATGGACGGCAAAGAAGTAAAATTGCCCATTTCCTGAGTCCTTTGAAAGGCGTCCAAGTCCCTGGAAGCAGCAAGCTGGTTCTGGGAGCAGCAAAGGAAACATTTTCAAGCAGATGTTATCGCAGTCTGAAGTGATTTATAATGATGTGGCACTTTCTTCAGCATTAGCGGAAAAACTCCAGAAAATGAAAGGGCATTTTCTACAAGTTATTCCCATTTATTCAAACGTATTCTTTGCAGAAATGACATCAATCCTTCATTCTGGGGGACACTATACGTTTCTCTTATTGCATTTTTCATCCACTTGTCAAATAAAGCCCTCAAATACATAAGAGGGGCAACAGTGCCTCCAGAGCAAACACATAAATAATTGAACGCTCAATACTCATAAATCATGACAAAAAACAAATATTATTTTGGTTAACCCCGCTGACCTGTCCCGGGTTTGCTCTGCTCTCACCTGAAATAGCTCCATGGATGGAGTTTGATCAAAATATTACAGATACTGTATTTTTGAATTGTCTCAATTAAAGAAATTAACTCAATGCTTGTGAAAACATCAGATTTAGAAGATGAATTACGGTTATTCGCGTCAGCAAAATGATCGAAATGTCATCAGGGAATAATTTCTATAATTATATTTGCTAAAATATCATTTATATAGTTAGATAAAATTGAGTCACTTAATATTTTATATAGGAAAACGAGATAAAAAGGGATAAATGGAGAAAATAAAGATAAATTGTGAGGTTGTAACAGTTTAAAGTTGTTGAATGTGTTATCAGAATGTTTCATCTTGTAGAAGAAAATCCAATAGAAATCCCTCCAAACGAGCACAGTTAAAGTGTATTGGAAGTGTGGCTGTGCCCGTGTGAACCGGCTGGACGCCGCACCGGGTTAACGTGACGGAGACGCTCCAGCGCCGCTGCTCCACCGCCTCCTATAGGCTGCAGACTCTCACGCCAAACATGAAACAGGAAATGATTTCCGCTCAGTCATTCCGCTGGTAAACGCTGACTCATGCTCTGAAGCAGCAAAATAAAATACATTTCTGTTTTATTTAAACCTGAAAAACAAAACAGGATTTATTGTGTTTTATCGATGAGTTTTATTGTTCTTCATTGCTGTCATCAAGCAGAAATAAATTCCGATGACTAACATCTCAAAGTAAAATAAAAACGGTTTTGACAAAATGATGTCTTTTGGTCCTCGGTGCCAAAATCTGAGGATAAATCATCAGAACATTAGTGGCTGACAGATTACAGGATGTGATGACCTGCATGCCAGAGGCAGTGGACTCGAAAGTACTGATGAAGTAATGATGAAGATTTATATTAAACCACTTTTACGGAAAAAATGTGTATATTTAAAAATGAGCGATGCAGGATGGATGAATATTAACATTTAAAGACATTTATGTTTTATTGTTTTTAACCAAACTGTTTATATGGATACTGTAAACATATGGAGCCTCTAAAGGGACATCAAAGGAAAAAAAATTAATCAAAAAAGAAAAAAAACAAAGATAGTAACTGGTGCTCACCAGATACTGTCTGTTTTTTTCTATTTCTTTTTTTCTGATTATTATCTGGTGCTCACCAGATAATAATCAGAAAAACTTTTTTTTTCCAGAAAAATAACAAATAGTGCTCACCAGATAATAATCAGAACAAAAAAATAGAAAAAACCCACATACTATCTGGTGTGCAGTATTTGTTCCTTTTCTGAAAAAAAAAATGTTTTTCTGGTAATAATCAATAGAAAAAAACAAATATCTGGTGAGCACCAGTTAGTATCTAGAGCTTACCAGAAAGTAACCAGATTTTCTTAATTAAAAAACAGGTGCTCACCAGATACTAACCAGAAAAAACGTTTTTTTTTTTAGAAAAGGAACAGAAAGGAACAGACAGTGCTCACCAGATAGTAATCAGGAAAAAAAAAAAGAAAAAAACAGATACTATCTGGTGAGCACTTTTTGTTCCTTTTCTAAAAAAAATGCTTTTCTGGTAGTAATCAATAGAATAAAAACAGATAGTATCTGGTGAGCACCAGTTAGTATCTAGTACTTACCAGATAGTAACAAAATTTTTTTTTTTTCAATTGAAAAAAACTGGCAGTAACTGGTACTAACCAGATACTGTTTGTTTTTTTCTATTTTTTTTCTGATTACTATGGTGAGATCAGAAAAAAAAAAAAAAAAAATTCCAGAAAAGAAACAGATGGTGCTGACCACAGTGTATGTGGTGCTCACCAAATAGTAATCAAATTTTAAAAAATCAGGTTAGCACCAGATAGCATAGTAACGAGAAAAAAATTTTTTTGAGAAAAAAATATTTTTTGCTTCAATTTTTTATTTTTATTATTATTTTTTTTTAACTTAGATGTCCCTTTTGGGGCTCCGTAGCTTCCAGACTACATCTGTAAGGAAAAAATAAAAAATAAATGGATGCTGCTTTTTCTTAAATTACTCTTCTATTTTTGTTAAACACACTCTCGTAGATTGGAACATCTTCCTTCTGCTACCGTTCTTTTCCCTAACATTCGGCTGTACATTCTCCTGTAAAGCCCCCCCCCCCCTCAAATTAAAGAGGGTCGGTAACTCTCTTGCAGAGCCTCAAGAGGCAGATCACTCCAGATCTGGGTAAGTTGCCAGACGTGGGTTGATTTAGAGCCTCGTAGGAAGACTTCGATTGGCCCTGATGGTTCATTTAGAGGCGCATACAGAGGAGAGGGTCTGGCAGTGCGGGCCATTCATGGAAAACAAAATGCCACTTCACCGGAGTAAAGAGCACGGGGTGGAAATCTGAAGGGCAGCATAAAATGGGTTCTGGGACTAAACTCTTAGAGGAGGATTGGCCTGATTCTCAGTCGGAGGAACGACTGCATGATGAACGACAGAGAGCAGCAGATTCAGAATCAGAGCATCCAGCTGTCTGCAGGTGGAATCATTTATGGTTTGATGCTTGATAAGTGAACCTGAATGACTGGAAAAAACTCAATCCAAACAAAGGAGATGATTTGTGGTTTGACATCGTTGCTTCTCTTCATTGAAGACATCACTGGAGCTGTAAACCTGGTGCTGGTGGAAAAGCTTAGTGATGATCAGCACCATCATGAGCCGATCAGATGGAGGGATCTCACAGGAAGGCTCAGGACCTGGACGTTTAACAAAGGTGTTTTCAGGATTATTTCCTGATTGACCCACAGGAGGAGCAGATGTTTGAACTGCAAAATACCTGTCTACCCCTAAACCGGGGGTGTCAAACTCAATCACACCGGGGCCCAAAACCCAAAACACACCTTAGGTCGCGGGCCGAAGAGGATCAACATTTATGCAACACTCTGAAACTACAGTTCTAAAACTGTGACTTTTAAACACCATTATGAACTAGATATATAGCATTACCTGGGATACTGCTAGTGTGAATGCTGTAAGCTGAATTTGGCCACTGAAGATGCTGAAATTGATAGCTAAAATTGCTAAAGCTAATAACTGATAGGTGAGAAAAGCTGAAGTAAATAGCTGAAAACACTGAAACTGATAAAAGCTGAAGTTAAAAGCTGAAAATACTGAAGTTAAAAGTTGAAAATGCTGAAGCTTATAGCTGAAAATGCAGATGCTAGAAGCTGAAAATGCTAAAGCTTAAAACTGAAAATGCTGAAGATGATAGCTGAAAATTCTGAAGTCAGAAGTTTAGGATGCTGAAGTCAAAAGTTTAAAATGCTAAAGCTAAAATCTGAAGCTGATAGATAAAAATGCTGAAGTTAAAAGCTGAAAATGCTGAAGTTGATGGCTGAAAACGCTGTAGTTGAAAGCTGAAAATGCTGAAGTCAAAAGCTAAAAATACTGAAGTTAAAGCTGAAAATGCTGAAGCTGATAGCTGAAAATGCTAAAGTTAAAAGCTGAAAATGCTGAAGCTAAAAGCTGAAAATGCTGAAGTCAAAAGCTGAAAATACTGAAGTTAAAAGTTGAAAATGCTGAAGCTTAAAGCTGAAAATGCTTAAGCTTAAAGCTGAAAATGCTGAAGCTAAAAACTTAAAATGCTGAAGATAATAGCTGAAAATTTTGAAGTCAAAAGTTTAAAATGCTAAAGCTAAAAGCTGATAGATAAAAATGCTGAAGTTAAAAGCTGAAAATTCTGAAGTCAAAAGCTGAAAATGCTGAAGTTAAAAGTTGAAAATGCTGAAGCTTATAGTGAAAAAGGCTGACACTAGAATTTGAAAATGCTAAAGCTAAAAGTTGAAGCTGATAGATAAAAATGCTGAAGTTAAAAGCTGAAAATGCTGAAGCTTAAAGCTGAAAATACCGAAGCTAAAAACTGAAAATGCTGAAGGTGATAGCCAGCTTAAATATTAGCTAAATGCCAAATTGCCGTAAAATAATTAAAAAAGCTTAGGTTAGCCAAAACAGTTTGTATGTAGCTGAAATATTAATGAATTATGAATAATAAAAAGGCAGGAATATTATTCCAGAATAAATCAACTTAAACCTTAAATAAATTTATTTTTTTTTACTCTTCATAAAAATATATTTTGTGAAAATGATACAATTTAGAAATGAGAGCAAGATAACATCGAGACATTAATAACAATAAAATAAAATGATCTGGAGGGACAGATAGAACTTCCCGTAGGGCCGGATCCGGCCAGAACTTAACTTCTGTCTTGGACGCTCTTATTTAGAAATCTGAAAATACGTGGCCTCATAAAACTATTTGTTGTGCCACTTGGTAAACAACAAACACCTCTAATCACAACAACTACATTTAGCCTTGGATGCAGAGATGTGGATCTCAGCTGCTCCGATTAACATGAATTTCCATCAGTTTTCCTGCTCAATCGACTTAAAACACGTGAAGAACATCAAGTAAAACAGAATCTGTTAGAATAATATCTGATCAAATGAAAGGTCAATACTTTCAATAGAAACACAAATATTAAAGGATTATTCAAATTTGTGAAAGATCTAAAACAGGAAATGAAAACACAGTTCAGCAGGACATTCATCAAATAAATATTGTACATTTATCTGTAGAAAATGTTAAGGTTACCTTTTATTGTGTCAAACAGCTTCACTGTCATTATTCACATTTTGGGCCCTTTTGCTATTTTGTTTGACTTCTCCGTGAAAAGGGTCAATTGGCTCTGAAACAGGAACAAAAAACGCTTTTTTTTTTTTGTTTGTTTTTGTCCAGATTCCATGCTATTTCTTTCTCAGATGAGGTCACGCACCAAAACATTTCAGGCTTCTGATCAAGTTTTAGAACTTTTTGTGGCCCGCTCTGGTCTGCAGTATCAGACACTGATACTACAAAGAAATGATGGTAAAAATACCGACCTGCAAAAAGAAAAGCTTCTCGTTCAGACCAGCTGTTAGTTTTCCTGTGATAGAATCTATTGACTTGTTTACAGCTGGACATAAGATAAATGATTGTTTTGGTTTGGACGGGTCTAACTGGTGCATTGATACATAACTGGGATGAAAATCAATAACATATCTATGTCAAGTCGCATTTAAACTTTATACCATATTATGTGTGTAGAAATAAAAATAACATTTTTAGAAATCAAAGTCAAACATTTTTAAAAACTTTATGATTAATTTCCTGCTGTTGCAAAACAGTGTTTTTTATACATTTCACTGTTTAAAGTTAATCTCTGACTAATATCAGTCAAAAATGATTCAGTGCGGTTCTGTGTTGCTTTAGTGGACCTCAGAAAAACTGTCAGTTTTTATTAACTGTTTTGGGAATTTGTCCAGACTCATTTTAAAGCCAAAAAATATATATATATATATATTTTATCTTACATGTAATGCGGCACATCAAGAATTCCCGTCTTTAGTACAATTAAAGTCAGTTTTTGTGCATAGCAGTACATTTTTATGATAATTCACCTGCATTTCAGAGGCTTTCATGTCTAATGAAACTGATTAAAGGGTTGGGAGACGAGTTGTTTCAAGCATAATTAGGATTTTCAGGCTTAACAAAAGACGTTTCAAATAAAAGCTGGCATGAAAATGGATTTGACCTCTAATCAGCCGCTCGTATTCCTTATTAGCAGACGTCACACTTAGATCTGCCTGGAACACGGCTGCAGGCGTCCACAGAACAGCTGGTTAAGGTTACCGAGGAGATGATCAAAGGAGAAATACCACCACTGATGCTGGATTTGTTAATATAATGAAGACGGTTTTTTAAAAATCACAACAAAAAAGAAGTGAGCTTTTCTGCTGTAGAGAAAAAAAAACAGAGGAGAAAGTCATGCAGATACATTTAAATTCAGAAGTAGAGAGGTGGATGTCTGGTTGAAAGGTTGCAGGTTCAGTTCCCGCTCTGCTGCTGCAGGACTCTGCTTCCATGTGAGAGAGCAAAGCGCTTTGGGTCTGTTTTGATCTATTAGAAAAGCGTTCCTATTGCTCTTTTAATTATATTTATGTTGTTTTTAGCCAATATTAAAAATGTAAAATCCTGTGTTGGTGGGAGAACATCTGCTCTCAATTTCCCATCATTCCTTTGTCTTCATCAGAAATCCTCAAACTACGAATAAATATAAAATATAAAAAATATATAAATATATATATTAATATATAAATATGTATTTATATATAAAAGTAAATATAAAAATGTTTAAATAAATATAAAAATGTGTAATATATAACTCATAACTAAATATTCAGTTAAAAACAAAATATTTAGCTCATACTTTAGTATTTAATATCCTTACTAAATATTTAGTTTAAAACTAAATATCTAATAAGCAAACTAAATATTTAGTTAATGTGCATTATATTTATTATTTAGTTTAAAACTAAATAGTTATAGATCTATATTTTTGATTAAATCTTTTTTACTAAACTAAATATCTAGTAAGCAAACTTAATATTTAGCTCATAAGTAAAAATTTAGTTAAAATCTAAATATTTAGTTAATATGCATTTTATTTAATATTTAGTTAAAACTAAGATTCTATTAAAAACTGAATATTTAATTTGGTTAAGAAAAATATTTAGCTCATACTTTAGTATTTAATATCCTTACTAAATATTTAGTTTGGCGCTAAATATCTAGTAAGCAAACTAAATATTTAGTTAATCTGCATTATATTTAATATTTAGTTGAAACTAATATTCTGTTAAAACTAAATATTTAATTTAGTTAAAAACAAAATATTTAGCTCACATTTTAGTATTTAATATCCTTACTAAATATTTGGTTAGTTTGGCGCTAAATATCTAATAAGAAAACTAAATATATAGTTAATGTGCATTATATTTATTATTTAGTTAAAAACTAAATAGTTATAGATTTATAGATATATTTTAATTAAAAAAAAACTAAAATGTATTTAGTAAACTAAATATCTCGTAAGCAAACTAAATATTTAGCTTTTGAGTAAAAATTTAGTTAAAATTGAAATATTTAGTTAAAATGCATTATATTTAATATTTAGCTAAAAACTAATATTTAGTTGAAAAATAAAATTTTAAATGTAGTTAAAAACTAAATACTTGGTGGGGAAACTAAATATTCAGTTAAAAACTAAATCCTTAGTCTGTATAAAAGCTAATTATTTAGTGAGAAAACTAAATATTCAGTTAAAACTAATTATTTAGTGAGAAAACTAAATATTCAGTTAAAACTAATTATTTAGTGAGAAAACTAAATATTCAGTTAAAACTAATTATTTAGCTCATACCTAACCCTTTAGTCTGCTTACCAAAATTTTAGTTATTTTGTGGCTAAATATTCAGTAAGATTTTATTTTATATATTTAGTTTAAATATAAATATTTAGTTATTTTTGCATTAGACTTAATATTTAGTTAAATAATCTAATAAATTTACTCATTTTGTAAGCAAATATACTATATTTTAAGCTCATAGGAGTAATATTTGGTTCATTTGTAACTTGTAAATTATATCAATTGTTATTAAGAAATCTATATAACTTTATGTTACTTATATTAGTCAATTGTTATGTTTAATTTGTACCTCTCTGCTTCTATGGTATTGTATAGTCGAGAGTGAATGTGGTTATGATTGGGAGTCCGGGGTGAATTCTTAACTGCCTTCGCCATCAGCAAGCCTTTAGGCCGGCGCGCCTCTTCATCCCCGCGTACTTTTTCGAAAGGGAACAAAGCGGGTTCAAGAAGATGAATAGACTGAATGCCAACGTGTATAAAACCATATATTACAAGAAGGTGAAACTATGCAAATATTGTCAAGTCAATAATACAACAACACAACGGCCTAAAAAAACACTAGGGAGCTTAAAGATGCAGATGGCCGAGAAGAGCACAAAAGAAATGAATGACTAAATGATAAGAAATGAAATTTTAAGCTTAATTTTCACTATTTATGTCCTCTAAAACTCCAAAAACATCCTTTTTTCAAGAGTAATAGATTATACTGCAGCTTGGGTTATATCTCTAAAAGGCTGCAGTGCATTTAAAACTAAACTGACTTTACATCAGAACATTTCCTCAAAAGTTCAATATTTCAATGTAATTTCATCAGTTTACAGCACTGCTGAGCGTGATGTAAATGATCCGATGTATGGAGTTCATGCTCATGTATCTGCAGGCGCTTTTCGGATTCTACATCTAAGAAGTTTAAAAAAAAAAGCTTTGAAGCATCAAATCGGTTCATCAGAGGTCTGTCATCCAGCTTCCTCAGAGTCAGAATCTCTATTTGGTTTTTTCTATGGATCTGCTCGTTTGTCTGAAAGATTTCAATCACTTTATTTTCTGATGTTTCAAAGTCAAAGCAGTTCTGGTCTTTGTCTTCACAGCTAGCTGCTAAAGCGACATTTTACCAAAAAAAAAAAAAAGCGTTTGTCTGAGTAATTCTATTTCATTAAAATGATAATGAACTCAGTAATGAAGCAGCAGAGAGATCATCTTCTGAATGCGATGGCAGGTCTCAGAAACGAGGAAGGTTGCTTGAATTCCAGAGAGGAAACTGAAATGTCTGATGTCTGAACTTCATTTCTGGACGGTGCCGGATCACTGGAAGCTCAGATGTTTATAGTGTTTGTTGACCTTTTTGACCCCTCCCCAAACTCAAATGACTTCTTTGAACAGCTGAACTCTCAGCAATCACACGAGTGTCAGAAGGAGGAGTTTGAGGGTCTTTTAATGACATTCATAAAGAAAATTTAAGCTTCAAACTGTTTCTGAGTATTTGGGGTGAATTGTGTGCAGTTAAATTGTTTGCGATTAATTATTGACAGAGATTTTAGTGCATTAGTTTGGTTTTATTTTATCACGTTCATCTCATTTTTTCTGCCGGTTGTTTACCTTTTCATTTTATGGGTTGTTTAAAAAAAATATAAATATTAAATAAATGATCAAATCTTCAGTCTTATATATTTTGAAGTTTAAATTGTTTTTCTTTGTCTTTTTTTTTTACAAATTGCGTCAGGTTGTCATGGTAACGGCTTCAGGTGATCGTCGTGAGAAGTTAAAACAAAAAAAACTTCATTTTAGAGGGAAAATTCACCTCTTAGTTATTGTTTATGTCCAGATGATGAAGCAGAAGTTTATTTAAAAAAAAAAAAATAATATTCTCCTCCTGTATTTGTTTCATTTCTTCCTTTTTCTAGAATCTCTATTTCTTTTCTGCTTCATTTCAGTCTTTAAAATGATCAAATTCATCTGAAACGGTTAAAAGAATTTATAAAATCCCTCTCATGTCTTTTCTATTGTCTTGCAGTTGATATAAACTGTGGAATAAACTTCATCAACATTTGAATTATGGAGTTATTAGTTTATTTATTTATTATTTTTTTGTTTTTTTTAGGTGTTTTATTGTAGACTTTTTAAAATAAAGTAATAATAATAAAGTCACAAACTAAAATAAAATCCCTCAAAATGGGACTTTTTAAAGCTACTAATGGGTTAAAAATATTGCAATCCAAAAACTGATTATCTAGATGAATTAATCACACTAATCATCATAAGACCACAGAGAATTATTTAAAAAGAGATCAAGATGATCAGAGTGGGACCTTCTTATCAAATACATTCTGTTACGATTCAGCAAATAGTAACAAATCAAACATTCATGTCCAAAACAAATGAAATGAAGTTGATTTTATTGCCAGAAACATCAACAAATCCTGCAAAAGGACATTTTTCAATTCCGTCTGTGAACTATTTAACAGAAAAACTGTTGGAACACGTCTGGAGTTTGATCAGATTACTGGACCCGGAGAAAAACATACAAACCTGCAGAAAAAGCTTCAACCAAGCAGACGCTTTTCTGGCATCGGCGAGGAGGAGGAGGAGGAGGAGGAGGAGGAGGAGTTGAGAACCAGCTTGGTTTTTTTTTTCCCCCAGCTCGACTCGTATCAAAGAGGAACGCTCGCAGCTGACTTTTTTTTGACAGTTCTTCTAAAAGTAGCTTTTCTGACAGATAACTTCAGTCAGAAAATCCTCTGTACTGTTTATCAAGCTAAAGAATCTGTCACTTTCAGGCTGACAGAAGCCATTTGATGCTGTGAAATCTAATCTTTCTGTGGATTTTTGAAAACCAAAGGCCGCCCTTGATATAAATAAAACTCTTTTCCATTATTTTACATCAGGCTGATAAAGTTGAGAGCATTAAAGCTGCCCTTTGATGTGCATTTATTGAATAATGGACTCTGACAACAAAAGGACGTTGGGTTAAAATCTGTGATGTTAAGAGTCGTGCCGAAGCATCAGACTAAATATAGAGGTCATTTTAGAGCTAATCAGCCTTATAAATGTGTAACTTTGAGATTAAGCTTAAAGAAGCATTTGCAGACACTAAATCCTGAGAATTAATGCTCCTGTGTGCCACCGGGAGTTTCCTGTCCCTTTTATCAGGCTGATCCCTCACCACAACACCCAGATCTGTTGTTCTTCTTGATTTTTCTGAGAGGCAGAAGGTCAAAAGAGCTTCAGAATACAAAAGAAACTGAAAAGTTACCTGTATTAATGCTAGTGTGAACGCTTTCTGCTGAAAGTAGTTGCTAAAGATACTCAAGCTTTTTTGCAAAAAATGGCGACGCAATTGACTTTAAATGCTGACAGGATTTGTTCAAAATGAAAAAGCTATTAGTAAAATGTTAAATTTGCTAAAAGACTGGAAATTTCATTTCAAAGAACTATCAAATTAACCTAAATTTCTGAAAATTTTGTAGTAAAATTGCTAAAAATCCCTAATACATGCTAATTTTGCAAAAATGTTTAGCGTGTTGCTTAAATATGAGCTAAACTCCAAATTAGCCCAAAAACTTTAGTAGATGCTAAATTAGCCAAGAAAAGAAAGCTTGTTGCTTAAACTCAAAAATTCCCAACTAAACTAAATTAGTTAATAACGTTAGCGTGTTGCTAAAATATTAGCTAAACTCTAAATTAGCATAAAATAGCCATAAAAGCTAGCTCGATGCTTAAATCCTAGCTGAACACCAAAATAGCAAAAAAATCACAGCTAAAGTAGTCAAAAACGTTAGCGTGTTGCTAAAATATTAGCTGAACTCCAAATTAGTATAAAAACCCCGGTAGATGCCAGATTAGCCAAAAAAGCTAGCTTGTTGCTTAAACCCTAGCTGAACTCCTAAATAGCCAAAAATTCCCCGCTAAACTAAAGTAGACAAAAACGTTAGCATGTTGCCAAAATATTAGCTAAAATCTAAATTAGCATAAAAGAACCTCAGTATATGCAAAATTATCCAAAAAAAGCTAGCTAGATACCTAAATACTAGCTAAACACCAAAATACCCCTAGAGTAGCCAAAAAAGCTAGTTTGTTGCTTAAATACTAGCTGAAAACCTAAATAGCCAAAAAATCCTCACTAAACTACATTAGTCAAAAACGTTAGCATGTTGCTAAAATATTAGCTAAACTCTAAATTAGCATAAAACAACCTCAGTATATGCAAAATTAGCCAAAAAGCTAGCTAGATACCTAAATACTAGCTGAACACAAAAATAGCCAAAAATTCCTCAGTAAACTACTTTAGTCAAAAACGTTAGCATGTTGCTAAAATATTAGCTAAAATACAAATTGGTTTAAAAGAAGTAGATGTCAGATTAGCCAAAAAAACTAGCTTGTTGCTTAAATACTAACTGAACTCCAAAATTCCAAAATAAACTAAATTAGTCAAAACATAAAACATGATACACTTTCGCTGATTGAAAGAATTTTATATAACGATGATTTTAAATCGCGAAAATGGAACGCGTGCTGAAAACATCCAGAAGGAGCTGCAGGAGGAGGAGGAGGAGGAGGAGGAGGAGGAGGAGGAGGAGGAGGAGCTCACTTAGAATTCCCACAATGAATGTTTATTTTGACTGTAGATGTGGGAGTCGGGCTGGACGGCTCCACCACCCAAGTCCAGGTCAGTCATGTGACTTTGATGTGGCTGATGACATCACCGACTGCCTCCAAACCCATCGACCAATCACCAGCTGCGCTCCTGCTCACTGAAACACAGATGAAATATCCAGTTGTGCAGTAAACAAAAGTCGATCCGGGAAAGCTCTGCTTCCAATCAAGGTCAGCCGCTGCGAGCGCGCACACGTGCACACACGTGCACACACGTGCACACACGCGCACACACGTGCACGTTTATTGAATTAAAGCCGCTCCGGTAACTTCTCCTCCAATGAAAACAATCTGTTGGATTTGCTGCGAAGGATCAGATGGTAGATGACAGTGAAGCGGCGTGCAGCGGAGGTCGACAGCAAAGTTAGAAAAACACGAGAGGAAAGTGGAATGTGGAGGTGACGGTTAGCAAACGGAAAGAAAAAACAAACGAGAAGTGAACACGATTATATCACACTGTTGGTTTAACCCACATTTCAAAAAATAGGTCAATTAGAAAATGAAAATACACATTTCTGTCTATATTTTTCATTTTGCTTTAAAACACGAGTCAAAGTCAAGGCCCAGGGGCCGGATCCGGCCCTCCAGATCATTTTACTTTATTGTTATTAATATCCCGATGTTAAAATATATTTTTATGGAGGGCAAAATATTGAAAGTTATTTAAGGTTTAAGTTGATTTATTCTGGAATAATATTTCTAGGTGTTTATTATTCAGTAATAAAAAGCTCAGTGGCCTTGTGGTAGAGTGTCCGCCCTGAGTCGGGAAGGTTAAGGGTTCAATTCCCATCCGAGTCATACCAAAGACTCTAAAAATGGGATCCAGTGCCTCCCTGCTTGACACTTAGCAGTTGGACTGGGGGGTTAAACCACCAAATGGTTCCCGAGCGCGGCTGTGTCTGCAGCTCACCGCTCCCTTAGGGGACGGGTCAAATGCGGAGAAGAAATTTCACACACCCAGGTGCGTGACAAATAATGGGACTTTAACTTTAACTTTTAAAAATTCAGTATTAAAAAATGGCATTCTGCTAGTTTTTGGACTATTTTGGCATTTACTGAGATTTTTTTTTGGCTATTTTGGAGTTTAGTGCTAATATTTCCGCTAAAAAGTTACGTTTTTTAAATTTTTTAAAATGTTGTTGTTTGTTTAATAAATGTTTAATATTGATACGATATTGCTTGACATTTTTATGAAGATTTAAGCTAGCAAGACACAGAGCTATCGTAATCAGACAGGGGGAGGATCGGGGCGGGGCACCAAAAGCCACGCCCCCTCAGAGGAAACGGAGGCTTCAGATCAACATGAAAAAATGGCTTTTTAAGACATTTAGGTCATGGGATTTTGGTTAAAAACTTCTTAATTATAGTTAAAATAAAAAAAAAATGACAAAGAAAGTTTTTAATCGTTAAAGATTTTCATTCATTCAATCAAAAACTGACTTTCTCCCATTCTTTCTCCCAGCATAACCTCACAATAACACCATAAACCAACAAATAAAAAATGATAACAAATTTATTTCCAAAAACAAATATAAACAAATCAAACTTGTGAAAATCATCCAAAGACGTTTTATGTCCAAACACTATCGGTATCGGACTCGCGATCTTAAGACTTGCGTCTTCGTTTTCCCGTCAGGTGCGTCCCGCCGCCTCCTCTGGAGCCGGACGTCCTCTTCTGGACCGGGCTCTTGTCCAGGTCTCTGTATGCAGTCAGAGGACAAAAATAATCCATAAAAACACATTTTTGATCAATTGAAGCAGAATTTCAGTCAAATTGGGAACTTTTTTTTTCTTTTCCAGCACTTTGAAGCCCTTTTCTTTGTTGTGTTTGTGTACCACACACACACATCTAACACAACAGCTTGTGTCCTTCATCACACGATCAATAGCAGAAAAGGATCAATTCTCTACTAACCCTCGATATCGGCTGTAACGCCCGTAGGAGCGTCTCATGATTTATTCCTGTTTATGACTGAAGCTACAGCAAAAGCAACACTTTTTTTTTTCTGACATCTTACAAAAACACACAAACGAGCAAAGAAAATGGAATTGTTTAATCAGCTGAGAGATTAAAATATTTTCTGATCGGACGTTTACGCACGATTATGACTTTTATGCTTCCCCGTCCCAAAGGAAGTTAAACAAGTTCCCCGATGTAATTATGGCGCGCATGGGAAATGGGAAATGAAAATGAGTTTAATTTGCTTGCAGCTGCTTGGAGGTAAACAGAAGTTCATAGTCAATTAACACTAAAAGCCCTTTTATAGCATCTTCTGCTGGATAAGAAGGGAAGAAAATATGAAAAAAACTAGAAACCATTAGAGAAGAGAGAGAAAATATTGCAGGTTTAGTGCAGAACACATTTCCAGATTAACATGACGTTTTTACTGACTTTCCAGAGAAATATCTTTATTTTTAGCAGTTGTGTCCCGTCAGGGTCTGCAAAGAATCTGAAGAGAAGTGTCTGAATCACAGACATGTTTATATATGTGTCCATTTTTTTAAAAATGTTGGTAAAAACGCCAGAATTATAATGAAAAGAACATAATAGACGGCAATAGATGATCAGAGAGGGACGTGAACTTCTTCTGTTTCTTTATTTCCACTCCTGAATCCTTCCTCAGGCTCTGTTGAGGCCGTTTCCTCATCGTCCTTCAACCACGAGACCTCAGGTGAGCTCCACCAATCAGAACGCAGAGATTCCTCTGACGCTCTTCTCTCTGCTCTCCTGTACATGTTTAAAAACGAAACCACCGCCTGACATTTGGCTGTGGATCGTTGCTCAGGTGACGATCTGATTCACGAATAGA
Organism: Oryzias javanicus; assembly: GCA_003999625.1. NCBI lineage: Eukaryota > Metazoa > Chordata > Actinopteri > Beloniformes > Adrianichthyidae > Oryzias > Oryzias javanicus. The sequence goes on from CM012441.1 coordinate 35,756,851, forward strand.
ACCACGATTCTTATTTTTTAATATAATCTTTATTGCTGTGTGAATGTCTGTTTACTGGATGGATAAAAATTGAAATTAGTGTTTTTAATCATTATTTATACCTTTATTTAGATCAGGAGATCAGAATTTAAAAAAAAAAAACACAAAGATTCAGATAGAAAGAAATGCTGTTTGTCATTTTAAACTTTTTTTTTTGCTTTTGTCAATCTTCTGGTTAAGTAACATAAAAATGACACAAATCTCTGCTGTTTTGGATCATTTAAAAGCAAAACCTGAAAATTCTCTCCACAGTTTTGTTTTACGTTCTAAGCTTTACATATTGGTGCAGAGACAATATGAAAAAAGGCAGTTTTTCCACAGCAGAATCATCTGATTCACATTCGCCTCTCAGCAGCGCAAGGCTGCGTTTCTTCAGAATAAGATGGAGTTTCGTTAATTGCATCAACCGTTGAAGAGTCACCATAACCAAATGACAGTAAACACTGGAGCTAAAGCTCCGATGTTAAAGCTAATTCATTTTTTTGAGAGAACAGAACTTCAGTCTCAGTTTCTGAACAGAAAAAAGCTCTCGCTAGTTTTACTTTGAAAACTGGAAGTTCACCGTCACAAAGATGTTTACTTCTCCGCGGCTCTTTCGGCTTTGTTTTAGTTCGTAAGCTTAAAATACAACATTAATCTGCATTTCAGAGCAAAAATACATCGTCTCCAGATCATATTCTGATCATATTTTACTACAATTAACTATATTTATAAAGATCGCAAATCAGCGATCTTTGATGTCACGAATATTCATACTCGGAATTTTGGAAGCACAAATACCCGAGCACCCGGATACTCGATACAGCCCTAGTTCTTACAAGTTTAATCTAAGATTTTATAAGACTAAGACTTTATAAGAATGTCAAAAATTGAGATTTCTTATTTACAAATCCTCATTTGATCAATTATTTTCCATTTTACTAATTAATTTTCCATTTTTTTATCTCGTTGTTTGTGCCGTCTGCTTTAGAGCTCTTCTGTTACGTCTTAGTTATTAAAACAACAAAGTGCATTCAGCGGATTAATGCATGACAACGTTGTTTATTCAAATGATTTCATCAAAATTATCTTGGTTGAAAAAAACGACATGAAATGTGAAACAGAGAAGATTCAATTTTTAAAGCTCAGATATCAAAAATCCAGACTTCTTAAGACGTCGAGGGAACTTTGTTGGAGAGTCTTCAGTTTCTAACAAGAAATACAAGAACTTAAACACTGATTTACTTATTTACAACTGTGAGGATGACATTAAAAAAAAAAAAAGACGGAACGGGTCTTTGGTTTAAAAAAACGGAGTATAGAAGATGTGGAAAGGATTCAAGTCTAGTGGAAAACTGGTCAAAGCTCAGCCTGATAAGGAACAAACTGAATCTTCTCTCACAGATGGTTCCAATTGATGAGGCATTCCAAGCACAACTTCTGCTGGCATGATCACACAGGCCTGAAGATGAGGGGCACTCCGAAAGATCTGGGGGGGGGCGCTAGGTTGTTGTAACAATTAGTGGGAACAGTAAACGATGTATGAAGTGGAGGCAGGATTCAGTGACAAAATCAATTTAAAGAAGGGGGTGTGGACAGGTCAGATGTGATTGGAGAGATAACACTGTTGAGTGGCAGATTTACTCATTTATTTAATGATGTCAAATGGAAAAGGCCTCAAAAGCAAAAAAAATGCTCATTTCCATCACGATTACTCATAAAGCAAAAATGTGTTTTTGTTTCTGTCCATCTAGATTAGGGGTCCCCAAACGTTTTCCTGTGAGGGCCACGTTACTGTTTCCTTCTCTGGTGGGGGGCCGGGGTTGGTTTGTGGGCCAACAGGGAAAGTGTAACAACCACAGACCAAACGTTAAGATTCATGGTTTTCTAGAGAGCCACATTTAAATAATTCATTTCTGTAATCTTCACAGAAAAAAGTAATAATAAAACATTTTAAAAACTAGATATAAAGCGTTTTAGCTGAAGAGGCTTAAATTGAAAGTAGTGCTGCCACAAACGATTATTTTAATAGTCGACTAATCGTCGATTAATTTTTCCGATTAGTCGACTAATCGGATCATGGACAAAAGTGGATGTAAAAAAAATCTGAAATATGATTAGCTTTAAAACAAAAAAATCCTAAATAAGCTAAAATCGCTAGCATAGAGCTGAAATATTAGCTAAACTCTAAATTAGCCCTAAAAAACTGTAAAAATTCCAAATTAGCCAAAATAGGTAGCATGTAGCTGGAATAATAGCAAAACTCCAAATTAGCCTAAAAAACTGTAAACATTTAGAATTAGCTAGCTAACATGTAAATGAAATATTAGCTAAACTCCAAATTTGCCTACAAAACTGAAAAAGTTAGCCAAAATAGCCAAAAGAGCTAATATGTAGCTGAAATATTATCTTAATTCCAAATTAGCCTAAAAAACTGAAAAAGCCTAAATTAGCCAAAATAGCTAGCATGAAGCTAAAATATTAGCTAAACTCCAAAATAGCCTGAAAACCCTTAATAAATGCCAAAATAGTCTAAAAAGCTAGCAGAATGTCATTATAACTTTCAACTTCACTACAGCCTGACTCCATATATTATAAAGTAACGACTAATCGACTATGAAATTAATCATCGACTATTTTAATAGTCGATTAGTCGTCGATTAGTCGACTCATCGTGGCAGCCCTAATTGAAAGCTTAAAAACACTAAAGCTAATAGCTGAAAATGCTGAAATTGAGAGCTAGCTAAAATATTAGCAAAGTCCCAAATTAGCAGGAAAAAGTAAAAAAATTCTAAATTAGCCAAATAAGCTAGCATGGAGCTGAAATATTAGCTAAACTTCAAAATAGCCTAAAAAAAAATCATCTGAAACGAATCTGTCAGTGATGCGTTCAAGTACGACCAGAATGCTCGTTCACCACAGTTCTCTTGTCAGTCGTTTTAAACTTTGATTGTGAATAATATCTGGTAAAACTCGACATTTTTCCACTTTATTAAAACTATTTTCCCGATAATTAATATAAAAAGTCTAAATAAGCGTTTTTAAAACACGTATCCCTTTAAAAACGTCAAAAGAATATTTTCCGGATAAGAGAAACTTCTGATGTGCAGCAGCTCCTCTGACAGACCTCCTGATCAACCGGCGTGGTGGGGGGGGCTCTGGTCAGATCCCCCGCGGGGGGCGATTGAGATTGAGATCTGTCCCTGTGATCCCGTGATCTGAACCGGCCCGTTGGGCTGATCCAGCCCCCCCACTCTTAGCTGGCATTTATAAAGTAAACACACAGAGTTCTGGTCGGCAAACGCAGGGATTACAGGCAGAACCGGCCCGCTTGGATCCGCAAGTTTAGAAGTTTCGGCATTGTGGGCTAGGGACGGAGCCTCGTGTCTGAGGCGCTGCTGCAGATCTTTTCTGGAAATATTCTTATGTTTGAAGGGATAAATGTTTTAAAAACGCTTATTTAGACATTTTGTATTAATTATCGGGAATATATTATTAATAAAGTGGGAAAATGTTGAGTTTTACCGGATATTATTCACGAACATTGAACGAACATTCTAGTAGTACTTGAACGCATCACTGACGGGGGGTGGGGGTGTGTGTGTGTGTGTGTGTGTGTGTGTGGGGGGGGGGGGGCTCGCCTGCACCTGGCAGCTGTAGCGGGGTGGGGCAACCTCCTTGGGGCCCGCCGTTGGTCCGGGCGGCACCTGCCTTTGCTGCGGGGTCTTGGGGGACCCATTTAGGTACGGGGCCTAGGGGGTCTGGTGGGGTACCGGTGGGGGCCGCGGCTGGTCTGGTCACCTCTGTCCCGTTAGTGCCTGACCAGCGCACCCACAGGAGAGGTGCTTGGGGCCGAGGGCTGGGATCTGAACCTGGGACGGCTGCTTCTTGGCTCCACCCTCCTTTAGGGGGATCGGGTTCCACGCTAGGAGAGGGATCCCCACGATTTAAGATCTGGGGGGGTCCAGGTCTCGGTGGTTCGGGTTCTGGTCCTTGCTCTTGAGAACTGGGCGTCTCCAAAAACTCCATCAGTGGGAGGGCCTGGTTGGGCCTCTTTTACATAACTCCTCCGGGACCTCTTCTTCTCTTGGGAGCCCCCCTTTGTGCATATTTTTTAAGGATCTTTGTTTGTTATTAGTTTCAAGCTGTTGTAATTTTAATTTGTGCATGTGTATTTTATAGTTTTTTTAATTTTCTAATTTTTTTATTTTGCACAAATCATATTATATGAGTTACAAATCAAGAATCAGAGTGAGTCTATTTTCTCTCCATAACCCTGACCTATAACTGGACAAATAAATAAATAAATAAATGGATATTTTTATTGAATCCCGAGTACTTTATGTGTAGAATAAACAAAATATTTAACGGTATAACGGAACAATCAATGAATCAATTTCTGATCCATCCAGATCAATGTGTCTGAGGCAGAGTCGAAATGGAATATACCAATAAAATCGTTTAGAAATGAGATAAATCGATGGTCAGTATTTGAAAAAATGACATTTGGATTGAGACATGGTGGGTTGATTTTACTATAACGTAACGATGACCAAGTCCATCACAGCAGACGTGATGAAGCAAACATGATCAACCATCATTACAGTCCAATGTTGTTCACCAGCGGGACCCATCACCTGAGTCCACACTACATTTCCCATCAGCCCCTGCTGCCACAGGCGTTTTTCCATCCGCGATCACCACCAGCAGGACTTAATTTTCTTTTTGTCATTTCTCCCGGCATCGCTGAGCGACCCTAACCCTGCTTTGTCTTTGACTCCGATTGTTTGCCGCCTGCCCCGACCCGCTGCTGGATCCTCATACTCGTGTTTGACCCCTGCCTGCCTGACCCTGATTTTTGGGGAGTGTTAGCTCTGCTTCACTCGTGTTCTCCTGTCTGTCCCGTAAAACCTGCTGCGCTGGATCCAACCGTCTGTGCAAACACTTTGAATTCAGCAAAGACGTGATCATGTAGTGTGATAGAATCTTCTAATAATGTTTCTTTTAGATTCACTGGATGTGGAAAAACAACAACTTAAACAAACTAAAATGTGAATGGATTTGATATTCATTTTTATTTGTTTCTTTCCACACATTTATTTTATTATCTTGAAGAAATAGAAGGAATCTGAAAAAACTTCACCCGTACTGTACCAGTATTTATCTCTGAAGGAAGTTTGGAGTCAAGATGTTCTGGATCTATTTCAGGTCAGTAAATTGAAATGAATCATTCAAAATGAAGCAAAATCGACTACAAATCGGATTGTCAACCACAAATATAGAATCAAGTTGTTGTTAAAATGAATCGTTACGTTTTTAAGATTTTTAAAAACAAATTGTTTTTTTGAAGTTTCAATTCTTACTAGTTGGCGACGTCCGAATCCCCCCCCAATCCCCGACAACTAAAACACTATAGTCCAGGAATATCTAGACACCATCCTCTCTACTTTTCTTTTTTTTTTTTTTTTTTTTTTTTTTTTTTTTAACTTGTCCTGTCCAACAGCTGAGCAACAACAGATGTGGCTGAGAGCTTCTTGTGTTGGGCAGATGTTGCTGTCACAACAAGGGATTTATTGAGTATAAACTCCTGTTGTATTTAATGCTAAACTTTATTTATATTGATCATGTTTTATTTTATTTATTTATTTTTCTTTGTCGTTGGACCGGACGGAAAAGGGAAGAGGGGGGAGGGGTGGGGGGGGGGGAGATAAGATGCAACAGAGGGAAGCAACATCATAAAAACAACCAGGACTAAGTGATAAACTAGAATGGGCGGGGCCTGTCTACACACACGCTCTATAGTTACACACACACTTGTGGCCAAAATAGTCTCTACATTTAACTAAACATACTCACATATACTATACATATAGTACACATGTACGCAATTCAGTTTATAACAGCAGCTCACACACTCCATCATACAAACCCATTCAGATAAAGACTTTCATTCTGTCACACAAACGGTTAGTGCTCAGGTGAGTGTTTATGTTTCACTGAGGTGGGTGGTGATGGAATGTACTCAGGGGGAGAGCGCCCGGCCATCCCCACGCCAAGACCCCCCGCCGGGCAGCAGCAGCTGCAGCCAAGATCCCCCAACACCCGCCGTGAGCCGCGGAGAGAGGACCGCCCGCCGGGCAATCCCGCCGAGCACCCAGACCGGGGCACGCGGGACCGCCGCAGAGGGCCCCCACACCCAAGAGCAGGAAGGCACAGGAACACGGAGAGTGCAGGCCCCAGCCCAGCCAGAGGAGCAGCCCCCCCACCCCGCCAGGAGGGCCAACGCGGGACCCCACCCCCGAGAGCCCCCCAACCCCCGAGGAGCAGCCCACCACCACCCCAGTGGCGCAGAGGACCCCCCGCCCCACCCCAGGTACGAGCCAGGGCCCCCCAAGGGCAACCCACCCCACACTCCAGACAACCGCCTGCCCCCACCGCGAAGGTCCAGCGGAGAAGCAGGGCAGAGGCCGCCCACCCCCGCCGAGCAGAAGAGAACCCAAGAGAAACAGAGGCCCCAAGGAGTGATGTACAAAAACAAGGCCCGACCAGGCACACCCACTGATGGAGTTAAGGAGAGGACTAGTTCTCGAAAGCAGGGACCGGATTCCGCCACCACCGAGACCTGGACACCCCCGGCTCCGATGTAGATTGATCCCCTGCTAAATCTCGGGGATCCCACTCCCGGCGGGGGAGGAGACTGCCGGGCCCAGGAGACCGGCACCCAAGAGACTAGACCACCAGGCCGAGGTTCCCGCACCCCCGCCAGGGATGGGGTAGGGGACAGAAGGTCGAAGTCCCACCTTCCTTGTGTGATGCGTGCGTGTTTGCTTGTTAGAGTGTATGTTGTTGGTGTTAGAGGTGTGTGTACTAAAGGGTGCGGTTAAAATTGGTGAGAAGGCCTTAACAGGCATCTCCTGATTTCTCGCAGAGATGCCCCGTCACCCCTCCCACCAGCGGCCCTACATGTCTATGGTGCGGTTAAAATTGGCGGAAGGGCACTGAAAGGACATCGACTGTTTGCTGGCAGTGATGTCCAAGCACCCCCCCACCAAGGGTCCTAAATGTCTAAGGTGCAAATAAAATCGAGGGGAGGGGCAAATCCTTGCAGCGGCCACAGGAGGAGGGCCACTGGCAGGTAGTCCACCCCCGCAGCGCACCGCAAATACAGACACCCTCCCCTTCTCCCTATTGCATGTTTGTATGAGGAAGGGATATGTTGGGGTCAGTTGGCAGACTGACCCCGATGGCAGACCCCTGTCCCCCGCCCCCCCCCCGCGTTGGGCCCAAGTTCCCCCAGCCCAGGCGTCCCACCCCCGAGAGCCGACCCGCCAGGCGCAGCACCCGCCACCCCCACAAGGAGGGAGGAGCCAAGAAGGAGCCAGTCCCAGGGACAAATCCGAGTCCCCGCCCCCAAGAGCCTCCCCTGTGGGTGTACTGGTCAGGCACCAACGGGACCTAGGCAGCCAGACCGGCCGCGGCCCCCACCGATTTCTCAGCGGAGAACCCGACAAGCCAGACCCCCCAGGTCCCGTATCTAATGGACCCCCGCTCCACAGACACCCCCCCACAAGACGGGGCCAGACCGCCCACCCCCCCGCCACCCCCCAAGACCCCGCCGCAAGACAGGCGCCGCCCGGAGCCAGGGCGGGCCCCAAGGGGTTACTCCAACCCGCCCCAGAGCCAGAGAGGGAGTGATCCCGGCCCCCAGGCGTAGGCGAGCCGCCCCCCCGACGGAGGCGGCCCCCCCAGGAAGGGGCCCCACGCCAGCCCCCCAGCACAAGCAGGCGGACCACCCCACCCGGCCGCGCCAGACCCCCACCCAGCCGAGCACCCCATACCACCTACACCCGGGACCAGGAGGCCACCCGGCCCCCCGCCCGCCCCCATCCAGACGCCAGACCCGACCCCCCAACCAGCAGCGCCCCCCCCACGTCCCAGCCAGGCACCAGGAGGCCCCGGCCACCACCCGACAGCCCCAGCAGACAATCAAGGCGCAGCAACAGCCCAAGCTCCCCCCACCCTAAATCATGGAATCAGCTATGGGAGACCAGAGAGACTGAATTCTTTTCAAATTACTTGAACTTTTAGCTGATGTTTTTTCCAAACTGATATGATCAAAAAGCAGATTCCTGTACTGATTAACGTTGATGTTTTTCTTGTTTTTCCAATTTAACAAAATAGTTTTTTTTGCTATACAAAGAGTTATGAAGATTACAGATACTAATCCTCCCTCTATATCGATGGCACTCATGTCACCAAGCTACTCTCTACTTTTCTTTTGTTTTCCTGAACACCGGATGTGACGTCATCGATTTCACGAAGTGAAAATTGAATCACTACAAACGTTTCATGACGTCTATTTATGTGGATTATTTATTCAAAAATTACATTTAAACACTTGCAATGCATTGTGGTCTATATTCGCTAATGTAGTGAGCATCGATGCATGCTAGTTCTTCACAAAGACTTCTGGGAAATTTCTATTGCAGTTGATTATTGTAATGGCTTTAGTTAAGTTCTAAAAAGAGCGTTTGTTTCAAGGAAACCCCTGCTTTACATTTCGTTTTGGATAGAGTGAGACATCGTCATTTCAGTTAAGTTTCGGTTTTAAATTTATGTCAGAGTGAGTGCTCTCACCCTGCAGTTTAATGTATAGTCGAGCACATTTTCACGGAGACGCGGCCATGTTCGTGCCGAGTCGGCTCTGTGCGTGCGAGTGTTGGGATTCTTCCGTCTTTGTAAGTGAAATATATGAAGTTAATGATCTTAGGATGTGGTTTGACTGTGTTTTGTGCACCTTTGATGTTGTTTTCAAGTTTTGTTTTAACAATAGGCTCGTCATACTTTGATATTGAAAGCTAATGTCTGTGAACCCCTTTTTTCTGTTTTATTTCAGTTACAAAAAGAAGAAACTTTGATTCACTTGGGAGTACTTTAGTTTGTTCGCTGGCTGTCTGGCAGCATGAAGTCACGTGCCGTGAGGACAGCACAATTATGGAATAGTAGATTCAGACAGTACTAGGAAACGGTAAACACAGTATATAGTAAGGCTGCCACGATTAGTCGACTAATCGATGACTAATCGACTATTAAAATAATCGACAACTAATTTAATAGTCGATTAGTCGTTACTTTATATTGTATGAAGTCAGATTGTAGTAAAGTTGAAAGTTATAATAGCATTCTGCTAGCTTTTTGGAATATTTTGGCATTTATTAAGGTTTTTTAGGCTATTTTGGAGTTTAGCAAATATTTCAGCAGCATGCTAGCTATTTCGGCTAACTTTAGCTTTTTTACGTTTTTTAGGCAACTTTGAGTTTAACTTATATTTCAGCTATGTGCTAGCTGTTTTGGCTAATATAGTATTTTTCCATTTTTTAAGGCTTATTTGGAGTTTAGCTAATATTTCAGCAGCATGCTAGCTATTTTGGTTAACTTAAGCTTTTTTAAGTTTTTTTAGGCAATTTTTGAGTTTAGCTTATATTTCAGCTATATGCTAGCTGTTTTGGTTAATATAGGATTTTTCCGTTTTTTAAGGCTAATGTGGAATTTAGCTAATATTTCAGCAGCATGCTAGCTATTTAGGCTAACTTTGGCTCTTTTTATTTTTTAGCTAATTCGGCATTTAACTAATATTTCAGCTGGTTATCAACTTCAGCATCTTTACATCCACTTTGGCCATGAACAGATTAGTCCACTAATCGGAAAAAATAATCGGTGATTAGTCGACTATTAAAATAATCGTTTGTGGCAGCACTAGTATACAGTGAGCGCTTGTTTGCTCACAGATCAGTTGAAGAACTGTCAAACGCAGATTCATAATCAACTCTTTTTCACGAGCTTAGAGATGCAAACTGCACGAGGAGTCGCGGGCCAAACCCGGAGAACCAGCTGAGGCGGGATTTACTGGAGATCATTCTGCAAAGTTCTGACTGGGCCACGAATTACTGAAGCGACTCCGAAAAAGAGCCGACATTCCAGAGAAAACCACAAGGTAGCTTAAGATAATGAGGGCAGATTTGTGGTTGATGCTGCAGCGAGGCGAGTCGGGGGGGGGCCCTGAAGTGAAAGTCAAGAACCATCAGTTCAAAAACTCCAGGGACCCGCCCCCCCCTCGTGTCTCCAGCGTTCTGACTGCTCCAGCTTTATTCCAGTGGTTAGAAAATTAGTCAAACTTTCTCCTCGAGAGAGGACAACCTGTCTGACACTAAAATGTGAGACGAGGCCTCACACGTGTGACATCACAGCGTGACCTCAGCTAGTTTGGAATGGTTTCATCAACACGATCCATCTTCAGGAAGGTTCAGTGTAACTATTTCCCTTTAATGAGAGTTTCTTAAGTCTTTACGAGTGAACTATATCCATATAAATGATCATATACTACAGGCGGAACTAGTGCTGCCACAAACGATTATTTTAATAGTCGACTAATCATCTATTAATTTTTCCGATTAGTCGACTAATCGGATCATGGACAAAGTGGATGTAAAGAAAATCTGAAATATGATTAGCTTTAAAACTAAAAAAATCCTAAATAAGCTAAAATCGCTAGCATATAGCTGAAATATTAGCTAAACTCCAAATTAGCCTAAAAAGCTGTAAAAATTCCAAATTAGCCAAAATAGCTAGCATGTAGCTGAAGAAATAGCTAAACTCCAAATTAGCCTAAAAAACTGTAAAAATCCCAAATTAGCTAAAATAGTGAAATATTAGCTAAACTCCAAATTAGCCTAAAAAACTGTAAAAAAAATCTGAAATTAGCTAAAATAGCTAACATGTAGCTGAAATAATACAAAAACTCCAAATTAGCCTAAAAAACTGTAAACATTTAGAATTAGCTAGCTAACATGTAAATGAAATATTAGCTAAACTCCAAATTTGCCTACAAAAACTGAAAAAATCCTAAATTAGCCAAAAAGAGCTAATATGTAGCTGAAATATTATCTTAATTCCAAATTGGCCTAAAAAACTGAAAAAGCCTAAATTAGCCAAAATAGCTAGCATGAAGCTAAAATATTAGCTAAACTCCAAAATAGCCTGAAAACCCTTAATAAATGCCAAAATAGTCTAAAAAGCTAGCAGAATGTCATTATAACTTTCAACTTTACTACAGCCTGACTCCATATATTATAAAGTAACGACTAATCGTGGCAGCCCTAGGCGGAACACTAAAACACAGATGATGTCATTTTTGTGAACTCTATTCATACCCGGGAGTAAAACGACTCGATCTAAGAGGCTCCGCCTCTCCCCCCTTAATGGTCCCACCCATTTCATGACATCATACTACAGAAAACAAAGTTTGTTTTGTCAATAAAGGAGAATGAAGCGTCCCCCTCCTGGAGACTCAAAGACTTTACCTGTTAAGATTCTTTATTTTATGGTTAACAATAAAAACGGAGAAGAAAACACTCCACAAAAGTTGTTTTCAGTCTATTTTTTATTTAATAGTGGATCTACAAACGTCTTCATTCCGTCTCCTGAACAAACAAACAGGTCGATTGACAGAACCCGGACTGCCGAGCGTTTCTGCGTGGTGCGTTCACTGAACTCCGGACATCAGCAGCAAAACAAAGCAGTTTATCAGAGAAAAGGATCCATATATAATTTATTGATTTAATAGTTTCAACATTTTTTTTCTGAAAAACTGCTTTGTTTAAAAACGAAAAAGGCATAGGTGAGTCGGGCCGAGTGGATGTTCGGGTTAACTGATGTCAGTGAACGCACCACGCCTGGATTCTGTCAATCAACCTGTTTGTTTGAAGGTTTTAGGGAAATAAAGGGAGAGGGGGTGGAGCCTGAGACGGAACGAAGGCGTTTGAGGAGCGTAGATCCACTAAGAAACCGAAACAGAAACTTCTGTGGCGTTTTGTTAGAAACTGCAAAATGAAGAGATTTAAAATAGATAAAGTCTCAGTGCAGGAAAGGGAGAGGGGGGGCGCTTCATTTTATTCTTGATAAAAACGAGATAACTCGTTATATAACAAGAAAACTATAAAAAAAATAAATAAGTACGAGTAAATAATGCGCTTCTGCACTTCTGGCCTCTTATGACTCTTTTAAGAGTAAAGTTAAAACTTTAAATGTTTAAGATCTTCCACTGATTCTTTCTTATTGTTTTTGGTTGTTCTGAGCTCATCAAACTCTTCTTTCCTCCTAAATACGAGTTTGAGCTTCAGAAGTCGACGGCACAAAAGCTCCGAGTGCCGCAGAAACGCGGATCAGGGGCCCGTTTCAAGAAGCAGGTTCAACAAATTTAGAGTTGAAACCTGAACTTCGAGTCACTGGACTCAAAATTCCAGAACTTAGAGTTTTGGGTTTCAGAACAGCTGAAAATGTTTGATTCAATCAACTTGAAGTTGTTGGAACCAGAATCAGGTGCGAGCGTCGCGAGCATTAAAAGCCCTGATCAATGGAGCAAAGACAGCAGGATTCACCATGGCAACGGGAACAAACATCTGAGACTTCCGGCAACGGAAATTGATAAGTTCCTAAAGCATATGAGACTACAAGAACATTTTCATCAAGATAATAAACCCAGCTGCAGCGGTAAAACAGAGAGAAAACATCTGCAGAGTTAATGCATACGTCTACATTTGAATCATTTCAAATAAAGAATAAATAATATCAGGAAGGTTATTTAGTCACTTGTAAAGTAAGGAATGGTTCTTGATCTGTTAATAATTTAACCAGTCATCTCAGTAATTTCCTCAACCCCCCATCCACCACGGATATCACTGCACGCTAAAACGAAACACTGTAGCTGCCTGAGATATGCTAAAAATAAGCATTTACTTAAATTTAATTCTCAAGACTTAAAAAATTTTAACTGATAAATAGTTTTTTATTACATAAAAACGACATGCCTGGGCCGGGATTTGAACTTGGGACGTCCGAAGCGGAGGCAGCGTCGCTGACAACTGAGCTAATACGTGGACTGTGCTGAACTTTGTATACGAGTTGAAAGCCCTACCGGTTTTTGAGATTTAATGTTTCGATTTTCAAGGGTTTCAAATGATGAAAATAAAACTCCTTATTATCAATAGCAAATCCCTGGAAAAACTCACTATTTAAAATGTCGCTAAAATAAAACTGATTGTAGAAACTGCATCAATGGACTGGTGTCCTCAAATCCTCTCCAGACATAAATAACATTTCCTCTGGATTAATCCAGCCTCCTCTCTACATGATCCTCTATGAATGGACATGTCATTTTGGTTTCTGCTGGTGGAAACGTGACGTCTCTAATGTGAATGTTCTCTAAATATTAATGAAGAACTCACATTTGAACATCTTTCACTTTAAAAAGGGGCGGAGACCGCAGAGAACTCTAAGTTTCCTGAAGAAAACCTGCTCCAGACCAGGTTTCGTTCACAGACTCAGTTGCCACAGTGATTGATTCTGAGTTCAGCTTAACCCGCTTCTTGAAACGGGCTTGGTTTAACCCACTTTCACAGGTTTGAGTTATCTCTCTTTCTGAAACCGAAAACTCTGAGTTTTGCTGAATTTGGAGTTCAAGAACTCAGAGTTCCAACAAAACCTGCTTCTTGAAACGGACCCCTGTAAACAAGAGCGGCTGAAGACGGTCTGTCCATCCCCAACACATTTACAAACGTTTTTAGCAAGAAGTTGGTGGATGAACAAACAACGGCAGAAAGTTTGGAGAGAGGAAGAACTGCAGAACTTACTCGAACCTTCTGGGAGATTCTGGACCAAAGATATCGGAAACGGAGCTGGAAGAAGAGAAAGAAGGCGGGAAGAGACGGTGAGAAGACGTGTGTGTGATGTAAGCAGCTTCACAACACAGAGGATTTGCTCCAGACTAAACGGCTCTGCTCAATCCGTGAATTTAAATTCAAAAGCCCCCCCCCTTCTTTTTTTATCTGCATCAAACAACCTTCTGCATACAAATACCAGAGAGAAGCTTTTCTGTTTGCTGCCTGCATCACAGCACACAACAAAACAAACAAACCCAAACAGCTGAATATGCATTTGTGGATTTTCTTTGTCTAAAATACATGCAGAACGACACTCAGACCCACTCTGAATTCCCCCCTCCATTTGAAGGGGAGGTTTCAGTGTCTGGAATTTGTTTAAATCCGACCCTCCAAGTGGATGGATAGAAATTCCTGCGTCGCGTTGCGCAGAGAAAAGCTTCTCTACACACGAGCGCGCTCTGAACCACAGAAGTTTATATTTAAATGTTAGTTATGTCTCTCTGTTGTGGCATGACTTTATTAAAGTTATAAAACCGCTGTTGTTCTGCTCTGCGCTAACGCTAACGCACCAGCGATTATTGGTGACATCATCAGATGAAAGTGACGTCCTAAATATGAGACGCTATTTCTCCGTTTGGAGAGCTAAATGAAGGGGAGGGGAAGAATTCGGATTGGACCTTAGAACTGTAACTTAACCCTTTAATGCCTGTTAACGCAAATATGCAACAAAACAAATTAGCATCCGCGATGTTGCGATAAAGGCTGGGTTGGTAAAAAAGATTCATCTATTTGAATTAATTTAATAATAATAGATCCAAGCTAAGTCCACTAGCTTGATGCTAACGTTTAATGGGATTTCCCCTAGGGCGGCTAATGCTAACACTCGACTGATCTAAACAAACGTAGCTGATAAATTAAACTCACAGGCAAAAATTCTCCAAACCCCTTTAAAGTTACCATTTTTGCTCAGACTTTCTTCTTCTTCTGGAATAAGCTGTAATGCTACAGCGTGATCGCCACCTAGTGGTCAAACAGAAACGCCCACCAGGAGAAGCAGAACAATGTTTACGATGTTAATGATCTGAACATTTTTGTTAGAATTTCTCCTTTAGAGAATCCATGTGATATTAACAATCTCAGTATTTCACTGATACATTTGATTTGAATTGTATCAGATTAATATAAATATATTCAAAACATATAGTAAATAATTAATGTATTTCTAAAAAAATGTCTGTGAACTCAGAATTGAAGATTTTAAAGACTTGAATAAAATCGGAATCGAATCATTTCAAATATAATCAATGCCCAGCCATGTTTGATTTACAGTAACTTTTCACCCATTAAAACACTAATGGTTGAAAAGTTACAGCATCTTAAAGACTTTGTTTAAAGCCCCCTATGAGAATGTTTTTTATTTTAATAAAATGTTCCCAGTAGTGTTTCAATTATGACTTTTTTTTAGAATCCCACAACCTAAATGTCTTAAAAAAGATATTTTTCATGTTGATCTGAAACCTTCTTCTGGAAAAAAACTTCTGGGTGGGCGTGGCTTTTGGAGCCCCCCCGCTATTCATGGTGGCTTCGTGTCTCGTTACCGTAAATCATCAACCACTGCTCCACTAAAATGTCTAGTTTTGTTTGGAGCTGGTTGTCAGCTCGCACGAGGAGGTTTGCACATGTGCAGTAGAGCAATAGTGACGAATTAACTACTAGTGAACTCAAACAGAGATTTTCTGAGACAGTTTGATTGACAGAGATTTGAAGGGACAAACAGTCAGAAACGCAAAAGCGAAATTTGTTTATTTTCATAAGAAAAATGCCACAAATACATGTGAAAAACTCCAAAAACTGGATTTTCATCTGAGACTTTAAGCTTCACCGGTGTTTTTTTTTTAATAAATAAATAAAATAAATAAATAAATAAAAAATAAAAAAAATAAAAAAAAATTAAAAAAAAATAAAATAAATAATAATAAAAAAATAAAAAAAAAAAAAAAAAAAAAAAAGCTTCACCGTGTTAAAGGCTTAATTATGTTAATGCATTTTGTCTTCCAAGATCTCTATGACAACATTTCTTAAAAAAAACCTTTGGACTCTAATTAGACAGAATGAGTAACGGACTTTTCTATTTTTAAAATCCTTTCTGATATGTGGTCATATTTCATGAACTAAAGAAACAAATATCTGACAAAAATATAATAAATTAGAGTGATTTTCTACTGATGAAAAGCTTCTTCATGAGGGTTTTCTCCGCCCTGGTTGGAAGTGAATGATTTAGAGGCGACATGAGGGCAGAAACCGTCCAAGCACAAGTAACAAAAAGTGTCTCTTCCTATTTCCTTCTGCCTGGTTCGCTTTGGTTGCTATGAGAGAAAATCCGTCTTACCCTCCGCCTGCTGTCGGAATTCAGGCTGAGAGAATCAAAGTTGAACGTAAACAAAGTCCATTTCCGTAATGGATGGCTCGGATTCGTCAAGCTGGATGTGAGGGAATTTCCTGACACACTTCTGAGTTGCTGAGCTGAACTAATACGACGTTGGTTCTAGGGCTGCCACTAACGATTATTTTAATAGTCGACTAATCACCGATTATTTTTTCCGATTAGTCGACTAATCTGTTCATGGCCAAAGGGATGTAAAGATGCTGAAGTTGATAACCAGCTAAAAATATAGTTAAATGCCAAATTAGCTAAAAAATAAAAAGAGCAAAGTTAGCCTAAATAGCTAGCATGCTGCTGAAATATTAGCTAAATTCCAAATTAGCCTTAAAAAAATGGAAAAATCCTATATTAGCCAAAACAGCTAGCATATAGCTGAAATATAAGTTAAACTCAAAAGTTGCCTAAAAAACTTAAAAAAGCTTAAGTTAACCAAAATAGCTAGCATGCTGCTGAAATATTAGCTAAACTCCAAATTAGCCTTAAAAAAATGGAAAAATACTATATTAGCCAAAACAGCTAGCATATAGCTGAAATATAAGCTAAACTCAAAAGTTGCCTAAAAAACGTAAAAAAGCTAAAGTTAGCCGAAATAGCTAGCATGCTGCTGAAATATTAGCTAAACTTATAATTTGCCTCAAAAAAATGAAAAAATCCTATATTAGCCAAAACAGCTAGCACATAGCTGAAATATAAGCTAAACTCAAAAGTTGCCTAAAAAACTGAAAAAGCCTAAATTAGACAAAATAGCTAGCATGCTGCTGAAATATTAGCTAAACTCCAAAATAGCCTAAAAAACCTTAATAAAAGCCAAAATATTCCAAAAAGCTAGCAGAATGCTATTATAACTTTCAACTTTACTACAATCTGACTTCATACAATATAAAGTAACGACTAATCGACTATTAAATTAGTTGTCGATTATTTTAATAGTTGATTAGTCATCGATTAGTCGACTAATCGTGGCAGCCCTAGTTGGTTCCACGCGTTTCTCAAAACAAACGCGTGAAGAGAAATCTTGGCGCCGCTGGCTGACCCTTAAGACTTTCAGCTAAGTTCTCCTTTAACAGTCGTGCGCAGTAGAAATGCTTTTTTTATTATTTTTTTAACTGTTTGAATGAATAAAGTATGGAGCGGTCCAGATGGATCTGTCCAACATGCAACGACCCGTTTTGATAAAACAATATTCACGTCACACACGAAAATGATGAGGTGTGAAATTGAATATCTCGCCCCGGCGCACAGACGGGCGAGAAAGATGAGCCAACACCTGATCCACAGGTGATGAGCGGCGGCTTCACTGGAGCGGATACACCTGACCACAGTTTTGAGATGAGAACTGCCTCTTAACTGCAACTCCACTAAAAAAATTAAAAATAAAAAAAAATTAAATTAAATTAAATTAAATTAAATTAAATAAAAAAAATAAAAGAAAAATTAAAAATTGAACACCAAAGTCCCAGAGTTGGTATCGCCAATAATTTCCAGAATCGATTCACCAGATCCTGGATTAACTTGATTCCTATATTTTTTTTTTTAATTCTGTCAAAGTCTAGACCCAGCGGGCGGATCCGGATCATCTCGGTTCAATTTTATTAATGACCCGATGTTATCTCGCACTGATTTTTAACTTGTATAATTTTGACAAAATTATATCTTTATGTAGAGTAAAATATTGAAAGTAAATTAAGTTGATTAAGTTATTAAATTGATTTCTTTTATTGGAATATTATCCCCACATTTGTTTTTATTCACAATTATGTTAAACTGTTACATTTTAAAGTTTTAAGCGTTCTGTTAGCTTTTTGGACTATTGTAGCATTTACTACGTTTTTTATGATATTTTCGAGTTTAGCTAATATTTCAGCTACATGCTAACTATTTTGGCTAATTTAGACTTCTTTTTTTTTTTTGTCTGTTTTGGAGTCAGGCTAATATTTACATGCTAGCTGTTTTTGTTAATTTGTTTTTTTTTTTTTTATAATTTCTTTTAGGCTATTTTGAAGTTTAGCTATTTTTTTACAGCTACATGTTAGCTGTTTTGGCTAACCAAAAGATTTTTTTATTTTTATTTCTTTTAGGCTAATTCGGCCTTTAGCTAATATTTTAACTGGCTATCAGCTTTAGTGTTTTTAGCTATCAATTTCATCATCTTCAGCGTCCAAATTCAGCTTGTTCTCACAGTTAATGCTATATATCTAGTTCATAATTATGTTAAAAATAACAGTTTTCAAGTTTTAGAGTGTTCAATAAATGTTTATCCTGTTCAGCCCGCTACCTAAGGTGTGTTAGGATCTTGGCTGCTTGTGCGATTGAGTTTGACACTCCTGATTTACACATATAGACACATTTGTCTTGAAAAGACATTTATTATCCATCCATCCATCTATAGATATGTTATGAAGATTTTCATGTTATTCTGATATGTTCACATACTGTAAAATGTCTGAATGAAATCGTAATGAGATAGTTAATACCATACAGCACGGTTTCTCAATGAACCTTGGGCCACTGAAGCCAAACTCTAGCTGGGCCCAATGGGGTCTCATTTGGGCTTTGTGCTAGACCCAGAGCTCTCCTTTAAAACCCACGTTGTCCCCCCACTGCATAAACGGAAATCGAAGTTTAGCTTTTATTTTAGAGACAAATCCTGCTTCTCACTTCCAGCTCAAAAAACTCTGGTAGCAGATACTAGTTTTTTTTTTTACCACTGGTTGATTATGGAGATGTTCTTCCTGTGAATGCCTCCTCCACATATAGATACTATATATCACTGAGGTGTGGGACTGGCTGTCTGCATGAAGGTCCACTCACTGGATGACTCTGGTCTATAAGGCACTACTTGGTTTGGTGTCTGTATATCTTAGCTTCCTTCTTCAAAGAACTTCCGGTCAACACGCACTACGCTCCCGTGATATTTTTCATCTCAATGTTCTCCGTGTTTGAACCAGATTTGGGAAACAAGCCTTCAGTTCTTCTAAACTCGTCTAAAATGGTCTGAACTAAAATAAATATAGAGAAAAACTCCATAAGTCGATGCTCATTAATCTAACTCCTTTTGTAATTCAATGGGACTGTATAACTACTCCATCCAGTGTAATTCTGCTCAACTTTGCACCTTCAGATTGTCTATATTCATTACCCATCCCTGTCACTTTGTTACACTCTAGCTTTAAATCTTGTACATATTATAATTTCACAGCTTACCTTATTTTTTTTTTTGCTTATACTGTAAGTGTATTTCTGGAATGTGTGTTGCTGACCACTCGGCCATTCACCCTTGTAAAACTGATCCTGATCTCTGGGATTTTCCACCTGATTAAATAAAAATAAAATAAAAATTTGTGCTAAAAAATGTGTTTTTGTGTCCACTGTCTACATATTTGGTCCACTGTCTGTGTCTACTGAACAACTTTATTGAACATTTGTTCACGACTACTAGTGCTGCCACAAACGATTATTTTAATAGTCGACTAATCACCGATTATTTTTTCAGATTCCTGGATGTAAAACACACATCTTAATCATTATTAGCTTTAAACAAACTAAAAACTAAATATATTCACACAAGGATTATCTGTGAAAATGCTTGTGTGAATGCTGTAAGCTGAATTTTGAAGCTGAAGCGAGTGACGACAGCGAAGATGCTGAAATTGATAGCTAAAAACACTAAAGCTGATAGCCACTAAAATATTAGCTGAATGCCAAATTAGCCTAAAAAAAATTAAAAGCCTCAGCTGGCCCAAAACTGCTAGCATGTAGCTGACATGTTAACTTAACTCCAAAATAGCCTTAAAAAACTGAAAGAAATCCTAAATTTTTCCAAAATAGCTAGCATGTAGCTTAAATATTAGCTAAATTCCAAATTAGCCAAAAAAACGGAAAAAAGCTTAAATTAACCAGAATAGCTAGCTTGTCGCTGCAATATTAGCTAAACTCCAAATTAGCCTAAAGAATAATTTAAAAGCCTCAGCTAGCCAAAACTACTAGCATGTAGCTGACATATGAACTTAACTAAAAACTGAAAAAAAATTAAAAATTTTCCAAAATAGCTAGCATATAGCTTAAATATTAGCTAATCTCCAAAACAACATAAAAAACTTTTTTTTTTAAAAAAGCTTAAGTTAGTCAAAACTGCTAACATCTAGCTGAAATAATAGCTGAACACCAAGTTAGCCTAAAAAACAGAAAAAAGCCTAAATTAACCAGAATAGCTAGTGTAGCTGAAATATTAGCTAAAACTCCAAAATAGCTTAAACAAAACCTTGATAAATGCCAAAATAGTCTAAAAAGCTAGCATATTTTATTATAACTTTCAACTTTACGACACTCTAACTCCATATATTATAAAGTAACGACTAATCGACTATTAAATTAGTTGTCGACTATTTTAATAGTCGATTAGTCATCGATTAGTCGACTAATCATGGCAGCCCTAACGACTACTAATCAAACAAAAGGAGCTAACGACGCTAGCAACCGTTGCTAAGGACTTTTCTGTCGACCTGTTCCAACAACAATAACAAATCTGAAGTTATCATCAAAGAAGAATGGACATGCAGATTGATCTTTAACATTAAGGCGGGGGCCTCAAACGGCCCGCGGGCCGCCTTTTTATGAGCCCCCCCATACAGTGTTACATGGATTCTCAAACACAGAAGCTCCAACAATTGTTCTGCTTCTCCTGGAGGGTGTCTCAGTTTGGCCACGAGGTGGCGATAGTGCTACAGCATTACACATTATTTCAGAAGAAGAAAAAGTATCATTAAAAAATCACCAACAAAAATCCTTTACAGAGTTTGAAAAATTCCTGCCTGAGTTTATAAAGATGTTCATGTAGTCAGTAATGTATGATTAGCTCGACCTAGCGTTAGCATTAGCCGTCGTATAGGAAATCCTCTTAAACGTTAGCATCAAGCTAGCGGACTTTAGCATTATGAGTTGCTTTCATGTATCTATGATTGATCTATTAAGCTTAAATCAGTTCAGGTCGTTTAATGAATGTATTTACATGATTTCCAATATATTACATTTTCTGAGTGTCATGGGTCCCTGGGGAAAGTCTCACATTTCCCAGGAATGGGTAGACCAAACACAGAGTCTCCAGTATCATCATTTATTTATTTATTTATTATTTTAATTTTTTTGTTCTCAAACTCCTCACTTTTTCTGTCATTTTGAAGCATGTTTTTAGGATCTTCTTATACTTATATTTTCCATTTTCTTCCATAAACCACAAATGAAAATATAATAAAACTAATTTATCATTTTTTTCATATTTTGATCTTTTTTTATGACAAATACTTTTTATTGGGTATATTATATGAATGATTTTTTTATAGCGAAGGCGTTCTAGGATTAATTATGATTTTGTTGCTTTTTGTCAAAAATAAAAAACATTTTGGAGGTAGGACATCATTTCTGCAGAGCGGCAGGATTTCATTAGAAATTCACCTTTGAGTTGTGGGCGGGACTGTTTGTGCAGAGCAACTCCACCCCCTCTTCCCCTCCCCGTGAGAGCAGGGAGCTTGTGGCCCGTCCAGCGTATTTCTATTATGATTAGTTTCAAACGGCATCTGTTCCTTTTAATTCACTGGTTCTTAACCTGGGTTCGATGGAACCCCAGGGGTTCGATGGGTTGATCTCAGGGGTTCGGCAGTAGGGTTGGGCACCGAAGTTCGGTTCAAGTAGGAACCGTTATGATTTATGCGGTTCTGCCAAAACCGAAAGAAGCTGCTGCAAACGGTGCAGCATGTCGGTGTCAGATTTCATTTGTTTGTGACATGTCAATCATCTCTACTCACGTCAGTAGTATGAAATCCCAGCCAGTCTCTTTTATGTTCCTACAATTGTGGGCGGGCTCATATAAAGTCGCTGACTAGGTGAAAACGCACGCCACTCTTCCATGTGTGTCTGCATATCACACTTTGACAAGTGCTGCATCACATTTGTCAATCAGGAACTCATGAGCTCGTGATGTTTTCATGGACCCGATCATCGGACAGAATATTGATCCTATGCGAGTGTTTTGATTGTTTTGTGTTCCGGCGGTGGTGTTGTAGTGTGACATGAGTTCCCGTTAAGGAAAGGATACTAGGGCTATGGGGTTAACGGATACGGATTTTCGGTGGTCCGTACGATCAGAGGCCACGGTGCGGACACGTGTGTACCGCGGAACCGCTCGAACACCCACCCCCCATACGCGGACACCTCGCGCTAGCATATTTAAACCAATTGTCCGTTCGCATCGAATGGAAGCTCCGTTACGGGCTTTCCGGATGGAAATCGCGCGGAACATTTGTACACGCAAGCCAGAGATGTCAAAATTGAGCAGGAAAAGCTGACGCAGAAGTGCCACGTGCGTTTTACAGAAAAATTATCATTTTGTAAAACATTTAAATGTTCCCACAGTTAGTTTCAATAAAGCAATTCATACCCAAAAAAATATTGTAACTGTTTTATTTGATGATTTAATTTTAAAGGATAATCCAGATAGATTTTGGTTTGTTTTCACACTATTTTTAATCATTTTTCTCTTAGTTTTTGTAGATTGGTCTAAAAACATGTAAATGTTCATCAGACTACAAGTTTTAGTATTTTGTGTTGTGTTCAAAGTATAAATATGTTTTGTTTTAATAAATAGGCTTGCTTCAATGAGCAGATGTTTTGTTGTTGCATGCATATGTAAATATTGTGTGTGTGAGGTATTATTAAATGCTTATTGAATTTATGAGTTAAACTGTTTCCCAAAAATTAAATTAGGTTTGATGATTGTGTTTTTTTTCGTTTTGTTTTTCTCTTTTTTAAATTTTTGTACTTTTTACTGATCCGAAAAATCCGAACCGAACCGTGACCCTAAAACCGTGACACGATCCGAACCGTGGGTTTTGTGATCCGTTACACCCCTAGTATTAATGTTCTGGAGACCTGCAGTCAAGGAGTTGTTTTGTCTATTCATGTCAGAAATTAAACCAGAGAAAACCTGAAGACGCCTCATCATCCTTTATTCGAACACAACGCCGAGAAACGGGCGAGGCGTTCAAGGACCAGAGGAACGTGGGAGACGCCCGTTACGCCTCGCTCCATACGCTGGGAGACGGACGATTACTGCGCAGGGCGCAAAGCTGGAAGCCCGGAGCGCGGGGAGCGCGAGCAACCAGCTTGGCTCTCCTGCACTGGGATGTTTTATTAGTTTTCGTCGAAACAATAATAAAAAAATCCCCTATTTTATTTTCCTCTCGAGTTAACGCGGAAAAGTCGTCAAAACTCACCTGTCATGCAGCCCCCCCCCATCAAAATGTTTGACAGGCAGCAAACAGTGAATTTGCAGCGCGTGAAAAAAACAAGATGATGTTCATGCACCAGTAAAAAACTTGTTTCTAGATCAGGGGTGGGCAAACTATGGCCCGGGCCCACATGCGGCCCTTAAGCTACTTAATGTGGCCTTCCAAATTAAAATACATTGAATCAAAAATCTAATTATATTGTTTTATTTTCATTGTATTTCTGGTTTCTTCCCATGAATGGTGTTGTTTCTCTGACGTTCGTGTGTTTTTTTCTGAGTCAGATGGTGATTTTTCGGATTTCTTTGAGTATGCAAGAACATCAACCCATTGGATCACCCAAAAGAGAACAAAAATCAAAATTTAGAAATTAAAATTCCCAAATTTTCTGTTTTTAACTGAATATATGTGAATTTGAATCCAAATTAAAGCATGTTTTTCTCTAAATTCCATATTATTTTTTAGTTTATGAGGTTGATTACCAAATCTCTCCTTCCATCTGCTCCTTGTCCGGCCCTTATGCCAAATTTTAGAACCCTTTGTGGCCCACGAGTCAAAACAATTGCCCACCCCTGTTCTAGATTATAAAAAAACAAAAAAAAAAAATTCACCAAAGATCGGTGAATGCTGCGCATATGAAACTGGTGGGGTTCGGTACCTCCAACAAGGTTAAGAACCACTGTTTTAATTTAATCTTATTTTCTTTATGCGTCCTCCATCGTTACAAAATGAAACCAGAATTATTTGAGTGCGTCTGAAGCTCAAATCCTCCCAGCATGTACACATGTAGTCCATCAAACTTGTTTGGAATTAGATTTCCGACTGAGAGCAGAAGTTTCAAAGGCGTCGGCGGTTCCGGACCTGCACACATTCAACACCTTGGAGACATTCTTCAATACGAGCAAACCTCCACGGTGGAACATAAAGAGAACATACTCCATGACAAAAGAGGAGCATGCTGCAGGAGCTGCGGACCCCCCCCCAGCAGCTTAGACCTTCTGTTCGACGTGGATGAAAGGTCTGCAGCAGCGGCTGAAGGGAAAACTCTGACTGGATGCAGCTTCTGGGAAGTCTCTCCACGTTCATTTTTAAATCAATGTTAGTTTCCTGGAAGAATCCTTCACGTGGATCCAAACGCACACGGGCAATTTACATCAAGTGAAGTGTCAGAAAGATTGAAATGAAATATTTGCTTTAGCAGCAGACGAGAAACAATTCATTTTCTGTGAAAGACGGTTTGGACAGCATCTGGGGAACGATTGGTCAACTCTATCTCTGATCTTTGTAATTAAACCCAGAGAATATCGGAGCCCCAATTATGACAGGACTCGTTTTATTACAGGGGAAAGAGATCTGTCTTCTTAATGTCTGCGTAACGGAGCTCTGACAGGCAGCAAAACAAAGGAAATCAAACAAGTTCAGACCCACTCCAATGAAAATGGGGGATTTATAACATGTTCTTAAGGCCTTTTTTACTCATGATGGAGGACATATAAGACTAAAATAGTATTTCTTTACTCGAATCGTGAACAAGACGGAAAAACTTTAATCGGTGGGTTCCCTGCTCTGCTCCATTCTGATGACAAGTAGATCCATGAACGTCTTTGTTCTGAGCTGGAATCTGGATCTAAACTGTGCGGCCGGATCGCTCCAGTATTTATCACCTTTTTTTTTTTTTGTGGTTTTAGATGGAGTTATGAGGGGCTGTAAGCTGGTGGGAACCATGTAAACCAAAGGAATCATGGGAAATCAGCGCAGGCTTACTCCTTGCTAACTCAGAGGTGAATTTCTAATAAACTCCTGCCACTCTGCAGAAACTATGTCCCAGAAAACGACAGGTTTTTTTTTTTTGGCTAAAAACAGAAAAATCATAATAAAAGAGAAGAATGGGAAGACTTTGAGAAAAAAGATCAAAAGATGATTGGAGGAGGACTCATAAAATTGATCCACGATTTTTTGCTTTTTCTTAATGTTTCTTGCTATGAGTGTAACTTTTCACTGGCTGTATGACGATTGAAATGATGTTTAGTAAATCACTATCATGTATATTTTTATTTAGTAAAGGAGATGAGAATCAACAAAACTGATAAAAACACAAAGATTTAAATAAACAGAAAAGGTGTTTGTCAATTTAACCTTTTTTTTTTTAGCTCAGAGCTGCGTTTGGCGCAGAGCGGCGTTCGACGCAGAGCGGCGTTCGACGCGGAGCGGCGTTCGACGCGGAGCGGCGTTCGGCGCGGAGCGGCGTTCGGCGCAGAGCGGCGTTCGACGCAGAGCGGCGTTCGACGCAGAGCGGCGTTCGACGCAGAGCGGCGTTCGGCGCAGAGCGGCGTTCGACGCAGAGCGGCGTTCGACGCGGAGCGGCGTTCGGCGCGGAGCGGCGTTTAGCGCGGAGCGGCGTTCAGCGCGGAGCGGCGTCCGACGCAGAGCTGCGTTTGGCGCAGAGCGGCGTTCGACGCAGAGCGGCGTTCGGCGCAGAGCGGCGTTCAGCGCGGAGCGGCGACGCAGAGCGGCGGTTCGACGCAGAGCGGCGTTCGACGCGGAGAGCGGCGTTCGCGCGCGAGCGGCGTTTAGCGCAGAGCGGGCGTTCAGCGCGGAGCGGCGTCCGACGCAGAGCTGCGTTTGGCGCAGAGCGGCGTTCGACGCAGAGCGGCGTTCGGCGCAGAGCGGCGTTCAGCGCGGAGCGGCGTTTGACGCAGAGCGGCGTTCGGCGCAGGCTGCGTTTCCTCACTTCAGAATCTGCTGGAATTACGTTAATTACTGTCGAAGAGTTAACATAACCAGAAGAATATAAACACAGGAGTCAAAACTTCAGAGCTAAATTTGCTTTTTTTCCCCACAAATGACGTCAGCGAGTGGAACTTCATTCTCGTTTTTCGTTTACTTCTGGTGACAGTATCACTGCGCATTCAACTTTGATTTGTTTATAAACTTAAAATCAAATATTATTCTACATTTTAGATCGAATAATCCATCTTTCCCGAATAATAACTCTATTTATAAAGATCACGAATCAGCGATTCTGGACGTCATGAATATTCGTGCTTGAATTTTCGGAGCAGATCGCGAGTATTTGAGTGGTTGGATACTTCTTACAGCCCCGTTTAAAGTAACAGAACGTTTTTAACTGGGTTTAGATGATAGACTACAGAGAACTGGACAGAGTGACCCCTCCCCCTTTGCATTCCAAACAGGAAGAGACTTCCACTGAGCAATAAACAGCTAAATACTGAGTCATTCATTGATCTGAATAACAATTATGGCTCTGATACATTTTTATTAACGTCTTTGTGGTAATCTTATTTTCTTTCATTATATTATTCAAGTTATAAACCGACCAATCGGACGCCTCCGTAAAAGCACGATATCCAATCAATAGATTCTCCTTTCCACTTTCGGCAGAAGAGGTGTCGACTGAACAAACTCCCTCATAACTGGCGACAGCAGTTGGCATAGAAACTGGACTCAGAACGACTCGGACCAATCCGTGTCGACCGGCTCCGATCGACGGTAAAATGGCGGCTAAACTGGTTTCATTTGAACGGAGCCGGAGGGAAGGCATTCATCTTGTCACATTAGTGAGCTAATCTTATTGCAACAGACCATGTCTATGTTTGGAGTTAAACAGGTAAAATTAATAATCAACATCTTCAAATTGATCATTATTTTATTCCTGCTCAAATACAGAATGTATGAAAGTTTGTTCCCCTGAGTATTTTATTTTATTCTCTTGTGTTGTGGAGGCGCTGGTCTCGTCTGCAGGCCGTTCCGCTTCCCTTTCAGACTGTTTGTAATTACACTCGAGCTTCATAATCATGCAGAACGATTTCACACGGGCTGCTGTCAGTTAATCAGGACGCGTTTGTGTTCTCCTCATCTTTCACCTTACCTGCTGATGGACACGTCACTTAAAGCGGGGCTGGACGACAGCTCAAATCGGCTCTCCTCTTCCTCTTCCTCTTCCTCCACCTTCACCACCGCGCGAGTCTTCGGTTCTGCTGCTTCAGCTGGGCCAAAAACATCAAAAGAACATCGATTATAGACGGGAGCAAACTCCGGTATTATATTATGACAAATATTATGACTTACAGAAAGATAACGCAGCTTTTTAGCCTCTAAAATTAAAAAAAAAAAAAAAAAAAAGTTTTAAAAGCTCTTAATAGATAGAAATATTCATAAAATCTTTGTTTACGAAGAAGTTGTTTATTTTTTTGCAGACTTGTGCACTTGTTAAGCAGCACATGAGCATCAAAACTGACAGATGATGTCATTAGGATCATTTTGTAATGTAGAGTACACCCAAAAATATAATAAAATATAATAAAGGTTGTAAAGTTTCAGCCTCTCTTTTTGCACTATTGTCAGAAGAGTCTTAAAAAATGTGAACGTCAAAATACTAAACTCTACACAGCTCTTTGAATAACCTCTTTGAATAAGTTGAAGAAACTTTTTTAAAGATAAATAAAATGTATTACTTCCAAAAAGGTCAAAGTACTTCTTAACTGCAAAATTAAACATAATAGCCGAGCTAAGGACGTTTTAATATTTCTCTAATAGTCTGTAAAAAGGTAAAAAGCTCATAATATCTGATAAAACTGTGTAGATAACAGATAAAAGCTTAATTAGATTTGAAAAAAAGTGTTTTAATGCAATGTTCAGTGATAATGCACCAGGACTATAATGACAGTGGTATTTGCTAAAGTGTTTTAAAGGGTTAACCGACTCATTTATCATTCTATAAATGTGCTGAACAACATAAACGAGGTGACACTAACTAAAAGAGCTTCACTCATTACTAAACCGAGGTAAGAGGAAAATATACTTTCAGAAGCGAGACAAATATTTGTATTGCAATAGAAAAAAAACCTAAAAAACAAACTATATTTATATATTATACCTTACTATAATTGTTTATGTTTGGCAATTTTTCCATTCAGTTTCCACAATCATATAAATAATAATATTAAAAAAATGATCAAAGTTGTGAAAACCAATAGTACTAACGGTAATATGCTAAAATAGCAAACGATTTTATCACTATGACGGATTGATGCTACAGTCAAACGGAAGGTAATTCGTGCGGTCGAGGCAGCTGGTTTCAGTGTTGAGTAAATTGTACAACTGCAAATTGAAGTCATGTGATTGGACGAGCACGGCGTGGCACGAAAGGGTGACAATATTTTTTTATTTCAGCAGAAAAATTAAAAACAAGAGTCCCCTCATTTTACTCTTTTTTTTCCAATCACAGTGACACAGAAACATAGTGAAAGCAGCTGTCATAGAACACAAAGCTCTCAGAGCGGGAATGAACTAGCTCCTAGCAACAGAGAATACTCAGATAAAATCAGACATGGAGACGTCTGATCGATGTTTTTTTAGAACTCTTGACAATAAATCTACCAGATTTCTCAACATCGTTCAGGTTTTCATACATCGTAAGCATAATAAACACAGACACCATCTGTGCATCGATCAGGCTAAAAGCATTAGCTGGTTGCTCCTCCCACACACGGCGGCAGCATCAAGCCCAGGAACACCACCTTTTCTAATGAGGCAGCGGGTAAAGAATTCGGGGCAGGCCAATCACATTTTTGTTCAAATCTCATTTACATTCGGTGCATACGCAACGTTTTAATTTGCCAAAAAAGCCTGGATGAGCAGAAAGAGGGTCATGAGTCAGCATTTAAAAAAGAACAATTCATAAACAAATAAGGTTATTATATGTTCCAAATAATATTTGTATGATTGCTTTATTTTTTTCTGCGTGTTTTCGTCTGAGCTCCCAAAAGATTTCTGCCCTGAGGTTAAGCTACACAACTTTGAGTGAGCAGGATAATGAAACAAAGACCAGCTGTGCAACGTCTGTCGAGTGTTGAAAACATAAACACAAGTGCAGCAAGCATTTTAACAATAACACACATCTGTTAGAAATAACCATTTACTAGAGCATGTGTCAAAGTCAAAGTCAAGGCCCGGGGGCCGGATCCGGCCCTCCAGATTAGTTTATTTTATTGTTATTAAACGCCCAATGTTATTTTCCGCTTATTTCTAACTTGTAAACATTAAAATATTGAAACTTTTTTCAGGTTTAAGTTGATTTATTCTGGAATAATAATTCTGCCTTTTTATTATTCATAATTATGTTAAAAAGTTTTTAAAATTGTCATTCTGGCAGCTTTTGTGGACATTTTTGGCATTTACTGTTTTAGCTGTTTAGCTAATATTTCAGCGACATGCTAGCTGTTTTGGCTAATTTAGGCTTTTTTCAGTTCTTTGGGATATTTTGAAGTTTAGCTATTTTTTTAGCTACGTGCTAGCTGCTTTGCCTGATTTTAGCTTTTTAGGCTAATTTGACATTTTGCTAATATTTTGGCTATCAGCGTCAATGTTTTCAGCCACCATTTTCAGCATCTTCAACTATCAGCACTAGCATTCTCAGCGGCTAAATTCAGCTTACAGCATTCACATCAGCATTATCACGTATGTATAGTTCATAATGATGTTAAAAAGTTACGGTTTTAAAGCTTTAAAAATGTTGTTTTAGAGTGTTGAATAAATGTTTATCCTGTTCGGACCGCGACCTCAGCTGTATTTTGGATTTTGGCTCCTTGTGCGCCCCCTTCTGGAGTCGTCTCCTCACTCACCAGGGAGTCCGTTTTTACTACTAGCTTACTTTTGCTGCTCCTAGTAGGAAATTAAACAGATTTAAAACACGTTATTGCTGATCCTCCATGTCCGGTCTGTTAATCTGACACCCGCCCCCGCGGCCCTCCGCCCCCGCGGTCCTCCGCCCCCGCGGTCCTCCGCCCCCGCGGTCCTCCGCCCCCGTGGTCCTCCGCCCCCGTGGTCCTACGCCCCAGTGGTCCTACGCCCCAGTGGTCCTACGCCCCAGTGGTCCTACGCCCCGCGGTCCTCCGCCCCCGTGGTCCTCCGCCCCCGCGGTCCTCAGCCCCGTGGTCCTCCGCCCCCGTGGTCCCCCGCGGTCCTCAGCCCCGCGGTCCTCCGCCCCCGTGGCCCTCCGCCCCCGCGGTCCTCAGCCCCGTGGTCCTCCGCCCCCGCGGTCCTCCGCCCCCGCGGTCCTCCGCCCCCGTGGCCCTCCGCCCCCGCGGTCCTCAGCCCCGTGGTCCTCCGCCCCCGCGGTCCTCCGCCCCCGTGGTCCTCCGCCCCCGTGGTCCTCCGCCCCCGTGGTCCTCAGCCCCGCGGTCCTCCGCCCCCGTGGCCCTCCGCCCCCGCGGTCCTCAGCCCCGTCGTCCCCCGGTCCTCAGCCCCGTGGTCCTCCGCCCCCGCGGTCCTCCGCCCCCGCGGTCCTCCGCCCCCGCGCCCTCCGCCCCGCGGTCCTCAGCCCCGTGGTCCTCCGCCCCCGTGGTCCCCCGCGGTCCTCCGCCCCCTGGTCCCCGCGGTCCTCAGCCCCGTGGTCCTCCGCCCCCGTGGTCCTCCGCCCCCGCGGTCCTCAGCCCCGTGGTTCTCCGCCCCCGTGGTCCTCCGCCCCCGCGGTCCTCAGCCCCGTGGTCCTCCGCCCCCGCGGTCCTCAGCCCCGTGGTCCTCCGCCCCCGCGGTCCTCCAACCCCGTGGTCCTCCGCCCCAGTGGTCCTACGCCCCAGTGGTCCTACGCCCCAGTGGTCCTACGCCCCAGTGGTCCTACGCCCCCGTGGTCCACGCCCCAGTGGTCCTACGCCCCAGTGGTCCTACGCCCCAGTGGTCCTACGCCCCCGTGGTCCTACGCCCCCGTGGTCCTCCGCCCCCGCGGTCCTCCGCCCCCGTGGCCCTCCGCCCCCGCGGTCCTCCGCCCCCGCGGTCCTCCGCCCCCGTGGTCCTCCGCCCCCGTGGTCCTCAGCCCCCGTGGCCCTCCGCCCCCGTGGTCCTCCGCCCCCGTGGTCCTCCGCCCCGTGGTCCTCCGCCCCCGTGGTCCTCAGCCCCCGCGGTCCTCAGCCCCGTGGTCCTCCGCCCCCGTGGTCCTCAGCCCCCGTGGTCCTCAGCCCCGTGGTCCTCCGCCCCCGCGGTCCTCAGCCCCGTGGTTCTCCGCCCCCGTGGTTCTCCGCCCCGTGGCCCTCCGCCCCCGCGGTCCTCAGCCCCGTGGTCCCCCGCCCCCGTGGTCCTCAGCCCCCGTGGTCCTCAGCCCCGTGGTCCTCAGCCCCCGTGGTCCTCAGCCCCGTGGTCCTCCGCCCCCGCGGTCCTCAGCCCCGTGGTCCTCCGCCCCCGCGGTCCTCCAACCCGTGGTCCTCAGCCCCGCGGTCCTCAGCCCCCGCGGTCCTCAGCCCCGTGGTCCTCCGCCCCCGCGGTCCTCCGCCCCCGCGGTCCTCCGCCCCCGCGGTCCTCCGCCCCCGCGGTCCTCCGCCCCCGCGGTCCTCCGCCCCAGGGGTCCTCCGCCCCCGTGGTCCTCCGCCCCCGTGGTCCTCCGCCCCCGTGGTCCTCAGCCCCGTGGCCCTCCGCCCCGTGGTCCTCAGCCCCCGTGGCCCTCCGCCCCCGTGGTCCTCCGCCCCCGTGGTCCTCAGCCCCCGTGGCCCTCCGCCCCCGTGGTCCTCCGCCCCCGTGGTCCTCCGCCCCGTGGTCCTCCGCCCCGTGGTCCTCCGCCCCCGTGGTCCTCAGCCCCCGTGGTCCTCAGCCCCCGTGGTCCTCAGCCCCCGTGGTCCTCAGCCCCCGCGGCCCTCCGCCCCCGCGGTCCTCCGCCCCCGCGGTCCTCAGCCCCCGCGGTCCTCAGCCCCGTGGTCCTCCGCCCCCGCGGTCCTCCGCCCCCGCGGTCCTCCGCCCCCGCGGTCCTCCGCCCCGCGGTCCTCCGCCCCCGTGGCCCTCCGCCCCCGCGGTCCTCAGCCCGCGGTCCTCAGCCCCGTGGTCCTCAGCCCCCGTGGTCCTCAGCCCCGCGGCCTCCGCCCCCGCGGTCCTCCGCCCCCGCGGTCCTCTGCCCCCGCGGTCCTCAGCCCCGTGGTCCTCCGCCCCCGTGGTCCTCCGCCCCGCGGTCCTCCGCCCCCGCGGTCCTCCGCCCCCGCGGTCCTCAGCCCCGTGGTCCTCCGCCCCCGTGGTCCTCCGCCCCCGTGGTCCTCAACCGCGGTCCTCCGCCCCCGTGGTCCCCCGCGGTCCTCCGCCCCGTCATGAAAGCTCTGATCAGGATTTCGTCTTTAAAGGCCTCCCACAGAGAAAGCTGCTTTGCAAAACTAAGACAGCTCCTCCGTGATAGATCTCCTTTTGATGAATGCTTTGGATCCAACGCGTTCGGAGAGGCGACTTGTGCCTAAATGTTTGCGTGAACGCTGCAGTACCTGAGGATTGCGACTCCTGAGCAGCTTCTCTCCTCTCAGACCCTCCGGGAGCATCCCCTCGCTGTCTGCTGGGCCCCAGGCGACCTCGGACCTGAGCAATTAGCCTGGAGAAGTCGCTGCTGTGCTGCTTCCCTGCAGACACACAGTCACATATGCTGCATCGTCCTGAATCAACACAATTGAATTAAATCGATGGTCTAAATGGCAAAACGCAGTACAGCAACATCTGACCTACGCGTGAGCCCAGTTTGACCTTAATGCTGCGTGATTCCGTCCCAACAAGAAAACAGGATCTTATTTAAAAGAAAGGTTAGTTGTTGCTGAGAATCTCTGCAACAAAAGGGATCGATCCGCCTAAAAGAATAAAACCCATCCAGAAAAAGCTACAACCTGTGTTCATAAAGAGAAAAGTGGATCGTGGACGGGTGAGCAGCAAACCAAAACTCCACGCGCTTTCCTTATTTATGTTGAAATGAGGCGTTTTCCTGCAGCGCTGCAGAAGAGCAGACGAGCCCCAGGCGCCTGTCACAGGTGTCTCCCGGGCAATTTCCAGGTGAATTTGACTGGAAAGAGACCCTGGGGCAATCCTAAACACAACCGCAGGGATCAGATGGTTTGTTTTTCACGAACGCCATGGCGTCCACTCCCGCAGAAGATGGAGATCTGAACAGAGCCTGAGCAGAATTAGAACGACGCTTTGCCCGCTTTGTTACTCAGCCTTGATTTGTCTTCCTGTCAACATGCGATCTCCTTTCAAATCTGATATCAAACTTCTTTTTACAAATCTGACATAACAGCTATTTCAAAAGAAAAATAGGCTCCAGTCTCCATTAAAAAGACAATTTATTTTATACGTGGATAGTTGTTTAATTCCGTATGTGCTCCTTAAACCCTGACCGATGATTAGAGCTTCAGCTGGGATCCAAAAACAACAATGCCTGTGAGGAGCGGGATGACGACGACACACACCAGCAAGTTGAACGTTTCCATATGAACATTTATCTTTAAAAAAAACATTCCCAGGAGTGTTTTAATTCTGATCATGAAGTTTTTAACTAAAATCCCTCAACCTAGATGTCTTAAAAAGACATTTTTCATGTTGATCTGAAGCCTCTGTTTCCAAAATCTCCTCTGAGAGGGCGTGGCTTTTGGTGCTCCGCCCCTGATTATGATAGATCTGTGTCTCGGTAGTGTAAATCTTCATAAAAACATCCATCAATCTGGGTTCTGATCCGGATGTCAGCTCAGATCTTCATGACAGAACTTCCTCCAGAATCCTGATTCTTTCTCCTTCCAGATCATTCTCCAATGTTTCTTGATGTGATCAATCATTCAATCATTGGTTTCTCAGAGCAGAAAATAATGAAAGCTAACATCCAAATGCTCTTTCATTCATTTACAATCCTTTCGGTCAAATGAGCCGCCGTTCACATTTCCGTGGTCACATCAAGAAGCTCCGTGGAGTCTGGTGGAGATTTCCAGCGTTCTCAGCCCTGCTACCGTAAGTATTGGATGAAACTCACACCAAAAATCCAGTGATGCTGATTGGACCACAGAAATGTGAACGGCGGCTCATTTGACTGCAGTAGGGCTGCCACGATTAGTCGACTAATCGATGACTAATCGACTATTAAAATAATCGACAACTAATTTAATAGTCGATTAGTCGTTACTTATATTGTATGAAGTCAGATTTGTAGTAAAGATGAAAGTTATAATAGCATTCTGCCTAGCTTTTGGGAATATTTTGGCATTTATTAAGGTTTTTTAGGCTATTTGGAGTTTAGCTAATATTTCCAGCAGCATGCTAGCTATTTCGGCTAACTTTAGCTTTTTTACGTTTTTTAGGCAACTTTTGAGTTTAACTTATATTTCAGCTATGTGCTAGCTGTTTTGGCTAATATAGGATTTTCCATTTTTTTAAGGCTAATTTGGAATTTAGCTAATATTTCAGCAGCATGCTAGCTATTTGGTTAACTTTAGCTTTTTTAAGTTTTTTTAGGCAATTTTGAGTTTAGCTTATATTTCAGCTATATGCTAGCTGTTTTGGCTAATATAGTATTTTCCATTTTTTTAAGGCTAATTTGGAATTTAGCTAATATTTCAGCAGCATGCTAGCTATTTTGGTTAACTTAAGCTTTTTTTAAGTTTTTTTAGGCAATTTTTGAGTTTAGATTATATTTCAGCTATATGCTAGCTGTTTTGGACTAATATAGTATTTTTCCATTTTTAAGGCTAATGTGGAATTTAGCTAATATTTCAACAGCATGCTAGCTATTTAGGCTAACTTTGGCTCTTTTTATTTTTGGCAAATTGGCATAAACTAATATTTTAGCTGGTTAATCAACTTCAGCATCTTTACATCCACTTTCCAAGTATTGGATGAAACTCACAGCAAAAATCCAATGACGGCTGATTGGACCACAGAAATGTGAATGGCGGCTCATTTGACTGCAGTAGGGCTGCCACGATTAGTCGACTAATCGATGACTAATCGACTATAAAATATCGACGACTAATTTAATAGTCGATTAGTCGTTACAATATTGTATGAAGTCAGATTGTAGTAAAGTTGAAAGTTATATTAGCATTCTGCTAGCTTTTTGGAATATTTTGGCATTTTTAAGGTTTTAGGCTATTTTGGAGTTTAGCTAATATTTCAGCAGCATGCTAGCTATTTCGGCTAACTTTAGCTTTTTTACGTTTTTTAGGCAACTTTTGAGTTTAACTTATATTTCAGCTATGTGCTAGCTGTTTTGGCTAATATAGTATTTTTCCATTTTTTTAAGGCTAATTTGGAGTTTAGCTAATATTTCAGCAGCATGCTAGCTATTTTGGTTAACTTAAGCTTTTTTAAGTTTTTTTAGGCAATTTTTGAGTTTAGCTTATATTTCAGCTATATGCTAGCTGTTTTGGCTAATATAGGATTTTTCCGTTTTTTAAGGCTAATTTGGAATTTAGCTAATATTTCAACAGCATGCTAGCTATTTAGGCTAACTTTGGCTCATTTTATTTTTTGGCTAATTTGGCATTTAACTAATATTTTAGCTGGTTATCAACTTCAGCATCTTTACATCCACTTTGGCCATGAACAGATTAGTCGACTAATCGGAAAAAATAATCGGTGATTAGTCGACTATTAAAATAATCGTCTGTGGCAGCCCTAGACTGCAGTCAATGTGAAGATAGCATCTTCTCTTCTCCAGAACCTGAACTGATGAGGGTTTAGTGCAGCAGAAAGAAGATCATTCATGAAAAACGGAGATTTAAAAGGAAAAATACTCAGAAATGCAAAAACGAAATACATTCATACATATTTTCTCTTTCAGAAGAAAAATGACAAACATAGATGTTGAAAACTCAAAAAAAAATGATTTCCATCTGAAGGGACTTTAACAAAATAATCCTCACTTATTAAAAGCTGGAAATCATTCACTCATGGAAGGATTGGCCACTTCACTATTTTATTTCAAACAGTTTAACTTGCTTTAATTAAATTCTGATTCTACAGAACACAATTTCTATTTCTGAATGAAATGATTTTTGTTTTTCTCGGCAGAAAGCAGCAGATTCTCTGGTCTCCGTCAGATGCGATATCGGCTCCTGGAGGATTCAGTGTGGATGTGTACACTCCGCTTCACATTCCTATCTGTTCAGACACTACTCCACATGCTGGCAGAGTGAGTCATCCACACCCTTCTCCGATAAATCAAGAGGTTATCACAGCGGAGCAGCTATTTTTAGAGCTCACCTCCTGTGAGTCACATCCATTTTTCCAGCATGTTTAAAGTTAGCTCCCTAAAGTCGTTTCTAACAAGCTTCTCATTTGGATCACTTCCACTCTGAACTACGGTGAATCCTGTAGCGCTGCCGTTCTGGCTTTAGAGGTGGGAAACGTATGAATATTGCAACACTGAAGGCCCTCTTGGCGTCATAATGTAGAGTCCTGTGTGTGAACCGTGTACGTGAAGCAGCAGTTTACAGAAAGTGAAGCTGGAAACATAATATAATTGCACTAATATGAAGAATATTTCAGGACAGGATTGTGAGAAAATGTTTAGGTACATGTGCCTAAAAACACAACAGGAAAGAAAGAACCACAGCCTCTAAATAAAAGAAAATTCACAGGAAACAGAATTAGAAAAGTTCCATTTCCTGTGAAAGTAGTTGCTGAAGATGCTGAGGCTTTTTGATGAAAATGGTCTGGAAAATGGAAAAATAAATGAAAAATTAACTGCTGCAGGGATTCGCTGAAAATGCAAAAGCTATTTGCAAAATGTAAAATTTGCTAAAAGAGTGGAAATTTCATTACAGAACTATGAAAGAGTGCTGAAGTTGACCTAAATTTCTGAAAAACCTCCATGGTACATGCCAATTTTGCGAAAATATTTAGTGTGTTTCTTAAATATTAGCTAAACTCAAAATTAGCCCAAAAAACCTTGGTAACGCCAATTAGCAAAAAAATAAATAATAGACAAACTAGCTCATACTAGCAAGATTAGCTCTAAAAAAGCCTTAAAATCCTCAGTAAACCAAATTAGCCAAAAAAGCTAGCTCTTGGTTAAATACTAGCTAATCTCCAAAATACTAAAATCTAAAATCCTAGTTAACAACTAAATTTACTAATAATAAAAATGCTAAAAACAGTAAAAATTTAGCTCTAAAATGCTAAATCAAATAGCTAAATGAAAACCTCTGTAGATCATAAATTGGCCAAAAACATTAGCATATTGCTAAAACGTTAGCCAAACTCAAAACTAGCATAAAAAAAACCCCAGCGGTGGCCAAATTAACAAAAAAAAGGCTAGCTCGTTGCTTAAATACTAGCTAAAACTCCAAAATAGCCTGAAATTCCTCAGTAAACTAAATTAGTTAAAAACGTTAGAATGTTGCTAAAATAGAAGCTAAAATCTAAATTAGCGAAATAAAAACCTCAGTAGATAATAAAATTTCCAAAAACATTAGCTTGTTAATAAAAGATTAGCCAAACTCAAAACTAGCATAAAAAAACTCAGTAGAGGCCAAATAAAAAAAAAAGTTAGCTCATTGTTTAAATACTAACTTAACTCCAAAATAGCCTAAAATTCCTCAGTAAACTAAAATGGTCAAAAACATTAGCCTAATGCTAAAAAAGAAGCTAAAATCAAAATTATTTTGGAAAAACCTTAGCAGAGGCTAAATTAGCCAAAAAAGCTAGCATTGCTTAAATACTATCGTAACTCGGAAAAATACATAAAATTCCTCAGTAAACTAAATTAGCCCAAATTTTAGGCTGTTGCTAAAATAGAAGCTGAACTTTAAAAACAGTCTAAAAACCCAATAGATAAAAGATTAGCCAAAAACTTAGCAAAAGCGTGATGCTAAACTATCAGGTAAACAATTTCTTTTAATTACTATGACATATGAAAAACAGCCCAGAAGTATTATTTAAAGGGCTTTGTTTCTAAAAAACCATCAGTAGATAAACAAAATAGCCAAAAACATTAGCATTTGCTAAAACCATTAGCCAAACTTAAATTCTAGCATAAAAAAAAACCCAGCGGTGGCCAAATAACAAACAAAGGCTAGCTCGTTGCTTAAATACTAGCTAAAACTCCAAAATAGCCTGAAATTCCTCAGTAAACTTAAATTAGTTAAAACGTTAGCATGTTGTTAAATTAGAAGCTAAAAATCTAAATTAGAAAAAAAAAACCTCAGTAGATGCCAAAATGCCAAAAACATTAGCTTGTTACTAAAACATTAGCCAAAACTCAAAAACTAACATAAAAAAAAACCTCAGTAGAGGCAAAAAAAAAAAAAAAGCTAGCTCATTGTTTAAATGCTAACTAAACTCCAAAATAGCCTGAAATTCCTCAGTAAACTAAATTAGTTAAAAACGTTAGCATGTTGTTAAATTAGAAGCTAAAATCTAAATTAGAAAAAAAAAAAACCTCAGTAGATGCCAAAATGCCAAAAACATTAGCTTGTTACTAAAACATTAGCCAAACTCAAAACTAACATAAAAAAACCTCAGTAGAGGCAAAAAAAAAAAAGCTAGCTCATTGTTTAAATACTAACTAAACTCCAAAATAGCCTGAAATTCTTCAGTAAACTAAATTGGTCAAAAACATTAGCCTAATGCTAAAAAAGAAGCTAAAATCAATTTTATCTTGTAAAAACCTTAGTAGAGGCCAAATTAGCCAAAAAAACTAGCATTGCTTAAATACTATTGTAACTCGAAACATACATAAAATTCCTCAGTAAACTAAAATGGTCCAAAACATTAGCCTGATGCTAAAAGAGAAGGTAAAATCATAATTATCTTGTAAAAACCTTAGTAGAGGCCAAATTAGCGGAAAAAAAAGCTAGCATTGCTTAAATACTATTGTAACTCGGAAAAATACATAAAATTCCTCAGTAAACTAAATTAGCCCAAATTTTAGGCTGTTGCTAAAATAGAAGCTGAACTTTAAAACAGTCTAAAAACCCAATAGATAAAAGATTAGTCAAAAACTTAGCAAAAGCGTGATGCTAAACTATCAGGTAAACAATTTCTTTTAATTACTATGACAGATGAAAACAGCCCAAGAATATATTTAAAGGCTTGTTTCCTAAAAAACCATCAGTAGATAACAAAATAGCCAAAAACATTAGCATATTGCTAAAACATTAGCCAAACTTAAATCTAGCATAAAAAAAACCCCAGCGGTGGCCAAATTAACAAACAAAAGGCTAGCTCGTTGCTTAAATACTAGCTAAAACTCCAAAATAGCCTGAAATTCCTCAGTAAACTAAATTAGTTAAAAACGTTAGCATGTTGTTAAATTAGAAGCTAAAATCTAAATTAGTAAAAAAAAAACCTCAGTAGATGCCAAAATGCCAAAAACATTAGCTTGTTACTAAAACATTAGCCAAACTCAAAACTAACATAAAAAAAACCTCAGTAGAGGCAAAAAAAAAGCTAGCTCATTGTTTAAATGCTAACTAAACTCCAAAATAGCCTGAAATTCTTCAGTAAACTAAATTGGTCAAAAACATTAGCCTAATGCTAAAAAAGAAGCTAAAATCAATTTTATCTTGTAAAAACCTTAGTAGAGGCCAAATTAGCCAAAAAAAACTAGCATTGCTTAAATACTATTGTAACTCGAAACATACATAAAATTCCTCAGTAAACTAAAATGGTCCAAAACATTAGCCTGATGCTAAAAGAGAAGGTAAAATCATAATTATCTTGTAAAAACCTTAGTAGAGGCCAAATTAGCGGAAAAAAAAGCTAGCATTGCTTAAATACTATCGTAACTCGGAAAAATACATAAAATTCCTCAGTAAACTAAATTAGCCCAAATTTTAGGCTGTTGCTAAAATAGAAGCTGAACTTTAAAACAGTCTAAAAACCCAATAAATAAAAGATTAGCCAAAAACTTGATGCTAAACTATTAGGTAAACAATTTCTTTTAATTACTATGACATATGAAACATATCCATGAATATATTTAAAGGCTTGTTTCCTAAAAAACCCTCAGTAGATAACAAAATAGTCAAAAACGTTAGCATATTGCTAAAATATTAGCTAAACTCCCACAGCCCATGAATATATTTAAAGGTTTGAATACCAAAAATACAAGCGGTAATGTCTTGAACAAGCAGAACATTTTGATAACAATGATTCCCTGAAAATGTGATTGAGTCTCTACATGTTAAAGAGCATCCCTGTGGTGTGAATGCTTACTAAGCAATCACACAACTGTGCGTAAACGTCCCAAAAACTGATCAATTCAATGATTGCTGCCAACATTTTTGTTTCAGACAAACAGGTTCGGTTTAAACTGGAATTCATTGAGTTTGTGGTTCAATAAATATAAGTTAACATCAAAGTGACAGCACAAATATTTGGAGGGAACAACCTGCATTTCTAAATATTAATAACACACCTGACCACAGGTTGTGGCTGCCATTTAAAAAGCAAAATGAGATTTCAAAAACCTTGTTTTCAACACTGTGAGGGATATTGATTTACAAGATGATTAAAGCCACAAGTGTATTTTCTTTAAAGCAGGTGTAAGAATTGTTATCCAAGATTTCAAAAATAACAAAACAAAAAAACTCCATCAGTGGCATCAGAATAAATCAATTTGCTTCTACAAATGCAGGAAGGAAAAGAAGAACTTCAAAGCTTGGGAATGTTACATTTCCTGGAGGAAATTCAGATCAAATATAAGCCGGCGTTTTCAGTTCCAGACGTTTTCTCATGAGAGTTACAAAGAAATGTGAGAAAAAAGCCCGTCATTGTTCAGCACATCAGTTTAACCAGCAGGACTTAGGAACACATTAAAAGAAGAATTATCACAAAAAAAAAAAAAAAAAAACTTGTTTATCAAAGGATGAAGAAATAAAAAAGTGTTTGCTTCTGAAAGAAACTCAGTAAAAATAAAGGATTGCCAATTCATAGAGTATAAAGAGGATGCAACAGGAATAAGAAGAACAAAACTAAAGTACATCGAATGTATAACAGATCTGGACCGAGTTATTCAAGTTATAAACTGACCAATCAGAGGCTTTATTAAAAACAGGTGGTCTCATGTCAAACGTTGGATTCACAGATTCTCTTGAGCCCGCTTTTAAGTGGTAGGGGTGTGTCCTTCCAACAAGCTCTCTCCTGATTGGAGAGAATGGTTGTCATAGAAACCGACTCAAACCAATTATCGCGTACAAACGTTATCTGGCTCCAACATGGCGACGTCACCATTACAAAAAAAAAAAAAAACATCACGACTGAATTGACTTAATTTGGTCGGATCCGGAAATTATTTTCTATGGAT
Organism: Oryzias javanicus; assembly: GCA_003999625.1. Taxonomy (NCBI): domain Eukaryota; kingdom Metazoa; phylum Chordata; class Actinopteri; order Beloniformes; family Adrianichthyidae; genus Oryzias; species Oryzias javanicus. The sequence goes on from CM012441.1 coordinate 35,798,362, forward strand.
GATGTCACACTCAGTCCAGTTCACATGTACAGTCAATGGACAGAACCCATGCAGCGTATCCACAGCAACATTAATCTAATGCAGGGGTGTCAAACTCATTTTGGTTCAGCCCGTTTAGTGGGCCGGACTTGAAACTTAACAGCTACATAACGTTTGATCAACTTATCTGCAGCTTGGCTCTAATTTTTTTGCTTTTTCTCAGTTGGGAAAAATACTTCAACCAACCTGGTAGCTTAATCACTTATTACCATTGACTGTGAAAACACTGGACAGAACAAGCAATGAGGTCTCCCATTGGAAATGCATTACCTCCTCTCCTCTGAAAGTAGGCCGCCGCTTTCACCGTCACTTCCTGAAACGGCTATCGCCATTTTGCAAACCATCATCAGCGATTGGTCCGAGTCTCTGTGAGTCATGGAATCTATAGGAAGTTCCTTCAACCAATCTAAAGAGAGTTTATTGTGAGTCTCCGCCTCTTTCCACGCCTCTACCACGAGACATTGGAATGTAAACAGCTTCCACTTTAATAACGGCGACTCGAGAGAATCGTACAAGTCATTGTTCAAGTCTTTGAGGGAGAACCATTCCAACATTTGATTCTGCTGTTAACCTTTCCTGCTTCCTCGTCCTGACCGTGGTCGGGGGGAGCAGGAGAGCTGCTGCAGCTCCTCAGACGAACGTCCTCGTGGTTAAACCCGCGGGTGTTTGGTTCTGCAGGCAGATACTCTCACTGTCTGGTTGGAGGCTGGAATCCACCATTTATTTTCACTTTTGTTTTACAGCACATTGCTTTACTGGAACTTTCCTCGAACGCCCGCTCCTTTTCTTTCCGCTCTCATCCTCTCTCTCTCGCACACATGCGCGCGTGCACGTACAATCACACTCGCACCGCCCCGTCCCTTTCTCTCTCCGTAGCTTTCCCGCAACGCTGCAAATGTTGTATTTACTGACATATTTTTTTTTTGTCAAGCTAAAAGATGTGTCGCCACATATATTCTGGAAACATAAACATTCTCAGTTATAATCATCTATTTCCATATTGAAACCAGTGACTGTATACGCTGGCCTTTCTGAACGCACGTCCGCGTTAACTTTCAACTTCTTCTGTTTGCAAAGCGAGCGTGTTTTTACACCCGGTTTAACCGCGTTGAGCCTCTAAATCTATTTCTACAGAGTAAAAGATGGAGACAGCATGTCCTCTTGTTTTAAACTGCTGCATTCCATTGAGGAAAACAATAGAAGGACAATGATTGGAACATTGTTGAATTGTAAAGTAGGTGTTAAAAGGTCTTCACGGACGCATTGATGAAGTCTGCTCCCATTGGCTACCCGTCATCTGTCACTCAAACCCCCCAGACGTTCAACGTCAGACCCACAAACGCTTATTGAGCCATCTGATTGGTCAATTTATAACTCAAATAACTTGTGATAATGGAAAGAAATCTTTTAAAAAAAATCAGGATTAGAAAAAAGAAGTTAAGCAGAAAGCAGCAGAGGAAGAATGATTATTCTGACATTTAAAATGACTGAGAAATAACTGTCTGTTTCTCAATGGAAGTCAATGGGACTTTGGCCTTTTTGCAACCCAGTGGTACTTCCTATATGGAACACATGCTCAGTCCAGTTCTCCCATATACAGTCAATGCTTATTACTACATGTTTATTTCTTCTTCTCTTGTTAAGCCGGTCTTGGTTTCATTTGCTCCCCCTAGTGGCGGAATTGCGCCATGCGGTCATTTCTTTAAAAAAACCATAACTCACCACAAGAACGGGTAAAAAACTTGTTTTTTTCCCCCAGAATCCATACATGTTTTTCTCTTCATAAGTGGGCCGGATCAAACCATCTGGGGGGCCCATATGTTTGACACCCCCATCCTAACCCTTTCTTAACATTCCACAAAAATATATAAAACTATATTAAGTACTTTGATGTCCACTAGAGCTGCCATGATTAGTCAACTAATCAACTATTAAAATAGTCGACGACAAATTTAATATTTGATTAGTCCTTACTTTATATTATATGGAATCAGAATGTAGTAAAGTTGAACAAAGTTGTGAGCGTTCAGCACCAAGTGTATTTTTAATAATTGAGTCAGTGAGACCAAAACTTTACCTTTAGTGAAAAATAGTTCCATGTTTCAGATCCCGATCTCATAATATTAATGAAGGACAGAAGCTGCACAATTCATAAAACATTTAATAAACTACCATCTTCATTGTTTTTATTTTTAGTTAGTTTAAAGGTAATGAGGTTAAGATGTGTGTTTTACATCCAGTTTGCGCATGACCCGATTAGTCGACTAATCGGAAAAAATAATCGGTGATTAGTCGACTATTAAAATAATCGTTTGTGGCAGCACTAACGTACACAAAGCTTTTAGTTTTCCAAGTCAATATGTGTGGTACATTTTATTTCTTTATTACTTTAATAAAGGAATTAAGATACGATTAGTGCTGCCACAAATGATTATTTTAATAGCCGACTAATCACCGATTATTTTTTCCGATTAGTCGACTAATCAGGTCATGCTGGATGTAAAGCGCACATCTTAACCATCATCATCTTTAAAGTAACCAAAAACTAAATAGCATTACCTACGATAATGCTAGTGTTATGGCTGTGAGCTGAATTTGGCCTCTAAAGATGCGGAAATTGATAGCTAAAACGCTGAAGTAGAGAGCTGAAATCACTGAAGCTGTTAGCCAGCTAAAATATTAGTTAAATATAAAATTAACCTAAAAAACGTAGTTAGCCAAAATAGCTAGCATGTAGCTTAAAAAATAGCTAAACTTCAAAATAGCCTAAAGAAAACTTTTTAAAAAGCCTAAATTAGCAAAATAGCAAGCGTTTAAATATTAGCTTTAACTCTCAAAACAGCCCAACAAAAAACAAAATACTTATATAAAAAGCCTAAATATCTAAAATAGGGCTGCCACGATAAGTCGACTAATCAATGACTAATCGACTATTAAAATAATCGACAACTAATTTAATAGTCGATTAGTCGTTACTTTATATTGTATGAAGTCAGATAAAGTTAAAAGATAAATACATAATCTGACAGCTAATTTAATAGGAATATATTTGGATTTTAATAATTTCATTGTTTTTTATGGAATTTAGCTAATATTAATCTACATGCTAGCTGTTTTGGCTAACTTAAGGTTTCTTTTTTTAGTTTTTTTAAGCTATTTTAAGTTTAACTAATATTTTCAGCGACATAGCTATTTGGTTAATTTAGGATTTTCTGTTTTTTTAGGCTAATATTGAGTTTAGCTAATAATTTCAGCAGTATGCTAGCTATTTAGGCTAACTTTGGCTCTTTTTATTTTTTAGGCTAATTTGGCATTTAATTAATATTTCAGCTGGTTATCAACTTCAGCATCTTTACATCCAGTTTCCTCATGACCCGATTAGTCGACTAATCGGAAAAAATAATCGATGATTAGTCGACTATTAAAATAATCGTTTGTGGCAGCCCTAATCTAAAACAGACAGCATGTAGCTGAAATATTACCTAAACTCCAAAATAGTCTAAAAAAACTAACTAAATACCAAAACAGTCCAAAACGCTAGCATTACGCTATTATAACTTTCAACTTTACTACACTCCAACACCATATAATATAAAGTAACGACTAATCGACTATTAAATTAGTCGACTAATCGTAGCAGCCCTAGATACAATTAGTCAAATGAACATGTTGTGTGTGGAGTAATGTCCAGTAGTGTGTGGACGCTAAATGTATTTTTCAAAGTCCAAATATGTTGTTTTATTTAAAAAACTGAGTATGAAAAAAGATGGCACAGTTATTAACATCGGATGGATTCATCTCAGCACTTAAAGTCAGAAATAATAATAATAAAGAAGCTCTTACTATAGTTTGAATGCATCTCCTCGATCTCCTCTTCAGACTGATTCTTGGAGAAAACCATGACCTTGGAGAGAGCATTTTGAAAACAGTTGTGACTTTGTTTGACCCGGCCGTTATCGACATGGTAAGTTCTGACAGCAGCCTTTGCATGCATCCTAAAATTCGTATCCACATAAAGCTTGTTATCAGTCATGGGTTCACTTCACAGGAAAGCAGTGTAAAGCACATACAGGTTTTGTTTTCCCTTGGAGTTGACTTCTCATCTTCTCGTTGGCCTCCACCTCTTTTGCAATCTCTTCAACTGTTGGAGAAAGGTGATATAATGAATGGAAGCAAAGCTGTTATTTTCAGCAGTGACAGTAGGTTCTTCTGATTTATTCTTTAGCGCTTTTGTAAACACGTGTCGTTCTTGGGAATGTTTGCTTGATGAAAGCAGACACATAAGAACGAGATGTACTTTTGGTTACTTTCTGGTACTTTGTCTAGCAGCATACACTTGTGAATTCCAAAGTATGTTAAAAAAACATCACAGAGACAGCATTCACATGAACTACACTGCTGTGCTATTTATAGCTCTTTCTTGAAGACATGTGAATATAAACACAGAATAAACAAGACATGGTGCCTTATCTGCAATAATGCTGGTGTGAATGGTTTTGGCTGAAAATAGTTGCTGAAAACGCTGAAGTTTTTAATAAAAATTGTGACGCAGAGTACTTTAATTTATTGTTTAATGTTGTTTTTTAGATTCTATTGTGTTTCTGTTTTTAAGATGTATTTATTTGTCTTGATTTTATTAGTTCTCATTGTAATGTACATTGTCCTTGAGTGACCAGAAAGGCGCTTTGAAATAAAATAAAATAAAATGTATTATTAATTGCTAAAAGGATTTGCTGAAAATGCAAAAAGACATTTGAAAAAATGTCAAATTTACTAAAAGATTGGAAATTTCATTTAAAAAAACTATGAAAGAGGGCTGAAGTTGAGCTAAATTTGGGGAAAAAATTTCTTAACAATCACTAATAGATTGACATATATCTGCCAAATTAGCCAGACAGCTAGCTTGTTGTTTAAATATTAGCCAAACCCCAAAATAGCTTAAAATTCCTCAGTAAACTTAATTATTCAAAAATGATATCATGTTCCAAAAATAAAAGCTAAACTCTAAATTTCCCTTTAGAAATAAGATGCTGAGGCTTTTTGATGAAAATGGTCTGGAAAATGGAAAAATAAATGAAAATTAACTGCTACAGGGATTCGCTGAAAATGCAAAAGCTATTTGCAAAATGTAAAATTTGCTAAAAGACTGGAAATTTCATTACAGAACTATGAAAGAGTGCTGAAGTTGACCTAAATTTCTGAAAAACCTCCATGGTACATGCCAATTCTGCGAAAATATTTAGTGTGTTCCTTAAATATTAGCTAAACTCAAAATTAGCCCAAAAAACCTTGGTAAAGCCGATTAGCTAAAAAATAAATAATAGACAAACTAGCTCATACTAGCAAGATTAGCTCTAAAAAAAAAAGCCTTTAAATCCTCAGTAAACCAAATTAGCCAAAAAAGCTAGCTCTTGGTTAAATACTAGCTAAACTCCAAAAATACTCTAAAATTCCGCAGTAAACTAATTTACTCATAAAATGTGAAAACAGAAGCTAAAATCTAAATTAGCTAAATAAAAACCTCTGTAGATCATAAATTAGCCAAAAACATTAGCCAAACTCAAAACTAGCATAAAAAAACCTCAGCGGTGGCCAAATTAACAAAAAAAAAAACTAAATTAGTTAAAAATGTTAGCATGTTGCTAAAATATTAGCTAAACTCCAAATTTGCTCAAAAATCCTTAGTGGATGCCAAATCAGCCAAAAAAAAAAAGCTTTTGGGATTTCTTAAATAAAAGCTGAACTCCAAATTAGCCCAAGAAAATCAGTAGATGCCAAATTAGCCCAAAAAGCTAGCTCGTTGCTTGAATACAAGCTAAACTCAAAAAGAGCCTAAACTTCTCAGTAAACCAAATTAGCCAAAAACGTTAGCCTGTTGCTAAAATATAAGTTAAACTCTAAATTATCCTATAAAAACCTCAATAGATAAAAAATTAGCTAAAATGTTAGCTAAACTCAGAATTAGCCTAAAAACTTTGTAGAGGCCAAATTAGCCAAAAAAGCTACCGCGCCGTTTAAAAACTAGTTTAACTCCAAATTAGCATAAAAATCTTCAGTAAACTAAATTGATCAAAAACATTAGCACGTTGCTAAAATAGAAGCTAAACTCTAAATTAGCCTAAAAACTCCAGTAGATAACAAATTAGCCAAAAATGTAAATTGCACAATTTTCAAAAAAAGAAATTGAATTATTTCTGCAGATCAGTAAATCGGAATTTCATTGCAAAAATCTGAAAGGGTTAATAGAAGCTAAACTCTAAATTAGCCCAAAAATGTATAACAAATTAACCAAAAATGTTAGCATGTAGCTAAAATATTAGCTAAACTCCAAATTAGCATAAAAAAACCTCAGCAGATGCGAAGTTACCCAAATGAGCTAGCATAATGCTAGTATAAAAGCTCAATGCAATTTTTTTATTTCTATAAAACATGAAAACTTAGCTTATGAATTTATACTGCACACAGTAAGCATTCACACAACTATGACAAAGTCTTCAAATATCACAATTTTAAGTAGAATAGCAAAAAACCCTTAGATATTTTCACGAGCTATGTTTTTATCTTTTAGAGCAGTTTTAAAAAAACTAGTTTAATCAATGTATTTTAGCAACAAGCTAACGTTTTTTGTCTAATTTGGTTTTCTGAGGAGTTTTAGGCTCTTTCTGAGTTTAGCTTATATTCAAGCAACAAGCTAGCTTTTTGGGCTAATTTGGCATCTACTGATTTTCTTGGGCTAATTGTAGTTTAGTTTGTATTTCAGAAATGTGCTAGCTTTTTTTGGCTGATTTGGCATTTCCTAAGGTTTTTTGAGCAAATTTGGAGTTAGCTAATATTTTATCAACATGCTAACGTTTTGGCTAATTTGTTACCTACTAAGATTTTTATGGGCTAATTTAAAGTTTAGCTTTTATTTTTGGAACATGATATCATTTTTGACGAATTAAGTTTACTAAAGAATTTAAAACTATTTTGGAGTTTAGCTAATATTTAAACAAATGCTAGCTTTCTGGCTAATTTGGCATATGTATATCTATCTATTAGTGATTGTTAAGCAATTTTACAACAAATTTTTCACAAATTTAGGTCAACTTCAGCGCTCTTTCATTTTTCTTCAACTAAATTTCCAGTCTTTTAGCTGATTTAACATTTTGCAAATAGCTTTCACATTTTCATTAAATCCCTTCAGGAATCATTAAGATTATTATGATTAATAATTTTCTAAGCAATTTTATTTATTTATTTATTTTTTTAAATGTATTTCTATATTTTTTACTTGTGTATTTAACTGATGTTTTGAGATTTTTAGGTTGACAATTTTTAACACTTGTCCAGGGACTACAGATGAAAAATAGCTTTTAGCTAATTCTGGCACATTGCAGAGATGCTATTGATGTGCACTGTCCCTGTGAAATAATAATTAAAATTAAAATAAACTGCGTCACCATTTTCAGGAAAAAGTTTCAGAATCTTCAGAGACTTTTCAACAAAAGCGTTCACACTAGCATTATTACAGGTAATGCAGCTTTCCCAAGACTACTTAAAAATACTAAATTTGAAGTTGTTCTCATTCATACGGAGCCCCTAAAGGGACATCGAACAAAAAAGAAAATAATAATAAAGTTAAAAAAAAAATTAAAGTAAGAAAAAAAAAAAAAATTCTAACTCGTGGCCACGACATACTGGAGCCCCTAAAGACATCGAAAAAAAAAAAAAACAATTTTTATCTCGTGGCCACGACTTACGGATATGATACGCAGTTGCAGCCCATTCAAAACAACAGGAGCGGCTTTTAGGTTTGGTTTTGATCACGTGGTCGGATGTTTAGGTTTCTCCGGATCACGTGACTTTATGTGTTTATCTTTCTTCATTTTGTCTGAAAGCATCCCTTTATTGTCACTTAAAATAACCGACATTTGTGTTTGTTTATGAGGCAGAAATTAAAGAAACATTATTGATGTTTGATAATCTTCGTTTCGGGATCACGTTTGACCGTCTCCTGGACCGAAGTGGTCAGACTGAACACATTCTAGCTTTACAGAAGTCATTCGGGCCGATTTGAAAAGGTTCCGGCGGGTTCTCCGAACCTTCCCTAACCTAACCTTGACCGGTACCGATGCGGGTCGGGTCCAAATCCTGCTGATCGCCGTGGTTCCTGATTGTTCCGTGCACCCAGACGTTGCTGTTTTACGATTTTTGAGCCCGAAAAGTCAAGCAAAACAGACAAACTCCGAACTGTATGTCCAAAATAAATGCATGTCGTGATAGTAACGGGTACATTTCTCGCTAGAAATATTACCAAAATAAAAGATTAGTCCACAAATATTTTATTCTGAGGGATTTACACCAAAAAGTAGTGGATCTACCGCCTATTGTTAGCCGGCTGTCAGACAGAAATCGGCAGAAACTCAAAAGTCACGTGATCAGTCACGTGATCCGGAGAAACCTAAACATCCGACCACGTGATCAAAACGAAACCTAAAAGCCGCTCCTGTTGTTTTGAATGGGCTGCAACTGCGTATCATATCCGTAAGTCGTGGCCACGAGATAGAATTGTTTTTTTTTTTTTACTTTAATTTTTTTTTAACTTTATTATTTTTTTTTTGTTCGATGTCCCTTTAGGGGCTCCGTACATTCATTTCCCCATGGTGCATATTTTGCTCTATATTTCAAAAACTATAAAGTTTATGAAAACCAAAAGTACAAGCAGTAATGTCCTGAATGAGCTGAAATCACTGAAAGTGTGATTGAGTTTTTACAAGCTGAAAAAGCAGGAGAATCCCTTTAGTGTGAATGCTTACTAAGCAATCACACGATTAGAATCCATTTCCCCACCTGATTTCGGGTTGAGGGAGTCGCACTCTGCGTTGAACAAATGGACGAACTCCTGGAGCCTCCTGACGAGCTGGTCCCGGGAACCCTGCGCCGACAGCTGGCACTCCTTCAGCCTCCTCCTCAGCTCCTGCATGGAGAGCAGGTTGTACACCAGCTTCGCCATCGGACGCCGGCCTTTGCCAAGAGAGCTGAAAGAGACGAATTGACTGTTTGTGTTGGGAATTCAGCGGGTAATTCCTGAGGTGGATCTCTCTGCTAAGTTCCACAATCGATCACTGACGGCGCAGAATGCCGTGATGTGCAGACGCCGAAGCCGATCCATCACAGCACGCCGTATAAACACATTATATCAGGAAAATATTGCAATGGGAGATTATTAAAACGTCTTTTCTCGAGGAAACATCACTGTTGTCACGCGAAAACAGCATCAGGGAAGCAGAAAAAAGCAGCAAATTAAGAATCAAATTGAGCAAAGAAATGCTAATTAACAAGAAATGACGACTCTGTTGTATGAAGGGACCAAAGAGGGTCACAGAAATGCCAACAGGTCCCCATTAAAACATTTCTATTGCAATTGTTGATTTCAAAACCAAAGTGAGAACTTATCAAAAGCTCTGTTTTAAGGGTTCAGCTCTGTGTGCTTTAATCACAACGTCAACACAACCTTCAGATCACTCACTAATGACTTCTTTATTTCACAGTTTCTGAACTACGGAAAACATTTTCCACAGTTAAACAAGGACAAGAAATAAACTGTCTTTAAAAATGAGAAACTAAAATCTCTAAGAAAAACATATATTTAGAATGTTGACATCAGAATTAAATTAGATCTATACTTCTACTACATCCATCGCATATTGAAATCAGCCTTCAGTCAGATGTAGAAGAGCTAACGTAAGTATTATCAAAGACTGAGAACCATGAGGCCAGAACAGCTCAGGTTACATGTTCAAAACGCCCTCCATCGGGTTAGAATGAACTGTGCACAAAGACCCTAAAGAGAGTAATCAGATTGTAACAAACGTTGTAATAAACACCACACGTCCAGTCACAAAAAAATTATTTTGGCAGAAGTATATAAAATGACAGAAACAGAAGATCATTTTAGAAATCTGAAATCGATTCATGAAAATAAAGATCGACTCCCAGTTAAATTTGGAATTGATTTGAAAATTTTACTCCTGGTTTTTAGAGCCTTGCATGGACAAACTCCCAAATACATTGCAAATCTAAATCTATTAAAAATTCCAAAAACCTGCTATAAAACCAGAGATGTTGCCTTTCAAGCCGTTGCTGCTCGTCTTTGGAACGACCTCCTGCTGTCGGTACGACAGATAAACTCTGTTGAGTGTTTTAAAAGTCAAGACGTTTTTATTCAAAAGAGCTTTTAGGTCATTTTGTTTTTGTCTTTTATTGTGTTTTACCTTGCTTTTACTGTCTTTATTGTTATTATACCTGCAATATGTGTATGACTGGTTGTCATTTTATTCTGTCTTCTTTGTGAAGCACTTTGTGATTTTTATCTGTGAAAGGTGCTATAGAAATAAACATTTACTTACTTTACTGATGATTTGAACATTTTGAATTTCTCTTTTAGAGAATCCATGTAACACTGTATGATATGAACAATCTCAATATTTCACTGATACATTTTATCACATTAATTTAAATAAACATATAGTAGATTATTAATGTATTTGTGTGTTTAAATTTGGAAACTGTGTAAACTCAAAATTGAATTAAAAGGATCGAAAGAATTGAGAAAAAAACAAAAATCAGAATCGAATCGATCCCGGCTCATGTGAATCGGATCAAATCGTTTCTGGAAGTTATTATTGCCAGCTCTTCTAGCTACAGCAGATGACAGCCACTTCTCTGCTGCAGACCCGGAAAAACTCAGAACTTATGTAAGTTCACGCAATAATACTAACATTTATAAAAGACGTACAGTTACCCCCCCACATTCACAGTCTGATTAAAACTCAGAGAGCTTAAAAGTCATCTTCTTACTTCTTAGTTTATTTGTTTATTTGGATTCTTTGTGTCCATGTAAACCCAGCTAATGTTAACCGGAGGAACTGATCACATGTCTGTGTCTAGTTAGTAAATACCTGTACAGTTTGGGTTCAGATCTGATGTTACTTCACCTCAAGAGAACCTCTGGTCAGAAGTCAACAGGATGGAATTATGTGTAGCTTCACATCTTCCCACAGAATATTTGTGGTCTTTGTGTATTTTTGTTTTTGTTGCACACCAACATGTGATAGATTCCTTTACAGAAACACCTGCCTTGGCTTCTTTTTAGGGAAATAAAAATGAAACAAACAAAGAGCCTCAGCTAGTTTGACTCCAATTAAACCGACAGAACAAAAAGTGATTAAACGCGCACAATAATTAGCAACACTTTCTGTAATGCTATGCAAATCCACAGAGGGTCAAACCCCGAAAATCGGCTCGCTTTTTCCCCACTCCACACTTTCACAACAAAAGCAGGAACTCTCCTCCAGTGAAAAATGCACAGCATGAAGTTTTGAAGGCTTTAAAGCCGAAGCGCTAACTTTTATTGAGCCCGCGCTTCATTCTAAAGAGCTAGCATTGATTAAACAACAGTACAGCGTGCTCATTTAGGAGATGGATGGTTAGGGTCCCTTACCTCCGCAGGCTCTCCTTCTTCTCTCCTCGGGTGAGACAGGAGTCCAGATGCTTGTTGATAAACTGTTGTGACACACTTACAGAACAAACTGGACATTCCACTGCAGAAAAAAACAGATAAATATGACATAATCAATGCATACGCAACAGAAAACATTTCTGCTACTGCACTTGTTTGGCATTTTTCTTATGAAAGAGAACAAATGTAATAAGAAATCATTTTGTTTCTACAATTTCAGGGTTGACTATTCGATTGGTAAAATGGTCGGCGACTAATTTAATAGTTGATTAGTCATTACTTTATAATATGTGGAGTCAGAGTTTAGTAAAGTTGAACATTATAATGGCGTTATGCTAGCTTTTTTGGACTATTTTGGCAATAATCAGGGTTTTTTAGGCTATTTTGGAACTTAGCTAATATTTCAGCCTCATGCTAGCTGTTTTGGATAATTTAGGCTTTTTTCTGTTTTTAAGGCTAATTTGGCTTTTAACTAATAGTTTAGCTGGCTATCAGCTTCAGAGTTTTCAGCTTTCAGCTTCAGCGTTTTCAGCTTCAGCGTTTTCAGCTATCAGCTTCAGCGTTTTCAGCTTTAAACTTCAGCGTTTTCAGCTTCAGCGTTTTCAGCTACCAGCTTCAGCGTTTCAGCTATCAGCTTCAGCGTTTTCAGCTATCAGCTTCAGCGTTTTCAGCTACCAGCTTCAGAGTTTTCAGCTATCAGCTTCAGAGTTTTCAGCTTTCAGCTTCAGCGTTTTCAGCTTTCAGCTTCAGCGTTTCCAGCTTTCAGCTTCAGCGTTTTCAGCTACCAGCTTCAGAGTTTTCAGCTATCAGCTTCAGCGTTTTCAGCTTTCAGCTTCAGCGTTTTCAGCTTTCAGCTTCAGCGTTTTCAGCTTCAGCGTTTTCAGCTATCAGCTTCAGAGTTTTCAGCTATCAGCTTCAGCGTTTTCAGCTATCAGCTTCAGCGTTTTCAGCTACTAATTTTAGTATCTTCAGCTGCCAAATTCAGCTTACAGAATTCATACTAGTATTATTGCAGGTAATGCTATATATCTAGTTTTTAGTTCGTTTAAAGCTAATGATGGTTAACATGAGTGTTTTACATCCAGTTTGCGCGTGACCCTATTAGTCGACTAATTGGAAAAAATAATCGGCGATTAGTCGACGATTAAAATAATAGTTTGAGGCAGCAATACTTCAGATCAACATGAAAAATGAGTTTTTAAGACATTTAGGTTGAAAGATTTTGGTTAAAACTTCACAATCATAATTAGAACACAACTGGGAACATTTTCTGAAAATAAAAAAAATGTCATTAGGGAACTAATGAAAAAAAAACACTTTGGGACAATCGGACACTACAGAAGACATCGTATTCCCTTTCCTCAGCATTCAACCAAGTGATCCTTTTCTGTATGTAGATCAGGTAATCAATTGAAAGCTTCTGTGATGAGATTAGAGCACATTACACCTTCAGAGGATCTTGACCTCTTTTCCATCCCGGTGCTGTGGGAGCTTCGCCACTGATCTAACAGCGATCGTTCAAAGGTAGATAAAATGTCTAGAAGATGCATTGCGTTTAGCCTGAAGGTAAAGAACTTCACCTTTGATTACAGGCTTTACATCTTTTGATGGTGAGGGATTGGTCTTGTGTGAAGCCACATCCTCATGTTTTATTGGTATGAAAGTCAGAGTGGAGGATTCTTCCGCATCCATTGGCTCTTCCTTTATAACCACTGATGTCTGAGGTTGTCCTGTATGAACGCCGGCGGTCCTTGAATTGCCGGGTTGCGAATCCCTTGATTGAACATCTTTGCAGGGCGGGGATTTCACCTTCTTCTGGAAAAAGTGGCTTAAAATGGAGCTGGAGGGTTTCTGGCCTTTCTCTCGTGGAGTCGGACACTTCGCCGCTGACGCTGGCGTCTTCGGTGATATTGGAGGAGAGTCGAACTGAGCTTTCAATAGCTGTTGCCTGTAAAACAAATACAGAAAAACAACATGTCTGTGAGAGGTAAAGTGTGACAAACCTGAGGGGCAGAGAACGGTTAGCTTCTTCACCAAATCAAGCAAACAGGAAGTCTTTTAACTTTTTTAAGCTTTCAAATCAAAGTCAATGATTAACTGTTGAAAAATAAACCAAACTAGATATATAGCATTTCCTGCAAAAATGCTAGTGCGAATGCTGTAATCTGAATGTGGCTGCTGAAGATGCTACAGCTGATAGCTAAAAATGCTGAAACTGATAGCTGAAAATGCTGAAACTGATAGCTGAAAACGCTGAAGATGAAAATGCTGAAACTGATAGCTTAAAACGCTGAAGCTAATAGATTAAAATACTGAAACTGATAGCTAAAAACGCTGGAGCTGATAGATTAAAATGCTGAAACTGATAGCTAAAAATTCTGAAGCTGATAGCTAAAAACGCTGAAGCTGATAGATTAAAATGCTGAAACTGATAGCTAAAAATGCTGAAGCTGATAGGTTAAAATGCTGAAACTGATAGCTAAAAACGCTGGACCTGATAGATTAAAATGCTGAAAACTGATAGCTAAAAATGCTGAAGCTGATAGCTAAAAACGCTGAAGCTGATAGGTTAAAATGCTGAAGCTGATAGCTAAAAACGCTGAAGCTGATAGGTTAAAATGCTGAAACTGATAGCTAAAAATGCTGAAGCTGATAGCTAAAAACGCTGAAGCTGATAGATTAAAATGCTGAAACTGATAGCTAAAAATGCTGAAGCTGATAGGTTAAAATGCTGAAACTGATAGCTAAAAACGCTGGAGCTGATAGATTAAAATGCTGAAACTGATAGCTAAAAATGCTGAAGCTGATAGCTAAAAACGCTGAAGCTGATAGGTTAAAATGCTGAAGCTGATAGCTAAAAACGCTGAAGCTGATAGGTTAAAATGCTGAAACTGATAGCTAAAAATGCTGGAGCTGATAGATTAAAATGCTGAAACTGATAGCTAAAAATGCTGAAGCTGATAGCTAAAAACGCTGAAGCTGATAGATTAAAATGCTGAAACTGATAGCTAAAAACGCTGAAGCTGATAGCTGAAAATGCTGAAACAGATAGCTAAAAACGCTGAAGCGGATAGCTGAAAATGATGAAATTGATAGCTAAAAACGCTGAAGCGGATAGCTGAAAATGATGAAATTGATAGCTAAAAACGCTGAAGCTGATAGCTGAAAATGCTGAAACTGATTAATGAAAATGCTGAAGCTGAAATATTAGCTAAAGCCAAATTAGCCTAAAAAACTGGAAAAATGTCTAAAATGGCTAAAACTGTTAGCATAATGCTAAATATTAGCTAAACTCCAAATTATTCTAAAAAAAAAAAAAAAGCTATAAAACTGTCTTAATTAGCCAAAAACGGGTAGCATGTTGCTAAAAATAAAAGCTAAATTCCATTTTACTCTTAAAAAACAGTAGCTGCTGAACATTTTAAGGCTTGAAAAGTGTCTCTAGCTGAAAGTATGCAGAAGTTCACAAGTTTCAAAGTTCACAAAGTTTTTTAAGATTTTTAAGGAATTTCTGATTCATTTCCTCTGGGGATATATTTCACTAAATCGAGATGTAAAAAAATGTTGTATCGCTCAGCACTGCACACCTCTGGGAAAGGAAAAAAATGTGCAGATCTGTTTAAGCTCAGTCTGAACCCACTATTGTCCCAACACATTGGCATCAACCAAGCATTATGTGAGAAATTATAGTCAGAAAATTGAGCAAACTTGAAACAGAAAAGGCGATATGACAACACTACCCAGAATGCACCAAGAGGCTGGGAGGCAGGCGATTGGTCTGAGGGGTTGATGGGAAGTTCTTTTAGAGAAAACTGTGTTGTTTCTAATGTTTGTCTCTTTGCAGAAAACAACACAACAGATAAGTCGATCAGTCACTCTCAACATTGTTCAGTTGTAACACAAAAACACAAACAATAGACTCACTTTCTGTCCCTTATGTTAAACTACACGCCGTTAGGCTCCTGACTACAGTACCCATAATGCTCCATTAATCTATCAAGTGGTTCAGCTTTGTAGAACTAACACAGGTTAAGGAAGCAAGAATTCCTACATAAGACCCACCGGATTACAACTGTTGACTTTTAATAAAAATTAAAGGATTTTAGCTTTGCCTTACGGTCCATAAACATGTGGTAATAGATCCCCGAGTCTCATGATCGCAGTCTAAGTGTGACTTTGTATGTTCCCCGCGCATGTGTGGGTTTTCTCCGGGGACTCCGGTTTCCTCCCACCGTCCACAAACATGCGTCATAGGTTGTGAATGTGAGTGTACGGGTGTGATTGAGACCCCGTCACAGACGGGCGACCCGTCCCGGGCGTTTCCCGCCTTCTGCCGAGGTAGGCAGTCGGGTACAAATATTTATTATCTGGGCAAAAAACGCACAAAAAGGAGCCAAAACATTCTGTTTACTCCTATATTGGCAATTTCAATAATTACTGTTGCTTATAATTACTCAAAACATCTCAATACATTTAAATATTTTGATCATTTTTAGAACAAACATCTTCTAGTACTTTCTTGCCAAATGATTCCCTCTTTTTCCAACGTGTAAAGATGGTATAAGCTCAGAGAGCAACCCCGGTCACGTATGTGGAGGCAAACGGCGGACACGGAAACCTCATCAACGCTTGGAAGCAGCGACTGCAGAACCATCTGCAGTTCAGTCCACTGAACTGATCCAGACCACTGATGCACCATCCTCTGAATAATCACCAACTTCATCGTTTTAAGGAGACATTTGACTTGATAAACATCATTTTGGGTCCCATTCTAACCATTTTTTTTCCTTTTTTTAAATCGTTCTGATTAATCTTTTAATTATGATTAGGACGTTTTTAGTCAAAATCAAAAATCCTTTGTTGTTTTTTAGGAAATGTTTTTTTGCACGAAGCTCTTTAGAAATAAAATTCTGGTTTGTGGGCGGGACTATTGGCTCAGAACCCCCTGGTCACAGGAGGTCTGTCTGCACCTGACCTCCGTTTGAGCCTGAGAACTTCCATCCAACATTAGCAGCGCGCTTATAATGACGAGCAATACTGGATTAATCCAGTCAAACAATTTTGAGAGCGGAGGGGAGAAGAGAGCTTTTGGGCACGCCCACGTGCGTCTTTAACCCTTCCGCTCTCCTTGGGGTCCAGATGGCTCCAACCACATATTGTTATGCGATTTCTTCCATGACAAATGTGGACGAAGGGGGACAGGATTTTATGTCTGTCATGGACATTAGTGAAACTCCGAAATCAGTGAAAAAAAAAAGTTCAGCGCACTGTCCTGTGGTGTCCAGATGACCCCACTTTTAATGTAAACAAGCTAAGGAGAACGGAAGGGTTAATTAGTCTGAGCTTTTTCAAGCATCCGGTTTTCTGATCCAATATGATTTGAATAAAGGAAAACTCTGAAACTCAGTTTTAATCCTAATTTTAAATAGGACCTCAACTATGAAAAAATACTACAAGAACATGTTTTCATTAAGAAACTCCATTTTGTTTTGTCTTTTTTTTATTTAAACGGCATCATAATCAAAAGAAATGTTTGCTTCAACCTCTATTAGTTGAGAACATCAAGAATGTGGGGAAAGTTTTTGAAAATTCCAGCTTTGAGATGCCGGACTCAGTGTGGGAATGTGTCGTTTTTTCACCAAAACTGCTCTGGCTGTCCTTAACGCCGTCCATGCCTGTATTCATTTGATTTATATATTAATGTAAAGGTGAGGCTGAATTATGTTGAGTCCTGGGTTAAATGGTAGGTTGTGAATTAGTGACGTACAGTGAAGGAGTTAAAGTTATGAACAAAGTTTGATCCGTTGCTTTCCCAGCCGTTCCTCAGCATGTGTGGCCTCCTTTAGTGTTAATAACCCGTTTAAATCTCTGCCTGCTGACCTGCCAGCCTGTGATTACACTTCTAGACTAAATTAATCCTTTCTGGAAGTAAAATTAATCCTTTTGACATGGAAGAGACTTTGTTCAAATATCTACACTTTAGGTTGTTAATTACAAAAAGAACCTAAATTCATTTTCAGTTTGACAATGTAAGTAATAGAGAAAGTTTTTCAATCCAAACTCGCCACTGAGTTCATTTTTAAGCTTTCAGAGCAGAAACACAGTGACATGGAAACGTAGATCCTGAATGCTCCAGGACGTCAGCTTTCACTCACACTAAGACAATCTTTTCCCTTTGTGGAGCTCTATTCTCATCACTGTAACAGTGACAAATATAAGGTCATTCTTAGGGTGTAATTAGACGGAAAAAGTCTATTGGTCTAGTCCAGGAGTCTGTAACCTGCAGCTCCAGATCCTCTTTATCTCTCCATGGTGACTCCTCGGTTAAACATGAAATAAGTCCTGGAGATTGTTGACTCAACATGTCGACCGTCTGAGTCAGCTGCTCCCTCTAACCTAAACTGCCTAAAGAAAACAAACAAACAAAACTATTCTACTATTAGCTACAACTATTAGCTTCATATTTTTTAACAGCGTTTTCAGCTATTAGCTTCAGTATTTTCAACTATTAACTTTAGCAATTTTGGCTATTAACTTCAGCATTTTTAGCTATTACCTTCAGTGTTTTCAAGTATTAGCTGTAGCATTTTCAGCTATTAGCTTCAGCGTTTTCAGCTATTAGCTTCAGCGTTTTCAGCTATTAGCTACAGCGTTTTCAGATATTAGCTTCAGCGTTTTCAGCTATTAGCTTCAGCGTTTTCAGATATTAGCTTCAGCGTTTTCAGCTATTAGCTTCAGCATTTTCAAGTATTAGCTGTAGCATTTTCAACTATTAGCTTCAGCGTTTTCAGCTATTAGCTTCAGCGTTTTCAGATATTAGCTACAGCGTTTTCAGATATTAGCTTCAGCGTTTTCAGCTATTAGCTTCAGCGTTTTCAGCTATTAGCTTCAGCGTTTTCAGATATTAGCTTCAGCGTTTTCAGCTATTAGCTTCAGCATTTTCAAGTATTAGCTGTAGCATTTTCAACTATTAGCTTTAGCGTTTTTAGCTATTAGCTTCAGCATTTTCCGCTATTAGCTACAGCGTTTTCAGCTATTAGCTACAGCACTTTCAGCTATTAGCTTCAGCGTTTTCAGCTATTAGCTACAGCGTTTTCAGCTATTAGCTACAGCGTTTTCAGCTATTAGCTACAGCGTTTTCAGCTATTAGCTACAGTGTTTCAACTATCAGCTTCAGTATTTTCAACTATTTGCTGTAGCATTTTCTACTATTAGCTTTAGCATTTTCAGCTATTAGCTGTAGCAATTTCAGATATTAGCTTCAGCGTTTTCAAGTATTAGCTTTAGCATTTTCAAGTATTAGCTGTAGCATTTTCAGATATTAGCTTCAGCCTTTTCAAGTATTAGCTTTAGCATTTTCAGCTATTAGCTTCAGCGCTTTCAAGTATTAGCTGTAGTATTTTAAGCTACTAGCTTCAGCGCTTTCAAGTATTAGCTTCAGCGTTTTCAGCTATTAGCTGTAGCATTTTCAGATATTATCCTCAGCAAATTTAGCTATCAGCACTAGCATTTTCAGCACCTAAATTCAGCCTTAGTTAGTTTAAAGCTAATAATGGTTGGGATTTGTGCTTTATATTCAGTTTGCGAATGACCCGATTAGTCGACTGATCGGAAAAAATAATCTGTGATTAGTCAATTATTAAAATGATCGTTTGTGGCAGCACTATTTTACATTGAAGCAGCGAGAAGATAAAGCAATTTGAAGCAACTCAAGCTTACAGATCTGATGAAGTTTTACAAACCAGAGAAAAATAGCCTCATAAATCATGCTTTCATTTATAAAGCATGTATGGTTTCATCAAGCTCAACTGTCACAGAGTAAACAAATAGAACTCTTCTGGCGGTGCAGACAGCAGACATGAAGTCCGTCTGATCCAGTTTTCTTCAGAACAAGCTCAGGTTCATGTCTTCATGTCTACTCATTCACAGTTCTGCTCGTCTTCACCCTCTTCTTCAAAACCTCCTCTCTGATTCGAGCCATTCAAAGAGTCAGAATTTGCTGTATTACTGAGCAAATGTGAATCATAACGAGCGGTCTGGTTGTCTGGTAATGGATCCGTCTGCCTCTACCCTCTTGGTTCCAGGTGTATACCGCTTGAATGGGCTCACATGGGGGGGCAGTGAATTATTATGAATCCCTTCAATGAATCATCCAGAAACCCAGCAGAGACTGAACTTGATTGCGCCTTTTCTCCGTAACAATACGAGGAGAGTGGTCTAAAGACAGACTTTAAATATTCAAAGCTTGTTCACATCTGCCATTAAGAGTGAATGCGGACTGTCTGCAGGCAAAGAATGGGTCGTAGACCTTTCTGGGTTTTTACGGGCTACGGTGTTGCAGCAAACACAAACAACACGTACGGGTACGCAAGAGAGACGTAGGTGAGACTCAGACGTGTCGTACGGACTTTGACTTTTTTCAACCCCCTGAACACTGCGCAGTCGTGTTGTTCAAGTGATGCGTGTGCGCTCCTTATGCTCCAGAACTTGTACTTGTACCAGAACTTGTGCGCAACTGCAGGCCTCGAGGGCCGCATTCCTGCATGTTTTCAAACCTACCCTGCTCTGGCATGTTCTAATTGACTGGACACCCCTGAATCAGGTAATCAGTCATAAGTAGGGTTTGGTTATCCTGGAAATCATGCAGACACAGCGGCCCTCGAGGCCTGGAGTTGCCTATCCCTGGATTAGAGTATGATATTGGGGCATTGCATGACAGCATCATCCACACGTGATACTTCTTAATACACTTACCCATAGACCGTACATAGATACTTTGTTTCCACAGAGCGGTCCAGACCAGGACTGGACCGGGCCAGACTGGTCCAGTCCTGGTCTTCTGTTGGGCCATAGATAAATAGAAAATGGAGCTGTGAGGGCGGAGCTTCTGGTCACACAATGTAACCCATTGATTGGTGGAAAGGTTTTACGACAGCAGGAAGCGTCCAACCAGCAATTTTCACAACTCAAGATCCAAACCTAAAGTTCTGGTCTGGATTCTTCTTCTTCCCCCGCGAGCTTTTTGTAAAGAAGAATAAACTCTTCACATACATGATTCCTTCTTATTCACGGGGGTTGGGGACCAGAGACACACCGAATCTACGAATACAGAGACACCCCATCCCCCGTTTCCGTCTCGACCCAGCCCCGCGGCTGAAGAGTGTCCGTTACCGATCCATACTCATCAAAAACATTTCTGATTGGGCTTTGTAAAACGTTTATTGAAGAACGTTGGAGTAATAATTCAGAACAATAGACTGTTCTGCAGCGTGGAGGCCGACTTCATCCAGAATAATCACCTGATCCAGATTATGACGATCCTCCGCGGTTATCTTATTCATTTTCCCTCCATTTCTGAGTCCACTGATACAGCTTCTCTTTCGCTGTAGTCGGAGCTACATCATCGGTCTACACCCCGCACGCGCTTCGATGGTCCAACTCTCAATGGAAACGCTCACTTAAATTCCCCAGACCATTTCAAACCGGTCAGGAGGGGACGGGTCTGTTCCGCATCGCTCAGTGGAAATGAGGCATCCCTTACAAACAAACCGTACTGCAATATACTGGAAAAGATATGTAGATACATTGCCAATATATTAAGAAATATATCTTAATATGTCAGTCATTTATCCATATATTCTTTAATATATAGCAATATATGGATGGTCAACCTACTTTTTTATATATTATATAGTATATTTCAGTACATAGAGAAATATATCACAATATATGGATGGTCAACCTACTTTTTAAAATATGTATTTTATTGTATATTTCAGTACATAGAAAAATATATGACAATATATGGATGGGTATATTTCAAGATAAGAAAACGGCAATAGTTGGAGTATTTCAATATAGTGATAAATATTGCTTGAATATATGGTAAATATATTGTTCTCAATATAGTGATTAATATATTGTTGTTTTGTAAGGGAGAGAACTGTACTGATCACCCCATTGGACCTCACATTCAAAATAGGAAGTCCCATAGTCTTCTTTAAAATAATAAACAGCTATTACTTAGTCGTTGTTCTTGCTCTGGTGTTTCTTTTTAACACATTCTTGCTAAACCAAATTTTGTTTGCATGAGATATTTTCTTTATCGCATGTCATTGAAGTTATAAACCAGCCAATCAGGCGCCTCAATAAGAGCATGTGGTGTCCGCTGGCCCCCACCTCAAACGTCCAAAGCCTCGATTCTTGGACCGATCACAGGTCGTCTGGTCCCACAATGGTCAAATCAGGCAATATCCCAATTCATGTCAAAGCACTTACCACTAAAACCACAATGGTACATTCTGTTTCCCATAAGAGCCTCAAGGGAATCCCTGCTCTCCCTTTAAGATGCCCCGCCCCCTCTCTATAGGCCCGGACAACCGAAAAACCTGCAGCACCCAAAAACCCCCTGTACAAGATCATAAAGCTCTATTATGTGTCGGTTTGTATATATTTGACTACATGTTGTGTATTTTAATATGTAATGCTGCATTTAAATGACGCATCTTGTTTTCTTTTAATTTATTATGCTAATAAAATCATTAAAATAAACAAATGTTGTGATTCATTTGGAAATAATCACTAATTATTGCAATAAAACACTTCAACTCTAATACTTATATATACACAATGCATGTTAAACATAAATATCTCTGTCTTCTAGATGAAGGTTAAATTACCATCTTTGTTATTTCTTTATTTTTTTACTCTGCAAAGATTCATTTCTTTTTTCATTTCTCTTTGGGCATACTTTGTTATGTGTGTTATTTTGTTTACTCTACATTTATGAAACATTTATAATTTTTCCTGCAATGTTTTATGAAATCAATTCAAGTACTTTGAGTATGAAAAAAGTGTACATATTTTCTAGCAGCCTGCGGGGCCATTTTCAGGCCGCAGAAACGTCTGAGCGACCCGGAGCGCAATCACTCAAATATTACTAACTAGAAAAATTGTTAACCTGCAATAATTTAAGTGTGAATGCTGTAGGCTGAAGCCAGTTTCTGAAAATGCTGAAGCAATTTGTTAAATGCTAAAATGGCTGAGGAAGTTGACATTTGCCTGAGCATAAAAATACATTTAAAAAAGCTAATAAAATGCTTAAACTTGAACCTTTCTTGATAAATGAAATGCCTGGTTTCCCTTCAGCTGCCTGATATGAATTGGGGTAAAATTGGCATTTCCTATGGGGGATCTCAACACTTCATATGTCCAGTTTACATTAAACGGTCTATGGTCGTAACTAGGGCTGTAACGAGTATCCGATTTGCTCCCGAAATTTGAGTACGAATATTCGTGACGTCCAAGATCGCAGATTCGCTGATCTTTATAAATATAGTAAATTGTAGTAAAATATGATCAAAATACTATCTGGAAACGATGTATTTTTCTTCTGGAATGCAGATTAATGTAGGATTTTAAGTTTAAGAACTAAAACAAAGCCGACAGAGCCGCGGTACTGTCACAGGAAGTTCTTCCTTGTCGATGAGGCTTCCGGTTTTCAAAGTAAAACTAGCGAGAGCTTTTTTCTGTTCAAAAACCGAGACTAAAGTTCTTTTCACTGACATAACTTTAGAAAAAGTGATTTAGCTTCAACATTGGAGCTTTAGCCCAAGTGTTTACTTTCATTTTGTTATGGTAACTCTTCAACACTTAACGCAATTAATGAAACTCCATCTTATTCTGAAGAAACGCAGCCTCGCGCTGCTGAAACATGAATCAGCTGATTCTGCTGCGTAAGAAAACTTTTTATACAGCCTCTCCACCAATATGTAATGCTTACAATGTAAAATATTGAAGAACTTTGAGAATAGAATACTGTAGGAAATATTTTCAAGTTTTGCTGTGAATGATACAAAACAGCAGTGATGTTTATTCTTTTTATGTTGTTTATGTTGCTGCTGAACTTAACCAGAAGGTTGACAAAAAAGTTTAAAATGACAAAATTTTTTTCTATCTGAATCTTTGTGAGGTTTTTTTTTTTTTTTGTAAATCAGTTTTGTTGATTCTGATCTACTGTTCTAAATAAATGTATAAATGTTGGTAATTTAATACAAATAATTTCAATTTTCCTCCATCTCATAAATATTCACAGAGCAATAAACATAATATTAAAAAGTAAGAATCGTGGTTCGATTCGTGAATCGTATCGGATCGCTGTTTATGGGTCCATTTAACAATAGAAACAGTCATAATACCGGACCGTACCGCTCAGTGGAAACAAGGCTTAAATGTATCGTGTGATATTTGTACGGTCAATGAAAGCTACAGGCACTTATGACACTTAAGATACTTAATATTTAGACTTGAGATGGACGTAAATGCTGCTCTCACAGGGTGTGCAAGTCATACACAAGTCCCGGTGAGATGTCCACACAAACTCCACTGTGCCCTTGTCCAAATTCTTCCCTACTCACTACATAGTGCGTTCGCCTTTATGTGGTGCTATCTGAAACTACAATTCCAAAATCGAGTGCCCTAGAAATCTCTCAGCAGTCTTTGCGTAAAACCAGTGTGCGTGGATGATCACCACATTAGCGAATATAGACCACAATGCATTGCGGTCTAACAATTTTTGCAAAAAAAAAAAAAATGACCTGACATAACTGTGGCTGCATTTTCTGTATGCGGAAGCAAATCGGTTGCACCGCTCTCCCGCATGCGCGAACAATACGTCACTTCTGCTAAAGCGATTTTACGGTCTTTGGGCGGTAACAACTATGATAACCTCGTAGGATGTTAATACAGCACTTAAGATGTTTCTCATAGTGAAAACATTCACTTACTGTTGAATAAACGAAAGAAAAAAGACATGTTAAGGATAAGGACCTTACGATCTTGCAGTGGCTACAACGGACTACAAATGTTTTCTTCTTCTGCAGTTTTACATGACGGCAGTTTCCTCCCTAAGCTAAGAGGAAACAGCGCCACTTCAAAACACTTTATTTTATCCGGTAATCCAAATTCGTTTTTAACGGTAACTCTGTGGCTTTTTTACGCACAGTAATCCAGTCAGGAGAAGCTCTCGGTTGTTGAGAAAAACATAAATTCTTGTGATCGAGGAGTTTTACTGTTTGGAAATGACTCTGTCGTATAGTGGGTGAAGAGCGGAAGTGACGTATGGTTCGCGCATGCGGGGTAAGTGGTGCAACCGGTTTGCTTCCGCATACAGAAAATGCAGCCACAATAACAATTAGCTGCTGGTAGTTGCTAGAAGTTTGAATCCGAGGAAAGTATGTTGCACTGGGGTTCTGTCCTCCATCTTCTTTCTATTCTACTCTTTATTATTTATTTTATTTAGCGATCCACGCTTCTGTTTGGTGCTGTGAAGTTCATGTGTTGTTCCTCTTAGATTATGTAAAAACTGCTCACTAGAAGTTATAAACTGGAAATCGATCAATTTGTGTGAAGGAAATAGTGAGGTAGAGCCGGGGTGGAATTATATAAGTTCGTTTCCTTCCACTCTCTTTCAAGCAATCTATAATTTGATCCCTAGTTTTCCTATATCTGTCAAATCTTTGTACGGATGTAAACCTCTGTTGATTGTGTTGCACAAGGATTAATCTTGTTCTTGATTGCTAGAAATAAACCATTCAAATCAAACCATTTCAAAAAAGGTAATTTTTGTTTCGTTGCCGTTTCCGTAACCATGTTGGGTTTTATAGGACCGGGTGGTTAGCCCTGTGCCAAACCCCCAACCTGGAGGGCCAGTGGACTGCTCTTGGTCTGGCCTCTACCCTTCAATCTGTCTGGCATGGGAGACCCTACCACAGGGGTGGGCAAACTTTTTGATTTGTGGGCCACAAAGGGTTCTAAAATTTGGCATAAGGGCCGGACAAGGAGCAGATGGAAGGAGAGATTGGGTAATGAACCTCATAAACTAAAAAGATAATATGGAATTTAATTTGGATTAAAATTCACATAAATTCATTTAAAAACAGAAAATTTGGGAATTTTAATTTCTAAATTTTGATTTTTGTTCTCTTTTGGGTGATCAAATGGGTTGATGTTCTTCAGAGGAAAATGCGAACTCAAAGAAATCAGAAAGATCACCTTCTGACTCAGAAAAAAACACACACGAACGCCAGAGAAACAACATCATTCATGGGAAGAAACCAGAAATACAATGAAAATAAAACAATAATTAGGATTTTTGATTCAATGTATTTTAATTTAAAGGGCCAGATTAAGTAGCTTAAGGGGCCGCATATGGCCCCCGGGCCGTAGTTTGCCCACCCCTGCCCTACCAGGAGCATAAAGCTCCAGCCAGCATAGCTATCCAGGTCCTCGAGACGCGCAAGCCCCCCAACCACGACAAGGTGGCAGTCCATGGGCACCCATTACAGGTGGTTTCATAGGGATGGGAATTTTTCTTTCAAAAGACTAAAAAAGTAACAGAATCCTTCTATTTGGACCATAGTAACTCTCAGTGATGCTAAGGTTTGTTATCATTTGGTTGATGGAACTATACATTATCCAAACTTGGACTAAAAAAGGAAACGTTTCTGAAATTTTGCTCCATCTCCATGTATTGAACAGTCCTGGCGTGTGTGGTCACAGCACTTATGCTTAAAAAGCCATTTTATCTTGGTGAACTAAGGAAATGGCAAAAATGTAAATGCAAAAAGAAAAACATCATGCTGGAAAAGAAGCAGCATGTAATTGTTGAATAAATCTAACGCAAGTGTATAGCATATCTTCAAATGAAAGGTCTCACTTTTACCAAAGAACACTAAAAGAAGAAACGACCACATGGTACGCTGTAACCGTAGCAGTATAAAAATGCACCACTTTGACAGCAGGTAATGGCGAGCAAAAGAAAAAGGCTTTTAGCTAATGGCAGCAAATAAGGGCCATCGGGGAAAAAAAAAAAAAAATTCAAAGCAGCATTTTCACACCGAGTGGCTTACTGATGGATACAATTCTGTTTGCATGTGTTAAAGCAAAAAAAAAAAAAAAAATTAGCAACAACATAATCACCTCAAACTAATACAAGTAAAAGAATCCAGCCCAGAGAAAATGCAAGAATCAAAGCAGGAGAGGAGTTCACTCCTAAATGAAAACATTTGGTGACGCGGCTCCTCACAGAAAAGCTCTTTTCCAACCCTCAGTGCTAAACAACAGGAAATTAAAAAGTGGAGAACAGGGTAACGGAGCAATCAAGTCATTCATAACAGCGATGGCAATCAGAGGGTCTGCAGTACAGGGGTGATGGATGAAGGAGGCAATATTGAGGCCTTCTGACCAATAACAGTGATCAGCCAGTCTTTGATCAGCAAGCTCAATCAACATACCACCAAACAAGTTTCTTTAGCAGAGAAAAAATCCACCAACAAACTCCAGAAATGTCTTTTAGAAGCAGCTATTACAATTACATGTTGGAGTTATATTACAATAGTTCGGGTTACAAAAAAATTTTACACTATTATCACAATTAATTGGGTTACATTTTACATGTACAATATGAGATGAGAATGATATGAAATGAATAATGTTTGACTGAATGAATGAATGAATGAATGAATGAATGAATGAGAATGAATGAATGAATGAATGAAATGAATGAATGAATGAAATGGTTTATTTCAAGCAATCAGGTTATAATACATGGAATAACATCACATAATAAATCACAAATAGATCGCTTGAAAGGGGGTGGAAGGAAGCGAACTTATATAATCCCACCCCGACTCGACCATTTTCTCTACATGAATTATCAATATCCGGTTCAGGACTTAAAATCAAATATCAATATAGTTTCAGGTAATAAAAGATCAATAATATCAGTTATGTAATAGAATTTCAAAAACATCCATAGACAAATCATTTATAATATTCATCAACAGTAATCTAAATATTCTCATTAAAAGTATCAAGTAGTAATCAACTTCATCTGTTACTGCAGGAAAATATATCAAAATATTCTTATTAAAAAAGACAATTTGAGCAGATTGCATTTATCAAAGAACGATTATTATAATGAAAAAGTAAAAAAATCATGCTTTATTAATGGAAAACTTCAAAATATTCTCATTAAAAGACAGTTTGAGCAGATTGTGTTCAGATCAGAGCTACATCTTTGTTTAGGAACAGGTTTAAGGCCACGTAAACCATCTTCATTGTTTTGACTGAGAGACTGTGAAGGTCTTCTTTAAAGGGAATTGTGCTCGAGTTCTTCAGAATCGGGTCAGAGTTCGTATTCAACGGTTCCGACGGTTTCATGAGTCCACAATTCACATTTTGCTTGAATTAGAGGTTCAAACATGCGTAATCCCACAGTTATCAAAGTCTTTCATGGATTTTATTTCCAGAGGCTTCGTCAGGTCCGGTGGTCCGAGTGGTTTGATAAAGATTCTGGAGTTCATAATTCAAGTTGACTGGATCTGTCGTTTGGATCGTAAGATCCTCGCGTGTTTTGCCAGTTCAGCGTAATATTTGCATAAATGATCATTAAGAAATGTCTTTATATTTTTTAATTGTTTACGTTGTTTCATCAAGGCAGTCTTATGTTTTCGATTCATGAACCTGATCAGGATCGCTGGTTTATCCGTGGTCTTTCTCCGGGGAAGCAGATGGCAGACTTCGACCGTGTCCAGGTCCAAGGAGATTCCTTTAGACATTAAAAACATTTTTACTTGATCCTCCACGGTCGCATTAGCAGCTCCGTTAGCATCCATGCTAGCGCTGGTAGCACCAGGCCGCGCCCTGGGCTGTAGTTGGAGTCCCGTGAGAATCACATTATTCATCCGTGCTTGTTGGTCCAAGTCATGCATCCTTCTTTCCATCAGATCTTGGCGATTGTCTCGTTGTTCGTTGCGTGCCTTTTCTTGGCGGAATTCTTCCACAAGATGCAGCAGCGGCGTTAGTTTAGCCTCCAGCTGGAGCACAGCTGTTAGCCTAGCTTCCTGTAGCAAAGCAGGAGCTAGCTGGGATTGGATAAGGGATAATGCAGTCTTCAGCTCAGCCAGATCGGCTTCAATTTTATTCTTCGGTGCCATGATGGGTGGGTCGTCTGTCCTCCTGCTCCTGGTCGTGGTCTGCAGTTCTGCCTCATCTGGACTATGGACTTAATCATCACTCGTCCCTCAGCTCTATATGAATGAACTCTACTCATATATGCAGTTTTAGCAGCTAACTTTTCTTTAACCGTTTTGGTATCGCCTGTCCGTCCTGGGATGGGATCTCTCCCTCATGTGGGAATCCCTAAGGTTTCTTCTTTTTTTTCCTGACTCAGGTTTTTTTTAGGAGTTTTTCCTTACCGCGAGGGAGGGTCTAAGGACAGGGATGACCTGTTCTTTATAGTCTGTTTAGTTTTTACCTATTGTGCATATTTTATGACTCCATCTGTGCATCTGTAAAAACTGCAGGCATGAAGCCCAATGAGGCAAATTGAATTTGTGATATTGGGCTATATAAATAAAATTGAATTGAATTGAATGATCAGCTCTCCTCGTTGTGGTAGCTGTGTTGCAGCAGCCCGGTGATCAAAGTCGCATGCAGACGACTTTAAAAGACTTGAAAAGCCCGAAAGTTACGGAGAGCTGGAGGCACACGTCTGCTCGTTGTGACCCGGAACCGGAAGTCCCCCAAAATATGCTGCTTTTGAACAAAAACGGACCAGAAAAGAAATATTTTCCTTCCTTTTTGTTGTCTGAAATGTTTAACTTTATAAAGAGCCACTTACCCAGACTTCTGTGTGCACAAAAACACATCGACAGTAAAGGTTCCGGTCCCACAGGATTAGACGGCCATATCACGGGGCAAAAGTGTGTAAAATCTGCCACACTTTATCCAAGTTCGTGGTAGCAGTGATACAGACGCCGGAGTCCATTCCACTGCCACTCCACTGCCAGAGTGCAGCTTAATCACGTGTAAGCGCGCCGCTACACAGACGCTGTAAGCAGTAGGGCTGTGGATCGTTGCTTAGGTGATGATCCGATACGATTCAGGAATCAAGCTCAACGATTCACGAGTTGAACCACGATTCTTACTTTTTAATATTATGTTTATTGATATGAGAATATTTACTAGATGGAGGAAAATTGAAATTATTTGTATTAATCACCAACATTTATACATTTAATTAGAGCAAAAGATCAGAATCAACAAAATTGATTTTAAAAAACCCAAAAAGATTCAGATAGAAATTTTGTCATTTTAAACGTTTTTTTTTTGTCAGTCTTCTGGTTAAGTTCAGCAGTAACATAAACAACATAAAGAGGATAAACATTACTGCTGTTTTGGATCATTTAACAACAAAACTTAAAAATGTTTTCCACATTTTTTTTATCCTCAAAGTTCTTCAATATTTTTCGGTGTACAACCCGTGTGAAAAAAGTATTTTTTCCCTCCGCAGCAGAATCATCTGATTCACGTTGATTCCATCCTCCTTTCAGCAGCAGAAGCTGCGTTTCTTCAGAATAAGACGGAGTTTCGTTAATTGCTTCAACTGTTGAAGAGTTATCATAACCTAAAGAATGTAAACACTGAGATAAAGCTCAGATGTTAAAGCTAATTCATTTTTTCAAAAGTTATGTCAGTGAAAAGAACTTCAGTCTCAGTTTTTGAACGGAAAAAAACTCTCGCTAGTTTTACTTTGAAAACCGGAAGTTTCTCCGCAACTAAAATGTTTTTACTTTCAGTTACTACCGCGGCTCTTTCGGCTTTGTTTTAGTTCGTAAACTTAAAATAATACATTAATCTGAATTCCAGAAGAAAAATACATCATTACCAGATAATATTCTGATCATAATTTACCAAAATTTACTATATTTACAAAGATTGCAAATCAGCGATATTGGACGTCATGAATATTCGTACTCGAATTTTCGGGAGCAGATCGCGAATACCCGAGCACCCGGATACTCGTTACAGCCCTAGTAAGCAGTGGTACAAAATGGCCGTGCTACAGCCCGATCCCGCACTAGTATTGGTACCACTCGCGGTCTACATTTTTCTGCAGTTCAAAGATTCTTTCAGTTTGAACTTTTTCCCGTTCTCCAGCCGTGATACAACCGTGAAAGCCAGTGGGGCCGGGCCTTTAGATAAGCAGAACTCTAAACACTTTTATGTAGAGATGGGCGATATGACATTTTTGTATCATGATATATATTTTTTTTTCACGTTTGGCGATAGAGATGCCACAAACGATTATTTTAATCACCGATTGAAATTAGCCTAAAAAACTGGGAAAAAAAAGCTCAAGTTAGCCAAAACAGCTAGCATGTAGCTGAAAGATTAGCTAAACTCCAAATTAGCCTAAAAAACCTTAATAAATCCCAAAATAATCCACAAAGCTGTCATCACTTTCAATTTTACTAAACTCTGACTCCATATAATATAAAGTAACGACTATTAAATTAGTTATCGACTACTTTAATAGTCGATTAGTCGACTAATCGTGGCAGCCCTATTGGGCGATAACAATATATGTCAAATAAGGATGTAATGACTCAAACTCGACAACGTGTTCGTCGTCACAGAAAATGTAAACATCGATTCCTCACAGCCCGTACCTAAATGTAGAAATGCCGAGCTGATGACATTTCTCCATGCAGGCTCGCTGTGAGTGCACACAGCCGACTGGCTGCATGCTCTTCAGCTGCGCTTCCCTCCTGGGAAATTCTCGCAGCTCATTCGGATTTAAAAGTTTGACGCAAGTCAGTCCGTCCAGGACTTCGGGATCTTGCGATTGTAACTATTAACGCAAATTCAAGCAAACCCAGAATGTGTTTCTCACTCTGACTGCAACAATTTCATCACAACTTTTCTGTGACTTTGACCAATCCATGACAACAGACGACGCAGCTTCACGACTGCTTCCTGGGAGCCGTGCTAATTTTGATTAACTCTGTTTCATAAGTTAAATAAGATCACCTGGAAGCAGATCTTTAAGCTAGTTACCATCCTCTTTGTGTGTTACCTTGCAACTTGAAAGTTTACAGACAGCTCATCCAGTAAGCGGTTGTTCCTCAGGTCTTGCTCCGTCATTGGCTGTAGGAGAACAAAGTCAAAGAACAAAATCTGCCTTAAATATGAATGCAAATACCACCACTTCCCAACAAGGTCCTTATTATAAGTACCGTATTTTCTGGAGTATAAATTGGAGTTTTTCTCAAAGTTTGTTCAGGTGTGCGACTTGTACTCAGGAGCAACTTATTTATGATTTTCTTATTTAAGCATCTATAGGCTCAACTGTTATTTTCCCACTAACAGTTACCAGTTGTTTCCACTAACAACCAATAGAGGGCGCCGTATGTGTAAGTCAGTGTACGCCAGAAGAAAAAAGCTGGTCCAAAACAAACGTGGACTTTTTATTTTTAGCTCTCGGAACAGAAAGTCATCAAACTGGGTTACAGAGAGACGGAAGATCAGGTGAAAGCGGCGCCGTTTACACCCAGATCCTGCAGTATAGAAGGTAACAATCAGGTATACGCAAAAAAAAAGACCGAAAGATCTCATGAACGACACATGATAACCAATAATTTTGTAGAACTTTTTTCAAATGAATACACCCGATTTCTTGATATCATCTTATTGATTAGATATTTTTTTGCTCCTGCGACTTATACTCCTGAAAATACAGTGTAAGTTTGAGTGATCCATTTCTATAAGGGCTGACACAATTAGTCGACTAATCGACGACTAATCGACTAATAAAATAGTCGACGACTAATTTAATAGTCGATTATATTATATGGAGTCAGTGTGGAGTAAAGTTAAAAATTATACTGGCATTCTGCTAGCTTTTTGGACTATTTTGGCATTTATTAGGATTTTATAGGATATTTTGGACTTACGCTACTATTTCAGCTGCATGCTAGCTGTTTTGGCTGATTTAGGATATTTTCCATTTTTTTGCCTATTTTGGTGTTTAGCTAATATTTCAGCAGCAAGCTAGCTATTTTGGTTAAATTAGGATTCTTCAGTTTTTTAGGCTAATATGAACTTAAGCTAACATTTCAGCCGCATGCTAGCTGTTTTAGCTAATTTAGGATTTTTTTTTTTTTAGTTTTTTGGCTATTTTAGTGTTTAGCTAATATTTCAGCTCCATGCTAGCTGTTTTAGCTAATATTGGATTTTTTCAGTTTTTAGGCTAATTTAGATTTTTGCTAATATTTCAGCCACCTGCTAGCTGTTTTAGCTAATTTAGAATTTTTTTTTTGTTGTTGTTTTTTGGCTATTTTGGAGTTTTGCTAATATTTCAGCTGCATGAGCTGTTTTGGTTTGCTTCGGGTTTTTTTTCAGTTTTTCTTTTTTTTTTCTTTTTGGCTAATTTGGAATTTAACATTTTAGTCGGCTATCATCTTCAGTGTTTTTAGTTATCAATTTCAGCATCTTCAGTCATTAGTACTGGCATCTTCAGCGGCCAAATCCCAGGTAATGCTATTCTTTAGTTAGTTTAAAGCTAATAATGGTTAAGATGCTTTACATCTCGTTTGCAAATGAACCGATTAGTCGACTAATCGGAAAAAATAATCGATGATTAGTCGCCTATTAAAATAATCGTTTATGGCAGCACTAATTTCTATAGAAAACAAAATAGACATTCAGGAATGTGTGCGCTGAAGTCGCATTCATACTTACTGTGTTGCAAACTGGACACTGCAGCTTATAGGAGAGGAATTTCCGGATGCACAAAGAGCAAACTGCAATGACACACAAAACGTTATTCATATCACATTTTACTGTCAACAGATTTAAAATTATAATAAAATACACATGTCCAGAGGAAAGCAGTTCTAATTGTTCAAAGCTACTCACGCAAGAATTTGAAAAATACTTGAAATGTTTTTGGTTTTTACACCATATTTATCCATCATTAAATCTTCAGTCACATGAACCTGTAAAGAGGAGCAGCTGCATTTTGAGAGATATGAATTGCTAAGATATGTAGATATGGCTGCCATAAACGATTATTTTAATAGTCGACTAATCAACGATTATTCTTTCCGATTAGTTGACTAATCGGGTCATGCGCAAACTGGATGTAAAGCATCTTACATCTTAACGGGTAACCAAACCCTAAATCAACTTTTTTTGTCTGTTGACATCTATAAATGAGGCTTTAAAAGTGCTATTGTCTGTTGGTCATTGCCATATTTTTGACAAATTAAAATAAACTTGTTTAATTCCTGAAAATATGGCCAAAAACCGTCTGTGTTCTGCCCTCTACAGGTTGAAACGAGGTATTGCAGTTGAATTTCGTGATTGGTCAACTGCTGTAAGTCTGATGTCATCATGCTTTGAGCTCAAGTATAAAGGCCCCGCCCATTTTTTAGTCTGTAACTGTCAGTGTTTAGCAACAGAATGCAGTTGTTTCAATGAGACATGCAGGCATCACCTACTAAAGTCCTCCTATTTCCCCCAATTTTGAACTCCAAAACATCTTAAAAAACTTAAAAAATAAAATAAAATAAAATAAAATAAAATAAAAACCCAAATTAGCTAAAACAGAAAGAGTGTAGCTGAAATATTAGCTAAACTCCAAAATGGACGAAACAAGACAAAAAAACTAAATTAGCCAAAACAGCTAGCATGCAGCTATAATATTAGCTAAACTCCAAAAAACCCTTAACAAAAGCCAAAATAGTCCAAAAAGCTAGCATAACGCCATCATAACTTTCAACTTTACTACACTGGGACTCCATATAATATAAAGTAACGACTCAGTCGTCGATTAGTCGACTAATCGTGTCAGCCATACTCCAAAATAGCCTAAAAAACCTTAATAAATGTCAAAATAGTCCATAAAGGTAGCAGAAACTTTCAACTCGACAACAATCTGACTCCATATGATTTGATTTCGTTTGATTTGATTGGAATGGATTGAATTGAATTAAACTTTATTCGTACCCCCAGGATAAATTCATCTGTCAGGGCACCACAAAAATTCAATATGTTACATTAAAAAATAAAAAAAAGATAAAAAAATATTTAAAAAAATAACAACTAAACGATTACTTTATACTCGATTAGTCGACTAATCGTGGCAGCACTAATGTTGATACGTCTTACATTTCCGTTGAGGTTCCTGCAGCCACCTCAAGAGATGTCATGAAAGTGGAACGTACCATTGTTGTACGTGTGATTAATGTATCATGAAGTATTTTGTATTACTAACGTGAGTTACTGTCCCATATGAAGATGGCGGGGTTACATTAGCGGGGTGCGATTACTGGTCCCGTACTGATGTGCAGGTGATACTCAAGTGTCCAATAGGACGCCTGCAGGACGTCCACACAAACTGCATTCTGATTGTCGAATTTCCTCGTTTCTAACTGCTTATCTGAACTGAAAGGACTTATCCCGTTAACAGAACCCATGGGCCACTCTTGCAATTACAGAAGGTATTTCAAAAACATGACAAATCTATTCAACTATTCACCCTTGCGTGTTCACTGTGATCCGCTGCTCACAGCGTGCCTGCAGAAGATAATGTGCGTGAACATTTCCGCCCTACGGGCTGATTGAGCCGTCTACAACTTTAATACTTTGATATACTGTGACTGAAGCTTTAACAAATATATTTGCGCTTCCCCTCTTTCTCCACTAGAGAATCACAAATAGAGTGAAAATGTTTTAATACTCTTCAACATTACAGGTGAACAACAGATGAGAGATATTGGAAAGACACGCAGTCCCAGTACAGAGCCCAGAGGTGTCCCAGAAAAGTGGCAAAGTTGCATAATCCATATCATGACAACTTTAAATAACAACTCAAAGCATCTTGAACTTCAGATCAAGACTGTAGGTAGAAGATGCATTTTAAAGGTTTTCTGAGGTTTGTTATGACTTACAGTTGTGTGAACATTTGGTCATCATGGAGATGTTGACGTAATCGAAGCAAATCGGACATCGAAGCAGGGAGTCCACGTTCTGTGGGGGAGGAACACGGTTAAATATGGTTATTGAACGATGGAAATAATAGGGCTGTGGATCGTTGCTTAGGTGGCGATCCGATACGATTCACGAATCGAGCTCAACGATTCACGAGTTGAACCACGATTCTTACTTTTTAATATTATGTTAATTGCTATGTGAATATTTACTAGATGGAGGAAAATTGAAATCATTTGTATTGAATCATCAACATTTATTCCTTTATTTACAACAGTAGATATGAATCAACAAAACTCATTTAAAAAAACCCCAAAAGATTCAGATAGAAAGAAAATGTGTTTTCCATTTTAAACTTTTTTTTGTCAGTCTTCTGGTTAAGTTCAGCAGTAACATAAACAAAAAAGGATAACAATTTCTGCTGTTTTGTATCATTTAACAACAAAACTTGAAAATCTCCCCCACAGTTTTTTAATTCTCAAAGTTCTTCAATATTTTTCGGTATACAGCCCGTGTGAAAAAAAGTATTTTTTCCCTCCGCAGCAGAATCCTCTGATTCATGTTGATTTACATCCTCCTTTCAGCAGCAGAAGCTGCGTTTCTTCAGAATAAGATGGAGTTTCGTTAATTGCGTCAACTGTTGAATAGTTATCATAACCAAAAGAATGTAAACCACTGAGATAAAGCTCCGATGTTAAAGCTAATTCTTTTTTCAGAAGTTATGTCAGTGAACAGAACTTCAGTCTCAGTTTTTGAACGGAAAAAAACTCTCGCTAGTTTTACTTTGAAAACCGGAAGTTTTACCGTCACGAAGATTTTTGTTTACTTCCTGTGGCTACCGCGGCTCTTTCAGGCCTTGTTTTAGTTCGTAAACTTAAAATCCTACATTAATCTGAATTCCAGAGGGAAAATACATCGCTCCAAGATGATATTTTGATCATATTTTACTAAAATTTACCATATTTTTAAAGATCGCAAATCTGCGATCTTTGACGTCACGAATATTCGTACTCGAATTTTCGGGAGCAGATCGCGAATACCCGAGCACCCAGATACTCGTTACAGCCCTAGGAAATACTGGTATTAATGAAAGGAAATTTTAAAAAAAACTGATTAAAAACAAGATTTTTTTTTATGTGAACTAATAAAACCTTAACACCAAAAGTGAGACAGAATCTGGACAAAAGCTCCAGCTGTGGACGTTTCTCAAACACTAGCATTATAAGTTCTGGAGAAACAGTGTAGAATAAATACATCCTGTGTGTGTCACAACGTCATCTTCAATATCCATCATAAGAACAGGTTGATTCACTCATATCAGACGGGCGCGTTTTTGACCAGCTAAGAAATGGATAAATGGATAAATAATGAATCCTTTATTATCTGAGTGTAAACTTTTCATTTTGCTTGTCGTGAAGAACACGACAGTATAGTGTGGTTAGCGCGTCGGCGTCACACACCTCAGTGGCTTCAAAATAAGAGCCGTTTCAAACGAATTGTCATAAATATCAGTTTTATTATCGACCTACCTCAGGAATCAGCAACAAGCGGCTCTTTTATCCCTTTATTGTGGCTCTTTGATGAAAAATGCTAACGATTGAATAAATAAGAGATTAATTATTGACGTTTTGTCATTTCTGTTTAGATTTTTAACATGTCAAGCATCTAAACAAAAAACATTTCATTTACTGTCAGAAATTTTGATTTTTTTTTTCTTTGAATTTATATTTTTAAGTCATAAATGTCCCTTCAAGTAGAACTGCCACGATTAGTCGACTAATCGATGACTAATCGACTATTAAAATAGTCGACAACTAATTTAATAGTCGATTAGTCGTTACTTTATAATATATGGAGTCAGGCTGTAGTAAAGTTGAAAGTTATAATGACATTCTGCTAGCTTTTTAGACTATTTTGGCATTTATTAAGGGTTTTCAGGCTACTTTGGAGTTTAGCTAATATTTTAGCTTCATGCTAGCTATTTTGGCTAATTTAGGCTTTTTCAGTTTTTTAGGCTAATTTGGAATTAAGATAATATTTCAGCTACATATTAGCTCTTTTGGCTAATTTAGGATTTTTCAGTTTTTTAAGCTAATTTGGAGTTTAGCTAATATTTCATTTACATGTTAGCTAGCTAATTCTAAATGTTCACAGTTTTTTTAGGCTAATTTGGAGTTTTTCTATTATTAGCTACATGCTAGCTATTTTAGCTAATTTGGGATTTTTTTTTTTTACAGTTTTTTTAGGCTAATTTGGAGTTTAGCTAATATTTCAGCTGCATGTTAGCTATTTTGGCTAATTTGGGATTTTTACAGTTTTTAGGCTAATTTGGATTTTGCTATTATTTCAGCTACATGTTAGCTTGCTAATTGTAAATGTTTACAGTTTTTTAGGCTAATTTGGAGTTTTGCTATTATTTCAGCTACATGCTAGCTATTTTAGCTAATTTGGGATCTTTTTTACAGTTTTTTTAGGCTAATTTGGAGTTTAGCTATATTTTCAGCTGCATGTTAGCTATTTTGGCTAATTTGGGATTTTTACAGTTTTTTAGGCTAATTTGGAGTTTTGCTATTATTTCAGCTACATGCTAGTTATTTTGGCTAATTTGGAATTTTTACAGCTTTTTAGACTAATTTGGATTTTAGCTAATATTTCAGCAATATGCTAGCGATTTTAGCTTATTTAGGATTTTTTTGTTTTAAAGCTAATCATATTTCAGATTTTCTTTACATCCACTTTGTCCATGATCCGATTAGTCGACTAATCGGAAAAATTAATCGATGATTAGTCGACTATTAAAATAATCGTTTGTGGCAGCACTACTTTCAAGTAATTTAGTTTTTGTAAATTACACTAAAGTGATTAAAGTTTTGAACAAATGTGGTTTAAAATGATTGAAAATGATTTAGAGTTGTGCATTTTCAATAAAAAACTCAGGTTATTCTAAAGTTTTTTTTTTTTTTTTAATAAACAGATTCTACTAGAATGTTTCTCTTTGAGAAAAACACATTAAAATCCTAATGATTAAAAACTTTAAGTTTGAGCGTCTTGCATTTTGAATAGCAGTAAAGCTGCTGCAGCAGGAGGAACTTTCTTCACACAGGGAGGGTTTTATTTTGAAAGGAACTAGTGTGTGTTGCTGTTAAAAGTAAAAGATGTTACAACTGTTATATATGGAAACACAGTTGTAATTTAATATTTTAATATGTAAAAACTAAATTTATAAATAAAGGATTTTTTTTTTAAAAATAGCATAAATATTGTGCATTTTTGAACGATAAAGTGAGATTTTGTGGCTCCTGTTGGGTTCCGGCTGGCTCCCCTGATGTAGATGAAAACTCATTTGGATTTACATCATTGGTGGAAATCTAATCTTGGAAACGGTAGAAATACATGACAATTTGCATAGTTATCAAAGAACTTTTCATTTAGTGGCAGCAATTATTTCCAAAAGTCTATCATTTCTCATTTTTAACCAACTTTGAAAAGTCTGCGTAAGAAACGTCTGCAGCAAAAAAAAAAAAAAAAAGTCCCCATCAAAAAGAATTTCAATTATTACAAATCTCAGATTGAAATGAGCAATAGTCAAAAAAAGAAAAAAAATGACAGAAAGAATACTTAATCTTTACAGAAAGACAGAAAGTAGCTACAAGTATTCAAATATTTTATGGTCAAAAGGAGCGTTTTATTCCACACCCTCAGTGGTTGCTTCTTGACAGGCCGGTAATGAATGGAATAAAGGCGCCAAGTTCCATTTGAGGAAACTTGGCTGTGAGTTTCAGGCAGACGTGTGGATTCCTCGAGTCACATAATGAGTGAGGATCCCAAATATGTCTGTATTAACAGCAGAAAGCCAGCAGCTCGTGTGAATATGCTGATACTGTGTCCTTGAAAATAGGGCTGCCACGATTAGTCGACTAATCGATGACTAATCGACTATTAGAATAATCAACAACTAATTTAATAGTCGATTAGTCGTTACTTTATATTGTATGAAGTCAGATTGTAGTAAAGTTGAAAGTTATAATAGCATTCTGCTAGCTTTTTGGAATATTTTGGCATTTATTAAGGTTTTTTTTTAAGTTTTTTAGGCAATTTTTGAAGTTTAGCTATATTTCAGCTATATGCTAGCTGTTTTTGGCTAATATAGGATTTTCCATTTTTTTAAGGCTAATTTGGAGTTTAGCTAATATTTCAGCAGCATGCTAGCTATTTTGGTTAACTTAAGCTTTTTTTAAGTTTTTTTAGGCAATTTTTGAGTTTAGCTTATATTTCAGCTATATGCTAGCTGTTTTGGCTAATTTAGGATTTTTCCATTTTTTTAAGGCTAATTTGGAGTTTAGCTAATATTTCAGCAGCATGCTAGCTATTTTGGTTAACTTTAGCTTTTTAAGTTTTTTTAGGCAATTTTTGAGTTTAGCTTATATTTCAGCTATATGCTAGCTGTTTTGGCTAATATAGTATTTTTCAATTTTTTTAAGGCTAATTTGGCATTTAACTAATATTTTAGCTGGTTATCAACTTCAGCATCTTTACATCCACTTTGGCCATGAACAGATTAGTCGACTAATCGGAAAAAATAATCGGTGATTAGTCGACTATTAAAATAATCGTTTGTGGCAGCACTACTTGAAAACCCTTCAGGTCCCTGAAAGCATCGCAGCGGTCTGATGGTTTCTCCCAACAGCCAGCCGCTCCCAGTGTGGACCTTTGCAGAGCTTTTTCTCATGGTTTCTAAGGTTTCCATGCTTAGATTGAAACTATTATCCTAAGGAGGAAGTCTGTCCCACTACTTAGTGATCTGTGATGGAAACGTCCAACCCATCAAGAGCTTAGAGAGAGGGAACATCCCGAAATATTAAGCAGAACCAGAGAGCCTGAACTTTCAAAGAGTCTCCATTTGTAGCTCCGTCATTTTAATCATGTAATGAGAATTGAAATCAATTCTCCAAATTCAGAGGTCTCAAAATTCACTATTTCTGCTCCTCTCCACTCCTGCTGGAGTTTAAAAGTTATGACATCGATCAGAGTCTTGGTATGAACAAACCCTTTATTTATCAGGGAGCTCTTTGATCGACATGAACACTAGATTAAAAAAAAACTAATCGATCCCCAAACAGGGAAGTTAAATCCACAGTAAAGCATTGAAACTGAACTGAAATAGAGCTGCCACCATTAGACAATTAATCAATGACTAATTAAATAGTTGATTAGTTGATATATAATATATTGTTATATTTTATGGAGTCAGAGTGTAAAGTTGAAAGTAATAATGGCATTAAGCTAGCTTTATGGACTATTTGGGCATTTAATTTATGAAGGTTTTTATAGGCTGTTTTTGAGTTTAGCTAATATTTCGAACACATAATAGCTATTTTGGCTAATTTTTGTTTGTTTGTTTGTTTAAGGCTGTTTTGGAGTTTAGCTAATATTTCAGAAATATGCTAGCTGTTTTGGCTAATTGAGACTTTTTTGTTGATTTTTAGGCTATTTTGGAGTTTAGCTAATATTTCAGCTGCATGCTAGCTGGTTTGGCTAACTTGGGCTTCTGTCACTTTTTTAGGTTAATTTCACATTTCACCAATATCTTAGATGTTTATCAGTTTCACTGTTTTCAGCTATTATCTTCAGTGTTTTCAGCGGAAAAATTCACCTTACAGCATTCACAATAGGGGTGAAACGGATCACAAAACTCACGGTTCGGATCGTGTCACGGTTTTAGGGGAACGGTTCGGATCATTTTTCGGATCATTAAAAAGTAAAAAAAAAAAAAAAAGCAACAAAAAAAACCATATAAAAGCTAAATTAATTTTTGAAAACGCTTCAAATCAAATGTTCCATCAGCATTTAAAGTACTTCACACATACAATATTTACATATCCAACATCAAAACGTTTGGTCATTGAAGCCTATTTATTAAAACAAAACATATTTAAACTTTGAACACAAAAAAAAAAACTAAAACATGTCGTTTCTGATGACATTTGCATGTCTTTAGACCAAATCTAGAAAACTGAGAGAAAAGAATGACTAGAAATACTGTAGTGTTGAAAATACCAAATCTATCTGGATTACCCCTTAAAATAAATAAAACCATTACAATATTTTTTCTTTGGTATTAATTGCTTTATTGAAACTAACTGTGGGAACATTTAAATGTTTTAAATAATAATTATCTGTAAAACGGGGCACATCTGCGCTTGCTTTTCCTGGTGGTTTTTGACACCTTTGGCTTGCCATAGCATCATTCGGCTACGGCACCGGCGAGTCCGTTACGGAGAAGCAGCGGGACAGTTTCTGCTTTTAACTGGGACATTCTTTGAACCCAGTAATGGAAACGTGTACCGATGCTTTTGTTCAGCTCTTCAAATGAAAACATCCAAGCCGTCCCAAGAGTTTACAAAGATCCGATTCTAAAAGAGTTTTCTGTTATTGTAGCTGAACTACCTTCATCTAAAGACTGTAAAATCCTGAAAAAAAATTATAATGGTCGCAGAAATTATCATAAATATCTCATTTATGTATTATTATTTCTTAGAGAGACTGCTGATTTCCATTTATCATCCAAACATCATCCTTACGTTTTAAAGTGACAATTTCTCCAATTATTCAAGAAACTCATTCCAACATTTTTCCAAGTATAAAGTTTTATTAAAAATCAATTAGGATTTTGGCTACATTTGACTGTATCTGTCCTGAAATATCATTGAAGCATCTTTTATTTCATGTCCAGTAGGGCTGCCACGATTAGTCGACTAATCGATGACTAATCAACTATTAAAATAATCGACGACTAATTTAATAGTCGATTAGTCGTTACTTTATATATGTATGAAGTCAGATTGTAGTAAAGTTGAAAATTATAATAGCATTTTGCTAGCTTTTTGGAATATTTTGGCATTATTAAGGTTTTTTAGGCTATTTTGGAGTTTAGCTAATATTTCAGCAGCATGCTAGCTATTTCGGCTAACTTTAGCTTTTTTAAGTTTTTAGGCAACTTTTGAGTTGAGTTTAATTATATTTCAGCTATATGCTAGCTGTTTTGGCTAATATAGGATTTTTCCATTTTTTTATGGCTAATTTGGAGTTTAGCTAATATTTCAGCAGCATGCTAGCTATTTTGGTTAACTTTGGCTTTTTTAAGTTTTTTTAGGCAATTTTGGAGTTTAACTTATATTTCAGCTATATGCTAGCTGTTTTGGCTAATATAGTATTTTTCAATTTTTTTAAGGCTAATTTGGAATTTAGCTAATATTTCAGCAGCATGCTAGCTATTTTGGTTAACTTTGGCTCTTTTTATTTTTTAGCTAATTCGGCATTTAACTAATATTTTAGCTGGTTATCAACTTCAGCATCTTTACATCCACTTTGGCCATGAACAGATTAGTCGACAAATCGGAAAAAATAATCGATGATTAGTCGACTATTAAAATAATCGTTTGTGGCAGCCCTAATGTCCAGTTTTTAAGTGGAAGTGAAAAACTGGAGTTCTTTTAAGATATAAAAATTGTCTTTATTATAATTGATCACCTCGTTGTGTATAAATGATAGGAGGGAACTTCTAAGGTTAACTTTTGTCACAAAAATATATTCAATAATGTATATTTACAAAAAAAATAACATTTTCTAGATGATTCGGAAGTTCAGGGTATATTTAAGAATATTAAACTGATTTCATACACAACACTAGTTTATACGTTTTAAAATAGCAACAAGTGAGTTACTATATATGGTCATTTTAGAGCAGGGGTCTGCAACCTTTAACGCTGAAAGAGACATCCCGTCCAGGTTCTTATGGACCGAAACTCAGCGAGAGCCGCAATGTTTCACCTCAAAGTTAGAAAAATACATTTTATTTACGTTTTTGAGCAATTCATATATATAAAAAAAAAGCTTTGAAATGTTGAAATGAAATGAACTAATTTTACTTTTGATAAAAGGACATATAAGCTCCTTTCAAAATAAAACACATCCTGTGTTTAATCAAATCCTTCAACTGCAGCAGATTTATTTTAATGAAAAATGCAAGAAACAAGATTTTCTGTTATTAGGACTTTTGTATTCCTTCATCCGTTTGCTTCTTTTAATAGTGAATAAACACAAGCCTTTTTAAGTGTAAAATCCACTTTTTTTTATCTATGCATATAAATTCTATAAGCTAATGTCACTCTGAGATAAACCAGTTTGACAGTAGATTAAATCTTTTAGCAACATTTTGATCAGTTAGGCCTATTTGACACGTTAAAAACCTAAACAAAAGTAATTAGTTAAATTAATTAGTTAATTCTGATGCTTTTTTTTGAAGCCAAGGGTGCAGACCCTTGTCCTGAATGATGTATAACTCAGAAATTCTCCTTTCTACTAAATACGGTTTCTTGTTTTCATAGTTCTTTACTGCTTTAACTACATTTTCAATGTTAAAACTAAAGTGTAAAATATGAATTATGATCATTTAAATAAATAAGGGGATATTCTATTAAAATTAAATGTATTATTTGGTAAAAAACTTTT
The DNA here is from genome assembly GCA_003999625.1 of Oryzias javanicus. Classification (NCBI taxonomy): domain Eukaryota; kingdom Metazoa; phylum Chordata; class Actinopteri; order Beloniformes; family Adrianichthyidae; genus Oryzias; species Oryzias javanicus. The sequence goes on from CM012441.1 coordinate 35,842,253, forward strand.
ATATTTTGAAGTTACTCTGCCCAATATTGAGTTGTGCCAAAAATCTATTTTCAGACTGGATTCTAAACAACTAATAGTGCTAATCCTCAGGTTGACAGCAGTAAAAATAAGAACAGAAAAGTACTTGTAACAAGAGAAAATGTCAATTTGGGCAACCTTATTTACATTTTTTATTACATTTATGAACTTTTTAGGGAACAAGTTGAGCTTTAATGGGAAAAAAAACTGAATTATGAACAGTAAGAACCTTTAAAAGGATGCTTTATTCAGGACTATAAAAGTCTTTTTTTGTTTGTTTTGTTTTTCATTTTACAGATCCTGTTAGTTACAATACACAAAATACTAAAGATGGACCCTGTAATATTTTGGGTGGAGGGAAACATCCAAAAACTAGATCAGTTTGTGGTGATGGATCCATTTTTCAACTTCTATCCATCCTCATCTCAAAAATGTGCCTCTTCAAGCAATAAATCAAACTTTACTTGATCTAGTTTATCATATTTCATATCATAAATCCTATTTCATGAATAAAAAGTGACATGAGTCTACATTATACATCAATGTAAAATATTTATGTATGTAATGACACTGTTGCTTTTTAAAATTTTCTTTGTCTTTTATAATTTCTTTATTTCTAGAATAACTTTGATACATTTGTGTGATAGTCAACAATTACAGCTAAATATATTCTAATACATTAAATCAATCAAAACCTATTATAGGCTATGGAAATGTGGATTGCACTCTACTAACTTCTGTTAAATAGACACCAAATGTCAAAATTAAAAATGTAAACACAAAATCTTAACTGTGAATATCTAAACTCTGTATTTCAGTGAGGGAAATGTCTATTTCCTTAAATCTGCTGCACTTTTCCTGCTAAATTAGCTGCTAAAATGATAATATCATGCTTTAAATGCGGTTGTTTTAAGGCAGACACTTGATTAAAGACATATTTGTTTTGTTTTTTTACTCAAATGTTGCATAAACTTCTCTTTCCAGCGGGGAACCGGTGCCTTAGCTTGTAGCTAATAGCAGCATCGAAACCAGGTGAACTTTAGGACAAAAACTGCGTCGATATCTTACTTTCAAACATGCTAGACTGGCCGGTAGATCCGCTTCGGTGTGATGAGCCATTGTTTGGAATGAACGCGCATCTGTTGGGTCTGTTTCTGCTGAAGTTAGCCACACACGGCGTTTGTTTCTGTTATGCAGTCCCGCTCTAAAGGGCGGAACTGACGTCACAGCGGAACTTCCGCTGTGCGTTCCAGCCGCCCCGTTCAAATCTTTATTTAAACAAAATGGGATAGATAAAAATATCTTTGTTTCTGATCTTTTTGATGAGAATGGGAATCCTTTGGAATATGAAAGGCCCTTAAAAAGTTTGCTTAATGAATAATTCTTTGTCTTGGATTTTTTTTCTCACTCTCATTTATTTTGTTAGTGCTTGGTATTCTTTTCCTTTCAACTAATATTATGGTTATGTCTTGGAATTAATTCATTCTACTCGCCATGATCCCATTACCTTTCTGTATATTTCAATTATCTAGTTAAAAGTTGACATTAGTTACCAATGGAGTACTCATCGTTGTAATTTGTAATTTTGTACGATGTTCAATAAAGTTCTGTTAAAAAAAATCAATCTGGTCCTAGCTAGTCTACGTAAAATAACTTTCTTTTAATAAAGTTTTATATATATATATAATTGAAATTTATACTTTAAAAAAAACAACATTTTTTTCGAAACTATAAAATTAAACCAACCTTTTTTTTTTTTTATTTAAAACTAAAAATCATTCTCAGGGTAAGCTAGGGGAATAATGAAGACCTTTTTCCTGACATTAAATACCTCCCAGATCCACTGATGATATCCACTCCAATTACTTCATATATTAATAATAATAATAAATAATAATAAATGTTATTTATCAGGCGCCTTTCACGGAACTCAAGGTCACCGAACAAGGATAAAAGCACAAATATAAAAATACTGATGCTAATTTAAGCTTAAGAAATAAATAAATAAAGAGATGTATTGCAGTCATGAGGAGTAGGCCATTCTGAAAAGATGGGTTTTGAGGCTGGAAATGAAGAGAGGGAGTGAGTCCATAGTCCTGAGGTCGGGTGGAGTTCCAGAGTCGTGGGGCAGAGCGACTGATAGCCCTGCTTCCCATGGTGACGAGTCGAGCGGTGGGGATGACAAGTTGGAGGGAGGACAAGGACCTGAGGGAGCGGACTGGGGTGGCGACTTGGAGTAGGTCAGAGAGATATGGCGGGGCGAGGTCATGAATGGCTTTGTGGGTTAGGAGAAGGATTTTGTAAGTGATCCGGTAGGTGATGGGGAGCCAGTGAAGCTGCTGGAGTATGGGGGTGATGTGGTGGAAGGAAGGAGTCTGCAGAGTTTTGGACCAGCTGGAGTTTCCTGAGAGTTTTTTGTGGGAGTCCATACAGAAGAGAGTTACAATAGTCCAGGCGAGATGTGATGAGGCTGTGAACCAGTACGGAATGAGGGCTGAGGGAGGGGCGAAGACGGCGGATGTTCCGGAGGTGGAAGTAGGCGGTCCGAGTGATATTGTTGATATGAGACGTGTATGAAAGTGTGCTGTCCAGGATGATACCCAAGCTTTTAACTTGAGGGGAGGGGAGAATGAGGGAGTTGTCCAGAGGGATGACACATTTATTTATTTTACTCAGAGTGGACTGGTGCCAACCAGTAGAAGTTCTGTTTTATTGCTGTTCAGTTTGAGGAAATTGGAGGTGAACCAGGATTTTACTGAGAGAAGGCAGCTGGTAAGGGAGGCAGGTGGGAGGGCGGAATCTGGTTTGCTGGAGATGTATAGCTGGGTGTCATCTGCGTAGCAGTGAACATTTATTTGATGTTGACGGAAGATATGTCCAAGGGGAAGAAGGTAAATGATAAACAGCAGGGGTCGAGGATTGTCAATGGATTAAAAAAAAAAAAAACATGTTTTGATTGGTTTTTTCTTTTTACTTGTTCTGGTAGTATTTCAAATACACATATAAAAGAAAATTAAGATTAAAAATCTTAAATCTGAGTATTTCTTTATTTAAATTGCTGTGAATCAAGAACAGACAAAAAACGGCACATAGACGTACAACAGCAGGTCACAAGCTCCCTGCTCGCTTCATTCGGAGTCATCTACTTGTAGAGAAATAGATCGATGTGTGTCTGTATTTTCCTGGCCCGAGCTGGCATCTGGCTCAAAACCGGATCGCTCCGGAATGCACCGATGGTGAAGAGATGATGGGAAATGAGGACAGGCTTACTTTGCATCAACGATAGCGCACACGACTCAGAGGGGAGTTTCCAATGAACCACTGCCGCTCTGCAGACACTATGTCCTAGAAAACAACACAGTTTCTTCATTTTGGCTACGAAAATGTGTGAATTCTTCGAAGACAGAGTCAGTCTTAAGTCTTAAAACGATTATTTCAACTAAAATAGGGCATTTAAAATTATTATATTAGTTTCTGCTGAATAGATCTTTTTTTTCTCATCAACCTGATGTGACTTCACAAGAAAAAAAAGACCAAAAACAAACAGAGTTAAGACTCGGAGCTGCCGATTCCTACTGTGCATGTGCAGGAAGAATAAACAGTTCTGCAGCAGTCGGGTTTCCTGGTGGAGTCGATACTGGCAGCTGTAAAATCAAAAGAAAAACCTGTTCAGCTTCTGCTGGAGAAGCTAAAGTTGGTGTGCAACAGGCTCTGAAATACTTAATAACTTAACAACTATTTTTATTAAATTCATTAATTAAAAAATGTTATATATTAATTATAATATTAATTAATAATTACAACAGTTTTCCCTTTCTGCAAATTTTTTGTTATGTTTTTTGCCTCAAATTGTTTAAAAAAATAAAGTTTTAAATTGAACTTTTATGTATTTTTAGACACCCTGAAAAATAGATTAAAAAATGATCAGAGCGTGACTTTAAAACAACAAAAAGCTTTACAATTTGGTCCTATTAGGAGGATTTGGTTGAAGTAAAACAATAACTATCCCAAATTACATGACTTTTTGCCCTAATTAGATGTTTTTTGGGGTTTTTTTCAGCTTTTTTCGTTCAGCATACTGAGATGATCATGCCTGCTATTTAGATCTTTATAAATAAACGGAAATGAATTGGTTGGCAGGCCATGACAGAGCTAAACAGAGCCTAATGAGGCAAACAACCATGCATTGTCACACTCCATTTAGAATCATCAGTCAACACGATAAGCCAACAAACTGCACTAGCCAGAGAAAAAAAAACACGGGAAGACCACGCAAAGTCCAGACGGAATTGTTGACGTTTAAATAGGATTTCTTTTTTTTTTTTAATCATATATATTTTTCAAGGTGTATTTTTCAAAACTCACATTCATAAGACGTGTAAATGCATTGCAGCAGTAAATGAGACTCAAATACTGACCCAGATTTCTTTGTATGGGATGAGATCAGGGGTCTTTTACTCCTCCAGTGTGGCTCTTAGTAATTAAAAAGTAGCTGTAAATGAAAAAGTAAATGAACTTAAGTTTCTTCAACTCATTTACAAACAGTTGAAGGACAGTATGAATCATTCAGTGAGGATCCTAACAGTAGCTGGAATTCTCTATCAATCCTTTGTAGTTGATCATGAGCTTCATTCATCACAGAAAATCCATTTATTGTCAGTAACCAGAATTAAAGCTACGTTAAGTTATGATCAACTGGAAAATAAATCTGATTTTGAACAAATTCAAGAATTTAAAGAGGTTTTAATATATGGTGGATGTCATTTCATGAACTCTGATTTAGTTTTTGTTGGTTATATTTATAAATTTGTGGCTGAAATGACCCAAAATAAACAGATTTTTTTCTCTTTATACATGTAATTGATGACTTCACACTTCCTTTTGCTGCATTAACATGATCCAGTGATGTGAGATGTCTTTTATTTTGAAAGGAAGTCATGCAAAAGTCTGTCAAAAGTCATAAACTATTCCATATTTTTTTAATCTACCTGTTTATGTTTTATATCATTATTATTTATGATTAACAAAAACATGACTAAACAAATTCTGGGCTACACTTTTACAATAGCCTTACCCTCTATTATGGAAGCGTTTGTGATCCATAATTCAAAACAAAAGTCAATATTGGAAATGGTTTTTTCATTTTCACAATGTAACTGTAGTAGATGTCTTTTAAATGAAATGAAAAAGCAATTCTCTGACTGCATTTCCATTTTTTTTCAACACAGCTCATTCTGTAACTCAATTAAAATGAAAAAGAAAATGGAATTTTACATTTCATTTAAAAAAAGTTCTTTATTACATTTTAACCAAAATTCAGCTAGAAATGTCAAACTTAAAAATTAATTTTTTTCAAAATGTAACTGCATTAATTATCTCTTAAAAAGAAAAAGCAATTTTCCAAACTGCTTTTCCATTTTCATCGTCACCGCTCATTATGAGACATAAAAGCCAATAAAAAATTCTTTTTCATTTTCACATCCCGGCGCACAAAAGTTTCTCATAAATCAGTTCGAATTAGCAGTTAAATAAATAAAACAGGAAGGAATATTATTCCAGAATAAATCAACTTAAATTTCAATATTTTACTCCCCGTAAAAATCTATTTTGTCAAAATGATACAAGTTAAAAATGAGCAGAAGATAACATCGGGTCATTAATAACAATAAAATAAAATGATCTGGAGGGCCGGATCCGGCCCCCGGGCCTTGACTTAAACACGAGCTGTAAAGGTTTCAAGAGAATTTGACTGTAAAATTAAATATTTGAAAACTAAAAACCTATTACAAAATTCTTTATTACACAAACGTGACTCACTTTACATCAAAAATCGTGCATTGCAGAAAACAGGAACAAGATTAAAACTAGATTAAAACAAAGTAACTCAGATTACAGTTATTATCATTTCCAAGGACACGTCAAAAGCCTCGGGCACATCTGCCCGTGCGAATGTTTGACCCGTACGGGTCTGGGGTGGTTTGGCCCGTAGACCAGGCCCGTGACTGCCACATGAGTTGTGGTCATTAGTACAGGAGCCCGCGCAAGTGGTCGTGTGAAAAGCTGATGTCATTCTCGGGTGCGGAAGTACCACGGGCGTTGCTACAGACGCACGTGCGCGCACGGGCCCGTGCAAATGGTTGCGCGGGCGCACGTGCGCGTAGTACGGACGTTCGCAAGGCGCGTGCGTGTGATACGGGCCAGTTCGATTCCCCCCGATGACCTTCCTACATGAAGTTCATCATCTCCCGTGCATGCGTGGGTTAACTGGCTGTCTGGTTTCTCTCACAGTTCAAAGATGCAGTGCTGCCTTCAGAAATCTTTCACTTGGCGCTGTCTTTCTCGTTCGGCTTAGCGCGTGCACGCGCAGCGCTAACACAGCTTAAGGAGAAAAAAAAAAAGAAATGGTTAAAGAAAGATAAAAGAATAATAATAATAGAACATGCTCCCAGAAAGGAGACTCTCGCGAATATGGGCAACTCCCGCACCCCCGATCCATTGATTAAAAACACTTCTGACTCGCTGTGAGCGCGCGCGCCTGTGCGTGAGCGTCTCGACTCGCGGAGGGGCGGGGGGAGAAACCAACGTAAACTGCTGCAGCCAGAGGTATTTGGGCTGGCGTGCTCCTCCTCTCCTCTCCCCAACTTTGAAATTATCCAGCACCGTCGGACGCAAAAATTTCAGTCAAGTTTCTTGAGTTGAGCTTTTGTTGAACTCCCGCCCACTCCCGTCAGAATTTAGTCCCGTCCCGTCCCGGTCCCGTGATTAACGGAAGAAATGACTCCCATCCCGTGGGAATCCCGAAATAATGTCAGCCTCTACCGTGCATGCCGCAAGGTTTCACGCACGTCGCCGTACAACCGGCTGTACTACCCTTGCGGGACTTGGAACACGGGAAACTGATTGCACAGCTCGTAAGGGTGTAGTACGGGTGTTAGTACTGCTGTTAGTACGGCTAGTACGGCTCTTGGGGTTGATGAAAACAGCTACGGGCCCGTACGACCCTTACGGGAGTGGTGCAGCAGCTGCACGGGCAGAGGAAAATGGGAGAAAACCGAGGCACCCGCAGAAGACTTTGGTGCATGTTGAACAGCCTCCCAGGGGCGCCTACGGGCCTTTGCGGAGCCTGCTACCTTTGCGGATACGTGCGGACCGCCGCACGGGGGCGGGAATATCTGGCCCGTAGACCGCCCGTGGGAGCCCGTGCAGGCAGTTGTGCCCGAGGCTTAAAGCTCATCCACAGTCAGGCGGTACGGTCACAAATCATGTCGAAATACGCAAATTCAACCAGAGAATTAAACATGCAACAACAGAATGTCCACTTGCAATAGTTAATGATATTTTAGATGTTGCAAAAATGAAATTCAACGTTTTCCCTCGTGGAATATTTTGGACCAAAAGCCAAACGAGGGAAACAAAGAAAGAAAGAAAGAGCAGAGAGTGTGTCTGTACATTTGGTCAGTTCAAAAAGAAAGGTTTCAGAATGTAAAATAAATACATAAAATGTGTAAAATGAATAGAAAAGAGAATTATCCGTTGTGATTTATCTCCGTTTGTGTGTAAACACACATCGTCCTCGCCGTCTGGTTTACATTTGCTGGTGTCAGCTGGAGTTTGACCAGATTCTGTCATTTTCCAGCCCTCTGTGGAGACATTCTGATGGGTTTGGACAGCAGGAGTGTTTAATCATTGGATCCTCAGCCAGGCAGGAGTACATGCCTGTGTTAGCAGGACGACATGATGAATTGAATGTCTGAGAGAATCTCATCCCAGATTAAAGCCATTACCGGCCATTTTTCCTTCCATTTATTAAATCCAGGGTTTCTAAAAGTTCTTCGGATTACCCGATCCCATGCGGTTAATGATTACCTCTGATGCTCTTTTTGGATTTATTTTTTGGTCCTCACATGGAGAAAACATTATCATAATGAAGATGAAGAAACGTGCGGTCAGGAGCAGCTTTTGGGAAGATTCAGGAATATTTCAGCTTCATTTAAAGGAAATTCATGAAAAAAAAAAAACAGCCAGTTAGATGTTTAAGAAATCCCTGAGGACTTTCTTTTAATGCTTCTATCTCAACCCTCCAGGATTTCGCGGCACATTTGCATGTTTTTTATTATATATATAAAAAACACCTAAAAATGTTAATTATAAAATAAATTCACATTCTCATATTCCAACTGTTTTTATTGTGACAGATGCACTAGGACAAATGCAGCTTTGGACCCTGATGACCTCACCAGAACCTCCATCATCCTCACGTTTTCTCCTCTTTGGTCCTCCAGCATCATCAGCTCACAGGAAACTCAAAGAAAAATAGTTTTCATTTCATTGTGATATTTTTGACCTGAACAAACGTAAATATATACTTATTTTATAAGATAACATTTGAATAACTCTCATTTAAAAGACATTTTTCTCACACAGTTTGTCTTTCAGAGCAGAAACTAGCTAGAACTGGTTGATTTCTTCAATGAAGCTTCACAAATGTTACCTTTTCTCACCAAAAATGACTCCTTCCGTTGCTCCTTGGGTATCAAAATCTTCTCTGAACCTCCATGAAGGTTATATTTCCCAGGATGGTCGTCTTTCAGATATTTTTCTTTTTTTTCCGCCGTTATAAAAACTCTTTTTGATCGCTCCGCTCTCTGCATCTCTCCACAGCTCCATCTGTCTCACCGGCAAACAAAGCAGCTCCGCCCGGGCTTCTGGGTCAAATTACCGTAATGTCTAAATATCGAAATGAAAGCGCAACGTCTCAGCTTTCAGAAACTGTTGGAATTTTTCAAATAGAGCGAAAATTCAGGAATCACGGTCATTCAAAGAGCGCTTGTCCAAGGGTGTTGGTTGCTGAACACTCACAGCCTCCACAGCCACACTGGGCGGGACAAAAGATAACCTTCGGCGGGCCAAATTTGGCACCTCTGCTTTAAAGTATGGTAAGTATTTTCATTATCACCTTATTTGTATTACAAAATGAGTTGTGATGATGGATACAATGAAAAAGCCGCTCTGAGAATTGCGTTTTCATTTTATTGAAGTAATGCAGTTACATTATAAAACTGAAAAAGTGTTTCCAGTATGGACTTTTAATTTGAATTATGAGTCACAAGCGCCTCCGTACTAAAGTACATAATGTAAAAACCACATTTAAACAAATGAATATTTCTTTTAGTGGGGTCAAAAAATTTAATTCCGTAGATACTGATTGGAAAATTTGTTTTAAGTTTAACTGTAAAAACAAAAGAATTGATTGTATGCAGCCTGATGTAAATATACTGTTCCAGGTTGTGTTATTGTTACTATTATGGATTTTCATTTTGTGTTTGTGTAACCCAGGTTACTCGACCTTGTTGAAAAGATATTTTTTCCATCCTGTAGAGGGCGCTTTACATTGTGAAGTGCAGAAGAACTTCTGCGGAGGGATACCAGAGTTGTCTGTGACGCCAAGTTTCAGCGGAGGAATCCACGAGTTTGTCGTTTTTTGGGCTGGATTCATCTGAGATCGACTGGAAAAAGAACACAAGCGAGTCGTCCCTGTTGTCTTTTCTGAGGTTTGGTTGTGGAAAGAAGAAAATCACCTTCATCTCTCATTGAGATGCGACCTCCCAGACGACTGGAGTTTGTTTTTGTTAAAAGGATTTGGTGAATATCTTCTTTTCATATTGTTCACTATAAGATTGTGATTCATGCTGACAATTATTTTAATTTGAATTGTAAGGTGATTGCGTTTGAAATTAGGTAACTTGAGTTTTTAAAAATTATTTTATCGAGCGATTTTGACCCGTGCTAACGAGCCACGAGGACCTGTTAGCTAGCTAACCCTCGTGTAAGCTAGCAGTATTTCACACAGTGTGTTAGCGTCAGCTGTAATTAAGTACTATGACTGAAATGTGTTTATATACATGTTTTTATATTTTATATTGCACTTGCATGAGCGGTCAGGGCTTTTTGTTTGTGTGATTTTCCACCATCGCGAGTGTCGAGTTCCTGCACACGGCAGAGGACGGAAGTACAGGATTCTGTTTGGAAAAGTGTTTTGATTTGAGAAATTTTATATTTTTGTAATGCATTTTGTGAGCCAAATAAGTATTAAAGAGTTAAAGGATTAAATGAATACAATTGATTATAAGTAAACTTCAATTTTGAAAAATTATTTTTTTTTTTTTGGTTTGTTTTTTGTGTTTTTTTTTCATTTGTTTGTTTCGTTTTTGTCTTCCTGTTATATTCATTCACTTTTTTTTCTTTTCTTCCCCTAAAATGTTGCTTTTATGTTTTATGAATTTCCTGTTGTTTATTTCTCTATTGACAACCCAATTTGTTTTTTCTGCTGTTTTCAGACTTCTGTTTACCTTTTATGTACTGTTTTAACTTGTACTTTTACTTGGAGATGAACAACCTTTTCCATAGGGACTAAAGATGGAAATTAGTCTAAAAGACTATAATCTTATATATTTGCATTTTTAAATGTTTTATTAATATATGCTGTCCCTGTCTTAAATAAACAATCAATCAATCAAAGTAAAATAAAAGAAAGGTTAATTCAGCTTCAAGGAAAGAAAAAAAAAGAATCAAAACTTTGCAAGTTCAAATTTGACCAAATTCATTTTTTTAAGCTTTTATTTTATTTTGAGTTTCTGTTTTAATTTTCCATGTTCATATAATCACTTGAAGGTAATCTGTTTTTATTTATTCAATTATAAATAATCAAACTGTTTAAAATCATTATTGTGGTCTGTGGTTTTTACTTTCTGAATCTATTCCCTGCTCCTCTAAACTTACAACACGTGTCAAAGTCAAGGCCCGGGGGCCGGATCCGGCCCTCCAGGTAGTTCTATCCGGCCCTCCGGATCATTTTAATTTATTGTTATTAATGTCCCGATGTTATCTTGAGCTCATTACTAATTTGTATCATTTTGACAAAATATATATTTTTTGGAGGGTAAAATATTGAAAGTTATATATTATTTAAATTGATTTATTCTGGAATAATATTCCCGCCTTTTTATTATTCATATTTATGTTAAAAAGTTACAGTTTTTAAAAATTAGCATTCTGATAGCTTTTTGGACTATTTAGGCATTTACTAAGATTTTTTTTGGCTATTTTGGAGTTAAGCTAATATTTCAGCTACACACTAGCTGCTTTGGCTAATTTAGGCCTTTTCAGTATTTTAGGTTATTTTGATGTTCTGCTATATTTTTTTTCAGCTACATGCTAGCTGTTTTGGATGAAACTAATTTTTTTTTTTTGGGGGGGGGCAATTCGGCATTTAGCTAATATTTTAGCTGAATTTCAGCTTCAGCGTTTTTAGCAATCAATTTCAGCATCTTCAGCGGCCAAATTCAGCTTTCACACAAGCATTATCGCAGGTAATTCTATATATCCAGTTCATAATCATATTAAAAAGTTATAGCTTTAAAGTTTTAACATTTCCGTTTTAGAGAGTTCAATAAATGTTTCTCTTGTTCGACCCGCGACCTCAGGTGTGTTTTAGATTTTGGCCCTCACCTGTTCTAGAGTAATTCTGGTCCAAAATCAGCGTTAGATGTGCTACATTTGTTTGGATTATAACCACTAATTTATTCATCTATTTGTAGATGAATAAATCTTCCTGTTCTTTAAGTAGATTGTTTATATTTTCAGAACAGAAATAAATGTTGATTTACATTATAAATAAAGATGTAAAGATGCAAACTAAAACAAACCATTAAAATATGTCTCAAAACTGTCACAATGAAGTCAAAATCCTATTAAAATCAGAATTAAAGAGAAGAGATGGACATTAGGGAACTACTTCTGAATGGACAAAAATATGGACAGAAATATGACATTGTGAACAAACCCAATATCTGATGAATGTACATTTGTGATTTGTTATACTTACAGGTACTTGAAGAAAATGATTATATTGTAATTGTAATTTTTTTATGGTCTAACTATTGATCTGCACTAAATATCAATAAAATAAGTTAAAAAAAAAAAAAAAAAAAAAAATTGGACTGTAAAACAACAAAAAAAAAAAAAAAAAAAAAAAAAGAGAAGAGATGGAAAGTTTTTCCCTGCAGAGACGAGAGAAACTGGAGAAGAAATGATGAAGAATCAAACCTAAACTCTTGATGCGATGAATCATTCCTTCATTCAGTCTCGGCTTTAATAAAGTTGGTTTCATCTCGAATAAGTCAAGGTATTTTGTGATTGTGCTAATGAGGTCGCCTGCTTCTCAAAAGGATGAATTTCCCTCTGAAGGACAACCCCTCTGCAGTCACATGTGGAGCGAGAGGAACACAACTCAAATCTCACCACAGAGAAGCATCAAAGGTCACGGTGACCGAACGTTCTGAAGGACACTGTGTGTTTTCCCATAATGCTTAGCTGTTTTGAACCTTCTCTGTACGTGAGCGTGTGCAAACCCCCGATCTGCTGGATCTCACCACTGACCTGCCTTCCCAGTTTGTCAGATGAACTCATTCCTTCTTCTTGACATCGTGTCTCCGTTCTGTCCTTTGCTCCGCCGTCTTCCTGCCAGATTCTTATCTATTCTCCTCTGGTCTACAGTATCTGTACCTAATGAGACCCTCAGCGGTGAGTCATGTAGCCCCGTGTTGCCCGGAGCACAAGGCCAGACCTGTCCAGCATGTTAACAATGGCTGTTGCTGTGGGGAGCGAATGGAAGGATGAAGGGAGACGGCGTTACGACGGCCTTCCGACCCGGTCCTGACAACACGGCACTTCCCAACGGTGGGCTTTCCATTCAGGAATGTGTGTTTGTGCCGCACGCCATCAAACGGTCAGCAGCTTTGTTCTCTGGACGATCCTGCAGCATTTCTGCTGTGAGGTTTTTGCTTTTCTATTATTCATAGGAGGGTTTGATTCGGTGGTTTTCTCCATTTTTATTATCGCTTTTATTGAATTAAATATGACAAACATTAGTTTAGGTCAGAGGTTGAAAACCTTTTAACAATAAAAGAGACATTTGGTGGATAAGCTATACAAGACCAACTTATCCAGACACAAATTGATTTATTCCTAGGAGTTTTTCTTTCTTTTCTCTTCTTTCTTTTCCCTCATTGACAGTTTCTATGGAATTTGATGTGGTTGTCCCCCCTCAATTTTTATTCCATTTATTTTTCTTTCTGGTAATTGTTGATCTTTTTTTTTTTTTTTTTTTTCTTTTTTTTTTTTTTGTTTCAAATCAATTGAAAATGCAAGAGTGTACCTATGGGATTCTTTGTGTTAAATGTCACTTTTTCAAGGAAAATAAAAAATAAAAAAAAAAAAAAAGAGACATTTGGATTCATTTTCTACTGGTTAGAAGGAGCCGTATAGTCTCACTTTAGTATTTAAGACATTTGGATTTGCATTCATGACCTTATTTTTTTTCATAATACATATTTATGTCTATTTTTTGGCACAAACAAAAGCAAAAATATAAAAAGAACTTAACATCTTTCAGAATTTAATTTTTTTCATTTTACAGAAGCTCAAATGACGTATTTTCAAAATAAAAGCTGTTCTGACTCAAACAGGATCATCTCAGCTAGTAACTAATGTTGTTCAGCATAAGATGATCTGAGCTTTTAACTCATAAAATATCAAAGTTTTTACCAAAGTTTTGCTTTTTATATTAAATTCTGTTCATTCTGGAGGTCGAGTTGATCAAACCAGGCGTCTTCAGATCAACATAGATGTAAAAACCTACAGAGTTTATCATCTATGTGAACCTCAGACATCAATTTATACATTTAACTCATCTAAATTAAATACATACTCTTCTTTTATTTAATTTTTTGTTCTTTTTCTCATTTTTGTCCTCGGCAGTCTTCCACTGCTGGGTTTTGTTATTTTAGTTTGGGGTTTGGTAGTCTTATTTTTCTGGCTTTATTTGTTTTCTTGAGGTGATTTCGGTTAGAGGAGCTGCTAACCCGTGAATTATTTCACGTTTGTCCGATGAGTCACAATGGAGAGATAAAAATGTGGATCTGCTTTTTCCGTTGCCGGCCCTCAGCTATTTCAGCAGTTTTAAATGTTATTTAAAAACACACTTTTTTAGAATGGCTCTTAATGCTCAGTAAATGGTGGCATTTTATTTTATTGGTTTTATTGTATTCTTATTGATCTTTTATGTATTTTACTGCAGACTGCTTTTGCTTTATTTAAATTTTCTTAATTGTCTAATTCTTTAAACTCTCCTTTTATTGTGAAGCACTTTGGCATGCTATAAGCAGATGTAAAGTGCTACAGAAATAAAGTTCATTCAAGTACTTCATCTAAGAGATCTGATCTTTGAGTTCAATTAAGCGAAAAGGAAAAAAATAAAAGTAAATAAATATGAAAATAAAGAGACAAAAAAAACATCTGGATAAGATGTTCCTGCCACAAGTTTAAATAAATGCTATATACATACAGTATTGATTAAAAGAAATCATGGTTACTGCTACAAATACTATTATTACTAATTACTACTTTGTATACAGTACAATTAATAATTGTAGAATCATAACCATAGATTTTCTTGTGGTAGTTTATCATATCAATATCTGTCTCTCCATAAATACACTCACTGGACAATTCGACACACCTGTCCAATAAGCTTCGTGTATTTATGCATGTAGATGCGATCCAGAGGATCTGCTGAAGTTCAACCAGAGCATCAGAATGGAGAGGAAATGTGGTTGGAGAGACTGATGGTTGCTGAGTGTCCCAGAAACTTCTGATCTGCTGGGATTTCCACCCACAACCATCTGTAGGGTTAACAGAGAATGGTCAGAAAAGGAGAAAATATCCAGTCAATGACAGTTCTGCGGGTGGAGATGTCTTGTTGATGTCAGAAGAGAAGGATCCGATTGGCTCCAGCTGATAGAAAGACAACAGGAACTCAAATGGTTAAAGTCAAGTCTGCAGGAGAACATCTGTGAGGGCAGATGGGGGCCAAACCCGGTTCCAGAAAGGAGGACCAGAGTGTATGTTTAAACGTGATTTTAGGTCATCATAACAATTCTTATATTATAATATTTATTTTAAATTATTTTTCTTTAAAGCTAAATTTATCAATAATGTTGCCGTCACTTTAAAAAATGATCATTATTTATCGTGCGTGTGGGCTGCATGGTGGTGTAGTGGTTCGCCCTGGTTCAAATCCTGGCCGGGTTCATTCTGAGTGGAGTTTGCATTTTCTCCTCGTTCATGTATGGGTTTCTTCCAGGCTCTCGTGCCACAACGTGAGTCCTCATGCTTTCATCCAACCTGCCATTATAGCTCCTTATTGGCCAAACACACCTGATCCAGGTAATCAGCAGGGTGAGGGGGGGGGGTTCTGGAAAACCAGCAGAAGGTCAACCATCAAGGCCTGACTTTGGACATCCCTGGGTTGGATGGTCTTTATGTAATTGGGTCAGATTATGTGGAAACCATCAGCTGGGATGATGCTAGCGTGAATGCTGTCACCTGAATTTGGCAGCTGAAGATGCTAGTGATGATAGCTAAAGATGCTAAAATTAATACCTGAAAACGCTGAGGCTGATAGCTAGCTAAAATATTAGTTAAATGCAAGATTAGCCCGAAAAACGGAAAAAAGCCTAAATTAGCAAAAACAGCTAGCATGTAGCTGAAACTTTAGCTAAACTCCAAAACAGCTTAAAATACAAAGAAGCTCAAATTATCCAAAATAGCTAGCATGCTGCTGACATATTAGCTAGACTTCAAATTAGCATAAAAACTGAAAAAATCCAACATTAGCCAGAACAGCTAGCATTTAACTAGCATGCTACCGAAATATTAGCTACATTTCAAATTAGCCTAAAAATGGAAAAGTCCTGCGTGAGCCAAAACAGCTAGCATCTACCTGAAATATTAGCTAAATTCAAAAACAGCCTAACAACTGAAAAAAGACTAAATTAGCCAAAACAGCTAGCATGTAACTGAATTTTCAGCTATTTTCAGCTAGCATGAAAAACAAAAAAGCCTAAACTAGCTAAAACAACTAGCATATAGCTGACACATTAGCTAAACTCCAAAATTTCTTAAAAAAAAGAAGCCCAAACTTTCCAAATAACTAGCATGCTGCTGAAATTTTAGCTACACTTCAAATTAGCCTAAAAACTGAAAAGTCCTGCATGAGCCAAAACAGCTAGCATCTACCTGAAATATTAGCTATATACCAAAATAGCCTGAAAAACAAAAAAGCCTAAATTGGCTAAAACAGCTAGCATATAGCTGAAATATTAGCTACATTAGCCTAAAAAAACAAAAAAAAATAGCAGAATGCTATTATAACTTTCAACTTTACCACTCTGACTCCATTTAATATAAAGTAACGACTAATCGACTTAAAGAGAGCACATTTTCTGTGTTTGTGTATTTTTTTTCTTTCCCTCCGCACTGCAGAACCTTTGATTTTCTGCTTCTTTGTTTAACGTTCACTCATGGATCCGCCGGCTCTGCATTTACAATTCTGCACCTCTTCAGCGTTTGTTGTTGTGAACGAGTTCTGCTTTTGACCCTCATTTCAGAGAAAACAACTACTTGCCCTATGAATAAACCAAAGTATTGATTTTTGGTTTGCTGTAGTGTGCGGTCAGCCTTTTTTCCATATGATGACCAGCTGAGAGAGATGCATGCTGGTTCCTGATGAAGACAGCTGTTCTCTGAAGTTTCCTCAGACGCGGGACAGATATTTGAAATGTTCTTGAAGACCTGATTTGTAGTCTGAGAACAAAACCATCAACACATTTGCTTCCATTTGAGTTTACAAATGTACAAACAGCTGTTTAGACCAGCAGATCCGTGTTTTATTGGAATAAATATAAATAAAAACAGGGTTTGTTTTGCTTTTATTAATCAGTCAGAAACTTTGGATTAGAAAAGAATAAAAGTCTGGAAATGGAACATTTTAGATGTTTCATCCCGCTGGGGAAAAAACAATATTCTTGTTTATTTTCTCTGTTTCCTGTTTATTGTTGATATTTTTCTTTGTTTTCACATATTTTTGCTGAATTAATTTGTTTGTATTTATATGTCTGTATAATGGATGAAGACGAGAAGAATGGAAGAAATGTTGTTATTGGCTTACGGTACTTTTACTGATCCGTCCATCCATCCATCATCCATCCATCCATCCATCCATCCATCATCCATCCATCTATACGTCCATCCATCCATCCATCTATACATCCATCTATACATCCGTCCATCCATCATCCATCCATCCATCATCCATCCATCCATCCATCCATCCATCCAAACATCCATCCATCCATCTATCCATCTATACGTCCATCCATCCATCCATCATCCATCCATCCATCCATCTATACATCCGTCCATCCATCATCCATCCATCCATCATCCATCCATCCATCCATCCATCATCCATCTATACGTCCATCCATCATCCATCATCCATCCATCCATCCATCCATCCATCCATCCATCCATCCATCCATCCATCTATACGTCCATCCATCCATCCATCATCCATCCATCCATCCATCCATCCATCTATACGTCCATCCATCCATCCAAACATCCATCCATCCATCCATTCATCTTTACATCCATCCATCCATCCATCCATCCATCCATCTATACGTCCATCCATCCATCCATCTATACGTCCATCCATCCATCCATCATCCATCCATCCATCCATCCATCCATCCATCCATCTATACGTCCATCCATCCATCCATCCATCATCCATCCATCCATCCATCCATCCATCTATACGTCCATCCATCCATCCATCATCCATCCATCCATCCATCCATCCATCCATCTATACGTCCATCCATCCATCCAAACATCCATCCATCCATCCATCCATCCATCCATCCATCCATCCATCCATCTATACGTCCATCCATCCATCCATCATCCATCCATCCATCCATCCATCCATCTATACGTCCATCCATCCATCCATCATCCATCCATCCATCCATCCATCCAAACATCCATCCATCCATCCATCCATCCATCCATCCATCCATCCATCCATCCATCCATCCATCCATCTATACGTCCATCCATCCATCCATCATCCATCCATCCATCCATCCATCCATCCATCCATCTATACGTCCATCCATCCATCCATCATCCATCCATCCATCCATCCATCCATCTATACGTCCATCCATCCATCCATCCATCTATACGTCCATCCATCCATCCATCCATCCATCCATCTATACGTCCATCCATCCATCCATCCATCCATCCAAGTTCTTTTTCCCCTCTGTTCCATATTCAGGATCTCATGTTTTCTCTGAATCTCAGGACATTTACACTCTTCCCTGCAGGTCACTCTAGACCTTCACTAGTCTATTAAACTTCACTCTCGAACTTTTTAAACTGAATACAATCAAACAGCCATCCAACCCATGGAATGAAAATGTTCATTGTGAAAAAGAAGAGAAGAGTCTGAGCTTTACATAAAACTGGTTTTCTATTCTGATGGTCTGTTTTCCAAAACCATTGGATCCTCTATAGAAACACCGATTCTGATCAACGTTCATCATGTTTTAGTTTGAGTTTTCAGCAGACGTCAACAGGTTTTCTATCTATAATGTGAAGTTCATGTGGTTTTTCATGTGATCATGGTGTATTGATCCTGGATGTTACACCTGTCACGTGTTCTTCATGCGTGGTCGAGCGTAGATGGAAGCCTCCACCAGCGCGACCACGTCCTCAAGCTTCATTTATTATGTCTGCAGCGCTCCCAGCTGCACCCCTAAGCTGCAAATGTCAATGAATTTAGAGGTCTCGCCTGCATGTCCGTTGATCGACCTCAGCTTGACGGCGCGAGGCGCATCGCCGTTTGCTTTATGAATGCATGCAAACAGATCACATGTTCCAGTTATCGAGCTGGCTTCAAGAGTTTGTACGGAGCTGCTACACATCAAAATTCCATTTAATAAGCGGAATATCAAACCTCTTTGGGTCAGGATGTCGGAAACACTCGGAGATCGATGAACGGAAATTTGGAAAGTAAATGTATGAAGATGGTGTTCTGATCTGCTCGTTAGGGAATCTGTGGGTCATTCACAGCTACAAACTCAATGAGGTTTTTCACTAACTGCTGCAATGAAACAGAACTTCAGCCAAATAAACGGGGTTCTTGTAACATGAAACATAAACAGAACTTATAGTCTTAGTGCTATCATTTGTGGTCGATAAATAATACGAAGGGCGGGGCACAATGTGAACGAAACGACATTGAATCCTCTTCGGCTCATCAGAGATTCCTCTTGGGTTTAGCTCAACAGCATCACAGCGTCTCCCTTAATTATTTTGATGTAAGACGGAGAAAGGTGCCTCAAATGAGAAGTTATGCTAATTTTGTTTCGCTATGACTCTCAGAGAAAGATTATGCAAAATTGATAGATTTGCTCTCATTTGTGAATAAGTTATACTAAAATAAAAGCCAAATTAGGCCTCCGGAGAGGATTTATGCAACTTGTGTTGATTATCCAGCTGGAGAGAACTGAACCTGATCCCTGGAAAGAGGAAAACTGTGTCACACTGAGCGTCTTCTTTCTTCTTTATTTGTTTAATAATAATATTGGTTTAGCTATTTCACAGTTTGAGCTAATATTTTTGTATAAACCAAGAAATGTTACATTTTTGTGGATTCACAATTCAATTTCATTTATATAGCCCAATATAACAAAAGAATTTCCTCTTTGGGCTTCAAGTCAGGAACTTTACAGAAGCAGAAAGTCGGTCATAAAATATAAACAACAGCTGATTGCTAAACAAAAACACACTAAATGTCCTTAGACATTTCCTTCCCAGTAAAGAAAAACTCCATCAAAACGTGATTCAGGAAAAAAAAAAGAAACCGTAAGGATGTCCACATGAAGGAGAGATTCTCTCTCAGGACGGACAGACGATTTACCAGGACTATTAAAGAGGAATAAGTTTATCTAACTCTACAACTACGTGTTTGAATAAAGTTCAACCCTGTGGGACAGGTGGGGGCGAGGTCCACGGCCAAGACGAGCCAGAGGCGAGGTCCACGGCCAAGTCGACTCAGAGGCGTGGTCCATGACCAAGACGAGCCAGAAGTGAAGTTCACGACCAAGACGAGCCAGAGGCGAGGTCCATGACCAAGACGAGCCAGAGGCGAGGTCCATGACCAAGACGAGCCAGAAGTGAAGTTCACGACCAAGACGAGCCAGAGGCGAGGTCCATGACCAAGACGAGCCAGAGGCGAGGTCCATGACCAAGACGAGCCAGAGGCGAGGTCCATGACCAAGACGAGCCAGAAGTGAAGTTCACGACCAAGACGAGCCAGAGGCGAGGTCCATGACCAAGACGAGCCAGAAGTGAAGTTCACGACCAAGACGAGCCAGAGGCGAGGTCCATGACCAAGACGAGCCAGAGGCGAGGTCCACGGCCAAGACGAGCCGGAGACGTGGTCCACGGCCAAGAACAGGACACAGATGATCCACCTGGGATCTGAAATCTCTCCCGGTCCCCCGGAGGAATGTGAATCACACTGCATCAAACAAAAGCACAGAGATCTAAATAATTCCACTGTATACTAAATAAACAAGACAAATCATATAATAAATGCTATTAACTAACACTTTTCACATAATTCTTGTTATATTTTTAATAGGACTGGATGGTGGTGCAGTGGTTAGCACTCCTGCCTCACATTGATGAGGCTATGGTTCAAATCCTGGCTTCTGTTTATGTGGCGTTTGCATGATCTTCTCTGTCATGTGTTCATTAACTTTAGGTGTGCATGTGAGTGTGTGGCACTGCTACAGACTGGTGACCGGTTCGGTACTCTGTCCTCCTCCAACAGCAGCTGGGATAGGCTCCAGCAACCCCGCAACACCAGAAGGGATTTTTGACGGTGGATATTTGAAATAATAGTTTTCATCCGGAGGTATAGATGTGAAGTTTGAGAGGATCCGTCCCAAACCATCGTTGGTAGACGTCAGTGTAAAACGTAAACACAGATGATCAGTAAACGTGTCCAACCGGTTCCTCAAGTGGAACACTATGATGATGTGGCGCTTCTTCTAAAGGACTGAAGCCAACAGGATTAACATAAAACATGATGCATTCGTTCTCATTATGCACAACTGGACTCTTCATTGGCTTGACTTCAGTTCTTGCTGATCCTGAAGGACTTCATTTAGATTTCTTCTTCTTTCAGGAGCTGCTGCAGCAAATCTGCCTGTATTTAACCCTTCGACACCTGAGCCGTCGCTGGTGGCGCTTACACACAAACTGTAACTTCTCAACCGTTAAGAATCTACTGGAATTATTGCAGTTTGGCAGCTCTGACTTTAGCTTTTTTTACCAACCATATTCTATATTCTTCACTGTTGAAACCGTCTTAATCTCAGTCCACGTCTTTATAACCCAAACATGCAGCATGGAGGCTCATTTTCTCTGCTGCAGTTGCTCCATCATGTGACCATCAGCTAAACTGCAGAATTGAATTATTTGTGTTCTCTCTTCTCACTATAATGATAATTATAGTAATCGCTGTCATTTAAGACATTTTTCTTCATTCTGTTCCAATTATTAAAGCCTAAATTATGGTTAATATATGTGTCCTTGTAAAAAAAAAAAATGTCATGAACTATAAATGATTCCAAACAATTGTAAGTCACTTATCCATCTCTCTGTAGCGGTTTTATGTTTCTGACTAAAGCTTTCAGTTTGAAGAAGTTCAGGTTTGTGATGCAGAAACCGCCACAGTTGAGAGAAAGTCTTCCTTCCAGAGGTTTACTCCCACAACCTAGAGGTGGATTACTGATCAACTGCTGCTGCGCTGCAGAAAACACGGCTTTAAAAGCTAAAACACTCAGGTTTGTAGAATTTGGCTAAAAGCTGCATGAGGATAATTAAGATGGAAACCATTTTGGATCGAGTCGATTCCGATATTTTTCTATTCTTTCGATTCGTCAATTCAATTTTGAGTTTACACATTTATACACATCTGTTAAATTAACTAATAATCTACTCTATGAATTGAATATATTTATATTAATCTGATCCAGTTCACAGACTGTAAATGTATCAGTGAAATACTGAGATTGTTAATATCATCCAGTGTTAAAGCAGAAGTTCTAACTAAAATGTTCAGATCATTAACATTATAAACATTGTTCTGCTTCTCCTGGAGGGCGTTTCGGTTTGGCCACTAGGTGGCGATCGCGCTAAAGCATTACACCTTATTCCAGAAGAAGAAGAAAGTATGAAGAAAAATAGTTACTTTAAAAAATATTTTTGGAAAATTCCTACCAGCGAGAAAATAACGATTATTTAGTCAGTAATGTGTGTTTAGGTCGACTGTTAGCATTAGCCGTCCCATAGGAAATTCCATTAAACATTAGCTTTACGTGCTAAATCGATTTATACTTTTATAAATTGATTATTGATCTCAATCCATTCAAATTGATTAATCTTTTGTTTTTAAATCTGTGTAGACAATGTGTGTCAAAGTCACGGCCCGGGGGCCGGATCTGGCCCTCGAGGTAATTCTATCCGGCCCTCCAGCTTATTTGATGATATTATTATTAATAGAATTAATTTCTTGCACTTATTTGCAACTTGTATAATTTTGACGAAATGTATTTTTATCATCATCATCATCATCTTTATTTATAAAGCGCTTTAACACAATTTTAAAATTGAAACAAAGCGCTGAACATTAAAAAACTAAAATAAAAGGTAAGAACATGATAAAAACACAGAGGGTAAAAAAAGATACAATAAAAATTTGACAGTAAAATCAAAGCAACATCTCAAATGTGAATAAAAGCCTGGCTATAAAAATGAGTCTTCAGTCTAGTTTTAAAAATGGACAGGGAAGTGGCTTGTCTAATGTTTAGTGGCAAAGCGTTCCAGAGCTTTGGAGCACAGACAGAAAACGCTCGTTCCCCTCTGCATTTCTTTTGGACCTCGGTACCTCCAGGAGAAGCTGATCAGCTGACCTGAGGCACCGGGCTGGAGTGTAGGGAGAGAGGAGCTCATCCAGGTAAGGCGGGGCGAGACCACTCAAAGATTTAAAAACAAATAAAAGAATCTTAAAATGAACAGGCAGCCAGTGAAGGGAAGCCGGAACCGGTGTGATGTGGTCCCTCTTCCGTGCTCCGACCAGGACACGAGCAGCAGCATTTTGGACCAGCTGCAGACGTGAGAGGGACGACTGGCTGATCCCGAAATATAGTGAGTTGCAGTAATCCAGCCGGGATGTGGATGAAGATGGATCACTGTCTCAAAGTGCGGTTGGGATAAAATGGCTTCAACTTAGTCAGCCGCCTCAGCTGGTAAAAACTGCTCTTTACCACTGAGCTGATGTGGGAGTCCAGTTTAAAATCACTGTCTATTTTAAACCCAAGTTTAAAACAGACGTTACGTGTGGAGTCAGGGACCCAGATCCATCTTGGAGGGGTCACAGGGGCCACTTGGACCAAACACCATCATTTTGTTTTTTGGTCGTCTAAAAACTCAAAAAACTGAGGGCCATCCAATTCTTTATGTCATGAAGACAAGACAGGAGGGCAGTTATAGAGGAACCGTTTCTGTTTATGGGGACATATAACTGACTATCATCAGCATAACAATGGAAGGAAACGCCATGTTTTTTATGGAGAGTAAAATATTGAAAGTTATTTTAGGATTAAGTTGATTTATTCTGGAATAATATTCCTGGCTTTTTATTTTTCATAGTTTTGTTATAAAGTTTTAAAAATGTCGTTTTAGAGCAGGGGTGGGCAATTGTTTTGACTCGTGGGCCAGAAGGGTTCTAAAATTTGGCATAAGGGCCGGACAAGGAGCAGATGGAAGGAGAGATTTGGTAATCAACCTCATAAATAAAAAATAATATGGAATTTAGAGAAAAACATGCTTTAATTTGGATTCAAATTCACATAGATTAATTTAAAAACAGAAAATTTGGGAGTTTTAATTTCTAAATTTTGATTTTTGTTCTCTTTTGGGTGATCCAATGGGTTGATGTTCTTCAGAGGAAAATGTGAACTCAAAGAAATGCTGCATTTATGTGGTGTAGGAATAATCTGAAAGATCACCATCTGACTCAGAAAGGAACACACACGAACGTCAGAGAAACAACACCATTCATGGGAAGAAACCAGAAACACAATGAAAATAAAACAATAATTAGGATTTTTCATTCAATGTATTTTAATTTGGAGGGCCACATTAAGTAGCTTAAGGGGCCGCATGTGGCCCCCGGGCCGTAGTTTGCCCACCCCTGTTTTAGAGTGTTGCATAAATGTTTATTGGGTCTGTTTTGGATTTTGCCCCCCGGTGTGACTGAATTTGCCCCTCCGGGTGTAAAACCTTTGATGAACACAAGGGGGTGGATCCTTGAGGTAAACTAACCACATCCCCTCCTGGAGGATTACGTAGATCTGTTGGGATGAAGAGGATTCAGTAGGAAGCAGCCGTACCACAGAGCAATAATGCTTTTATTTTGACACGGGAGTTTTCAACACACACAATGATGTACACGACATCACAGGCTTCAGCCGACCAGACGCTCCATTAGGAAACAGCACCACCAGACAAACAACTAAAAAAGACGGTAAACAGCGTCGCACGCTCCAATCTGCCGGCTTGGCCCGCTGGTAATGTCCTCCGTCCCGGTCGGCGGACGCTCTCGCCCGCTTCAGAAAAAGGTCATTCTTTGATGAAGATGCACACCAACTCCAGACGGTTTTCAGCTCCTTCCCAGAAAAAAACTTAAAGGCTCAGCCACGACACAGTGGAAAACGTACAAACATGACACGCGTGTTCAGGGTCCGTTAGGTCACGTTTACAGCAGGTTCTGCTCAGGGTGAACCTGAGATGATCAGGATGAGGATGTTTCTAACAGAGTAGCAACAGAATCCAGAAAGGCATCGTTCGTTTTTAACCTGCAAAATAACTAATTACAGCTTAACAAACTGCAAATGTTTACAAAAATGATGCTGTGCACAGAAGGCACTCTAATAAGAATCAAATAAAAAAGTGATGATTTCCTGTGTGCTTCTGCACCAATCTTTTCTTGGCACGAGTTAAACTGAAATAACCGTAGTAATGCCCTCTGAGTTGTCCTGATTGATGGTGAGATGAAGAACCGTCGGCTCAGATCAGGAAAGCCCTGAATGAGTTTAAATGCTTTAGGTTTCCCTTGTTTTCTTTGGCTCCGTGTGCCGAACAATCGTCTGACAGCGTTTTCAGCTCCTCTGTGCTCATTTCCAAGCAGCTGCTCCACATTTTCGACCTCGACTCACGATTCGTGCCAGTTTCCCAGATAAATGCTGAATAAAATTGTGCATTTTTTGTGAGGCAAGGCACCGAATTCAGCTGCTGAATCCAACGTTACGCATGCACGTGATGACTGCTGTTTGTTCCAAAACAACAGGAATTTGGGCAGAATTCAGGAAGTATTTTTGAGTTCTTGTGTCAGTAAAGACAGCAGCGTCTGCTCTTCTTATACTCCTCTGGTTTTGTAACAGTTTTATCGTTTTAGAGCAGTGGACCCCAACCCACGGACCGGTTTAAACTAGACGATATCGTCCCGGACCGATCCAAACGGGGAAGAAGTTCCAGTAAATACATTTGCCAGGTTCTGTTTGTTTTGGGTCACTTTTTCAGTTATTGTCCAGTGCAGGCTGCTGTGACTCCGCCCTTTCTCCTGTGGATCCTGCTAATCAGTCACAGCTGCCTGCAGTTTAGTGATGACGTTTTCTATATTTAAGGTTCTCTGCTGAATCTGTTTGGTCTCCTGAGCTTTCTGTTTTAAAATATCTTTTTTTTAATGCAAATGATGAAGATTCAATGAAACAAAGTTGTTGATTTGTAAAAGTCGTTTCTGATTTGAAAAAAAATCCATAAAGGAATCTTAGAATGAATCTCATTTTAACTCTCCATCCAGGTTCCGGTACTCTTTCATTGATCATATTTTATCTTTACATAAATCCTCATTCATTGGGTATTTATTTAACACATTTGGAAGATTTTCCCTTTAACCAACATGGTGACGTCACTGTCACAGAGAAGCATCAGGAATGCATCACATGGTCTACCTGGTTTGTGGTGTATTTCATATAATTTTAGTTTTCAGGAAAACATCAAAGTGGAGGCTAGCAACGGGATGCTAGCTTCAGCTACGTCCGACGTTTAAGATGTGATGGATAAATAAGGCAAAATAAAACGACAAAACTGTCGTAAACCTGGTATTTTCTAAATATAATATGAATCCAGCGTGTCTCTGTTTTTATTATCTGCGTGTGAAACGGTCGAGTCGTCGTGTCTTAGACAGAACAGCTTCTTTGTTCTTTATTGTTCTTTCCAAACATGTTTATTGTTTGGCTCTTGTATTTAGATTTAAGCTACTAGCTTAGCAATCCAGTTAGCCATGCAGGTATCTGTTTTAAAGTCATCCTATGACAACTTTTTTATCTTAAAAATCATTCTCAGTCTTGTTTTAATTATGATTATGAACCTTTTAACCAAAATCCAACAACCTAAATGTCTTAAAAAGACATTTTTCATGTTGATTTGAAGCCTCCGTTTCCTCTGAGGGGGCGTGGCTTTTGGTGCTCCGACCCTGATGCCTCTCTAGCGTAAATCTTCATCAAAACGTCCATCAGTCTGGGTGATGTCCGGCCGTACGGTTCTGATCCGGATCAGCTGGGACGAGGAAGTGAAGATCTTCCTGGACGGAACTTCCTCCTTCCTGCCGCGGGTTGGGAACCACTGCTTTAGCGAGTACATCACTGCTTTTTTTTTTTTTTTTTTTTTAATTTCAAATAACCCAACCCAGATTTGAACACGTCAAAATGGGAGTCAAAGGACTGGTGGAGAAAAGGTCTTGAGCTTCTACAGTAGTATTCCCAAACGCATCCTAAGCTCACAGCACAGCACATGGCAGGTGACCTGAACTTTTCTTTTTTTTTAACAGTTAAATAACATGTTTGCCTCGATAAAAAGGTTTGCAGGTAAAACCCAAACCTCTTCCTGTTTTTTTTTTTTTTTTTTTTTTTGACCTGTACACATTTAACACTTACAAATTACTAGCTTCATATTTTACAACATTCCCGCTTCAGCTCCTGCTTCTGACAGACAGCGCTGTGGGGAAACTAGCATGTCTGCCAGCGGTTTAACCATGCGTGATGGTTTTTACAGCCGTCTCCTCAGAACTCCTCTTCATGCCAAGATGCATGGTCATCATGGGAAAGCCCTGGGCATGCCGGCTTTAGTTAATGATACGTTTGATACCATTATTTTATTCTAGCAATGATTAACAAGCACATTTTTACACTTTATATTGTTACAAATCTCATTTGAATGAAAGTTTTCCCTGTATTTTCTTCAACCTCCTGCATGCAGAAATAAATGTCGCAACGCGTTTTACTTTTCTGAGAGGCCGGTTGATCTGGGTTGAGATGAAAACGATGGAGGAAGTGCCGTATTTTCCAGACTATAAGTCGCAGGAGCCAAAAAATGAAGAAGGAAAAAACATATATGAGAAATGTACATCAACAAGCCCGACGTAACGCTGCATTTGACGTAATAGATCAATAATCAATTCAAAAAGATATAAATCGATTCAGCACATAAAGCTAAAATCTGCTAACTTATAATGGGATTTCCTATAGGACGGCTAATGCTAACGCTCAGTTGACCATAACTGACTAAACAAACATCTTAATATACTCGCAGGCATGAATGAGATGAAGGAATTAAGGTAACTATTTGTGGTTGTGGCTGCTTTTTCTGTATGCGGAAGCAAATCGGTTGCACCGCTCTCCCGCATGCGCGAACCATACGTCACTTCCGCTAAAGCGTTTTACGGTCTTCGGACGGTAACAACAATAATAACCTCGTAGGATGTTAATATAGCACTTAAGATGTTTCTCATAGTGAAAACATTCATATATGTTTAAGATGTTTCTGAAAGTGAAAACACACTTAAGAATAAACGAAAGGAAAAAGACACGTTAAGGATAAGGACATTACGATCTTGCAGTGACTACAACGGACTACAAATGTTTTCTTCTTCTGCAGTTTTACATGACGGCAGTTTCCTCCCCAAGCTAAGAGGAAACAGCGCCGCTTCAAAACACTTTATTTTATCCGGTAATCCAAATTCGTTTTTAACGGTAACTCGGTGGCTTTTTTTCGCACAGTAATCCAGTCAGGAGAAGCTCTCGGGTGTTCAGAAAAACATAAATTCTTGTGATGAAGACGTTTTACTGTTTGGAAATGACTCCGTCGTATAGTGGGCGAAGAGCGGAAGTGACGTGTAGTTCACGCATGCGGAGAGTGGTGCAACCGGTTTGCTTCCGCATACAGAAAATGCAGCCACAGTGGTCTAAAGCAGTTTTTTTTCCTCATGCTGTCTTCTTCTTCTGGAATAAGGTGTAATGCTATAGCGATCGCCACCTGGTGGTCAAACTGAAACGTCCTCCAGGAGAAGCAGAACAATGTTTACAATGTTAATGATCTGAACATTTTAGTTAGAGTTTAGAATGTGTTGAGAAGTTTGAAGAGTTCCACAAAAGCTTCTCTAATCTCCATGTCTGGGTTGAGGAGATCAGTCTTACGTTACCTCCTAGCGTGCAGGAGCGTCATCTGAATGACGTGTTTTTAGCGGCTCGTCTGTCTGCTTGATGGTTTGATGGTTTCTGTCCCGCATTAGTCCAAGGAGAGGAAAAGAAAAACAATAACGTCTGAAACGATGTTTGTTTTGGGACAGCACTTCTTCTTCTTCTTCTTCTGTGTTTCTGTCAGCAGCAAATACTGAACCTGCAGCGCCCTCTAGAGGTTGTTGGTGGGAAAATAACAAATATGAGCCTATTTATGTTTAAAAAAAATCACAAATAAAAATGTTTGCATGCACTGCAGGGACACAATTTTTGATTCTAACAGAAATGTTATATTTTATGTGGGGTTTTGAGCGTGTTCAAAATAATGAATATCAGTGAATGATCAAATCTTGACCTACTGCCTTTTTAAAAACCAAATTTCAGTTGTTTATTAACATCTCCTATGTGGGGTAAGAGACCATCTTGATCTTACGATTTGTGGTTTCTGTAGCTGTAAAAACAAAATAAAAAATTGTTCAGAACAAAAAAAAAAAAAAATCACAAATAAGCCGCTCCTGAGTATAAGTCGCACGCCTGGCCAATCTAGAAAAAAAAAGAAAAAAAAAACCACGACTTATAGTCCGGAAAATACGGCATGTATGTCCTCCATCCAGATGTTTTCACACACGGATGAACTCCGAAGACCCAAATTCCCACAAATATTGCTGGACTGGCATTAAATGTGCCTCTGAAGCGAGGAATGGCCACAGGTTTCTGCTGGAACTGAGGTATAACTACTTTGTTTTGTACACATTTACTGTCAAGTTTCAAAGAGAGCTGAGGTTTCCAAGTCTAAAGCTTCTCACAAACATCACTATTTGTCTCAGTTTCCATGAGATTTTCTCCTCTTTCCAAAGCTTCATGAGACCCCCCCTCCCCCTACATAGTACCTGTTTTGTCTCCACTATCGCTGGAAACATTGGACCCTGAAGCCGCGCTGTTATTCGGAAACATTTTCTCGGTGGGAGTTACGGCGGGGCTGCCGACCCCCGAGGAGCTGGAGCTGCTGGAGCGGTGCTGCGTGGGAGGGGGCCGCGCCGGCCTCATGGGCGGGGGGCGGAGCTGAGCTCCGGCCAAGCGGGCGGACAGAGCGGGCTTGAAGGTGGTCATCATCTCGGACGTGGAGCTGCTGCTGCGGCGCATGGCCGCGTCCGGGTCGCGGATCATGATGGTGTGAAGCGGGCTGCCGGGCTCCGAGCCCACCGGGTTCTTCATCGGCTCTAGAGTGTCCAGGACCACATCGGGGGCTTGCTTGACCGTGTTCTGCCGCTCCAGTTCACGGAGCTCGTGGAGAGCTGTGGTCATGGTCTTTTCTATGTCCTGAAGAGATAAAGAGGAGGACGGAAGACTTTTACCAAGAAACATTTACAATGTCCTTCCTCATGTTCATGGTATTAAATTGACAAAAGAATTTCTTAGATTTTCTGATTTGCAGAGTAATTTACCTCTTGATCTATAAATGTCATTCTGCTTTGTAAACATCTGTTAAAGAACATTGGAGTATCGCTCAGCATGAAGAGTTTTTATTAATCCAGGACAATAGACTGCAAACATTTCATGAGGACTGTCACTCAGAATTTTCCGGTTTCATCCATAATAAACTCCTGCTCTGGAAGATAAAAATCCTCCGCGATTGTCAGGATATTTCAGAGCTGCTTCTGAGTCGGCTGATGCCATTTCTCCATGCAGGTTCGCTGTGAGCGTGTAGAGGACGAGCTGCGCTCCCCTCCTGGGAAATTCCTGCAGCACTTTTCAAAGCAAAAGTTTCATTCAAGATTCTTCAGTTGTCAGAGCTTTTTTGGCGAACCGGAGAAGTTGCGTGACTGAAAAAAAATTCTGTGAAATCATGAAACCACAAAGAAAGAAACGCAAATAGGGGAACACTGTACATTGATCTGTGTGTCTGTTTGTTTTGTTTTCATCTCTGTGATTTGTTTAGATAGAAAAATATGATCCAATTTGTTAATTCCAGTATTTTATTGTGAAAAGTTGGTTATATTTTGAAAATTGACCAGATTTTCTGATGTGTCTCGACATAATTTCCTGCCGCGAAGGGCCGTA
The DNA here is from genome assembly GCA_003999625.1 of Oryzias javanicus. Classification (NCBI taxonomy): domain Eukaryota; kingdom Metazoa; phylum Chordata; class Actinopteri; order Beloniformes; family Adrianichthyidae; genus Oryzias; species Oryzias javanicus. The sequence goes on from CM012441.1 coordinate 35,872,960, forward strand.
GAGGGCTGTAGAGGGCTGCAGAGGACTGTGGAGCGACGCGGAGGGACGCGGAGGGACGCGGAGGACCGCGTTTTTAAATTAAACCAAAAATGAAGAGAGGAAAAAAAAGACTGCTTTATTGATTAATTAATTTCTAAACTGCTGTTAATAAACAAATCCTTTTTGAAGTTCCATTTTTAAAAAATCGCAAACACATAATGAACGTTTAAATTATTCTCCTAAGAAAAGTGTTTGATGTTTTTGCCTCATTTTTGTATTTTTCTTTTTAAATGGGAACATTAAATAATTTTTGTATAATTGTATAATTACAGTAGTTTTCAATTCAGTTAAATTCAAACAACTTTATAAATATATAAATATATATATATATATATTATATATATATATATATATATATATATGTATATATATATGTATATACACATATCTACAACAATAGACTACAACATAACATTAAAAAATATATATATATATGTGCATATATATACACAGATATATTATATACACAGATATAAAAAAAAACAAAAATACATATATATAATATATATATATATATATATAGTGTAATATAATATATCTGTGTATATATGTGCATATATATACATAGATATATTATATTACACAGATATAAAAAAAACAAAAATACATATATATATATATATACATATATATATATATATATATATATATATATAATATACATATATATATATATATATATATATATATATATATATATATATATATATATATATAACATATACATATATATATATATATATATATATATATATATTATATATATATATATTATATATGTTTATACACATACCTACAACAATAGACTACAACATAACATTTAAAAAAAAAATAATATATATATATATATATATAATATTATTTTTTTAATGTTATGTTGTAGTCTATTGTTGTAGATATGTGTATATATTTTTTTTTCCTTCTTCAATGTTGAGTTTCACACAGGCGCGCAGGAGAAGCTCCATGAGCGGCGGAACTAGTCTTATGGAGCGTAAGAATCCTTTCACAGGTGAGCAGAAGAGAACACAGCGTGTAGGAGCGGATGTGGAGATTGTCCTGGATGCCTGGAACCTTCCTCATGTGCGTGGAGGTTGATATATGCTCGCTGGAGACTTATGGTGGAATCCCCACCCCCCACCCCACGGCACTTGGTGTCTGTTGTGAACCACACCACAGGTAACCTGGGTGTTGAATGGAGGCAACCTCCATTGAACCAGGCATTAAAGATTAAAGATACATCTGCTGAAGTCTATGACACATGAACCCATTCTAGATAACCCCCCCGCATGGGTGCATGTGTTTGAGGCGGGACGTATTCCCTAAAATGAGGAAATCTGATTTTTTTAAAGCATTTCCAGTCCAGATGAACACGATCCAGCACTGCTAACAAGCCATTGAGCATCAGATTATATGAAATATGATAAACATAACTTATATTTTTACATGAAATAATCCCATTCAGGCTAAATCTTCTTCACACAGCTTTTGTTTCATAGAGGTATTGATTTGTGTTGGATGGTGGAGGAACAGAGTTCAGTTAATGAAAGAGCCTCACAGGTGAGTCTCCTCTCAGCTTCACATTTAATTCACATCAGACCAAAAGTCACAGAGGGAATTTCAGCTCCGTTCAGCTGAACTTCTGCACTTTGGTTATTTGCCATTCTCTCTCTTGCAAAATGAAAGGATTCAAATCATTTGTCAAAAAATCCTGAATCTATTTAAACAATCATTGTGGTACAGAGGAAACACACAACAAGGTGATATTGCGATGAAGTTGTACCTCAGCCAGAGCCTCAGTCTCCAAAGTCTTGTGATCCCCGAGGCTGCTGTGGCGCGTGGCCCCCGATGCCGGCCTCAGCGGGTGGCCCTCGGGAAACGCCTTTCTGTCTGGGTAGTTGATGCTACCTGCACTGCCGAAGGTACCGAGGCGCCGTTTCTCCGGACTCTCCACGCGAGCCTTGCTGATGGACATCTTGTGCGGGCTGCTGGGGCAGGCTGCGGCCCGCGGGGGGGCGTCGGCCGCTCTGGTTGGGCTTTGGGTTTCTGGACCGCTCTGTCGGCGAGGGACAGCGGCGCCGTCGGACCGCAACCTGACTCTGCTGAGAGGCACGGGATCGAAGGGATCAGGAAAAGCTGATGCAGAGGGAAGCTGGACGGAGTCTGCTGCAGCCCACCTTCCCATGACTCCTCCAAAGCTGTAATCTGGGGATTGCTCGCATGGGGATGTCAGGTCATTTTTGGATGAAGACCTTTCCTCCAGCAGAGGTCCACTGCTGGCTTCACTGTCCGCCTTCTGGCTGAGGTTATCTGAGAACGCGTCATCCCTGAGAGAAAAGCAAGTTCCATTAGAAAAGTTGCATTACCTGCGATAATGTGAATGCTTTTTGCTGGAAGCAGTCTCGTAAAATGGTGACACGATTTACGTTAACTCCTGGAGAGATTTGCTGAACAAGCAAAAGCTATTTTCAAAATGTAAAACTTGCTACATGACTGGAAATGTTGTTAAAGAAGCATGAAAGAGTGCTGAAGTTGACCAAAATTTCTGAAAAAAAATCAAAGAAAAGTTGCTTAAGAATCCCTAATCCATGCAAGTTTTTAAAAAAAAAAAATATTGTGTTGCTTAAATCTGAGCTAAACTCCAACTTAGCCCAAAAAACCGTAGTAGATGTCAAATGAGTCTAAAAATCTAGCTTAAATAATAGCTACACTTAAAAATAGCATAGAATTCCTTAACTAAACTAGCCAAAAACATTAGCATGTTGCTAAAAAAAAGGAGCTGAACTCTGAATTAGCCTTAAAAAACTCAGTATATAAAACATTAGCCAAAAAAGCTAGCTCATTTCTGAAATATTAGCTTGACTTCAAAATAGCCTGAAAATCCTCAGTAAACTAAATTTGTCAAAAATGTTAGCATGTTGCTAAAATAGAAGTTAAACTCTAAATTAGCCTAAAAACCTAAGTAATAGCAAATTAGCCAAAAATGTTAGCACCGTGCTAAAATATCTGCTAAACTCCAAAATAGCATAAGCCTCAGTAGATTACAAATTAGCCAAAACTGTTATCATGTTGCTAAAATAGAAGCTACGCTCCAAATTAGCATAAAAAACCTCAGTAGATAACAAATTAGCCAATAAATCTAGCACATTTCTTAAATATTAGCTTGACTTCAAAATAGCCTGAAAATCCTCAGTAAACTAAATTAGTAAAAAAGCCTGTTGCTAAAAGAGAAGTTAAACTCTAAATTAGCCTAAAAACCTCCGCAGAACCTAAATTAGCCAGAAATGTTAGCCTGTTGCTAAAATAGAACTCTAAATTTATCTATAAAAACCACAGAAGATAGCAAATTAGCCAAAATGTTAGCACCGTGCTAAAATAGTAGCTAAACTCCAAAATAGCATAAAAAACCTCAGCAGATCCCAATTAAGCCAAAACTGTTAGCATGTTGCGAAAATAGAAGTTAAACTCTAACTCAGCCTAAAACCTAAGTAATAGCAAATTAGCCAAAAATGTTAGCACCATGCTAAAATATTTGCTAAACTCCAAAATAGCATAAAAAAACTTCAGTAGATAAGAAATTAGCCAAAACTGTTAGCATGTTGCAAAAATAGAAGATAAGCTCCAAATTAGCATAAAAAAAACCTCAGTAGATAACAAATTAGCCAATAAAGCTAGCTCATTGCTTAAATATTAGCTTGACTTCAAAATAGCCTGAAAATCTTCAGTAAACTAAATTTGTCAAAGATGTTAGCATGTTGCTAAAATAGAAGTTAAACTCTAAATTAGCCTAAAAACCTAAGTAATAGCAAATTAGCCAAAAATGATAGCCAGTTGCTAAAATAGAAGCTAAGCTCCAAATTAACATAAAAAACCTGAGTAGATAACAAATTAACCAATAAAGCTAAATATTAGGTAAACTCCAAAATAGCCTAAAAATCTGCATTAAACTAAATTAGTAAAAAAGCATGTTGCTAAAAGAGAAGTTAAACTCTAAATTAGCCTAAAAACCTCAGCAGAACCTAAATTAGCCAGAAATGTTAGCCTGTTGCTAAAATAGAACTCTAAATTTGTCTATAAAAACCTCAGAAGATAGCTAATTAGCCAAAAATGTTAGCACTGTGCTAAAATATTAGCTAAACTCCAAAATAGCATAAAAAAACCTCAACAGATCCCAATTAAGCCAAAACTGTTAGCATGTTGCAAAAATAGAAGCTAAGCTCCAAATTAGCATAAAAAACCTCAGTAGATAACAAATTAACCAATAAAGCTAGAACATTGCTTAAATATTAGCTTGACTTCAAAATAGCCTGAAAATCCTCAGTAAACTAAATTTGTCAAAGATGTTAGCATGTTGCTAAAATAGAAGTTAAACTCTAAATTAGCCTAAAAACCTAAGTAATAGCAAATTAGCCAAAAATGTTAGCACCGTGCTAAAATATTAGCTAAACTCCAAAATAGCATAAAAAACCTCAACAGATCCCAATTAAGCCAAAACTGTTAGCATTTTTGCTAAAATAGAAGCTAAGCTCCAAATTAGCCTGAAAAAACCTCAGTAGATAACAAATAATTAGCCAATAAAGCTAGCACATTGCTTAAATATTAGCTAAACTCCAAAATAGCATAAAAAAACCTCAACAGATCCCAATTAAGCCAAAACTGTTAGCATTTTTGCTAAAATAGAAGCTAAGCTCCAAATTAGCCTGAAAAAACCTCAGTAGATAACAAATAATTAGCCAATAAGCTAGCTCATTGCTTAATATTAGCTAAACTCCAAATAGCATAAAAAACCTCAACAGATCCAATTAAGCCAAAACTGTTAGCATTTTTGCAAAGCAGACTGAGCATTTTAAAAAAAGCTAACTCCAAGCCTAGATAACAAATAATTAGCCAATAAAGCTAGCTCATTGCTTAAATATTAGCTAAACTCCAAAATAGTCTAAAAATCTGCATTAAACTAAATTAGTAAAAAATGTTAGCTTGTTACTAAATCAGCCTAAAAAACCTCAGTAGATAACAAATTAGCCAAAAATGTTAGCCTGTTGCTAAAATAGAAGGTAAACTCCAAAATACCCTAGAAATCCTCAGTAAACTAAATTAGCCAAAAATATTAACTAAACTCTCATTTTTTTGAAAATTACAATAAACGATGAAAACATAACCTTTAGATATATTTATAGGCTTGCTGCGAATATACTTAAAATTTTAAAATTTAAATACTTTCTCATTCATTTCCTATGAGGCATATTTTGCTTATATTTGAGAAACTATAAAGTTCATGAATACCAAAAATAAAAGCAGTAATGTCCTGAAGGAGCTGAACGTTTTGATTCCAGGATGAAATGCTGAAAGTGTGATTGATTTTTTTACGTGCTGAAAAATATATGGAAAGGAGCAGAAGAATCACTGCAGTGGGAAGGATTGGCAATGATTTTAACCACAACAGTGCATTCAGGTAAGCGCTGCTACTTACAAGTCTTGCACAACGATGTACTGATGGGGGATCAGGCCGTCCACGCCGTTATGGCGACCTTCCCACCAGTCTTCAGACGCCCTGTGATACAGGAGCAGGGAGGCCCCCTTCTTGAACGACAGCTCCCTGGGACTGCGGCCCACGTAGTCGAACTTAGCGATGGCTTCGATCTGCTCGACCTCTGAAACATCAACAAACGGAATCCAGTCGTCACTCACACGTTTATCAGGACTACTGCTGTAAATAATTAGTCCTGCTGTCATGTGATTAATCTTTGTGCGATTAATTAACCGTGAAGTGTAATAATTACTGTTAAGAGCCTCATTTTGAGCCATTTTATTTATTTTGTGACATTTTTTTTGCAGTAAAAGATCAAAATACAACTAAAAATGTGGCTTTATTATGTTTTTTTGCATTTTAGAAGACTTCCAACCTTTACTTTGACACTGCTGAGGAGTATTGAACACAAACTTCTTACTGATGCCGTAATTCAAATGTTTATATACATTATTCCATAGTTTATCTCAACAGCAAGACATTAGAATAGACGTAAGATTGATTTTATAGTTTAATTTAACCTATTTGGGTGAATTTGATCATTTTAAAGAAAGCAGAAAATAAATAAAAAAGAAAATCTAAGAAGGAAGAAATAAAACACAGCGCAGAAACGGAACGATTTAGAATCCGTTATTAACTTTTGCTTCATCATCAGGAGAAAAACAACCACTAAGGTGAATTTTATCTCTGAAATTATGTTTTTGTTTTTCTCAAAAAGGAGCTATAGCGGAGTGCGGTTCGTGCACGCCTCACGCTGAAGCTGTTACCATGACAACGCGACACACTGCATATTAAACAGTCCGCTTTTGTAAAAAGTTTTTAAAAAATGAATTTAAACTCAGAAATATTCCTATATCAGGACTGAAGCGCTATTAATTTATTGACTCTTTATATTTTTCTTAAAAACAGGGATTGATGTAAATGCTATAAATGAATAACTGACATTAGAGGATAGGAATTATGTTAAATCTATTAATTTCATAAATGTATAAGCCACCAGCTACAATATAGCAGGAGCTTCATGTTCAACATTCAACTTATGAAAGGCAGGAATGCCCAAATCCAGGCCTTTAAAAATCCTGCTGCTGATCTCCTGGATCAGGTGTGTTCGGCCAATAAGGAGCTTCCGCGGCAGGTTGGTTGGAAAACATGGAGGGAAGTTTGGACACCTCTGGTGTAAGAGATAAATATGATGTTTTTGTTCCTCCCACTCTCTTTTCTAGCTTTAAAAGCTGCACATTAACATAAATCAACAGGAATTAACTACTGTAAATAACAAGAAACTCATTTAATGTAGTATAAAAAGAGTAATTTATATTTAGGTTCAGAACTAAATAAATGTCATTCAGAGAAATGCATTTAAAACTTCTATTCTGCAGGTGGTTGGAAAAAATAATAAGGATCTATAGAAAAATGTCCAAATGTAAATTAAAGTCACATCGTTTAAACTTAGCATTTACATAAATCATGTAATTCATTATATTTATTTTAACTACTTTATGACTTTTATGGTTTATTGTTTTCAAGCATTCCCTCATCGAATTTGAGCTTTTATGTTATATTGTTTTGTCAGTTTTATTGTTTTTGCATCTTTTAATTTTTGCTTTAACTAATGTTCTAATCTGTGAATCCCCATCTCAAGTTTTAGCCACAGCGTTTATGCTATTTATTTATTTTTTTACACGTCTGTGTCATACTTGTCTGTTTTATCATCCAGAAGGATGGAATTTTTTTAAGAAGAAAAATTTTTTATTTTTAAACAGTTGTTTTTAATGAAACTTTTTCATTAATAAAATAATCAAAATAATAATAATAAAAAAAATGTATAGTTACAAATTAAATACTTCTTTAATAATAAGTGATAATAAAAAAATAATAAAAATATGTATAATAATAATAATGTATTATAATGTAAAAATAAAATATTTAAAGTAATAATAATAAATAAAACACCTCTTAAATAATAAATAAGTGATAATATAATAATAAAAAAATACATATATATAATAATAATAAATAATATAAAAAAGATCATTTAAAAAAAATAATTTAATAATAATAAATAAAATATATCTTAAATAATAAGGGATAATGAAATAATAATAATAAATATTTATAATAACAAAATAATAACAATAATAAAAAATTAAAAATTATAAAAATTGAAAAATAATACATAAAAAACATCTTAAATAATAAATGATAATAAAAAAAATAATAATAAAAAAAAACATATTGGATTATATTTCAACCAACCAGCAGGGGGCAGCATTACCCTGCTACTTACCAGGAGTTACTTCATTAAGCAGGTGAATTTAACAGCATTTTTAAGGTTTGAATAACAGAATTGTTATTTGAGACACTATGATGTCAAATGATTCAGATCCTAACTCAGAGAAAATTCCCATTAAAATGAAGGTTTTTCTTTCATGACATTTGAGGACAGTGAATGCAACACGGACGGTTCCAAATGTCCATAAGAAGGCCTGAAACTAAAGCAGCTGCACAGCGAAGATCCGTCAGAACAACCAAACATTTTCAACCGGAGAAGTTGTACAAAGTTAGAAGACGCCTCCACTCTTGTTCTTTCTGTGCACCAGTGATGTTTTGACTCGGCTGCAGCTCAGTTATGAATTCAAAGCAGAGGAAGTCAGGGGGAAATACAGCACAAAGGAGAAAGTCCCGGAGGAATCGCCGCGCAGCGCTGAACAAAGACGGCGCCGGAGGATCAAAGAGGCCGCGCTGCACGCCAGGACCGTTTGCTCGGCTTGTCTTTGGCCTCAAACGTCTCAAGCATGTCTGTGATCCAGCAGGCTGCGGCTCTATGGAGCTAAATCAGGGCCGAAACCGAAATAAAATATTTTGATAAAAATATAAACATTTTTCTGATCGTAATTATGAGAGTTCTCAGAGTCAGTGAAGGCATCGGAACTGAAGTTACCACCCTCATCGATTTTGATTGGTCCTCGTGTTAGCCCCGCCCCAACGCGCCACAACGGGGCCAAAAGTTTTGAAACTGAAACTTTGAGATTCGAAAACAAAAAAAAAAAAGATTTGAAACTGAAAGTTTGAGTTTTGAAACCTTTTTTTTGGCCAAACATTCATTTCATATTTCAGTCTTAAATAATATTGGCCCCGATTTAGCTCCATACAGCTCAACCAAGACGTCTTTAAAAAAAAGAAAACAAGATGAGCTGTCGCAGAGTACCTCAGAGGTGTACTGACCTTCATCACTGGTGTGCGGCTCGGTCCCGTTATCCGCCTCATCGAACGTTCCCGGCTCGCTGTGGGGGCTGTCACTAAACAACCCAAACATAAACTCAGAAGAAGAAGCAGCATCTCCTCATCGTTCAGCAGATTCAGTACTCGCCAGTATTCCTCGCCGCCGGTCATGCACTTCTCGTACGCCGGTCCGTCCAGCTCGCGTTGGTTTGGGAAGATGACTTCGTGATGGACGATGATGGTCTTTATGACCTCGTTGACGTGCGCCTGGCAGGTCACCGGGTCCTGACCGTCGGGTATGGGCATCAGGGTCGGACCAAAGCAGATGGCCAAGTTATAGGGGTCCATCATGTTCTCGTCGCTGTACTGGGACAGACTGGGGGACAAAGAGCATCATGGGACATTTGATTTTCTCTTCTTCACAGCTGCACTGAAACATTTAGTTTAGCCTATTCACTATGTTCCATGTAACCAGAATTATTTCAAACATTAAGCAAAAAAAGACAGTTTTTACACTTTATTACAAGAATTCTGACTTTTACTCCCAAATGTGGAGGCGTGGCCAAAGTTTGAACCACAGAGCCGTTCGTTATGACGGAAGAAGTAAGTACCCCCTGATTTGTGCGAGTGTAATGTTGGATTTTTGATTGTAAAATTCTTGATTTGTAAAACTTTGGATTATTGCGTGTGTAAATCAGACGTAGCATAAATGAAAAATGTCTCAATTTTTATAGGCTAACATGGAATTTAACTAAAACGTTAGCAGAATGCTAAAATATTGGCAAAAGTTGACATTTTTCCAGTTTATAGGCTAATTTGGAATTAAGCTAAAATTTTAGCATTATGCTAGCTGTTTTGGCATAATTGGTAATATTTTTTCCAGTTTTTTTTAAGCTAATTTGAAGTTTAACTAATATTTTTCCATTATGCTAGCTGTTATGGCAAAATTTTAAATTTTTTCAGTTTTAGGCTAATTTGGAGTTGAACTAATATTCTAGCATTATGCTAGCTGTTTTGGCAAAATTTGACCTTTTATCAGCATTTTTAAGCTTATTTGTAGTTGGAAAATAGTTTAGCATTATGCTAGCTGTGACAGCAAAATTTGATTTTTTTTTTTCAGTTTTTAGCCTAATTTGAAGTTTAGCCAATATTTTAGCCTTATGCTAGCTGTTTGGGCAAAATTTAACCTTTTATCAGCATTTTTATGCTTATTTGTAGTTGGACAATAGTTTAGCATTATGCTAGCTGTGACGGCAAATTAGAATTTTTATCAGTTTTTAGGCTAATTTGGAGTTTAACTAATATTTTAGTAAAATGCTAGCTGTTTTGGCATAATTGGTCATGTTTTTTCAGTTTTTTAAGCTACTTTGAAGTTTAGCTAATATTTTTCCATTATGCTAGCTGTTTTTGCAAAATTTTAACTTTATTCAGTTTTCAGGCTAATTTTGAGTTTAGATAATATTTTAGCGTTATGCTAGCTGCATTGGAATTTTTTTTTCAGTTTCTAGGCTAATTTGAAGTTTAGCTAATATTTTTCCATTATGCTAGCTATTTTGGCAAGATGTTAACTTTTTTCAGCTTTAGGCTAATTTGGAGTTGAACTAATATTCTAGCATTATGCTAGCTGTTTTGGCAAAATTTACTCTTTTATCAGCATTTTATACTAATTTGTAGTTGAAAAAAAGTTTAGCATTATGCTAGCTGTTACGGCAAAATTTGATTTTTTTTTTCAGTTTTTAGGCTAATTTGAAGTTTAGCCAATATTTTAGCAAAATTCTAGCTGTTTGGGCAAAATTTAACCTTTTATCAGCATTTTTACGCTTATTTGTAGTTGGAAAATAGTTTAGCATTATGCTAGCTGTGACGGCAAAATTTGAATTTTTTTCAGTTTTTAGGCTAATTTGGAGTTTAACTAATATTTTAGCATTATGCTAGCTGTTTTGGCATAATTGGTCATATTTTTCCAGTTTTTTAAGCTACTTTGAAGTTTAGCTAATATTTTCCATTATGCTAGCTGTTTTGGCAAAATTTTAACTTTATTCCGTTTTTAGGCTAATTTTGAGTTTAGATAATATTTTAGCGTTATGCTAGCTGCATTGGAATTTTTTTTTCAGTTTCTAGGCTAATTTGAAGTTTAGCTAATATTTTTCCATTATGCTAGCTATTTTGGCAAAATTTTAATTTTTTTCAGTTTTTAGGCTAATTTGGAGTTTAACTAATATTTTAGCATTATGTTAGCTGTTGTGGCAAAATTTGACCTTTTATCAGCATTTTTACACTAATTTGTAGTTGGAAAAAAGTTTAGCATTATGCTAGCTGTTACGGCAAAATTTGATTTTTTTCAGTTTTTAGGCTAATTTGAAGTTTAGCCAATATTTTAGCATTATGCTAGCTGTTTGGGCACAATTTAACCTTTTATCAGCATTTTTACGCTTATTTGTAGTTGGATAGTAGTTTAGCATTATGCTAGCTGTGACGGCAAAATTTGACATTTTTCTTTTTATAGACTAATTTGGAGTTTAACTAATATTTTTGCAAAATGCTAGCTGTTTTGGCAAAATTGGTAATATTTTTCCAGTTTTTTTAAGCTAATTTGAAGTTTAGCTAATATTTTTCCATCATGCTAGCTATTTTGGCAAAATTTTAACTTTTTTCAGTTTTCAGGCTAATTTTGAGTTTAGATAATATTTTAGCGTTATGCTAGCTGCATTGGAATTTTTTTTTCAGTTTCAAGGCTAATTTGAAGTTTAGCTAATATTTTTCCATCATGCTAGCTATTTTGGCAAAATTTTAACTTTTTTCAGTTTTAGGCTAATTTGGAGTTCAACTAATATTTTAGCATTATGCTAGCTGTTTTGGCAAAATTTGCCCTTTTATCAGCATTTTTACGCTAATTTGTAGTTGGATAATAGTTTAGCATTATGCTAGCAAAATTATTTACTTTTTTTTTTTGTTTTTAGGCATATTTGAAGTTTAGCTAATATTTTAACAATATGTTAGCTTTAGGAAAACTTAGATATTTTTCCTTTTTTTTCGTTTTAATATGTGCATGTATTGTATTTTTTTTCAGTTTCATAATTTTTGAACTTATGCACAAAATATATCGTATGAGTTATAAATCAAGAATTACGCACACACAATTTGCGGTGATACTTATTTCTTTCCATAGTCCAGCTGCATCTCATAAAAAACCCCAAAGCCTGCAGTGATATCTAAGAGCAGAGATCTCACGCGTTCAAATAACGCCTCACGCAAAATTAAAGCTGAGACTTAATTCCGATTTTACATTCAGCCCAACTTTCATTAGTCAGATGAGCTTGAAAGAAAAAGGATTATTAATCAGACTGCGACAGAGGCCACGACCTGAGCGGGAACAATCAAGAGGAAGTCTTTCTGGGTTATTAACATTCCAAGCGGAGCAGAAACCTCACAGCTGGACCGACTCCAGCAAAGAACATGGAGTCAAACTCTTTGTTCTGAAGGAGAGCCGAGCAAAAGGCTCATTAATGACATCAATTATCAGAGATGCTTGCTCACTGACATGTCACCTCTAAAAAAATAACCACAAAGATCCTCGTTTGGATCTTTTTTTTATTTAACTCAACATATATTTGGGATTTCTCTTCTCAGTTGAATCAAAGCTGCAAAATCTAAAGGTGGTCTGCTCCGAACCGCGGCCGTGTCGGGTTACTCACTGATTGAGGAAGGCGAAGAGGTATCTCATGACGATGATGACGGTCCGAGGAAGAGCGGCGATGATCTGCTGGATGTAGTGGGCTCTCTCGGCCCCCGACTCCAGCTCTGAGACACAAAGCAGTAAAGCAAAACTCCGGTTAAAGACAGACCGAACCCGTGACAGAGTAACGAGGCCGCCTTCATGAAAATATGGGAGAATAAAGTCATACATTTATGACAAAAAGTCTACATTCTATTAAAATAAAGTCATCAATTATTTTAAAAATGTAAATGTATTTATGTTCATATTTACGTAAAGATCATTTTCTTTTTCTCATGTACTTTGATTTATCGTTGATTTAGCAATAGAGTCAGATAAAATACATTTTCATTAATGTAGACTTTTTATTTAATTTTGCATTATATGTTTTTTTATCTGATTACTATCGTTTTTATTGCTTTTTCAACATATTTTCAAACATAAACAGCTCAGCATAGTACTAATCCAGAATCATAAAATAAAAGAAAATGAAAAAAAATCCATCTCAAAGGGTTAAAAATAAATAAATAAAAATAAGAACTATAATAATAAATAAAAATAATTTAAAGAAAATTAAAAAAAAGAATATACATACAATTAAAAAGAAAAATAAATTAAGAAAAACCATCAATTATTATTCAAAAATGACATTAAGGTTTGTACATTAAAAACACATTAATTATTAAAAATTATTAATTATTAATTAATGTATTTTTATTAAATTAAATAAATTAATAATAAAATGTGTGATTAAAAAAACATACATTTACAAGGAAAAAGTCTTACTTTTTGAAATTAAAATGCTATATTTAGCTTTAAAAATGACAAATCAAACATTTCCTGTGTTTGATTGTGTTGAGACGTCACACTAATCTCACTAAATGTGCTTTCATTTTTAAATGTATGCATTAGTGAACATTAACGCATTCATCAACCCGGATGAATGCGTTGATATTAATTAAGCATCATTCCTTCACTTTGAAAACACTTTGTCGATTATTATCCTACTCAGACCGCGGTTACTGGCAGAAGAAATAAATATTCCATCGTTTTTTTAGTAGTTTAATCTTATTTTTTCCAGTTTGGATCACGTTTTCTGACTATTTGATCTGTGGTAACACGACAAGCGATCTAAATGTTGATCGTCCCGATAAAGCATCAGGTCAGAGAGAAAGTCCACCTCTTCCTGCTTGTTTTTGTCCAGAAGATGAAGGAAAACGTTGTTTTAAAGCAGAGATTTCGAGAAATGACCGGAACTTTATTTTTTTATTAAATGTCTGCAGGTCCGTTTCCTTCTGGCTTTATGTCAGCATCTCTGTTTTCTTGGATTAATAGAACATAAAAGTCTTTAGAGTTAACACTTAAAACATTCAGACCATAAAAATGAAGGAGACATTTCTCTCTGGCATGTTTTTGATCAAAAAATTTACCAAGTAAAACATAATTAACATTGACCAATCACAACACAAAGGTGTGATTATTTTCATCTTTTCTTCTTTTTTTATTGGTCGGTTGACAAACTTCATTAAAAATAAATGTTCTAAATGTACGGTTTTGATTTCATATTGTGATTATTCACAGATAATAACTTAAGATAATAATACTGTAACTAAAAAACGTAATTGCGATTAAACGCGATTAATTGCAATTCTTTTGCCATTTTTTCCCAGGTTTGCGATTAATTAGTTAATTTTTTTTAATCAATTTCCAGCCTTAGTATATATTTATTCTTACTAAATTACAACATATTTTCTTAAAAAAACATTAGTTTTTAGTTGTAAGATTTTGAGTTTTTTATTCAAAAATGATTTTTTCCAGATAATTTTGTGACTTTATTCTCTCTCACAGAGTGGCATTAATAATAATAATGTCCTAACTTTTCCCTCTGGCCTGTTTTTGTTCAAAAGCCACATATTATTGTAACCTTTTGTCTAGTAAAACAGTGTGATTAATAGTGATTAATCATGATGCAAAACTGTGATTAATCTGATCAATGTTAATAATAGTCGGTGCAGCATTAATTAAAAATAAATGTTCAGTTTTTATAAGTGGTTGGCAACTGAAAACATCTAACTGCGATTAAATGCGATTAATTTCTTCCCAGGTTTGCAATTATTTATGTTTTTTAGTGGATTTCTGGCCCTGATATACATTTATTCTGATGAAATTACAACTATTTTTTTAAGCATTACTTTTTATTGGTAAAATTTTGACTTTTTCAATCCAAATTGTAGTTGTTTTTAGTGTAAAACGACTTTTTTCCTCATAATTTTGTGACTTTATCTTTTCTCTGGTTCTGATGATGATTTGTTTCTTTTCAAACAACGGTTGTTGCTCGCTTGGAAACTGAATATAAATATTATAAACTTGTTAATTTGATGATTTTGTTTAAATTTGGGCTGTCATAAATGTGTTGAATCTTTTTTTTCCTTTTGCTCTTTGTTTTGTTAGTTTGGTTTTCCTTTTCTGACTTTTTTCTGCTTTCGTCTAAATTTGTAATTTTATTAGTAATTTGCAGAGCTAGACTCTTGTAATAAAGATGTTTTGAAAACCAAAACTCACTCACATGGCGGCCCTAATGCTCGGTTGTAGAAACGAGCTTTTAAAAAAGGGAAAAAGCTGTGATGATGTCATCCTTCCTGCTGGCGTGCGCTCAAACACGGCCCACAGTTTACACATGAATGAAAAGCGGCTGGTGTGGCTTCTCTCTCTACTTCCACATGGATAACTTTAACCCTTTAACCCCGGAGCTCCAGTGTTTATGTTCTTTCATTTACTGTAAGTTTCTACTGGTTTACACGATAATTCCAGTAGATTCTGAAATCTGGAGAATCTACTGGATTTATGGTGTTAACAATTTGTTAAAGATTTTGTGTTGAAGGTGATATTCTCGTTGTTTTCTGTTTCTTGCCAGACCCCAAAACTCCTCCAAATGTTTTCCATAGACTCACTGATGGTGGAGATAAAGTCCAGGAAGCGCTCCTTCGGAAAGAGAGGGTTCTCCAGCCCTCTGAAGTACAGCTTCAGCACCCCCGCCACCGAGTTGATATCGTGCTCATTCTGGTCATCAACCAGCGGATCTTCACCTGACGAGGAGGAAACACATCTGTCCACGTTAGGAGTTTACGACGTGTTCACGATGTAGCGGGGACTGGGAACACTCGCCTCTCTCGAAGGAGTTTTTAATGTCGTTGACCTCCACCTGCGATCCTGGAACGCGGAAAATGCCTTGCTGCTGCAACCCTGAGAGACACATCACACCAGGCTTCAATAGACAAATCCACAGAAACGTATAGTGAAAGAACATGCAAAAGAAAGAAAGAAGGCCTCATATGAAACTGAGTTGAAAGTAAAAAAAAAGGAAAAAAAGTTTTGAAATTAAATTTAACCTTTTATTAGCATTTTTACGCTTATTTGTAGTTGGACAATAGTTTAGCATTATGCTAGCTGTGACAGAAAAAATTGAATTTTTTTCAGTTTTTAGGTTAATTTGGAGTTTAACTAATATTTTAGCAAAATGCTAGCTGTTTTGGCAAATTTTTGGTCATATTTATCCAGTTTTTTAAGCTAATTTTAAGTTTAGCTAATATTTTTCCATTATGCTTGCTGTTTTGTACGACGGAGTATTAGGGTCACCGAAAAAAAAAAAAGTAATATTACAAGTTTTTTTTCTCGTAGATATACGACTTAAAATCTCGTAAATTTACGACAAAAAAGTCGTAAACGCTAAATTATGAGAATAAAGTCGTATATTTATGACTTTAAAAGTCATAGGTTAAATTTACAACTTTTAAAGTCGTAAATTTATGGGAAAAAAACGTGTAAATCTACGAGATTAAAAGTCGTAATTTAATGAGAAAAGAACCAAAGTTGTCTGTTTATCAGAGCCGTGCTTGAAGATGAAAGACGTGGAGAATCTGGTGTAGATTATGTCCAGATCGGTGTTAAAAACAAAGAAATTCTGAACCTTTTGGTGATTCAAAATCAAATTATTTCCGGGTTCGGTAGTGCGTGTGTTGTCTTGCGTATCTTCAAGTAAGCAAAAGAGGCGCTATTATTGTGTTAAACAGACTTTTTATTAACAGTCTCTTCATACTGCAATTATTTATGTTTTTTAGTGGATTTGAAGTTTAGCTAATATTTTTCCATTATGCTAGCTATTTTGGCAAATTTTAACATTTTTTTAGTTTTTAGGCTAATTTGGAGTTTAACTAATATTTTAGCGTTATGCTAGTTGTTTTGGCATTATTGGTCATATTTTTCCAGTTTTTAAGCTAATTTGAAGTTTAGCTAATATTTTCCATTATGCTAGCTGTTTTGGTAACATTTTTAACATTTTTTTAGTTTTTAGGCTAATTTTGAGTTTAACTAATATTTTAGCATTATGCTAGCCGTTTTGGCATAATTGGTCATATTTTTCCAGTTTTTTAAGCTAATTTGAAGTTTAGCTAATATTTTTCCATTATGCTAGCTGTTTTGGCAAAATTTTAACTTTTTTTTTGTTTTTAGGCTAATTTTGAGTTTAGATAATATCTTAGCATTGTGCTAGCTGCTTTGGAATTTTTTTTTCCAATTTTTAGGCAAATTTGGAGTTTATAAAAGGTTTGGAAAAAAAGTTTTGAAATTAAATTTTGAGTTTTTAAGCCTAAATTTTTTTTATTTTATTTTAGAAAATCAAAAAGTTTCATACATTTACATTTACTTTGGCAAAACACCAATATTTTTTTTAAGTTGATTGAAATAGGTTTCAAATTATATTGGCCTCAATTTAGCTCCATATTAATGTGCTTTATTGTTTTCTCTGCTGGCCAGAGGTCTGTCACTCAAACAGATTCTTGAACAGAATGCATGAAGAATTTTCCTCTTGTTGACAATTATGAACACACGGGTCCAAGTTAACAAACTGTGGAAGTAAAATGACAGAAGAACTTTTTATCAAGTTTTATCCATCAGATTAATATAGTTTGGAAGAAGAGATTCAGGCATGTTCTTCCAGGTGAAGGCCCTTTGTTAAGGCTTCATACCTGAAGGGCTGGGGTTTGTAGTCAAACTCAAGACTATTTGTGGAAATACAGAAATGATCTGCAGCAAACTCAACTGCTTCTGGGGTTTAAGTATGGAGTCAAATTTCCGCCAAAACTCTCCAACAAGCCAAGATCAAATTCTACGCGCGCACGGAACGATCCGCGGCTGCAGGACAGTCTCCATGCACACTCGGGAAACCTCTTACGCTCCAAAAACTAGTTCCGCCCCCTCCTGGAGGACATAGATACCAATGTATCGTTTATTTTTCAAATTAAAACTAAAAATGAACAGAGGAGAAAAAATGATTTTTTCACTTATTTGAATGAATGAATGAAATGGTTTATTTCAAGAAATCAGGTTATAACACATGATATTATATCTCTTAATGAATCACAAATAGATCGCTTGAGAGGGAGTGGAAGGAAGCGAACTTATATAATCCCACCAATAATTTCTTAGCCTCTCTAGAAAAATGAATCATTTTTGAACCGCACATCCATCACAAACTACTTCCAGGTGACCCTTATGTCTAAGAGCCACTCGTAGAAAAGGAATTTAAACGTTCATTATGTTCTTTTCGGAACATCAAAAATGATTCAAATGATACACGGGTATTTATGGGTTTTTTTTCCTTAAATGTTGAGTTTGGAGATGCTCCGCTAGCGCACACTGTCGCGCATTTGTCCGTGACGGTCGACAGGCGCTTCTTTTTTTTTTCCCATCATGGATAAATTAATTACCTAACAATATTACCTCAAAGAAGCGAGTATTCCTCCACGTTTGTAATTTATCTGTTGTTGAGACACAGAGAGTAGCGTGTTGTGGTTGTATGTTTATTTTCATCTCTACCGTCTCTTTAGATACAAAAACATGATCACATTTGTCAATCGCGGTCTTTTATTGTGAAAAATTGGTTATATTTTGAAAATGGACCTGAATTTCTCTCATGCTCTCTTGACACAGATCGCTAGACCAAAAACGATCCGCTGCATCCGCGGAGTAACGCCACGTTCCTCTGCGGTGTGACTTCGCGGCGTTTCCGCGTCCGGTGTGAACCAGGCGGAAGAATGGCGAGGAGAAGAGGTTTCACGGGCGCGGCGTGGAGACTCCCTGAGGAGTTTGATATATGGACTTTTGGCGGGAAAATAACCCCATATTAAAGGAGTTCATTCTCTGTTTTCCAAACCTTTGGCAGAGCAGCGACACAGACGCAGGCGAAACTCACCATATAGATTAATGTATCGGATGCAGCTTTCAACCACCAGGGGAATCGGTTGACCAGAATCCTACAATCCAAAAAAGGGAAATAGATGAAACCAATGAAATAAATGAATTGGTTTATTGAAATGTTGCAAGAAAAATGGAAACCGCGGAGAAGAATAGGGAGGTTCAATTAGAGAAGGATTAGTTTTAGTGTTCCTCTGCAACAGTGGTACCTGAATCCGAGTACGGGCGTTCCTTCTCCCTCTGGGACAGAAGACAGCAAAGCAAGGCAGAGGAAGCAGAGAAGTGCAGTTAGAAAAGTTTAAAGGACATTTCCGGAGGTTAGAGCGGCCGGAGCGCAGACACATCGCTGCGTTTCACTTCTCCAGTGTTTGGATTTAGAGGTAAAAGCCAGAGAATTCTGGAGGGAAATTAACGGCAGCTGATTTCCTCTCAGGCCGCGTCCGTTATAGAAAACAGAAGCAAGCAGAGGGATTAAAGGTTAAAAGGTGGAGGTATATCGAGAGCCAAATGAGCTGGAAGAGGGAAGCCGAATGAGAGGGGGGGGGCTGGTGAGACATACATCTCCACCAGGGGGTACCTCGATGAAGGTCTCCATATTGCCATTAAACAGCTTATGGTAATTCGTGGAGGACGGCCTAGGTTTCCGCATTTTCTGTGGTTTAGGGGGAAGAGTGGGGGGCCTGGGTGGACAATGGAGAGGGGGGACAAAAACACCAGATTCTGTAAAAAAAATGTGAGCGATAAAATATCATCACAGATCAATTGAATATTTATTTCAATATTGTGAACAAATTGAACCGTCAAAAAAAATTCTTTCATTATATATATAGATATATATAGATATATATCTATATATATCTATATATAAATGTTTTACAAATATATTTTACAAATATATTACCCTAAAAAAAAATATATATATATATATATATATTATATATATATATATATATATATATATATCATATGTGTGTGTGTATATATATATATATATTATATATATATATACACACATTTTATATATATTAATAACTATTCCGATCAAAAACGAAACACTAAGTGAAATCAACAATACTCATATTTTTTTACACAAAACATGAATAAACTGCTGTTTACCATTGAGGTTAAACTCACATTTCCTGCTTGAGAAAAAGTTCATCAACAAGCATTGAAGCTTTTAGACAACTGGAGCTACAATAGTGTCTTCTCCATTTTATTCAAGCATAAAGACGTTTTTGATGTCTGTATGTAACATATTAAGATGGCGCTCTGAACGGGCTAGAACGGCGTTTTGGACGCGCGGTTTGTACGAGATAAAATTCTGCTTTTTACACCCGTCTTGAGACGACTTCAGACTATTATAGTACAGACAATACAACATTTTCTGACCATAACTCTGACAGTTCTCAGAGTCCGTGAACACACCGGGACCGAAGTTACCACCCTCTTCGATTTTGATTGGTCCTTTGTATTAGCCCCGCCTACATGCGCCACAACTGGGCCAAAAGTTTTGAAACTGAAATTTTCAGATTTGAGAACCTAAAAAAAACATTTATTTTATTTTAGAAAAGCAAAAAGTTTCATACATTTACATTTATTTTGGCAAAACACCAATATTATTTTAAGTTGATTTAAATTGTTTTCAAATAATATTGGCCTCAATTTAGCTCCATGTTAATGTGCTTTATTGTTTTCTCAGCTGGCCAGAGGTCTGTCACTCAAACAGATTCTTGACTGTGGAAGTAAAATGACAGAAGAATTTTTTATCAAGTTTTATCTGTCAGATTTATCCAGTTTTTTAAGTTTAATTCAGAATAATTGTCTGATTCAATTTAAATTGGCTTCAAAGATCTTGAGGAATGTTCATTTCAAAAGTAGCTGGAATGCGGGCTTTACAAGAGAAGTTTGAAAAGCTTTGAAACAACAAAAGAAGGTTAGTTACTGTGTAAACACTATAATTATTGGGCAAAAACTGAAAAAAAAAATAACTTCCTGATGAACAAGGCAGGTTTATTTGTAAAATGTGACCTGTGTGTTTTAAATGATGAACCTGCATTTTAATCTTTCTAAACTTGATTAGTTTGAGAATCTGTGATTTTTTTATTTTTTTTATTTCATTTTTTATTCATTAAAAAGCATACAATATAAACTTGAGTTGTAAACTCAAGCATGATAGAAAATGAAGGAAAAAAAATGAAAAGGGGACAGAAAGAAGAAAAACTTATTTTGTCTGCCCCTTTTAACAATCAATACATCAATCTATCAATTAAAAAAAAAAAAAAAAAAGTAAAAAAAGATAAATGTAATGAAGAGAACTCACCTTGTGGTTCCACACTCAGCTCTTTCCCCTGTGGGAAGAAAACCAAAAACACAAAAGAACTTTTATTTTCTTTCACCCCCGACTTTCACCAATAATGACAGACGACATGGCAATTGAGGCCGAGCAGAATAGAGATGTTCCAAAAGCCACTGAGCTGGTGTCGCCGGAGCCTCCGGGGATGCCCAGGACCCCCAACGAGCTCCTGACCCCCTCCCTGAGCTGGCAGCTGCAGTATGTGCAGACCGGAGCGGGAACAATGTCTGTACGGTCCACTGGTTCCAAACAACAAATGCACACATTTCATAGAGACCTGCACACGACAGGCCGGGCAGAACACAACATCCTGGTTCCTCTGGTCAAAGAGGAAGTAGAATAAAGACAGAGACCAGGTCTGCAGCGATCAGGTGAAGAGAGCCTCAAACGTTTGATGATTCTGCAGAACACGTCTCCAGGAACACACTAAAGACGAGGCTGATCGATCTATCAACAACACCTCTCCCGGTGCCAGAGCATGACTTTAGGAAGATGTAAACACCATGTGGCGCTCTCCAGACTCATCTCGTCCCTGCTGTCATGGCCACACCCACACGCAGACGTGATGTCTAAACCAACCAATGAAACTCATCGGTGATTGATCACCTGAATAATTAAACGCGGGCGGCACCTGGAGACGCCATATGGAGCACACACTGGCCTCGGAGGTCCTCAGCTGCATGACGAGCGCTCGGCAAATCCGGACGATGGAATAAACCATCACGCGGGGATCAAATGGACATAAATATTCAGGGGCTGGGCGACTGATTCAAGGCGTCAGCTGTCTGCGACGACGCAGGAGCAGCTGCAGAGACGGCGCTCGTTTGTCCAGCTGATCGATTGGGCGGAAAGCATTCACGGCTGAGGAGGTGCAGCCGTCCTGAGGGAGGAGGCGGGGCCACGGCCTTTAACGGAAACCCGTTCTTTGGTAACCAGATAATAAGGAGAACAGGAAGATGATTCTCCCTTCCCTTCTACATTTAAAATGATATTTAGATAAGACCTGGACCACAAAAGAAAGTTCTTACAAAGCCATACGATGACTTTTGGAGATAGGAATAACAGTCAAGTACACTCTTAAAACCAAACCACGTCCGGAAACTGAAATAAAGAGCTCCTTACCTTCCCCCAGCGTTTGCTTCAGTAAGTCATGCTTGGCCTGGAGTTTAATGATGAGATTACTGCCGTTCAAATACTCCTTGAATTTCTAGATGGAGACAAAAAAAATGATATAGAATTTTCAAAAATGATTGAGAAATGGTTTGCTATAAAATCAAAGTGTTTCCTAGAAAAAAATTAATGAATTAGAGAAAGACAAAACGTATTTAGACCGAATAGATCTCCAACACTTGCATTAATTGAATTACTGGACAGAATTACAATAGATGATAGACAACAAACAATAGGGGTGGTTATTGATTTACAGAAAGCATTTGATACAATCAATCACAATCTGCTTTTGTATAAACTACATTTTTATGGGATTAGGGATTTATCATTTCACTGGCTTGAAAGCTATTAAATCAGCAGCAGTTTGTACAAATTAATGAGGAGAAATCAGGTCTTCTAAAAATTGTAAATGGGGTCCCTCAAGGATCTGTTGTAGGCCCTTTACTTTTTATTTTGTTTATTCGTGACAGCTGCGATGTTGTCAAAACGAATCAAATCTTGTTGTTTGCAGATGACACCTCTATTTACCCCTCTGGAACAGACTTAGCTGAATTAATGGAAATCACAAAAGTAGAATCAGATAAGTCAAAAAAGGTTTTATTATAACAAATTATCAATAAACTGGGAAAGTTTATGATTTTTTGCAGCTGCCAGAATAACGAAAATATAACACTCACAATCGGCCAAATGAACGTCCAAAAAGTTACTGAAATTAAATTTCTTGGAGTTGTAATGGATGATAAACTTAAATGGAAATCGCATGTTAAATATTTAAAAAGTAAAATTAGCAAAAACATTTTATATCAAGTAAAGGATTTGTTTAAAAGTAATTATTTGCTCTTTTATTCTTCCTTATTTCAATTATTGTACAGAAGTTTGGGAAAAGCGGACGCTACCACTACCAAGCTGTTGTTTCTGTTACAGAAAGAGCGGGAAGAATAATCCATAAAAAAGACAGCAAACAATATACCAATCGTTTGCTTAAATTCCCGGACTTCATGTGATGTTCATGTTAAAAGTCAAATGTAATATATTGCCTGACAATATTCAATCTTCGTTCAAACTCTGAGGCAGACCCATATTTCAGTTCAAGACACTAGATTGTGGAACTCCTTAGATAAAACATTTTTAGAATGTTGCTTGAGTTAGCATGAGCAATAAACAAACAAACAATCAGAAGCAGGAATAATTGTCACTTTGTTTCCTGAATTCAGAACCAAAAGAAGATCCAAACTGACTGAAAAGTAGAACATCTCCGTCTCCTGCTGGTTGGCTCTCCTCTTGGCTACGTTGAGCTTGCTCATGTATGACTCTGAAGCCACGGACTTGATGGACTCGGTGGAGCGACTGTGCTGAAAGGCGTCGGACACGTCGAAGTCCTCCACTGTCAGCATGTCCTGCAGAGTTTGCATGGTGGCATCCAAGGTCTTCCTCACCTGGACGGGTTTTAGAAAGGAGACAGACATTTAATGATGCTCTTCTTTCAGAGTAAACTATTTCTCTTTGTATGATCATGGTCAAATGATCGCATTGATCGCGATTAATTAACTGTTAATCTCATTTTTGCTTCGGATGGTTACTGCAGGACAAAACTGTAAATACTAATTTAATTATTAGAACTTCAGTCCTGCTATATTTTAAAGTTTTAATTGCGTCTTACGGAAGCGGACTGTTAGTAATTAGTTGTCATGGTAACGGCTTCAGCGTAAGTCACAAACCGCGCTCCGCACTAGCTCCTTTTTGAGGACGGTGATCATGAGAAGCTTAAAGAAAAGCACAATTGGAGACGGAAAATTCCCCTTTTAGGGCTTGTTTATATCCAAACAATGAAGCAAACGTTTATTTTAAAAATAATGAAGTCTAAGTAGATTATTGTGTTTTTTTCTTCCTTCTTTGGTTCTCTTCTCTATTTCTTTTCTGTTTTATCCCAGTCTTTAAAATGATCAAATTCACCCAAAATGGTTAAAGGAACCTCTGGTCCCCCGGAAACAGTTAATACAGACCCTTTAATTTAAGATATTATAACTTATAAATAACAGTATTGTAATGCAGTCTGAATTCATGTTGAAAGCAGACTGCAGTTCAGGTCATTATTTTACATTTGTGATTGAGATTTTATTAAATTAAAGAGATAATATGGCATTTATTTGTAGTTTTTGGACAAAACAGATCATTTATTTTAATAGTTAAGAGGGAGAATTAACGTTATTCTGACAACTCTAAACAGCAGCAGTGCACCCACTTTGAAGGGCGGTGGGGGGAATCGAAGTCGTCTCCTATTAGAATTCCAAAAAACGAGGAAACGGACTGTTATCTTACTTTGGCATGGGGACCAACATGGATCTCCCGCAATAACGGACATCAACGTCGTCTGAAAATTAAAGAAAGTCCGCGGTTCTCTGGGAAAGTCCCGCCTCCTGACGCCGGGGCCAAAGAATGTACTTTATTAATCCATACTCATCAAAAACACCAGAGCGTACTTTGGAAACAAGTTTAGAACAGAAAATTACAGTATTGCTCAATATAAAGAGAGAAAAAATATGCATCTGATGTGAACTGAAGGTGAAATGGTTGGCCCTTACTAAATATATATATAATATATATATATATAATATATATATATATATATATTTTATTATATATATGCATGTGCGTGTGTATATATATATTATTATATATATATATATATATATATAATATATATATATATATATATATATATATATATATATATAACACACACACACACACACACACACACATATATATATATATTAGGGCTGCCATAAACGATTATAATCGGTGATTAGTCGACTAATCACCGATTATTTTTTCTGATTAGTCGACTAATCGGGTCATGCGCAAACTGGGAATAAAGATGCTGAAGTTGATAACCCGCTAAAATATTAGTTAAATGCCAAATTAGCCAAAAAATAAAAAGAGCCAAAGTTAGCCAAGATAGCTAGCATGCTGCTAAAATATATAGCTAAACTCCAAATTAGCCTAAAAAAAACCTAAATTATCCAAAATAGCTAGCATACTGCTGAAATATTAGTTAAACTCATAAATAGCCGGAAAAAAAAAAAAAAACTTAAGTTAGCCAAAACAGCTAGCATGTAGATTCAAAAATAACCTATAAAACCTTAATAAATGCCAAAGTAGTTCAAATATCAAACAGAATGCTATTATAACTTTCAACATTACTACACTCTGACTTCATACAATCTAAAGTAACGACTAATCGATTATTAAATTAGTCGTCGACTATTTTAATAGTCGATTAGTCATCGATTAGTCGACTAATCGTGACAGCCCTAATATATGTATATATATACATATATATGTGTATTTTTATTATATATATATATATATTATATAAAACATATATATATATAATATATATATTATATATATATTATATATATTATAACATATATATTAATATATATATATATTATATATATATATATGTTATATATATATATTATATATGTTATATATATATATATTATATATATATAACATATATATATAATATATATATATAACATATATATATATATGTTAAATAAAACTCCTTGTGGCAAATTTGGAAATTGTTCTTTTGTTCTTTGAGCTACTGTTTAAATTGGTACTTTTTAAAGAGGGTGCATTCATTTATGCTGAGCACTTTGTATATATTTTTATATGTATATATTATAGTTCTTTTGTATATATCATGATATATATCGTTATTGCACAATATAGAAAAAACTATATCACGATATAAAAGATATCGTCCAGCGCCACCTGTAATAAACTAAATCCCATGCACATGGTGGCAGCGCGGAGACAGAGCTGCAGCCTAAATCTATTTTATATCTGACAGCGTAGCATCCACATTCCAGTCACTCTGGCGCTCCGCAAATGTTGCCATCTCCTGCAGGGCGGGGGTGATTGGAGAAGGACTGCAGCGGGAGCAGATGGTGACCTGCCCCGTCTTTTTTGGTGTTTCGTCCTTCTGCGGTGCAGTGGCTCGGGGCCGCGCGTCTTCATCGCGAGCGGTGTTATCGGAACAGACACAGATCATAAATCCTCACCTCCTCGTTCTCAATCTTCAGGGTTGCTAGGCGAGACTGTAGTTGGTGGTATCGCATCAGGAGTTCGGTCTGAACCGGCTGCTGTGCGCTGACCTGACACACCTGGGGGAGAGGGGGAGAAAGGGGGCGTCCGGATCGGATTCGGCGAGAAAAAGCAAATGTCTCAACTTGCTGAGACGTTCACACCCTGTTACCTCATCTCCCATGTGTGGCAGGTATTCAAACCGCATCGGAGGGCAGAACACCTGGTTATACATATCCATGATCTTGTGCTTGTCGCTGCGGGAGTCCAGGTTGTCAACCGCGTTCTCCATGATGTCCAGTCCCTCGTGGCGGGATGTCTCTAGGTTGTACTCTGCAGACAGATAGGTCCTGAAAGTGCGTGCCAAGCTGGCGTGATATCCCAGATCGCAGCACTGTGGACGAAGAGCACAAAGAGGAAATATCCTGAATACCACGGAAACACCAGAGCAATGAAACTCAGAAAGTGGAAGAGAGACGGAAATGGAGGAATTAGGCTTCAGCAAATGGTGCCATTCGCATGGAAAATACATCAAATATTTTTATTCGCACAACTTTACATCTAATTACCGAGCTAAATGAGCAAAAACACTGTAACTTGTTACTGCTTTGGAGGCAGAGATACAGGAGTTAGCACAGCAGGACACCAGAGATAATTACAGAGCCTTATCAAACAGAGATGCATTAAGTAACCTAATTAGGATGTGGATGGTAGTGAGGAGGTTTATGGAGGGCTTAAGGCAGTCGGCTGAATAGTAAATCACTAAGTGAATGCTCTTTAAAGCTATTTGGCACAGAGGAAGTGCTCTCTGGAAGTTGTGCACACGCCTGACTGCAAAGCTCAAATTAGCTAAATAGCCTAAAATCCAAAAGTAGTAAATCTGAATCTTTTCGAGGAAGCAGAGTAAAAGCAGATTTATGTGGGAAGCAGCCGGCAGCAGCAGCACACAAGAGGGAGATGAGTTTGAGGCGCAAAAATTCATTCATTCGCTTTAACGTTCGGTGCCCCCGATTTACAGGAACATTTTTAACACAAGTCTGTCTGTCTGCGGCAGCAGCACAAATCAGCTCCTTTACTCAAATATTCATTGAGGGAGCCAGCTGCTTGAAAAATGATCTAATGCTCGGAATTGAGTTAAAAAAAAAATGCACAAAGTTGACTTAAGAGAAAGTTCACATGGTAACAAAACAAAATAAGATTTTCATAAATCCTGTCGTTTCTTTAAAAATCCAATCATTTATTGATCCATCTTCAAAGACTTCCCAGTCGTCTTTTAATAATAATTATGCTGTTTTTAGTCAAAATCAAAAATCTGCATAGTTTCTGCAGAGCAGCAGGAGTTCATCAGAAATTAAGATCAGAGTTTCAGGCTGGATCGTTAGCACAGAGCAACTCCGCCCCACTTCCCTTCCTAATAGCTGAAAGCTCCGGGGAGAGAGCTCGAGGACTGCTCATGATTCCACGACACAAATACAAATACAACTCAATTCTTTCATCTGCTCCCAATTCACAAGGATTTGAAAAAGGAAATACTCAAAAAATTAATTTTAAGCCCAATTTTCTTTATGTTTGTCGTTCATCGTGAGAAAAATATAATATATATTTATGGAGAGTAAAATATTAGGAATAATTTAAAGCTTGACTTGATTTATTCTGGATTAATATCCCGGTCTGCCTTTTTTATTATTATGTAAACGATTTTAAAGTTTTAAAAATGTAGTTTTAGTGTGTTCAGTAAATGTTTATTTTACTCGGGTTTGGATTGAGTCTGACACCCCTGACGTATAATTTCTATTTCAGATAGAAATTACAATTTAAAAACAAATGCCTAATTACTAAACTCTTAAATGTCTGGTTTGGGCTAAACTTGAGAAAATGTTTGGATACTTTTCTTAAATAAATGTTATGATCAAGAGTCATTATTGACCAAAAAAATGCCTTTTATTGGTAAAATCACTATATATAGAGGGATTCTTTCATTAATTTGCTCCAAACGTCATGAATTTTGACTATAGATTTGTTTTAATCAACTGTTTATCTATTTGGTTTGTACTATGACAGGAAGTCTAAATATTATAAAAGGGAAATCTAACAAGAATTGAAATGAAATCAAATCAGAAGTACTCAGTTTTCTGTTCTATCATGTAGCTGAAGACGCTTATGAGAAAATGCAAACTAACTCGATCTTTATTTACACACAGGAAAAAGAAACAATTAAAAACAATCCAGAGAGCACAAATACACATTGAAAACATAAACCAACAGATTGATTGCAAAATGAGTCTGATAAAGCTCCTTCCTTCATTTCCTCCTTTCCTGGTTGGCTGACAGGTGAGTGAAGGCTGAGAGGTCAGAGGTCAGCGTCATCCCTGCATAAACAAAGCCTCAGGAAGATTTCTGTCTTCACCTGACTTTCACTCATCCCTGCTTTGACTTAACACATTTTTTGCTCAAAAACAGAAATCAATTAAACAGAATAAAAAAATTAGAACTATTGGAATTTAACCCTTTAACACCCGATACGTCATTGGGGATGCTTATGCAAAAAATCTTTAACATATTGAAAGTTGTCAACCTTTACCACAATGTATGGTTCGAAAGTTACAGTAAATCAGAAAATGTTAACACTGGAGTTCCAGAAATTTTGTATTTTAAATTTCAAACATTTTTTTCAATACAAACAAGTTTTTTAAACTCAAAACCCCTACTGATTTCCTTGTCGGCATTAGGGCTGCCACAAATGATTATTTTAATAGTCGACTAATCACTGATTATTTTTTCCAAGTATTCGACTTTTCAGATCATGGGAAAACTGGATGTAAAACATCTTAACCATCATTAGATTTAAACTAACTAAAAACTAGATATAAAGGATTACCTGCGATAATTCTAGTGTGAAACAAACTGAATCTGGTCGCTGAAGATGCTAGTGCTGATAGCTGAAGATGCTGAAATTGATAGCTTAAAATGCTGAAGCTAAAAGCTCAAATCGCTAACGCTAATAGTTCAAAACAGTGAGCTGAAATAGTGCCAAATTAGCCTAAAATGAAAAAAGCAGAAGTTAGTCGAAACGGCTAACAAGTAGCTGAAATATTAGCTAAACTCTAAAATAGCCTAAAAAACAAACAAAAAAATCCTTAATTTGCCAAAAAAGCTAGCAAGGAGCTGAAATATTATCTAAACTCCAAAACATTCAAATAAACTGAAAAAAGCACAAATTAGCTAAAATAGCTAGCATGAAGCTGAAATATTAGCTAATCTCCAAAATGGACTAAAACACTGGAAATAGCCAAAATAGCTAGCATGTAGCTATAATATTAGCTAAACTCCAAAACATTCAAATAAACTGAAAAAAGAATAAATTAGCTAAAATAGCTAGCACGTAGCTTGGATATTAGCTAACCTAAAAAATAGTCTAAAAAACAAAAAAGCATAAATTAGCCAAAATAGCTAGCATGTAGCTGGAATATTAGCTAAACTCCAAAACAGCCTAAAAAACAAAAAAGCATAAATTAGCCAAAATAGCTAGCAAGGAGCTGAAATATTAGCTAAACTCCAAAACATTCAAATAAACTGGAAAAAAGCATAAAATAGCTAGCATGAAGCTTAAATATTAGCTAATCCCCAAAATGGACTAAAACACTGGAAATAGCCAAAATAGCTAGCATGTAGCTATAATATTAGCTAAACTCCAAAACATTCAAATAAACTGAAAAAGAATAAATTAGCTAAAATAGCTAGCACGTAGCTTGGATATTAGCTAACTAAAAAATAGTCTAAAAAACAAAAAAGCATAAATTAGCCAAAATAGCTAGCATGTAGCTGGAATATTAGCTAAACTCCAAAACAGCCTAAAAAACAAAAAAGCATAAATTAGCCAAAATAGCTAGCAAGGAGCTGAAATATTAGCTAAACTCCAAAACATTCAAATAAACTGGAAAAAAGCATAAATTAGCTAAAATAGCTAGCATGAAGCTTAAATATTAGCTAATCCCCAAAATGGACCAAAACACTGGAAATAGCCAAAATAGCTAGCATGTAGCTGAAATATTAGCTAAACTCCAAAACATTCAAATAAACTGAATAAAGCATAAATTAGCTAAAATAGCTAGCACGTAGCTTGGATATTAGCTAAACTCAAAAATAGTCTAAAAAACGAAAAAGCGTAAATTAGCCAAAATAGCTAGCATGTAGCTGGGATATTAGTTAAACTCCAAAACAGCCTAAAAAACAAAAAAGCATAATTTAGCCAAAATAGCTAGCAAGGAGCTGAAATATTATCTAAACTCCAAAACATTCAAATAAACTGAAAAAAAGCACAAATTAGCTAAAATAGCTAGCATGCAGCTGAAATATTAGCTAATCTCCTAAATGGACAAAAACACTGGAAATAGCCAAAATAGCTAGCATGTAGCTGAAATATTAGCTAAACTCCAAAACATTCAAACAAACTGAAAAAAGAATAAATTAGCCAAAATAGCTAGCATGTAGCTGGGATATTAGTTAAACTCCAAAACAGCCTAAAAAACAAAAAAGCATAATTTAGCCAAAATAGTTAGCAATGAGCTGAAATATTAGCTAAACTCCAAAATATTCCAATAAACCGGAAAAAAGCATAAATTAGCTATAATAGCTAGCAAGGAGCTGAAATATTAGCTAATCTCCAAAATGGACTAAAACACTGGAAATAGCCAAAATAGCTAGCATGTAGCTGAAATATTAGCTAAACTCCAAAACATTCAAATAAACTGAAAAAACATAAATTAGCTAAAATAGCTAGCACGTAGCTTGGATATTAGCTAAACTCCAAAACAGCCTAAAAAACAAAAAAAAGCATAAATTAGCCAAAATAGCTAGCATGCAGCTGAAATATTAGCTAAGCTCCAAAATGGACTAAAACACTGGAAATAGCCAAAATAGCTAGCAAGGAGCTGAAATATTAGTTAAACTCCAAAACATTCAAATAAACTGGAAAAAAGCACAAATTAGCTAAAATAGCTAGCATGTAGCTGAAATATTAGCTAAACTCCAAGACAGCCTAAAAAACAAAAAAGAATAAATTAGCCAAAATAGCTAGCAGGGAGCTGAAATATTAGCTAAACTCCAAAATATTCCAATAAACCGGAAAAAAGCATAAATTAGCTAAAATAGCTAGCATGCAGCTGAAATATTAGCTAATCTCCAAAATGGACTAAAACACTGGAAATAGCCAAAATAGCTAGCAAGGAGCTGAAATATTAGTTAAACTCCAAAACATTCAAATAAACCGGAAAAAAGCACAAATGAGCTAAAATAGCTAGCATGCAGCTGAAATAATAGCTAATCTCCAAAATGGACTAAAACACTGAAAATAGCCAAAATAGCTAGCAAGGAGCTGAAATATTAGTTAAACTCCAAAACATTCAAATAAACCGGAAAAAAGCACAAATTAGCTAAAATAGCTAGCATGTAGCTGGAATATTGGCTAAACTCCAAGACAGCCTAAAAAACAGTAATAAATGTCAAACAGTCCAAAAAACTAACATAATGTCATTATAACTTTCAACTTTACTGCACTCTAACTCCATATAATATAAAGTAACGACTAAACGACAATTAAATTTGTCGTAGACTATTTTCATAGTCGATTAGTCGACTAATCGTGGCAGCTCTAGTCAGCATTAGTCTGTCTCCGGCATGACTGGATTTGTTCCGCAGCCATTTTTACCTGAAATAATGGGGGCGACCGTATTTCCTCAAGCCAACAGAGCGACTTGAAAACAAACAGCTAATGGGCCAGGAGGGAATGAGATACGGGAGGAACAGATGGCGGGAAAAGTGACAGCGCCCGAGAGTTAAATCAACATCAGAGATCCCAGCTGAGAAACAGAAGCAAACACACGTTCCGAGCTCATACTTACATCGATCATATCAGAGACGTCGTGGATGTAATATTTTGCCACCACGGCATTTGTTGCTGCCAGGTTCAACAAATAGTCGTTCCGGGCTTTTGTGCATTTCAGCTTATTCTCTGAATACTTGGCTTGCCTCTGAGGAGGAGAAATGGGACAAAACAGATAAAAAAGAAAGAAAACATCAGCGGGAAGACATTCATACAGTGGGGAGGGACAATGCGGCTGCTGACGTCCCCAAATGGTGAGGCAGGTAGAAATGACAGGCAGTGAAATGGGTTACTGGAAGGCTGCCACCAGACAGTAATATGTTGAGAATCGCAGCTTGGCTTGCGTTTGGTAAACACTCTGTATGGTGAAGTACCAGATATGAGCACCACTTACGCATGAAGTCATCATCTGCACAGTGCAGATAACATTCAAAAGAATTTGTTGGCATTTTGGAAGGCTTCTATTTAGGGACGTCCCGATCTTATTTATTTGGCTCCAATCTGATTCTGAGTCTTTTATTCAGAGAATCTCCCGATGCAGAGTCCCAAGCCGATCTTTTTGAAAAAAAATTAAAAAAAGAAATAACCTCTAATCATTTGAAGTCCCCCTTCAGACATATTTTTTTTTGGTGTAAAGTCACAGTGTTTTTTTTTTAAATTCTGATTACACAATTTTCAACAAAAATCAAAAGGCCTGTCTGTTTTTTAAGGCAAAGTGTCAGGAGTCAGCGCTCAGAGTGCTGACAGCACTACATCTCCCAGTAACCCCTGCGCACAGTTCCTGGATGCTGCTCAGCCTCACTCAGTGTGAAGTATTGTTTGTGCCACTCAGCCTGCATTACTGAGCGTTTTTATCTGGACCTGATCTTCTGTGTACCTGACTCTGCTTTATCTCTGATTGCTTGCTGCCTGCCCTGACCCCTTGCCTGGACTCTGACAACTCTAGTCTCTTCTTGGATGATCCTGTGCTTGTGATTGACCCCTGCCTGTCTGACTCCGATTTAGTTTTGTGGAGTTTTAGCTGTGCATAGTTCCTGACTGAACTAATAAACCTGCTACAGGTGGAACCAGCTGTCTGCTGTCCGAATTCTCACCCTAATCCTTAACTACTAAAAAAATATATATAGTGCAGGACTACCTAGTACTCTGGATTTGGATACCATGCTCATTACTTTTCTTTTTTTTTTTTGTGATTGGAAATGCGAAAAATCTAAACAATACAAACATTTTACATCTATTTATGACTCCACTGCGTTCTGATGATGAAAACATAGATGGTTTATTAAAAAATTAAATTACGTAAACTCAAGTTTGTTTGAAGTATACTTTTAAAAAGCTAAACTTAAGATAGTATACTTTAAGTTTACTTTTTAGATACTTGTTGGAGAAAACCTTATAACTATTTCATTTTAAGTATGATGGAATCATACAACAAGTATAAATATATTTAGCCTTTTTTTTTTTGTCACAGTCCTTAAACATTTTCTTACACAGCATTAAAAGTAGAGTACATGTATTCTTGGGATATTTCCAGCATACTAAAAATGCATTTTTATACACTAATCAGTAAAAGTTTATTACTTGTAAACTAAAAGCAAACCTTAAAAGCGGAATTAAATATACTTAAAAATGCACTGTCGTAAACTTAAAAGATTATTATCAGTATACTAATACTATACCAGAATTGCTGCTTTAAGTATACTTCTAAGTATACTTTTTTTAAACCAAAGTGGGACAATTAAGTTCCAAGAAGTATACTTGTTAGTAAACTGTCAAAATACTCTTTATTAATTGTGCTTGGTACACTTTGAGAAAGATACTTTTCTATGCTTAAGAATACTTTAAAGTGTTTACTTGTACTTATTTTTGCCATTTTCTAGTGCTCTCTAAATCTACTATTCCAAATTTGAGTGCACTAGAAATTTCCCTGAACTCTTTGCGAAAAACTAGCATCAATGCTCGCTATATTAGCGAATATAGACCACAATGCGATGTGGTCACACATTTTTTTTTTTACAAAACATGTTTAAATGTATTTTTTTGTAAACCATTCACATTTTCATCATTAAAACACAGCGGAGTCATATATAAATGTAGTGAAAGGTTCGTTTTGATTTAATTTTCATTTTGTGAAATCAGGGACGTCATATCCGGCGTTTAGCAAAACGAAAGTAAAGTAGCGAGCATGGCGCTCGTTGCTTTAAAAATTCAGGGCACTATACAGTCGTGCCTTATATAGTTTTTTTTACTAGTTAGGGAGTAGCGGACATAGTCTTAGACACATTTTTTTCTGCAAAAAATTGTTGAAAAGCAATGCATTGTGGTCTTTATTTGCCAATCTAGTGAGCATCTGTGAACATTGGTTTTCATAAAGACTTCTGGGAAATTTCTAGAGGACTTCATTTTGGCATTGTAGATTTGGATAGCACAACAAAATGGTGAACACACTGTAGAGTGAGTATTGAAGGAATTCAGATATAGCCACAGAAATTTGCCTCTTTGTTTTTGTGCGAAACTGTTGCCATGGAAGTAATCCTCCGCTGATTTCCACGCATTTCTTTGGTCGGGAATCTGCTCGCAGGTGGAGGCGTGTCGTACTCTAAACGGCTCGCCTGTAGTTACAGCGGCAGGCGGGACTTTCCGCAGAGTTTCCGCGATTTTTAGACAACGCCGGTGCTCGTTGTGAAAACCATCCCAAAATAAAATAGGGGTCGGTTTCCTTGCTGTTGGATTTCTAATGGAAGACAGCTCAGTTTATCTCCGCCCGCCATAGTGGGTCCACTGGTCTGCATAACAGCATTCAGATTGACGTTTGTCTTTCATCTTATTAATTAAAATAAAATATTGCTTCTATCCCAAAAATACAAATAAATGCCATTTTATCCCATTAATTTAATAAATCTCAATCACAAAATATAAGCAAAATTTTAAGATTACTCTAGGAGTTTTATTACGCGGATTTCACGGCAGTACGGCTGATATAGTATATATATAATACTATACTATAGTATACATATATATATATACTATAGTATATATATATATATATATATATATATATATATATATATATATATATATATATACATACATATATAATATATGTATGTATATGCATGCACAAATATATATATATATGTATGCATATATAAATATATATATACTCTACTATAGTATATATATATATATATATACTCTACTATAGAATATATATAAATATATACATATATACATATATATATACACATACATATACGTATGTATATGTATATGCATGCACAAATATATATATATATATATATATATATATATATAAATATATATTATATACATATATCACACTATATATATATGTGTGTATATATGTATATATATATATATTTATATATATATATATTTATACATATATACACACACATATATATATATATATATAATATATATATATATATATATATAATATATATATATATGTATTATATATATACACATATAAAACCCAGGGTAAAACTGTTAACAACTCTTAAGAATAAAAAATAAAGAATATTACTTTAAGTTTAATTCAGTTTTTTACCTCTCTGTTAGTCTGTGTTCAAGGCGAACTATCAGCATTACTTCTTAATAGTAGAATTTAAGTTAAGAGCACATCACACGGTAACATACATCTAGTCATTCACCGGCAGACTTTAAAAATAATCAAAAATTTACAATTTAATTAAGGATCGACACACACACACACACACACACAAAAAAACAATATCAATTTTTCAACCTGTTTGCGGGCAGACTAATTAAGACAAAAGTCTAGAAATCACCGCGTAGGAAAGGCTGCATATAAATCACGCTGCTTTATAAACAGTGCGCGGCGGCTCCAAATGCAGGCGGCGTGACTGAAGTTAACAGCCTGAGGAGGGAAAAACACTCCCTGGCAAAATGTTGGTTTCCTGCACCTTCGAGATAATGGGAGCCTCTTAATTTGCATGAAGGAATTCCAGCGTAAGCTTCGGAAAAAGAAATGCATGGTAGCACCAGAAGTACACAATGCTCAGGAGACCAAGAGCCTGCCTGACACTTCTGGCAGAGAAACGACAAATCTGCATAAGACAGAGACGGAGTCAGGTTTTTGCTCAGTGTGCATCTGGCTGTAGAGCACCACTGACAAATCCACTGGTTAGTCCGTACTTCTCTAGATGTTTCCTTATTGGATCGGAAACCCATAAATATTAGGCCTTGACGGGAAGATGATTTATTCTGACCTAAATACCGAACGAAAGCTTCAAAATTCATGTTGGTTGCATCATTTTTTGCCCTCACCTTCTCTTTCATCTTCTCTATCTTCCTGGCGGTGCTCCGTCTCGGTTGGCGGTCTTCGTGGCGGAGAAGATTGACGTTGAGATCTCCGGATTTGCTGAACTGCTTCTCCTCCTGCTTTTCGGCGTCTTTCAGCTTGCTCTCGGCGCTGATGCTCTCAGTGTGATACATGTGGTAAGTTTTCATCACCTGGAAGACAACAGGCAACAGATTTATGTCACTTTGTCATCATCAGCAAAGCAGCTTCACGCGTTGAAACTTAACCCTCTAAAACCTGAGGCGTCGCTTAAAAATCTTTAACGTGCTGTAACTTTTCAACCGTTGACACGATCAACATAATTCCAGAAGATTCTGAAGGAGAAAGGCAGCTCAACGTGTTAACAATTAAAAAATTACAATAAATCAAAGAGCATAAACGCTGGAGCTCCGGTGTTAAAGGGTTAAGTACTAGAGATACTGCGGAACAATTTGAAATATGACAAATTCAAGCAGATTGTAAGACTGGGACATGCATACACATATATACATATGAATATAAATATAATATAAATATATATATGAATATATATAAATAAATATATATAAATATACATGTATATAACATATATATATGAATATATGTTACATAAATACATATATACATATATAAACATGTATATATACATACATATGTACATTTACATATGTATGTATATATACATATATGTGTATATATTTACATATATATGTATGTATATATATATATATATATATGTATATATACATACATATGTATATTTACATATATATATATATTACATATGTGTGTATATATATTTACATATACATGTATATATATACATATTTGTGTATATATGTATATATATATTATATATATATATATATTATATATATATATATATATATATATATTTACATATAAATTGCACTACAATGTTTAAAGGACGGTGAAATATGTAAAACTGAGTCAATTAACAGCAAATCTGCAATACATATACGTGTATATGTATTTGTGCGTGTGTGTGTCTGTGTGTATACGTATTATTATATATATTATAATATATATATATATAATATATATATATTATTATATATATATAATATATATATATAATATATATGTATACATGTATATGTATACACACAGACTGGGACATGCATACACGTATATATACATATGAATATAAATGTATATATATATATATATATATATGTGTGTATTTATATATATACATATAATAATATATATTATATATATATTATATATGTATATATATATATAATATATATATAATTTTTTTTTTTAAATATATTATATTTACATATAAATTGCACTACAATGTTTAAAGGACAGTGAAATATGTAAAACTGAGTTATTTAGCAGCAAATCTGCAGACTGATCTGCTACACTGAAGTAAGTCTTCATATGAATCTATTTTACCACCAGCAATCAGAAAAATGATTAGTTCCACATTGCGTGTTCTCCATGGTCTTCATAAAGCAAATGAATTCTTCACATGCACGTTTATTTGTTGTGAACTAACGTGCAGCTTCAGTTTTCTACATTCTCCGCAGCACCCTCATAATCTCTTAGGTACTCAAACACTGACACCCCCTCGTTCAACAAGCCGATGGCAGGACTGAAGTGACAGAAAACTCCTGTTACAAAAGACAGAAGTTCCCTTAACCCGTCACAGATGCTCGTAGAAAAGCTCTCCTCTCAGACGCTCATTCCTAAGCTCGTAAAAAAAAGGAAGACCAGATGTGTGAGCAGCACCTTCAAACACCGGGAGACGATTCTCCGCGAACACCTCAGGAAGTGTGACAGGCAGCATAAACAGCCATTTATTTGTTTCCTGTGATCAAACAAGTGTGACTCTCGTGGTGCCGTGCTTAAGCAGCGGGGCTCCTTTTATCTGCAAGCTGCACATGGAAACCTGCTGCTGGGTCAGTCACATCTGTAATTTTCTGCAAAGCTCCAGCACACGTGACCTGCAGAGAGCATCTGTTTATTCCTGCACTGCAAGAATTCTGCAGACACCATAACTGAAAATACCACCTTAAAAACAATGATGCACATTTAGTTAAGAATAAGAAATAAGGAAGAGCAGCGACACAATTATGATCCTACAGCTAAACAAACCTCATTAAAAAACTAAATAATCCCAAAACGTTGAAAAAAGGAGAGAAATTAAGTCATGATGGTGTGTAATGAAACACAGACATCAGCAGGTGTGCAATCAGGATAAATGTATGTTTAGTTCTTTTAAAGATTATGTTGAGCAAAACAAACACATAAAAGGTGATGTTTTGCTTAAAAAAATGTTTTATCCCACAAATATTTAAACTTCAATCACAAAAGTGGATATTTATATTAAGTTTTCTCTAGAACAGATATGACAAAGTCAAGGCCCAGGGGCCGGATCCGGCCCTCCAATCATTTTATGTTATTTTTATTGATGACCCGACGTTATCTTATTTCTAACTTGCATAATTTTGACAAAATATATTTTTATGGAGAGTAAAATATTGAAAGTTATTTAAGGTTAAGTTAATTTATTCTAGAATAATATTCCTGCACTTTTATTATAATTATGTTAAAAAGTTATGGTTTTAATGTTTTAAAAATTGGCATTATGCTAGCTTTTTGGACTATTTTGGCATTTACTAATATTCTTTTAGGCTATTTTGGAGTTTAGCTAATATTTCCGCTACATGTTAGCTCTTTTGGCTAATTCAGGCTTTTTTTTTTGCAGTTTTTAAGGATACTTTGAAAATTAGCTATTTTTTCAGCTACATGCTAGCTGTTTTGGGCAACCCAAGTTTTTTTTTTTCTTTTGATTGACAGATTCTCTGACCAATCACAGCTTGCTAACATCATTTGGTCCCAAAAAGGCGATATTCGTACCACGGATAAATGGCGACTGAATTGACGTAATTCATATTTAGATTAATTTAACAGCCTTGGTTTGTCCATCTCCATTCATGTCAATGATCCTGACAAGTGCGTGACAAATGTTATATTTAGCGGTGAGTTTTTTTACGAAAAACGGAAGAAAAACCCTAAATTGTATCAATTCGGTTTTCCATGATGAATTTTGAGATCCCAAACAGGAAATATTTAAACTTATTGTCTTAACTGCCCTTATAGGTGGATAAAAACGAGCATATCTGTGCTTTACATGCATGTGTCCCGCCCAAACCTTTTGGATCATGGATCATTCATTGAACCCGTCGAGCAAAAATGTCCATACACATTTTTCCTATGGGCGTGCTGCGGGTGGAAGGTTGCAGTAAACTCTCAAGCAACACAAGTTGGTGAGAAGTAGGTGTTGTTTTTCAACCACCTTAAAACCTGTGCAACTCTTGTGTGCAGCCTGACTGCTAGAAATTAGACTACTAGAGTGTAGTTTGTGGACATTACATCTGAACGGAGGTGAAGAGAAAACATAAACACGTGATTCTGAGGAGGAGAGATCAGAAAGATGAGATAAAATTAATATTTGTTGATCTCCAGAGAGATATAAGGCGCTGCAGCAGGAAATTAACACAAGCGAAAGCCAAGAAAACAGGAGTTCACTATTATATATCGCTGAAGGAAGTGACTGACACATAACAGAGTCACACCTCGGACCAAATACTGTGGTTCTGAGTCCCCACAAGGATACACAATCAAGTTTAATCAAGTTTCTGATGGAGTTGGGTTCAATACAAATACTTTTTACCCTCTGTTGGATTTTAACAAATACAAAATAAAAAAACATTTGCTTTAGTTCATTTTCTGACAGTTAAAGCAGTATTTATCCTTTCACCTTTGAACCAGGAAAACTCCCAAAGTCTGCATCACGCTTAATGGAATCGGGTTGATCTTGAACATTTGGACACTTATTCCCGAGCCAGACAGCGGGCGCAGAGGCCAAGTGGAGCATGAGAACAGGGACTGTCTGAGTTTCATGAAAAGACCCGAAATAGTGAAAATGAATCAAACTCATTTGAAGATATAAACTTAGAATAGGAGACGGAGGGAATAACTCTTTGAAATGAGGGCAGAACCATTACAAAACTGCAAAAACCTATGAGGGATTAGCACAAACTTACTAATGAATTTCCTAAACTGAAAGACTTTTAATGCAAAGGCAAATGAGTAATTTGTAGCGATGCTTTTTATGACTGTGTAAAAGCTGTCTCCTCTATTTTTTCCCCTTTCTCAGTCATGCTAACGCTCTACCACATGAGAAAGTCAGCGAGTCCCTGACAGCAGGTACTCTGCAGTCCTGTCCAGGATCAGAGGTGAACACCTCCAGATGTAGCGGTGGACTGAGTTCCACCTGTCCCTGTTGGTCCACATTCTATTTCATTTAGACCCACTTCACATCTGGAGTAAAGAATGTTCTGAGGAACAATAGAAAGTGTTGAATTGTATAATCCTAAATGAGTTGAATTAGACATGACTAAAAAAAAGAGATCCTGGGATCCTGAAAAGGAGATAATTTTTATCCATCAGTGAAATGAACAATCAAGAAAGAAAAGCTAACAGTAATGAAGCTAACCCTGATGATACTAATACTAAAGACACTAACCGAATAGGCTAACACTGATTAAGCTAACACTAATGAAGCTGACACTAATGAAGCTAACACTTGGCTAACAATAATGAAGCTAACACAAAGCTAACACTAATGAAGCTAACACTGGATAAGCTAACACCGAATAGGCTAACAGTGATTAAGATAACACTAATGAAGCTAGGATAACACTAATTAAGCTAACACTAATAATTCTAATACTAATGAAGCTAACACTGGATAAGTTAACATTGAATAGGCTAACACTGATTAAGCTAACACAAATGAAGCTGACACTAGATAAGGTAAAACCGAGCAAGCTAACAGTGATTAAGCTAACACTAATGAAGCTAGGGTAACACTAATGAAGCAAACACTAATAATGCTAACACTAATGAAGCTAACACTCATGATGCTAATACTAAGGAAGCTAACACAAATGACAGTAAGCTAATAATGATGAAGCCAACACTAATGAAGCTAACACCAGTAAAGCTCTGGTGAGGCTAACACTAATAAAGCTAACACTAATGCAGCTAACATTAATGAAGTTAACACTAATACAGCTGGCCATAATGAAGCTAACACTGATTAAGCTAACACTAATGAAGCTAGGATAACACTAATCAAGCTAACGCTAATAATTCTAACACTAATGAAGCTAACACTGGAAAAGTTAACATTGAATAGGCTAACACTGATTAAGCTAAAACTAATGAAGCTGAGACTAATTAAGCTAACACTTGGCTAACACTAATGAAGCCAACACTGGATAAGGTAAAACCGAATAGGCTAACAGTGATTAAGCTAACACTAATGAAGCTAGGATAACACTAATCAAGCTAACACTAATAATTCTAATACTAATGAAGCTGACACTAATTAAGCTAACACTTGGCTAACAATAATGAAGCTAACACTTGGCTAACACTAAAGAAGCTAACACTGGATAAGCTAACACAGAATAGGCTAACAGTGATTAAGCTAACACTAATGAAGCTAGGATAACACTAATTAAGCTAACACTAATAAAGCTAACACTGAATAAATTAAGATTGAATAGGCTAACACTGATTAAGCTAACACTAATGAAGCTAGGATAACACTAATGAAGCAAACACTAATAATGCTAACACTAATGAAGCTAACACTGGATAAGCTAACATCGAATAGGCTACACTGATTAAGCTAACACTAATGAAGCTAACTAATGAAGCTAACACTTGCTAACAATAATGAAGTTAGCACAAAGCTAACACTAATGAAGCTAACACTGGATAAGCTAACACCGAAAAGGCTAACACTAACACTAACACTAATGAAGCTGAAACTAATGAAGCTAGCACTAGGCTAACACTAATGAAGCTAGCACTAGGCTAACACTAATGAAGCTAGCACTAGGCTAACACTAATGAAGCTAACACTAACAACAGTCCAGGATTATTGAAAGAGTGTTCGTGAATCCAGACTGCACCTCAGGATTTAGAACCAGAATGCTCACAACAGAGCAAAATTCTCTTTTCCTTCTTTTATCATTCCTTCTATATTAGTGCTTTTAGAAGACAAGGACAGAGACGTATGAAGGTTAGGAAATAGCAGCTTCCAGAGGCATTCAAAGAGAAAACGGACCGAAGAGCTTAGACAGAAAAAAGAAAGAGAACATTGGATGATCTGAGTGATAAGACACGTTCTTAAAGACCCATCTGCAGAACGTGGAGTTTATTACTCACAGTGTAGAGTTCATTTGTCACCTTCACCAGCTCCTCGTGCATCTGGATCCCAATGTCCTTACTCTGAAAAGCAGCAAGAAAAAAACACATTGAGCCACTGAAACAAAGCCTGTTGAAGCAAACTCAGCCAATTCTGTAGATCTGATAAGAAACAGGAGGAACAATCTCTGCACGTCCAGGATAGAAGAACACAGGAAGAGGAACAGAAGATGCATTTAACCTTCCAGTTTCTGCAGAGTCACATGTCGAGCTTTTACTGTTAAAACATTCACTCATTAATACATTTTGATTACCAACTCTTTGATGCCTTGCAACAATCTCTCACAATCGATAAAACTTTATTTAAAAAAAAGCACCAAAAAACAACAGAGTTCACCAAAAGCTGTATGAAAATATAAGAACTGGTAAACATCATGAATATGTCATGAAGAGAGAACAAAAAAGTCTTTAGATTTATAGGGGATCTTAAATCAGGACAGGTCTTTTCTGTAGGTCTGAAGTCTCGAAAATCAAAAATTTACGGCCGCCACCTTAAAATTAATGTCTACTAAGCAATATCTTCTGCATGGGTGGCTGTGGTGCAGTGGTAGGGCAGTCGTCTCATAATCGGAGGATAGTGGGTTCGATTCCCTGCCCGCCCATGTGTCGAAGTGTCCTTGGGCAAGACACTGAACCCTAAATTGCCTCTGGTGGGAGGTTGGCGCCAGTGTTCGGCAGTGGAGCCACCACCAGTGTATGAATGGGTGAATGGGTCTGTGACTGTGAAGCGCTTTGGGCCCTCAAAGGAGGGTAGAAAGCGCTATATAAGTTTACGTCTTTTACGATAACTTTGTATTTGCTTTGTGATCTTTCAGCTTAAAACTTTTCATTTGCTCTTGTGGTTAGATCTGGTCGTCAGAAAACTCCTTAGCAACAGTTGCTAGCATCGTTAGCTCCTCTCATGTCACAATAGATATAGCTTAGTAGTACATAGACATGACAAATGTT
Source organism: Oryzias javanicus (assembly GCA_003999625.1). NCBI lineage: Eukaryota > Metazoa > Chordata > Actinopteri > Beloniformes > Adrianichthyidae > Oryzias > Oryzias javanicus. The sequence continues at coordinate 35,916,810 of CM012441.1, forward strand.
CAGTAAACTTGTTCAGTAGACACAGACAATGGAGCAAAGAGATAGACAGTGGATACAAAAACATAATGGCACAAATGGAACCCCATACAGACCAGACTCCGCCTTCAGTGACCCCGAGGTACATGGAGGTACATGGAGTTTGAGACCCCTGCTGGAGATCTAAGAGTTGAGCAGCAGTGGCTATGGTGGTGAGAGAGTCAGCTAATGATCTAATGATCAAAGGGTCGGTGGTTCAAAACCCGTTCCTCCCTTTCAATAGCTGTGGCCTGATGGTCAGAGAGGCCACGCCTCTGTCAGTCTGCGCCACTACAGCAGCAGGTTACCATCACCAAGTATTATTATTATTAGTATAATTATTATTATTTGTCATCATTATTATTATTATTAATTTTATTTTAATTGCTATTATTATTACTATTCGTTTCACCATCATCATCATTATTATAATTATTATTATTATTATTATTATTGTCACTATTATTAATATTATAATTATTTTCATAATCATTATTTTTATCATTATCATTAAATGACACAGTGCTAGTGTAACGGTTTAATACAATAATACTTAATATATTTAGTCTTGACAACACAAATAGAATAAAACTTTATTGATCCCAAAAGGAAGAAATGAATTTGTTATTATAGTTGTATTGATCAACACTAATAACACAAAAACATAAACTTAAACAATAAGTGTTCAGACTACTGGTAGTAGCGCTCCAACCAGTGTTACTGCAACATAATAACACAGAGTACTTCCTGTTATTCTCACTTTTTTTACTGTGTTACTGTGATCTGCTCGTTATTCTTGCTAAAGATCCGGTTCAACTAGATCCGGTTCAACGTCAACGCGACTAGAAAATGACTCAAATTTGAGCAAATTATGCAAAAAAAAACAAAGAAAAAAAAATCAAACCTCGGCTGTTGTTTCTGTAAAGCATTGCATTTATGACTTATATCTAAATTGTTATTATAGTTTAGCATAAAGAAATTAATTTTTTTAAGATGAAAACAAAAGTCAGAAAAATATAAGAATATTTATGTTGTTAAGTTTAAACATAAAAGGAACTTCTAACTTTTGAGTCAGAAATGTGATGTAACTAACATTTGACAGGAAATTGATGGTTCATCACACATTAAAGAAGAATATTCCTATTTTAAAACCTTCACTGAGTCCAAACAAGCCCTATCAACAGTTTACAGTGAAACCCTTCATCCAGAGTCAGCTCAGTTCATATCTGAGCTTGATTTAATGAAGACTGACTCATAAATCTGCACGCTGTTCTGCTACAATTAAAATCTCAAAAAAGGAAAACCGGTTTGGAGAAAGAGTCAGGATTTGTTGGAGGGTGGGTCCCTGCTCTAAATCCTCCTGAAACAAGCGGCGGTCTAAATGTGATAACCGGGATGCGTCCTCAGAGGCCGAGCGGCTGCTGAGCAGCATCTGTATGCATCACAGACTGCAGCGTGCACTGCAGAGGCTGATGGAGAGCTGGGAGGGAGCTTCCAGCAAGCCGGTCGTGGTGATGCAACCCCGAGTAAGAGCTGGATCAGAGAATAAGATCCGGTTTGATCATTAATCGGATGCTTGCGGGTCTAAAAAGTCTCCAAAATATAGAACAATGAGCAGAAGTAGAGGATGCAAACGTGTCTAAAATGAGCAGGAATTATCTCTTTATAAAGGCTTCTAACGGTCTTTTAAAATATGCTTATGCCATTTTTAGACAAACTAAAAAATACATTTTTTTGTTTCTATTCATTTCCATAAAACAATAAAAACTAAAGAAGGGAACAGAAAAAAGAAAATGTATTTATCTGTCCTTTTTACATATTTGGAAAAATAAATACATTTTAGAGTAAAAAAAATGTATGTACATTTTTTCGCAACATTGTCGTTTTTCATCTGGTAATTTTTTTTAATTTTGTGCCTTATTTTGAAGTTTCTAAATCACCTGTAATTAAATAATATAGAGTCTGCAGAGTGATAGAAGTTTATTAGAAATTCACTTCTGAGCTGTGGGTGGGACTGTTGGTGCAGAGTAACCCCGCCCCCTTTCCCATCACCCGCTAGTTATCCAGTTGTACAGTTTAGATCCAGACGTTCATGGATCTATTTGTCTGGATCAGAATGGAGCGGAGCGGGGAGCGTCTCACCCACCAAATGTATTTTCTACGTCACAAATAGGATCTTTTTCAAATGACATTTTGCTCTCTTACAGCGATTTAAATAAAGAAATACTCAGAAATGCAATTTTGAGATTAATCTCCTGTATTTCCTCCATCATCAGAAAAATAACTACAAGAAAATGTTAAAACAAATTTTCATTGGAGCGGGTTTTGTGTTTCAGTAATGTCTCCTGTTAACACCTCGTTTTGCTCTTTCTGAAACAAAACCTTTAAAAAAAATGTAAAAGAATACAAACAAGCACTTAAAAAACGTTTCTAATGATTGGAGATGCGTTTAAAAATATAAAGGAGAAATAGAAAAACATCTTAAATCAAGGCTGTCAAACATACGGCCACTTTTAGGGCTTTTAGTCCTAAAAACACTATACTGTCACCAAATGTTTTTCTAACATTAGCTCAAGCAGGAGGCTAGTAGGGCTGCCACGATTAGTCGACTAATCGATGACTATTAAAACAATCGACAACTAATTTAATAGTCGATTAGTCGTTACTTTATATTGTATGAAGTCAGATTGTAGTAAAGTTGAAAGTTATAATAGCATTCTGCTAGCTTTTTGGAATATTTTGGCTTTTATTAGGGTTTTTTAGGCTATTTTGGAGTTTAGCTAATATTTCAGCAGCATGCTAGCTATTTCGGCTAACTTTAGCTTTTTTACTTTTTTTAGGCAATTTTTGAGTTTAACTTATATTTCAGCTATATGCTAGCTGTTTTGGCTAATATAGTATTTTTCCATTTTTTAAGGCTAATTTGGAGTTTAGCTAATATTTCAGCAGCATGCTAGCTATTTTGGTTAACTTTAGCTTTTTTAAGTTTTTTTAGGCAATTTTTGAGTTTAGCTTATATTTCAGCTATATGCTAGCTTTTTTGGCTAATATAGAATTTTTCCGTTTTTTTAAGGCTAATTTGGAGTTTAGCTAATATTTCAGCAGCATGCTAGTTATTTAGGCTAACTTTGGCTCTTTTTATTTTTTGGCTAATTTGGCATTTAACTAATATTTTAGCTGGTTATCAACTTCAGCATGTCACGGATCAGGAGACAGAGACCCAGATGCAGGGATCAAACAAGCTCAAAAATTAACAAAAGTAGTATTTAATAACAAAAAACACCTCAACAGAGGGAAAACTAAACAAGCTGCAAAAATACATAAACAAGAAACGCTCAAAAGTGCAAGGGGAAACATACAAAACGAACCAACACCAAACACAGGAGGACCTCAGCTTAAATAGAGGGCAAACTAAATCAACTAAGTGCAGACAGCTGTGGACTCCTCCACAGAGCTCAGGAGTGGGTGGAGATCAGCTGGGAGGAGCCACAGTCTGCCTGCACAGAGGAAGAAAAGAAAAGGTGAACCACAAACAAAAGGAGAAACACGTGTAAAACATAACATAACCCCCCTCACAAGGTCCGGCTCCCAGACGGACGACGAGGCTGGTTGGGGAAGTCCCTGTGGAAGCGGGAGAGGAGGTCCTTGTCCAAAACGTGCCGCTCTGGAACCCACTGGCGATGTTCAGGGCCGTAGCCCTCCCAGTCGACCAGATATTGAACTCCACGTCCTACTCTCCGGGAGGCGAGGAGTTGACGGATGGTGTAGACGGGGCCACCGTCTACAATACGCGGTGGAGGCGGCCTCTCTGGGGCTGTTTGCAGGTGGCTGTCTTTTGCAGGTTTCAGTTTACTGATGTGGAACACTGGATGAATCTTCAAGCTTGATGGAAGGTCCAACCGAACAGCAACAGGATTGATGATCTTTGAAACACGAAAAGGCCCAATGTAGCGAGGATGCAGCTTCCTTGAGCCTCCCTTAAGAGGTACATCAGCTGAGGAAAGCCACACCTTGTCCCCCACCTTGTACTCCGGGCCAGGCGTCCGGTGGCGATTGGCTGTAGCAGTGAACCTTTCTTGGTTACTCAGCAACACCGCCCGGAACCTCTTCCAAGTGCGATGGCAGCGTCGCACAAACGCTGCTGGTCCAGATGAGGCCGCTTCCAGTTCTTGATGGGGAAAAAGTGGGGGTTGGTACCCATACGCTGCCTGAAAGGGGGAAAAACCAGAGGAGTTGACAAGGGAGTTGTGGGAATATTCAGCCCACGGAAGCTGTGCAGACCATGTGGAAGGGTTTGAGGTGCACATAGCCCGCAGGGTGGTCTCAAGGTCCTGATTGAACCGCTCCACCTGTCCGTTGGTCTGTGGATGGAACCCGGAGCTCAGGCTGACTTTGACCCCCAGGAGTTTACAGAACTCAGTCCAAAAGGTTGCCACGAACTGGGGCCCACGGTCAGAGACAATGTTTGCCGGAAGACCGTGTAAACGAAAAACTTGTCGAGACACCACCTCTGCCAACTCCTTAGCAGAAGGGAGCTTCTTGAGGGGTATTGCATGGGCTAGCTTGGAGAACCGGTCAAGAACAGTCAAGATTACAGAGTTACCTCGAGATTTGGGTAGACCAGTTATGAAGTCCATGGCAATGTGGGACCAGGGGCGACAAGGCACAGGTAAGGGCTGTAAGAGTCCAGCAGGGGGTCTGCGAGGTACTTTAACACTGGCACACACAGGACAGGCAGAAACAAAAGCCTTAATGTCAGAGGACATTGTAGGCCACCAGAATCGTTGAGCCACCAAAAACGCTGTCCGAGTGATTCCAGGATGACAGGCCAAGCGAGAAGAATGACCCACTTTCAACACCTGAGAACGTAGACTAGAGGGGACAAACAAACTGCTTGTAGGGACAACCAGCAGGAATACAGAGTTTCTAGACACAGAGTTCTTGATCTTACGCTCCAGGGCCCAGCGTGTGGTTGCCAGCACCAAGTTTTGAGGGAGAATAGAGGTCCCTCCGGTTGATTCCACCCCCTCCCCTTGGTGCTGACGGGACAGTGCATCCGGTTTAACGTTTCTGCTTCCTGGCCTGTAGGACAGCGAGAACCTAAATCTGTCGAAAAACAGGGCCCAACGAGCCTGACGGGAGTTAAGCCTTTTGGCAGTCCTGATGTATTCAAGGTTCTTGTGGTCGGTCCACACAAGAAATGGTTGTTCTGAACCCTCCAGCCAATGGCGCCACTCCTCAAGAGCCAACTTTACTGCGAGGAGCTCTCTGTTCCCTATGTCGTAATTCCTTTCCGCAGGAGTGAGCTTGCGGGAGAAATACGCGCAGGGGTGGACCTTGCTATCAGACGCCCTCTGAGATAACACAGCTCCCACTCCAGTATCAGACGCATCCACCTCCACAATGAATTGTTTGGAGGAGTCTGGTTGAACCAGAATGGGAGCCGTAGAGAAGCGTCTTTTAAGCTCAGAAAATGCCCTGTTGGCTGCCTCATCCCAGACAAAACGTACCTTAGCAGAAGTCAGTTTGTGAAGTGGTGCAGCAACGCCACTGAAGCCCCTGATGAAACGTCTGTAGAAGTTGGCAAACCCGAGAAAACGCTGGAGTTCTTTGCGGCCAGTTGGAATAGGCCAGTCCTTGACTGCACGGACCTTTGCATTGTCCATTTGAACGGCTCCAGGAGATACCACATGACCGAGAAAAGTGGTTTGGGCAGTGTGAAACTCACATTTCTCCGCTTTTGCAGTATAATTGTTTCCAGAAGACGTTGTAGTACGGCTCTGACGTGCTGCACATGGGTATCTCTGTCTGGGGAAAAGATCAAATACGCGAGATACACAAAAACAAACTTATTAATCATGTCTCTTAGTACATCGTTGACAAGACACTGAAAAACAGCCGGTGCATTGGTGAGCCCAAAGGGCATCACCAAATACTCAAAATGTCCATTGGGAGTGTTAAAGGCGGTTTTCCACTCATCACCTTCGCGCATGCGCACCAGATGATACGCATTACGCAAGTCCAATTTAGTAAAGATCTGAGCCCCCTTTATGAGATCAAATGCAGTTTGAAGCAAAGGCAAAGGGTAAGTGTTACGGACAGTGATGTTGTTTAATTCTCTGTAGTCTATACAGGGTCGTAATCCACCATCACGCTTACTTACAAAGAAAAAACCAGCCCCTGCTGGAGAGGAAGAGGACGGATGATGCCGGCTTGAAGGCTCTCCTGTATGTATTGTTCAATGGCTTCTCGCTCAGGGAACAGACAAAGGATACAGGCGTCCCTTAGGGGGTTGGGTATTCGGCAGAAGGTCTATTGGACAGTCATAGGGACGATGGGGCGGAAGTGATTTAGCCCGAGTTTTACAGAAGACGTCTCCTAAGTCATGGTACTCCAGAGGAATAGTACTCAAATCTGGAGGTTCTGGACGGGGTAGATTAGGGACTGAAGAGCGATCAGAAGCTGCGTTTAAACAGTTCAAGAGGCAATAAGGGCTCCATGACAGCACCGACCAGAGACCCACTCGATGTGAGGAGTGTGTCTACACAACCATGGAAAAGCCAGAACAACAGGAGGACTCATGGTCTCAACCACATAAAAAGACAAATGTTCAGAGTGGTTTCCGGACACAGACACTTTTATAGGAACGGTGCGTGCAGAAACCTGGTGAATTAGGGTCCCGTTAATGGCATTGACAGTTAGAGCAGAGTCCAGAGGCTCCAAAGGGATCTTCAGTTTATGCACCACGTCTAGGGTTATTAAGTACCATCAGAACCAGAGTCAATGAGTGTGTCAAACTCACCCTGCCGATCATCACAAGACAGCAGGACCGTGTTAGTCGTCTAGAGGGCAAGATAACAGAAAACACGCTCACCAGTTGCCCTCCTGCTGGCGAGCCCTGGGGTTTGATGGACAGTTCCTGATCATGTGCCCAGGCTCCCCACAGTACAGACACAGCCGTCCCCCCATGCGTCTCTGTCGTTCAGCTGGAGAGAGACGACTGGATCCCAGCTGCATAGGCTCTGGAGGTGGCATGGAGACGCAAGCATGCTGGGACTGCAACGACAGGGGGAAGCCTGAGCAGCCGTCGACATGGGTGGGTAGACCTCTGCCCTCCCACGACGTTCTTTATGCTCGTGCTTCCTCTCATTCATCCGACGATCAATGCGGGTGGCCAGGTCGATCAAAGACTCCAGGTCATCAGGAACACCACGAGCCGCAAGCTCGTCCTTGAGAGAACTGGAGAGACCTTGATAGAAGACATCCACGAGTGCCTCATCGGTCCAACTGTGCTGGCAGCCAGGGTTCGGACTCCACTGCAAAATCTGGAACAGTTCGAGAGCCTTGCGAAAGCCGAAGCAGTTGGGAAGCTGCAGCACGATGAGGTGTGGAAGGGTTGAAGACACTCAGGAGCTTGGCAGAAAACGCTCTGAAGAGAACGGCAATGGTCCGCTGCTCTGCTCCACTTCAGCTAGCCCCCACCGCTTGGCTCTTCCCTTTAAAAACTTAGAGCATAGGCAACTTTACTCTCCTCAGTCGGGAACTCACCCGAGTTGAACTCAAACGGAGCTGGCATGAAGCGAGAAAGGCTGACAATCCTCAGCGCCCTTCAAAAGGTTCTGGAGGCCCCAGTCTTTGTTAGCGTGGTGGTGGTGGTGGTGTTGCTCCAAACGAGAAGGCGGCGCATGAAGCTCCAAGATACCAGTCATGCCCAGTTGCGCATCTCTTGGCCCAGGCATTGGCGCATTTTCGGTGGCCTGACTCTAAAAAAATCTTGCCAGGTTGGGAAGGGGGAGACATTGCAGACTGCTGACTGGGAACGTGATGTTCGATAACTTTGGTTTCTGCGAAGGGTCATGGCCTCACAGGGTACACAGTGACCCAGTGCAGGGATGCAAACAAGCTCAAAAATTAAACAAAAGTAGTATTTAAGTAACAAAAATAACACCTCAACAGAGGGAAAACTAAACAATGCTGCAAAAATACATAAACAAGAAACGCTCAAAAGTGCAAGGGGAAACACTAACAAAACGAACCAACACCAAACACAGGAGGACCTCAGCTTAAATAGAGGGCAAACTAATCAACTAAGTGCAAGACAGCTGTGGACTCTCCTCACACAGAGCTCAGGAGTGGTGGAGATCAGCTGGGAGGAGCCACAGTCTGCCTGCACAGAGGAAGAAAAGAAAAGGTGAACCACAAACAAAAGGAGAAACACGTGTAAAACATAACACAGCATCTTTACATCCACTTTGGCCATGAACAGATTAGTCGACTAATCGGAAAAAATAATCGATGATTAGTCGACTATTAAAATAATCGTTTGTGGCAGCCCTAGAGACTAGCATAAACACTTCAGTAAAGCTAGCTAGATGATCACAGATTCAGACTTCTAGGATCAATAACTCTTTTAAAAACACTTTAAACTGACAGAAAGTGTCTCTATTGGTTTGTCCCAACACAAAAAACAACCTATAAAAGCATTTCAACAAAAAAAGAAAGAATTTTTGTTTATGTTTAATGTTAAGCTCTTCATGCTACAGACAAACGGCTAAACAGCAGCTGCTAACTGCTACATGCTAGCGCCATGATTCAACTCCTCAGGACCCGAGCTGTCCTTTGATATGCCTGTTTTATTTATCTGACAGAGAAATAAAATTTTAAAAAATTAACAACTCTGGTAAAAAAAAAAAAAAAAAAAATATGAAAATATTAATCTTTAAAAAAAAATAAAAAAAGAATAAATGACAACTAATAATGATATGAGCTAGTCATGAACACTCATCATCAAATTCATGCTAAATAAAGTCTTCATTTATTTTTAAGAATTTAAATGAGGACAGGAATCACATTTGGTTAATAATGTTTAATAGCTGTAAAGATATTAAAGCTAAAGTTATTAAAATTACTAATTATAACTTATAAAACAAGAAAATTCTTTTTTTCTAGTTTATATTTGCTCTATTTTTACTTGTTTATTAAAGCTACTAAACAGAAGTGTTCTATTTAAGTTTTTAATGATAAAAGAAGGTTAATGAAATATAAATAAGGGACAACACAAATCTGTTTATTTATTTATTCATGTTTTAAATGTGTTACAAAAGTATTGGGGAAATCGAATGACTCGGAATCGGATCGAGTTCAGGGCGACAGCTAGCCCCTCCCACCCTGAAATAACGAAACAACTGAGCAAATACATAATTCATGCTACACCTGTCCTCTCATCCTTGACACTCTCTATTTTTTTTAGCAGTTCTTTGTGTCCAATTATTTCTAATTTTCTCCAGAGATTCGTTACAATGTTTAAAATGAACTATTTATTGAATTGCAACATGTGCAGCATAGAGACGGAGCGGGGCCGTCCTTGATGAAGGCAACAGCCCGCGGGCGTCTGGCTCCAAGATGAAAGGGGATGTCTGGCGAGCGCACGTGAGCGCACGTTCACGGGGAACCTGAGTGGATGTGCTGAGAGGAGGGACGCTCACCTACAGGAAAGCCTGCAAGGTGCAAACAGGGTTCTGTGTTTGGATAAGACGCCAGCAGCCCCTGCTATGTGCTGACAGCGAGCCAAAAGCTGCTGCTGGGGGATGTCGGGCAGCTTTAATGTGTTTCATGTGGAGTCCGTGTGACACACCAGGTGAAACACTAAACACACTCAGAGTCTGTAATGTGAAAAATCTACAATCACTCGTTTTAAGCTTGATGCCTACAATCTGTACTTCACATTAACCTCACATACGGATTGGAAATTGTCAAGAGAGAGTCTAGAGCAGAGGTTGGCAACCTTTAACAGTAAAAGAGCCATTTAGGCTCGTTTTCTAATGATCAGAACCTAGAAGGAGCCGCATTGACTTACGTTAGCATTTAAGAAATTTGGATTTGCATTTATAAACTTCTTTTTGGTTTTTTTTCCAAATAAATGGGAACGATGTCTATATTTGGCACAAACAAAAGCAAAGAAATATGTAAGAAGAAACTAGCATCTCTCAAAAGGTATTTTTTTACGTTTTTAACTTTAGTAGCAAAAAAGCTAGCTTGTTGCTTAATTACTAGCTGAACTTCAAATTAGCATAACATTTCTCTGTAAATTAGATCAGCCAAAAATATTAGCAGGTTACTAAGATAAAAGCTAAACTCAAAATTAGTCTAAAACCCCCAGTAGATAACAAATTAGCAAAAAATGTTAGCATATTGCTAAAATATTAGCTAAAATCCAAATTAGCATAAAAACTGATTAGAGGCCAAATCTGCCCCAAAAAAAAAGCTAGCTTGTTGCTTAATTACTAGCTGAACTCCAAAATAGCCTCAAATTTCTCAGAAAACTAACGTTAGCATGTTGCTAAAATATAAGCTAAATTCTAAATTATCCCAAAAAAAAATTTCAGTAGATAAAAGTAGCTGAAAACATTAGCATTTTACTAAAATATTAGCAGTGGTTAGCGCTCTTGCCTATTAGCAGCCAGGTTAGGCTCCGGCAACCCCGCGACCCAGAAAGGGACAAAGCGGAAAGGAACATGAATGAATGAGCTAAACTCCAAGATAGCATAAATTTCTCAGAAAACTTAGCCAAAAACGTTAGCATGTTGCAATAGAAGCTAAAATTCTAAATTAGCATAAACTCCAGCAGGTAACACATTAGCCAAAAACGTTAGTAAGTTGCTAAAATTATAGCTAATCTCTAATTTTTTTTTTAATTTACTATTATTTTATTTTTCTTCATCCAGAGAGCCACTATGGAGAGATAAAAGAGCCACATGTGGATCTGGAGCCGCAGGTTGCAGATCTCTGGTCTAGACAAAGACAAAAGTTAAGCTTCTGGATTTGATGTGGATGGATAACATCTGTGCAGGCAAACATAGAAAAGAAATGAACGAAAGAACAAAAATGTACTAAATTCTTACCAAATGATCAATACAACAGATGAATACTTAGTTCCTGGTCTTGTAAAGACAACATTAAATCAAAGTTTTCTCTCAGTTAAGAGTCTAAAGCAGCGGTCTCTAACTGGCGACCCCCACGTTGAGATTTTAGAATTAGAATAGAATAGAATAGAATTCAACTTTATTGTCATTGCACATGTCACAGGTACACAGCAACGAAATGCAGTTTGCATCCATCCAGAGTGCTTTAGCAGGTATAAATATGTATTTACAATGTGCAAAGTGGAATAAATAGCAGTGAGAGGGTATAAAACAAGTATTTACAGTATGTAAACAGTGCAGGTGAATTATTCAACATATAAAGTGCAGGTAGTATGCAGGTAGTGGTGATTCAGTCCATGTGTTATTGTGAGTGATTTAGAAAAAGATACAGAGTGGTGTTGTGGCTAAGTTGTCAGGAGGCAGAGTTCAGGAGTGTGGTAGCAGTTGGGAAGAAACTGTTCCGGAACCTGGTGGTTTTAGTCCGCAGACTCCTGTAACGCCTGCCAGAGGGCAGAGGAGTGAAGAGTCTGTGTGCTGGGTGGTGGAGTCCTTTATGATTTTTCCTGCCCTTTTCAGACATCGCTTCTTGTAGATGTCTTTTATGGCAGGAAGTGGTGCTCCAGTGACATGCTGGGCAATTTTCACCACCCTCTGCAGTGCCTTCCGGTCTGCAGCAGAGCAGCTCCCGTACCAAAGTAATACAGTTGGTTAGGATGCTCTCGATGGTGCAGCGGTAAAAGTTCACCAGGATGTTGCTGGACAGGTGGTTCCTCCTCAGAGTCCTCAGGAAGAAGAGGCGTTGGTGAGCTTTCTTTACCACCTTGGAGCATGCCGTTGTCCAGGAGAGGTCCTCAGAGATGTGGACTCCAAGAAACTTAAAGCTGTCCACACGCTCCACCACCTTCCCTTTGATGTGGATGGGTGCGTGTGGGTCAGCGTTCTTCCTGAAGTCCACGATGAGCTCCTTGGTCTTCTCTGTATTGAGCAGCAGATTGTTGGTGTCACACCAATCTGCCAGACGATCCACCTCCTCCCTGTAGGCAGCCTCATCATTGTCCTTGATGAGGCCGATCACCGTGGTGTCATCTGCAAACTTTATGATGGTGTTGGAGCTGTTGACAGGTTTGCAGTCGTGGGTGAGGAGGGAGTAGAGGAAGGGGCTCATCACGCAGCCTTGGGGTACGCCGGTATTATGGTGATTGTGGATGAACAGCGGTTATCCAGTCGGACATGCTGGGGGCGGCTGGTCAGGAAGTCCAGTAACCAGTTGCACATGAGGGAGCCAATTCCAAGGTCTGTGAGTTTTGCCATTAGTTGTGAAGGGATGACTGTGTTGAAGGCTGAACTGAAGTCCAGGAACAGCATTCTGGCGTACGTGTTTCTGTTGTCCAGGTGAGAGAGGACAGAGTGCAGTGCTATGGATACTGCATCCTCTGTGCTCCTGTTCTGCCGCTATGCAAATTGGTGGGGGTCCAAGGTGGGGGGGAGGCATGACTTGAGGTGTGTTAAGACCAGCCGCTCAAAGCACTTTGTGATGATGGGGGTGAGGGCTATCGGGCGGTAGTCATTGAGATTTGTTGGGCTGGAGGTCTTTGGTAGTGGGACAATGGTGGTGGATTTGAAGCAGGTCGGTACCACAGCACAGGCCAAGGACAGGTTGAATATGTCCGTCAGTACTCCTGGTAGTTCTCCAGAACATGCTCTTAGAACACGTCCGGGGATCCCATCAGGACCAGCAGCCTTGTGAACTGTAATCCTGCTCAACACTGCTCCTACATCTGCCGGCGAAAGAGTCAGTGGTTGGTGGTCTGGAGTCACAGCTGCTTTGGTTGCAGTAGTCACATTCCCTCTCTCAAAGCGAGCATAGAAGTTGTTGAGCTCGTTGAGGAAGGAGGTGTCAGACGAGGTGGGGGAGGGGTTGATGGTCCAGCAGTCAGTGATGATCTGTAGTCCTTGCCACATACGTCGGGGGTTGGAGTTGGAGAAGTGTTCCTCTATCTTCCTTTTGTATGCCTGCTTGGCCTTCTTGATTCCCCTTTTCAGCTCAGCCCTCGCTGCGCTGTAGGCCTGCGCATCTCCTGACCTAAAGGCGGTATTCCGAGCTTTAAGCAGAAGACGGACGTCCCGGGTCATCCATGGCTTCTGGTTGGGGTACATGGTGATCTGTTTGTGGCTGGTCACGCTGTCTACGGTGGTGGAGATGTGGTCCAGCACAGATGAAGCATACTGGTTCAGGTCTGTGTGGTTGAATCTGGCCCAATCTGTGTTCTTGAACCGGTCCTGAAGCACAGCATCTGTCCCCTCTGGCCACACTTTTATAGTCCTCACAGTGGGTTTCACACGGTGGATGAGTGGTGAATACAGAGGTGTGAGGAACAGGGAGAGATGGTCCGATTGTCCAATGTGGGGGAGGGGTGTTGTATTGTATGCTCCCGACACGTTGGAGTAGACATGGTCCAAAATCTTGTCCCCTCTGGTGTTACATGACACATGTTGGTGGAATCTGGGGAGGACTGACTTCAAGTTGGAATGGTTGAAGTCACCAGCAATAATAAAAACAGCTTCAGGATGATTCTTCTGATGTTTGCTAACAGCAGCATGAAGTTCTTTCATAGCCAGCTTAGCATTAGCATCCGGGGGGGTATAGACTGCACTGATTATAATGGAGGTGAATTCCCTAGGGAGGTAATAAGGTCTGCATTTGACCATTAAAAACTCCACGTTGGATGAACAGTGTCTCTCGGTAGTAGTAGAGTCCATGCACCACGTTTTGTTAACATAAATGCACAAACCTCCACCTCTGGTCTTGCCGGAGTCGTCTGCTGTCCTGTCGGCTCGGTGTAGATGACGGCCTGCTAGCTCAATAGCATTGTCTGGGTGACTGCCGTTAAGCCATGTTTCTGTAAAAACCATGACATTTGTATCCATTATCCGTCTATTGTTGGTGATGGAAAGCCGTATTTCATCCATTTTGTTCGCCAAAGAACGGACATTGGCGAGGAAAATGCTTGGTAGTGGGAGCCGGTGCGGTGTTAGCTTTAGCTTAGCTCGTCGGCCTCCGCGTTTACCCCGCCTTTGTTTACGTTCTCGGCGCCGTCTGCGTGCACTTCCGCCCGGCCGGGAGGAGTGGGCAGCCTCCGGTGTTCTGGAGATCTCGGGAGTCAGCTGAAGATCGGCGGTATGGATGTTGATACTCGGCTGTGAAGAATTTGTCATAAATCCAGAGCTCCTGTTTGCTGAGTAGGACGCAACGCAGAGCAGTTTCGGCCAAGTAATCCGGTCAGGAGTAGGTAGAAAACCGCTAAGTAGCAGATTCTGGAGAGACGCTGAGCCTCGCGTTGTTCACGCGCCGCCATCTTGGTCTTATTAAGACCAAGATTTGCAGCTCCTGTCTGTTTTTTTATAGATAGATTTGAATTTACTTTGGGATGTTTCAGCTCAAAACTTTGCATTTGCTATCTGGTGGTCAGAAAAGTCCTTAGCAACAGTTGCTAGCATCATTAGCCCCTGTCATTTCACAGTAGATATAGCTGAGTAATTCATAGACATGAACAAATTTTTGGCACAAACGGAACCCCGTACGGCCCCGCCTCAGCCAGACTCTGACCCCCGAGGTAAATGGAGTTTGAGACCCCTGATCCAAACCTTTGGTTAAACCGTACAGGTAACAATATCAAAAGACCGGCTGTAGATGGTATCCTTTTACCAAGATGGCAGCATCAATCTATAAATAACTGAGAAAAATCCACAAACAGACCCACTCCAATGAAAATGGAGCTTCTAATATGTTCTTGCAGCACTTTTCTGATGATAGAGGACATCAATGAAGAAAATAAGATAAAAATTCAATTGTTGAGTCTTTCTTTATTCAAATCATTGTGAATCAGGAGCAGATGTCTGGAAACCGGCGTATTTGTGACATCGGCGCATCGATCGGCAGCCAATCAGATCCATGAACGTCTTTGTTTTCCTCGTCTGAGCTGGAATCTGGATCAGAACTGTACGACTGCATAGCTCCAGTACTGATCAGCATTGTTGTTGCACTGTAATGTTAGTCTGGGAGTGTGAGGGGCTGTAAGCTAGCAGGAGAGCACAAAAAACAGATGGATGAAGGGAAGAGGAGCAGGCTCACTCCACGACTACAGCTCCGCCCACAAATCACTGGAAACCATTTAATATAGATCAAAGAGGATCAGAGTGATTATTTTCTTCATAACATCCCACTACATTTAAAATGTTTCACTAAAATTATATCAAAACACTCAGAAAAGAAAACCTCAACATAAGAAAACTACTTCTTGTAATAAGTTACTTTTTTTCAATCAGATGGAAGCCATTAGTGCAACCAGGAGAAAAACAGAAATAGAAAATGTTTTTTTAGACTGACCCACAGCTGCATTTTCCTCATAGAAAACCTTCATGATGAAGAGGTGTTTTGTTTGAAATCTAACCCATATTTCTTCATGTCCTCTGAGCAGAAAAAACATCTAAAAAAGGCTTCATGTACCCTAGGGTAGATGTGTCAAACTCAATCACACAGGGGGCCAAAATCTAAAACACACCTTAAGGCGCGGGCCGAACAGCAAACATTTATAGAACACTCTGAAACTACATTTTTAAAACTCTAAAACTGTAACTGTTTAACATAATTATGAACTAGATATATAGCATTACCTGCGATAATGCTAGTGTAAATGATGGAAGCTGCATTTAGCCGCTAACGATGCTGAAATCGATAGCTAAAAACACTGAAGCTGATAGCTGAAAACGCTAAAGTTGATAGGTGAAATCTCTGAAGCTAATAGCTAAAATTGCTGAAGCTGACAGCCAGCTAAAATATTAGATAAATGCCAGATTAGCCTAAAAAAATGTTAGGTTAAACCAAAACAGCTAATATGTAACTTAAAAAACAGCTAAACTTTAGAATATGCTACAGAAAATTAAAACAGCCTAAATTAGCCAAAACAGCTAGCATATAGCTAAAATATTAGCTAAACTCCAAAATAGCCACAAAAAAAAAAAACAGAAAAAAGAAGCCCAAATTAGCCAAAAAAGCTAGGTTTTAAATATTAGCCTAACTCCAAAACAGCTTAAAAATTTTTAAGAAAGCCTAAATTAGCCTGAACAGCTAGCATGTAGCTAAAAGATTAGCTAAAATCCAAAACAGCCTAAAAAAAATTAAAAAAGAAGCCTAAATTAGCCAACAAAGCTAGCTTGTAAATATTATCCTAACTCCAAAACAGCCTAAAAAATTTTAAAAAGCCTAAATTAGCCTAAACAGCTAGCATGTAGCTAAAACATTAGCTAAAATCCAAAACAGCCTAAAAAAAATTAAAAAAGAAGCCTAAATTAGCCGACAAAGCTAGCTTGTAAATATTATCCTAACTCCAAAACAGCCTAAAAAATTTAGTAAATGCTAAAATAGTCCAAAAAGCTAGAATAATGCCTATTTTTAAATATTTAAAACAGTTTAAAATAATTATGGATAATAAAAAGGCAGAAATATTATTCCAGAATAAATCAACTTAAACTTTAAAAAAACTTTCAATATTTTACTCTTCATAAAAATATATTTTTTCAAAATTGTACGAGTTAGAAATAGAGCAAGATAACATCGGGTCATTAATAACAATAAAATAAAATGATCTGGAGGGCCGGATCCGGCCCCCGGGGCTTAACTTTGACTGGTGAAGTGTTAAGTTTTACCGTTTTCAAACAGTAACGGTTCAAAGCAAAGCTCCACTGGAAGTCACCACATCAGAGTCTGAACTGCTTCTATAAAATGACACCAGCTCATTCCGATGAGGCAGCGGTTCACACAGATCAAAAAGGTCATTTAAGAATTTGATCTTTCACCGACCTTCTTAAAGAGGCGGATTCGTGTAGTGGGCGAACGTGAACGCGTATAGGGAAGGTTGTTGGTGTAGATGTCGCTGAGGGTGGCGTGGTCTCGGCTCTCGCGCCTCGTCTGGTTCAGCAGCAGGTACCAGCAGTTCACCGTGGACAGCAGGTGCTGGTCTTTCCTGCAAAAACGACCGGCAGCACAGGTCTGTTACAACGTCACGGGGAACAAAATGATATCACTTTGAATCATTTTTGTGAAAACAAGAGCTGAACGCGTCATCTTAAGCCGCCTCACTGTCCTGGACTGAAGACATATTGAACTCTCGGTTACTTTGATGTCCAAAAAAGTCGACTTTGACTCATTTCTGAGTCCAACTTCAGAAAAACAATGTTTTTTGTCTTCCATCTTCAATATTCAGACCAATAAAGATGAAGTGTGCGTGGACCGTTTGGGTTATGCTGGCTGTGACTCTTGCTTTCATTTGTGTTTTTTGTGGTCTTGTTGCATTAGTGGATTTAAAGGAGCCGTGCTATTATTTACTTAAGGTTTTCAGAGTGAACTGTATCCATATAAATGATCATATATTACCTTTGGAACACAAAAAAAAAAAAAAAAAATTAGGAAATATGAGTTATTTTTGTGGAGTCTTTTAATACCTATAAGTATTGCAGCCAATAAAACGATTATTTTAATAGTCGACTAATCAATGATTATTTTTTCCGATTAGTCGTATAATCAGGTCATGCATAAAGTGGATGGAAAACACGTCATTTGCTTTTAACTAACTAAAAAACTATATATATAGGATCACCTGTGATAATGCTAATCTCAATGCTGTTAGCTGAATTCTAGATTCTAGTGCTGATAGCTAAAGATCCTGAAATTGATAGCTAATAATACTGAAGCTGAAAGCCAGCTGAAAAAAGCATAAGTTAGCCAAAACAGCTAGCATGAAGCTAAAAATATTAGCTAAAAAACAAAATAGCCCAAAAAACAATGAATGGCTAAATTAGTAAAAAACTGCTAGCATGAAGCTGAAATATTAACTAAACTCCAAATAAGCTTAAAAAAATTTAAAAAAATCCTAATTTTGTCAAAATAGTTAGCATGTAGCTGAAATATTAGCTAAAAAAATAAACTAGCCTAAAAACTCAAAAAATCCTAAATTGGCTCAAATATTTAGCATTTATCTGAAATATTCGCTATCATCAAAATAGCCTAAAAAGCCTTAATAAACACCAAAATAGTCCAAAAAGCTAGCAACATAATGTCATTATAACTTTCAACTTTACTACAATCTGACTCCATATAATATTAAGACTAATCAACTATTAAATAAGTCATCGACTATTTTGAATTGACCTAAGCTCCGTAAATCAATAATCGATCCATAAAAGTAACGCATAATGTAATAGTCCGCTAGCTTGATGCTATCGTATAATGGGATTTCCCATAGGACGGCTAATGCTAACATACATTTCTGACTAAACTCACAGGTATGAATTTTTTCACAATCTTTTAAGAAAATATTTTTCTAGTAACCATTTGTGGTCTAAAACAGTTTTTTGCTTATACTTTCTTCTTCTTCTGGTATAAGCTGTCATGCTATAGCGGGATCGCCACCTAGTGGCCAAACTGAAACGTCCTCCAGGAGAAGCAGAACAATTGTTGGAGCTTCTGTGTTTGGGAAACAATGTATGCTAACAGTTTCATTATATTTTAACTAATATATTTTACAATAAATAAACTATATCAGATTCAAAACATTTCTAAACAAACTCAAAACTGAATTAAATCAAATTGAGTGGATTGAAGGAATTAAAAAAAAAAATCAGAATCAAATTGATTCAGGTTCTGGTGAATCGAATCAAATCAGGAAATGTTTATCCATAACCCATCCCTACTTCCAGCTGTTAAAAATAACCTTCTTCAATATATATTTAAAACCATGATATTTCTACTTTAAACTACAGGAAAAAAAAGTATAAACTTGAGAACAGGAAGTGAAGACAGAATGCTGGACCATGAAGGAACACAGCTTTATCCCTCGTCTCCGTCTCTATTACGGCCCCGTAAATGTCTTGTTGCCTCCATACATCATTCTTTGCTGCCCTTCAGGACTCTCCGAGCAGAGCGATGCTGGTGAGGAGCACATCCATAATGCTGGTGGCTTTAATGATCCGGTGAGCCATGAGCTCTGATTGCTGCATAATCAGTTTACACAACCGCCGCCACGGACGCTTTAAAATAGAAAGAGCGGCCGAGGCTCGTGCATCGCTCTTCCAGCGCGCGAGATCAGACATTTAGGATCTCTTGAAACGCGTCTGCATCCTCTCTGTGCATTAATGAATTACAAAACCCCATGGAAAGACAAAGGGAAGAGGGGGTAACCAGCTCCGACATCAAAGACAAACCCTTCAGACAACTTCCACCATGCTAATCACATCTAATGAAGCTTACGTGAAACGACTGGAGAATGTTTTTCACCTCCTGTTTAAGCTAAACCTCTCTGCATCAGGCTGACAAACTCCACCATCGACTGTTTTCAGATTGAGGAACATCACATTTTAAATCCAGATTAATTATTTACATTTTTGATCCGTTCTGAGTAATCCTCTAAAAAGCATCAGCTGTTCTCACATGCTGATGTCACAGAGTGAGACCGCCCCTTTCAGGAAGAGTCTGCTCTGACAGCACCGCCCCCAGTCTAACACCAACACTCAATCTCTCCAGGGAGAAAGAAACGTTCATTTTAGATTCCTGTCGCACTGGCGCCAACCTTCCACCAGAGGCAACGTCGAGTTCAGTGTCTTGCCCAAGGACACCTCGACACACGGGCGGGCAAGGCGGGAAACGAACCCACAATCTTCCAATCAAGGGTCGACCGCCCAGAGATTCAACATAAAATACTTTCAATTTAAAAGTTTGTAGAAGTATATAGAGGATCAGAGAGAGAAATAAGTCAGAATTGAAAATTGTTCAGATAAGAAAAGAAAGACAACAAGAAAAATAATAGAAGTTGTCTCGTCTTATCGCTCATGTCCTCGTTTCACGAGGATCAGGAGCAGAAAGGCGCTAATTAGCCCGCAGGTCTCTATCAGCAGCATCTCTGAGCAAACTGTTAGCAGAAACAATGTTCGACGGCGTCAACACTTTACCTTCTGTAGATCGAAGGACAATCTCTCAGAAAAGACAGAAACCTGAAACTCTAAGTCTCCTTCATTTGTTTTTTCTCTTTAAACCAGCAGATCTGTTTCATCTTAAAGTATAGATCCATACGCACATTATTTATGAAAATGTTTAACACTTTATAAATACAGACTCCATGGGTTCAAGTAGAGCCAGTAATAATTTTTCATACTTTTAAGGGAAATGATCACAGAACCGCTCTGATTCGGACCCTTTCTGGATTCTACTTTACCTTTGCAATGTAAATATGAGTAGATGGTCTAACAGAAAGATTCTGTGACCACCTCCATGAGACAGTAATACAGCAGATGAGAATCTGAAAAGAAACTAGATTTATAGCATTACCTGCGATAATGCAAGTATGAATGCTGTAAGCTGAATGAAGCGTTAGTGTTGATTGCGAAAAATACTGAAACTGATAGCTAAATATGCACAAGCTGAAAGCTGAAAACCCTGAGTCTGAAAGATTGTCAAATTACAAAATTAAATGCCAAATTACTCAAAAATCTGGAAAAAGCCTACTGTAAATTTGACCAAAACAGCTAGCATGTTGCTAAACTATTAACTAAACTACAAATTTGACTTAAGAACTTAAAAAAGTCTGATTTTGACAAAATAAAGCATAATGCTGAAATATTAGTCAAACTCCAAATTAGCCTAACAAATTTTAAAAAAGGCTAAATTTTACAAAACAGCTAGCCTAATACTAAAATATTACCAAAATTCAAAATTTGCCTAAATAACTTAAAAAAGTCAAATTTTGACAGAATGGCTAGTATAATGCTAAAATATTAGCTCAAGTCCAACTTAGCCTTAAATTTTTTTAAAAAAAGTCTAATTTCGACAAAACAGCTAGCATAATGTTAAAATATTAGTTTAACTCAAAATAAGCCTAAAAAACTTTTTTTTTTTAAAAAAAGGCTAATTTTCATAAAACAGCTAGCAAAATGCTAAAAAATTACCTAAATTAAAGATTTGCCTAAATAATTTTTTAAAATCCAATTTTAACAAAACAGCTAGCTTAGTGCTAAAATCTTTGTTAAACTCCAAATTAGCCTTAAAAACTTTTCTACAAAGTCTAATTTTGAAAAAACAGCTGGCATAATGGTAAATATTAGCTTCACTCCAAATAAGCCAAAAAAAACTTTTTTTAAATAGGCTAATTTTTTACAAAAACGCTACCATAATGCTAAAATTTTTAGCTAAACTCCAAATTTGCCTGCAAACCTGGAAAAATGTCTAAATTAACCAATTACAGCTAGCATGTTGCTAAATGAAAAGCTAAATTCCAAATTACCATAAAAAACTCAGTAGTTGTGGAACATTTTCAAGTTTAAATGTTGTCTCTACCTGAAAGTTTGCAGAAGTTCACAAATTTCAAAGTTTTAGAAGGATTTTCTTATTTATTTTCTATGGGGCATATTTTGCTCAAAATTTCAAAAACTAAAAAGTTTATAAATACCAAAAGTACAAGCATTAATGTCCTGAAAGGAGGTGAAATCAGTGAAAATTTGATAGAGTTTTTACATGCCAGGAACTGTAAAACCAAACTGCGCTCTTCGTGTGACTGAAGCGTCTCGTCGCCTGCGCCGGTCAGCACCGGTCAGCACCGGTCAGCACCGGTCAGCACCGTGTCAAACACAGTTGCTGCTTTAGCTGCGCTCGGGCAGAATGCCACCATTTCATCATCCCGAGCCTCTGATGTATCTGAGCCAGGATTTCCAGAAGGAAGTCTGTATTTATCAAACTCTGAAAGGTCTGTAATCCCCTCCGCCTCCCGCCTTCAATGAACCAGCAGAGAAATAAAAAAAGAGGAAGTCTCAAATCATTTCAAAAGACGACGGACATGAGCGCTCGCCACCAGCTTTGCTTTCCAGATTCCCTTTGTTCTGCTTTTTCAAATCGCTGATTTGCACATCCATTTCTGACTTATTTTTTCCTGGCGGCGTATGATCATGTGCAGCTGCAGAGACACGGTTCAGCATGAATAAAGAGCAGAAAACGCCTTCACTGTCTCTCCTGCATGAGCCTCACTCCGGGAAGAGCGGCCTCCGAATGATCGGCTTCTCAGCTCCTAAAGACCAGCGAGAGTTCAACACGGCAGCAGCAAACCAACAGATGAAGGAGGACATGTGGAAGGAAAATCAGGCTTAAACTAAGCTTACATATTGTTTCTAAGTAGTTATATTCGGCCCTCCAGATTATTAGTTACATATAACTACAAATCCCATGGTGCATTGCGACAGCTGATTTGTCGAACACCAGTTCTGCCAGAATATACGATTTCCTCTACAATAAATCAATTTGACAGGATATGTTTGTGGAGAGCAACATTTTGGCAGATTTATAAGTTAATTTTGTAAATATCAAATGACATAAAAGTAAAGAAATTTAAGTGGGTTTTTCTTTTGACATTTACTTTATTTCTAACTTTTATAATTTTGACAGAATATATTATTATGAAGAGTAAAGTATTTAAATTAATTTGCTCTGAAATTATATTCATATCTATTTACTCATATTTATGTAAAAAAAAGTGATGTTTTTAAACTTTAAAGATTTTAACAATTGTTTTTCCCACTTGCCACATGACTTAAAGTGTGGTTTTGATTTTTGCCCCATCTACAGTCACCATGCAAACTTTAAGAGATTCAGCAACTACTGGATGTTATTTGGGTCATTTGGAATTTAGCTTTTCATTTAGCAACATGTTGTCGCTAATTTAGACTATTTTTCTGTTTTTTAGGCTAATTATAAGTTTAGCTAATTTTGGCAAAATTTGACATTTTCCTTTTTTTTTAGGAGAATTTAGAGTTTAGCTTGTATTTTAGCATTATGCTAGCTGCTTTGGCTCATTTAGACATGTTTCTAGTTTTTAGGCTAATTTGGAGTTTAGCTAATATTTTAGCATTATGCTAGCCGTTTTGACTGATTTAGACTTGTTTCCAGTTTTTAGGCTAATTTAGAGTTTAGCTTGTATTTTAGCATTATGCTAGCAGTTTTGGCTCATTAAGACATGTTTCTAGTTTTTAGGCTAATTTGGAGTTTAGCTAATATTTTAGCATTATGCTAGCCGTTTTGACTGATTTAGACTTGTTTCCAGTTTTTAGGCTAATTTAGAGTTTAGCTAATTTTCGAAAAATTATGTGTTTTTTCAATTTTTTATGATATATTGGAGTTTACCTAATATTTTAGCATTATGCTAGCTGTTTTGGCTGATTTAGACATGTTTCCAGTTTTTAGGCTAATTTAGAGTTTAGCTAATATTTTAGCATTATGCTAGCTGTTTTGGCTATTTTAGACATTTTTCCAGTTGTTTAGGCTAATTTAGAGTTTAGCTAATATTTTAATAATATGCTAACTGTATTGACTGATTTAGATATGTTTCCATTTTAGGCTAATTTTGAGTTTAGCTAATTTTGGCAAAACCATGTGTTTTTTCCTATTTTTTTAGTATAATTTTGAGTTTAGCTAATATTTTAGCAGTGTGCTAGCTGTTTTGGCTATTTTAGACATTTTTCCAGTTGTTTAGGCTAATTTAGAGTTTAGCTAATATTTTAGCATTATGCTAGCTGTTTTGGCTCATTTAGACATGTTTCCAGTTTTTAGGCTAATTTGGTGTTTAGCTAATTTGGCAAAATTATGTGTTTTTTCCTGTTTTTTTAGTATAATTTTGAGTTTAGCTAATATTTTAGCATTATGCTAGCAGTTTTGGCTCATTTAGACATGTTTCTAGTTTTTAGGCTAATTTGGAGTTTAGCTAATATTTTAGCATTATGCTAGCCGTTTTGACTGATTTAGACTTGTTTCCAGTTTTTAGGCTAATTTAGAGTTTAGCTAATTTTCGAACAATTATGTGTTTTTTCAATTTTTTATGATATATTGGAGTTTACCTAATATTTTAGCATTATGCTAGCTGTTTTGGCTGATTTAGACATGTTTCCAGTTTTTAGGCTAATTTAGAGTTTAGCTAATATTTTAGCATTATGCTAGCTGTTTTGGCTATTTTAGACATTTTTCCAGTTGTTTAGGCTAATTTAGAGTTTAGCTAATATTTTAATAATATGCTAACTGTATTGACTGATTTAGATATGTTTCCAGTTTTTAGGCTAATTTTGAGTTTAGCTAATTTTGGCAAAACCATGTGTTTTTTCCTATTTTTTTAGTATAATTTTGAGTTTAGCTAATATTTTAGCAGTGTGCTAGCTGTTTTGGCTATTTTAGACATTTTTCCAGTTGTTTAGGCTAATTTAGAGTTTAGCTAATATTTTAGCATTATGCTAGCTGTTTTGGCTCATTTAGACATGTTTCCAGTTTTTAGGCTAATTTGGTGTTTAGCTAATTTTGGCAAAATTATGTGTTTTTTCCTGTTTTTTTAGTATAATTTTGAGTTTAGCTAATATTTTAGCATTATGCTAGCTGTTTTGGCTATTTTAGACATTTTTCCAGTTGTTTAGGCTAATTTAGAGTTTAGCTAATATTTTAACAATATGCTAGCTGTTTTGGTAAAACCGGATATTTTTCCAGTTTTTCTTTTGGGCTAATTTGGTATTTAGATAGTATTTTAGCTAATTTTAGGCTTCAGCAAATTCAGCTCTCAGCTTTTGCCTCATCATCATCTTACAGCATTCACACTAGCATTATCATAGGTAACACTATATATCTAGTTTCTTTAAAAGTTTATGCTATATTAATGCAAAACGAACAGTTCATTTATGCTTGTCATTCTACTGGGTCTACTGGGATTTAGTCAGTGAGAAATCAACGAATGGTTCTTTCAGAGCTGAAGGTTGCAGACCCCTATCCTAGGCACACAAGCTTTATGATTTTGGTTAAAAACGGTGTAATCCTATTTAAAAAACCACTGAGAACGATTTTACAACAGATCAAAAGACGATTGGAGTGACGGTGTCGTCAGAAATAGCCCTGCATACTTTACTTAACTGAAGTCACACATCTGACCTCAACATGTCTTCCTTTCACACCTCCTGTCCTAATAATTGTACAATATTAAATAAATATCACAGAAGAACTGTGACAATCGCTGCAGTCCAGTCAGCTAAGCTCCAGACTGCTGCTGCAAGCAGCTGCGAGAGCGGCTAATGAGGCAGGCGGGGGGGAGGGTGCGGGGCAGTAGCTGCTGCAGAGCGCAGCTAGCTGTAAATCACAGAGGCATCCAGCTTGCTAATGAATCAGCAGCGGAAGGTTTCAGTCGGCACGCTGTGGGCTGGAAGCCAAGACGTCCGGGAGTCCATCCCGACACTGCCGGGTTCTGCTGGGCTTTAGGATTCCTCCACAAAACCAGCATTAGAATAAAGCAGAATAACAGAGTCCGTTGAGTCAAAGCATAAGCAGTTAGAGGAAGCAGGATTTAAAACTAGATTTACTGGACTCAGTGTAGATGTTTGTCAGATCTCCTCAGCTCTGGGTTTTTGATTTACAGCCTGGTCAGGGTTTGTGCAAACTTGCTGTTTTCATTGGACCTCCTCGGTGTTGTTCCTGCCCGGACCCATTCTCTATGTTGGTGGTTTTCCATTGACTTAACTTAAGTGGCTCTAAAAACACCATGAAAGGTGTGTGGCTGCTGGTTATATTCTGTTTCTCTTTCTGGTTATTTGGTTTTTCTTCCAAACACCTTTTGGACGGTAAAAACTCGATCACACTTTCAGCCATTTCTGCAATCTTGGTATAAAAACATTCAGCTTGTTAAGGACTTTATCGCTTGTATTTTTGGGTTTTGTACATTTTACGATTTTTAACGTATTACGCAATTTTTTCCAATTTATGCAAATAAAAACAGTCAACATGCTCTAGAAATTCGTTCTTGTACTTCTGGTATTGTTAAATTTCACACAATTATTGAAACATTAAAAAAAAACACAATTTTTTTACATTTTTATGCAATTTTTTATATTTTTTTCCCCCCCAATTTTTTTTTTGTGCATATTAAATCTGTGTAATATTGGTATCAAAACATTCAGCTTGTTAAGAACATTATTGTTACTGAGGTTTACAAGGTTAATTTAAAGTCTGGCTAATATTTTAGCAACGTGCTAGCTTTTTATGCAAATGTTTCATAATCTGAAGATTTTTTAGATAATTATGAATTAAGCTAATATTTTAGCAACGTGCTAACTTTTTTGAATTATTTTAAGCATTAACTGGGTTTTTTGGGATAATTCTGAGCTAAGCTAATGTTTTAGGGACCTGCTAGCTTTTTATGCGAATGTTATAATGAAGATTTTTTAGATAATTATGAATTAAGCTAATATTTTAGCAACGTGCTAACTTATTTGAAATATTTAAGATCTAATGAGGTTTTTTGGATAATTCTGAGCTAAGCTAATGTTAGGCAACCTGCTAGCTTTTTATTGCGCGATGTTACATAAACTGAAGATTTTATAGATAATTATGAATTAAGCTAATATTTTAGCAACGTGCTAACTTATTTGGATAATTTAGCATCTAATGAGGTTTTCTGGGATAATTCTGAGCTAAGCTAATATTTTCGCAACCTGCTAGCTTTTTATGCGAATGTTACATAAACTGAAGATTTTTTAGATAATTATGAATTAAGCTAATATTTTAGCAATGTGCTAGCTTTTTTGGCTATTGTTAACTCTACTGATTTTTTTTTTTTAGCTAATTCTGACTTGAGCTAATATATTAACATTATGCTATCTTTTCATGCTAATGTTACATAAACTGAAGATTTTATAGATAATTATTAATTAAGCTAATATTTTAGCAATGTGCTAGCTTTTTTGGCTATTGTTAACTCTACTGATTTTTTTTTTAGCTAATTCTGACTTGAGCTAATATATTAACATTATGCTATCTTTTCATGCTAATGTTACATAAACTGAAGATTTTATAGATAATTATGAATTAAGCTAATATTTTAGCAACGTGCTAACTTATTTGGATAATTTAGCATCTAATGAGGTTTTTTGGGATAATTCTGAGCTAAGCTAATATTTTAGCAACCTGCTAGCTTTTTATGCGAATGTTACATAAACTGAAGATTTTTTAGATAATTTTAATTAAGCTAATATTTTAGCAATGTGCTAGTTTTTTGCTATGTTAACTCTACTGATTTTTTTTTGAGCTAAATTCTGACGTGAGCTAATATTTAACATTATGTGCTATCTTTTGCTAATGTTACATAAACTGAAGATTTTATAGATAATTATGAATTAAGCTAATATTTTAGCAATGTGCTAGCTTTTTTGGCTATTGTTAACTCTACTGATTTTTTTTTGAGCTAATTCTGACGTGAGCTAATATATTAACATTATGCTATCTTTTTATGCTAATGTTACATAAACTGAAGATTTTATAGATAATTATGAATTAAGCTAATATTTTAGCAACGTGCTAACTTATTTGGATAATTTAGCATCTAATGAGGTTTTTTGGGATAATTCTGAGCTAAGCTAATATTTTAGCAACCTGCTAGCTTTTTATGCGAATGTTACATAAACTGAAGATTTTTTAGATAATTATGAATTAAGCTAATATTTTAGCAATGACTAGCTTTTTTGGCTAATGTTAACTCTACTGGGTTTTTTTAGCTAATTCTGACTTGAGCTAATATATTAGCAACATGCTATCTTTTTATGCTAATGTTACATAAACTGAGGATTTTTTAGATAATTATGAATAAAGATATTTATCAATGTGCTAGCTTTTTTGGCTATTGTTAAATCTAATGAGTTTTTTTGAGCTAATAGGGAGTTAAGTTAATAGTTTAGGAATGTTCTAGTTTTTTTTACTTCTGTAACATCTACTAGAGATTTTTAAGCTAATTATGAGTTAAGCTAGTATTTTAGCAACTTGCTAGCTTTTTAGCTATATTGGGAAACAATGAGAATTTTTAGCTAATTAGGAGTTAGCTAGTATTTTAGCAAAATGTTCTCTTCTTTTTTGTTTTTAGCTAATTTAGCATCTACTGAAGTTTGGGGCTAATTCTGACTTTTTTAAGCATTATCATTAAATATTTTGTAATTTGTAACCAACTCTTTAAATTATTGGTGCACTTTTTGCAATTTCTGCAACTTTTAAGTCCTTTAGCAACTTATTTAGAAAATACAGTAAATTTCTTCAACATTTTCAGCCACAAGCTTCAACATAATCAGCGACCACATTCAGTAAAAATCATTCAGCATTGTCGCAGGTAATGCAACTTTTTTAGTTGAGATTTGTGGTCGATCAGATTTTAAGCTAAAGTGGGGCTACAATCACTTCTTCTAAATTATCTTTACTAGCATTTTAAAGTATCTTAAAGTCCACTTTTTTTCATATGGTGCATTATGAGTGTCAGGCAACAACAACTGAGGTTGAGTCATGTTTTCATGATGTGGTGGTCTGCAGCACGCCACCCACGTTTCCTGTGTGGTTAGGTGAAGAAGTCTGCACCTGGCAGGTAATCTGTAATCTTCAAGCATTCAAAGGAACCTGCTGAGAAGAATCATCTGCTGATGTGATTGTCTTTATGTGAGGTTTCAAAAATAACAACTGCTAAACTGTTGCTACTTTAAAGTTACGGTTCTAAGATGTCTGATGGTTTGCTGGTAAGTTCACATGTAATCTGTGAGATGCAGCACTCCTGTGCCCAGCGTCTTCAGATGTAGCTGACTCATTTAGCAACATCCTCCTGACTACCAGCAATGCAACTTCTAAACCAGAATATTTCCCAGCCACACACTACTGCAGAACCGACTGTTGGTATCTACCAAGCACATTTGGAGCTTTTGTGAAAGGGTGGAGCTCTGGGAATTGTAAACTTAGAATTTTCAAGAGATTTTGATTGGACAATTTTTATTTTCATATGGCTAAACCTTTACGTTCTGCTCTTTGAATCGAATTTATTGCTACTCACTAGCCAGGAGTCAGAGCTCTGTCTCCCCCTCTGGTCACTGGCGGGAGTACTGGTCTCCAGAGTACTGACTGCACTACATCTCCCAGCAGCCCCAGCGCACAGATCCAAGATGCTGCTCAAACAGAGCCTGACTCCATGCGAAGTATTGTTTGTGCTTCTCTGCCCGCATTACTGAGCGTTTCAACCTGACTGTTTCAAGAAGCAGGTTTTGTTTCAGAGTTTGTGAACTTCAAATTCAGGAAAACTCTGAGTTTCCGGTCTCAGAAACTGAGATAACTTAAACCCGTGAAAGTGGGCTAAACCAAACCTGTTTCAGGAAGCGGGTTAAGCTGAACTCAGAATCAATCACTATGGCAACTGAGTCTGTGAACGTATCCTGGGCTGGAGCAGGTTTTCTTCAGGAAACTTAGTTCCCTGCGGTCTCCGCCCCTTTTTAGAGTAAAGGATGTTCAAATAAGACTTCCTCACTAAAATTTTGGGAATTTTCACATTAGATACTGCTCGTTTCCACCACGCAGAAACCAAAACGACACGTCCATTCATGGAGGATCACGTAGACGAGGAGGATGGATTAATCTGAGGAAATGTTATTTAGGGTTTTGAGGACATGAGTCGATTGATGCAGTTCCCCAGTTTTTCCCTCTTTTTAAATCCTTAACATTAGAAATCTTTAAATCTCAAACACTGGAAATGCCTGTCAGCTCATCTACTGTGCAGATGTATCAGATGTTAGCTCGGTCATCAGGGTTACCGCCTTCCTTTGCAGGGGGGCCGGGTTAAAGTCCCAGCTATGGAAAAGTTTCATTTTCAGTGAATACTTTTTAAGTCTTGAGAATGAAATAAATGCTTATTTAAACATGTTCCAGGCAGCTACAGTGTTTCTCTTTAGCTTGTAGTGACATCCATGTGTGTGTATGTGGTGGTGGGGGGTGGGGCGTTGAAGAAAACGGTCATTCATGCGATTACAGAGATGACTGGTTAAATTATTAACAGATCAAGAGCCATTCCTCACTTAACAAGTGACAAAATAACCTTCCTGATATCCATCCATCCATCTTCTTCCGCTTCATCCGGGACCGGGTCACGGGGGCAGCAGTCTAAGCAAAGATGCCCAGACTTCCCTCTCCCCGGCCACTTCCTCCAGCTCCTCTGGGGGGAACCCCGAGGCGTTCCCAGGCCAGCCGCGAAACATAGTCTCTCCAACGTGTCCTGGGTCTTCCCCGGGGCCTCCGCCCAGTGGGACATGCCTGGAACACCTCTCCAGGGAGGCGTCCAGGAGGCATCTGGACCAGATGCGCAAGCCACCTCAACTGGCTCCTCTCGATGCGGAGGAGAAGCGGCTCTACTCCAAGCTCTCTCCGGGCGATCGAGCTCCTCCCCCTATCTCTAAGGGAGCGCCCAGCCACCCTCCGGAGAAAACTCATTTCAGCCGCTTGTAGTCGGGATCTCGTTCTTTCGGTCACGACCCAGAGCTCATGATCATAGGTGAGAACTGGAACGAAGATCGACCGGTAAATCAGGAGCTTTGCTTTCTGGCTCAGCTCTCTTTTCACCACAACGGACCGGTACAGCGACCGCAAAATGGCGGACGCCGCTCCAATCCGCCTGTCAATCTCACGCTCCGATTTTCCCTCACTCGTGAACAAGACCTCAAGATATTTAAACTCCTCCACCTGAGGCAGGAGCACTCCACCCACCGAGAGAGGGCAAACTACCTTTCTCCGGTCCAGAACCATGGCCTCAGATTTAGCGGTGCTGACCCTCATCCCAGCCGCTTCACACTCGGCTGCAAACCGCTCCAATACATGCTGGAGGTCCAACAGAACAACATCATCTGCAAAGAGCAGAGAGGAAATCCTGTGGTCCCCAAACCAGATCCCCTCTGGCCCCTGGCTGCACATAGAAATTCTGTCCATAAAGACTATGAACAGAACCTGTGATAAAGGGCAGCCCTGCCGGAGTCCAACATGCACCGGGAACAGGTCTGACTTACTGCCGGGCTATAAGAACCAAGCTCCTGCTCCGGTCGTACAGAGACCGGACAGCCCTGAGTAAGGCTCCCCGGACCCCATACTCCCAGAGCACCCTCCACAGGACACCACGGGGAACGCGGTCGAACGCCTTCTCCAAATCCTTCCTGATATTCTTATTTATTCATTATTTGAAATGATTCAATGATTCTCTGCATCTGTGTTGCTTTTCTTGATGAAAATGTTCTCATAGTCGTCATATGCTTGAAGGAACTCATCAATCTCTGCCACCAGAAGTATGAAGACATAAAGATGTTTGTTCCTGTTGCCATGGTGAATCGTGCTGTCTTCGCTCCATTGATCAGGGCTTTTAATGGTCGAGACGCTCGCACCTGATTCTGGTTCCAACAACTTCAAGTTGATTGAATCAAACATTTTCAGCTGTTCTGAAACCGAAAACTCTAAGTTTGAGAATTTTGAGTCCGTGGACGCTGAGTTCAGGTTTCAACGGGCCCCTGGACCAGATCTAGTTTCTGGCTCTGTTTATCCCTGATTACTTGCTGCCTGCCCTGACCCTTGTCTGGACTCTGACAAGCTTGGGATTGACTTTGCGCCGCTTTCTCCTTCAGAATCGGCTGGAATTATTCTGAAAATGGTTGAAAAGTTAAAATAAATCAAAGAACAGAAACACTGGAGCTCTGATGATAAAGGGTTTAACTTCCTAGTTTTTACTTTAAGTAAAAGTAATATTTGACATGAAATAACGTTTCATAACCTTTAAGTACCGGCATGTCTAAATCAGTCCCTTGAGTAGCCATTTTTATTTTTTTAAAGAGTTGATTTGTGAGCTGGGAACACTGTCACTCATTCACACCTGCTCAATATTCTATTACACCACAGACTTCACCAAAAAGTCAAGATTCAGAAAAGCAAAACAAAAAAAAAGTTGAAAATTCAAAACAGCAGCTGTTACTAATTATATTTCAATTGGCAAGTCGTAATTTAATATTTTTATATTCAAGTTTTCAGTTTTTTTATTTTTGTTTTATTTTAAGTTTTTGCATTCTTTCAAATTTACAATGTCTTGTTTTTAATTTTTCTTTTTTAAAGTTTTTTATTCTGTTTTTCAAATTTTCCATCAGTTTTTTTCCTTCACTCTAAGCTGATCCTGATTTGACCCCAAAGGTTTGGGGTTCATTGAATGAAAACAATAATATTTAAAGAGAGTATTGCATTGAATATTCTCAAAATTAAGAGAGTTGATTCTCAACAACAAATGATTTTCTGCTTCTTTTTCGAAAAAATGACTTGCAGTAACATTCTATAATGAAAAATTAAAAAGTTTAAGTCTAGCGGTAAAGCTATAAACATTGAAGAGCGAAGTCTTTCTTCAAAACCTACATGTTTTTTTTAAGAAAGAAGGAAATAAAGAAGTCCAGCCAGCTTGAAACTTGAATATAAACACCAAAAGGTTTTCTTAGTAAAGAGCAAAACAGAAAAGCAGATGTGACGGAGCTTCTGAATGCTGTAAAACTGTGGAGTAGATGATGTCATGTCAGCAGTAAATTCATTCTGCCGGGAGACGCTCACTTGAACTGCTGGTGCTCTCTGGAGCTGCGGATCTTGGAGGAGAACCTCTCCGCCAGCTTCTCCAGGCTGCGGGAGTATTCCAGCTCGATCTCAGCTTTGCGGCGGAAGAATTCCTGCAGATCCTGCAGCAGCTGGATCCGGGACTCGGACTGCTGCTCCAGACATTTGAACTGCTCCACCAGCTGGTTACGGATCTCTGTTCATCAAACACAGAAGAAAAAGAGTCAACAGTGACCTCCAGAGAAGCAGTTCAGATCATTAACATTGTAAACATTGTTCTGCCTCTCCTGGAGGGAGTTTCAGTTTGGCCACTAGGTGGCGATCATGCTATAGCATTACACCTTCTCCAGAAGAAGAAGAAAGTGTTTTAGACCACAAATGGTTACTTTAAAAATTCCTTAAATTCATTCCTGAGTTTATAAAGATGCTCATTTAGGTCGTTAGCATTAGCCGCCCTATGGGAAATCCCATTAAACGTTAGTATCAAGCTAGCAGACTTTAGCATTATGCGTCAGATTGATTTCTCTTTTTTGGATCAATTATTGATTTTTCAAGATCGATTCATCGATTTGATCAACCGAGCCCCAGTGGTCAGTACATTCTGAGGTATTTGGATAATGTAAGTCATACACACACGTGACGATGTCCTATGACATTAGACTTTGGTCCAGGCGTGTCCAAAGTCAGTCCTACATGTTTCCCAACCAACCTGCCAATCATCACTTATCGGCCGAACACCTGATCCAGCAGAGATTCTGAAAAACCAGCAGGAGGCCGGCCCTCGAGGCCTGACTTTGGACACCTCTGATCTAGTCGTTAGTATGGTCCGAGTACTGGCTCCTGACCGAGTGCGTGTTAATGTCGCACGCGTGTCCACACAAACTGTCCTCTTTCTAACAATTGTTATAAATTAGAAAAACGTGCAGCATTTTTGCTCTACAGGACGTGTCAAAGTCGAGGGCCGGGGGCCGGATCCGGCCCCACCGGGGGGGGGGGGCAGATCCGGCCCCACCAGGGGGTGATTATAGATTATATCCTGCCTGTCAGATCATTTTATATGTTTGTTAATAGTGACCCGATGTTATCTTGCAGTGGTAAAATCCTTAAACCGGTACCAGTACTGGAACGTGAACCCACTGATGTCTTAACCTTAACCTTAACCTGGTACTAGACGGTCTGTACCAGACGTGGATCAGTGCTGGTTTCAGGACCGGGTAAGGGTACCGGTACCGGCTGAGTGCCGAGGTTAGGTGTTTTGGATTTTGTCCCCTTGTGTGATTGAGTTTTGAGTTTGACCCCCCCGACCTACAGGCTGTATTCAGACTGGAAAAGTCTGTTGGTCCAGATCGAGTCCTGAACCTGAACCTCGAGTTTGGTCTGTATTCAGACTCCCGTCAACCAGACATTTATGTTTCAAACCAAAGCTCGCAAACAGAACCACCTGACTAAAGATCTTTTCAGTCATTGGTCAGGAATTAAAAGGGCGGGGCAAACAAATGAGAGAGACAATAATGGAAGCCCTACGCTTTGCAATCCTTGTGAACATAGTTCACGTATTAGAACCCAATATTTCTCTGAACATTTATGAATGTCTATATCAACATAAAATACTCTTTTTGCTCCTAATTTGGCAAGACGTCTAAGAAGGTTCTCTGATAAGTGTCTAAGTCTTGTATAGTTTTGACAAAATATATTTTTATAGAGTAAAATATTGAACCTTTTTTAAGGTTAAAGTTGATTTATTCTGGAATAATAATTTTAACAATAATTTGTATTATTTATAAATATGTTAAAAAGTTACGGTTTAAAAAAATTGGCATTTTGTTAGCTTTTTGGACTATTTTGGCATTTACTAAGATTTTTTAGGCTATTTTGACATTTAATATTTCAGCTACATTCTAGCCATTTTGGGTAATTTAGGCTTTTTTCTGTTTTTAAGGCTATTTGGAAGTTTAGTTATTTTTTTCAGCTACATGCTAGTTGTTTTGGCTAATTTAGGCTTTTTTGTAGGCAGTT
Organism: Oryzias javanicus; assembly: GCA_003999625.1. NCBI lineage: Eukaryota > Metazoa > Chordata > Actinopteri > Beloniformes > Adrianichthyidae > Oryzias > Oryzias javanicus. Next base: position 35,951,238 of record CM012441.1, read on the forward strand.
CTGGAGTTTAGCTTATATTTTAGCTACATGCTAACTGTTTTGGCTAGTTTTAAATGTGTCTTAGGCTGTTTTGGAGTCAGGCTAATATTTACACACTAGCTGTTTGGGCTAACTCAGGCTTTTTTCAGATTTTTAGGCTATTTTGAAGATAAGCTATTATTTTCTGAAACATGCTAGCTGTTTTGGCTAACCTAAGTTTTTTTTTTTCTTTTTTTAGGCTAATTTAGCATTTAGCTAATATTTTAGCTATCAATTTCAGCATCTTCAGCGGCAAAATTCTTCTTACAGCATTCACATTTGCGTTATCACAGTTCATAGTTATGTTAAAATGTTATGGTTTTAAAGCTTCAAAAAATGTATTTTTAGAATATTCCATAAACGTTTATCCTGTTCGACCTGAGGTGTGAGACATATAGACTGTCAGGAAAACAGTGAGAATCAATGAGTAACACGTTAAAAGTTGTATAAATGATCCTACGTTCATTCATTCAACCACATTTCAGTGAGTTGCTGTGTCCACAAACAGCACATTACCACATGTTAGGTCAACTGTGACTCAAACATAACGTGAAATACCAAAAGGAAGAAAATCAGGAGGAGGAATAAAGCAGAAACACTTCATGATCAGGATGAGACGCTTCGGATGTAGAATTTAATCCAAAAACTCTGCAGTATTTCCAATCAGCTGGACTGTAAAGAGAAAAAATGAGTTTTCTGACACTGATTATGTGACCTCTCATAAACGTCTACAGTTTAGATTTAAAGCTTGACGAAACCAATTTAACGAGGAAGTAAAGCACTCCTCCCACACGGATGAAACGACCGAGAAGAGGAACCCCGCGCTGACTCCAAATCCGAGCGTCCTTGAGAGGGAAACCCGATTCTGCGGCTCCGAACAGAACATTGTGTGAGGAGTGGGTACAGAGAGAGAGCGCCGTCACTTCACAAGTGGGAGAAAAACCTCAAGAACAGAACTGCAACCGTTCTGAAAGCAGATTTCAGCAAATACAGAAGAAGCAGAAAGAAGACGAGATTTGATTAACCGCAGTGTCTGTGTGTGTTCAGCGTTTTTCTGAGGAATCGCTCTTCTCTTCTATTTTCAGCTCGTTGGGCCTCAGGATTCAACAGGATTAGATATTTTTATCTGGTGGGGAGAATGGGGAAAAATTAAGGCAGGAAACGAGGTGGGCAGCAGGTAGCTTCAGGTGAGGCTTAACTGGAACTCAGAAGCTGTGCAGATGATACGGACAATAAACGATATTCATGATGTTTTTGTCTCTCACTCTCAGCCAGCAGGGCCAGGTGGGCCCATATGGGGGCAGAAAATGTGGACCCCCAAAGGGTTTGTCCACTCTTTCTGTGGTGGCTCCGCCTGTGTTTGTCCACTTTGGCTTAAGTGGGGATTCACTGGGTTAGCTTGCTACACTAGCCAGCTAGCCAGTGGACAGCGGAGCGTGCTAGCAAGGTTTGCTGTAGCGAACAAGCTACCTCTGCTATAGCAAGCTAGCGAGCTCCGCTTTTGCATGCTAGCAGGCTCCACTGCAGCATGCTAGTGAGCTTTTCTGTAACATGCTAGTAAGCTCTATTGCAGCATGCTAACAAGCTCTACTGGAACATGCTAGCAAACCCCACTGCAGCATGCCAACAAGCTCTACTGTGACATGCTAGCAAACCCCACTGCAGCATGCTAACAAGCTCCACTGTGACATGCTAGCAAACCCCACTGCAGCATGCTAACAAGCTCCACTGTGACATGCTAGCAAACCCCACTGCAGCATGCTAACAAGCTCCACTGTGACATGCTAGCAAACCCCACTGCAGCATGCTAACAAGCTCCACTGAAACTTAAGGACATTTCTTATAAAATTTTACACAGATTCTACCCCACAAAAACTTATTTAAAAAGATTTAAACCTGTTTTTCACACTTTGTGTTCCTTTTGTAAATCTTCTCAAGAAACAGTGACCCCTTTTTTACAATCTTTCTGGCAAATTTTCTGTGATTTCTTCTGTTATAAGTTTGCTCTGTCATTTTCTTTACTTTGGAAACATGTTCTGTTTGGCTTCCACCAACATAGAAAATTTGACATTTCAATTTTTAATCAATTTATTCCTTTTTCTTTTTAAATTTTACATCCATAAATGCAAATTCTCTAACAAAATTCCTAAATTTTCCTTGTTTCTGGTGGAGGCCAAGCTATATATTGAATCAATATTTTTTTCAAAAAACCAAAGGCTGTGAAATGTTTTGAAATTTGTTTGCAATACAGAATATTTAAAAAAAAATGTAAACTCTGCAAATTATCTGATCTTAATTTTATTCACTCACTGTATGACTTTTCTTATTTAATTCTACCCCTGGCATTTTAATTTTACTTTGTTTTGTGTTATTTTGATTTATTTATTTTTATTTAATAGTTTATAATGTTTGTATACACGTACAACGGCTATTTTGCACCTTTTTTGTATTGAGATTGATGTTTGCAATAAAGTTATTTAAAAAAAAAAAAAAAAAGCTCCACTGAAACATGCTAGCGGGCTTTTTTGTAGTGAGCTAATGAGATTCACTGTAGCATGCTAGCAAGCTCCACTTTAGCATGCTTTGAGCTTTTCTGTAGCATGCTAACAAGCTCGTATAGCGAACAAGCTACCTCTGCTGTAGCAAGCTAATGAGCTCCACCGTAGTGAGCTCCACTGTCCACCAGACGGCTGGCTAGCAGAGCGAGCTAACCTCCTGAGTTTCTACTGAGGCCAACACAGGTGGAGCCACCACGGAAACTGTGGACAAACCCATCTGGGGCCACATTTCCTGCCCACTTTTAACCATTGAGGTCCCACTTGGCTTTACTGGCTGGAAAATTGTCTTTTCATTGATTTACTCCTCCAGAATCCTGATTCTTTCTCCTTCCAGATCATTCTCCAATGTTTCTTGATGTGATCAATCCATTCAATCATTGGTTTCTCAGAGCAGAAAATAATGAAAGTTAACATCCAAATGCTCTTTCATTCATTTACAATCCTTTCGGTCAAATGAGCCGCCGTTCACATTTCCGTGGTCACATCAAGAAGCTCCGTGGAGTCTGATGGAGATTTTCCAGCGTTCTCAGGACTGCTACCGTAAGTATTGGATGAAAGTCACACTTTAAAGTTTGTCCACTTTAAATAACTTCTACCTCAAACATCATCGCAGGAATCACATACAAAACCCATCTATAATTTTAAAAAAAAACCTGCTAAAAACCATTTAATTGGAACTGTAAGGCTAATTAAAACCAGACATATGGAGGTAGAGTGACTTTTTTTAAAGCGTAATGTTGCTAGTTTGCCACAATGTTTATCATTTAACATTTTGAAAAACGTCATCCCAAAGATTCTGAAATGTTTTTGAACCTTCAATTCTTCTGTAGCAGTTCTGACGATCAGATGGACTCTTGATGACCTTTGAAGACTATTTTATTAGACAAGTTTGATGGATCTATGCAACAGATTAGCCCTTATGAATCATGGTGGTGTGACCTACCCTAAAACATGCAGCTTCATAATAAACCAAATATTATCTGTAGCTCTAAAAACTGCCAAACCAGAGTTTTTTTCTATGTTCCTACGGTCCCAATGGGCAGACCTGGTTCAAGTCTGAGACGAAAACCAAAAAAAGGGATCTTAAGGGACCTTAACAAAAACTATACACCAGTGAGAAAAAGGAACATAGTTTATTTAATAAGCAAAACAAAGAAACTGCGTCCAGAAAAGCTAAAGTGAAAACAGTTAGCATGCTGGTTAAAAGCATAAAGACAAACCCAAAGGGAATTGGAACCTCGGCCAAACATTAAATAGATCAGGGAGACTGCTGACCCGGCCATGACAACCGTTGGGGTCAGCAGCTCCCCCTAACCCAGGGGTCTGCAACCTGCGGCCCCAGGGCCACATGTGGCTCTTTTATCTCTCTATAGTGGCTCTCTGGACTGGATGAAGAAAAACAAAATTATAGTAATTTAAAAAAAAATAAGAGATTTGCTATTATTTTAGCAACATGCTAACGTTTTTGGCTAATGTGATACCTACTGGAGTTTTTAGGCTAATTTCGAATTTTATCTTCTATTTTAGCAACATGCTAACGTTTTTAGCTAAGTTTTCTGAAAAATGTTATGCTAACTCACAGTTTAGCTAATATTTTAGTAAAATAGTAATGCTTTCAGCTAATTTTTTATCCACTGATATTTATTTTGGATAATTTAGAATTTAGCTTCTATTTTAGCAACATGCTAACGTTTTGGGCTAAGTTTTCTGAAAAAGTTATGCAAACTCGCAGTTTAAGCTAATATTTGTGAAAAATACTGCTTTCAGCTAATTTTTTTATCCACTCTTTATTGTTGGATTAAATTTAGCTTATTTTAGCAACATGGCTAACTGTTTTTTGACTAAGTTTGTTTTTTCTAAGAAATTTTAGGCACTATTGGAGTTCAGCTAAGTAATTAGGCAACAAGCCTGAGAGCTTTTTTTTGGTGGACTTGGCCTCTATTTCGTTTTATGGCTAGTTGAGTTTAGGCTAATATTTTAAGCAATATATGCTAACATTTTTAGCTAATTTGTTATCTACTGGGGGTTTCAGGCTAATTTTAAGTTTAGCTTTTATTTCAGCAACATGCTAATATTTTTGGCTGATTTAATTTACAGAGAAATGTTATGCTAATTTGAAGTTAAGCTAGTAATTAAGCAAGGAGCTAGCTTTTTTGCTACTAAAGTTAAAAATGTAAACAAATACCTTTTTGAGAGATGTTAGTTTCTTTTTATATATGTTTTTGCTTTCGCTCGTGCCAAAAATAGACATTATTCACATTTATTAAAAAAAAAAACAATAAGAAGGTTATGAATGCCAATCCAGATTTCTTGAAGGCTAACGTAATCAATGCGGCTCCTTTTAGGTTTTGATCCGTAGAAAACGAGCCCAAACGACTCTTTTACTGTTAAAGGTTGCCAACCTCTACCCTAACCAAAATTACCTTAAGAAAACAAACAAAGCCCACAAATCAAGACTACCACGGTCCAGCCCCAAACTAAAATAATAACCCCCCCCAGCTCCTCCTCCTGCTGCTCTCGGTGTGGCCTCCTCTGTCTTAAATAGCCAGCAGGTGCCGATTGGCCACACCTGCCAGGTGAGCAGAAGAACCAGATGGATAAAGGTCCAGCAGAACGTCAGATTTGTTTGGCCCTCGGCTTCAACATTTGTTCTGTATTTATTTAATCGACCCCACATGGGAAGTTTTAGTTCTCCTCTGGTCACAGACTACGAGGTCAAGCCGACCACGGCGCCCCGACAGTCAAGAGCCGAAGCTCCGCTGCACGAGGACTTTAACAACTGACCTTCTGTAAACCAGAACCTGATCCACCACTGCAGGTTAAACAAACCGAGGCGCCACATCTGTTAGTCATTTTCTTGCCATTGGCTGGTAAGGGAGCAAACAGGAAGTCAGACGGATCAGCCAGAGGAAGTCTCCGGCGCAGATGCTCCGAGGCAGAGAACGAGGAGAACGAAAACGCTCACAGGAGCTTTGAAAAGTGTGAAACACAAACCTTAGCAAAGGGGGTTGAGTTCACTTTGTGCAGCAGAGCTGTCAGTCAGAGCTCGTCTGCAGGAGGGGGTTGACAGGCAGCGACGAGTCGTTTATTCCCCCATAAATTCACTCACAAATGACTTTTTACAGCCTCAGATTTGACAAAAATCCTGATAATCCCTGTTTTTTTGTCTGTTTAGACAAGGAAAAGTCAATTCTCCGACATCCTTCCATTGTTTTCCTTTTCCTGTCCTACAAGAACACTCGTGTCCAGAAAGCTTTTAATTCTCGTCCATTAATGGCGCCGAACAAATGAGATGGTGGAACAGGTGTAGAGTTTACAGGAAGGATGAATGAAAAGCTCCTGGAATGAATATCTTATGATGAAGCTGTCACCAACTCTAATGGAAAATGAGACGGATGATTATCAGGAATTCAGGAGCATTTAAGCTGCAGTGCACATGCAATCTCTAATTACTCACTCAACTCTTAGATTTATTGCTGTTTTATCTCCATTTTTTTAAAATTCTATATGTTTTTTTTAGCCTTTTCTGTTGCATGTAAATAAGATGGATAAATAAATTAATACTAAAATTATCAAATTTTCTCCAAACCAGCGTTTGTCAGGAAACTCCTTTTTTACAAATTTACAAATTCTAGTCCAATTGTGTGCCAGTTAACCCATTTAAGCCTCTTTGTTTCTTTTATTACTATTAGTGTCATAGTTTGTATTTTAGCAGCTTGTCTGCCAATCAAACTGTTACCTACAGCTCTTAATAATGCAGTCTTGTTACTCCCACCTCATCCGTCTCATTTATTAGGCAGAATTTGGTGTAAGAAAATGTATGAATAATAAATATGAAATCTGTCTGTTCTATGGAATAAAAAAAACAACATTTATAACTGTGAGATGAAAGGAGCAAAACTCTCAATTTCTCCCTAAGGATTGAACTTGTTTTGTCTCGACTGAGGAGCTGAACTGTCCAGCCAGCAAAGCTAAGGAGGCCCCAGATGGTATAAAAATGGGCGGAGAATGTGGACCCCGAATGGGTTTGTCCAAAGTTTCTGTGGCTGCCCCACCTGTTTGTCCAAACTGACTTAAGTAGGGCCTCAGTGGGTTAGCTCGCTACGCTAGCCAACCGCCAAGTAGACAGTGTAGTGTGCTAGCAAACTCTCCTGTTGCTACTACAGACCTGCACTGTATTGAGCTAGCAAGCTCTGCTGTAGCAAGCTAGCAAGCTCCGCTGTATTGAGCTAGCGAGCTGTGCTATATTGAGCTAGCAAGCTCTACTGTATTTAGCTAGCAAGCTCCACTGTATTGAGCTAGCGAGCTCCGCTGTATTGAGCTAGCAAGCTCCGCTGTATTGAGCTAGCGAGCTGTGCTATATTGAGCTAGCAAGCTCTACTGTATTGAGCTAGCGAGCTCCGCTGTATTGAGCTAGCGAGCTGTGCTAAATTGAGCTAGCGAGCTCCGCTGTATTGAGCTAGCAAGCTGTGCTATATTGAGCTAGCAAGCTGTGCTATATTGAGCTAGCAAGCTCCGCTGTATTGAGCTAGCGAGCTCCACTGTATTGAGCTAGCAAGCTCCGCTGTATTGAGCTAGCGAGCTGTGCTATATTGAGCTAGCAAGCTCTACTGTATTGAGCTAGCGAGCTCCGCTGTATTGAGCTAGCGAGCTGTGCTAAATTGAGCTAGCGAGCTCCGCTGTATTGAGCTAGCAAGCTGTGCTATATTGAGCTAGCAAGCTGTGCTATATTGAGCTAGCAAGCTCCGCTGTATTGAGCTAGCGAGCTCCGCTATATTGAACTAGCGATTTCCGAAAATTCATGTTTTATGCGGTTCTTGATCTGCGTTTCTGATGTGTGTGGGGGGGCCGGATCAAATGTGCCTGATGCGGCCCGTGGGCCGTAGTTTGGGGTCTCCTGACCTATAATCAAGAATAATTGTTTCTTTAGCGAAAGTATAAATAGAAGCATTTTAATTTTTAAAGTTGTCAAAAGTTGTAATCCTATTATATCTTATAAAAAGTCCCATTACGAGAATAATGTGTTTTTTTATCCAGTTTACTGAGAGATAAACAGACGTGGTTTTTCTGCAGGCGCTGATTCCGAATACTTCCTGCTCAGAGATGGAAATGAACCTCGGAGGCTCTCCTCGTTCCTGAATCAACCACAATGAATCTCCTCAAAGAGCCGGAACACTTAGCCAACAATCGCTCCCGCGCTCTCAGAGGGAAGGGCACACGCCTGTCGTGCGTGACCTATTTTTCTGTCACATTCGTCAAAACGAAAAAAAAAAAAATTCCAAAATCCCTTTTTCTGGGAGATTTCTCTTCAAAGTGGGTTCTGTCTTCCAACCGTGTCACTTTTTCCTCTGGCGATTCTCCTACCTTAGACGATAAAAACAAAACATTTCAATAAAGAATAAATCACGCCGTCTGGCAGCAGTGTTGACAGAGCTGAAGCAGGGGAGCGCTTTAGATCTCTTTAAGTAAAATGGGGGGTTGGGGAGAAAAGCAGGCCCCCCTGGATAAAGAGGAGGGCTGGGACAATGGTTAACCACAGAGTGAAGCCTGCCGTTTAAACTCTAAATTAACCTCAAAAGCCTCAATAGTTAACAAATTAGCCAAAAACGTTAGCCTGTTGCTAAAATAGAAGCTAATCTTTAAATTAACCTTAAAAGCTTCAGTAGCTAATAAATAACCCAAAAACGTTAGCCTGTTGCTAAAATAGAAGCTAAACTCTAAATTAACCTTAAAAGCCTCAATAGCTAATAAATTACCCAAAAACGTTAGCCTGTTGCTAAAATAGAAGCTAAACTCTAAATTAACCTTAAAAGCTTCAGTAGCTAACAAATTAGCCAAAAATGTTAGCCTGTTGCTAAAATAGAAGCTAAACTCTAAATTAACCTTAAAAGCCTCAATAGCTAATAAATTACCGAAAAACGTTAGCCTGTTGCTAAAATAGAAGCTAAACTTTAAATTAACCTTAAAAGCTTCAGTAGCGAGCTGCGCTGTATTGAGCTAGCAAGCTCCGCTGTATTGAGCTAGCGATTTCCGCTATATTGAGCTAGCAAGCTCCACTGTATTGAGCTAGCGATTTCCGCTATATTGAGCTAGCAAGCTCTACTGTATTGAGCTAGCGAGCTCTACTGTATTGAGCTAGCTCCGCTCTGGCGATTCTCGTGGCGCTCCTACCTTAGACTATAAAAACAAAACATTTCAATAAAGAATAAATCACTCCGTCTGGCAGCAGTGTTGACAGAGCTGAAGCAGGGGAGCGCTTTAGAGCTCTTTAAGTAAAATGGGGGGTTGGGGAGAAAAGCAGGCCCCCCTGGATAAAGAGGAGGGCTGGGACAATGGTTAACCACAGAGTGAAGCCTGCCGTTTAAACTCTAAATTAACCTCAAAAGCCTCAATAGTTAACAAATTAGCCAAAAACGCTAGCCTGTTGCTAAAATAGAAGCTAATCTTTAAATTAACCTTAAAAGCTTCAGTAGCTAATAAATTACCCAAAAACGTTAGCCTGTTGCTAAAATAGAAGCTAAACTCTAAATTAACCTTAAAAGCCTCAATAGCTAACAAATTAGCCAAAAACGCTAGCCTGTTGCTAAAATAGAAGCTAAACTCTAAATTAACCTTAAAAGCCTCAATAGCTAACAAATTAGCCAAAAACGTTAGCCTGTTGCTAAAATAGAAGCTAAACTCTAAATTAACCTTAAAAGCTTTAGTAGCTAACAAATTAGCTAAAAATGTTAGCCTGTTGCTAAAATAGAAGCTAAACTTTAAATTAACCTTAAAAGCTTCAGTAGCGAGCTGCGCTGTATTGAGCTAGCGATTTCCGCTATATTGAGCTAGCAAGCTCTACTGTATTGAGCTAGCGAGCTCCGCTGTATTAAGCTAGCGATTTCCGCTATGTTAAGCTAGCAAGCTCTACTGTATTTAGCTTGCGAGCTCTGCTGTATTGAGCTAGCGATTTCCGCTATATTGAGCTAGCAAGCTCTACTGTATTGAGCTAGCTCCGCTCTGGCGATTCTCCTACCTTAGACTATAAAAACAAAACATTTCAATAAAGAATAAATCACGCCGTCTGGCAGCAGTGTTGACAGAGCTGAAGCAGGGGAGCGCTTTAGATCTCTTTAAGTAAAATGGGGGGTTGGGGAGAAAAGCAGGCCCCCCTGGATAAAGAGGAGGGCTGGGACAATGGTTAACCACAGAGTGAAGCCTGCCGTTTAGGGCTGAGAGCGGGCGGCACGACATCACAAAGGCTTTTTGGTCGGAGCCGGCCCGAGCCACGACGGAGGCCCAGTTCTGACCGAATGACAGCCTGAGCCGCACAAAAACACAGCATTTGTGGTTGCCTGTAGAAATGTCATCCTCCTCAGATTTTGGGGGAGAAGATGTTGAACTTTGCTGCAGTTTTCTTCAGGAATGTTTTGTTTTTTTCTTTAGTGAGAAACAAAAACACCATGAATGTCGTCTATTCTACAGCTTTGGTGTGATCCAAAATCACGTTTTTAACATGTCTGTGTGTCATTTTCCTTCAGAAAGAGAGCAAATGTAATAAGAAATCATTTAGTTTCTGCATTTCCAAGTATTTCTCCTTTTAAATCTGTGTTTTTCCTGAATGATCTTCTTTCTGCTGCACTAAACCCTCATCAGTTCAGGTTCTGGAGAAGAGAAGATGCTATCTTCACATTGACTGCAGTCAAATGAGCCGCCGTTCACATTTCTGTGGTCCAATCAGCATCACTGGATTTTTGGTGTGACTTTCATCCAATACTTACGGTAGCAGGGCTGAGAACGCTGGAAAATCTCCACCAGACTCCACGGAGCTTCTTGATGTGACCACGGAAATGTGAACGGCGGCTCATTTGACCGAAAGGATTGTAAATGAATGAAAGAGCATTTGGATGTTAGCTTTCATGATTGAATGGATTGATCACAGCAACGTCACTAACATAATCAGGGGCGGAGCAGCAAAAGCCACGACCCCTCAGAGGAGATTTTAGAAACAGAGACTTCAGATCAACTTGAAAAATGACTTTTTATGACATCTAGGTTGTTGGATTGCAAAAAATGGTCAAAATGTCCGGTTTGTGGACGTTGGTTTCAGCAGAAATGTTAACTCTTTGCTTCTCCATTTGCTGGCATCAGTGGCTCGTCTGAATCCACTTTTCTGTTGAGCTGGCAGGTCTGAGCCCACAGATCTCGTGTGTACACAAACCAACACTTGCTTCTCTTAGCAAGATTACAAGAGAAGTTGTGAGGTTTGGCTGGGAGCCACACACATTCTTTAAAAAAAGAGCCTCATATACTGGATTAATCTGAAAGGCTCCTGGAGATGTTTTGACTTCTCTCTCCTTTAATGAATGATCAGGATGTATAGAAACATTTTCATGACTTGTTCTAGTCTTAAAGAGTCGGTTCATTCTATATTATTTTAAAATCTGCCTTTAGCAACTTTAACAAACAAAAACAATGGCTCAGAAAGAAAAAAATGTCTGAACAATATTTAACTTTCAAGATATAACTTCAAATTTAAAGAGCAAACACACATTTATGAGGTGAACATGTAATAAAAAAACAAACTTAATCCCACAGTAAAGCTCTGCTGCAGGAGTTTACAGCACGCTAGCTGTTTGGAGGGGTCATGTGACAACTGCAGCGATCGTCTGCAGAGAGTCGGGCTGAGGAGGATCAGGTTGAGGACGATCAGGGTGAGGAGGATCAGGGTGAGGAGGATCAGGGTGAGGAGGATCAGGGTGAGGAGGATCAGGCGGGATCACGGAGCACTTCACAGAATTCTACTTGAAAAAGACCTAAAAGCAACACTTTGTTCCATATTTTAACTGAATAAAATGTCTAAACTAGATATCGCGTTAATGCTAGTCTGAATACTGTAAACTTAATGTGGCAGCTGAAGATGCTAAAACTGATAGCTAGCTGAAAATAGCTGAAAATGCTGAAGTCCAGTGCTTACTATAATATTACCTACATGCCGAAATAGCCAAAAAAAAAACAGGGAAAATGTTTAATTTAGCAAAAAACAGCTGGGATATTGTTAACATATTAGCTAAACACCTAATTAGTCTAAATGGAAAAATGTCTAAATTACCCAATAACAGCAAGAATAACGCTAAAATATTAAAGTCAAAAACGAGCCTAAAAAAAGAATCAAGAAAAGTCTAAATAAGCTAAAACAGCTAGCATAACGCTGAAATGAAAGCTAAACTCCAAATTGTCCCCCCCAAAAAGGGAAAAAATTCTAATTTTGCCAAAACAGACATGCATAATTCAAAATTATTATTAGGAAATTGTTAACATATTAGCTAAACTCTGAATTAGTCTGAATGGAAAAATGCCTAAATTACCAAATAACATAATTTTAAAATAGTAGCTAAACTCCAAATGAGCCTAAAAACTAGAAAATGTTTAAATTAGCCAAAACAGCTAGCACAATCCTAGCTAGCTAAAAATGCTGAAGCTGATAGCTGAGGATGCTAAAGCAGAAGCTTGCTAAAATATTACCTAAATGCCAAATTAAAGAAAAAATATTGGAAAAATGTTTAATTTTTCCAAAACAGCTAGCATATTGTTAATATATTAGCTAAACTCCAAATTAGCCTAAAAAACCTGGAGAAATGTCTAATTTTTCCAATATTTAGCATTTTGTCCAAATCAGCCAATAACAGCTAGCATGTTGCTGAAATAAAAGCTACATTTCAAAATACTCCAGTCGTTCTGAACGTTCTGAGGTTTGAACTGCGTCTCTAGCTGAAAGTGTACGTAAGTTCACAAGTTTCAAAAGTTTTTGAAGAATTTGTGCAATTTTAAGGAGTAATTTTTGTAGAATTTTTCAAAAACTACGTTTATGAAAACCAAAAGTGCATGGATTCTGCATCTAAAGCAAGTCTTTATGTAAACTTTAAATTATTCTCTCAGTTCTTCTGCAACATGTAATGATAAAAGTCTTAGCCGATGAGCTGACCCCAGACTAAACCTCTATGCAGGCGTCTGCAACCTTTAAGAGTGAAAGAGCCATTTGTGCTCATTTTCTACTGATCAAAACCTAGAAGGAGCCGCGTAGTATTACTTTAGCCTTTTCTATTTATTAATTTTTAATTTTTTTTTTTTAATTTAGTTTGCATTTGTTACCACCTTTTAAAAAAATAAATATGAATTATGTCTACATTTTTGGCATGAACAAAACCAAAAATTTAAAAAGAAACTAGCATCTCTCAAAATGTGATTTTTTTTTTCTTTTAACCTTTTACGTCAAATTTCAAATCAGCCCCACAAAAAAAGCTAAATCGTTGCCTAAATATACTCTCATTCCCTCTAAATTAGTCAAAAACGTTAGTCTGTTGCTAAAGTCGAAGCTAAATTAACCTAAAAATCGCAATAAGTGACAAATTAGCCAAAAACATTTGCATATTGCTAAAATATTAGCCAAACTCCAAGTTTGCATTAAAAAAAACTCAGTAGGGGTCAGATTAGCCCCCAAAAAAGCTGGCTTTTGCTTAATTAGTAGCAGAACTCCAAAATTTCCTAAAATTTATCAGTTAACTGCATTGGTCAAAAACTTAGTTAACAAAATTGGTCAAAGCCTGTTGCTAAAATAGAAGCTAAACTCTAAATTAACCTGAAAAGCTTCAGTAGCTAACAGATTAGCCAAAAACGTTAGCCTGTTGCTAAAATAGAAGCTAAACTTTAAATTAACCTTAAAAGCTTCAGTAGCTAACAAATTAGCCAAAAACGTTAGCCTGTTGCTAAAATAGAAGCTAAACTTTAAATTAACCTTAAAAGCTTCAGTAGCTAACAAATTAGCCAAAAACGTTAGCCTGTTGCTAAAATAGAAGCTAAACTTTAAATTAACCTGAAAAGCCTTGTAGCTAACAAATTAGCCAAAAACGTTAGCCTGTTGCTAAAATAGAAGCTAAACTTTAAATTAACCTGAAAAGCCTCGTAGCTAACAAATTAGCCAAAAATGTTAGCCTGTTTCTAAAATAGAAGCTAAACTCTAAATTAACCTTAAAAGCCTCAATAGCTAACAAATTAGCCAAAAACGTTAGCCTGTTACTAAAATAGAAGCTAAACACTTATTTAACCTTAAAAGCCTCAGTAGCTAACAAATTAGCCAAAAACGTTAGCCTGTTGCTAAAATAGAAGCTAAACTCTTATTTAACCTTAAAAGCCAGAGTAGTTAACAAATTAGCCAAAAACGTTAGCCTGTTGCTAAAATAGAAGCTAAACTTTAAATTAACCTTAAAAGCTTCAGTAGCTAACAAATTAGCCAAAAACGTTAGCCTGTTGCTAAAATAGAAGCTAAACTCTAAATTAACCTTAAAAGCCTCAGTAGCTAACAAATTAGCCAAAAACGTTAGCCTGTTGCTAAAGTAGAAGCTAAACTCTAAATTAACCTTAAAAGCCTCAGTAGCTAACGAATTAGCCAAAAACGTTAGCCTGTTGCTAAAATAAAAGCTAAACTGTAAATTAACCTTAAAAGCCTCAGTAGCTAACAAATTAGCCAAAAACGTTAGCCTGTTGCTAAAGTAGAAGCTAAACTCTAAATTAACCTTAAAAGCCTCAGTAGCTAACAAATTAGCCAAAAACGTTAGCCTGTTGCTAAAATAGAAGCTAAACTTTAAATTAACCTGAAAAGCCTTGTAGCTAACAAATTAGCCAAAAATGTTAGCCTGTTGCTAAAATAGAAGCTAAATTTTAAATTAACCTGAAAAGCCTCGTAGCTAACAAATTAGCCAAAAATGTTAGCCTGTTTCTAAAATAGAAGCTAAACTCTAAATTAACCTTAAAAGCCTCAGTAGCTAACAAATTAGCCAAAAACGTTAGCCTGTTGCTAAAAATAAAGCTAAACTGTAAATTTAACCCTTAAAAGTCAGTAAAAGCTAAACAAATTAGTCAAAAACATTATCCTGTTGCTAAAATATAAGCTAATCTTTAAATTAACCTTAAAAGCCTCGTAGCTAACAAATTAGCCAAAAACGTTAGCCTGTAGCTAAAATAGAAGCTAAACTTTAAATTAACCTTAAAAGCTTCAGTAGCTAATAAATTAGCCAAAAACGTTAGCATGTTGCTAAAATAGAAGCTAAACTCTAAATGAACCTTAAAAGCTTCAGTAGCTAAAAAATTAGCCAAAAACGTTAGCCTGTTGCTCAAGTAGAAGCTAAACTTTAAATTAGCCTAATTTAGCTAATTTATTGTGTGAATGATTTAAAGCTTTCACACAATAAATTATTTCAAGTAATCCTTATTTTAAAAAATAACTATTATTTTATTTTATTTAACCAGAGAGCCCCCATGGAGAGATCCACATGTGGATCTGGAGCCTCTGGTCTAACGGTTTGAATCCTCACAAAGGAACTGCAGCGCTTCAAAAGCTCACAGTTCTGCTTTAACGTGCACAGCTGCAGCACGTGCGCTCAGAGATAGCATAACACGAGCAGAGACGGGTCAATAGCCGTGCAAACGTGAACTGATGGCGCTCTGCTCACCAGACGTCACTTTCTGTGTCGTTCTCCTAATTATCTGCTGCTTCATTGGATTTTTCATCGGACCTCCTGTCTGCTTATCTACAGATCAATCCATTTAGACCAAGATCAAAATGAGACACTTAAAACAAGAGCGACATGCCTGATAATGACCTCGTTAACCTCTTCATACACGGATCAATACAAACAAAAACCCATTAAAACATGACAGAACGCTTTCAGCCTCGTTTATATTTAAGAAAAATGTTTATGAATCGTAAAAATAAGCTCCGTCATCCAGCCTGCAGGCCCAGGCTGAGATGTGTCGCCATAGCAACATGGGCGTGAACCAGCCTCATGGGAGTAGCTGATTAGAGGGGGGGGGGGTTTGACGGATATGGACGAGTGACACATTGAGTGAAGGGGTTATGCACCCGACAGATGGAGAAAATTAGGAAATGAAGCCGATCAGACAATCCTTCCACCAAACAAGAATTCAATTAAAACTAAATATTAATTTAATTTAATAATTAAAAAAGGACGCAATTACAAATATAAACACTTCTAACAATGTTTCTGCCAATTAAAAGTTTTTCTGTGACTTAAAGTGAAACTGAAACGAGACAGAAAAAAAGCTGAAAAGACGAAGTGCAGCATTTGACCATCAGACGGTCTCTGATCACGCAAAACTCGACTTTTCACTTCATTTATCCTCACAGTTAAACCCAAACAGAAAATCCAGCAGAGAAAAAAAAACATCTAAAATGCATCTAATGAGGTTTCACTTCAGTGAATTCTTCTTTATAGAACGTTCTACCAAACATCTGCTTAAAGGTTCCTGGTTAAAAAAAAAAAAAAAAAACAATAAAAGGAAATTTTAAATGGGTTTAACTGGGTAATAAATGCCAGACAAAAGAAGGGGAATTAAGTCTTGAAATGCACTAAATGCAAACTAATGGTGTTCACACTGGACTAAAGAGGAGGGGCTTCTTGTTCTACTGTTTAAATGTCCACCTACTACAGTTGGAGGAGAATTGGTGGGAAATGTTTAAGGCTGTCGGTGTCGGTTATATTTTCCAGAAACTGTTCGATTTAATTCAGATTTTTTTTTATTATTTTGGTTCTTCAATTCAATTTTAAGTTTACTCATTTAGACACATTTTTTTTTAGAAATACATTAAAAATCTACTATATAATTTGAAAATATTTATATTAATCTGATCCAGTTCACATATTGTAAAATGTATCAAATGATGAGATTGTTAATATCATCCAGAGTTCTCTAAAGCAGAAGTTCTAACTAAAATGTTCATTTCATTAAGATTGTAAACATTGTTCTGCTTCTCCTGGAGGGCGTTTCAGTTTGACCACTAGGTGGCGATCGCGCTACAGAAGTACACCTTATTCAAGAAGAAAATGACAGTATCAGACCACAAATATTTACTTTAAAATTTACTTGAATCTTTCCTTAAAGAGTTTGTAAAATGAATGCCTGTGAGTTTATAAAGATGTTCATTTAGTCAGGAATGTATTTTTTTAGTCAATCGAGCGTTAGCATTAGCCGTTCTATAGGGAATTCTATTGATCAAGCTTTATGTGTTAAATCGATTTATTTCTTTTGTGAGTCGATTATTGATCTGTTAAGCTCAAATCGATTAATCTATTTTTTTAACCCAGCCGTATATGTTAACGCGGTGCAAATCTCCTAAATCTTGCTCCAATGTTCATAGTTATATTCTGACGTATGAAAGACTCGCTGTCACAGAATTTGTGAGGACTTTGTTTTTTGTCATGTTTCGGTTTATGTATTAAATGTTCTACTGTTCTGCCACATTGTCGGGTCTCCTGAGTTTAGGTCTTCCACCACCTGTTCCTGACAGAATGACCTCCCATTCCAGATGGGATCGTGTCGAGTCCTGTCCTAATCCGCTCCTGAGGGGATTGTCGGGACCGTCCTTTAACCTCCATGTTTCGGAGGAGGGTGACCGGTACCGCTCGTTCATGTTCTCCTCCCCCTGAGGATGGTCGCTGCTTCTCCCCCTTAACTGTTTGGTCTGCTCCAGAGGAGAGCTGCCGGGACTTCACGTTCCTGAGGAGGGGTTCTGATACCCCACCCTGAATGTTTCTGGACTTGTTTTTGTTTCTCGTGTCCCCTCCTACAGAGTGTTTTGTTTCTGGGCATCTGGGATCTGCCCTTTAGGGGAGGGGTACTGTGAGGACTGAGGACTTTGGTTTTCTTTTTTTTGGTCATGTTTGGGTTTATTTATTAATATATATATATATATATATATATATTTTTTTTTTTTACTGTGGCGCAGTGGTTAGCACTTTTGCCTCACAGCAAGAAGGCCCCGGTTCAAATCCCAGGTGTGGGATCTGAAACAGAAACACCAACTGTGATTGAGGCCCTGCGACAGACTGCTGACCTGTCCAGGGTAAACCCCGCCTTCGCCCATCAGTAACCGGGTTAGGCTCCAGCACCCCCGCGACCCCTCGTGCGTTTAGGTTTTTATTAAGTTCTCCTTTGTGATCATTTCAAACAGTTGGTACGTCTGAGAATGAAAAGGATCTCTCCAGAATCTGAATCTCTTCTAGTCAAAGTTTAAACTAGTTTAACTTTTACATACGAACGAGAGTTTTCATAGACGTTTGAGTGAAAGTGGCTGCTTGAACGCTTGTAGCCAAATAAGGGCGGTGAGGTCTAGAGTATAGCCACCAGCCAGCACAGAGCCACAGTTTTTGGAATCTAAGACTGTTCCTGGTTCAATCTTGATGATCAGACAAGCAGGACTTCTGAGCTGGAAGAAGGTGAGCTCTTTAATTATCAGAAGTCTACTGTGGGACAGGTGCTTCTCTGATGCGTGATAAAGTTCCTCTCTCTGTTCTCAAGTCCAACATGTTGAGCTTGTCTAATTACTTCCTCAGACAACAACCTTCTTCTGGTTCTATTGTTGGTTTTACACAACTGTCTGATACATTTTATTGTCTCTCAGAAGGAAGTAGTTCTTTAAGTTTTATGTTTTATAAACAAATACTGTTTTTTTTTTTTTGTTTCAACTTCTCAAACCCAAGCTCTAAACTGACAGACAGAGTAAGTCTAAGCTTTGACATGACAACAGACCCCGCCTACGCAGCAAGCGTTTCATCACTTCACTTTGTGTAGCGTAAACATCCCGAGGCAACAGAGACAGATTCCAACCAGACGTTGTTCAACAACGGAGCTCCTTCTACTAGAGTTGGATTGATTATCCCGTCAGGTCGACGTAAATGAGTCTGAAAGGGCCACGATTGGTCGACTGATCGACGACTAATTGATGATTAAACTTTATGGGTTTTTTTGGTATTTATGAAGGTTTTTTAGGAGTTTAGCTAATATTTATGCTACATGCTAACAATTTTGGCTAATTTAGGCTTTTTTTGTTTTTTAGGTTGTTTTGGAGTTTAGCTTATATTACTGCTACATTTGGGTAATTAGGCTTTTTTCAGTTTTTCAGGCTATTTTGTAACTTAGCTAATATTTCAGGTACAAGTTAGCTGCTATGGATAATTAGGCTTTTTTCAGTTTTTGAGGCTATTTTTAGAGTAGTTTAGCTTACAATTGCAGCCTTACATGTTAGCTACTTTGGGTAATTTTACGCTTTTTTAAGTTTTTCAGGCTATTTTTTAGGAGTTTAGCTACTAATATTTCAGCTACATGTTAGCTACTTTGGGTAATTTAGGCTTTTTTTTCAAGGTTTACTTTCGGCTATTTTTCAGAGAGTTTAGCTACCATTTCAGCTACATGTTAGCTACTTTGGGTAATTAGGCTTTTTCAGTTTTTCAGGCTATTTTTAGAGTTTAGCTAATACTTCAGTTACATGTTAGCTACTTTGGGTAATTCACGCTTTTTTCAGTTTTTCAGGCTATTTTTGAATTTTGGCTAATATTTCAGCTACATGTTAGCTACTATGGATAATTAGGCTTTTTTCAGTTTTTCAGGCTATTTTTAGAGTTTAGCTACTATGTCAGCTACATGTTAGCTACTTTGGGTAATTTACGCTTTTTTCAGTTTTTCAGGCTATTTTTAGAGTTTAGCTACAATTTCAGCTACATGTTAGCTACTTTGGG
The DNA here is from genome assembly GCA_003999625.1 of Oryzias javanicus. Taxonomy (NCBI): domain Eukaryota; kingdom Metazoa; phylum Chordata; class Actinopteri; order Beloniformes; family Adrianichthyidae; genus Oryzias; species Oryzias javanicus. The sequence goes on from CM012441.1 coordinate 35,970,385, forward strand.
TAATTAGGCTTTTTTCCGTTTCTCAGGCTATTTTGGATTTTGGCTACTATTTCAGCTACATGTTAGCTACTTTGGGTAATTAGGCTTTTTCAGTTTTTCAGGCTATTTTTAGAGTTTAGCTAATACTTCAGTTACATGTTAGCTACTTTGGGTAATTCACGCTTTTTTCAGTTTTTCAGGCTATTTTTGAATTTTGGCTAATATTTCAGCTACATGTTAGCTACTATGGATAATTAGGCTTTTTCAGTTTTTCAGGCTATTTTTAGAGTTTAGCTACTATTTCAGCTACATGTTAGCTACTTTGGGTAATTTACGCTTTTTTCAGTTTTTCAGGCTATTTTTAGAGTTTAGCTACTATTTCAGCTACATGTTAGCTACTTTGGGTAATTTACGCTTTTTTCAGTTTTTCAGGCTATTTTTAGAGTTTAGCTACAATTTCAGCTACATGTTAGCTACTTTGGGTAATTAGGCTTTTTTCAGTTTTTCAGGATATTTTTAGAGTTTAGCTACCATTTCAGCTACATGTTAGCTACTTTGGGTAATTAGGCTTTTTCAGTTTTTCAGGCTATTTTTAGAGTTTAGCTAATACTTCAGTTACATGTTAGCTACTTTGGGTAATTCACGCTTTTTTTCAGTTTTTCAGGCTATTTTTGAATTTTGGCTAATATTTCAGCTACATGTTAGCTACTATGGATAATTAGGCTTTTTTCAGTTTTTCAGGCTATTTTGGATTTTGGCTATTATTTCAGCTACATGTTAGCTACTTTGGGTAATTTATGCTTTTTTCAGTTTTTCAGGCTATTTTTAGAGTTTAGCTACAATTTCAGCTACATGTTAGCTACTGTGGATAATTAGGCTTTTTTCAGTTTTTCAGGCTAATTTAGAGTTTAGCTAATATTTCAGCTGTATGTTAGCTGTTTTGGCTAAATAAGGCTTATTCAATTTTTTAGGCTAATTTGCCATTTAACTAATATTTTAGCCGGCTATCAACTTCAGCAATTTCAGTTAACGCCTTCAGCATTTTTAGCTATTAATTTCAGTATCTTCAGTGGCCAAATTCAGCTTAGAGTATTCACACTAGCACCACAGAGGAAGATGATTCTTTCAGCAAAGACATGAGAAGTTGGTACATGCGATGGCTGTCACTGGACCATCCATTTTCTTTTCGCCAGTTCATCCCAGGGCCTGGCACTAAACAACCTTGAAGTCAAACTGGTTTCTTTAAGCCTAAATCGAGCTTTGTTTCCTTTATTAATGCCAAGACACGAACTGAACGGGCTTTCTGGGGCCGTTGAAAGATAATGTATGCCAGGCAGAGCCATCGCTTAATGAAAGGCTGATTATGTCATGCAAACTTGTGAGACGGACTCACAGCCTCTGCTGATGAACTGGCAGCTGCTTTAATCATCTCAAGTTTAGAGGCGACCGGGGGAAAAGTCAAAAGTTCAGAAAAGAACCTTTCTACTGATAGAAAGCAGGCCGACATACTGACACACACATCTCTCTGTATATATATAAATGTCAGATGGTCAGAAGAAAGCTAACCAAGGATATTTCTACCCCACTTTTAAGGTAAACATCCCTGGGGTAGAAACAAGGGTCAACACATTCCTGATTATTCTATTTTTTTCTAATTGCAAGTTATTCAAGTTACAAACTTATTCGATAAAAGTAAGTGGTCTCACGTCAAACGATCAAAACGTTTGAAAGTTTCTCCTTCTTTGAACAAGCTCCCTCCTGATTGGTGAGAGAGGTTGCCATGGAAACGGTCACTGCATAATGATGTCGCCTGGCCCCAACATGCAGGAATCGGTACTGCTAAAAAACTAGCAATTGGTTGGAGATGGAGGTATTTTTTCTATGGATGACATCACACTCACACAGTCCAGTTCTCATATACAGTCAATGGTTTTATAGTTAGGTTATTAAAAAAAACTGGCTACAGAAAAAAAGTCAGCATCAACAATAACATTTACTGAATCTGTGCGACCAGGAAAAGAAAATGCTGGGCGGTCTTCTTAAATTTGAAAGACTTAAATTCCAAGCTTAACTCTAACTTACTATTAACTTACCATGACTCGGTGTGACTTACAGAGATGTAAGAAGAACGGGATGCTTTAACTTTTAAACCTTTTTTCATGCTATTTTACCTTTATCTTACACGATAACTTTGTTTCTCAAATGATTAGCACTTTGCAAATCTTAACGTTCAAATCCAGGATTAAGGATTTCTTACCAGCATCAACGCTTCTTCTTTAAAATCCTATTGAATGTGTTTTGAATTGTTGGCATCTTTTTTTCTCACAGAAACGACATGTTATCAAACACATACAAGAGAAAAAATGTATCACCAAGAATGTGATTTGGATAAATCTAAAAAATGTTTTACATCAAATTTGCACTGACACAATCTTTGTGATGTAGTACAATCTGTGGTTTAAGTTAAGCCATTTTTCTCTCAGGCTGCCAGGAAGTTCTCACTAAGTGCAAGCAGAAACCAGAGTACGAAGGTGTTAACACCGAGCTTCCTCCTCAGCATCACCTCGAGTGTCCTCAAGCGCGTGTTTGCCGTGGGCGGCGGATCCTCCGTACATCTGGAGGACTCTTACGATTATCCATCAGTCATTTACAAAGAGGTGTGCCAGAATGAGAAGAATCAAACCGGTTTTTAGGACTGTTGTTGAGTTTAGCTCATATTTTAGCAACATGCTAACGTTTTTAATTAATGTTATGTAATTGTTTGTTTATGCTAATTTAGAGTTTAGCTAATATTTTACTAACATGCTAACGTTTTTAGCTAATTTGTTATGTAATGGTTTTTTATGCTAATTTAGGGTTTAGCTAATATTGTAACGACATGCTAACGTTTTTGGCTAATTTCTTATCTACTGTTTTTTAATGCTAATTTAGGGTTTAGCTAATATTTTAACTACATGCTAATGTTTTTAGCTAATTTGTTATGTAATGGTTTTTTATGCTAATTTAGGGTTTAGCTAATATTGTATTGACATGCTAACATTTTTGGCTAATTTGTTATTTACTGGGGTTTTTGGCTAATTTAGAGTTTAGCTAATATTTTAGCAACATGCTAACATTTTTGGGCTAATTAAGAGTTTAGCCAATAACTTTAGCGACATGCTTACATTTCTGGGTATATTGACATCTTCTGATGTTTTTTGGGCTATTCTTGAGTTAAGCCACTATTTTAGAAACATGCTAACGTTTTTTGGTATATTGACATCTATTGAGGTTTTTGGTAGGGCTAATTTAGAGTTTATTATAATTTAGAGTTAATATTTTGCAACATGCTAAAATTTTTGGGCTAATTTGGCATTTACTGAGGTTTTTGAGCTAATTTAAACTGTAGCCAATAGTTTATCTAGCGACATGCTTACATTTCTGGGTATATTGACACCTACTGATATTTTTTGGGCTATCCTTGAGATTAGCTAATATTTTAGCAACATGCTAACGATTTTGGCAAATTTGACATTTACTGAAGTTTTTTGAGCTGAGTTGCAATTTAGCTAACATATTTACAACATTCTAACATTTGTGGTCTAATTTGGATTTTAGCCAATAGTTTAGCAACATGCAAAAATTTTTGGCTAATTTGTTATCTACTGGGTTTTTGGAGATGCTAATTTAGAGTTTGGATAATATTTTAGCAACATGCTAACGTTTTTGGCTAATTTGTTATTTACAAATTAGCCAAATTTTTGGTCGAATTCAGAGTTTAGCCAATAGTTTAGCTAGCAACATGCTTACATTTTTGTGTATATTGACATCTAATGATTTTTCTTGGGATGTTCTTGAGTTTAGCTAATATTTTATAAACATGCTACCTTTTTTAAGTCATTTGGCATCCACTGAAGTATTTTGGGCTAAATTGGAGTTTAGAAAATAGTTTAGCAACATGCTAACTTTCTTGGACATATTGACATCTACTGAGGTTTTTAGAGGGGCATCTGGTCACACACAAGATGGCAGCCAGAAGTGGACATTTTGAAACTTCAGCCAGTTGCGTAAGTGGAAATTTCCTAAATTTTAGGAAACCATTTCTAAAATGATATTTTAAAAACTTTTCAGAATAACCAGCTATTAAGCTTTTAAATGCAAATAAACTGTAACTATCTAGCAGTTTAGTGTGGAGGATTAACTTTAAAAGGGACAGAGAACGTTTCTTTTAAGTCAATATTAACAAGTGTTCAAATTTGTATAAATGCACCCGTTGACCTCTGGAGAAAAAAGCCAGTTAGGTAAATATCACTGTGAATCAGCTGATCACAGCTGGTGAAATGCTGTTTTTTTTTTTTTTTTTCTGGGACAGTGTGTGTCCCAACGAAAAAACTGCGAAAAAGGTCAAAAAAAGAGAGAAGAAACTGGAAAAAAAGGTCCAAAGTTAAAAACAGGGGGTTCTTGGCGGGGACTTTCGGGCAATGATTTCGGGCGCATATTCTTTTTTTTTTTTTGTGGCCGCCTCCAGTAGGGGGAGGGACTTCCGGCTATTAACTTTGGAGCTCCATATTTTTTCTCTGTGGCCAGATTCTCTTGGTTTTTTGGGGATAATTTGGAGTTTAGCAGCATTTTTGGGTATATTTAGCTAATATTTTAGCAACATGCTAACGTTTTTTTTTTGGTTAACTTGGCCTGGTTATCAAGCCATTTAGGAATTTAGCCAATATTTTACTAACATGCTAGCTACTTTTTGTGGAAAATTTTACTTCTAATAAGGTTTTATATATTGAAATACTTAAGTGACTTTAGCATTATGCAATTAGCTTTAGGATTTTTAGCAAATCCCTTCAACAATTAAAGCAAATTACTTCAGTAGCTTCAGCAAACAGCTTTAGCTGTCATGTGTTTCCCCTGGGCTGATTGCCACTCCTCCCTGACGGGCTACACCTGTGTCCTTTGTTTTTTTTCACTCCCCTTTCTGTATATAATGGGTTCCTTCCCCTCACTTCCTTGCAGGTTTGTCTTGTCACCCTTACCCACTAATCTGGTCTCCCATTCCAGGTTCTTGTGGAGTTTGGCCTTAGTTAGTTATGGACTTTGACCTTAGTGACTGTTCCTGTTTTTTAAGTCTTGTGCTCTTCCTTCGTTTTGGATTTTGTTATTAAAAGACACTTTGATTTGGAGCTCGCAGCTGTCCTGCAATTGTGTCCGCACACCAAAGCCTGACATTAGCATCTTCACCAACCAAATTCTGCAAAAAGTATTCACTCTAGCATTATTGCAGGTAATGCATCTTTCTAGTTTTTATGCATTCATCAAAGTATCTTTTGATCTATTGCAAAAGTGTTCCCAGTGATCTTTTAATTATGATTGTGTCATTTTTAGCCAACAAAAAACCCCCTGTCTTGTAGAATGGCAGCAGCTCAATAGAGAATCCCTTCTGAGTTTTGGGCCGAACCGATGAAATGGAGCTGAGACCTCACAGCAGGGACATTGTGGCCCGCCCAGGGCTACAAATATGATCCTTTTTCAAGGGGTATGATTTAATCTGCTCCTGATTCACAATGAATTGAATCAAGAAATAATCAGAAAAGCAATTTTAAGCTTCATATTCTGAATATATGTTCTCCATTATAGGAAAAAGGCCACAAGAAAATGATTAAAAAGACGTTAAAAATCCTGCCAGCTGACAAACATGTCCATTCTGACGAGCCTCCACCCATCCTCAAAATATCTAAAGAAAATTTGGTTTTAGAAAAATGCAGCAATGCCTCGTATGAAGTGAAAACAACAGTTGAATGCAAAGCCAGGTAAATAAAAAGCACCATTTCAGTCTGGAGTCAACCGTCTGTCACCAGTGCCTCTGACAAAAGCTGCTCTCCACTCTGACGGGCTTTAAGTGTTTAAAGCCCACATGCACGGCGTGGAGGAACTGCAGGTTGATCCGCAAAGCTTGCATTGTAAATGTCAAGCAGCTGCTGACGGTTCAACTCGTTTCACAAGCTGCCTGTGAAAGCGGCTGGCAGGAGGAGGCGGAGCCGCAGTCCAGCGACCACATGGTGGATGGCGCCTTAACAGAGTCCGCGCTCCTCTGCAGGTCCGTCTCTCCATTCTGTGCGTGCGCTCTCCTCCATTGACATGCTAATGCTGGATCAGCCAGCTGAACAGCTTGAATGAAGTGAACCCCGTCTCTCGGGGTCCTTCAGTCGGCCCAAGAGCTTGTCAGGAATTCATCAGGGGAAAATGTTACGGTGGCTTCAGACGCTACACACATACAGGGATTCCATTTCATGTCATCTGAAGGTAACTGCATCACCGCTGAAAACCAACGCACTGCCAAAGCAGCATCTTTGTTCATAAACGAGCCTTCATACATAATAAAGCCATCTGGTCTTCTGTTATGACCCAGTGGCTGACACTGATGGCATGGCCCCTTCTGCCACATTAACCATAGAGCAATAACTCAGAATGAGACAGGTGCAATTTCCAGAGAGAACATCATTACCATTGACTCGTTCTTGCTCCAGTCACAGCTTCACCATTGTTGTGAGGAGGAGGAGGAGGAGGAGGAAGAGGAGGAAGAGGAGGAGGCGTCTGTCTAGAGCAGAGCCCTCCGGTTCACTGAACTACACAACATGTGAATTTAGAAAACGCCTCATTTTCTATAGATCATCCTTTTAAGATTGAATATACTCTCTAATTCTAAGGCTTTTAATCTTCATAATTGATTTAATCAATAGAATGATATCAACGCTGACACAAAAGCAGAAAAGACGGATGACTGAATGCTAACCAGAGGGATTTCTCTGTGGTTTTTGGTTTTCCTCATCATTATCCAGAGATCCGGAAGGACACACGACTCCCACTGTGCTCTGCTCAGGCCCCCCGAGGTGTAACATTAGACATAAAACTATGGAGAACCGAGTTAATGGATCCGAGGCTTTGAAACTAGATCCCTGTCCTGCTCTGGGAAATGCAACATATCTACAGTCTGTCTGTGTTTACAGTGATCGTCCTGATCTTTCACTCAGAGGAGGCTGGAGCCACTCCCACCATCTTCTGATCTATTTTCAAAGCAGTTCTCTTTTGACTATGATAATGGTCGTTTTAGGTCAAACCTGTGTCGTTTTCTTGAACATAGTTTCTACAGAGTGGCAAGAAGTGTAGAACTTCTCTTCTGAGTGATGGGCTTCCTGACGTCCTACACTCTCTCCCACTAGCTTACAGCCCCTCACATCCCCAACCAGACATTACTGGTGAAACAAGAAAGGTGAGCATTGTCAGAGCTACCCAGTCGTACAGTTTGTTCCAGTTCAAATGAAAACAAAGACGTTCATGGATCTATTTGTCTGCACGTGACTGCCAACCAACCAGAGCATCACTGCTACAAGCTTTATTCATCTGCGACTGATCAACACAGAAATACTAAGAAATGAAATTTTGAGGGTTAATTATCTTTATGTGTCTTCCATCATGAGAAAAATGACACAAGAACGCGTTAGAAACGAACACATTCTCACTAGCAAGTCGTCATATATTGACGTTTGGTTAAGGGTCCCTCCAAGTCACTTCTTGAAGTCTTGGTGGCCCCAAGTCGTCATTTTTCGATGAACTGGCTGTTCCCAAAATATCACGAGTCCCCAACCTCTGGGCTGCAAACCAGAACCGGCCCAGTAGCACACCAGTACCCCAATCCAGTACTGGTACCCTAACCAGACACCGGACCATAACCCAATTTGGGTGTGCCCAAATGGTCGTTTTTCGACATCCATTAAGTCACGGGTCTCCAACTTCCAGGCTGCAAACCAGAACCGGTCCAGTACTACAGTAACCAAACCCTGTACTGGTACCCTAAACCGACCAGATGGAGTACCGGGAACCAGTACCAGATTATGGTTATGATTTTTGTTTTACCAACTTCTTTTTTGTATAATTTTTGTCTTGCTCCTCGGCTCTTAAATTTAGAAATATTACAAATGTTGTTGGAAAAGTGCTCTTTAAATAAAGACTGCTTGGATTTGATATGGTTAGGGTACCAGTTCTGGACGCATCCTGAGGACCAGTGCCCATCCAGTAGCAGGTCCAGAGGGTTTCTGACCCCTTGACTTTACATACAGCACATCAAAAAATGACCAGTTGGAGAAACCTAAAACATCAAAAAAATACATGGCGTATCCTTACATAGCACTGTTCTACCAAAGCGCTTTACAGTCACAGACCCGTTGACACACTAGTGGTGGCTCTGCAGCCGAACACTGGCGGCACTGTGGGGTTCAGTGTCCTGCCCAAGGACAGTTTGACACAAGGCGGGACTCGAACCTGCAATCTTCTGATCAGGAGTCGACCGCCCTACCACTGCATAAAGTGATGCGGAGGGGGCCAAAGCTCAACGTTAATATGGATGAGAAGGTGTTGCAAAAACACCATTTTCATCTAAGTTGGTCTTTAACATCTTTTGCCTTCGACTATGAATCTGTGTTTCTAAGAACTACCAACAGTAGATGTCATGAAGCTTCGGGTCTTCTCTGGTTTGTCAAACGTTCTGGGTACGATGGTTAACAATCAGATGACATTCTTATAATCAAATGAGTCCAAACATAAAGTTCACAACGAGACAAGAGGGAAAGAAATGCTAAAAAAGTGGCATTCCAGTTATGATTGCATTCTCCTCAGTGGCCTTAAGCAGTGTTGGCGCTCTGGCCATGGTGCAGCGCTACGGCGGTCACCTCCTAATCGGAAGATTGAGGGTTCCTACGGTTACCTAAAGCTGGTACTGGTACCCTAACTCGACACCAGACCAGATGCGGTACTGGACCCGAATTGGTACCAAACGTGATACAGGGTGCAAACGGAAGCGGTAATGGACGTGAACCAGTACCAGGTTAAGGTTAGGGTACCGGTTCTGGATGCATCCCGAGGACCAGAGTGCGTTCGGTACTGAGCTCCGAGAGTTAGGGACCCTAGATTTTACGTATAACCAGCACGCCAAAAAATGGCGAGTTTTGGACACCTAAAATGCCAAAAAGTGTCTTTAGCCAAAAATATGTGACGAGTTGAGGGTGAGAATGTTTTCTCACTAGTAAATCGTCGCATATTGACGTTTGGTTAAGGACCCCTCTGTGTCACTTTTTGATGTTCTGGGTGTCCCCGTCTCGTCGTTTTTTGACAATCTGGTTGTTCCCATTAAATCACGGGTCCCCAACCTCCGGGCCGTGAACCAGAACCAGTCCAGTACCGCGACGTGTAGCGCACTAGTACCCAAACCAGGTAGTGGTACCCTAACCAGTACTAAACCTGTCACCGGTCGCGAATCAGGTGCAAACCTGTACCAGGTTAAGGTTAGGGTACTGGTTCTAGAGGCATCCACTCAAACATCATTTAATCTAAGTTGGTCTTTAACATCTTTGCCCTTCGATTATGAATCTGTGTTTCTAAGAACTACCAACAGTAAATGTCATGAAGCTTCGGTTCTTCTCAAACGTTCTGGCTTCACTGGTTAACGATCAAAGGACATTCTTCTAATCAAATTAGTCCAAACATTTAAATAAAGTTCACAACGAGACGAGAGGGAAAGAAATACTTAAAAAGTGTCATCGTGGTTACAAATGCATTCTCGTCTGCAGTGTTGGCGCTCTGACTGTCATGGATAACATGAGCTTCTGGCTTGACAGCTTTTCCCAACAACAACACAACAACATGATGATGATGCAAAGAAGTTGCCAACATGGATGAGTAAATAACATTTTCACATGTCGAATCATCAATGATGGTTTAGCCAGTAGAGTCCATGTCAGCCACTGATCAATTCCTCCTCTATAATATGACACACAAATGCCATCTCACCCTCCGTGCAGTCTCTATTGTGTTTCTCTCATCCAATGATGTGTATTTTTGGATGATGTACTGACATAGTGAGCAGATAAAATAAAAACCTTCAATTACTGGAATGGAAACAAAAGCTGAATTCATAATTCTGATCAATGAAACGATGTCAACAGACAGCCACAGATAACAGCCTCCTGCACGGCTGTCAGCTGACTGGAGAAGTCCATCCGTGCTTTCTTTCTTGGGCGTTCCGTACAAAGGTGAGCGTGGAAAAACACAGACAATGCCCAAACGCCGCGCGCCCGCCCGCCCGTCCGCGCGCGCTCACCGCACCTTTCACTTGGGTCTCGTACTCCGCTATGATCTCCTTGTCCTTCTTGAATTTGGATGACATGGCTCCACGGTTTCCGGGCAGTTTTCTTCACCGCCGCTCTCTTCCGTCCGCTTCCCGTCGATGGAGCCCCGGTGAAGGCTGCGCGCTGCGCTGCGGTGCGCTGCGGTGCGTCTGCGGTCCGGATTCAGGGCAGGAGACGCGCCGCTGGAGCATCGGTCCGCTGCTGCATTCCCCTCCTCCGCCCGCCGCCGAACACAAAAGGCAACAGTCGAGCTCAAAACTGCAGCGGCAACATGATGGTGAGGGCTTCCAGCCAACAGACATGCGCGCGCGCGCTCAGCCCGACACCCCGCGCGCCCGCTGCTGCTGCTGCTGCTGGGGGAAACGGGACTTTAAAACATCCTCACGTGACCCTCCTCGACCCTCCCCCCCCAGCGGGCTCCCCCTGCACACCCCCAAACAGCAGAACGATCTCGGATTCGCATTAGATCCCCAAAGATCCAGCTCATTATGTTGTTCTCAGCATCAGTTTCTACCACGAGGAGGTGAGAAGTTTGGCGGTTAAACCGCTCAGCACCTCCTGATGCTCTCAGCGTCTACATGATCTGCTGCTGTGTGCTGCATCCTCCAGAATATTCAAGTAAACATAAACACATACATGTTCAAATACCAGCAGACCGATTTGAAGTTTGAGGCCCCCCCTCTCAGATCCTCCGGGAGCCCAACCAGTGGGCCCCACATGGTTTAAAGGTGGACCCCAGATGGGTTTGTCCCAAGTTTTCCTGGTGGCCCCACCCGTGTTAGCTTATGTGGACACTCTGTGAGTCCACTTGCTTAGCATGCTAGCGGGATGCTCTATCGAGCTAGCGAGCTCCACTGTAGTGAGCTAGCGCCCTTCGCTGTATCGAGCGTTTTTCTAGGGGACTAGTGTGCACCACAGTAGCAAGCTAGCAAGCTTTGCTGTATCGAGATAGCAAGCTAAAATGTTTTGAGCTAGCAAGCTCCACTCTAGCGAGATTCTTTGTAGTTAGCAAGCGTGCTCCATCTCTGCTATATCCTGCTAGTATGCTCCGCTGTAACACGATAGCGATCTATGGTGTAGCATGCTTTGTTGTGGCGAGCTAGCGCGCTGCGCTGTAGCAATTACCAAGCTCCACTGTATCGACCTAGTGTGGTCTGCTGAGTCGTGCTAGCGAGCTCTGCTGTATCATGCTAGCATGCTCCGCTGTACCAACCAAGCGATCTATGGTGTAGCAAGTTTTGTTGTGGCAAGCTAGCGCACTGCGCTGTCGCAAATTAGCAAGCTCCACTGTATCGACATAGTGCGCTCTCTGTGTCGAGCTAACGAGCTCCACTGTAGTGAGCCTCATTGTAGCAAGCTAGTGAGCTCCATTCTAGCAAGCTAGCAAGCTTGGCCGTTGTGAGATGCTCCGCAGTTTCAAACTATCAAGCTGTGTTTTAGCTAGCTTCATTGTAGCAAGCTAGGGAACTCTTCTGTATTGAGCTGGTGAGCTTGTTTGTAGCGAGCTAGCGTGCTCTGCTGTAGCAAGCTAGCTAGCGAGCTTCATTAAGCTAGCGCGCTCCGCTATATCGAGCGAGCTCTGTTTTAGCGATTTTTGTTGTAGGGAGCTAGCGTGCTCCACTGTAGTAAGCTAGCGAGCTTCGCTTTATTAAGCTAGCGAGCTCCGCTATATCGAGCGAGCTCTGTTTTAGCAATTTTTGTTGTTGGGAGCTAGCGTGCTCTGCTGTAGCAAGCTAGCGAGCATCGCTTTATTAAGCTAGCACGCTCCGCTATATCGAGCGAGCTCTGTTTTTAGCGATTTTTGTTGTTGGGAGCTAGCGTGCTCTGCTGTAGTAAGCTAGCGAGCTTCGCTTTATTAAGCTAGCGCGCTCCGCTGTATCTGCGCGGCGCTATATCGAGCGAGCTCTGTTTTAGCGATTTTTGTTGTAGGGAGCGTGCTAGCGTTGCGAGCTCGCTTTGTAGTAAGCTAGCGAAGCTTCCCTTTATTAAGCTAGCGCCGCTCCGCTATAATCGAACGCGAGCTCTGTTTTAGCGATTTTTGTTTTAGGGAGCTAGCGTTTGCTGCTGCTGTTAGCTAAAGCACTAGCGAGCTTCGCTTTATTAAGAACTAGCGCGCTCCGCTAATATCGATCGAGCTCGTGTTTTAGCAAATTTTTTGTTGTAGGAGCTAGCTTGCAAAGCTAGCGAGCTTCGCTTTATTAAGCTAGCGCGCTCCGCTATATCGAGCGAGCTCTGTTTTAGCGATTTTTGTTGTAGGGAGCTAGCGTGCTCTGCTGTAGTAAGCTAGCGAGCTTCGCTTTATTAAGCTAGCGCGCTCCGCTATATCGAGCGAGCTCTGTTTTAGCGATTTTTGTTATAGGGAGCTAGCGTTGCTCCGCTCTGTAAGCTAAGCTAGCAAGCTTCAGCGCTTTATTAAGCTAGCGCGCTCCGCTATATCGAGCGAGCTCTGTTTTAGCGATTTTGTCTTAGGGAGCTAGCGCTGCCTCCGGTAGTAGCAACCAGCCTTCGCTTTAATTAAAGCTAGCGAGCTCCGCTATAATCGAGCGAAAAGCTCTGTTTTAGCGATTTTTTGTAGGGAGCTAGCGTGCTCCGCTGTAGTAAGCTAACAAGCTTCGCTTTATTAAGCTAGCATGCTCCACTATATCGAGCGAGCTCTGTTTTAGCAATTTTTGTTGTAGGGAGCTAGCGATCTCCGCTGTAGCAAGCTAGAGAGCTTCGCTTTATAAACTAGCGCGCTCCGCTATATCAAGCGAGCTCTGTTTTAGCAATTTTTATTGTAGGGAGCTAGCGTGCTCCGCTGTTGTAAGCTAGCGAGCTTCGCTTTATAAACTAGCGCGCTCCGCTATATCAAGCGAGCTCTGTTTTAGCAATTTTTGCTGTAGGGAGCTAGCGTGCTCCGCTGTTGTAAGCTAGCGAGCTTCGCTTTATTAAGCTAGCGAGCTCCGCTATATCGAGCGAGCTCTGTTTTAGCAATTTTTGTTGTGGAGCTAGCGTGCTCCGCTGTAGCAAGCTAGCGAGCTTCGCTTTATTAAGCTAGCGCGCTCCGCTATATCGAGCGAGCTCTGTTTTAGCGATTTTTGTTGTAGGGAGCTAGCGTGCTCCGCTGTAGTAAGCTAACAAGCTTCGCTTTATTAAGCTAGCATGCTCCGCTATATCGAACGAGCTCTGTTTTAGCGATTTTTGTTGTAGGGAGCTAGCGTGCTCTGCTGTCGCAAGCTAGCGAGCTTCACTGTCCACCGGGCGGCTGGTTAGCGTAGCGAGCCGTCCCGCTGAGTGTCAACTTAAGCCAATGTGGGAAAACACAGGTGGGGCAAACCACAGAAACAGTGGATAAACCCAATCGGGGCCCACATTTTGCACTCCCCATGCGGGCCCCACTTGGCTTTGAGTACTTTTGTGTTGTGAAGCATCTTGGTGGCGACAGCCTGGTTGTGTTTCATAGCCGGTCCTGTCATCTGGACCGTGTTATCTGTCACCTTGGCTATTCTCGGCTCTAAAGCTTCACACTGTGACTCACAGTGTGTTGCAGCAAATGGACACACTGACACGTTGCAGATTATCTCTGAAATGCAGAAATGAGAGTAATTCATTCTAAAGGTCAGAAACAGGCAGGTTTTTGCTGAAATAAACTGAGTAATGTTGTACTCACCGCATGTCCAGTAACTGGTGACTTACAAAGCTCCAACCGACGCTCAAATGTGAAATATTCAGTCGTTTGAGGATCAATAATTCTCCAAACTGTTTTTTTCTTCTTTTATTCAATAATACCCGTCCGTCCGTCTTCAGAAACTGCTCCCTTTCACGCGGTTGCTGGAGCCTATCCCAGCTACTGCTGGATGAAGATGGGTTCACCTGAACAGGTCACCAATCAACAGTTACGAGTACGTGATTAATCCTGCTTCTTTTGGGGCTGTGGGAACGAAAAGCCACACAGACACGGGGAGAACACGCACACAGAAAAGTACTGACCCGGATTTGAACCAGAGACTTTTCATTGTGAAGGAAGAGTGTTAACCACTCCGCCACTGTGCCAGACACTTTAATATTATTTTTATGCCTTGTGGGTGTGTGTTTAGTCTTGTTTTGTTTTTTCTCAGACCTGTCAGTCTCTGTTGTGGTTTACGGGCAGCCATTTTAACCCTCTCACCTAATCAGCATTTTGTTTACAAGCTTCATGTTCTCTGCTGGTTTTATATAAACTCAATTGACTAAAAAGCTGAGGGTTGCTCCTGAGGTTTATTTTAAGAAAAAAGAGTGCATGTGCAATAAATTCAACATTTAGAACTTAATATCCATAAAGAGATGTCAAACTAGAGACATTAGAGATAGAGAGTGTGAGGAAACGAACTTATATAATCCCACCGTTCGACCTTACCATTTCCTTTACGTCTATTAACATTTTCAGGTTTGGAATTTAAGATCAGATATTTACCCAGCCAGCGAGGTCAGCTGACCCCCATATGGTTTAAAAGTGGACAATCAGTGGGTTGGCTCACTATGCTAGGCAGCCGCCTGGTGGAAAGCGGAGCTCGCCAGCTCAGGATATCGGAGCTTGCTAGCTTGCTACAGCAGAACTCGTCAGCATGCTGCAGTGGAACTCGTTAGCTTGCTACAGCGGAGCTCATTAGCATGCTACAGGAGAACTCTTTAGCTTGCTACAGCGGAGCTTGTTAGCTTGCTATAGCAGATCTGGTTAGCTTGCTGCAGGGGAACTCGTTAGCTTGCTACAGCAGAGCTCGTTAGCATGCTACAGCAGAGCTCGTTAGCATGCTACAGGGGAACTCTTTAGCTTGCTACAGCAGAGCTCGTTAGCATGCTACAGGGGAACTCTTTAGCTTGCTACAGCGGAGCTCGTTAGCATGCTATAGCAGATCTGGTTAGCTTGCAACAGCGGAGCTCATTAGCATGCTACAGCAGAGCTCGTTAGCATGCTACAGGGGAACTCATTAGCTTGCTACAGTGGAGCTTGTTAGCTTGTTACAGGGGAACTCATTAGCATGCTACAGCAGAGCTCGTTAGCATGCTACAGGGGAACTCTTTAGCTTGCTACAGCAGAGCTCGTTAGCATGCTACAGGGGAACTCTTTAGCTTGCTACAGCAGCTCGTTAGTCGTTAGCGTCTATGTAGCTATAGCAGATCTGGTTAGCTTGCTACAGCGGAGCTCATTAGCATGCTACAGCAGAGCTCGTTAGCATGCTACAGGGGAACTCATTAGCTTGCTACAGCGGAGCTCGTTAGCATGCTACAGGGGAACTCTTTAGCTTGCTACAGCGGAGCTCGTTAGCATGCTACAGGGGAACTCTTTAGCTTGCTACAGCGGAGTTCGTTAGCATGCTACAGGGGAACTCTTTAGCTTGCTACAGCGGAGCTCGTTAGCTTGTTACAGGGGAACTCATTAGCTTGCTACAGCGGAGTTCGTTAGCATGCTACAGGGGAACTCTTTAGCTTGCTACAGCGGAGCTCGTTAGCATGCTACAGGGGAATTCTTTAGCTTGCTACAGCGGAGCTTGTTAGCTTGTTACAGGGGACCTCATTAGCTTGCTACAGCGGAGCTCGTTAGCATGCTACAGGGAACTCTTTAGCTTGCTACAGCGGAGCTTGTTAGCTTGTTACAGTGGAACTCCTTAGCTTGCTACAGCGGAGCTCATTAGCATGCTACAGGGGAATTCTTTAGCTTGCTACAGCGGAGCTTGTTAGCTTGTTACAGGGGACCTCATTAGCTTGCTACAGCGGAGCTCGTTAGCATGCTACAGGGGAACTCTTTAGCTTGCTACAGCGGAGCTTGTTAGCTTGTTACAGTGGAACTCCTTAGCTTGCTACAGCGGAGCTCGTTAGCATGCTACAGGGGAACTCTTTAGCTTGCTACAGTGGAGCTTGTTAGCTTGTTACAGGGGACCTCATTAGCTTGCTACAGCGGAGCTCGTTAGCATGCTACAGGGAACTCTTTAGCTTGCTACAGCGGAGCTTGTTAGCTTGGTACAGGGGAGCTCTCTATCAAGCAACGCTGTCCACCAGCTAGCTGGCTAGCATAGAAGGCTAACCCACTGAATCCCTCCTTAAGCCAATGTGAGCAAACGCAGGTGTCACCACCGCAGAAACTGGACAAACCCAATCATGGCCCCATTTTCTTCCCATTTTTAAACCGAATGAGGCCCACTTGACCTTGCTGGCTCGATCTATCTTTCCAACACAGATTCTGGTTATTAGGAATCCTCACGTAACAATAATTCACACGTGTAAGCAGAACACTAGTTCAGACTTTGTCATCGCATATGCAGATCTTTGATCATAATTCAGACACAATTTGAGGATCATTAATACAAATCAAGGATATAACATCAACAAAAAAATACATGTATGCAGAATATTTTCTATTGGAAGATTCATTAAAGCAAGTATCATAGGAGGCTGATTTTTCTTTGAATAGAAAATCATTAAAATAAAATCAGGTTAGACAATTTAAAAATATGCGCAGATTATTTCTATTAGGACTTTTTTTTACATTTATTTATTTTTTAACATAAATAAATTCAATTGTATTCAAACTTGACCAAAAGTAACCAAAATCAATAAAAGTTATGAATAATTAAAATCGATTGTCAGAACTAAACACCACATTCTGAGCCAAAAGTTGAAAAGAGCCGCAGACTATTTCATTTTTATCTCTCATGTCATCAACAAGGTTATTGGTTCAAATCCTGCGTGCAAAGATAAAAATATCCATTTCATAATTACAAGATGTAAATAAACTTCAGGTGTGAAGATGTTTTGCGACTCTGTGAGGACCTGGCGACCCGGACTTCCTCCGTTCTTCAGCTGGTCTATTTTCAAATCGAATTCAAAGTGAAACTGTGAAAGAGGATGCACGAGTTTGGAACCATCAACTCTGTGAGAGTTTATCTGACCTTTGACCCTTTGACCTTCAAGCTCCAGTGTTTATGTTCTTTGATTCATGGTAACTTTTCAACCGTTGTTACGTCCACAAGTGTCTAGGGATGGATGGTTCCGTAACATAAGAGTGATCTTGCTCCACTTCTCTGTCATCCAGGTAGCTCTGGAGCCTGGTTGGAGTTCTCATCGTGTCTGCCAGGTGTCTTCAATCAGGCCATGCAGAGGAAGGAGGGAGAAAACAAGACTCTGCATGTAACACCTCCACCCATACAAGAACCAAACACACTAAACTAATTATGTAAGGCCATCAAGCAGTGGAAGTGTTTCCTTTTCTATTGTGTTTCTGGTGTTTGTTGAACTTGCGTGAAAAGTAAGCAACAGGATGGTCGCTGCCATCTTCATCTTCTTGCAAGAGGACGGCACCTGCTCCCACAGAACTGGCATTGAAAGGCCTGGAAGATTTTGGACCAGACATGACAGGATTGCAACATAAGATGCCTCAGAGGTTGAAGAAAGCTTGTTGACATTCATCCGACCAATCAAAAGGGCACAGATGGTCAAAGAGGTTAGCGGTGATGCATTAGCACAGTAATTCCAGCAGATTCTGTCTGTCAGTTTTCTTTTAAGTGTTGCTAACAGGGTTGGGCATTATTGTAAATACGCTAACACGGCTAACGTGTAGCAGTGTCGTACAGTGCTTTTGCTACCTGATACTATCAAGGTTGGGAATTAGCGTACTCACAGTAACGCTTGTTTTAGTAGGATCAGTCTGTTTTTTTCCATGTTGCTAACACTTGGGCATTATTGCACATGCGCTAACACGGCTAACGTGTAGCGCTGTCGTTCTGTGTTTTTGCTACGTGATACTTTCAAGCTGGAAGTTAGCGTAATAACATCAACGTTTGCTTTTGTGGTATCTGTCTGCTTTTTACGTGTTGCTAACAGGGTTGGGCATTATTGTACATACGCTAACATGGCTAACATGTAGCAGTGTCGTACATTGTGTTTTAGCTACTATTAAAGTTGGGAGCTAGCATAGTAACATTAACGTTTGTTGTAGTGTTTTCGGTCTTTTCTTTTTTTTTCCGTGTTGCTAACACTTGGGCATTATTGTATATACGCTAACACGGCTAACGTGTAGCGCTGTCGTTCTGTGTTTTTGCTACGTGATACTATCAAGGTTGGGAGTTAACGTAATAACATCAACGTTTACTTTTGTGGTATCTGTCTGTTTTTTACGGGTTGCTAACAGGGTTGGGCATTATTGTACATACGCTAACACGGCTAACATGTAGCAGTGTCGTACATTGTGTTTTAGCTACTATTAAAGTTGGGAGCTAGCATAGTAACATTAACGTTTGTTTTAGTGTTATCTGTCTTTTCTTTTTTTTTTCCGTGTTGCTAACACTTGGGCATTATTGTACATGTGCTAACACGGCTAACGTGTAGCGCTGTCGTTCTGTGTTTTTGTTACGTGATACTATCAAGCTGGGAGTTAGCGTAATAACATCAACGTTTGCTTTTGTTGTATCTGTCTGTTTTTTACGTGTTGCTAACAGGGTTGGGCATTATTGTACATACGCTAACACGGCTAACATGTAGCAGTGTCGTACATTGTGTTTTAGCTACTATTAAAGTTGGGAGTTAGCATAGTAACATTAACGTTTGTTTTAGTGTTATTTGTCTTTTTTTTTTTTTTCCGTGTTGCTAACACTTGGGCATTATTGTATACACGCTAACACGGCTAACATGTAGCGCTGTCGTTCTGTGTTTTTGCTACGTGATACTATCAAGGTTGGGAGTTAGCATAATAACGTCAACGTTAGCTTTTGTGGTATCTGTCTGCTTTTTACGTGTTGCTAACGGGGTTGGGCATTATTGTACATACGCTAACACGGCTAACGTAGCGATGTCGGATAATGTTTTTTGCTAGATGACACTATCAAGGTTGGTAGCTAGCGTAGTAACAGTAAAGTTTGTTTTAGTGGCATCAGTTTGGTTATTAATGAATTGCAAACAAGGTTGTGAATTACATATATGAATATGCTGACGTGGCTAACGTGTAACATGTTAGAAACGAGTTGTAGATATACTGTCAATGCAATTTTTAACTACTATTAGTAAAAGATTGTGATTCTTTTTTTTTTTGCTAATAGTTTAGTGCGCCTTGTATGTGACTAAAGTTCAATAATAGACCAATGAGATTGGAAAATATGGTAAATTTACTTAAACTTGGTAAATATATTTGTAAATTTGATATCAAATAACCCCAAATAGATTTGTTTAGTTCATGTCAGGTAACATTTATTATTTTTTTTAAACAGTTTTAATTGAACAAGATTTGTTTGAAGCATGAAAAGTTGAAGCAAATTGACTTAAATGACTTAAATATATTAAACTTACTTCTTTACAGAACTATTGTATAAGTTTGTGAAGGACAGCTAAGAATTGTATCTTCATTGGACTTATTAAAGCCGTGAGATCCAACCCAGATTCTCAGAGTTGTTACATCACATGTGAACTATCTGAAGATTCCCGGGGGGCAGGTATCTAAAATTAAAACGCCTTCAATTAAGAGGGTAATGACTTGCAGTAATTAGTTGAACACCTTCACTGAAGACCTCTCTAAATGCCTTTCTTATCCTGCTGCGCTAATAATTGATAGATTTGGTTAGAGTGCACGTTTATTAGGAGGTGGGATCTTTTTAATATGCTTTATAAGTTATGAAGAGCATATAGTTCAGGGCCTAAATCAGCTGAAGCAACAGAGGCATAAACGAACGTTATCAGTGCCATCATCTCTTCACTTAATAACACCTGAGGCGCTGTCGGAGACGCTTAAACACAAAATCTTTTCAACCGTTTAACCCGATAATTACAGCAGATTCACTGAAACGTTACTGTGAGGACGCTAACTCTCAACCTTGTTAGTAACATGTAAAAAAATTTAAAAAATTAGACAAAATACCCTACTTTTATTGTAACTTATTAAGTTCAGTGTATCTCTACAAAACGCTAACCAGAATTAATCCAAATATAGTCTGGCTCTGCTGTTACCAGGACTCACCATTTGGTACTTAATGAGGTCTCAGCAGGAGCTGGAGGCATTTTACAGTCATTATGAGCTGATTTGAATATTTTGGGAAGCTCATTAACTTTACATGGGGTAGTCAAATTGTTTGGTTCATATTTTTAAAGCCAAATGTGAAACAATAAAGGACCAATAAACTCAGCTGGTTATTGTTTAACACAGAAGGAATTAAAGTGGTTATGATATCTGACCAGGAGCTAATAATTCTCAATGATAAATAATACTCAGATGTTTTTGAATAACCCAAACATCAAGCAAATTAAAATTAATCAAAGTTGCATTTTGTCAGAGAAGCAAACATGAAGAGGTTTCTGTTTCTTAGCCAGTAAGGCCAAATGGGCCCCATATGGTTTAGAGGTGGGTATAAAAGTGGGCCTCACCTGTGTTTGCCAGCACTGGCTTCAGCGGGAAATAAGTGAGCTACCTCGCTACACTAGGCAGTCGCCCGGTGGACTATGAAGTTCACTAGCTCGATGCATCGGTGCATGCTAGATTGCTACGGCAAAGCTGGCTAATTCGATGCAACTGAGCTCGCTAGATCGATGCAGCAAGATCACTAGCTTGATATACCGGAGCTCGCTAACAATTGATAGCAAAGCTTGCTAGCTCGATACAGCGGAGCTTGCTAGATCGCTAAAGCAGAGTTTGCTAGGTTGATACAGCGTAGCTTGCTAGTGCGCTACAGCGGAGCTCGCTAGCTTGATACAATGGACCTTGCTATGTCGCTAAAGTGGAGTTTACTAGCTTGATACAGCGGAGCTTGCTAGCTTGATACAACAGAGCTTGCTAGATCGCTAAAGGGGAGCTTGCTAGCTTGACACAACGGAGCTTGCTAGCTTGATACAACAGAGCTTGCTAGATCGCTAAAGGGGAGCTTGCTAGCTTGATACAGCTGAGCTTGCTAGCTTGATACAACAGAGCTTGCTAGATCGCTAAAGGGGAGCTTGCTAGCTTGATAGCTTGCTAGCTTGATACAGCGGAGCTCACTAGTGCGCTACAGCAGAGCTTGTTAGCTCGATACACCAGAGCTCGCTAGCTTGATATAGCGCAGCTCACTGTTATGATAAAGCAAAGCTTGCTAGCTCTATACGAGCCGACCCACTGGGTACTGCAGACAAACCCAACCGGGCTCAAACTCAGTTTCTACCCACTTTTAAGCCATATGGGGTCCACTCCACCTTGCTGGATGGGTTTTTTTTTTTTTTTTCAGAAAAACTGTGGTTTTTGCAGCTTATATAAGTGCCCAAAAAGTTTTTGGATTCAGAGATTGTACATTTTGGAACACTGACCATCTGCTGTGTTGTTTGTTTCACATCATGAGCAAACTCCCACGCGTCTTTCAGGTTTCACACTTAGTCAGCAACAGACCGATTCTTAGGGCGAAAAAAAAGAAAAACTGCTCAAATTCTTTACAAATCTATGTAACCCACAAGAAATGAAATGAACTGAAATATGTATGTACTTATGTTTGAATGAAAAGCAGACAGTTTCATGTTACTATCAATTAAAAGGAGAAAAATGGTCACAAAACACGAGACACACAGGTTTTTATCCTGGGAACCTCCATGTGCTTTATTGTTTATCAATATTATTTTGTGTGTTTTTATTTTATTATGTTGTCAGTTTGTCTCTGTCAGCGAACACGTGTCAACAGTTACTATTTCTCTCTCCATCTTTTGATAGTTTTTTTAATCCCTTTTTTTAAAAGTTCTTTTTCTTTAAGTTTGAGTGCAATATTTTTAGAAATAAATACAGAACAAGAACATTCCCGGTAACACTCAGTTTTGGATCTAACATAATTTTTGTTGAATTGAATCCATTGAGACGTTCCTTTAACACTATCTCACATGTTTGTGTCACAGCGACCTCTATTGGCCACTTATGAGAATCACATACAACAGATTTTTTAAATGAAAGAAAAACTAAGAACATGTAAACAATAAAAAAATTATTTCATATATATAAAGACGAAATAGACACCCTAAAGGATCTATTTAATGATTTTAATTTTTGGAGAGACATCTATACATTGATTTCTAAAAATAAAATACAAATCCGTAATTAACGTACTCTAATATTCAAATTGGTTGTATTGACAAAGAAAAGAAAATTCAGTTTTTGTTCCACAATTTAGTTATTTTTGATAAATTTCCTATTCACAAATGTTGATTATGAAGTCCCTTTTTTTTAAACGAGTTTGATCAGTTTTATCTTTAAAAATGATTAAAAAAAATAAGAATAACATGAAACTTTGAAACTGTTTACCTGGACATATGTGTTTACCCTTTAATTTTAGTTTGAATCTTAGTAGGGGGTATTTATGTATTGATGCCTTCCAATTTAATTTAAATTTCAAAGTACAGTTAGAATTGTTTTTCCTTTTTTATCTAGATACATTATACATTTGTATTTTATTTTGCTAATTTGTGAATAATATTTTTTTCCTTCTTCTCTTTTACTAATATTTTTATTGATTTCTTCATATATAATGCCATTATTTTTAATGTCTACAATCTTCTTTGAAAAAAGAAGAAAACAGTTTAAGAAAAAAAAACATGTAAACCATCAAAATCTTTAAAAATACATGACACGACACACAGAATCAGATAACACAATAAATTACATTAAAGCACGATCAGTGTTTGCTTTATTTTTAAAAAAGATATAAAACGTTGAACAAGTTTTTGTGATTTTTTTTCTTTTGAAAAAAGAAAAGAAAAAAATATGCTTTTATTCTGGAAAAAACCGGAAGTGTCGCTGCTAAGCGGAAACAACGTCCTGTCACCTCCTCGTGCGCGTGCCAGGTTGGTCCCACTCAAATCCATTGAATGTTACGCCTCACTAATTAATATCTTTTAAATATTTTCTTCAAATGCGGTGTGTTTGTACTATAATTACACACTTTATTCTGACTTATTAACGTTTCCTTTCCAACTTTTTCCTCCTGAAGCTAATGCTAGCTTGCTAGGTGAACGTCAGTGTTCACATATTGACTGTGACAGCTTTTATGTTTACGGGATGAAGGTTTAGAAATGCAGATCTATAAAGTGATCTTCTTCGCCTTCCCAGCTCCTCCCTCACCGTCACCATGAGCTCTGACGGGGACGAACAGACGCCTGCCGCCCCCTCCCCTGAGACGGAGCTCACCGTGACCATCGGGGCGACCGTGCCCACCGGGTTCGAGCACACGGCGGCAGAGGAGGTGAAGGAGAAGATCGGAGCGGACGCTCGGGTCAGCAGGGACCGGGGACGCATCTATTTCCCAGTTTCTACTGAGAAACTCTTCCAGGTACAAATCACACCCCACATTCATGTTCCTAATTAGGTTTTTCCACTTCTAAAGAAACTGACGGTCTGTCATCCTAATGAACAAACCTGAGAGGTTTCCTCTAGGACAGGGGTGTCAAACTCAATCGCACAAGGGGCCAAACTCCAAAACACACCTTAAGTTGCGGGCCGAACAGGATAAAACTTTAAAACCTTAAGTTCTGAGAGTTGAAGATTCTGAAATTGATATCTGAAAATACTGAATTTGATAGCCAGGTAACATTTTAGCTAAAGGCCAAATTAACAAAAAAAACTAAAGAAAAAAAAAAAGCTAATCTTCAAAATAGCCTAAAAAACTGAAAAAAGCCTAAATTAGCCAAAATATCTTGCATCTAATATTATTCTCACTCTAAACAGCCTAAAAAAAAATTTTTTTAAGTCAAAATTAGCCAGAACAGCTAGCATGTAGCTGAAATATTAGCTAAACTCCAAAATAGCCTAAAAGATTGTAGAAAATAGTCCAAAAAGCTAGCAGAATGCCATATTTTAAAACTTTAAAACCGTGACTTTTTAACATAATTCTGAATGATAAAAAGACAGGAATATTATTCCAGAATAAATCAATTTAAACCTTAAATAATCTTCAATATTTTACTCTCCATAAAAATATATTCTGTCAAAATTAGACAAGTTAGAAATAAGCGCAAGATGGTGGGGCATCAGGCCATTAAGAACAATGAAATAAAATGATCTGGAGGGCCGGATAGAATTACCTGGAGGGCCGGATCTGGCCCCCGGGCCTTGACTTTGACACATGTGCTCTAGGATTTGATCTGCTTCCTGCTTTTCTCAGTCATCTTGACTGAATGTTTTGGGTCCATAATCCTGTTTGAAGGCCCATCTATTCATTTTAAGCCTGTTTATTGAGTAAAGGAGGTTCTCACTCAGGATTGGACAGCATTTGGCTCCGCCCATCCTCCATCCATCCTATAAAGTAGCAGAAAAACGTCCCCAAACCACAACAGGCGTGTTTGAGTTGACTTGCGCCTCGCCTGCATCGTCGGCGAGACTAAGCTGCTGCAGGAGGGGGCGGAGAAAGACGCCTGAGATGAAGGTGGACAACGAGACTGTACGAGAACGAAGAGTTGGGGGTTGTCCTCAACATTCGGCTGAATTTTAATACGCCACTCCTCCTAGTATGATCTGTATGAAGATAATATTGTGTCAAAACGTCCAAGTGTAAATAATACACACACGAGCGAGAATCACACACACACAAGTTTAATTCACACACATGTAAAACTGAATGTGAAGTTGCAGCAAAAAGAGGAACATGTGAGAGAAATGTGAACTTGTGGAATATAATGTGAGAACTTGCTTGACAATAACCTTAACTTGTGTGTCAAAATGTTACATGTGAAAAAAAATCACACACACACAAGATTTAACTTGAGGTTGTGAGGAAAAACACAACTTGTAAAACTGTGTTGAAAAAATCTTTATTTGTAGCTTCAGTTTTCTCCTGTAGAAGAGTTTCACACAAATGCTTTTTGAGCTACAGAGTGTTTTTGACTTTTGACACAGCCCATGTGGAAGATATGTGTCAAAACTAATTTGCAGGGAGGAGGGTGAGGCAGGAGGAGCTCTCATCGGAGATCAGCCAATCAGAGGACGGGGGTTCAGTGGGGGCTATTTTTCTTTCAGCAATGGCACCAAGCTGGGGGAAGTCTCTTCAAAATACTACTGTTCGTTGCTTTTCTGTAGTAAATATACTCTTACCAACAACACATTTTGAAAACCAGCCACGTTAAATGATTATGCGCCCATCCTTTTATAAACATTAAAGCTATTTAGTTTTAACACGGTGATGAGATGGAGCTAGAATATACGTAGGAGTGTTCATCCCGTTTATAGACCAGCTATGTTCGGCCGCGCACATCAGAGGGGTTGATGTAACGGCCGGTTCCGACGGGGACACTTTTTACTCTACTTCGGTTCTGTGAAATAGTGACTTCGCTGAGAATTGGGACTCGGTTGATCATTAGATAGTACTATTAACATATTCAGCACTATCATAGAGAATAAAAATATGAACTATTCACTTGTTGGCTGGAGTTAATATTATTCTAGCTCCATCTCATCACCGTGTTAAAACTAAATAG
This sequence comes from Oryzias javanicus, assembly GCA_003999625.1. Lineage (NCBI taxonomy): Eukaryota > Metazoa > Chordata > Actinopteri > Beloniformes > Adrianichthyidae > Oryzias > Oryzias javanicus. Next base: position 35,995,935 of record CM012441.1, read on the forward strand.
CTTTGATGTTTATAAAAGGATGGGTGCATAATCATTTAACGTGGCTGGTTTTCAAAATGTGTTGTTGGTAAGAGTATATTTACTACAGAAAAGCAACGAACAGTAGTATTTTGAAGAGACTTACCCCAGCTTGGAGCCATTGCTGAAAGAAAAATAGCCCCCACTGAACCCCCGTCCTCTGATTGGCTGATCTCCGATGAGAGCTCCTCCTGCCTCACCCCTCCTCCCTGCAAATTAGTTTTGGCACATATCTTCCACATGGGCTGTGTCAAAAGTCAAAAACACTCTGTAGCTCAAAAAGCATTTGTGTGAAACTCTTCTACAGGAGAAAACTGAAGCTACAAATAAAGATTTTTTCAACACAGTTTTACAAGTTGTGTTTTTCCTCACAACCTCAAGTTAAATCTTGTGTGTGTGTGATTTTTTTTCACATGTAACATTTTTACACACAAGTTAAGGTTATTGTCAAGCAAGTTCTCACATTATATTCCACAAGTACACATTTCTCTCACATGTTCCTCTTTTTCCTGCAACTTCACATTCAGTTTTATGTGTGTGTGAATTAAACTTGTGTGTGTGTGATTCTCGCTCGTGTGTGTATTATTTACACTTGGACGTTTTGACACAATATTACCTTCATAGATCTGTGCTGTTATGTATTTTATAGTATTTTTTACATCTCTTAGAGTAAAACAGATAAAAAAAATAGTCGGGGGATTCATTACATGAGCTTAAATAAAAATTTAAGTTTATTTTAAAGACAACAATAACACACATAACCACAGATTATTTAAAATCTTGTATATTTTTTCATCAGTGATTCACTACCTTCCAGAAAGAGTAAATAATACACATATTTCCTTCATTTAGCACCAGTTATTTCACATTAAACTACAAAAACTTTCGGGACACCGTTTCCCACAATGCATTGTTTTGTAGTCATCAAGGCGGCTTGCAGCCAGCGCAGTACCTATTTTCTGGCTGCGCTGGCTTAGGAAGGCGCCTTGAACCCGCCCCTTTCTCGCGATACTTCATGTCGTCGCAAATGTGACGTCGGTGACAGAAACTACCCAGCATGCACCGCAATCCAGGAGATCTGCGCAGCGCCGCGTCCGCCTGCATGATCTCAAACACGCCTAATACTTCCACCTCTGTGTTGTTGAGGTCAAAGGCAGCATTTCTGTTCCTGCTTGATGTCAGACATCTCCATCTTGATCTGACCACAGATCTTTCTCCCAATCACTCTATTAATGCTTCCACAAACGATTATTTTAATAGTCGACTAATCACTGATGATTTTCACAGATTAGTCGACTTATCAGGATGAAAAACACGCATCTTAACCATCATGAGCTTTAAACTAACCAAAAACTAGATATATAGCATTACCTGTGATAATGCTAGTGTGAATGCTGACTCATATAGGGATGGGTGGGGTCATGAGGGTGTGCAGATGCATAACTGCAGTGACTGTCACAAAGAATGAAATATTTTGGGCTCATTTCACCCTGTGATGCTGCTTTGTCACACGTATGTTCTGGTGTGGAAAATTGTCTTTTTCCTTTTTTTTTTTTTTTTTTTAATTTTATTTTTCACCACCTTTTAGAGACCAGAACCATTTTAATCAATCATCAATATTAATTTATTTATATCGCACTTTTCATACTTTTAGAAAGTTATTTTATACTTTGTTTTATTCTGTCTTCTCCTGTTTGTTTGTTTTTTTTATTTATTTATGTACTTTTTTACTGATTGATTGATTTGTTTGTCTATTTTATTTTTTGTCTTATGTATTTATATCTGTTTTTATTAATTTTATTTTTATTATTTTACTCCTTTTACATTTTAACTCCAGTGTTTTCCTCTGAGGGATCCTCCACATCGGTGATTGACCTTTCTGAATGGGCGGGGTCGCTGCAGTGGGATCTCCCGGGTCTGGCTGTTTGCTTGGATCTGGGGGGTCCTGTAGTAGTGACCTCTGTGTATTTGATTGGGAGGTCACTTGTGTGGAGCGGTCCCTAAAACATTGTTTCTTCACCTCAGTACAAGCCAGATTTCTACTTTCTTTGATTAGTATTTATTTTATTTATTTATTATTATTTTTATTTATTCATTTTTTACCAAACATTGGTGTATGTTGTACAGTGTTTGTGTGTGTGTGTGTGTGGAGGGTGGGTGGGGGTGGCTCCCTGAGTCTTTAGTTCTTTGTTTTTAAAACTTGATTATGTTTTATTTAAGCACCTTGAGTGGAAATGATTTTTTGGAAAGGTGCTTTACAAATAAAGTTTGATTTGATTTGATACTTGGTGAAAAAGAAAAAAAATCTGGATACCAAGAAAAATACTTAAAAGCAAATTAATTTACAGATAGTCAGAATCAGCCCCCAGAAAGTCTAAATCCATCCGTACTCTCACCTCACTTTAAATTTTCATCGTTTCCTAATTTTCCTTTTATTATTTTTTATTTACTTGTATCGATACATAAATAAACACACAGAAAGTATACGACAATGTACATGCTTTGTCATATTGTTTATTTTGCTGACATGTTGATTCAAACTGTTGCATTTCCAACAGGAAAAAGAAAGCAATACTTTTTGCGACCACTAGATGTCCTCCTAGGGCAGGGTTCTGCGGCTCAGATTTTCTAGTTTTAAACCAATTAAATTTTATTTTAGGGGCACTTTATGGTTTGAAAGATACAGTAATTAGCTCTAATTTAATTTTGGTTCATTAGATTTACAAATTTCTCTCTGAGATGAAAATGTTTTTAATTACTGCTGACATTACATTACATTACTAGGGCTGTGGATCGTTGCTCAGGTGGCGATCCGATTCGATTCACGAATCAAGCTCAACGATTCACGAATCGAACCTCGATTCTTACTATTTAAGATAATGTTTATTGCTATGTAAGTGTCTATTAACTGGATGGATGAACATTGAAATTATTTGCTTTTAATAATTATTTATACATTTATTTAGAACAGGAGATCAGAATCAACTAAACTGATTAAAAAACCAAAGATTCAGATAGAAAGAAATGCTGTTTGGAATTTTAAACTTTTTTTTCTTTTGTCAATCTTCTGGTGAAGTAGCATAAAAAGTAACATAAAAAGGATACAAACCACTGCTGTTTTGGATCATTTAAAAATAAAACCTGAAGATTCTCTCCACAGTTTTCAGCCTTGTCTGCCTCTCAGCAGCGTGAGGCTGCGTTTCTTCAGAATAAGATGGAGTTTAGTTAATTGCATCAACTGTTTTAGAGTTACGATAACCAAAAGAATGTAAACACTGGAGATAAAGCTCCGATGTTAAAGCTAATTATTTTCTCAGTAGTTTTTTCAGAGAACCGAACTTCAGTCTCAGTTTCTGAACGGAAAAAAGTTCTCGCTAGTTTTACTTTGAAAACAGGAAGTTCACCGTCACAAAGTTGTTTACTGTCGGCTGCCGTACCGTTTCCCTTTCAGCTTTGTTTTAGTTCGTAAGCTTAAAGTCCAACATTAATCTGCATTTCAGAGCACAGATACATTGTCCCCTGATCATATTTTGATAATATTTCACTACAATTAACTATATTTATGAAGATCGCAAATCAGCGATCTTTGATGTCGCGAATATTTGTACTCGTAATTTCGGGAGCAGATCACGAATACCCGAGCACCCGGGTACTCGTTACAGCCCTATACATTACATTACCCACTGCTACAGCTGCTGGCTGGAGATGATCCTTTCTGACATAAGGTGTCTTTTATTTTGAAAAACTGTCAAAAGTTACTAAAAGGCTATTTATTTTATTTTATATTTGTTTAATGTAAGCAAAAAAGTAATGATTAATTTACTCTTATCATGATAACAATAACATAAATACTAATGAGTGTTTTTCAGACTTTGTGGCTCCTGCTGCGTTGTGAGAAATTGACCCGAATTGCTCGTTTTGTGCTGAAGGTTGCAGACCGCCGTCTCAGGACATCACTAGTTTGGAGTCTGACGGATGGACAGATTCTGTGGACAGGTGTCTCTTCTGCAGGAGATTCGTTCAGATGTCTTTAATCCATGTCGATCAGGAGAGTCGAAAGGTTCATTCCCCCGGTTCGTGCCCCGCCCCTCTTTTGCTCGTCACCTGTCCAGAAATGTGTTCCTGAGCTTGACGCCACGGCCGCGTGTGGGAGGAGCTACCAGCGAATGTTTTTAGTGTGGTCACTAAAAGGATTAAGAATGTATAGAAGACACGGATGATATTTATTGTGGAGTTCTACAAAAACGTCAGTATTCATGTTTGAGTTTATATGATTATTAACCCTTTAAGGCCTAACCCTAAAAATGTGAAAGGATCAGAGAATGTCCTACAAATGTGTTGTTTTGTCCCTTTTTCCAGAAGTCATTGAATTTTCAATATCTATCATCATTTTACAATTTATTTTATTTCATAATAGTGTTAAATTGTAAAAAAACACAAAATCGAAATGTGATTTTTAGAGTTTTTAGTGAGAAAAACAGTGCAAATGTACATGAACAACAGATTTTGTTTATTAAGAGTTTACATTTATCCATTATAAAACAATTTACAACAACATTTCTGTATTTTTCTCTTTGAAAGTGCAAAAAACAGTGCATACAATGTCAAATATCTACAGGCGTTTTTGGTCACACAGGGCATTTATGTCCTCCTTGGCTCCTCCAAGGTCTTGGTGATGCTGTCAGTGACAGTCTAAGGTCCCAAACTTCCAGGAAGTGCTCTTGGTGCACAGTTTGTAGCATCAGTGGGAAAAGATTTCACCTGCTGATGGTTTTCTGTATTTAGAGGTGGTTGGACGCCTGGGATGCGTCTGGAGTTGAATCTCAGTGGATGAGGGTCTCCATCATCCGGTTCTGCATCTGTTGTTGATGTGAGGAGCAGATGAGGTCTCTGACCACATCACCAGAACCTACAGAATCCTCATATTTTCTCCTCTTTGGTTCTCCAGAATCATCAGCTCCAGCTTACAGGACGCTTGAAGAGAAATGTTTTCATTTATTGGGATATTTATTTCCTAAACAAATGTAACTATATGCTTATTTTATAAGATTACTTATAATTTATGATTAAAAAATAAGCTAACTTACATCTGAATGACATTCCTCTCCAACAGTTTGTGTTTCAGAGTAAAAACTAGCTCGTAAGTGTTTGATTCCTTCAGAAAATAACCTGGAAATGCAGCTCCACAACATGACCTTTTCTCACCAAAAATGACTCCTTCCGTTGCTCCTTCGGCCTCAAAGTCTTCTCTGGACCTTCATGAAGGTTATATTTCCCAGGATGGTCGTTTTTCAGACATTTTTCTTATTTTTTTTCGCTGTTATAAAAACTATTTTCGACCGCTCTGCACTCTGCGTCTCTCCTCCGCTCCGCCTGTCTCACCGGTAAACAGAAGAGCTCCCCGCGGGCTTCCGGGTGAGATTACCGTAATGAACCAATATTGACAAGAAAGCGCAATCTCAGCTTTCGGAAACTGTTGGAATTTTTTAAATGGAGCGAATCGTTCAGGAATTACGGTAATTCAAAGAGCGCGTGTAAAAAAGTGTCACCGGCGACACTTTCGCCCTTAAAGGGTTAAAAGCTTTTCCCGGTACAGGGGGCGGTGTCTGTATGACAGCCACTTCCTCTGTGTTTCTGTGTCTCTGTGTCTGAGCTCGAAGGCTCTCTGTCTCGTATTAACCTGAGGGGAAAAAAATAAAATTAGGAGACCTTTTTCCTTCTCTGTTAAAGTCTGGATGAGGTCCGAGCCGGCTGCCTCCGCACTCCGCAGCGGCTCCCCGTCTGCCGGCATGTCGAGCGAGTGAGCTCCGCCGCGGGAGAGAGAAAGCCGGCGATCTGTCCAGAGTGTTTCCCGCCTTCACTCCAAAGCAGACGGATGAGCTCTGCGTCTCTGCGGCTCCAGCCGGTTGATGAAATCGCTCTGAATTAATATTCTACCCGCTGATCGAGTCACTGAAAACGTCATGTGCCCGAAGCTGAGTTCCTGATTGGCTGATGCGACGCAGCGACCGATCAAACTTCAGACGTTAAAAGTTTGGTCGTGCCGCCTGATTCGCGCGTCATCGTTCAAATGGAGCTTCTGGTCGCGCCGCTTCAGATCGCCTCGTGTCGCGCCTGTTCGGTTGAAACTAACCACCTCCGCCGCGCGTATCGCGTTCGGTGTGAACGCACCTTCACAGTTCCATGTGAAGTGTGCATACTTAAATACTAAAATATTAGCTAAATGCCAAATTAGCCTAAAAAACAAAACAAAAAAACAACTTAGATTAGCCACAACAGCTGGCATGTAATGGAAAAAATAGCTAAACTTCAAAATAGCCTAAGAAACCAAAAAAAGCCTAGTCAGCTAGCGTGTAAATATTATAAAATACTACTGTTGATAGTAGGGCTGCCACGATTAGTCGACTAATCGATGACTAATCGACTATTAAAATAATCGACGACTAATTTAATAGTCGATTAGTCGTTACTTTATATTGTATGAAGTCAGATTGTAGTAAAGTTGAAAGTTATAATAGCATTCTGCTAGCTTTTTGGAATATTTTGGCATTTATTAAGGGTTTTCAGGCTATTTTGGAGTTTAGCTAATATTTCAGCAGCATGCTAGCTATTTCGGCTAACTTTAGCTTTTTTACGTTTTTTAGGCAACTTTTGAGTTTAACTTATATTTCAGCTATATGCTAGCTGTTTTGGCTAATTTAGGATTTTTCCGTTTTTTTAAGGCTAATTTGGAGTTTAGCTAATATTTCAGCAGCATGCTAGCTATTTAGGTTAACTAAGCTTTTTTAAGTTTTTTAGGCAATTTTTGAGTTAGCTTATATTTCAGCTATATGCTAGCTGTTTTGGCTAATATAGGATTTTTCCGTTTTTTTAAGGCTAATTTGGAATTTAGCTAATATTTCAGCAGCATGCTAGCTATTTAGGCTAACTTTGGCTCTTTTTATTTTTTGGTAAATTTGGCATTTAACTAATATTTTAGCTGGTTATCAACTTCAGCATCTTTACATCCACTTTGGCCATGAACAGATTAGTCGACTAATCGGAAAAAATAATCGGTGATTAGTCGACTATTAAAATAATTGTTTGTGGCAGCCCTAATAGAGATCAACAGCCAAAAAAATAAATCTAGGGTTTGGTGACCCTTTAAAACATTCCTTGCAGCAGTTTGACAGCGTTACGGTGGATTTACATTTGTGTTTTTGATTTTCCTGCAGGTTCATCGTCTGCGGTCGGTTGACAATCTGTTTGTTGTGGTGAAGGAATATGATCAATATCACTTCAAAGAATCTAAGGTAAGGCAGACCCTCACTTCCTGGTACGGAAAATGTAAGCAATCCTTAGATGAATCATTGTGGTTTCTCCAGGAAGAGACGTTGACGGAGTTGCAGGAACTCGCATCCAAACTTCCGTGGACTAACGCGCTGGAGGTCTGGAAGTTGAACCGAACTCTGAAAAAGAAGAAAGGCCACAGAAAAGGAGGGAACGCCACCAAAGCGAAGCCCGACTCCGAGGTCAGCGACGCGACCGAGCAGGAGGAGTCGGCTCAGGAGCGTCCTGCGGCCGAGGACGCTCCAGACCCCGAGGACACTCCTGACCCCGAGCCCGCGGCCGCAGACAAACTCCTCAAGTTCCGCGTCACGTGTAACAGGGCCGGAGACAAACACAGCTTTTCCTCCAACGAGGCGGCCAGGGATTTTGGTGGAGCGGTCCAAGAATTCTTCCAGTGGAAGGCGGACATGACCAAGTTCGACATCGAGGTGGGCATGCTTGTTCTGGCACGACTGCCGCTTATTTCATTTCAATGCATTTCCCAGCAAAAACACTGAAGATTCATTTCCTAGAGAAAACACGTCTTCAGGGAAACCAGAGACATTACAGTAATGCTGTTAAGGAAGTCTTTTTTTAGCGTTTTTTTCCTGAGTCGGGGATACTTTCTAAAGTTCTGTTAAATTATACAGTTTTGAGCCCGCTTTGTCCTGTTTTCTAAAAGTAAATTTATAGAATAGTTTGAATAAAATCGTCCATGAAAAACAGCCAGGTTTTCTTCCAGTCTTCCTCTTAGCAGGAATTTAATTTTTTCCAGTTTGAAATCAATCAACTTTTATTTCTAAAGCGTTTTTCATTTCCTTGTAGGGCTACCACGATTAGTCGACTAATCGACTATTAAAATAGTCGACAACTAATTTAATAGTCGATTAATCGTTACTTTATATTGTATGAAGTCAGAGTGTAGTAAAGTTAAAAGTTATAATAGCATTCTGCTAGCTTTTTGGAATATTTTTGGCATTTAATAAGTTTCTTTGGCCTTTTATGGAGTTTAGCTAATATTTAATCTACATGCTAGCTGTTTTGCTAACTTAAGGTTTTTTTTTTTTTTTAGTTTTTAGGCTAAATTTTGAGTTTAGCTAATATTTCAGCAGTATGCTAGCTATTTTGGTTAACTTTGGCTCTTTTTATTTTTTAGGTTAATTTGGCATTTAATTAATATTTCAGCTGGTTATCAACTTCAGCATCTTTACATCCAGTTTGCGCGCGACCTGATTAGTCGACTAATCGGAAAAAATAATCTGTGATTAGTCGACTGTTAAAATAATCGTTTGTGGCAGCCCTATTTCCTTGAGGGCGCTGCTCAGAAAAAAACAATAAGAACAAACATTTAAAACGGTAAAAGACACAAAGAAACAAGGAATGTACATAAATGAATCATACCACCCACCCGAAACCCACCTTAGCCCCTCCCCCCTGGCATGAGCCTCAACCCTTCATAGGGAAACAAAAAACATGGAATAAAAACCAAATATGGCTTTGCACCATATCCAGGGCCAGCAGCCCACATAGAGGATCAATATCTCATTATGTCCCGTATAACACTGAAAGAGTCCAATTCACCAGAATTAATCGTCAGGCCAAAAGCAGCGCAGTACTTTGGGTTGAGGTTTATAAATGAGGTAAGTATACAATTCTGATTTGACCCATTCTATATTGAGTTTATACATTTAGACACGTTTATTTAGAAATGCATTAATAATCTTTTTTTTTAATGTATTTATATTAATCTGATCCCAAAGAATCTAAAATGTAATGAGATAGTTAATATCACACAGAGTTACATGGATTCTCAAACAGAGAAACTCCAACAATTGTTCTGCTTCTCCTGGAGGCCGTTTCCGTTTGGCCACTAGGTGGTAGTATTACACCTTTTTCCAGAGGAATAAACAAAGTACGAGAGTGTTTTAAAACACATACAGTTACTTTAAGAATATTTCCTTAAAAGACTTTTAAAAATTCATGTCTGTGAGTTTGTAAAGATGTTCATTTAGCCGTCCTATGGAAAATTCCATTAAACGTTAGCATCAAGCTAGCGGACTTTATACTTATTTTAAATGAGAACTGATCAATTTATTCAAGAATCTATTAGCTGTGACGTTTTTTTATAAAAGATAACATAAACTTTATTGATCTCGTTGTGGGAAAATTCAGTTATTCAATTTTTGAAATATTGATCAAATTTGCCCCGTAGAAAATGAATGAGAAATTGCTGAAATTCTTCCAAAACTTTGAAACTTGTGAACTTCTTCATATCCTTTCAGCTCCAGACACCATTGAAGCTTTAAAATGTTCAACTACTACTGGGTTTTTAGGGTAATTTAACTTTGATTTTAAGAAAGAAAAGCCGTTATTAGTTCTAAAATGGGGACTTTTGGCATCATTCTTGCGTTTTTTTGTTTTGTTTTAGTAGCAAATCAGGAATTGAGCTAATACTTTAGCATCATGCTAACTGTTTTGTCAAAATTTGACTTTTTATCCATTTTTTTTAGCTTATATTTTGACAAGTTTTGCGATTCATTTTCAGCCTTCAGCTTGAGCATTTTTAGCTATCAGTTTCAGCAATTTGGCATCTTCAGTTGCCAAATTCCCACAAGAATTATCGCAGTTTATGCCATAAATCTGGTTTTTATTTCGACTGTTCAGATTATCTGTGTTTTCTTAAATATGCTGCATAAACTTTCTACATTTTTTGTATTGTTTGGTTGGTTTTATTTTAACTTCTGTGGAAACTTTGAACAAATCAATGATGAGCTGACGCTCACAGAGCCATTTATTAGAACAATAGAAGAATTATTACACAATACTAGAGTGAACTCAACAAAGACGTCCGTCACGTTCAAAGGATTACAACCAGGAAATTAAATATGAGAAAACTTTTATAACTTTAAAAATAATTTCTCTAAACTAGGGTCTCCAACCTGTAACAGTAAAAGAGCCGTTTGGGTTACTTTAGCCTTTAAGATATTTGGATTTACGTTCATAAGTTTTTTTTCAAAAAAATAAATATGAATTATGTCTATTTTTTTGGCAGAAACAAAAGCAAAAATATAAAAAGAAAGTAGCCTCTCTCAAGACATTCTGTAGCAAACAGGATCATCTCAGTGCAGCTAGTAACTAATGTTGTTCAGCATAAGTTAATCTGAGCTTTTAACTCATAAAAGATCAAACTTTTTACTAGGAATGTCCCGATCCGATCGGAAATCAGTCGTCCGATCAGGATCGGATATTTCATTTATTCTTCTTATGATTATCGCTTTATATTTCAATCTTATTATTCCAGATAATGTCAGGAACAGATCACTAAATGTTGTTCCCGGAAAACGCAGCAGAAAACAGCAACAGTTCAGAAGACTGATGTAAAGTTAGCTAGCTAGCCGATCACAGATTCAGACTTCCAGGATCAATAACTCTTTTAAAAACACTTTAAACTGACAGTTAGTGTCTCTAAACAACAACCTCTAAAGCAGGGGTGGGCAAACTACGGCCCGGGGGCCACATGCGGCCCCTTAAGCTACTTAATGTGGCCCTCCAAATTAAAATCCATTGAATCAAAATCCTAATTATTGTTTTATTTTCATTGTATTTCTGGTTTCTTCCCATGAATGGTGTTGTTTCTCTGACGTTCGTGTGTGTTCCTTTCTGAGTCAGATGGTGATCTTTCGGATTATTCCTACACCACATAAATGCAGCATTTCTTTGAGTTCACATTTTCCTCTGAAGAACATCAACCCATTGAATCACCCAAAAGAGAACAAAAATCAAAATTTAGAAATTAAAACTCCCAAATTTTCTGTTTTTAAATTAATATATGTGAATTTGAATCCAAAATAAAGCATGTTTTTCTCTAAATTCCATATTATTTTTTTAGTTTATGAGGTTGATTACCCAATCTCTCCTTCCATCTGCTCCTTGTCCGGCCCTTATGCCAAATTTTAGAACCCTTTCTGGCCCACGAGTCTAAACAATTGCCCACCCCTGGGCTAAAGACATTTCAACAGAAAAAGATAGAGTTTTGTTTCTTTTTAATGTTAAGCTCTTCCTGCTGCAGACAGATGCTAAACAGCAGCTGCTAACTGCTACATGCTAGCGCCGTGATTTAATTCCTCAGGACCCGAGCTGTCCTTTGATATGCCTGTTTTATTTATCTGAAAGAGAAATAAAAGTTAAGAAAAATAACTACTCTGATAATAAAACTGAAAATGTGATGTTTTAAGAGCTTAAAAAGAAGCAGATAATCTTAAAAAAAAAAACTAATAAATGAAAATGAATAATGAAATGAGTTGGTCATGAACACTCATCAAATTCATTCTAAAACAGTCAAATTATTTTTAAGAATTTTAAATAAGGACAGGAATCACATTTGGTTAAAAATGCTCAATAGCTCTAAAGATATTAAAGCTAAAGTTATTAAACTTTCTCACATGACTAATTTTCACTTATAGAACAAGAAAATAGTTAATTTTTTTCCTAGTTTATATTTGCTCTATTTTTACTTGGCTATTAAATCTACTTTACAGAACAGTTCTATTAAAGTTTTTAATGATAAAAGAAGGTAATGAAATATAAATAAGTGACAACACAAATCTGTTTATTTAATTTGTTCATGTTTTAAATGTGTAACAAAAGTATCGGATCGGGACTCGGTATCGGCAAATCCACAAAATCCAATGACTCGGAATCGAATCGGGCCCAAAAAAACCTGATCGGGACATCCCTAGTTTTTACCAAAGTTTTGCATATAAACTCTGTTCATTCTGGAGGTAGAATTGATCAAACCAGACGTCTTCAGGTCAACATGGATGGAAAAACCTACAGAGTTTATCATTTATGTGCATCAATTTATACATTTAACTGATATAAATTGAATAAATTAAAATTAAGTAATTATCACTTAAAAATGCTATTTGACACTGCTGGGTTTTGTTATTGTAGTTTGGGGTTTGGTAGTCTTAGTTTGTGGGCTTTGTCTATTGTGTGAATACATTCAATGCATTCAAACTATTGTTTTTCACCTATTTACGTTTTCTTCCGTACGTTTTTTGACACGTAAAAACTCAAGCTCACTTCATGCAATTTATGCAATCTTGGTATCAAAACGTTTGTCTCATTAAGGACATTACTGCTTGTATTTTTGGTTTTCGCAAATTTTACGGTTTTCGCGATTTTGCGCAATTTTTAGCCCATGTTAAGTCAATGGGGAAATTTTTCAAATCGTTATAAAACTTTCTGCACTTATGCAACTTATGCAATATTGGTATCAAAACGTTACGCAAATTTAGTACATTCATGCGTGTATTTTTGGTATTCGACAAATTTACGGTTTTTACGCAAATTATGCTAATTACTAGCAACTATTGAGGTTTTTTGGGATAATTTTGAGTTAAGCTAACATATTAGCTACGTGTTAGCTTTTTTGGCTAATTTGGCATCTAATTAGGTTTTTTGGGCTAATCTCAAACAAAAATCTTCAGTATCTTCAACAACCACATTCCGCAAATTGCATTCACACAAGCATTATCGCAGGTAATGCACTTTTCTAGTTGTAGTTTGGGGTTTGGCAGTCTTAGTTTGTGGGCTTTGTTTATTGTGTGAATGCAATCAATGCATTCACACAATTGTTTTTCACCTATTTACGTTTTCTTCCGTACGTTTTTTGACACGTAAAAACTCAAGCACACTTTATGCAATTTCAGCAATCTTGGTATCAAAACGTTTGTCTCATTAAGGACATTACTGCTTGTATTTTTGGTTTTCGCAAATTTTACGGTTTTCGCGATTTCGCGCAATTTTTAGCCCATGTTAAGTCAATGAGGAAATTTTTCAAATCGTTATAAAACTTTGTGCACTTTTGCAACTTATGCAATATTGGTGTCAAAACGTTCCGCAAATTTAGTACATTCATGCCTGTATTTTTGGTATTCTCAAAATTTATGTTTTTTACGCAAATTAAGTTAATTACTAGCCTCATTGGAAAAGAATGGGAATTTTTCAAATCCTTTAGAAACTTTTACAACTTATGCAACAGTGGTATCAAAACGTTCAGGTTGTTCAGAACATTCATGCTTGTACTTTTGAAATTCGTACACTTAACGATTTTAACGCAATCTATGCTAGTTTACTAGCCTCATTGACAATTAATGGACATTTTTAAAATCGTTATAAAACTTTGTGCACTTTTTACACTTGTGCAATATTGGTATCAAAACGTTCAGCTCATTGAGGACATTACTACTTATATTTTTGGTTTTCGCAAATTTTACGTTTTTTGCGATTTTGCGCAATTTATGCTAATTTTTAGCCCTATGTGAAGTCAATGGGAAAATTTTTCAAATAGTTATAAAACTTTCTGCACTTATGCTTTTTCGGCTAATTTGGCAACTTTTGAGTTTTTTTTGGGATAATTTTGAGTTAAGCTAGCATATTAGCAATGTGTTAGCTTTTTCAGCTAATTTGGCAACTTTTGAGTTTTTTTTTGGATAATTTTGAGTTAAGCTAACATATTAGCAACTTTGTGCTAATTCAGGGTTAAGATAGCATATTAGCAACGTGTTAGCTTTTTTGGCTAATTTGGCAACTTTTGAGGTTTTTTTGGGCTAATTTGGAGTTAAGCTAACATATTAGCAACATGTTAGATTTTTTGGCTAATTTGGTAACTTTTGAGGTTTTTTTGGGCTAATCTTAAAGAAAAATCTTTTGCATCTTCAGCAACCACATTCTGCAAAATGCATTCACACATGCATTGTCGGAGGTAATGCACTTTTCTAGTTTGTTTTGGTTTGGGGAGCTGCTGACTCAGACGGTCGACATGCTGAGTCAGCAGTCTCCAGGACTTATTTTAGGTTTGGTCAAGAAGCCACCATGAAGAGATCCAAAAGAAAACTGGAACCAAAGAACATAAAAGTCTCTTTTCTAATAGCTGTAAACGGAATCAACGGTTTCAAAAAAGTCTTTTCTTGCAGGTTTTACTGAACATCCACGGTGAAGAGATGGTGGTTGGCATCGCGCTGACTGAAGAAAGCCTTCACAGGAGAAACATCAGTCACTTTGGGCCCACCACTCTGCGTTCCACCTTGTGTTACGGCATGCTCAGGTAACCTCATCCGTTCAATCAGCAGTCCTCTAAAACCACAAGTATGCGCTCGGCTGTCAGGAACCGTGTGCACCGATCAGATTTGAAAACAGTGGAAAGGTCTTAGCTCCTCCCCCTTACAGCTCCCAATCAGTCAAACTTTATTTATTAAAAGCTCTTCTCATACTCGAAGCGCTTTACATTTAAGAACAGAACATTGAAACCCCCCAACCAACCAACCCTTCACCTCCTTTAACACATCCACCCATGACCCCACTAGGGCTGCCACAATTAGTCGACTAATCGATGACTAATCGACTATTAAAATAGTCGACAACTAATTTCATAGTCGATTAGTCGTTACTTTATATTATATGGAGTCAGGCTGTAGTGAAGTTGAAAGTTATGACATTCTGCTAGCTTTTTAGACTATTTTGGCATTTATTAAGGGTTTTCAGGCTATTTTGGAGTTTAGCTAATATTTCAGCAGCATGCTAGCTATTTTGGCTAATTTAGGCTTTTTCAGTTTTTTAGGCCAATTTGGAATTAAGATAATATTTCAGCTTCATATTAGCTCTTTTGGCTAATTTAGGATTTTTTCAGTTTTGTAGGCAAATTTGGAGTTTAGCTAATATTTCATTTACATGTTAGCTAGCTAACTCTAAATGTTTACAGTTTTTTAGGCTAATTTGAAGTTTTTCTATTATTCCAGCTACATGCTACCTATTTTGGCTAATTTGGAATTTTTACAGTTTTTTGGGGCTAATTTGGAGTTTAGCTAATATTTCACTATTTTAGGTAATTTGGGATCTTATTTTACAGTTTTTTAGGCTAATTTGGAGTTTAGCTAATATTTCAGCAATATGCTAGCGATTTTAGCTTATTTAGGATTTTGTCGTTTTAAAGCTAATCATATTTCAGATTTTCTTTACATCCACTTTGTCCATGATCCGATTAGTCGACTAATCGGAAAAAATTAATCGATGATTAGTCGACTATTAAAATAGTCGATGATTAATTTCATAGTCGATTAGTCGTTACTTTATAATATATGGAGTCAGACTGTAGTAAAGTTGAAAGTTATGACATTCTGCTAGCTTTTTAGACTATTTTGGCATTTATTAAGGGTTTTCAGGCTATTTTGGAGTTTAGCTAATATTTTGGCTTCATGCTAGCTATTTTGGCTAATTTAGGCTTTTTCAGTTTTTTAGGCTAATTTGGAATTAAGATAATATTTCAGCTACATATTAGCTCTTTTGGCTAATTTAGGAATTTTTCAGTTTTGTAGGCAAATTTGGAGTTTAGCTAATATTTCATTTACATGTTAGCTAGCTAATTCTAAATGTTTACAGTTTTTTAGGCTAATTTGGACTTTTTCTATTACTCCAGCTACATGCTACCTATTTTGGTTAATTTGGAATTTTTACAGTTTTTAGGGCCAATTTGGAGTTTAGCTAATATTTCAGCTACATGTTAGCTTGCTAATTGTAAATGTTTACAGTTTATTAAGCTAATTTGGAGTTTTGCTATTATTTCAGCTACATGCTAGCTATTTTGGCTAATTTGGAATTTTTACAGTTTTTTTAGACTAATTTGGAGTTTAGCTAATATTTCAGCTATATGCTAGCGATTTTAGCTTATTTAGGATTTTTTTGTTTTAAAGCTAATCATATTTCAGATTTTCTTTAGATCCACTTTGTCCATGATCCGATTAGTCGACTAATCGGAAAAATGAATCGATGATTAGTCGACTATTAAAATAATCGTTTGTGGCAGCACTAGACCACACCACCCCGCGCGTGTGCACACACCTCGCGCTCACATGATTTAAACCAATTCACATCGAATGGAACTCCTGTCAAATTCATGTAAATCCTCTTTGTCTAACTGCTGCTTCCCTGTTATCCTAAACTCTGTTCACCTGAAGTTGCGTGTGGGAGGAGCTTCTGTCAAAAACTATTATAAACTTCATAATGAAGGGCGCGGATCAATAGATATCAGCTTCATTTAATTTCTCTTACTGTCTTATCTCTTATTTAATCTCTGTAACGGACTTGCAGGCGAATGTACGGCAAGCCAAAGAGATCAAAAATCATCAGTAAAAGCGAGTGTGGAAGTGCCACATTTTACAGATAACAATTATTTTTAAATATTTAAATGTTCACACAGTTAGTTCCAATAAAACAATTAATACAAAAAACAATTTTAACTGTTTTATTTAGGGTTTAATTTGAACATTAGGCGGCTGGGATGAGAACATTTGTATTTTAAGGGGTAATCCAGATAGATTTGGTGTTTTCAACACTATTTTTAAACATTCTTTTCTCTCAGTTTTTGTAGATTTAGTCTAAAGACATGCAAATGTCATCAGAAACGACATGTTTTAGCATTTTGTTTGTGGTCAAAGTTTAAATATGTTTTGTTTTAATAAATAGGCTTCAATGACCAAATGTTTTGATGTTATGGATGCATATATAAATGCTGTGTGTGAAGTACTTAACCCTTCCGCTCTCCTTGGGGTCCAGATGGCTCCAACCACATATTGTTATGCGATTTCTTCCATGACAAATGTGGACGAAGGGGGACAGGATTTTATGTCTGCCATGGACATTAGTGAAACTCCGAAATCAGTGAAAAAAAAAAAGTTCAACGCACTGTCCTGTGGTGTCAAGATGACCCCACTTTTAATGTAAACAAGCTAAGGAGAACGGAATGGTTATTGATCATTTGATTTGAAGCATTTCCCAAAATTTATTTAGCTTTCGTCTTCTTGTTTTTTGCTGTTTTTTTTTTTTTTGCACTTTTTACTGATCCGGACCGTGACCCTAAAACCGTGACACGATCCGGACCGTGACCCTAAAACCGTGACACAATCCAGACCGTGACCCTAAAACCGGGACACGATCCGGACCGTGACCCTAAAACCGGGACACGATCCGGACCGTGACCCTAAAACCGTGACACGATCCGGACCATGACCCTAAAACCGGGACACGATCCGAACCGTGACCCTAAAACCGGGACACGATCCGGACCGTGACCCTAAAACCGTGACACGATCCGGACCGTGACCCTAAAACCGGGACACGATCCGAACCGTGACCCTAAAACCGTGACACGATCCGGACCGTGACCCTAAAACCGGGACACGATCCGAACCGTGACCCTAAAACCGGGACACGATCCGAACCGTGACCCTAAAACCGGGACACGATCCGGACCGTGACCCTAAAACCGGGACACGATCCGGACCGTGACCCTAAAACCGTGACACGATCCGGACCATGACCCTAAAACCGTGACACGATCCGGACCGTGACCCTAAAACCGGGACACGATCCAGACTGTGACCCTAAAACCGTGACACGATCCGGACCATGACCCTAAAACCGTGACACGATCTAAACCGTGACCCTAGAACCGTGACACGATCCGGAACGTGACCCTAGAACCATGACACGATCCGAACCGTGACCCCAGAACCATGACACGATCCAAACGTGTCCCTAAAACTGTGGCACGATCCGAACGTGACCCTAGAACCGTGACCCGATCTGAACCGTGACCCTAAAACCGAGACACGATCGTAACCGTGACTCTAAAACCGTGACACGATCCGGACCGTGACCCTAAAACCGTGACACAATCCGGACCGTGACCCTAAAACCGTGACACGATCCGGACCATGACCCTAAAACCGTGACACGATCTAAACCGTGACCCTAGAACCGTGACACGATCCAGACTGTGACCCTAAAACCGTGACACGATCCGGACCATGACCCTAAAACCGTGACACGATCTAAACCGTGACCCTAGAACCGTGACACGATCCGGAACGTGACCCTAGAACCATGACACGATCCGAACCGTGACCCTAAAACCGAGACACGATCGTAACCGTGACTCTAAAACCGTGACACGATCCGAACCGTGACCCTAAAACTGTGACACGATCCAAACGTGTCCCTAAAACTGTGGCACGATCCGAACGTGACCCTAGAACCGTGACCCGATCTGAACCGTGACCCTAAAACCGAGACACGATCGTAACCGTGACCCTAAAACCGTGACACGATCCGAACCGTGACCCTAAAACCATGACACAATCCGGACCGTGACCCTAAAACCGTGACACGATCCGAACCGTGACCCTAAAACTGTGATCTGAAAAACGATCTGAACCGTGAAAAAACAACAAATATTCTGATATCTTCTACAGTCGAGGTTTGAATCTGTAAAAACGTCTTTGTTCTGTTCTGCAATGAAGGAGCTGATAAGAGCCTCCATGTTGTGGGTTAAGGTGTCCTGATGGAGTTTTTATCTCGTTATCATTCTTCTGTTGGCCTTCACCTCATCTGGATGAGCCAATCGGATCATCCCAGAGCAGGGGGTGTTGGAAAACCTGCAGGAATGCGGCCCTCGAGGCCCGAAGATGCCCGTTCCTGCTGCAGAATCTCAGCGACTCTTAGTGTTTTGACTTCAGTGCTGATGACGTGCACAGGAATATTTGGAAAAGAGTTTCTGAATGGAGGTTACTGTTTTAAATAAAGTTTCGGTTTGACGGGATTCCCTTCCCTCTCTCAGATTGTTTTGACCCGTAACTGAACCGCCTCACGTTCACGAGTTGCATCTTTACACGCTTTGACAAAGATATTTTTAGACAAGACAATTGAGGTTGCTATGAGGCCGACGCTGAAGGACAGGTATATCCTGTGCGACGGGGGAGTCGAGTCACGCCTCAGTGTTTGCTTTTGGGACTGGAAAATGACGACTGAACTGTTTGGTGATGCAAGGGCGTTTGTGGTATGTCATTTGTTTTGGAAAGTTTTCTCTTGACTACACACAGAGCTTATTAAACAGATTATTAAACATCATATTTGGAATTCCATGTTTTAGGTTCGAGTTAACATGTCTTTGGTTAGAAACAGAAAAGAAGTTAAAATGCAGAAATAAACTCAGATCAATAAAATGTGTTTTCCTGGAAATATGACCTCCAAAAATATTTGTTTCTGTTCTAAGGTGGAGATTCTTAATAAGTTAAACCAGTTTTTGGTACTGAATAGGGCTGCCATGATTAGTCGACTAATCGACGACTAATCGACTATTAAAATAATTGACGACTAATTTAATAGTCGATTAATCGTTACTTTATATTGTATGAAGTCAAATTGTAGTAAAGTTGAAAGTTATAATAGCATTCTGCTAGCTTTTTGAAATATTTTGTCATTTATTAAGGTTTTTTAGGCTATTTTGGAGTTTAGTTATAATAGCAATTCTCCTCCATAGCTTTTGGAATATTTGGCATTAATAAGGTTTTTTAGGCTATTTTTGGAGTTTAGCTAATATTTCAGCTATATGCTAGCTGTTTTGGCTAATATAGGATTTCCATTTGTTTTAGGCTAATTTGAGTTTAGCAAATATTTCAGCAGCTATTCTAGAGCTATTTTGTGTTAATTTAAGCTTTTTAAAGTTTTTTTAGGCAATTTTTGAGTTTAGCTTATATTTCAGCTATATGCTAGCTGTTTTGGCTAATATAGGATTTTTCCGTTTTTAAGGCTAATGTGGAATTTAGCTAATATTTCAGCAGCATGCTAGCTATTTAGGCTCTTTTTATTTTTTGGCTAATTCGGCATTTAACTAATATTTAGCTGGTTATCAACTTCAGCATCTTTACATCCACTTTGGCCATGAACAGATTAGTCGACTAATCGGAAAAAATAATCGGTGATTAGTCGACTATTAAAATAATCGTTTGTGGCAGCCCTAGTACTGAAAGAAAAAATATTAATCTGTTTATGTTAAGATTTCCATAAAAAAAATCTGTATTTCAAACTTTTTGTTGCACCATTTGTGTAAAACATTTTAAAAAATTGATCCTGCACGACCAAATTCCACTTCACCTTCATATTAAATATTGAAGATAAACTGGGGCGGTACCAGGGGGTAGCTAGGGGTTGCTATAGCACCCACGTGAAGAAAAGCGCTTTTCGGCGTGACGGGGTTTACTCTCACGATGGTGGACTTTGGACCAAATTGAAAAAAGAATAATCCGGACACGACTTCAACTGCCCCTTCAAATTAAGGGGAAGGGAAGAATTTGGATTGGGCCTACTTCTATTCTCCACTGCTACTGCTACTTCTCTCCACCAGGAAATAGTCTGCTCCCTCAACTTGATTTGCTCACTAGGAGGGGGACAAGGAACATTGTCATTTTAGGGGGTTGGTCCAGACTGGTTTGATATTTTCAATCATTCTTTTCTCTTAGTTTCTGGAGATTTGGTCTCAAGACATGTAAATTTAGTCAGAAACTACCAATTTTAGCATTTTGCTTGTGGATAATTTGAAAGATGATGGGTGGTAAATAAAATGTCCTCCATAATGACCCGTATAATCCTTTCATTCGTCTGTAAATCTGTCTCTCATCAGCCACAACCTTCTCCGTACATCACTGCTGTAATCACGCTATTCCATTCATTCTTTTTTTTTTTTTCAAACATTTTATTAAAAATATTCAAATGTATACATATAAGTCAATGGAACAAAGCCTGGGGGTTGGCAGAGATTACACATAGGTTTTAAAGAAAAGAAATACAAGCATAGTATAAAAGATAAAATTAAAATAAATTAATTAAAAGAAAATAAAAGGTTAAGGATCTGAGAGTCTAATAGATTCGAGGGTCTCTGGGGTCTGATGATAATTTATATGAAATTTAAATAGATTGATTATATAACATATTTTTTTATAAGAGTTTTGGAAATCAAAATAAACAAATAAAACATGTTTAGATGAAATATTAAAGTCACCAAGAACGGTATTTCATATTTTTCCACGCATTCTAATGAGATCTACACAGACAGCGCTCCATGTAGCGATCGGCCTGAAAACATTTGACAGTAGCTCCTCCCACATGCAGAAACATCTTTTGGAAAGACGTCGAAGTAAAGAACCGTAGATCTTCAGGAGAAAGGTTTTTTCCATTCTCCACCTGCACGTTTTCCCAGTGGACTCTTCAACAGTCCCTCTTAGATAAATTACTTTGTTTTTCTATCACACTTCAGCATCTGTCTCTTCTGATTGGACAGTTCAAACAGAAAGTTCAACCCATTGACAGACAGAGAGTTTAACTCTGGTATTAACGAGCGTCGTATGAATATCACTTCCTGTTACTTTCCTTTCACAATAAAACAATCATTCAGCAACCTCAGAGAAAAAAATCTCTGAAGATAAAGATCTTAATTTTGACATGTTGACGTGAGATTAAAGGCTTTAAGAAACCATTCTAGTGATGTGATTGTGTTTTTTTCTGTTTCCAGGCTGTGCAAACTCCAGGCGTCTGATGTAATACTTGATCCTATGTGTGGAACTGGAGCCATCCCTCTGGAGGTATGTGCGCGTTTCCAGTACATGACGTCTTTACGTGGAAGGTACCATCTCTTCCTGGAATAGGGAGGGCCTACTTGGCATTTTTGACGCCACCTCCTCACGCGCGCATTATTACGAACAATTGTCCGCCGCGTGTGGGAGGAGCTTCCATCAAAGGCGCTTCTCGCAGGTGATTCGAGGTTGGGTTTGTTTATTTTATAAGAGCAGAATAAAAGCCCGCGTCTGGCTGAAGAGGATCTTTCAGGGAGGAGCAGCAGCTGTCCCGCGGCGTGGCGGGACGACGCTGCTGCTACCCGTCTGTAACGGGGGAGGGGTTGTGAATAATATCCGGTAAAACTTGACTTTTTCCCTTTTTCTTAAAAATATATTCCTGATCATTAATATAAAAAATCTAAATATGCGTTTTTTTTTTGGTCTGGTCTGTTTTTTTGTTGTTTTTTTTGGTCGGGTCTCTGGTCTGATCCTGGGTGGGCAGAACGCGGCGATTGCCCCATGAAGCCCTTCCAAACATCCACGGGGCAGAGGGGCTGGATCATCCTTAAGATCACGGGATCACATGGACAGATCTCAATCGTTCTGCCGCCGTTCCCCCCCCGACCAGGATCCGCGGGGGGATCGGACCAGAGCACCCCCCCCTCCCCACCGCTCTCAGTAAACACAGAGTTCTGGTCGGCAACCGCGGCGATCACAGGCAGAACCGGCCCACTTGGATCTGCGAGTTTCGAAGCTCCGGCTATTTATAAAGGGATACGTGCTTTAAAAACGCTTGTTTAGACTTTTTATATTAGTTATCGGGAATTTCTTTTTAAGAAAGTGGTAAAATGTCGAGTTTTACCGGATATTATTCACAATCTAAGTTTAAAACGGCTGACAAGAGAACTGTGGTGAACGAGCATTCTAGTAGTACTTGAACGCATCACTCACGAATGAATCGGTGAGACGTGTAAAGCCTCACGGTAGATTCGTGTGTGCGTGAGAGGTGATCCGTGTGTATTTTTAAAAGATTTTGTGTGTAACTAGCAGTGTTGGGCATCTCACTTCAAAAAAGTAATTAGTTATAGTTACTAGTTACTTCTCCCAAAAAGTAATTGCGTTAGTAACTCAATTACTGCATCTTCAAAGTAATTAGTTACTTGGCAAAGTAACTCGTTTTAAATTTCTCTTTAAATATGGTAATATTTTGTATTTTTTCCTGCGTTACAAATAAAAAGTCAGTGAGCAGACTCCGGAGCGAGTGGGCGGGGCTGCGGGATTTTGGGAGAGAAAAAAGAGATGCAGAGAGCTGCTCCTCTTAGCAGAAATATGGGTTAATAATTGTAGTTTATTAATTTACCCACACACACACAGACATAGAGCGTGTGCGCACACATACACACAAAACAGAGATGCACACGCGCGCGCACAGATCAATACAGTGGGTGACAGGGCGGGGTTTTGAGAGAGCAGTTTTTCTTGGCAGAAACATGGGTTAATGTCTTTAGGCTATGAAATTATCAACCATGATGGCAAAAACAAAAAAAGCTCTAGCAGAAGCGCCTGTGGACCGCCGCGGAAAAATGCCCGTCTGGTGTGAACGACAGAGCGGAGCGGAAGCGGCGCGGACTCCGCTCCGCGGCGCGGCACTTCCGCGTCCAGTGTGACCCCGGCGTTATGGTGACGGGCTCATGCGCGCGAGCTAGTATCCGCCCACTTGACACTTTAACCAATCACGATCTCGCATTCGAGATCTCCCTCCGCATTACACAAGCAACTTTCGGGTGCGAAGCGCCCAGCTCCAGCAAGATCATCAAACTTTGAAGTAACGCGCCGCGATTTACACGAAGTAACTATAACGGCGTTACAGCGAGGATGAAAGTAATTAGTTAGATTACTAAATTACTTGATTTATAACGCCGTTAGTAACGCCGTTATACTTAAACGGCGTTAGTCCCAACACTGGTAACTAGTTTCAAGCTGTTGTAATTTTTATTTGTGCGTGTGTACATTTTATTTTGTATTTTTTTTACTTTTGCACAAAACGTCTTATATGAGTTACAAATCAAGAATTACGCGCGCACGGATCAGAGTGAGTCTATTTTCTCTCCATATCCCTCCAGCTCATGAGCTCTGTGACGAGCTGCTGACCTATCCCGGGTGTATCCCGCCTCAAACCTGAGTCTCTGATTGGCTGACACGCCCAACGCCAAAATCGCAATGTGCCACGTCTCACAGCGTCTTGACATTGACTTAACATTAAAATTTGGACCCCTCCCCCACCCCAACTCAACTCTTGTGTAAATCCTACCCAGACCTGGTCTTGGCCACGCCTACTTTTGAACTATGACACAAAAATTCCGACTTATTGTTGAGATAGACAGATTTTTCCCCAAGGTAGTTTATTTTCTGTTTTTCTGTCATCTTTTTGCTCTTCAGAGATGTTCTGTATTTCATGTCAGAGTTCAGCTCAATCCTTGGCAGCAGGTCAGATGTCTGTTCATCGGGGCGTGTGTACGTTACAGGACAGATTTATCACTTACGAGCCTTTACTTTGATCTTGAAATAAAACCTTAATGAAGACTCTCGGCTCTCATAAACTGATCTCTCGGTGGGTAATCAGAACCAAACCCTTGGAGGAGCCTTTCTTCTGGAATGACCTCAAACCACCGACTGTCACATGTTTCTTCTCCAGGGTGCAATAGAATTTAACAGTTCCTTCTACATCGCTGGTGACAACAACGACATGGCGGTGAACCGCACGTTCAACAACATTTGTCACATCCAGAAGAGGAGGGCGGAGAAGGGAAGGTGGGTCCACTCCAGAGGAAATATTTTAGTATACGAATGATCTATGATCGAGAGTGTTTCTTTGTCATTTAGATTTTGGGTATTGGACACATCAATAAATGGGTTTTATCTAATCAGCGCTTTGGTCTAAACCAGAGGTCGGCAACCTTTAACAGAGAAAGAGACATTTGGATTCGTTTTCTGCTGATCAAAACCTACTTTAGCCTTTAAAAAATTTGGATTTGCATTCATTAACTTCTTTTTTTATGTCTATTTTTGGGCGCAAACAAAATCAAAAAAATGTAAAAAGAACCTAGAATCTTTCAAAATGTGTTTTTTTTTTTTTTTTTTTATATAAACGTTTTTACCTTTTGCCATAGTAGATGCCAAATTAGCCACAAAGCTAGCTTGTTGCTTAATTGCAAGCTGAACTCCAAAATAGCCTAAAATTCCATAGTAAACTCAATTAGTCAAAAACGTTAGCATGTAGCTACAATAAAAAGCTAAACTCTAAATCCAGTAGATAACACATTTGCTAAAAACATTAGCTAAACTCTAAATTAACATAAAAACTCAGTAGAGGCCAAATTAGCCCCAAAAAACAAGCTAACTTGTTGCTTAATTACAAGTTGAACGCCAAAATAACCTTAAATTCCTCAGTAAACTATATTAGTCAAAAACTTTAGCATGTTGCTAAAAACATTAGCTAAACTCCTAAAAATCCCAGTAGATAACATATTTGCTAAAACATTAGCTAAACTCTAAATAACAAAAAAACTCAGTAGAGGCCAAATTAGCCCAAAAAAACAAGCTAGCTTGTTGCTTAATTACAAGCTGAACGCCAAAATAACCTTAAATTCCTCAGTAAACTCAATTAGTCAAAAACGTTAGCATGTTGCTAAAATAAAAAGCTAAACTCTTAATTGGCCTAAAAATTCCAGTAGAAGACATATTTGCCAAAAATTTTTGCATATTGCTAAAACATTAGCTAAACTCCAAATTAACATGAAACAACTCAGTAGAGGCCAAATTAGCCCCAAAAAAACAAGCTAGCTTGTTGCTTAATTACAAGCTAAACGCCAAAATAACCTTGAATTCCTCAGTAAAATCAATTAGTCAAAAACTTTAGCATGTAGCTAAATAAAAAGCTAAACTCCTAAAAATCCCAGTAGATAACACATTTGCTAAAAACATTAGCTAAACAAACTCTAATTAAATAAAAAACTCATGTAGCCAATAGCCTCAAAAAAACAACTAGCTTGTGCTTAATAAAAGCTGAACGCCAAAAAGTACACTTAAATCCTAATAAATCAAAAACTAGTCAAAAACGTATAGCAGTAGCAAACCAAATAAGTAAGGCTACTCAAAAACCCAGTAATACACATGCTAAAACATTAGCTAAACGCCAAATCAAACAATAAAACATACAGGCCAAGATAGCTAAACTCCAAAAAAAGAACAACAAGCCTTTGTTGCTATAAATAAACGAGCTGTAGACTCCAAAAATAAACCCTAATTACCTCAAAACATAATTAGTCAAAAACTTAGCATGTGCAAAAAACATTAGCTAAAACTCCGTAAAAACAAGTAATAAACATATTCTAAAACATAGCTAAACTCTAAAAAACATAAAAAACTCAGTAAGGCAAATTAGCACCCAAAAAACAAGCTAGCTTGTTGCTTAATTACAAGTAGAACGCCAAAAAAATACCATAAATTCACTCAAAACTAAGCAAAAACTTACATGTTGCTAAAACAATATAGCTAAACTCCTAAAAATCCCAGTAAAACATATTGCTAAAACATTAGCTAACTCTAAATAAATAAAAAAAACTCAGTAAGCCAAATTAGACCAAAAAAACAAGCTAGCTTGTTGCTTAATTACAAGCTGAACACACCAAAAAACCTTAAATTCCTCAATAAACTCAATTAGTCAAAAACGTTAGCATGTTGCTAAAATAAAAAGCTAAACTCTTAAGGCCTAAAAATCCAGTAGAAACAATAATTGCCAAAAACTTTTGCATATGCTAAAACATTAGCTAAACTCCAAATCAACATGAAACAACTCAGTAGAGGCCAAATTAGCCCCACAAAACAAGCTAGCTTGTTGCTTAATTACAAGCTAAACGCCAAAATAACCTTGAATTCCTCAGTAAACTATATTAGTCAAAAACTTTAGCATGTAGCTAAAATAAAAAGCTAAACTCTAAAAATCCCAGTAGATAACATATTTGCTAAAAACATTAGCTAAACTCTAAACAAAAAAAAACTCAGTAGAGGCCAAATTAGCCCCAAAAAACAAGCTAGCTTGTTGCTTAATTACAAGCTGAATGCCAAAATAACCTTAAATTCCTCAGTAAACTCAATTAGTCAAAAACGTTAGCATGTTGCTAAAATAAAAAGCTAAACTCTTAATTGGCCTAAAAATTCCAGTAGAGGACATATTTGCAAAAACTTTAGCATTTTGCTAAAACATTAGCTAAACTCTGAATTAACATAAAAAAACTCAGTAGAGGCCAAATTAGCCCCACAAAACAAGCTAGCTTGTTGCTTAATTACAAGCTAAACGCCAAAATAACTTAAATTTTAAATAATGAATAGAATCTAAACTCTGAAAACCCTTAAAAGCCAAAGTAAACACAAGTTAGCTAAAAACGTTAGCATTTTGCTAAATATTAGGTAAACTCCAACGTAGCCTATGAATATATTTAAAGTTGGTAATCTGCTTAAAATGTAGAGATTTGAAGACTTTCTCATTCGTTTCCTATTGTAGATTTTGCTCAATACTTCAAAAATTGTAAAGTTTACAAATATCAAAAATACAAGCAGTATTTCCCTGAGCAAGTGGAACGTTTTGATACCAAGAGTTTTGAAATTAAAAAAATGGACTATTCTGTTTTTCTTCAACCAGAGAGAAACTATGGAGAGATGAACGAGCCCCACGTGGCTCTGGGGCCGCAGGTTGCAGACCCCCTGGTCTGAACTCACTGGCCTCTATTTTAGACACTGCTCGTTATTAATCAGCCAATCACATGGCAGCAACTGAATGCATCTGTGCATGTAGACTGGTCCAGAGGATCTGCTGCAGTTCAGAGTATAAGAATGGAAAAGAAATGGGATTGGATCCCAGACGGGCTGGTCTAAGTGTCCCAGAAACTTCTGATCTGCTGGGATTTCCACCCACAACCATCTGTAGGGTTCACAGAGAATGGTCAGAAAAAGAGAAAATATCCAGTGAATGACAGTTCTGCGGGTGGAGCTGCCTGGTTGATGTCAGAGGAGAACAGCCAGACTGGTTCCAGCTGATAGAAAGACAACAGGAACTCCCAGAACTGAGACAGTTCTGAAGGAAAAACAGGGTCCAACCTGGTTCTGGTACAAGGTGGACCTAATAAAGTGGCCACTGAGAGTCAATAGTTAATGAATTTTTTTTAATTTTCTTTCATGGCTCCCTTTAGGGGTTAACAAATCATCTGTCTCTGACTAGGTCTGAACTTTTAACAGTGAAAAGTAGTTTTACTTTAGCATTTAAATAAATACATTCATGACCTTTTTTTTAAATAATAAATATTAATTATGTCTTTTTTTGGGAGAAACAAAAGGAAAAATACTAATAGAACCTAACATCTCTCAAAATGTAATGATTTTTTTTTTTTTTTTTTTTTATTACAATTTTTTAACGTTTGACGTAAGCTTAAATAAGGGGTTAAATAAATAATAGGTTGAAGACTCCTGGACTCGGTTGATAAAATTGATTAATCGATTCGAGTCGATCCATAAAAATAGAGATCGCTTTAGCACATAAAGCTAAAGTCCGCTAGTTTGATGCTAACGTTCAATGGAATTTTCTATAGGATGGCTAATGCTAATACTCGGTTGACCTAAACAAACGTTGCTGAAGGTGTGAATTATCTGAAATCTTTCATGGAAATATATTTTAAAGTAACCACTTGTGGTCTAAAGCATCATTTTTTTTTCAGACTTTCTTCTTCTTCTGGAATAAGGTGTAATACTGAAGCGTGATCACCCCCTAGTGGCCAAAACTGAAACTCCCTCCAGGAGAAGAAGAACCTCAAAGCAAATATTGCATCTCTAGTGTCTATCCAGTGGTAGACACTACTGTATACAGTCTTTCATGTCTGACCTCAGGCTTGTTTCCCATAACTTCATCGTGTGACTCATCAGTTTCTGTCGTTCTTCAGGTCTTTTTGTGTCTTCATTTCTGCTCTGAATCTAAACTTCTGGGATGATTCCTGTATATATTTTTTTAAAAATACTTCTTCAACAGACTTGAAGTTTACATTTCCCCCTCTTAGACCGGAGTAAATATGATATTCTTTCTAATCAGGCTTTCATTTGTTTCACCAGGATGTTTGTTCTTCTATGTTGATGATTTGTGAAAGTGAGGTCATGTCTCTGTGACGCTGACTCATTCAGGGCTCAGTTATGGTTGTAAAACGTTCCAGTGAGGTTGCTCAATGTCTGCTTCCCGTCAGCTCACCTGGACTCCCCGTCGACACGGTGCGGTGGGACCTGTGCCGGCTGCCCGTCCGGACCGGCTCCGTGGACGTGATCGTCACCGACATGCCGTTCGGGAAGAGGTAGCGGTCGTCACCGGGACGGGATCCAGAGGGTTACGGGATGCCTGAGCCTTAGGAAAACACCACAGTCAGCAACGCTTTACTGCAGGAAGTCATCAGATAATGACCGCCATAATGTAGCTCTAATTATAGGAATGTTTGATCTGACAAGTTAATGCTCTGTCCTAATAAATTCTGTTTTGACACTTTGGAAGGTTTATTTAAATGGAGCATTAGGGCAACCATGATAGAAAAAAAGAATAAAATTGTAAAAGTATGAGAGAAAAGTTTTCGTTAGTGTTTTTTTTTAGTAAAAAGCCTTTTATCTCATATATTTACATTCATTTCAATAATAAATACTTTAGTCTCCTAAATTCTAAATTTATAATTTTTTAAATTATAACTTTCTTCTTGCATAATATTGCCTCTTATGCTAATAATTCTATTGTTTATTCTTAGAAAATTTTAATTTTTCTCTTATTATTTATGGCTTTATTCTCATAAACTGATAACTTTATTCACCAACTTTTTTAACTGTTTTTTTTTTTTTTTTAAATTGCAACTATAATGTCTTAACATTATCACTTTTTCTCATAGTTTATTCCCTTAAATTTTTTACTTTTATTTCTCCTAATTTTATGAATTTATTCTCTTAAATTTCTTCTTTTTTTCCTCACAATTTTATGAATTCTTTTATATTTTTTACTTTTATTTCTCGTAATTTTATGAAGTTGTTCTCTTAATTTTTTTAAAACTTTTTTCTTGGTATTTTATGAAATTATTCTCTTGAATTTTTGACTTACTTCTCATAAAATTAAGAATTTACTCTTTAAAATTGGGATTTTTTTCTCAAAATTTGAAGATTTAACTTTTGTTTTTATTCTTTTCTCATAATTTTATGAATTTATTCTTTATTTTTTTTTTTCATCACATTTTATGAATTCTTTTACATTTTTTCTTATTTCTCGTAATTTTATGAAGTTGTTCTCTTAATTTTGTTTTACTTTTTTCTTGGTATTTTATGGAGTTATTCTCTTGCATTTTTGACTTTTTAAAAAATAATTTTATGTATTTATTCTCTTAAATTTCTGACTTTCATCTCATAAAATTGAGAATTTACTCTTTAAAATTTGGATTTTTTTCTCATAATTTAAAGATTTCACTTGTGTTTTTATTTTTTCCTCATACGTTTTTGAATATATTCTGTAAACTTTTGTCTTTAATCTTTAGCGCAGAATAAAAGGCGGAACCCTCAGTTATTCTGTTCCAGCAGAAGAACAAACACACATCTCACAGTTTAAGACATTCACGAGTCTTAAAGTAAACAGAAGTCTCTGCGATGGTTTAAAAGGCTTAAACTTATTGATCCAGTCTTTTCACAAACGAGTGTAATGTTGACCTCAGGATCGACGTATTGATTCATCTCCTCTGTCTTAAAGAATGGGCTCAAGGAAGAAGAACTGGGACCTGTACCCGTCCTGTCTGAGAGAGATGGCCCGGGTGTGCCGGCCGGGCTCCGGAAAGGCCGTCCTGTTAACCCAGGATAAGAAATGCTTCTCTAAGGTAAACGTGCGTCTCAGCTGGAGCGCTTTCCACAAGAAGCGACATGTTGGAGTGTTTTCTGCTGGGAATGCTCCACATATCAGGAAGTGAAGGGAGTTGCTTGTCAAAGCTGCGTTAGACTTTTTCCTGTTGGCCAACAGATGTGTGAACGCCTTCCTGTCATTTAAAAGGTCAAATTACAGGGTGTGCAATCACTTATGTCTGCTGTCATTACTTCCTACAATAAGTGGAGGGTTTTGGTTTTTAATGCTGCTTTCTGAAATTTGAGCTGCTAATTTGGATGTAACCTCACTGCAAAAACAGAGTTTTAGGACATTTGTTTTGTTTTCTGTCTTACTAGAAAAATAGCAATAAATTTAGAAAAGTTTCTCAATAATCTAAGTTGAGAAAGGGGCAGTTTTTTTAAGGTCTAACCCTCGAGGCGGAGGGTTACAGAGCCCTTTTCTTCACGTCGGTGTTCTCTGAATCCTCTTTTGATCCAAACGTTTCCTTTATGTTGTTTTTAGCAACAACAGAGGGTGCGGGACAACCCCGCCCCTCTTCCCCTCCAGGTGCTTTTTACACACCCTCCCACTAGCTTACAGCCCGTCACACCCTCAACCAGAGAAAGTGCCACAAAAATGACGATCAAAGGCAGATTGATCCAGATTCAGCTCAGACGAAGGAAAACAAAGAC
This sequence comes from Oryzias javanicus, assembly GCA_003999625.1. Classification (NCBI taxonomy): domain Eukaryota; kingdom Metazoa; phylum Chordata; class Actinopteri; order Beloniformes; family Adrianichthyidae; genus Oryzias; species Oryzias javanicus. The sequence goes on from CM012441.1 coordinate 36,027,320, forward strand.
GATCATGGATGCATTTGTCTGCATCAGGATGAAGCTTGTACGACTTTTTTAAACTAAATATTTACGTCTGACAATTTAAATAAAGAAATACTCAGAAATGACATTTTAATTTCTTATGAATTTATTCTCTTAAATGTTTAACTTTTATTATTTTGTTACTTTATGAATTTATTCTCCTAAATTTTTTTGTTTTTTCCTATAATTTTCTCTTTTTTTCATAATTTTTTAATTTGTCGTAATTTTTTTTACTTTTTTCTCATAATTTTATAAATTTATTCTCTTTATCTTTTCTCTTTTTTCCTCATTTTATAAATTTACTCTCTTATATGTTTTATTTTTATTTCTTGTAATTTTATGAATTTATTCTCCTAAATGTTTTGTTTTTTTTCACATAATTTTATCATTATTTTCTCTTTTTTTATTTACTTCTTTCTCATGTTTCTCATAATTTTATTAATTTATGCTCCTAAATTTTGGACTTTTTCTTATAATTGTATGATTTTTTTTTCTCTTCATTTTTTTTTACATTTTTTCCAAATTTTATAAAATTTATCTTTTCTCCTTTTTTCCTCATTTTATGAATTTATTCTCTTTTATTTTCTTGTAAATTTATGAATTTATTCTTCATTTTTTACTTTTTTCTTATAATTTTTTCTCTTTATTTTTTTACTTCTCATAATTTTATGAATTTAGTCTTTAATTTTTTGTTGATTTTTTTTTTTACAATTTTCTCCAAATTTTATAATTTATCTTTTCTCCTTTTTCCTCATTTTATGAATGTATCTCTTTTATTTCTTGTAATTGTATGAATTTCTTCATTTTTACTTTTTTCTTATAATTTTATTGTTTGTTTCTCTTTCATTTTTTAAACTTTTTTGTCATAATTTTATAAATGTATTCTCTTACATTTGTCTGTTTTTAACAATAATTACATGAATTTATTCTCTTACATTTTTTAATTTTTTCACATAATTTTATCATTATCTTCTCTTTTTTTATTTACTTCTTTCTCATGTTTCTCACAATTTTATTAATTCATGCTCCTAAACTTTGGACTTTTTTCTTATAATTGTATGATTTTTTTTTTCTCTTCATTTTTTTTTTACAATTTTCTCCAAATTTTATAAATGTATCTTTTCTCCTTTTTTCCTCATTTTATGAATGTATTCTCTTTTATTTCTTGTAATTGTATGAATTTATTCTTTATTTTTTACTTTTTTCTTATAATTTTTTCTCTTTATTTTTTTACTGTTATTCTCATTATTTTCTAAATTTACTCTATTAATTTTTTCCTTTTTTCCTCATTTTCTGATTTTATTAACTTACATTTTTTACCTTTTTCTTATAATTTTATTGTTTGTTTCTCTTTCATTTTTTAAACTTTTTTGTCATAATTTTATAAATGTATTCTCTTACATTTGTCTCTTTTTTACAATAATTACATGAATTTATTCTCTTACATTTTTTACTTTTTTCACATAATTTTATCATTATTTTCTCTTTTTTTATTTACTTCTTTCTCATGTTTCTCATAATTTTATTAATTTCTGCTCCTAAATTTTGGACTTTTTTCTTATAATTGTATGATTTTTTTTTTTCTCTTCATTTTTTTTTACAATTTTTCCAAATTTTATGAATTTATTTTTTCTCCTTTTCTTCATTTTATTAATTTATTCTCTTTTATTTCTTGTAATTGTATGAATTTATTCTTCATTTTTTTCTTATAATTTTTTCTCTTTATTTTTTTACTGTTTTTCCTCATAATTTTCTAAATTTATTCTATTAATTTTTTCCTTTTTTCTCATTTTCTGATTTTATTAACTTACATTTTTTACCTTTTTCTTATAATTTTATTATTTGTTTCTCTTTCATTTTTTAAACTTTTTTGTCATAATTTTATAAATGTATTCTTTTACATTTGTCTCTTTTTTACAATAATTACATGAATTTATTCTCTTACATTTTTTAATTTTTTCTGATAATTTTATGAATTTAGTCTTCAATTTTTTGTTGATTTTTTTTCCCCCATAATTTAGTCTTAATTTGTTCTGTAATCTGTGAATCTGTTCAAAACACCATTTTCATGGGGGCGGGTCTTAAGGTTCTGTTTACTCTGATAGTGAAACGATGAAGCAGAGATCAGATTCTGTTTTCCAAAGGTCGGAACAGAAATGCGTCTCCGTTACAGAAGATTCACACTCGTAAAAATCCTCCAGTGAGAATCTTCTGCATCTCACTACAGTTTCCTCAGCCTCCTCCATTCATTTTCCACTGAAAGCTGAATCACAGCCGCGTCACACTGAGACGCGATTGTGTTCAAACTGTCTGACGGGCAAAAACCTGGAGGAGTCGGCTAATGACGGAGCGCCGCTTCAGCCGGTCGGGTTCCTGCGACTGCGAGACGAGTGCAAACATGCGCCACGCGAAGAATCTCCATGGCAACCAGCTGTGTATTTCTACCCTCAAATGTATTCCCGACGCACCTTCTCTGGGGGGTTTGTTGGGGTGTGGAGAGGGTGGTGACTTAAACCAGTCCAACTGTCCACGGCCACATCATAACTGACCTACTTTACAGACATCAGAGCGGCTGCACGGCTTCATTGTTTGCTAAAGAGGTCACCGTCTTTCAGAAAACCACAAACTGTCTCTCGGTTGAAGCACAGCCCTTTGAAAATAAATCAAAAATTCTGACCCAGATGGTAAATTCTATTTAAAGAAGTAACAAAATCAAACAATGTTTTACTAAGAATTATTATTTTAAAGAAAAAATAATCTATTCATAGAATCTGACTTTTACCCTACATATAAATGGAGAATTAGGGAAAAATAGTGTCATAAAATTCGGCCGATAGTCGCCAGTCAGCTACGTTAGAGTGTAGCTAACGCTTGGAAAAACATAACAACAGTTTTAAACCCTCTGATGAAAATCCTGTTTTTTTAGTTTTTTACATGTATTTTTCTTATGAAGAGATAAAATGTGATAAGAAATCATTTCGTTTTTACATTTTATCCTTTTAAATCTCTGCACTAAACCCTCGTCTGATCCGGCTAGCGTGTCTAGTTCAGGTTCTGGAGAAGAGAAGATGCTATCTTCACATTGACTGCAGTCAAATGAGCCGCCGTTCACATTTCTGTGGTCAAATTTGGATTTTTGGTGCGACTTTCATCCAATACTTACGGTAGCAGGACTGAGAAAATCTCCAGCAGACTCCACGGAGCTTCTTGATGTGACCACGGAAATGTGACGGGGGCGGAGCAACAAAAGCCACGCCCCCTCTGAGGAGATTTTTGAAACAGAAGCTTCAGATCGACATGAAGATGTCTTTTTAAGACATTTAGGATTTTGGTTAAAAACTTCTTAATCATAATTAAATCACTACTGGAAAGTTTTCTTTTTTTTAGTAAAATAAATTGTCATAGGGACGCTTTAAAATAAAAAAAAATATATTTAGCTTTAGTTTGTTAATCAATAATAATCTCTGAACTTATTTTATTAAATTTAGCACCAAAACTAATCAAATGTGAGCAGGAAACTCTTTATCCAATTAAGAGTTATTAAATTATTATGAATAAATCCTCATATTTTTACACAGATCTTGTAATTCTGATTTTGAGTTTATTCATTTTTTATGATATACAAGTTCACCCCGTTGTAGTTTGTAAACCAGTTGGTTCAGTGCATAACAGTTAAATGAAGCATGAGGCTTAAATGCTCCTGTTCCACGTCGCTTCAAAGATATTTTATCTCCTTCAGTCTGGGAAAATGACGTTAAACAAAACATGTTTGTAGCAAATATAGAACATTAAACCAGGAGATCCGTCTCAGCAAATTCTTGATCGATTTCCTGCAAAGTTGAGACTTAAATACGGTGACGTTAGCGGACAAATTCCTGCAAGGCTTAATGAGACGAAGCACCTTTTATTGCGGCTAGAATGTCACTCCTGCCCTTCAGATAGAAATGAAAACTGTTTTCTTTTTCTTTAATCCGTCCCTCTTGCCTGAGGTTCTTGTTTTACAGAAAACGTACTTGTAAATATATCCTGCAGTGATTTATTCCACTTCCAGGCTATTTCCAGAATGGGCGGACTGTGGAAAAAGCTGCACACTGTTTGGGTCAACGTCGGCGGTTTACACGCCGGAGTCTACCTGCTGAAGCGGACCGCCGGCGTGTTTGGTCAAACTCCTGAAGATGTCCATGAGTCACCGGGGAGAGTTTATAAGCAAACGGATGAGAAGGAGGACGATTAATTCTACCCCGACTCTTACGGGGGATTCGCTCTGTTTACGTTGCTCGTTTTTTTTAAGCATTTTGGTTGAAGGATGCCAAACAGTTAAAGGTTGAAATGTTTAAAACTAATCGTTGAGTTTATTCTGACTGTTTCAGTTGGTATGAATAAAGGCTGTTGCATCAAACTCTTGAGGTTTCATTCATGAAGACTGATAAATAAAAGCGGATTCAAATAAAACTAGAAAAGAATGAACGCTTTTTGCTGAAAGATGCTAACGCTATTAAATGATGCTAAGAAACTGGTGACGCCGCTCACTTTATTTGCTGAAAATGCTAAAGTTATTTGTAAAACGTTACGTTTGCTGAAAGACTGAAAATGTCGTTAAAGAACTATGAAAGAGTGAAGAAGCTGACCTAACTTTCTGAAAATTTAGAAGGAAAATTGCTCAAAAATAAATGCCACTTTGCAAAAATATTTAGTGTGTTGCTTAAATATGAACTAAGCTCCAAATTAGCCCAAAAAAAACAGTAGATGCCAAATTATCCACAAAATGCTAGCTTGTCGCTTAAATAGCTAAACCCCAAAATAGCCTAAAGTTCCTCGGTAAACTAAATTAGTCAAAAATGTTAGCCCGTTGCTAAAATAGAAGCTAAACTCTAAATTAGCCTTAAAAAACCCCAATAGATAACAAATTAGTCAAAAACCTTTGCATATTGCTAAAGTATTTGCTAAACTCCAAATTAGCCCAGAAAACCTTAGTAGATGCCAAGTTGGTCAAAAAAGCTAGCTCGTTGCTTAAATACTAGCTAAACTCCAAATTAGCCTAAAATTCATCAGTAAACTAAATTAGTCAAAAGTGTTAGCCTGTTGCTAAAATAGAATCTAAGCTCTAAATTAGCCTTAAAAAACCCCAATAGATAACAAATTAGCCAAAAACTTTGGCATGTTGCTAAAGTATTTGCTAAACTCCAAATTAGCCCAAGAAACCTTAGTAGATGCCAAGTTAGTCAAAAAAGCTAGCTCGTGGCTTAAATGCTAGCTAAACTCCAAATACAGCCTAAAATTCTTTGGTAAGCTAAATTGGTCAAAAACATTAGCTTGTTGCAAAAATAGAAGCTAAACTCTAAATTAACCTAGATTACAAATTGGGCAAAAACGTTACCACATTGTTAAAATATTAGCCAAACTCCAAATTAGCCTAAAATTCCTCTGTAAACTAAATTAGTCAAAAATATTAGCCCGTTGCTAAAATAGAAGCTAAGCTCCAAATTAGCCTCTCCTAAACCCCAAATTAGCCCAAGAAACATTAGTAGATGCCAAGTTAGTCAAAAAAGCTAGCTTGTTGCTCAAATTTTAACTAAACTCAAAAAAAGTCTAGAATTCCTCTGTAAATTAAATGAGTCAAAAATGTTAGCCTGTTGCTAGAAGCTAAACTCTACATTAACCTTAAAACTCCTAGTAGATAACAAATTAGCCAAAATCTTTAGCATATTGCTAAAGTATTTGCTAAACTCCAAATTAGCCCAAGAAACCTTAGTAGATTCCAAGTTAGCCAAAAAGCTAGCTTGTTGCTCAAATTTTAACTAAACTCCAAAAAAGTCTAGAAATCCTCTGTATTAAATGAGTCAAAAATGTTAGCCTGTTGCTAAAATAGAAGCTAAACTAAGTTAGCATAGAAAAACCTCAGTACATGCTAAAAAAGCTAGGTATATTTTAGGTAAACTTGGTATAAAATATCATATTAGGTTTTTTTTTAATTCTTATAAAAAATGAAAACATTCTCCATGAATATATTTAAAGGTTTGTTTCTAATCTACTTAAAATTGACATTTCTCATTCATTTCCTGTGAGGCATATTTTGCTGAAAACTTGTAAAGTTTATGAATACCAAATAAATACGAGCAGTAATGTCCTGAACGAGCTGAACGTTCTGAAATTTGCTGAATTTGCTGAAGGTGGGATTAAATTTTGCTGAAAAACACACAGAAAGGAGTGAAAAGTGTGAATGTGCACCAAGCATTCACACAATGTTGTGTTTCCTGTTTCCCGTTCTCCTTTTTTTAATATATCTGTTTAAAAATAGAGTAAAACTGACTCTAAAAATAGTGTTTTTGTGCAGCTAATTAACCATTAAAGAACATGACAGAGTGTTGGTGAACATTCTCGTGCAGACAGACTGTCTTGAACTATCTCATTCATAGTATCTATTCTTGTTAATTCACCTACAAAACATCAGCTTGATCTGATGTAGTACTTTATAGTACTGCCCTTTTTTCAAAACAGTACTTTTTAATCGCTAAAGTATTATTGATATCATTTATTATTTTTTAGGCTGTGGTTTTATTTTGAAAACAAGCCCAAACGGCTTTTACCGTAATCTACGAACAAAAGCGGCATGCCGTATTTGAGAGAGAGTCTCGCTTGACGTTCGACGAGCGCGTGCTGGTTTGACGCCAGTGAAGCCCCGCCCCCTCCTGGGCGATAGTTTAAAAGGCAGGCCGACTCCGCGTGAGCGTGAAACGCTGAGGAAGATGATGTGGCTGCTGTTGCTCTCCGCAGCGCTGATGTTGACGTTCCTCCTCTCAGGTAGACGCAGGTGAGTCTTGTTTTTGTTGTTCAAAGAAGAAAAGGGAAACGAAGGGACGATTGATGGAAATGTTTCCATGACTGAAAAGTTCTTTGGATTAAATATTGTTGCTTTTATTTGAACGTTTAATACTGAATTAATGCAGAACAACGACAATTTGGGTAGTTTATTTATTTTTTTACATTTTTAAGTTAAACTTTTTCCCTCAAAAGTTTCTCCAGAAATAATAATTTTAAAATAATGATGTGTTAATTTATCGTATTAATTTAGTTTTTAATAACTCTAAATTAAGCTTTTTTTTTACACATCATTTCAAGTTAAACTTAAAATAATTCAGATATTAGCCTAACAGCTTATATGTGATTGCTAACTTAGCTTTATGTTAATAATCCTAAATTATCTATATTTTTACATTATTTCAAGAAAAACTTTTTCAAGTTTCTCTTTAAATGATACAAAAAAGCTTTTTATTTCCCCTAAATTAAGATATTTTTCTACATTATTTGAAGTATAATTTTTCTCACCAAAGTTTCCCTAGAAATAAAAATTAATCAATTAAAAACGATTTCACAATAATTGCATTAATTTTATTTTTAATAACCGTAAATTAATGTTATTTTATATAGAAAAGTTTCTCTAGAAATAATAATAAAAAAAAAAATCGCCTAGTTATATATATCTGTATGCTAATTTCATAATTCATTGCATTAATTTTATTTTAACCCCTTAATGCCCGATGTCGCAAATATGTAACAAACCACTTCGGCTCCAAAATTACCAAAATGTAGAATCTATGAAAATAATTTTTTTATTTTTTTTATTTTCATGGCTGAAAATAAATTTAGCCGTTGTGGGATTAATAACTCTAAATTATTATTTTTTTCTTTTTTAAAAAAAGAATGAACAAATGTTTGACGTTTTATTTTGTATTTCCGTTGGCAGATCCAAACGAGAGCCTCCTCTGGACAGGGGGCTGATCCCCTGGCTGGGCCATGCTCTTGAATTTGGGAAAGACGCCTCCAAATTTATTAACCGAATGAAGCAGAAACACGGCAACATCTTCACCGTGAGTACCAAGAAAAACCCAGAAATAATCGGATTTAAGAGGTTTTTTTTTTTTCTTTATTGTCAGTAAAAAACATTTTTTTGTGAAAATGTAAAATTGACGACAAACATCTTCCAATAAAGACAAATAAAATGTAAAAAGGTGAACTCTTTAACGTGGAGCTCCAGTGTTTCTGTTCTTTGAATGACTGTATTTTTTAAATAATTAACAGAATCTACTGGATTACATTAATCGTGTTGATCATTTAAAAATAACAGACTTTTAAGATCTGATGATGAGTTTTAGAGAGAATTTGACACATTTTTAATTAATCATAAAGCTTTAGTAAAACTTTTGAACAGCAACAAACTCACTGTTTTAAACAAACATTTAAATATGAAACTTTTTTCTACAATCAAAAATTTTAAATATTTTCAGAAGAGTTGAAATAATTGTTTATTTTTTATTAAAATGCAGATTTTTTTTCCGTTTATATATTTCAGTTTTCTTTTTTTCTGTCACTAAACTAGATTGTAATATTTTTTAAAGCTTTACATTTATGATAATAAAAGTTAAAAATAGCTTTTCAATATTTCCCGCCGACCCTTCACAGGTGCGCGCTGCAGGCCGCTACGTGACGCTGCTTCTGGATCCCCGCTCCTACGACGCCGTCCTGGGCGACTCCGAGGCTCTGGACTTCAGCCGCTACGCTCAGGTGCTCATGGAGAGAATCTTTGACCTGCAGCTTCCGCACAACCAGCCGGATAAAGCCAAGGAGCTGATGAAGAGGTAGAAGATGCTTTTCATTTCTCATGATCTGAGAGCAGAACGTGGAATCTGTCGTGTCATGTTACTGGAAAACAACAAAAGCAGATTTTCCTGCTGAACTCGGGTCTTTTTTAAGATGATCCCAGCCAGTGAAGCCAAGCGGGCCCCAGATGGGTTTGTCCACGATCTGTGGGTTGGTTCGCAACGCTGTCCAGCTGCCTGGTGAACAGCGGAGCTGCTAGCATGCTAATTAGGAGCTTGCTAGCTCAACACAGCTGGGTTCATTACAGGGTAGCTCGCTACAGCTGCGCTTGCTAGCTTAATACAACGGAGCTCGCTAGCTTGCCACAGCGACGTTTGTTAGCTTAATTCATTAGATCTCGCTAGCTTAATACAGAGAAGCTCGCTAGCTTAATACGGTGGAGCTTGCTAGCTTAATACAGTGGAGCTTGCTAGCTTAATACGGTGGAGCTCGCTAGCTTAATACGGTGGAGCTTGCTAGCTTAATACAGTGGAGCTCGCTAGCTTAATTCATTAAAACTCGCTAGCTTAATACAGTGGAGCTTGCTAGCTTAATTCATTAAAACTCGCTAGCTTAATACGGTGGAGCTCGCTAGCTTAATACAGTGGAGCTTGCTAGCTTAATACAGTGGAGCTTGCTAGCTTAATTCATTAAAACTCGCTAGCTTAATACGGTGGAGCTTGCTAGCTTAATTCATTAAAACTCGCTAGCTTAATACGGTGGAGCTCGTTAGCTTAATTGATTAAAGCTCGCTAGCTTAATTCATTAGAGCTTTCTAGCTTAATACAGCGGCGCTAAATAGCTTGCTACAGTGAGGCTTGCTAGCTCAATACAGAGAAGCTTGTTAGCTTACGCATGCTTCAGCAAATTTTCTCGCTCAGTCCAGCGGAGCTGGCTAATTTTCATCAGAGCAGCTCGCTAGCATGCTACGTTGAGCTCGTTGGCCCGCTTTGCTGTCCACCGGGCGGCTGGCTAGCATAGCGAGCTAACCCACTGAAGTCTATGTGGGCAAACACAAGTGGGGCCACCATAGAAACAGGACCCAGTTGACCTTTCTGGCTGGGATTGTATTGTTGTGTTATCTATTTAATAAGGTAAAAAAAAACGTTTAAAAAGTTTCTAAAGTTTCTACTCATGATGCTCTCATGTTGCACGTTTCCCTTCATCAAGCTCACCTGTTGCACACCTTCTGCGTCTGCAGGCACTTCCTGGGAGTGAACCTGTCCACGCTCAACAGCACCACGAGCAGACACTTGCAGGCCGTCCTGAAAGCGGAGACGCCTCAGAACCAGCGGGACTGGAAAGAGGAGGGGCTCTTCGACCTCTGCTACAGATTACTCTTCAAGTACGCAGAAGCTCTAAACAGTTTACTCACCACTCCGCTCTGTTTGTAAACGCAGAGAGAGGGATCATGACAGCGCCCCGTCACGCAGACCTTACAGCTTTTGGATGGGATTTCAGAGCCTAAATAGTGTAAAACAGATTGTTTACTAGGGTGTTGTTCGAATGCCGAGGGTGTGCCAGCAGAAAAAAATGTAAATTGTATTTCTTTCAAAACACGTGAAAGGTTATCTATGTATCTGGAAAGGAAAAATGATTGGTATTTCTTAACCGTGACGGCGCTGTTGCAGAGCGGGCTACATGAGTCTGTTCGGAGGGGAGAAGAACAACAACAGCACCGACCCCTCCAGCGTCTACGAGGAGTACAAGAAGTTTGACGGCCTCCTAACCAAAATGGCCCGAGGCACGCTAAAAGCAGGTGAGCGTTCCCGCGTCGGCGGGCCGGTCCCTCTGTCATGACCTCACTCATGACTTCTGCCTGTCGTTTGTTTTGTGGTCGCCATGGGAAAGGGCGTGCTGCGCTGGTTGCTCATATGGGGTCTGGACGGTCCCACCCATATTACAGCTGAAGCGTGTCATTGTCGTTCCGTGGTGACGTGACTCTCCCATGTGTTGGGCAGAAGAGAAGAAGGCAGCAGAGAGTCTGCAGGGCAGGCTCTGGGAGCTCCTGGCTCAGGCCGGCCTGACGGACGACTGCGGGTCCGGCCCCTGGCTCCACGCCTACAGGCGGCTCCTGGAGGATGATGGGGTCAATGAAGAGACACAAAGAAAGGCGGTGCTAATGCAGCTGTGGGCTACACAGGTGAGTCAGAGGCCGAGGGAGTGGCTTTTTATGTAATGACCTCTGTTGTGATGTTATTCATAGATGAAGCGTGGGCTCGGTCACATGAGTCTGCGGAGTCGGTTCAGTTCTCCTCTTCAGCACACGGGGGCGCTGTTCACCTCTGATTCAGGGAGACAAAAGCCTCCTCTCCAACATTCATTTCCAACAAAAACTTTATCAGAACACCTATATTTACTTAATCTGTGAAAAATAATTTATACAATTAATTAATAATTGATTACATTTTATTTGTCCACAAGGATTTACATCTTATTTTGAAAGTTTTTCCCGTGAGGTTTATTGAACCAAAGTGATTTAATCTGATGTTTACTTTTGCTAGGCAACAGATTACTCACTCTCTCTCTCTCGTAAAAGTTTAGCTTAACCCTTTAACACCGGAGCTCCAGTGTTTATGTTCTTAGATTTATGGCAACTTTTTAACCGTTAGCGCAACAATTCCAGTAGATCCTGAAATCCTGAGACAGATCCTGAGTCACATCAGCAGCTGAAACAATGAAAGTTTTTAACAGCAGCACACACCTAAACTGTTACCTGCGATTATGCAAGCGTGAATGCTGTAAGCTGAATGTGACTGCTACAGACACTACAGAGCTGTTAGCTGAAAATGCTAAAGCTGAAAGCTTGCTAAAATATTAGCTAAATGCCTAATTAGCAAAAAAAAACTGTAAAAATATCTAAATTAGTCAAAAACAGCTAGCATAATGCTAAAATATTAGCTAAACTATAAAATTAAGCAAGAAAGAGGAAACGTGGCAAAATTAGTCAAAAACAGCTAGCTTAATGCTAAAAACGGCAATACTCCATATGTGCCTAAATAACTCTTAAAATCTCTAAATTTGCCAAAAATAGCTAGCATTATGTTAAGATGTTAGCTAAACTCAAATTAAGCAAAAAACTGCAAACATGTCTAAATTAGAAAAAAAAGCTAGCATGATGCTAAAATATTAGCTAAAGTCCAAATTTGCCTAAACAACTGTAAAAATTTCTAAATCTGACCAAAATATCTAGAATAATGCTAGAATATTAGCTAAACTCCAAATTAAGCAAATAACAGGAAACATGTCTAAAATAGCAAAAACACAATTAAATAAATAAGTAAGTTAGCATAATGCTAAGATGTTAGCTAAACTCAAATTAAGCAAAAAGTGGAAATGTGGCAAAATTATCAAAAACAGCTAGCTTAATGCTAAGATGTTAGCTAAACTAGAAAATTAAGTAAGAAAGAGGAAACATGGCAAAATTAGTCAAAAACAGCTAGCTTAATGCTAATAACGGCAATACTCCATATGTGCCTAAATAACTCTTAAAATCTCTAAATTAGCCAAAAATAGCTAGCATTATGTTAAGATGTTAGCTAAACTCAAATTAAGCAAAAAGATTAAACATGTCAAAATTATCAAAAACAGCTAGCTTAATGCTAATAACGGCAATAGTCCAAATTTGCCTAAATAAATGTTAAAATCTCTAAATGAGCCGATAACAGATAGCATAATCCTTAAATATTATCTCAACCAAAATTAAGCAAAAAATTGGAAACATTCTTAAATTAGCAAAAACAAAATTAAATAAATAAATAAGCTAGCATAAAGTTAGCTAAACAAAATTAAGCAAAAAACTGCAAATATGTCTAAATTAGAAAAAAAAGCTTGCATGATGCTTATTTTGAAAGTTTTTCCCGTGAGGTTTATTGAACCAAAGTGATTTAATCTGATGTTTACTTTTGCTAGGCAACAGATTACTCACTCTCTCTCTCTCGTAAAAGTTTAGCTTAACCCTTTAACACCGGAGCTCCAGTGTTTATGTTCTTAGATTTATGGCAACTTTTTAACCGTTAGCGCAACAATTCCAGTAGATCCTGAAATCCTGAGACAGATCCTGAGTCACATCAGCAGCTGAAACAATGAAAGTTTTTAACAGCAGCACACACCTAAACTGTTACCTGCGATTATGCAAGCGTGAATGCTGTAAACTGAATGTGACTGCTACAGACACTACAGAGCTGTTAGCTGAAAATGCTAAAGCTGAAAGCTTGCTAAAATATTAGCTAAATGCCTAATTAGCAAAAAAAAAACTGTAAACATATCTAAATTAGTCAAAAACAGCTAGCATAATGCTAAAATATTAGCTAAACTATAAAATTAAGCAAGAAAGAGGAAACGTGGCAAAATTAGTCAAAAACAGCTAGCTTAATGCTAAAAACGGCAATACTCCATATGTGCCTAAATAACTCTTAAAATCTCTAAATTTGCCAAAAATAGCTAGCATTATGTTAAGATGTTAGCTAAACTCAAATTAAGCAAAAAACTGCAAACATGTCTAAATTAGAAAAAACAGCTTGCATAATGCTAAAATATTAGCTAAACTAGAAAATTAAGCAAGAAAGAGGAAACGTGGCAAAATGATCAAAAACAGCTAGCTTAATGCTAATAACGGCAATACTCCATATGTGCCTAAATAACTCTTAAAATCTCTAAATTTGCCAAAAATAGCTAGCATTATGTTAAGATGTTAGCTAAACTCAAATTAAGCAAAAAGTGTAAACATGTCAAAATGATCGAAAACAGCTAGCTTAATGCTAATTACACCAATACTCCAAATGTGCCTAAATAAATGTTAAAATCTCTAAATTAGCCATTAGCAGCTAGCATAATGCTAAAAAATTAGCTCAACTCAAAAGTTAAGCAAAAAATTGGAAACATTCTTAAATAAGCAAAATTAAATAAATAAATAAATAAGCTAGCATAATGTTAGCTAAACAAAATCAAGCCAAAAACTGCAAACATGTCTAAATAAGAAAAAAAAGCTAGCATAATGCTAAAATATTAACTAAACTCCAAATTTTCTTAAACAACTGTAAAAATCTCTAAATTAGCCAAAAATAGCTCGAATAATGATAAAATGTTGGATAAACTCAAAATTAAGCATAAAAACAGGAAACATGTCAAAATTAGCAAAAAATAAATAAATAAGATAGCATAATGCTAAAATGTCAGCTAAATAGAATTAAGCAAAAAACTGGAAATGTCTAAATAATGGCATGATGCTAAAATATTAGCTAAAGTCCAAATTTGCCTAAACAACTGTAAAAATCTCTAAATCTGCCAAAAATAGCTAGAATAATGCTAAAATGTTAGCTAAACTCAAAATTTAGCAAAAAACAGGAAACATGTCTAAAATAGCAAAAACAAAATTAAATAAATAAGTTACCTAGCATAATGATAAAATATTAGCTAAACAAAATTAAGCAAAAAACTGGAAACGTCTAAATAAAAAAAACAAGCTAGCATGATGCTAAAATGTTAGCTAAACTCCAAATTTGCCTAAATAACAGGAACAAATTAATTCTAAATTAGCCATAAATAGCTAGCATGTTGTCAATATGGTTTCATAACATTTTAGTGTCTGAACGGTGTCTCCAGCTGGAATGTGGAAGTTCACGAGTTTCAAAGAGCACAAAGTCTCTGAAGGATTCGAGCAATTTCTCATTCATTTCCTGAGGATCATATTTTAAAACCTATGACGTTTATGAATATCAAAAGTACAAACCGTAATGTCCTGAACAAGCTGAACGTTTTGATACTAAGATGATGAAACTTTTGAAAGTGTGATTGCGAATCACTTCGGTGTGAATGTTGTAAAGCTTTCACACCATCAACCCTGAACAATAATTATTACATATTTTTTTAGTTCGTAATTCTTCAGCCTCTAATAGGTTTTTGTCTATTTTCTGAACATAATTTCTATCATTAAAGACTCTCTTTGGGGTGTAGCTGCACAGCTTTGATGCGTGTGTGACGGGACGGAGGCCGTGTCTTCCATGGCTTTCCTTTTTAAGTAAACCATGACTGCAGCAGTCAGTAGTGAGACAAACCAGATGGATAGCTGTTCTCATCCCAGAGCCATGAAGGGAGCCGTTCCCTTTTCCCGATTTCCCACAGGTGTGACACGTATTTGACAAACAATTTTTGGTTTATCTGACAGGAGTCGGGTCTCTGTTCTGAACCCCGCGGCCGCCTGGCCTGTGATGGATTCACCGCCACCCTGGTGACTGATGACGTCTGTGTTTGTTTGCAGGGTAATGTCGGTCCGGCGGCGTTCTGGCTCCTGGGTTACTTGTTGACGAATCCCGAAGCTCTGAAGGCGGTTCAGAAGGAGTTTGGTCAGATGACACAAACGGAGGCTTTCAGGACGCTTTCCACCGACAGATCTGTCAGCACGCCAGTGTTCGGTGAAGACTTTCTCCTAAATATCTATGATCTCAAAAAACGAGTAAAACTAATGTTGCTTCAAGATCATGGAGTCAAATTAGGATCATTTAAAGTGAACACAAATTTGAAAAGAAAAAAATTGTAGGACATATATATGATCTAATAATACAATTGTACATTTGAAAAATATTTTTTTAACATGAAAAAAAAATAAAAAAGATAATGTAAATCGGAAACTTAAAAAAAAAAAAAACGCTAAACCTAAAATTGTTACTGAAGGAAAAATGTTTTATTTTTTTGTAACAGCTGCTGTTTTTTGTTTTTAACTTTCATCTCTTCTCTGTTTTCACTTTCAATCCAAGTTTTACTATTTGTAATTTTGAGTTAAATTTCTTTTCATTAATTTTTTTTTTAACTGACAAACACAACTATGCAAATTTATAATCTTTTTTTTCTTGGTTTTATTTTATCTGGGTTTAATTCGACTGCATTCTACTTCTCACAGATCTAATGTAACTATATCTATGGTAATAATTACCTGCAATAATGTAAGTGTGAATGCCGTCACCTGAACGTGGCCGCTAAAAGATGCCTAGCAGTTAGCTGAAAATGCTGAAGCTTGCTAAAATGTCAAACATTTCTTAATTCACCAAAACAGCTAGCATGGTGCTAAAATGTTAGCTAAACTCCAAATTCTCCCCAAAAAACTGGAAACAGGTCTAAATTAGCCAAAAACAACTAGCATAATGTTAAAGTGTTAGCTAAACAACTGGTGAAACGTCAAAATTTGCCAAAAACAGCTAGCATGTCACTGAACTGTTAGCTAAGCTCAAAATTTGCCTAAAAACCTGGAAACATGTATAAGTTATCCAATAACAACTAGAATAATGTTAAATTGTTAGCTAAATAACAGGAAAATATCTAAATTGGCCGAAAAAGAAAGCTAGCATGTTGCTGAAATGTTAGCTAAACTCCAACTAAGCCAAAAAAACTGGAAACATGTCGAAATTAGCAACACAAAAAAAACCCAGCTAGCATTATGCTAAATTGTTAAGCACCAAATTAGCCAAAAAATGAAGGCATGTCCCAATTTTTCCAAAAAAAATGGAAACATGTCTAAATTTGCCCAAAACAGCTAGCATAGTGCTAAAATGTTTGCTAAACTCCAAATTCTCCCCAAAAATGGAAAACATGTTAATTTAGCCAATAACAACTAGAATAATGTTAAATTGTTTGCTAAATAACTTATAATGTTAAATTGAGTCAAAAAAAGGGACAGCTAGGCATGTTTGCTGAAATGTTAAGCTAAACTCCAACTAAGCCAAAAAAAACTGGAAACCACTGTCGAAATTAGCAAAAAAAAAAGAAAAACAGCTAGCACAGCTGATTGCTAAATTGTTAAGCACCAAATTAGCCAAAAAAATGAAGGCATGTCCAAATTTGCCAAAAAAAAACAAACTAAACATGTCTAAATTAGCCAAAAACGGCTATCATAATAATAAAAATGTTAGCTAAACACCAAATTAGCATAAAAACTGGAAACATGTCTGAGTCGGCCAAAAACAGTTAGCATATAGCTAAAATGTTAGCTAAACTCCAAATTCTCCCCAAAAAATGGAAACATGTCTAAATTAGCCAAAAACAACTCGAATAATGTTAAATTGTTTGCTAAATAACTGGAAAATATGTAAATTGGCCAAAAAAGACAGCTAGCATGTTGCTGAAATGTTAGCTAAACTCCAATTAAGCCAAAAAACTGGAAACATGTCAAAATTAGCAAAAAAAAAAAAAAAAACCAGCTTGCATTATGCTAAATTGTTAAGCACCAAATTAGCCAAAAAATGAAGGCATGTCCAAATTTAAAAAAAAAAACTAAAAACATGTCTAAATTAGCCAAAAACAGCTAGCATATTGCTAAAATATTAGCTAAACTCCAAATTAGCCAAAAAACTGTGAACATGTCCAAATTAGCTAAAAAAAAAAAAAAAAAACCTCTAAAAATGTTTAAATTAGCCAAAACTAGCGAGCATGATGCTAAAATAAAAGCTAAATCCCCAATACACTCTAACAACCCAGTATTTGCTGCACATTTAAAAGTTTAATAGTGTCTCTAGCTTAAAGTTTGCGGAAGTTCACAAATTTTAAAGTTCACAAAGTTTTTGAAGGAATCGAGGAATTTCCATCCATTTTCTAAGAGGGTTATTTTGCTAAATATTTCAAAAAGTCTAAAGTTTATGAATACCAAAAATAAAAAACAAGCAGGAATGTTTTGAAGGAGCTGATTGGTGAAATTGCTGTAAAGCAATCACACAACTAATTAAATCATATTCTCTTTTAATAAAAAAACTTTTTATGAAGCAGAAAATTGCTAAATGATTTTAAAATGATGGTAGAACAATCAAGCTGCGAGTGATATTTAATAACTAATCCTTCCTGCCTCTCAGACAGCGCCTTGGAGGAGACTCTGAGACTCACTGCTGCCCCCTTCATCACGAGAGAGGTGGTGCAAGAGAAGATCCTCTGCATGGCGGACGGCCAGGAGTATCTGCTAAGAAAAGGGGACAGATTATGTTTGTTCCCCTACATCAGCCCTCAAATGGACCCTGAGATTTACCACGAGCCGCAGGTTTGTCTTTCTATCTTGGGTGAGGAAGCTTCTGCCACCGTGTGCAGCCTCTCCAAACTCTCCTGCGCTGCCAGCAGGAGCAGGAGTAATTGTCTTAGGAGCTTGTTAGAGACAGACTTAAGTGTAATTAGAAACAGTAGCTGTTTATGTAAGGAGGAATCAGCACCTGCATGAAGCAAACCTTGAACGACCAGGTGGGAGGTCAAGTCCAGATCTGTGGGTCACGGAGGGATAAGCGAGGGAGGGAGAGGGAGCTGATGGGCGTGCGAACGTTTATGGATGACTGCAGGGAGGAAAGGGAGGAAGAAAAGGAGAAAAAGCCTTTTCTGAATCATATAAACCACATAAGTCAAGGCCCGGGGGCCGGATCCGGCCCTCCGGGTGACTCTATCCGGCCCTCCAGATCATTTTCTTTCATTGTTATTAATGGCCCGATGTTATCATGTGCTTTTTCTGACTTGTATAATTTTGAAAAAATGTAGAGTAGAATATTGAAAGTTATTTAAGGTTTAAGTTGATTTATTCTGGAATAATATTCCTGTGTTTCTATTATTTATAGTTATGTTAAAAAATTACATTTTTAAAGTTTTAAAAATTGACATTCAGCTAGCTTTTTGGACTATTTTGGCATTTACTACGATTTTTTTAGGCTAATTTAGAGTTTAGCTAATATTTCAGCTACATGCTAGCTGTTTTCTGCTAATTTTGACTTTTTTTTTTTTTTAGACCATTTTGGAGTTAGGATAATATTTTTTATGCTAGCTGTTTTGGCTAATTTTTGGCTTTTTTGTAGTTTTAGGTTGTTTTTGAGTTTAGCTATAATTTTATCTACATGCTAGCTGTTTTGCAAATTTTGGCTTTTTATAAAAAAATGTAGGCTATTTTGGAGTTAGACTAATATTTAAATGCTAGCTGTTTTAGCTAATTTTGACTTTTTTTTTTTTTTTAGGCCGTTTTGGAGTTAGGCTAATATTTATATGCTAGCTGTTTTGGCTAATTTAGTCTTTTTTTGTAGTTTTAGGCTGTTATGGAGTTTATCAAATATATTAGCCACATGCTAGCTGTTTTGCTAATTTTGGCTTTTTATAAAAAAAAATGTAGGCTATTTTGGAGTTAGGCTAATATTTATATGCTAGCTGTTTTAGCTATTTTTGACTTTTTTTTTTTTTTTTTTTTTGGCCGTTTTGGAATTATGCTAATATTTCAGCTACATTCTAACTGTTTTAGCTAATTTTGACTTTTTTTTTAGGCCGTTTTGGAGTTAGGCTAATATTTATATGCTAGCTGTTTTAGCTAATTTTGACTTTTTTTTTTTTTTGTTTTTTAGGCTGTTTTGGAATTCTGCTAATATTTATATGCTAGCTGTTTTGGCTAATTTAGTCTTTTTTGTAGTTTTAGGCTGTTATGGAGTTTAGAAAATATATTAGCCACATGCTAGCTGTTTTGCTAATTTTGGCTGTTTATAAAAAAATGTAGGCTATTTTGGAGTTAGGCTAATATTTATATGCTAGCTGTTTTAGCTAATTTTGACTTTTTTTTTTTTTTGTTTTTTTAGGCTGTTTTGGAATTCTGCTAATATTTATATGCTAGCTGTTTTGGCTAATTTAGTCTTTTTTGTAGTTTTAGGCTGTTATGGAGTTTAGAAAATATATTAGCCACATGCTAGCTGTTTTGCTAATTTTGGCTGTTTATAAAAAAATGTAGGCTATTTTGGAGTTAGGCTAATATTTACACCCTAACTAGTTTGGCCAATTTAGTTTTTTCAGGGTTTTTTTTGGCTATTTTGAAGTTTAACCATTATTTTCAACAAAATTCTAGCTGTTTTGGCTAACCTAGACTTTCTTTTTTTTTAAAGCTAATTTCTCATTTAGCTAATATTTTAGCTAGGTATCAAGTGCAGCATTATTAGCAGCCAAATTCAGCTTACAGGATTCACACTAGCATTATCACGAGTGATCCTATATATCTAATTCATAATTATGTTAAAAAGTTACAGTTTTAGGTTGTTCAGTGAATGTTTTTCCTGTTCGTCCCGTGACCCGAGGTGCGTTTTGGATTCTGGCTCCGTGTGCGATGGAGTTTGACACCCTGATCGACTAAACTAAGTGATGTTTTCTTTCTAGAAATTCAAATACGACCGCTTCCTGAACGAGGATGGATCAGTCAAGAAGGACTTTTATAAAGGAGGGAAGAAGCTGAAGTATTACACCATGCCGTGGGGGGCGGGCACCAACGGCTGTGTGGGGAAGCCCTTTGCCATCAGCACCATCAGACAGTGAGTGTCCCGGGACTGAAGATCCAAACGTTCCCCGCTTCAATGTCCTCATTCGGTCGTTTCCTCTTTGTTCCCACTCCAGGTTCGTCTACATGCTGTTGACTAACTACAGTTTGGAACTCTGTGACCCAAATGCTCAGCTACCAGAGATAAACGCCAGCCGCTATGGATTTGGAATGCTACAGCCTGAAGGAGACTTGCCTGTGCGATACAGACCCAAAAACACACACTAGGGGAGCAGTGAATCGCTTTCAACACATTTCTGCCAAAATATGTGTTAATAGATTTAATATTTTTGTATATATATATATTTATACATTAAAAGTACGTTATCTATTTATAATAAAACATGAAAAAAATCATCTTTACATGTTGTGATTTTTTTTTTGTTAACTTTATTTCTTTCTGAGTCTTTTTGGGGAAAAAAACTGTCCTTTTTTTAAAAGTTCATATTGAGTTTCGTAGATCAAAAAATTATGAATTTTCGTTTTTCAAAATTATCATCACTGAAAAACATGAAGGTGCATCAATATGCAGATTCTGCCACAAACGTAAAGCAGAAATTAATGTTTTAAAGACGCACTAAAATGAAAATTTGTGTCGTATTTTTCTCATGATGAAATTTAATTTATGATTTTATTTTTATGACGTTGGGGCTAACACAATGGATTCAGCTTGTCGACGTGGCGTATTAGTTACTACAGGAAGTCACCAGCTTCCATTTTGCTTCATCCACGGTCAAATAGATCCGTGAACGTCTTTGTTTTCCTCGTCTGAGCGGAAATCTGGATCAGCTGGAACGCTACGATGTTGCTCGCCATTTCTGTTGCTCTAATGTTAGGTTGGGGGTGTGAGGGGCTGTAAGCTAGAGGGAGAGCATGTGAACAGATGGATGATGGGAAGGAGGTGGAGCTAAATTTATGATTAACTCCTGCAACTCTGGTGAAACTATGTCCCAGAAAACGACAGTTTAAAAAAAAGAAATTGGTTAAAAATGGCAAAATCCTAATTAAAAAACCACTGAGAACGATTTTACCTCAAACCAAAACATGACAAGCTAAAGGAAATCGTTCCGACCTGAGGTCCGAGTCACAAAGGAGCATGTTGGCGGGTCTACGGTTTGTAATACAGGCCATATGGAACAAAAGCTGGATGTTTTTGTTGGGTCCGCTGTAGTGAATTAAGAATTCCAGCCTGAAAGCACAGAGTCTCCTAAGGACACGCCTGTACAGTAAACACAGCAGTCTTCTGCTGTGCACTTTCATCTGCTGGGCTGGCACATCCCTGCTGTTTGCAGAGGGAATTGAAGTGGAAACTTTTCGCAGTAATTGGTGTCTTGGAGGAGAACGCCTATCAGAGTTTCGACTTCTGCTTTCATTTTAAATCTGCTCAGGACGAGAGCCGACAGTAGAAGGTTGATGTAACCGGGCGGACTCTAGTTTTTTTATTTGTTATTCATTCTTCTGTCAAAGAGTTGAAAATTCTGGAGGGCCTCAGAGCAGGCCACCTCTTTGCTGCCTGATCGGGCACAGGTGTGGAGGAGGGGGGGGGGGGACGGGATACCAGAGCCTGGTGGAGCGCGGTGGGAGAAGCTAGCACCGGGCCCTGGAGAAGGATAGCAGGAGAAGCCAGTGCGGGGCCCTGATGGAGTGCAGAGGGAGAAGCCAGTGCGGGGCCCTGGTGCAGCACGGTGGGAAAAGCTAGCGTCGGGCCCTGAAGAAGCTTAGTAGGGGAAACCAGTGCGGGCCCTGGTGCAGCACGGTGGGAAAAGCTAGTGTCGGGCCCAGGAGGAGAGACACGGGAGAAGCTAGCAGTGGGCCCTGAAGAAAATGAACGGAGAAGCCGGGTGATGGCTGGTGCAGCCCAGAGTGAGAAGCTAGCCGTCGGGCCTGAGAGTTAGCAGCTTAGTAGGGTGAAATCTAGAAGTGCGGGGCTCTGGTTGATGGACTATAGCAAGTTGGTGAAGATAGCTTATGGCAGTGCGGGCCCTGGCGTAAGGATAGCATGGAGAAGCCAGATCGTTTTGTCGGGGCGCTCGATGTGAGGGCGTGCTGTTGGTGAGAGGGAGCTAGCAGTCGGGATTAAGGTTTTGTGTGGAGTAGCCTGGAGAAGCTTAGCAGGGGAAGCCAGTGCGGGGCCCTGGTGCCACGCAGTGGGAGAAGCCAGTACCGGGCCCTGAAGAAACTTGGCAGGAATAGCCAGTGTGGGGCCCTGGTTGAACGTGGTGTGAGAAGCCAACACGGGGCTCTGGAGAAAGACATCAGAAGAAGCTAGTGTCGGGCCCTGGTAAAGCACGGCGGGAGAAGCCAGCACTAGGGCGACAGTGAAGGAATCCCCCTTTAGACAACCGCCCACCGAGTAGCAGCTTGGGGTGGGCTGGTTCCGGAGCCAACCAGCAGCCAGACAGTGGTCAGAGGGCGGAAACGACGTCGGAAGGCAGAGGGGTGTGGTAGTGACACACCTCTTCCAATCAAGAACCATCTGTTGATTTTTCATCTTGTTTTTGTCCTTTTAACTGCTCTATTTTTCATTTTATTATTGTTTGTTTTTATTCCGGATTTTCCAGAACTTTTGTGTTTAAATCTTACACCTCCTTTGATATTTTATCTTTCCGACGGGCTCCTGGCTCCAACTAACTGAGCATCTTGTCTCCACACTTCTCTCCCTCCTTCCCTCACTCCCTTAAGGCTGCAGCTGTCTCCGGTGAACACGTGATCCTTGAATCTGCATCAGTGTGAATCCACTTTAGCCTCGCACACATTTGTCCCGGCTCGGAGGGGGTTAACCTCACGCAGGATGCGCCGCTGGAGGAAGGAGCCTGAATGAAATCAGCTCCGGCGGGATCCGCGTTCACGGCCGCTCTCACTGCAAGCGGCGGAAGGATACAGGCTGAACGGTTCCCGCTGCGCCTCTACTTGTTGACGCGCACCGGGAGTGGAGAACGGGACGCGGCGGCGCGGCGGCGGCAGCAGCGGCGGCGGCGGGGTTTCACCATGTCGGCGCGTCATCTACGACGCGTCCGTCAGCTTCCCGCGCAGGATCCGAGTCTTTTCCAGGTTTAACAAGTTGCAGCTCGTCCAGGAAAAGATGCCGCTCCAGGAGAGAAACCGGGAAATAACGAATACATGTATGTATATTTATACTTTTTGTTTTAATGCCTTTAAGCTGACCGAACCGAACCGAACCGAGCCAAAGAAAACGCGCGTTTTGCTGCAATAAGTTGTATTTATTCTCAGGTAAAAGCCCAATTACCTCTGGGAACTCTCAGAGAGTTATCCCATCAGAACAGGGAGCCCCGCTGCGGGCCGTTAATCAAAGTTGATCATCGGTGTCAGCATTAGTCCCGCGTAAATCCCTCTGGAGAACAGCTCATCCGCGCGCTCACAGGACAGCCGCGCGAGCGCCGCAACTTCCACGCGGAACGGATCCGGATCCGACAGCTTTCAGCACCGCGGACAGCGACCAAGCGCCGGATTGACGGATGGCCCGGTTCAGCACCGGACAGAGCCCCCCCACCCCACCCCACCCGGACCGGGCCGGGACCGGGCCGGGCGGCCGGGCTGTTGTTGGATCCCACCGCGACCCGAGTCAGCAGGAAAAGCGGCTGTGCCTCTTAAAGCTGATTAAAATATCTATTAGCCTCTCTGATGAGTGGATAAACCAGCTGACATTGCTGCTGTAGGACACCGGGAGGGCCCCGGACCCTGAATAAGTTCACGTTTGTTTGTTTTTGTAGGGCTGTGAGAGTTAACGCATTAACGCACGCGATCAATTAAAAAAAATGAATTCATGCGTTAATATTGATCTTTTTGAATATATACTTTTCTATGGCGTAAGTTAAAACACTTTGTCACGTATTATCCCGCTTATAAGACAATAAATTTAAAGAAAAATTTTCCCTTTGGTCTGTTTTTGTCGAAAATATTGTTTGTTGTGCGTTGTTTTTTTTCATTTGTTTGTTTGTTCTTTGTTACGACGGAGTATTAGGGTCACCGAAAAAAAAAAATTAATATTACAAGTTTTTTTCTCGTAGATATACGACTTTAAATCTCGTAAATTTATGAGAAAAAGTCGTAACTGCTAAATTATGAGAATAAAGTCGTATATTTATGACTTTAAAAGTCATAGGTTAAATTTACAACTTTTAAAGTCGTAAATTTATGAGAAAAAAACGTGTAAATCTACGGGATTTAAAGTCGTAATTTAATGAGAAAAGAACTAAAGTTGTCTGTTTATCAGAGCCGTGCTTGAAGATGAAAGACGTGGAGAATCTGGTGTAGATTATGTCCTGATCGGTGTTAAAAACAGAGAAATTCTGAACCTTTTGGAGATTCCAAATCAAATTATTTCCGGGTTCGGTAGTGCGTGTGTTGTCTTGCGTATCTTCAAGTAAGAAAAAGAGGATCTATTATTGTGTTAAACAGACTTTTTATTAACAGTCTCTTCTTACTGATACACTGTGCATGACAAGTGCTCATCTGCTAGCTTACCACATGCCGTGCACCGAACATGTGACCAGTCGCTTGGCCTTCTGGGTAATGCAGTTCGTAAACAGCTAACTTCAATACACAACAGTGCGGAGTTTCATATGTCAAATAAAGAGCTCAGAGATACACGTTCATCAGGATCGTCACTTTATTACATCTTTCATTTCCTTTCTCCACCTTACATCATGTCTCTGTCATGCTCAGAAACCAAAAGAGAATGTAAACAGAGCTCCGGACGCCTCCTTCCCCAAATGAAAACTGGTGTCAAGCCAGCACGCTCTCGTCGAACGACTGTCAAGTGAGCCCTCTCTCAAATACGGCTTGCCGCTTTTGTTTATAGGTTACGGTAAAAGCAGTCTGGACTTGTTTTTAAAAAAAAAAATGGCCTGAAACGTTCCCTTTCAATGTCTGTCATTTTATTTTACCATGATGTGATGCCCTATCTCGTATATATATTATATATATACATAAAAACATACAAATATATAGTTGTCTATTACTATTAGGTTGGCACATCCATAAAAGAAAAACTCCTAGTTTCCACAGAGTCATTTCACTTCTCACTTACAGTATTCCTTCTTGTGTTGTCACTCACAAAGTTTTATCCAGATCTGATGTAATATTTTGTAGTACTGTCCATTTGAAAAAAAGTACTTTAACGATAAAAACTACTGTTTTAAAACACTAATAAAACAAAACTCCTAGTTTCCACAGAGTCATTTCACTTCTCACTTACAGTATTCTTCTTGTGTGTCACTCACAAAAGTTTTATCCAGATCTGATGTAATATTTTGTAGTACTGTCCATTTGAAAAAAGTACTTTAACGATAAAAACTACTGTTTTAAAACACTAATAAAACAAAAACTCCTAGTTTCCACAGAGTCATTTCACTTCTCACTTACAGTATTCATTATTGTTGATTAACCCACAAAGTTTCAGACAGATCTGATGTAGCATTTTGAAGTTTTGGCCTTTTGAAATGGGGTACTTTAGCGAGAAAAGTATTATTTCTCCTATATTGACAAACAAATAAAATAAAAACTCCTAGTTTCCACAGACTCATTTCACTTTTCACTTACAGTATTCATGCTTGTTGATTAACCCACAAAGTTTCAGACAGATCTGATGTAGCATTTTGTAGTTTTGGCCTTTTGAAATGGGGTACTTTAGCGAGAATAGGACTATTCTCCTATATTGACAAACAAATAAAACAAAAACTCCTAGTTTCCACAGACTCATTTCACTTCTAACTTACAGTATTCATGCTTGTTGATTGACACACAAAGTTTTATCCAGATCTGATGTAGCATTTTGAAGTTTTGGCCTTTTGAAATGGGGTACTTTAGCGAGAAAAGTATTATTTCTCCTATATTGACAAACAAATAACAAAAACTCCTAGTTTCCACAGACTCATTTAACTTCTCACTTACAGTATCCTTTGTTGTGTTGTCTCCACAAAGTTTCAGCCAGATCTGATGTAGTATTTTGTAGTACTACCCCTTTGAAATCAAGTACTTTAGCGATAAAAACTACTGTTTTAGAACACTAATAAAACAAAAACTCATAGTTTCCACAGAGTCATTTCACTTCTCACTTACAGTATCCTTTGTTGTGT
The DNA here is from genome assembly GCA_003999625.1 of Oryzias javanicus. Lineage (NCBI taxonomy): Eukaryota > Metazoa > Chordata > Actinopteri > Beloniformes > Adrianichthyidae > Oryzias > Oryzias javanicus. The sequence goes on from CM012441.1 coordinate 36,053,369, forward strand.
TGTCTCCCACAAAGTTTCAGCCAGATCTGATGTAGTATTTTGTAGTACTACCCCTTTGAAATCAAGTACTTTAGCGATAAAAACTACTGTTTTAGAACACTAATAAAATAAAAACTCCTAGTTTCCACAGACTCATTTCACTTCTCACTTACAGTATCCTTTGTTGTGTTGTCTCCCACAAAGTTTCAGCCAGATCTGATGTAGTATTTTGTAGTACTACCCCTTTGAAATCAAGTACTTTAGCGATAAAAACTACTGTTTGAGAACACTAATAAAAGAAAAACTCCTAGTTTCCACAGAGTCATTTCACTTCTCACTTACAGTATCCTTTGTTGTGTTGTCTCCCACAAAGTTTCAGCCAGATCTGATGTAGTATTTTGTAGTATTATCATTTTGAAATTGGGTACTTTAGCAAAAAAACTACAAATTCAAACACTGATAAAAATAAAAACTCCTAGTTTCCACAGAGTCATTCAATTTCACACTCATAGTATCCATTATTTTTAATTTGCCCACAAAATTTCAGCCTGATCTGATATAGTACTTTGTAGTACTACCATATTAAAATTGGGTACTTTGGTGAGAAGTGAGATGTGAATGACTAGATTTTTTATTTAATGTTTTTCAAAACAGTAGTTTTTATCGCTAAAGTACTTGATTTCAAAAGTGCAATACTCCAAAATCCCACATCAGATCTGGCTGGAATTTTGTGGGTGAATCAACAATAATGGATACTATGAGTGAGAAGTGAAATGACTCTGTGGAAACTATGAGTTTTTGTTTTATTAGTGTTCTAAAACAGTAGTTTTTATCGCTAAAGTACTTGATTTCAAAGGGGTAGTACTACAAAATACTACATCAGATCTGGCTGAAACTTTGTGGGAGACAACACAACAAAGGATACTGTAAGTGAGAAGTTAAATGAGTCTGTGGAAACTAGGAGTTTTTCTTTTATTAGTGTTCTAAAACAGTAGTTTTTATCGCTAAAGTACTTGATTTCAAAGGGGTAGTACTACAAAATACTACATCAGATCAGACTGAAACTTTGTTTGTGAATCAACAATAATAGATACTATGAGTGAGAAGTGAAATGACTCTGTGGAAACTATGAGTTTTTGTTTTATTAGTGTTCTAAACAGTAGTTTTTATCGCTAAAGTACTTGATTTCAAAGGGGTAGTACTACAAAATACTACATCAGATCTGGCTGAAACTTTGTGGGAGACAACACAACAAAGGATACTGTAAGTGAGAAGTTAAATGAGTCTGTGGAAACTAGGAGTTTTTGTTTTATTTGTTTGTCAATATAGGAGAAATAATACTTTTCTCGCTAAAGTACCCCATTTCAAAAGGCAAAACTTCAAAATGCTACATCAGATCTGGATAAAACTTTGTGTGTCAATCAACAAGCATGAATACTGTAAGTTAGAAGTGAAATGACTCTGTGGAAACTAGGAGTTTTTGTTTTATTTGTTTGTCAATATAGGAGAATAGTCCTTTTCTCGCTAAAGTACCCCATTTCAAAAGGCCAAAACTTCAAAATGCTACATCAGATCTGGATAAAACTTTGTGTGTTAATCTACAAGCATGAATACTGTAAGTGAGAAGTGAAATGAGTCTGTGGAAACTAGGAGTTTTTGTTTTATTTGTTTGTCAATATAGGAGAATAGTCCTTTTCTCGCTAAAGTACCCCATTTCAAAAGGCCAAAACTACAAAATGCTACATCAGATCTGTCTGAAACTTGGTGGGTTAATCAACAAGCATGAATACTGTAAGTGAGAAGTGAAATGAGTCTGTGGAAACTAGGAGTTTTCGTTTTATTTGTTTGTCAACATAGGAGAAATAATACTTTTCTCGCTAAAGTACCCCATTTAAAAGGCCAAAACTTCAAAATGCTACATCAGATCTGGATAAAACTTTGTGTGTTAATCTACAAGCATGAATACTGTAAGTTAGAAGTGAAATGACTCTGTGGAAACTAGGAGTTTTTGTTTTATTTGTTTGTCAATATAGGAGAAATAATACTTTTCTCGCTAAAGTACCCCATTTCAAAAGGCCAAAACTTCAAAATGCTACATCAGATCTGGATAAAACTTTGTGTGTTAATAACCCAGAATGGATACTGTAAGTGAGAAGTGAAATGACTCTGTGGAAACTAGGAGTTTTTGTTTTATTTGTTTGTCAATATAGGAGAATAGTCCTTTTCTCGCTAAAGTACCCCATTTCAAAAGGCCAAAACTTCAAAATGCTACATCAGATCTGGATAAAACTTTGTGTGTTAATCTACAAGCATGAATACTGTAAGTGAGAAGTGAAATGAGTCTGTGGAAACTAGGAGTTTTTGTTTTATTTGTTTGTCAATATAGGAGAATAGTCCTTTTCTCGCTAAAGTACCCCATTTCAAAAGGCCAAAACTACAAAATGCTACATCAGATCTGTCTGAAACTTGGTGGGTTAATCAACAAGCATGAATACTGTAAGTGAGAAGTGAAATGAGTCTGTGGAAACTAGGAGTTTTCGTTTTATTTGTTTGTCAACATAGGAGAAATAATACTTTTCTCGCTAAAGTACCCCATTTCAAAAGGCCAAAACTTCAAAATGCTACATCAGATCTGGATAAAACTTTGTGTGTTAATCTACAAGCATGAATACTGTAAGTGAGAAGTGAAATGACTCTGTGGAAACTAGGAGTTTTTGTTTTATTAGTGTTTTAAAACAGTAGTTTTTTATCGTTAAAGTACTTTTTTTTCAAATGGACAGTACTACAAAAATATTACATCAGATCTGGATAAAACTTTGTGAGTGACAACACAAGAAGGAATACTGTAAGTGAGAAGTGAAATGACTCTGTGGAAACTAGGAGTTTTTTGTTTTATTAGTGTTTTAAAACAGTAGTTTTTTATCGTTAAAGTACTTTTTTTCAAATGGACAGTACTACAAAATATTACATCAGATCTGGATAAAACTTTGTGAGTGACAACACAAGAAGGAATACTGTAAGTGAGAAGTGAAATGACTCTGTGGAAACTAGGAGTTTTTCTTTTATGGATGTGCCAACCTAATAGTAATAGACAACTATATATTTGTATGTTTTTATATATATATATATATATATATATATATATATATATATATATATATATATATATATATATATATATATATAAATATATAATATATATATAATATATATACGAGATAGGGCATCACATCATGGTAAAATAAAATGACAGACATTGAAAGGGAACGTTTCAGGCCATGTTTCTTTTTTAAAAAAACAAGTCCAGACTGCTTTTACCGTACCCTATAAACAAAAGCGGCAAGCCGTATTTGAGAGAGGGCTCACTTGACAGTCGTTCGACGAGAGCGTGCTGGCTTGACACCAGTAAATAAAACGTCCCGTCTCGACACAAAACAACATTGAGAAATGACAACGTTAGCACAAGAACATTGAAAATTCCAAAAACTCGTCCTCTTCAGACAGAAGCATCACAGAGTTGGAGGAGATCTGGTCTGTCAGAGGAAGAAATAACTGAAGAGGACAGCTGGAGGATATGGACCGCTTCATAAACGGGATCTGCAGAGATCCTGCAAGCAGCATCAACCAATAAAACATTAATACACTGTAAATCAAATAAAGAAACTTCCAAATATTTGAAATAATTTAAACATTCAGTTTATCTGATGAAATCCAAGACGCTTTTCATAGTTTGGTTGGTCTGTTTCAGTTCACGGCAGAAATTCTCTGGAATGTAGACTCCCCTCGATTTTAATAAAGTTATGAGAAAAAAGTCGTAAATCTACGAGATTAAAACTCATACATTTACGAGATTTAAAGTTGTATTTCTACGAGAAAAAAACTTGTAATATTACCTTTTTTTTTTTCGGTGACCCTAATACTCCGTCGTACTTTGTTGTTCTTGTTTGAAAATAAATAAATATATAATAAGAGTCATTAAACATTGAAATTAATCATGATCATTTTTTTAATCTATTGCGTCTGATCTTATTCTGTGATTAGTCACAGATAATAATCGGTGAGTGAATACGGTGAGGAAAAAGATAATTAATCGCGATTCATTTTTTCCAAGTTTGCGATTAATTAGTGACCTGTTTTTAATCGATTTTTTAACCCTCCTTTTTTAGACTCGAGGAGCGCCGGGGGGGCCTGATGCCGAGGTCCCGGACTGATTTCAGGCTTTCTCCAGAGTCCGACTGACTTGAGTGAAGATGATCAAAACGGCTCCTCGGTCGGCCTCCACGCTGCCGCCGGAGACCATCGACATCATCCGGAGCAAGACCCACTCCCGCAGAGTGAGGCTCAACGTGGGGGGGCTCCTCCACGAGGTCCTGTGGAGGACGCTGGACCGGCTGCCCCGCACCAGACTGGGCAAGCTGCGGGACTGCAACACCCACGACTCCATCATGGAGATCTGCGACGACTACAGCCTGGACGGCAACGAGTTCTTCTTCGACAGACACCCGGGCGCCTTCACCTCCATCCTGAACTTCTACCGCACGGGGAAGCTGCACATGATGGAGGAGATGTGCGCGCTCTCCTTCAGCCAGGAGCTGGACTTCTGGGGCATCGACGAGATCTACCTGGAGTCCTGCTGCCAGGCCAGGTACCACCAGAAGAAGGAGCAGATGAACGAGGAGCTGAAACGGGAGGCCGAGAACATGCGGGAGCGCGAGGGGGAGGAGTTTACCACCACGTGCTGCTCGGAGAAGAGGAAGAAGCTGTGGGACCTTCTGGAGAAGCCCAGCTCCTCGTTCGCTGCCAAGGTAAAATCTTTCTGTGTCACTGAAGATGATGAGGGAGAGGAAGGTTGGAGGACTTCTTCTCTGGATCCAGAACCTGGAGGAGGAGGAGGAGGGGGGGGGGGGGGGTGCTGGTCTACTGGGACGTTTGACCCCTTTGAACCCAGATGGTGACCTCAGAAAAACATCAGACGTGTTCTGAGGTCCACTTGCTCTTCCTTACATCCCACAACGATTTCAATTTGAGGAAAATTAGGTCTGTGTTCTGATTGGTCAATCAAAGCTTTTGATTAGCGGTTTAACGGTGAATCAGTTAATGAACCGAACTATCCAACCAGATTGATCTGTCGAAACCAAGCATCATATCACATCAGATCAGAAGAAATCAGATGAGGATCAGATCAAATTGGATCAAATCAACTGAAATCGACTCAAACAGACTTAAATCAAATCAAATCAAATCAAAGAGATTTATATATAAATCAAACTGACTCAGTTTAAATCAGAGACTGAGATAAAATCGGCTTAAACAGAATTAGATAAAATCAAATTGAATAGACTTAAATCAAATCAATTCAAATCAAACAAACTCAATTTAAATAAAAAAGAATCAAATCAAATCAAACAGAATTTAATCAGTTTGACTCAAACGAACTAAAATCAAATCAAATCAAATAAAATCAAATCAGAGAGATTCAAATTTAAATAAAACTGACTCAATTTAAATCAAAGAGACAGAGATAAAATTGGCTTAAACAGAATTAAATAAAATCAAATTGAATAGACTTAAATCTAATCAAATTAAACCAAACAGATTCCAATCAAATTAAACAAACAAACTCAATTTAAAAAAAAAAGAGTTCAATCAAATCAAACAGACTTTAATCAGTTCAACTCAAACTGACTCAAATCAAACAGACTCAAACTGACAAGTCAAATCAAATCAAATCAAACTGACTCAATTTAAATCAAAGAGACAGAGATAAAATTGGCTTAAACAGAATTAAATAAAATCAAATCAAACAGACTTTAATCAAATCGACTCAAACCAACTAAAACCAAATCAAATCAAATGGACTTAAGTTGATTCAAATGGACACAAATCAAACTGACTCAAATCTAATTGACTCAAACTGACTTAAGTCAAATCAAACAAATAGACTTAAATAGACTTAAATCAAATCAAATCAAATTGACTCAAATCGCCTAAAACTGACTTAAATCACATCGACTCAAACTGAGTCAAATCAAATCTAATCTAATTGATTCAAATCAAATTAAATCAATCACTGCCATTTAAATTTAAAATGGTTTCAAAATGAGATAAATAAGAAATCTTAACATTTGAAAATGCCGTTTTGATTGAGACATGAGAGATTTATTTTACAATAACGTAAAAACGAAAATCTCAGAGGATAACAAACGGATCAACCAGGATTACAGCTCAGTGTGTGAGGATCCAGTGTGGTAGAACGTTGTGATGATGTTTCCTTCATCTGCACTGGTCAGAACCAGGTAGTCACAATCCGGTTTAGGTCATGAATCGGATCAAAAGTGAATTGAATTGAGATCCACAAATCCTGATATGAATCAAATCGTTGTTAAAATTATGGCTGTCACGATTAGTCGACTAATCGACGACTAATCGACTATTAAAATAATCGACGACTAATCGACTATTAAAATGATCGACAACTAATTTAATAGTCGATTAGTCGTTACTTTATATTGTATGAAGTCAGATTGTAGTAAAGTTGAAAGTTATAATAGCATTCTGCTAGCTTTTTGGAATATTTTGGCATTTATTAAGGTTTTTTAGGCTATTTTGGAGTTTAGCTAATATTTCAGCAGCATGCTAGCTATTTCGGCTAACTTTAGCTTTTTTACGTTTTTTAGGCAACTTTTGAGTTTAGCTTATATTTCAGCTATATGCTAGCTGTTTTGGCTAATTTAGGATTTTTCTGTTTTTTTTAAGGCTAATTTGGAGTTTAGCTAATATTTCAGCAGCATGCTAGCTATTTCGTCTAACTTTAGCTTTTTTACGTTTTTTAGGGAACTTTTGAGTTTAGCTTATATTTCAGCTATATGCTAGCTGTTTTGGCTAATTTAGGAATTTTTCTGTTTTTTTTTTAAGGCTAATTTGGAGTTTAGCTAATATTTCAGCAGCATGCTAGCTATTTTGGTTAACTTACGCTTTTTTACGTTTTTTAGGGAACTTTTGAGTTTAGCTTATATTTCAGCTATATGCTAGCTGTTTTGGCTAATTTAGGATTTTTCTGTTTTTTTTAAGGCTAATTTGGAGTTTAGCTAATATTTCAGCAGCATGCTAGCTATTTTTGGTTAACTTTGGCTCTTTTTATTTTTTGGCTAATTTGGCATTTAGCTAATATTTTAGCTGGTTATCAACTTCAGCATCTTTACATCCACTTTGGCCATGAACAGATTAGTCGACTAATCGGAAAAAATAATCGGTGATTAGTCGACTATTAAAATAATCGTTTGTGGCAGCTCTAGTTAAAATGTATCGTTACGCCTCAGTTTTTATCTACTATCCTGAAATAAAATAAAGACATCTTCCTCGTCTTGAAGAGGAAAACCAGCTCTGCTGCGTCGTTCTCCTGGAAAGTCAATTAAAAGCTTTTATTGTTGGAGCTTGTTTAGTTATTTGAGAAAACACGACAACCGTCGCGGTTTCTGTGTGTCTCAGCTCATTAATGGATGTTTGCTTTTTCTGAGACAACAAAGAGGATGTGATGATCAATTACCCGCTTGTCAGCGCAGTGAGCAACTTTCCTGCATAAGGAGGTATTTTTAGCCCTTGGTGAAACTCCCACCGCTCTGAGTCGGCTTGATTTGCCCCCTCTGGAAGTTCTCAGTCATCTGGATCATTAAGAGACGTGAACAACAGAACTTTCCTTTGTTGGATCAGAGCTGCGGACATAAACAGAACCTTTCATTCTAATAAATGCTTAAATATACAGTTTGACTGCTGATACCACATCTGTTAAAGTCACGGCCCGATGTTATCGTTCGCTTTTTTCTAACTTGTATTGTTTTGACAAAATATATTTTTATGGAGAGAAAATATTGAAAGTTATTTAAGGTTTAAGTTGATTTATTCTGGAATAATATTCCTGTCTGTTTTTATACATGACTATCTTAAATATCTACAGTTTTAAAAAATTAGCTTTCTGCAAGCTTTTTGGACTATTTTGGCACTTACTGAGATTTTTTCGGCCATTTTAAAGTTTAGCTAATATTTCATCTACATGCTAGCTGTTTATGGGCTTTTTTCAGTTTCAGAAGGTTATTTTGAAATCTAGCTTTTTTCTCAGCTACATGCTAGCTGTTTTGGATAATTTACGCTTTTTAAAAAAGTTTTTTAGGCTGTTTTGGAGATTAGCTAATATTCTAGCTACATGCTAGCTGTTTGTGGGTTTTTTAAAAAAGTTTTTAGGCTATTTTGAAATGTAGCTATTTTTTCAGCTACATGCTAGCTTTTTTGACCAATTTAGGCTTTAAAAAAATGTAGGCTGTTTTGGAGTTTAGCTAATATTTCATCTACATGCTAGCTATTAATACTTTTTTTATTTTTTAAGCTATTTTCAAATGTAGCTATTTTTTCAGATACATACTAGCTGTTTTGACTAATTTAGGCTTTTTAAAAAAATTAGGCTGTTCTGGAGTTAAGCTAATGTTTCATCTAATGCTAGCTGTTTGGCAATTTTATGCTTTTTCAGTTTTTTATGCTATTTTGAAGTTTAGCTATTTTTTCAGCTACATGCAAGCTGTTTATGTTTTTTTAAAAGTTTTTAGGCTATTTTGAAATTTAGGTTTTTTTTCAGGTACATACTAGCTGTTTTGACTAATTTAGGCTTTTAAAAAAATGTAGGCTGTTTTGGAGTTTTGCTAATATTTCAGCAACATGCTAACTTTTTTGGCAAATTTAGGCTTTTTCCGTTTGTTATGCTATTTTGAAGTTTTGCTATTTTTTCAGCCACATGCAAGCTGTTTTAGCTAATTTAGGCTTTTTAAAAGTTTTTTAGGCTGTTTTTGAGTTTAGCTAATATTTCATCTACATGCTAGCTATTAATGCTTTTTTTATTTTTTAAGCTATTTTCAAATTTAGCTATTTTTTCATCAACATGCTAGCTGTTTTGGCAAATTTAGGCTTTTTCCGTTTGTTATGCTATTTTGAAGTTTTGCTATTTTTTTCAGCTACATGCTAGCTGTTTTAGCTAATTTGTGCTTTTTAAAAGTTTTTAGGCTGTTTTTGAGTTTACCTAATATTTCCTAGGCTACTATAATAGCGTTTTTTTTTTTTTTTATCTGTCTAAGTGCTAGGCTTTTTTTAGTTTATTATGCTATTTTTGAAGTTTAGCTATTTTTTCAGCCACATGCAAGCTGTTTTAGCTAATTTAGGCTTTTTGAAAAGTTTTTTAGGCTGTTTTTTGAGTTTAAAGCTGATATGCAGCTTACATGCCTAGCTATTTTTAGCTAATTTAGGCTTTTCTAAAAGTTTTTTAGGGTGTCTTTGAGTTTAGCTAATATTTCATCTACATGCTAGCTGTTAATGTTTTTTTTTTAGGCTAGTTTGGAATTTAGCTATTTTTCAGCTACATGCTAGCTGTTTTGGCTAATTTAGGCTTTTTCAGTTTTTTATGCTATTTTTGAAGTGTTACTATATTTTCAGCTACATGCTATGTGTTTAAGCTAATTTAGGCTTCGGTTAGTTCTAGTTTTTTAGGCTAATTCGCTTCGTTTGGCTAATTTTAGCTGGCTATCAACTTCAGCGCTTTCCGCTTTTACACTCTTAGCCCGGACTAGTTGAGTTTACTAAAACGGTGCGTTGAAACAGATTGCCTTAAATTTCTTAAGTTTTTACATAGATCCAAAACTAGACAAGTTTAGTTCAATTAACTTAAAACAGTACGTTAATACATTTGTCAAAAGGAAATGATGCTAGCAAAGTTTACTTAATGAAATATGTGGTCATAACTTATAATCATAAGTACATTATGTTTTCAAAAAGTAACATTACTCAGGTGGGAATTGAACCCTGGGTTCTTGTATGCTAGTCTTGTACCTAACCAACTAAGCTATCCTTGTACTGATATGCTAACACTTGCAAAAGACACTAAAATCCTTAATTTTGATCATTGATTAATTATCTGCTTCTTCACTTTTAGTGGCAATGTCCTTACAAACTCAGACTATTTTAATACATTAAAAAACCTGTGCAAAACTTTTTAAAACAGAGTGCAGAGAACGTCCTATGAAAACAGAAATGATTTGGACAATGATGATGGACGATAGTTGGGAATGGTTTGGTCACTACATAAAATTTTCTTAAAATCCAAAGGAGAAAACATGTTTACATTTTGATCATCAAGAAAAAAAAAAAAACAATGCTTACTTATAGCCCATTTTTGGCTAACAACCAGCGCTTTCAAACTCTGGGGAAAAAAATAGGATTTAAAAGCAACTTTTATGAACAATAAATATATAAAATTTTACTATGAGAAACTCAGCTTAAAGCAAATTCTGATGCTGATGAAAAGAATTGTAAGGGGAGGACCAAGACGTTGCTAATTAATAAAGGGCAGAATTAGAGCCAGTTTTCATCAAACACAGTTTTGATATAAGCTCCGCCCACTCTTGCAGGAACTAAAGAACAGTAGTGATTTCTACATAGTATAATTAGTAACACTTAAAACTAATCTTTAATGTGTCAAACAACAAATTTATTTAAGTAATGACACAAAACTAAAAATTATAATGAATGATTACTCAAAATTGTTATTACAGCTAAAGTCAGGGTTTACAGTGTACCTTCGGCGTCTTCAGTGGTCAAATTTAGCAAATTCAGCTTACAGCGTTCACATTAACATTATCACAGGTAAAATGCATTAAATCTAGCTCATGATTATGTTAAAAAGTTACGATTTTAAAGTTTTAAAAATGTAGTTTTACAGTGTTGAATAAATGTTTATCCTGTCCAGCCCGTGACCTATAAAATGTGATTTCGACTTTGTCCCCTTGTGGAATTGAGTTCGACACCTCTGACTTATCCACAATTTTAAAACTATTAAAAGACTTAAGAAATGATTAACTGTTCAGTCAAAAGTCTTGAATGTTTCGGTAGATTCTTCCTAAAGAAAGGGAAATCCCTTTTGTGTGTGCACCCTCTAAATCCCTGATTAATAAAAAGCTCCAGTGATGAGATCGACGGTGTAAACCGTCAAACCATTTCTCCACACCTCTTTGAACAGGACGTCCTGCATAATTCATGGAGCTCGTCTATTTAAAGAACCTGCTCTATTTTTGACCTTGGGTGACTGAAAGTTCTTAATTCTGAGGTATTCAATCATGTCACAGCATCACAGCTGGAACATTCAGGTCAGCGTTCATGCTCACAGGAAATCGTCCGTTTTACTTGAGCCGTTCATGCGTCACCGGCGACGCTTAAACATCTTTAACGTACGGTAACTTTTCAAGCGTTAACGCGATAATTCTGCTAGATCTCCTTCAAAATCTGCTGAAAATATCGTGTTTGGGTATTTAAACATTCTGTTCTCAAAAGTCCCATTATATTGCAACATTTCATATTTTTATTTTATTATTATTGGTGTTCGATTTAGTAAATGATTAGAGAAACTGAACTGAACACAACAAAACCAAAGTAAAGAAGAGCTCTCAGCTCTTTGTCTTTAAGTCCAAACACAATTTAAGTTCTTTTAGCTTCTTTTTGTGTCCAAACATGTCAAGTAGGGCTGTAACGAGTATCCGGGTGCTCGGGTATTCGCGATCTGCTCCCGAAAATTCAAGTATGAATATTCGCGACGTCAAAGATCGCTGATTTACGATCTTTGTAAATATAGTAAATTGTAGTAAAATATGATCAGAATATTATCTGGTAATGATGTATTTTTATTCTGGAATTCAGATTAATGTATTATTTTAAGTTTACGAACTAAAACAAAGCTGAAAGAGCCGCAGTAGTTACCGAAAGTAAAAACATTTTAGTTGCGGAGAAACTTCCGGTTTTCAAAGTAAAACTAGCGAGAGTTTTTTTCCGTTCAAAAACAGAGACTGAAGTTCTGTTCAGTGACATAACCTCTGAAAAAATGAATTAGCTTTAACATCAGAGCTTTATCTGAGTGTTTACGTTCTTTAGGTTATGATAACTATTCAACAGTTGAAGCAATTAACGAAACTCCATCTTATTCTGAAGAAACTCAGCCTCGAGCTGCTGAAAGGAGGATGGAATCAACATGAATCAGATGATTCTGCTGTGGAGGGAAAAAATACTTTTTTCACACGGGCTGTACACCGAAAAATATTGAAGAACTTTGAGGATAAAAAAAATGTGGGGAACATTTTTAAGTTTTGTTGTTAAATGATCCAAAACGGCAGTAATTTTTATCCTCTTTATGTTGTTTATGTTACTGCTGAACTTAACCAGAAGACTGACAAAAAAAAAGTTTAAAATGACAAAATTTCTATCTGAATATTTTTGGGTTTTTAAAAATCAATTTTGTTGATTCTGATCTATTGCTCTAATTAAATGTATAAATGTTGGTGATTAATACAAATAATTTAAATTTTCCTCCATCTAGTAAATATTCTCATAGCAATAAACATAATATTAAAAAGTAAGAATCGTGGTTCAACTCGTGAATCGTTGAGCTTGAATCGTATCGGATCGCCACCTGAGCAACGATCCACAGCCCTAATGTCAAGAAACCAAACCTCATGACAGGAGCTGGTACCGTTTTCAAATGTTTACTCCCAATTTTTCTGCAGAGTTTTGTCTTTGTGACACAATAATGAGGCAAATACAACCTTAAAGAACACTCAGGATTAAAAACAAAACCCAAAGGTTGATGATGTCAATCATGCAGATGTTGTTTAAAGAAAATCATTCCCAAAATATTTGTAACTCTGGGCCCAAAATCAACATATAGAAACTCTTCTTCTTCCCTCAGCTTTGTGCTGTTTTCATGCCCGGTTTTCTCTTTGAATGGAAGTAATCATTTCATTTGTTTTTCAGGTTTGTTGTTGGTAAATCAGCGGTACAACGGGCTCCTTGATTGGGCATCACACGATGCAGCGTGTCCCAGCATGCCTCAGTAATTCAGTCTCAGTGGGGTTGTGGTCGCATTCAGAGGTCTCTATGTCTGTTCAAAAAGCTGTTGTGCAACAGAACCATTCATTCATAGTTTAATGCTAACGTCTGCATGTTCATTTTGCACTTTTAACAACATGTCGGATAGGAAACACTCACAAAAACGATATTTATCACGATATACAACGATAAAGTATATTTTCAGTTTTTCCCTGAAAACATGTCACAGCTTACTTCTCTGATGACTGAATATTCATAATTCAGTGCTGCTAAATAAATCAAATGAGCTGTTATATTTAAAAAATAAAAATTCCGCTGGAATTACATCATCTGTTGAAGAGTCACTAAAACAATATAAACACTTGAACTAAAGATGTGAAAGCTAATCTGTTATTTTTGTATTTTTTTCAGTCAATAAGCAGAAATTTAGTCTCAATTTTTGAACAAAAAGAAACTCTCGCTACTCTTACTTTGAAAACAGGAAGCTTCACTGATGCTTTATTTTGAAGGTTTCTTTACTTCCGGTGACAGTAGCGTTGCGCATGCGGGTTTTATTTTAGTTCATAAATTAAAATCCGACATGAATCTGTATTTCAGAGTAATAAATATTTTACTGCAGGATATTTTACCACATTGTACTATATTTACATCAATTATGTCGACTGTTGAAGAGTTACTAAAACTATATAAACACTGGAGCTAAAGCTCCCATGTGAAAGCTAATCCATTATTTTTTTATTTTTCCTGAACTTATACTATTTTAGTTTGGGGTTGGACTTTGGTAGTCTTCGTTTTCGAGCTTTGTTTGTTTTGTTTTCTTTTATCCTTCTTGTCCTCAGCAGTCTTCCACTGCTGGGTTTTGTTCTTTTAGTTTGAGGTTTGGTAGTCTTAGTTTTCGGGCTTTGTTTGTTTGTTTTCTTTACCTTTCTTGTCCTCAGCAGTCTTCCACTGCTGGGTTTTGTTCTTTTAGTTTGGGATTTGGTAGTCTTAGTTTTCGGGCTTTGTTTGTTTTGTTTTCTTTTATCTTTCTTGTCCTCAGCAGTCTTCCACTGCTGGGTTTTGTTCTTTTAGTTTGAGGTTTGGTAGTCTTAGTTTTCGGGCTTTGTTTGTTTTGTTTTCTTTTACCTTTCTTGTCCTCAGCAGTCTTCCACTGCTGGGTTTTGTTCTTTTAGTTTGAGGTTTGGTAGTCTTAGTTTTCGGGCTTTGTTTGTTTTGTTTTCTTTTACCTTTCTTGTCCTCAGCAGTCTTCCACTGCTGGGTTTTGTTCTTTTAGTTTGGGATTTGGTAGTCTTAGTTTTCGGGCTTTGTTTGTTTGTTTTCTTTTACCCTTCTCATCTTCAGCAGTCTTCCACTGCTGGGTTTTGTTCTTTTAGTTTGGGATTTGGTAGTCTTAGTTTTCGGGCTTTGTTTGTTTTGTTTTCTTTTACCCTTCTCATCTTCAGCAGTCTTCCACTGCTGGGTTTTGTTCTTTTAGTTTAGGGTTTGGTAGTCTTAGTTTTCGGGCTTTGTTTGTTTGTTTTCTTTTACCCTTCTTTTCCTCAGCAGTCTTCTACTGCTGGATTTTGTTCTTTTAGTTTAGGGTTTGGTAGTCTCACTTTTCTGGCTTTGTTTGTTTGTTTTCTTCAGGTCGTTTTGCTCCGGCATCCCTGGCGACATGACAACACGTATCGACGTATCGCCCCTCGTTATTTTGATGTGTAATTTGAACCAAAGCAGCTCTAGATGTTAGAAATCCTCGGAGATAAATTGTAATCTTGTCTCCTTTTATAACGTTTATGCAACTTTTTACTGTCGTTCTCCAAGCTGTGGATCAGAAGAGGAGCAATAAAAACAAACACGAGTTTGTTTGAACTAATTGTATGGAAACTTGATGACTTCAGAGCACTTATCTGCACATCAGACGAGCCTAATTGACTCCACTGTCAGAACTTTGCTTTGTTGTTTGGGGAGTTTTCGATTGCGAGCGACGTCTGCCTGCTCCTGCGTCCGGACGGCGTTCAGAGACGCTGCGGCGCAGTCCGTGTGACTTACGCGCATACCTCCCGACCTCCTGACTTCCTCTATATTTCTTTTTAGTCTTGGCGTGCACCACGAACCATAACTGGACTGTATTTCATAAGTTGTTTGCTGCTGGGCTACAGCGACTCCTTCGCCGCGCTCTGAATAGCCATAAATTTGCAGCACAGGAGTTGGGAGCTGCCGGGACGATTACAGGGTCATAAATCACGGCGTGGGTTTAACAGAGAAGCAGAGGGCTTTCCTCCATCATCCTGCTGCTTTTTCTCCTGTTGGACTCTGGTATCCCAGTATCTGAAGTCGTTATCTCGTTAGCAACCCTTTAACGCTCATGTTGTTCGATTTATTGTTAACACGATGATTCCAGGAGATTTTGAAGGAGAAAAGCCGCTTTTCTCCTTCAAAATCTGCTGGAAATATCGTGTTAACGGTTGAAAACTTTCATAAAGTTAAAGATTTTCTCTTTAAAGGTTGTAGAGTTAATATAGAGACTAAAAATATCACCAAAACAAGACATAAATTATGCTATTTTTTTATTAAAAGGCGAACAACAAATGCTAAAACAATCTGACAAACTTTCTTTAACCTTTTAACACCTGAATTTATTCCCACCTAAAAAAAAATATATTCACTTACGTTTTTGTTTTTAGGTAAACTCGACATTTTGGTGATTTTACACCTAATTTGGTTTGTCACAAATTTGAGACAACAGGCGATAAATATGAAATATTTCCTTATTTGCACCCAAATGTTCACGAAACTTTGTTATAGACTTTTTATTGGTGAAATAGTCAACTGCAAATTTATTTATTGATTTATATCTTTTTTCAATGCAAACTGAATCAGATGATATTTGGTGAGATAACTGGTTTAAAGCCTCGATTAGCCAAAACAGCTAGCATGTAGCTGAAATATTAGCTAAACTCCAAAATAGCATTAAAAAATCTTAATAAATCCCAAAAAAGTCCAAAAAGCTTCCAGAATGCCCATTTAAAACTTTAAAACTGTAACTTTATAACATAATTATGCATAATAAAAAGGCAGGAATATTATTCCAGAATAAATCAATTTAAATATAAAATCACTTTCAATAATTTACCCTCCATAAAAATATATTTTGTCAAAATTATACAATTTATAAATAAAATAAACGTTAAAAGAAAAATAAACGAACATTTTATATAAAATTATAAACATTCTAAAATATTTTGCTTTCCATTAAATATCTCCTGTCATAATTATATATTATACAGGAAATCACCTTCAGACAATAAGGCAGCTGACGCACTGCATGATGGGATTTGTAGTTCATTTTGTTCTCATGGTTGCAGAGACATTCAGGCTTTCAGATCTGGCAGCGTAAGGAATTGTGGGGCGGAGCTACTCAGCTCCGCTCCAAAAGCCACGCCCCCTCAGAGGAGATTTTGGAAACAGAGGCTTCAGATCAACATGAGAAATAAGACATTTAGGTCGTGGGATTTTAGTTAAAAACGTTATAATTAAAACACTACGGGGAACGATTGTCATCGGGAGACTTTAATGACATCATCATAACTTCTGTCGAGGTCATTCCCATCAATTATTGCTTTATTTGGATTTAGTTGAACAACAAATGCGAAGTCGGATTTTTAACGTTTTTTTGTAGATTCAATTCAATTTATTTATTTATAATTATTTATTTATTTCTCCTTAATTAAATAGAACTGTCTGTAAACTGCAGTTAATCTGTTTGGATTTTCCATGAAACTTTACGCTGCCGTCTGTGTGTTCCACCTTCCCGTCTGCACAGCAACCAGGAATGTTAGGAAGTTCGCACATGTATGACCAGGAAGACGGTTAGAGAGAGAGAGGCGGAGTCAGCTCCCGAGGGCGATCAATTGCTTTCTGCTTTGATGGAAGTCGGGCGTTCCCAGCGTGGACGGCGTGCTCGTTTTTCCTGCCAGCACCTGTCTTTCCCCCTTTGGACCTTTTTCACGTGTGAGTGATTATGTGTCACACGCGTGACCTAATGCACGGGTCGGTTATACATTATTCAATCTTTGCTGTTCGGGGTTACGTTGGTTCATAGAATTTGAAGGGAAACACTTTTATAATAACATGTTTTTATAACAATAATATACGGAAAATTATACAATATTTAGGGCTGTCAAACTATTGTAAAATTGCCGTTAATTAATTACAGACATTTTAGTGCCTAATTCTATTTTATTGTGTTAATTGTGATTACTTAATTACAGACATTTTAGTGCATTATTTTTTTTTTATCAAGTTAATTGCCGTTAATTAATTACAGACATTTTAGGGCCTAATTCAATTTTTCTGTGTTAATTGTGATTAATTAATTACAGAAATTCAAGTGCGTTATTTTATTTATCGTGTTAATTGCAATTAATTAATTACATTTTGGTACTTTTTTTAATCTAATTTTCGCGTCAGATGGTTTCTTTCATGTTCTACACACTGGGATTCCGCTCAATCAATGTTCATTTGAGAAAAATATAAATATTACATAAATTATTAGAACCTTAGTCCTGTTATATTTTTAACTTTCAATTTTTTTTCCCTCTCGTCTTTTCTGTCTGGAATAATATATATGAACATTTGAATTGTAGTATTAATAAAAAGTTTCTGATCAATATTTTTAAATGGGATAAATATCTCCACTCAGGACCTGATGGTTGCTTTTTTTTTTTTTTTAATTTCTTCAAGACTAAAAAAAAATTGTCCCTCAGTGGTGTCAAAGTAAAAGTTGAAAGTCTTTTATTATAAAATAAAAAAGCGCAATAAAGCCAGCTTTTAGTTTTATTTTTGATCTTATACAGCACCACAATGCCATAAAGTTAAATAAAATACCTAAAAATGAGGCTTTTAACAGCAAATATTAGGTTAAAAATTAATTAAATTAAATTGAATAATCACACAAAAAGGAATTGAGTGACAGCACTAACAATAATATCACAATATTAGGAAATAAAATATAAAGATGGTGTTGGAGAGCAAACGCAGAGCTTTAAAAGATGACAAACTCATCCTAATGGTAAATGGTTTAGAGCCAAACCAGGGGGCCAAAATCCAAAATGCACCTCAGGTCTGGGCTGAACAGGAGAAACATTTATTGACAAGGTGGGAATTGAACGTGTGACCAACGGTCGACCGTTCCACCCCTGCACCGCAGTTGCTCCGTTCATATTGAAGGTTCACGGTTTGCTTTCGAATCAACAATTGTTAAAGATGAATGAATAAACAGTCATTAGCTGTTGTGGTCGGCGTGTCAGAGTGTGGTCAAACCTTTTCCCGCTTCAGTTTTAATAATTGATTGAGCTGCTGGGAGTCTCTCAGCTGCCCACAGTGTGTCAAGAGTTCCTGTTTGATGGAGGAGAATCCTCACTTCACTTAAATGAAGATTTTCCTGTTCTACTGAACTATTAATGCTTCTTCTTCATTCTGACTGATACATGAGCAAAGCATCATGGGAGGGTGGTTTTCATTCATGACTTGGGGCGGCTGTGGTGAAGCGGTAAGGTGGTCGACTCCCGATTGAAGGGTTTGCGGGTTTGATTTCTGCCCTGCCCGCCCATGTGTGGAAGTGTCCTTGGGCAAGACCCTGAACCCCAAATGACCTCTGCTGGAAGGGTCGCGACAGCGTTCGGCAGCGGAGCCTCGACCGGTGTGTGAATGGATGAATGGGTGAATGGATGAATGTGTGAATGGATGAATGGGTGAATGGATGAATGGGTGAATGGATGAATGGGTGAATGGGTGAATGGGTGAATGGATGAATGGGTGAATGGGTGAATGGGTGAATGGGTGAATGGGTGAATGGGTGAATGGATGAATGGGTGAATGGGTGAATGGGTGAATGGGTGATGGATGAATGGGTGAATGGGTGAATGGATGAATGGGTGAATGGTGAATGGGTGAATGGGTGAATGGGTGAATGGGTGAATGGGTGAATGGATGAATGGGTGAATGGTGAATGGATGAATGGGTGAATGGGTGAATGGGTGAATGGGTGAATGGATGAATGGGTGAATGGATGAATGGGTGAATGGGTGAATGGGTGAATGGGAATGGGTGAATGGGTGAATGGGTCTGAGACTGTGAAGCGCTTTGAGCCTCGAAGGAAGATAGATATACAAGTATTAACCAAAGATCCATTTTCAAAACTTGCTTTTTCAGTGTCGCTAGGTTGCTGGAGCCTATCCCAGCAACTGTAAGATAATGCTCAGTTACACAACAAAAGCTAGCCACTCCACGAATGCTAGCCACTCTAATGAATATTAGCCACTCAAACAAAAACTAGCCTCTCTAACAAACGATAGCAACTCCAACGAATGCTAGCCATTCCAAGAAACGCTAGCCACAATAATGAATATTAGCCACTCCAATGAATGCTAGCTACTCTAACAAAAGTTAGCCACTCCACGAATGCTAGCTACTCTAATGAATATTAGCCACTCAAACAAAAACTAGCCTCTCTAACAAATGATAGCAACTCCAACAAACGCTAGCCACTCCAACGAATGATAGCCACTCCAACAAACGCTAGCCACAATAATTAATATTAGCCACTCCAATGAATGCTAGCTACTCTAACAAAAGCTAGCCACTCCAACGAACGCTAGCCACTCCAATGAATGCTAGCCACTCCAACAAACGCTAGCCACAATAATGAATATTAGCCACTCCAATGAATGCTAGCTACTCTAACAAAAGCTAGCCACTCCACGAACGCTAGCCACTCTAATGAATATTAGCCACTCCAATGAATATTAGCCACTCTAACTAAAACTAACCTCTCTAACAAACGATAGCAACTCCAATGAATGCTAGCTACTCTAACGAATGCTAGCCACTCCAACAAAAGCTAGCCACTCTAATAAACGGTAGTCTTTCAATAAATGTAAGCCATTCCAACAAATGCTAGCTACTCCTATGAAAGCTAGCCACTCCAACGAACGCTAGCCACTCCTACTAATGGTAGCCACTCCAAAGTATGTTAACCACTTAAACAAAACTATTATTATCCAAAGCTCGCAAAACAAAACTTGTGTGCTGCACTAAATAGAACTAAGCACAAGTTTGGTTAAGAGATTTTCACAAAGTTCAAAAAATCCTGGCAAAGGGCTTCAGGAACCAGCTTCACAAACGCATTTGGTCTGCTGTAGATACAGGAAAACAACTTTGTGTGTCTAACTAACTGCATGAAGCCCTCTGCACTAACTCATCACACAAACCAGCTGCTTTGTCATCCTCCATGTTCCTCACACGCTGCTGAAGGTTTTCCATGACAGTGACATTTAGAGGGTGAGAGGTCAAACAGGGTCAGGCAGAGGCAACACGACTTTGCTGCAGCGCCTCATTCATTATTCAGCCGGGCTTTTCAGCGAGTGAACATAACTCAAGAGGCTGTGGAGTGCTTTGAAGCTCCGTGGTCACCCGCAGAACTTTCCAGAGAGTTGCTCTCAAACTACTGATGCCTCCACTCGCAACCGAAACTTCAACCGCTCAGTAAGTCGGCTGAGATTGACAAGGTCATTTTCCAGCTGCACGCTTGAATGAAACCCTGACATGTTGTTGACGGCCGGGATACTTTCAAACCCTTCTTTATTTATGCGCTACATTTGCTTCACCCTTTGTGTTTTTTGAGGAAACAAAACTTTTTAGATTCCTGGAGAGAAACCGAAAAACATATGTGTGAAAGTCAAGGCCCGGGGGCCGGATCCGGCCCTTCTGGTAATTCTATCCGGCCCTCCAGATCATTTTATCTTATTGTTATTAATGACCGACTTTTTTAAACTTGTATAATTTTGACAAAATATATTTTTATAGAGAGTAAAATATTGAAAGTTGTTCAAGATTAAAGTTGATTTATTCTGGAATAATTTTTCTGAATTTTTATTATTCATAATTATGTTAAAAAGTTACGGTTTTAAAGTCTTAAAAATTGTCATTCTGCTAAATTTTTGGACTATTTTTGTATTTACTGAGATTTTTAAGACCATTTTGGAGTTTAGCTAATATTTTAGCTACATGCTAGCTGTTTTAGCTAATTTAGGCTTTTTAAAAGTTTTTTAGACCGTTTTAGAGTTAGGCTAATATTTTTACGCTAGCTGTTTTGGAAATGTAGACTTTTTTCAGTTTTTAAGCTTTTTCGAGTTAAGCTAATATTTCATCTACATGTTAGCCGTTTTAGCTAATCTAGGCTTTTTTCCATTTTTAGGCTATTTTCGAGTTTAGCTAATATTTCATTTACATGTTAGCCGTTTTAGCTAATTTAGGCTTTTTTCCGTTTTTAGGCTATTTTAGAGTTTAGCTAATATTTCATTTACATGTTAGCCGTTTTAGCTAATTTAGGCTTTTTTCCGTTTTTAGGCTATTTTAGAGTTTAGCTAATATTTCATTTACATGTTAGCCGTTTTAGCTAATTTAGGCTTTTTTCTGTTTTTAGGCTATTTTAGAGTTTAGCTAATATTTCATTTACATGTTAGCCGTTTTAGCTCATTTAATTTTTTTTCCATTTTTAGGCTATTTTTGAGTTAAGCTAATATTTCAGCTACAAGACAGCTGTTTTAACAAATTTAGGCTTTTTAAAAGTTTCTTCAGACCGTTTTGGAGTTAGACTAGTATTTACACGCTAGATGTTTAGGCTAATTTAGGCTTTTTTTTGGCTGTTTTAGAGTTAGCCTAATATTCACACGTTAGCTAGTTTTTTTTCAAATAGTTTTTTTGGCTATTTTGAAGTCTAGACATTTTTTTCAGGAACATACTAGCTGTTTTGGCAAACCTAAGTTAACCTTAGCTAACATTTTAGCTGACTATGAACTTCAGCATTTTCAGCTATTAGCTTCAGTGTTTTCAGTTATTAGCGTTAGAATTTTCAGTTATCGATTTCAGGATTTTCATCTATCAACTTTAGCATCTTCAGCTATCAGCACTGGCATCTTCAGTGGCCAAATTCAGCTAACAGCATTCACGCTAGTATTATGCAGGTAATGCTACATATCTAGTTCATAAGTAGTTAAAAAGTTATGGTTTGATCTTTAACAAATGTATTTTTAGAGCGTTCAATAAATGTTGATCTTGTTCAGCCCACGACCTAAGGGTTGTTGTGGATTTTGGCCTCTTGTGTGATTGAGTTTGACACCGCTGCTTTACAACATCCTAAAAGAAACAATAAATGTCCGGCCTCTTTTCTGGTGAAACTACAAATTTATAGATGTTTCACAACATCATAATTGCACTTTTTCTCCATGTCATTGCTTCTGCATGAAATCATTTTGTAATTGAAATCTTCCATCTGTCTGGTGAGTTGAGACGAGCTGCTTGATCCCTGATGAAAGGATGGCTCGCCACTAATCAAATTCTTTCACAGACGAACACGAGGAGAATGACAAATGTGGAAAATGATACGATGGTGGATAAATGATCATTTAATGACTTGTTTACAGTAAAGGCTGCACTGAAGGTGTTTTTACTAGATAAAAACAGCAACGAGAAGCTTCCAGCGTTCTTCATGTTCATGTCAGGAAGACATTAATCACAGCTTTATGGCTGAAGTTACAGTTCTTGATCTTGACAGAGAAGTCCTCACCTGAACAACTCATGAATGAGACGGTCAATAACAAAGTTTCTTTAAGAACATTTCGAGGTTCTCGTGGGTCAAAAACACTGAGAATCAAAACCGGGAAAAACTGCTCAGACTGACAGAAAAACACAATCAAGACTTGGCACTGAAGTTGAGGCTGGAATGGGTATAAATGCATGGAGAGGACTGAAGCGGTGGCTGATGGGAGTTTTAGTGAGGAAGGAGCTGAAGACGGTTAGTACTCAGGAGAGGGGTCCCTCTGGTGGTCGTAGGAGGACATGGCTGAGTGAGTCTTGACAGAGTACTAAATTAACTGAGTTTTGACTGAATATTTTATTGTAAATAACACGTATAACTTCTATGATTCTTCTAGAACAGGGGTGGGCAAACTACGGCCCGGGGGCCACATGCGGCCCCTTAAGCTACTTAATGTGGCCCTCCAAATGAAAATACATTGAATCAAAAATCCTAATTATTGTTTTATTTTCATTGTATTTCTGGTTTCTTCCATGAATGGTGTTGTTTCTCTGACTTTCGTGTGTGTTCCTTTCTGAGTCAGATGGTGATCTTTCGGATTATTCCTACACCACATAAATGCAGCATTTCTCTGAGTTCACATTTTCCTCTGAAGAACATCAACCCATTGGATCACCCAAAAGAGAACAAAAATCAAAATTTAGAAATTAAAACTCCAAAATTTTCTGTTTTTTAAATTAATATATTGAATTTGAATCCAAATTAAAGCATGTTTTTCTCTAAATTCCATATTATTTTTTTAGTTTATGAGGTTCATTACCAAATCTCTCCTTCCATCTGCTCCTTGTCCGGCCCTTATGCCAAATTTTAGAACCCTTTGTGGCCCTCAAGTCAAAAAGTTTGCCCGCCCCTGTTCTAGAACATGTGCCAAAGTCAAGGCCCGGAGGCTGGATCCGGCCCTCCAGCCTCCCTTATTTATTCATCCACATGCTAGCTGTTTTGTTTAATCTAAGTTTTGCAATTTAGCTAACACTTTAGCTGGTTATCAGCTTCAGAGTTTGCAGCTTTTAGTCTCGGTGATTTCAGCTATCAGCTTTAGCATTTTCAGCTATCAGTTTCAGCATCTTCAACTATCAGCACTAGCATCTTCAGTGGCCAGATTCAGTTTACAGAATTTACATTAGCATTATAACAGTTAATGCTATATATCTAGTTCATAATAATGTTAAAAACTACATTTTTAAAGTTTAAAAATGTAGTTTTATTTTGTTCGGCCCGCGACCTCTGGCGTGTTTTGGATTTCGGCCCCTCATGCGGTTGAGTTTGACGCCCCTGATCTAGAAGGAGCCTCTGCCTACTTTTCTACGCTTCACTCGAACATTCCGAGCTGATCGGATCTTGTGCTGCCGCTGAACTTGAGCTCACCTTCGGTGTTTTTTAATCAGGTCGGAGGCGCCGCTCTGCGTTCGCGGCGATAATGAAGCGCCGCAGGTCAGCCTGGTGTGAGGGGGGTGTTGCAGGGAGGTCGGAGTTCGCGCCGGCAGCGCAGCGCAGACGCTAACGATGGGCGGAAGCGCGGCCGCCGCAGTTGCTGCGTTTTGCTTCTGATCCTCCTCACCTGCCCGCTTACCTGGAATGACTTGGGAAGCAGTCCGCCGAGACGGGAACTGTCAGAAGACTTTCCCGTCGATTTCTGCGTCAATACATCCTGGAACGGGATAAGTCACTCCCCGACAGGAGCTAATGTCGTCTGGCTCAAGTCTTTGTTAAAAAAAAGTGATTTTGACGAAGGGTCATTATTTTTTCTTTAAAATTACATTTACGACAGAGCTGAATGAATGTTGAGGGTTTTGTCATTAAGGGAGGTTGTTCAAATTAATGAGGTACAGTCTGTGTGGAATAACACCCGCTTCAGCCCCTGCAGGGATTTCTGTTTTTACCTTATGGTAATGGCGCTCCTCTCCCGAGAGGCTGCTATAAATAAAGAAGCTGTCATATGAATGTACACACACAAATGCACATACATGCATCAGATTGCAGTCTTGTCAAGTCCCCATCTTGTCTCTCTGCTATTTTCCCGCTCTCACTCGGCATGAAACAGATCTTTAAATAGACGCGCCGATGTCATCGTTTCCTTGATTGTTTGTGACGGGCTGGAACCTTCTCATTGGACTTGGTGGCGGACATTTTCATTTTTCTACTCCAGACTGAGAAGACTCAGCGACGTGTTTCAGCGTTCAGACGCTCTTTTGTTCTCACAGGGAGACGTGAATTAGAAAGTGAGATTGGGAGTGAGATCGACTGATTGGTGTGATCGAGATGGAGCCGTGCTGCACAATCTTTTTTTTTTTTTTTTTTGTCACAATTCCAATGGAGAGGAAATGTGTTGAAATAAATCGTCCAGTTTCAGTTGGAATCAGGTCAGAGAGGCTCAGTTTTTACATAATAGTTGCACCAAACATGTCTTAAGTCTGTTCAACGCCACCTGAGGGCGTCACATGACCTGCACGCGTACGTGAAGCGTTCTTTGATCTCCTTTGACCTCGGCTTCTCTGTGATCTAAAACCTGGGAAGGGAAGAGGAATGAGAAAAACTGCAGCAGCTCCAGTGGGTTGATTATGTTTTACTCGTTTTAGAGGTGAAACATCTAGTAGATTAGAGTCTTTGTTACTTTACTGGAATCCTCGTTTAAGCCTAAAGTTATTGAATGATTCTTTACGTGCGTTTAAGTGGCCACTCCCAATGAAATCTATGGAAGCGTGTATGGACCGGAATCTTGGGTTTTCATGTCCGGAATCTTTGTATGGAGGCCTACTACGGGACATCAAAGTGAAAAAAAAAAAAAAATTTTTTTCTAAAATTGAATTTTAAAAAAAAAGATGGTTACTATCTGGTGTGCACCAGATACTAACTCAAAAAAAAGATTTTTTCGAAAAATTAAGGTATTTTTTTTTTAATTGAAGATTTAAAAAAAATCCAAAAACGGAATTAATTTATTTTTGTTACTAACTTACTAACCAGATAGTAAATTCAAATAAACTTTAAAAACAATTAGGGCAATTTTTTTTTTTTTTTTTTTTTTTTAATTGTAGCAAAAAAATTGTTTCTTACTAACTGGTCCACTGCAGATCGTATTAAAAAGAAAATAATTTTTCCTAAAAATTAAAGTAAAACATTTTTTCCTGGTTACTAACTGGTGCGCAATAGGTAGTAACTGCAAAAATCTTAAAAAAAAAAATAACCTGTCGGTTGCATTTTTTTTTCTAAAAATTGAAGGTAAAAAAAAAAGATTTTAAAACTTGGAGTTAAAAAAAAAAACTTTTTTTGGTAATAACTGTTGTGCATGAAATAGTAATTGAAAAAAACATTTTTTTTCTAAAAACTAACATAAATTAAGGCATTTTTTAATCAAATTGAAGTAAATAAAATTTCTCTTTCTGGTTACTGACTAGTGTACGGCATATACTGTCTGGTTTGCACTAGGTAGCAAGTGATGATTTTTTTTTTTCTAAAAATTGAAATAAGAATTTTTTAAGGGAAGTAAATATTGCACACCACTTTTTAAAAGTTTTTTAGGCTGTTTTGGAGTTAAGCTAATATTTAAAAACATTTTTTAGGCTATTTTGAATTTTTTTTTTCTAAAAATTGAAGTCAGAATCTTTTTTTTTTTTCTTTAATTGGAGTAAATCTTGCACACCAGATAGTACTGGTGCGTACCTGATAGTAACTGAAATATTTTTACTTAAATTTTTGGGAATTTTTACAGTTTTGTTTTATTTCAATTTTTTATTTTACTTCTCTGTCCCTTTAAGGGCTCCCTACCCTCGTGATCACACTTCACTACACACAATTTTGATAATTGAAGCAATTGAAGTAAATCTTGCACACCGCTTTTTAAAAGTTTTTTAGGCAGTTTTGGAATTAGGCTAATATTTACACCCTAGCTATTTTGGTTAATTTTTAAAAATATTTTTTTAGGCTATTTTGAATTTTTTTTCAAAAAATCGAAGTCATAATCTTTTTTTTTTTAATTGAAGTAAATCACCTGATAGTAACTGAAATATTTTAGCTTCAATTTTTGGAAATTTTCTATTTTTTATTTACTTCAATTTTTAATTTTACGTCTCTGTCCCTTTAAGGGTTCCCTCCCCTCGTGATCACACTTCACTCACTAATGTTAAGTGCGCCCGGGGGCTCGATGTACAAATTGGGTATTCATTAATTGAGCGCCGAAAGTTCAGCCGGTTGAACTTTTTCATGCTGTGACCAGCTCGGTTTGATAGTGATGTGTGTGCGGCGTCCGCTTCAAGACCGCTGTAAATCAGAAAATTATTACCGTTTGTAGGATTAGTGTGAAACCCAGACGGACGTTTAAAAGAACAGAAGTGTGAACACTGAAGGCTTGGAGCCACATTTGCACCGCTTTGACTTTTCCCTCCGAGCCCGCGGCCGGGGTTTCATCACGTCTTTGAAGCAGGGCGGCGTTTGCGTCGACTTTTCATTTGAACGCAGCTGTGCACCGTGAGGCTTTCTTCCCAGGAGCGCTGGAGGTCACGGAGGAGCCAGGCGGCTGGAGGCAAACAGATGGAAACGGGGTGGATGCGTGACCAAACCGAGGCACAGGAAAAGAGGAAAGAACAAAATAAACAAGTTTAACAAACCTAGAACACGGTAGATGAAGAAACAAAGTAGAGATCCACAAAGATCTTTGAGTTTTTAGATTTGATGTTTTTTTTTTTTTTTTGACGTGTCGAGGTTTACCATGAAGATTTTTAAAATTCTAGTTTTATGCGGTTTCCTGTTCATATGGAAGTCACTGACTCCTGCAGACCTACGGTGGCCGACACGGCTCACATGAATGCAAAGGCCACAACACAACGGCGAAAGCCGAAACACGACGGCAAAAGCCAACACACAACGGAAACGAATCACAACGGAAGTGAATAATGGACTTTTTTTCTTAACCTTTCATTTCATAAATAAATACTTCTTGCAACATAATTCCAGGCAGTTAAGTTGTTTCTGTTCAGGATACTGGGGGTGTGGCATGCGGCGCCAAAACTCCCTTTTTGCCATGCAAGTATTTATTTATTTTGATTCTCAAAATTTACGTAAGAACCACGTATGATCCTTTTTTTTAATACAGAAATAAAAATACATGTATATATGATAATAATAATTACCACACGCCTCGAACCTACGTCCTTTAGGACTCTATCCAAATGCGCTAGCCGTTAGGCTACCCTACAGCTTTGATAGCTTCACGTTCAAAACTCAAAATACAGATCCCCAGTATTAGGGGTTTCACTGACGAGAACATGGAAGATATTTAAAAGTAATAAAAAATAGATAAAAAAGAAAGAATGGACGACAAAAAAACAGATCCCGTTTTCCCTCCTCCGCCCTCCTTTTTTTCTCCCCCGAAAGCTCTCCGTGAAGGCTTTGAAAGAAGAAATAAAAGCGGCAACACCGAACGTCCACCCTCACCTATCCCTTACCAAAATCACGTATCTCTCAAGAATCACCAATAGCTTGAAACTGAATGAAAGGTTAAGAAAAAAAAGTCCATTATTAACTTCCGTTCTGATTCGTTTCCGTTGTGTGTTGGCTTTTGCTGTAGTGCTTCGGCGTTTGTCTTCGTGCCTCGGCTTTTGCCGTTGTGTTGTGGCTTTTGCATTCATGTGAGCCGTGTCGGCCACCGTAGCAGACTGCAGAACAGACTCAGATCATTTTCAATGTGACTTCAGCTGTGATGCAGAGGTGGGATCCCGACTACAGAATGATGTGGATCAGGATTAAGGCCACATCCCAGTGGAATTGGCATAATGTTGACGTTAATTATGTGAGACTTCTGCGGTGCGCTGGCTGAGGGGGAACTCATGTTTATTTGTTGGAATTACATTCAACAGTAGCATGGTGGGTTGCAGAGCAGAGCCGCCACGAGCGATTCAGGAGTTTTTCTGACATAACAGAAAATATCCTTCCAAACGGCTGAAGGCTGCACATCTCACCCAGGAGATTACTGAAGACATGCAGGTGACAGAATGCTGAAACATAAATGTCGAGGACCACCGCAGTCGGCATTGTCGTGATCCGCAGCTCCAGTTCTCCGTCAGTGTCATTGTTTTCTCATCCCTAGTCATCCGTCCTCTTCTCCGTCCAGGAGTCCTTGTTTTCCTCAGTCTACTCACCGCTCTCGTTTCTCTGACTCCGCCCACAGACGTGGACGCATCACCTTTTTCTCAGTCTGCTGTGATATATAGGCCACGGAGGGTGGCCCATATCCGAAAGGGAGGGAAATATCGCCCTCGTAATGAAGGTTAGATAATCGTGTCGAACGGGAAATGGCATAAACCAGGAAGAGGGAATTCAATGAAAGGGTCGGGGAACTGTTGGGAATTTGAATCCCTCGTTGTTCCTGTAACTCCACCCCAGGCATTCACAGACGCAAATGGTTCTCTTAACGGGTTTATTTGGTCCACCGTGAAAACTGCACATACAAACATGAAATGAATAATATTCCAATAAACATACAATATAAGCAGACAGTTAAACAGAGGAAATAAATCACCTCGTTGGCTGCATGCGAGATGGGAGTTTGTCTTAGTGTTCTTCTTCCATCAACACGTGGTATATTTCGCGTACAAACATGCTGTTCATATATCCAGCGTCTCTCTTCTTTGTCTGTACAACATTCGCGCTAACAACTTCCGGTCTTTTCAAAATAAAATTACTTTCAAAATAAACTTCTCAGAACGTAACCAAATTAATTAAAACTTAAAATTGACTGTTGCATCCCACCAAATCACATATTTCTCAATGTGGGATTTCCTTCACATTTTTTTTTTTTTTTTTTAAATTTGCCAATACTTCTATGACTATTATTAGTGTGTCTGCCTCAATCAAGTTACAACCTTGTGTACTGGTCTCTCAGAAATACTTTCTGGTTTCTGTTGGGATTTTTCCACTTTTTGTCAAGTGCAGTATCGCTACTTGCAACTTTAGTTTTCTTACTTTGCCATCTGATCCTGAATAAAACCTCTCTGACTCTGGCTAATCTCCACTGATTGCGTGGTGCTGAATCCTCATGAGAGAAGAACAAATTGTCATTTATTTTTGAATTCTTCTGTTCCTTGTCCTTCCTTTGTCTTTGAAGCAGGTTCAACAAATATTCTTTTTCCATCTAGTCAGCAATAATTAGATTGCAAAATACTGTAATCTCGCGCCATCTTTTTTTCTGTAGGTATAGATCTTCTTTGCAAATTATTCCAGACAGGGCTAGGAGGATGTAGTCAGTTTTCATTGTCAGAATCTCAGTAGTTGGAGAGTGTTACAGCTCTTGTGGACAGGCATTGAGAATTTCCAGTTGATTGGCGTTAGCGATGTTGTGAGCCATGGAGACTGCTACTGAACCTGCATGAGAAATAAGGTTCGTAGTAGTGAGCCTAGTAGAGCTTTGATCTCTTTGTAACTGAACTGCCATGACCTCATAGAAAAAGGTTGTAGTGAGGCACTATCTGTCTTTGTGACGATTGTCAAGAACTGAGTAAGAACACTTCTTATTTTCTTTGTCTTTCCCAAACTCCGCCCATGTGACTCGAAGATGGCGTGTTCATAAGAAACTCACATCCAAGAACCTTTATTTTCTCTTGATCCATCTTTTTTATGAGTTGTTCAAGTTCTCTCTTTGCACCCACAAAATTAGTGCCTTGGTCACATCGTAGTTGACGTACGTTTCCTCTGATCGCAATAAATGCTCTCAAGGCGTTTAGAAATGCATCAGTCGTCAAATCTTCGATCATTTCTATGTGTATAGCTCTAGAGCATAAACACGTGAGCAAAAGGCCATATCTTTTGAAGACCTTTCTTCCATCTTTGACAAGAAAAGGTCCAAAGCAATCCATCCCAACTGATGTGAAAGGTGGTAATGGTTCTGTTCTGTCTTGAGGTAGATCACTCATTTTCTGTTCCTCAGTACATCTCCTGTATTTTCTGCACTTTACACAGTTATAGATGTATGATGAGACAGCACTACTGCACCCAAGGATCCACCAGCCATTCGCTCGCAGCTGATTCATTGTCATTCCTCGTTTTTCTCCTGAAAATCTAACTCGAGGGCTCTGATGAGGTCAGATTGAGTTACTTCTTTCACCTTGGTTCTGTTAACAAAGTTCACTTTAGTTTTGAGGTTGACATGAGGTTTCAACATTGGTGTCACTTGCTGCACTATTATGCGATGACTAATCCCTATAGCATCACTAAAATCAATGTGAGTGTTTCCATGTCCAACAATGCTCCATCCAAGGTCAGTGCGCTGAGCATAAGGCTCATTTTCATTGCCAGACACAACTTCTCTTGGAAGTAAGGCTTGAGAACAGTTGTAGCCAATGAGTAAACCTACTTTGCAGTTTTGCAGAGCTGGGATCTCTTTCTGCTACTTCTTCAAGAACAAAAGTGTATCACTCTGAGAATCTAGAAGAGCATAAACAAGGACTTCTTGGGTTGGATGGGTTGCGGATGAAAGCCATACAGGAACAACTGCAGCTGTTTGTGTTGTGTCTCCATCATGCACTACTCTGTTTGAGATTGCAGCTGAAACGACTTCGGTGTGAGGATTAGGTGAATATTCTTGGTTGTTCACTTGCATTGTGTAAGAGTTTCCTGTAGAAGCATGTTGATCGCTTTGTAATGACCTTCGCTCTTCTTTGTCTCTCTCTTCATGCAGGCAAGTAGGATGTCGTCTTTTGCATCTGTCACAAGTGCTCCTTTTACTGCAGCCCTTTGAATGATGACCAAATTGTAGACAACCAAAGCACAATCTCTCAGATTGAACATATTTGATTCTTTCTTTGAGGTCTTTCTCCATGAAGTTTCGACATTTATGCAAAGTGTGTCCAGTTCTTTCGCAAAACACGCATTTAACCACAGGTCTCTCAGTGGATTTTGTGTTCAGTGATTTTGCTGCAAAAGTGGGATGTCTTTGTGTTTTTTGTTTTTCAACTTCACCTTGCTTCATTGAATGCAGTGAAGTGATGGGATTGCATGCAATTTTAGCTTCTCTTGTTAGAAACTTCACGAATTCACTGAATGATGGAAATCGATTACTCTCCTCTTCTATTTCTATGACATTTCTGTTCCATCTTGCTGTCAACCAGTCCGGCAATTTTGACAAGATTTTTCTGTTTTCGTTGCAGTCATTCAATATTTCCAGTGTCTTGATATGAGCCATAGCTGTCTCACAACTATGAAGAAAATCGACAAACTCTCTTAACTCAAAACTGTCCTTGGATCCAATTTTTGGCCATGCCTGTAGCTTGTCTCTGTATGCTTTTGCAATCACAAATGGATTTCCATATCTGTCTTCTAACATTTCCCATGCTGCAACATAAGCAGATTCAGTTCCAAGAAGGAAATAACCATCTAATGCTTGTCTAACTTGACCACCAACGTATCGGCGAAGGTAGTAGAGTTTTTCTTTGTCTTGAATGCTCTTTTGATCAATGATGGTTTGGAAGGAAAGTTTCCAATCATTGTACTTCAAGGGATCACCAGTGAACATTGATGGTTCAGGCACAGGAATTCTGTTTGCACTTAAAGCACTTGCTAGCATCTTGACGAGTTCTGCTGTCCCTTCATTTGCAGAAGTGATGGAAGATTGTTGTGTAGCTGTTTGCATGAATGAGAGTGGTGGGGGTTCTTCTTCTTTAGCATCTTTCAGTGCTACTTTGTCTACAACTTCATTTCTGTCTTCTTCCAGAACTTGACCTTGATACACCTGCAACTTTGCCTTTGCTGCACTCAGACCTTTTACTGCTTCCAAATGTTTTATTCTTCTTCTTTTTTCTTCGAGAGTCTTTTGTAAAAATGTATGCTCTTCCTCTAATTGAGCCTTTATTTTAATTTCCTCCTCTTCTCTCTGGATCCTAAGTCTAACCTGTTCTGCTTCTTGTTCCAAACGACGTCTCGCAACAGCTGCTTCATGGTCAGCAATTTTCTTGACTAACTGCTTCTCAAATGCTGCATTCAGACTGCTTCTTCAGACTTTCCTTGTTCTTTTAACACTTTCAGAACAGCTTGATTTGCAGCAACTTCAGCAGCAACTTCTTGTTGTTTACAAGATGAGTCTTTGAAACATGTGAAGCACCTTTCAATAAAGACAAAATGGAACCAGATCTTGAGGCGCTTGATTCAAAGAGAGAACCTGCTTCTGGCCACTCTTGCTCTTCTTCATCTGGCACATGACCCCCAAGTTGACTTGAAGCTCTTTTTACAACAAACGTGGTGACCTCTACACACTGATCTACTCTTCGTCTTGTGTCCTGATCTGGTACTGAAATTTTACGCAGTTCTTCATAAACAAGCTGAATATCTGCAGAAAGACCCGTGACATCACCAATGATATCATTTAGCAGTTCCTCTGAAGGTGACACTGCAGACTGTGATAATGACTGCTTAGAAAGCCTCACATGAGATTTCCATTTGGAGTAAATGTAGTTAAATCTGTGCTGAAGAGACCTTAACCTTTCATCCTGCATCTCTTTCCCTTTCTCTGTTAGTGTTCTAGCTCTTTGACTTCGTCTAGGTGGCAACTCTTCAGCTACACTCACATGATTTAGGGATTTTTCGTCTGAATCTGATTCCCTTCCAACCTCAACTGGTTCACTCTTTTGTGACATTTTTTAGAAGTATTCACTTTTCTTTCAAAAATACTCAGTTGAAAACATAAACATTAACGTTCTAAAACAAAATCTTAAACATTGCTTTAAACACTTATCCTTGTAAAATAGAATTTCTTAAAATGAAATGTTAAATTTCAAACCTTTAACTTAAAACACTTATTCTTGTAAAATAGAATTTCTTAAAATGAAATGTTAAATTTCAAACCTTTAACTTAAAACACTTATTCTTGTAAAATAGAATTTCTTAAAATGAAATGTTAAATTTCAAACCTTTAACTTAAAACACTTATTCTTGTAAAATAGAATTTCTTAAAATGAAATGTTAAATTTCAAACCTTTAACTTAAAACACTTAACTTGGCACATGAAGCAATATGCAAACTCTTCTCTTCTTAAGCACACTTTAAGGTCAAAAACAAAAAAAAAACCAATGTAAATAACTTTGTAATACTTAAGTCCAATGCAAAAAAATATATGCTAATCAGAACAGTTTCAACTTGTGCGATCGCCTTGTCAACTCATCTGACAGTCCTTTGATGTTATGCTGCGGGCACGTGCTGGCTGCACGAGCGGAATCTTGCTCTCCTCTCCTCCACTCACGTCGAAGAGCAGTCGAGTTTTCACTGTAACTCCACCCCAGGCATTCACAGACGCAAATGGTTCTCTTAACGGGTTTATTTGGTCTCTCCAAATCCACCGTGAAAACTGCACATACAAACATGAAATGAATAATATTCCAATAAACATACAATATAAGCAGACAGTTAAACAGAGGAAATAAATCACCTCGTTGGCTGCATGCCGAGATGGGAGTTTGTCTTAGTGTTCTTCTTCCATCAACACGTGGTATATTTCGCGTACAAACATGCTGTTCATATATCCAGCGTCTCTCTTCTTTGTCTGTACAACATTCGCGCTAACAACTTCCGGTCTTTTCAAAATAAAATTACTTTCAAAATAAACTTCTCAGAACGTAACCAACATTAATTAAACAAAGACTTAAATGACTGTTACAGTTCCATTAAGAAAAGCTTCTCTGTGGACAAAAACAAAGACTCAGCTGGGACGGATTGAGGGAGTTTCTCACAGCTCTGAATCCACAGAGAGAAGAGCCTCGAGCTGTTTACTAACCAGTTCATGGATGAATGCTGGAACCCTCTGAAGCAGGGGTGCCCACAGTGGGGCCCACGGGCTAAATTTACCCCGCCTAAGGTTATCTTTTGCCCCACCAATTGTTTAGGGAAAACCTCTTACCTGTTTCCCATTGATTCTCTACAGCTGGAGGTGTCAAACTCAAACAAATAGGTGGCCAAAACACAAAACACGCCTCAGGCTGAACAGGATAAATATTTATTGACCAAACTAAAACTACATTTTTAAAACTTTAAAAACGTAACTTTTAAACATAATTATGAAGTAGATATACAGCATTACCTGCGATAATACTAGTGGGAATGATGTAAGCTGAATTTGGCTGAAAAGAGGCTGAAATTGATAGCTGAAACGCTGAAGTTGATAGCTGAAACGCTGAAGTTGATAGCTGAAAACACTGTAGCTGAAAGCTGAAAACACTGTAGCTGATAGCTGAAAACATTGTAGCTGATAGCTGAAACGATGAAGACTTTAGCTGAAATCGCAGAAGCGAATAGCTGAAAACAGTGAAGTTGATAGCTGAAACGCTGAAGTTGATAGCTGAAAACACTGTAGCTGAAAGCTGAAAACACTGTAGCTGATAGCTGAAAACATTGTAGCTGATAGCTGAAAACGATGAAGACTTTAGCTGAAATCGCAGAAGCGAATAGCTGAAAACAGTGAAGTTGATAGCTGAAACGCTGAAATTGATAGCTGAAAACACTGTAGCTGAAAGCTGAAAACGATTAAGTCTATAGCTGAAATCGCAGTAGCGAATAGCTGAAAACAGTGAAGTTGATAGCTGAAATGCTGAAGTTGATAGCTGAAAACACTGTAGCTGAAAGCTGAAAACACTGTAGCTGATAGCTGAAAACATTGTAGCTGATAGCTGAAAACGATGAAGACTATAGCTGAAATCGCAGAAGCGAATAGCTGAAAACAGTGAAGTTGATAGCTGAAACGCTGAAGTTGATAACTGAAAACACTGTAGCTGATAGCTAAAAAACACTGTAGCTGATAGCTGAAAATGATGAAGACTATAGCTAAAATCGCAGAAGCGAATAGCTGAAAACAGTGAAGTTGATAGCTGAAACGCTGAAGTTGATAGCTGAAAACACTGTAGCTGAAAGCTGAAAACACTGTAGCTGATAGCTGAAAACGATGAAGACTATAGCTAAAATCACAGAAGCGAATAGCTGAAAACAGTGAAGTTGATACCTGAAAACACTTAAGTTTATAGCTGAAAATGCTTAAGTTGATAGTTGAAATTGCATAGTTGAATTGCTGAAAATGCTAAAGTTGAAAGCTGAAAATACTAAAGCTGATA
Source organism: Oryzias javanicus (assembly GCA_003999625.1). Lineage (NCBI taxonomy): Eukaryota > Metazoa > Chordata > Actinopteri > Beloniformes > Adrianichthyidae > Oryzias > Oryzias javanicus. The sequence continues at coordinate 36,088,973 of CM012441.1, forward strand.
GCTGAAAACGCATAGTTGAATAGCTGAAAACGCTAAAGCTGATAGCTGACAAAAGTGAAGTTGATTGCTGAAATCGCTGAAGCTCATAGCCAGCTAAAATATTAGCTAAATGCCAAATTTAGTCTAAAAAATTTTTTTTTAAAAACAGCTCATATGCAGCTGAAAAAAAGCTAAACTTAAAAAAATCTAAAAAACTGAAAAAAGCCTAAATTCACCAAAACAGCTAGCATGTAGTATATTAGCTAAACTCCAAAATAGCCCAAAAAATCTTAATAAATGCCAAAAAACTCCAAAAAGCTAGCAGAATTACAATTTTTAAAACTTAAAACAGTAACTTCTTAACATACAGTAATTATGAATAATAAAAAGGCAGAAATATTATTCCAAAATAAATCAACTTAAACCTTAAATAAATATTTTACTCTCCATAAAAATATATGTTGTTAATATTAAATAAGTTAGAAATGATCATTAATAACAATTTAATAAAATGATCTGGAGGGCCGGATAGAATTACCTGGAGGGCCGAATCCGGCCCCCGGGTCGTGACTTTGACACACGTGATCTAAATTTAGGATTGAACTTGCTGCCTTTTCTAGCATCACCCATACATTTGAGCGTGCACTGGCTCTCTCGACAGTGATTAATGCACAAGTTGTTCCCAGCAATAAATCAACTCTGTTTCTACTCATTCATTTTTTCATCATTTGTACTTTCTCGTACTTTCTCTAGTACTCCGTCTGAACCGCAGTCTTCCTTTGAATGATGCAGCTGCTCAAACAGCGGCCAGTAAAGTTTAACGGTTGCTGTGGAACCATCGCGGTCCGCTAAAAGGGTTGTTTCCTCGCATGTTTCTGCGTCGACTCAGCTGTTTTATCACAAGTAAACAACGCCGACATAAGGAAGGAAAACTAATGGCTAATGGGTACAAACATTTCAAAGAGCTCTCCATCCTTTAGAGTGCTTCTTTAGTCGGCCTCATACATAAGGAAGACTGCAAGGCTTTTCTTCTGCTGGCGCTCCAGTAATCCACCTTCCACCGAGCTTCAACCTTTTCATCCCTGGTAATCAGAAACATGACACTGTGTCCAGAAGCGTTTGTTTTCCAGTTGCGCAATAATCACATGGTAAATGAGACTCGTTTAAAAAAAAAAAAAACTCTTAATCAAGCCGTTCCCTAAATCAAAATCAGGACGGAAGTCCCAAATCATCCGTGGAGCAAACCAACTGAGCTGCCAAAGCTCCAGGGATTTCTTCTCTAATCTTTGTCTGAATTCTCATTTTCTGAGTTTTTCTGCATGTTTAACATCATATTGATTATTTAATAAAAGACCAAACATCGAAGCCTTTTGATGCAAATATGGATCAAACCACTTTGGCTCCAAAATTACCAAATTTAGCCTCTACTCGAGAGCAAAAAACATATTGTTGGAAATGGAGTTAAAGATTCATTGTTTTTTTGATAAATCTGGAGGCATTATGAAACGTAATATCGCGGCTGAATCTGTTGCACAGATTGAAGTATTGATCGCTGGATGTGATGGTTTGATGGATGTGAGATGAGACAGCTGAGGCCCAGGAGGACGCAGGGGGAAGATGAGGGGATTTTATTGTGTTTTTGATGGATGGATTGTTAGCAGGATGACCATTCAGAGGAAGGAAAGGAAATGTCAGTCAAATATTTTCCTGAAAAAAAGGATTTTTACTGAAATGGAGCTGTTTGGACATCATCTTGTGAGTTACGACACACAGAGAGGAGAAATGATATATTTGTCAGATCAACCCTAAACCGTAGAGCTAGCTAACATTTCTGTGTTTTTGAAAACTACTAAAAAATAATAAAATTAAGTCAAAATTTAAAATGATCCTGAAATGTAATTAGTGGTGTCAGATGGATCATATGCAGTCTTTTATTTATTTTTAAGGAGCTTGGGTAAGATGAGGTCAGGAACGGCGAAGGGTTTGTCAGGCAGATGGGGGGTCAAAGACGGGCCGGGGTCGGGGCAGGCTTAAACAGGAGCAGGTTTGATTGAGGGAACGCTCAGAATTGCAATAAAATCCAGAACAAGACTTCGCACCTGAGCACAGGCTGAAGCCTCCTTAGAAAGGTTTGTGGTGATTGGTTGAATGAGGGACAGCTGGTGAGGTCTGGGAACAGCAGGCAAAGGCTTATGGGAAATGGAGTGAAGATGAGGCTCAGGTGACGGCTCCCTCTGGTGGTCTGAGGGGGAACAGACTGATCCATGACAAGTGGAGGAATTAATAAAACTGTTTAAAAAAAACAAAGAACCCACTTATCAACAAAAATCAAAGTGAACCTGAAAAAAGATGTAGATCAGGTAAATGTTTACGTTTTTTTACTTACAAAATGTCATTTTGAAAAAGTTATATTTTAGTTTTTGAAACTTCTTATTTTAAAGCATTTTCTCACCAAAGTAAGTAAACGACAAGGACGTCTTCAAAAATAAAACTCACTCATAGACACACTTCTGTTAAATCACAGAAAAGAGAGAAACTTCTTTAAAAACTCAAAAGTAAACTTGATGTTTTTCTGTAATTCAGAGGTAAAAGAGCCAGTTGGGCTTTTTTTCTAACTGATCAAAACCAAGTTGGAGCCGCAAAGTCGAGTTTTACCCTTCAGGAAAATTTGGTGCTGCTTTCACTTGTAACTAGGGCTGCCACAAACGATTATTTTAATAGTCGACTAATCACCGATTATTTTTTCCGATTAGTCGACTAATCTGTTCATGGCCAAAGTGGATGTAAAGATGCTGAAGTTGATAACCAGCTAAAATATTAGTTAAATGCCAAATTAGCCAAAAAATAAAAAGAGCCAAAGTTAGCCTAAATAGCTAGCATGCTGCTGAAATATTAGCTAAACTCCAAATTAGCCTTAAAAAAACAGAAAAATCCTAAATTAGCCAAAACAGCTAGCACATAGCTGAAATATAAGCTAAACTCAAAAATTGCCTAAAAAAACTTAAAAAAGCTTAAGTTAACCAAAATAGCTAGCATGCTGCTGAAATATTAGCTAAATTCCACATTAGCCTTAAAAAATGGAAAAATCCTATATTAGCCAAAACAGCTAGCACATAGCTGAAATATAAGCTAAACTCAAAAATTGCCTAAAAAAACTTAAAAAAGCTTAAGTTAACCAAAATAGCTAGCATGCTGCTGAAATATTAGCTAAATTCCAAATTAGCCTTAAAAAAACGGAAAAATCCTATATTAGCCAAAACAGCTAGCACATAGCTGAAATATAAGCTAAACTCAAAAATTGCCTAAAAAAACTTAAAAAGCTTAAGTTAACCAAATAGCTAGCATGCTGCTGAAATATTAGCTAAACTCCAAATTAGCCATAAGAAAATGGAAAAATCCTATATTAGCCAAAACAGCTAGCATATAGCTGAAATATAAGTTAAACTCAAAAATTGCCTAAAAAACTTAAAAAAGCTAAAGTTAGCCTAAATAGCTAGCATGCTGCTGAAATATTAGCTAAACTCCAAATTAGCCTTAAAAAAATGGAAAAATCCTATATTAGCCAAAACAGCTAGCATATAGCTGAAATATAAGTTAAACTCAAAAGTTGCCTAAAAAACGTAAAAAAGCTAAAGTTAGCCGAAATAGCTAGCATGCTGCTGAAATATTAGCTAAACTCCAAAATAGCCTAAAAAACCCTAATAAAAGCCAAAATATTCCAAAAAGCTAGCAGAATGCTATTATAACTTTCATCTTTACTACAATCTGACTTCATACAATATAAAGTAACGACTAATCGACTATTAAATTAGTTGTCGACTATTTTAATAGTCGATTAGTCGACTAATCGTGGCAGCCCTACTTGTAACTTTCATAATAAATATGATTTTTAAAATTGAATAAAACAAATATTTTAATAGAAACAGGGAGTTTTTTAAAAATATGAAATGTGTGTATGAAGTCCTTTCAAAATAAAAGACACCTCACTTCTAGGTGCACCTTATGAATTTATGGACTCATCTAAATGAAATCGATGCTAATGAAGTACTTTTTAAAAAATTACTCATGTTTTATTTTTCTTCAGCCAGTGAGCGTCTATGGTTGAGTAAAAGAGCCACAAATGATTCTGGAGCCTCAGGTTGCAACACGTCCATTTAGACTCGCTGGTTAAAGAAAAATCATTTTATTTCATTTTAAAAGTAACCTGGGGGGATTTCAAGATGCATGAAGCTAAACTGAAAAATCAAGACTCCTGACTGGAAGTTTTTCTGTTCCATCAAAGCTGAACTTTTTAAACCTTTGAATTTTCATTCTGGAATTTTTTTTAACCTCTGATTTTCGAAGGTCCAGAAACTCGATGGAAAAAAAACTTGTTCATTCGTCTTAGATGTACCAGAAACAGTGAATCTGTGTTTCTCCATTGGGATGATCTTTTTATTTTTATTTTTTAATGTTCTTTGTTTCAAACACAAAATGAAAATAAAATAAGAATTTGAAAAATACAAATATAAGAATTTAAAAGTACAAAAATTCAAAATAAGCATAAGAATCTAAAAATACAAATATAAGAATTAAATAAAAAAATACAAATATACAAGTAAAGCAAACTGTGCTTGAAAAGGAGAGGGTAGAAGAAAATTCTTTTGTGGTCTCTTCGTCTATTTACAGTTTTCTTTTTTTTTTTTCTTTTTTGCATCTTTTCTGCATCTTATACAGGACAGGAAGTTTTATTTTGAAAGGAAATCTTGCAACCCTCTGTCAAAAAAGTATTTCATATTTACCAAAAAAAAAAAAAAAAAAGCTATTTTCTCTTTAAGTTTAAAAATAACAATAGTTAATTTGTCATAAAAACAAATATAATTCCAAATCTTATTTTGAAAAAAATCTAAATCTGCAAATCTCTGTCAAAAACTATTTTATAATAACAAAAAAAGCTATTTTCTCCTTAATTTTGTTTTATTGATGCCAAAAATAAACACAATAGTTCATTTATAGATAATTATAACAGTTTCAGTTTAAATCTAAACAAAGCTGCACAAACAGAGGTTGAATACTTTCATTGTCGGGTTTGGTTTAGTAAATTGATTTTAGACGAAGTTGAAGTTTTAAATGCTGAAGAACACGGCGAAGTGAAGCGTCTCAAGTTCTTTAATAACCGACAGTATAGCAGCCTGGACAGCAGCTGTCCTGGCGAGGGGGGGGGGGGGGGGGGGGGCAGATTAAAGGAGAACAGCTGTGAATTAAAACCGCCCCCTGATTGATTTCTTCTTTCATACTGTAAAGTGAAGCCCGTCGGTCCGGCAGTAAGACGGCGTTTACTCGGCCCAAAGTACGGTTTGATCAGTAACTGAGTACACACAAACACACCTGTGCAGGGGGAGGAGTCAGTTAAAAAACAGCAATGAACACAGTTCTGTGATGTCATGAAAAAAGTCTTGAGGCGAGACAGAGGAAGACTTCCCTCGTGGTTTCATTCATGGCGGGGTCAGAATCTCCATGTATGGCAGGGATTGGCTGGACCGCGTGTCTGACTGTCGGCCGGTTTACAGCAGGCGGGATGGATAAAGGCGGCGTGGGGAACGTCAAATGAATAAGAAAGTCTTCAAATTTCTTAATTTTAAGTAGATTATCAACAAACCTTTAAATATATTCATGGGCTATGTTTACATCTTTTATAATAATTTTCAGTTTAGCTAATATTTTAGCAACAGGCTAACGTTTTTTGCTAATTTGTTATCTACTGAAGTTTCTAGAAGCTAAGTTAGAGTTTAGTTAATATTTTAGCAACATGCTAATGTTTTGGCTAATTCATTTTATTGAGGAAGTTTAGGCAATTTTTGAGTATAGCTAATATTTTAGCAGCATGCTAACGATTTTAGCTAATTTGTTATACTGAGGTTTTTGTAGGATAATTTAGAGTTTAGCTTCTATTTTAGCTGCTAAATTACTGAGGAATTATTTAAGAATCTTAGACAGTTTTGGAGTTTAGCTAATATCTAAGCGATGTGCTAGTTTGTTTTTTTTTTTGGGCTAATTTGGCATTAACTGAGGTTATATAATGGTAGTTTAGCTAATATTTTAGGAACATGCTAACGTTTTTGACTAATTTGTTATCTACTTTATTGCTAGTTTAGAGTTTAGCTTCTAGTTTAGCAACAGGCTAACGCTTTTGACTAATTTAGTTTTTTGGGGAATTTTGGGCTGTTTTGGAGTTTAGTCAGCATTTAAACAATGAGCTAGCCTTTTTTGGTGGCTATTTTGGCATCTACTGAGTTTTTTTATTCTAATTTGGAATTTACCTAATATTTTAGCAACAGGCTAACGTTTTTAGCTAATTTGGTATCTAATGAAGTTTCTACAGGTTAGATTAGAGTTTAGCTAATATTTTAACAACAGGCTAACGTTTTTAGCTAATTTGTTATCTAATGAAGTTTCATGCTGCCAGATTAAAGGAGAACAGCTGTGAATTAAAACCGCCCCCTGATTGATTTCTTCTTTCATAAAGTGAAGCCCATCGGTCCGGCACTAAGACGGTGTTTACTCGGCCCAAAGTACGGTTTGATCAGTAACTGAGTACACACAGGGGGGAGGAGTCAGTTAAAAAACAGCATGAACACAGTTCTGTGATGTCATGAAAAAAGTCTTGAGGCGAGCGCGGCGACAGTCGGAGGGAGACTTCCCTCGTGGTTTCATTCATAGCGGGGTCAGAATCTCCATGTATGGCAGGGATTGGCCGGACCGCGTGTCTGACTGTCGGCCGGTTTACAGCAGGCGGGATGGATAAAGGCGGCGTGGGAACGTCAACCGCCAGTCTGACGTGTGTTTAGCCTTCCTCTGAGGCGGGGGGGGGGGGGGGGGGGGGACTCTGTCTTCAGCACCAGCTTTAGGGGGAAACCGCAAAAGGCGGTCGTCCGAAAATGGGAAAAGAAAAACTAAAATGGAGCAAAAAAATCTTTTAATAAAATCCAGAAAAAAGCGAATTGTTACATAGAATTATTTAAAAAAAATGTTTTATGTAAGTTTGATGTAGAATGCTGGCACCCACCCAAAAAAAACGGATATCCTCATCCCGGACGAGCCCCCAAATTGATGAGGCGAAGATACAAAAACCTTGTTTATATAAAAATATATTATTAATGTAATAAATACTTGATATTATAATTTGATATTATTATTACTCGAGGCTCCAGGTGTCAAGCAGCTGCACTGCTGAGTCTGCATCGACATGAACAGTAAAAGGAGTCAATGAACATGAAACCTTTGACTAATTGTGTGAATGCATTCAATGGTTTTCGCGTTTTCGCGATTTCGCGCAATTTTTAGCCCATGTTAAGTCAATGGGGAAATTTTTCCAATCGTTATAAAACTTTGTGCACTTTTGCAACTTATCCAATATTGGTGTCAAAACGTTCCGCAAATTTAGTACATTCATGCCTGTATTTTTGGTATTCTCAAAATTTATGTTTTTTACGCAAATTAAGTTAATTACTAGCCTCATTGGAAAAGAATAGGAATTTTTCAAATCTTTTAGAAACTTTATGCACTTTTACAACTTATGCAACAGTGGTATCAAAACGTTCAGGTTGTTCAGAACATTCATGCTTGTACTTTTGAAATTCGTACACTTAACAATTTTAACGCAATCTATGCTAGTTTACTAGCCTCATTGACAATTAATGGACATTTTTAATATCGTCATAAAACTTTGTGCACTTTTTACACTTGTGCAATATTGGTATCAAAACGTTCAGATCGTTGAGAAAATTATGGCTAGTATTTTTGGTTTTCGCAAAATTTACGGTTTTTACGCAAATTATGCTAATTACTAGCCTTATTGAAAAGAAATGGGAATTTTTCAAATCCTTTAAAAACTATGCATTTTATTAACGTGTTAGCTTTTATGGCTAATTTGGAAACTTTTCATGTTTTTTGGGCTAATTTGGAGTTAAGCTAGCATGTGAGCAACGTGTTAGCTTTTATGGCTAATTTGGCAACTTTTGAGGTTTTTTGGGCTAATTTGGAATTAAGTTAACATATTTGCAACGTGTTAGTATTTTTGGCTAATTTGGCAACTTTTGATGTTTTTTTTGGCTAATTAGGAGTTAAGCTAACGTATTAGCAATGTTTAAACTTTTATGGCTAATTTGGCACCTTATTAGGTTTTTTTGGCTAATCTTAAACAAAAATCTTTAGCATCTTCAACAAACACATTCCGCTAATTGCATTCACACAAGCATTATCGCAGGTAATGCAATTTTTCTAGTTTTACAATTATGGTTTATTTTAATTACAGAGACAAAAAAACTAGTTTACTAAGTGAAAATCCCTCATTTCAGGACAAAATGTGAAACAACAATATTATTGTTGTTTAATTTTTTTAAAAGATTTTGAGTTCTTTTTTTAATTTATTTACTTTCTCCTTTTGGCATCCTAAAATAGAACCAATGTTTTTTTTCCCTAAATTAAAAGACTCATTCGAATTGTGAATTTAAAAGCTTGCAAAGAGAAGTTAAACGACTTAAAATCATAATTGATCATAATGAGAGTTTTTTCCGCTCTGAAAACACGTCTCCTTCTCTCTGTCTCGTAGTTCCAAAGTGCTGAGGGCGGCAGCAGCTTAAACACATCCTTTATAATTTAGGGTTTTTTCCACTCGCACATCATCGCAGCTGTCATTCCAACAACAAGGATGCTCGGACACACACACATTCAGATGTCTGGGAGAGAAATCACATCCTTCCCGTTTCCAGTCTTTACATATTTCCTTTCAAATTTGTGTTCAACGCAGCAAAGAATCGACAGAAATTCTTTTTCTATTCTTTTTTTTTTTTCAGATCTAACGTAAGGTTCAGTTCTTGACCTGTACACACTAACTGACTTTTCTAGTCTGAATTCACCTTGTTGACTTGAGGGTTAAAATGGCTTTTGAAACTTCCCAGAAGCCCCTAGTGGAATGATGATGAACTGCAGTGCAGAGAACATGGACTAAGTTATATAGTATTTAAAATGTTGGTAACAATTTCCAGAATTGAATCGATTCGGTTCAGATTTTTTTTTTCATTCTTTTGATCCTCTCAATTCAATTTGATTTAATTCAATTTTCACATTTGTTCAGAAATACATTAATAATCTACTGTATGTTTGAATATATGTATATTAATCTGATCCAGTTCACATACTGTAAATGTATCAGTGAAATACTGAGATTGTTAATATCATTCTCTAAAGGAGAAATTCTAACAAAAATGTTCAGATCATTAACATTGTAAACATTGTTCTGCTTCTCCTGGAGGGAGTTTCAGTTTGACCACTAGGTGGAGCTCACGCTAAAGAATTACACTTTCTTGAAGAAGAAGAAAAGATGAGCAAAAACTAGGCGTGTTTGAGTTGACTTGCGCCTCGCCTGCTTCGTCGGCGAGACCAAGCTGCTGCAGGAGGGGGCGGAGAAAGACGCCTGACATTCAATGCATTCACACAACTGTTTTTCACCTATTTACGTTTTCTTCCGTACGTTTTTTGACACGTAAAAACTCAAGCACACTTTATGCAATTTCAGCAATCTTGGTATCAAAACGTTCGGCTCGTTAAGGACATTACTGCTTGTATTTTTGGTTTTCGCAAATTTTACGTTTTTTGCGATTTTGCGCAATTTATGCTAATTTTTAGCCCTATGTTAAGTCAATGGGAACATTTTTCAAATCGTTATAAAACTTTCTGCACTTATGCTTTTTCGGCTAATTTGGCACCTTTTGAGGTTTTTTGGGGCTAATTTGGAGGTAAGCTAACATATTAGCAACGTGTTAGCATTTTTGGCTAATTTTGCAACTTTTTAGGTTTTTTGGTGCTAATTCAGGGTTAAGCTAATATATTAGCAACGTTAAAGTTAAAGTCCCATTAGTTGTCACACACCTAGGTGTGCGAAATTTGTTCTCTGCATTTGACCCATCCCCTAAGGGAGCGGTGAGCTGCAGACACAGCCGCGCTCGGGAACCATTTGGTGGTTTAACCCCCCAATCCAACCCCTTAATGCTGAGTGCCAAGCAGGGAGGCACTGGGTCCCATTTTTACAGTCTTTGGTATGACTCGGCCTGGACTTGAACCCATGACCTTCCAATCTCAGGGCGGACACTCTTCCACAAGGCCACTGAGCTGGTATACGTGTTAGCATTTTTGGCTAATTTGGCAACTTTTCAGGTTTTTTTTTGGCTAATTTGCAGTCAAGCTAACACATTAGCAACGTGTTAGCATTTTTGGCTAATTTGGCAACTTTTTAGGTTTTTTGGTGCTAATTCTGGGTTAAGCTAGTATATTAGCAACGTGTTAGCTTTTTTGGCTAATTTGGCAACTTTTCAGGTTTTTTTGGGCTAATTTGCAGTCAAGCTAACACATTAGCAACATGTTAGCTTTTATGGCAAAATTGGAAACTTTTGAGGGGTTTTTTGGGCTAATTCTGAGTTAAGCTAACATATTAGCAATGTGTTAGCTTTTTTGGCTAATTTGGCAACTTTTTAGGTTTTTTGTGCTGATTTTAAGCAAAAATCTTCAGCATTTTCAGCAATCACATTCCGCAAAATGCATTCACACATGCATTACCGGTGGTAATGCACTTTTCTAGTTAATCAATGTTATCCACCTATCCCTAATATATAATAGGTTATTAAGGATAGTTTGGATCATGCATGAGATCATGAATGTGTGTATGATTATAGGTTATAGAGTAAATAAAGCATTGAAGGGATTAAAAATCATTTAGATTTATGGTTTAAAGTTCCTCTTAAAATGTTTTCTATTTGATTTGACGTAAAAGCAACCACATTTGAACTATAAAGAATTGGACATTTTAAGGAAATTTGAATTAATTCTCTAAATTTGTAGTCTGCCTTACAATTGTTAAAAAAAAACAAAAAAACATTTGATCCAAAAGAGTAAACACTTAATCATCACAGTCTTTGCTCATGTGAAAGACTAAAATAAGTGGAGTTGGTTGGAGTCTGCTCGCTGCTCGTGATGTGGGTGGGTTTGGACGTGTTTCTCAGCAGCAGCAGTCTGTCAAATCCAGCTCCGGCTCACATGTAGACTCCTTCCATAAACAAGGACTCTGTCACTCACTCAAGGAAATGTGTCGATTTTCCAAAACAAGCGATCACATGTTCAGCGTCCTGCCTTTTACAATGTCTTTCTGCGTCTGTACGCAAATTCTGGAAAAGCCTCACGTCACCATGGAAACTATCAGCTGAGCCGTACACTAAGATACTGCAGTCCTCCCGTGAGGGGAACTGAGTACGCTCTCTGCTGCTGCTCACTATAAAAGACAAGGAAAGGTGTTTTTGACTGCAGCTGTAGTCATTCTCCTGCTCTTTTACGTACGTTATTTTCAGCAAATCTCAATGTCTTTCAACAAGCATTCATCTCGTTCAGGACATTACTGCTTCATTTTTGGAATTAAAAACTTTATAGTTTTTAAAATATTGAGCTAAATATGCACCATTGAAAATGAATAAGTCTTCAAATTTCTCAATTTTAAGTAGATTAGCAACAAACCTTTAAATATATTCATGGGCTATGTTTACATCTTTTATAGTAATTTTCAAAAAAATGTGAGTTTAGCTAATATTTTAGCAACAGGCTAACGTTTTTGGCTAATTTGTTATCTACTGATGTTTCTAGAAGCTAGGTTAGAGTTTAGCTAATATTTTAGCAACATGCTAACGTTTTGGCTTATTCATTTTATTGAGGAAGTTTAGGCAATTTTTGAGTATAGCTAATATTTTAGCAGCATGCTAACGATTTTAGCTAATTTGTTATACTGAGGTTTTTATAGGATAATTTAGAGTTTAGCTTCTATTTTAGCTGCTAAATTACTGAGGAATTATTTAAGAATCTTAGACAGTTTTGGAGTTTAGCTAATATCTAAGCGATGTGCTAGTTTTTTTTTTTTTGTTTTTTTTTTTTTGGCTAATTTGGCATTAACTGAGGTTATATAATGGTAGTTTAGCTAATATTTTAGTAACATGCTAACGTTTTTGACTAATTCGTTATCTACTTTATTTATTGCTAGTTTAGAGTTTAGCTTCTAGTTTAGCAACAGGCTAATGCTTGACTAATTTAGTTTTCTGGGGAATTTTGGGCTGTTTTGGAGTTTAGTCAGCATTTAAGTAATGAGCTAGCTTTATTTGGTGGCTGTTTTGGCATCTACTGAGTTTTTTTATTCTAATTTTGAATTTACCTAATAGTTTAGCAACAGGCTAACGTTTTTAGCTAATTTGTTATCGAATGAAGTTTCTATAGATTAGATTAGAGTTTAGCTAATATTTTAGCAACAGGCTAACGTTTTTAGCTAATTTGTTATCTTCTGGGGTTTTTTAGTCTAATTTAGAGTTTAGCTAATATTTTAGCAACATGCTAACGTTTTTAGCTAATTTGTTATCCAATGAAGTTTCTATAGGTTAGATTAAAGTTTAGCTAATATTTTAGCAACATGCTAACGTTTTGGTTAATTAATTTTATTGAGGAAGTTTAGGCAATTTTGGAGTTTTAAGCAATGTGTTAGCATTTTGGGTAATTTAGCATTTACTGAGGTTTTTAATGCTAATTTGGAGTTTAGCTAATATTTTAGCAGCATGCTAACGTTTTTAGGTAATTTGTTATCTACTGAGGTTTTTTACAGGATAATTAGAGTTTAGCTTCTATTTTAGCTGCTAAATTACTGAGGAATTATTTAAGAATCTTAGACAGTTTTGGAGTTTAGCTAATATCTAAGCGATGTGCTAGTTTTTTTTTTTTGTTTTTTTTTTTTGGCTAATTTGGCATTAACTGAGGTTATATAATGGTAGTTTAGCTAATATTTTAGTAACATGCTACGTTTTTGACTAATTCGTTATCTACTTTATTTATTGCTAGTTTAGAGTTTAGCTTCTAGTTTAGCAACAGGCTAATGCTTGACTAATTTAGTTTTCTGGGAATTTTGGGCTGTTTTGGAGTTTAGTCAGCATTTAAGTAATGAGCTAGCTTTATTTGGTGGCTGTTTTGGCATCTACTGAGTTTTTTTATTCTAATTTTGAATTTACCTAATAGTTTAGCAACAGGCTAACGTTTTTAGCTAATTTGTTATCGAATGAAGTTTCTATAGATTAGATTAGAGTTTAGCTAATATTTTAGCAACAGGCTAACGTTTTTAGCTAATTTTGTTATCTCTTGGGTTTTTTAGTCTAATTTAGAGTTTAGCTAATATTTTAGCAACATGCTAACGTTTTTTAGCTAATTTGTTATCGAATGAAGTTTCTATAGATTAGATCAGAGTTTAGCTAATATTTTAGCAACAGCTAACGTTTTTAGCTAATTTGTTATCTTCTGGGGTTTTTAGTCTAATTTAGAGTTTAGCTAATATTTTAGCAACATGCTAACGTTTTTAGCTAATTTGTTATCCAATGAAGTTTCTATAGGTTAGATTAAAGTTTAGCTAATATTTTAGCAACATGCTAACGCTTTGGTTAATTAATTTTATTGAGGAAGTTTAGGCAATTTTGGAGTTTTAAGCAATGTGTTAGCATTTTGGGTAATTTAGCATTTACTGAGGTTTTTAATGCTAATTTGGAGTTTAGCTAATATTTTAGCAGCATGCTAACGTTTTTAGGTAATTTGTTATCTACTGAGGTTTTTACAGGATAATTTAGAGTTTAGCTTCTATTTTAGCTGCTAAATTACTGAGGAATTATTTAAGAATCTTAGACAGTTTTGGAGTTTAGCTAATATCTAAGCGATGTGCTAGTTTTTTTTTTTTGTTTTTTTTTTTTTTGCTAATTTGGCATTAACTGAGGTTATATAATGGTAGTTTAGCTAATATTTTAGTAACATGCTAACGTTTTTGACTAATTCGTTATCTACTTTATTTATTGCTAGTTTAGAGTTTAGCTTCTAGTTTAGCAACAGGCTAATGCTTGACTAATTTAGTTTTCTGGGGAATTTTGGGCTGTTTTGGAGTTTAGTCAGCATTTAAGTAATGAGCTAGCTTTATTTGGTGGCTGTTTTGGCATCTACTGAGTTTTTTTATTCTAATTTTGAATTTACCTAATAGTTTAGCAACAGGCTAACGTTTTTAGCTAATTTGTTATCGAATGAAGTTTCTATAGATTAGATTAGAGTTTAGCTAATATTTTAGCAACAGGCTAACGTTTTTAGCTAATTTGTTATCTTCTGGGGTTTTTAGTCTAATTTAGAGTTTAGCTAATATTTTAGCAACATGCTAACGTTTTTAGCTAATTTGTTATCCAATGAAGTTTCTATAGGTTAGATTAAAGTTTAGCTAATATTTTAGCAACAGGCTAACGTTTTTAGCTAATTTGTTATCTTCTGGGGTTTTTTTAGTCTAATTTAGAGTTTAGCTAATATTTTAGCAACATGCTAACGTTTTTAGCTAATTTGTTATCGAATGAAGTTTCTATAGATTAGATTAGAGTTTAGCTAATATTTTAGCAACAGGCTAACGTTTTTAGCTAATTTGTTATCTTCTGGGGTTTTTTAGTCTAATTTAGAGTTTAGCTAATATTTTAGCAACATGCTAACGTTTTTAGCTAATTTGTTATCCAATGAAGTTTCTATAGGTTAGATTAAAGTTTAGCTAATATTTTAGCAACATGCTAACGTTTTGGTTAATTAATTTTATTGAGGAAGTTTAGGCAATTTTGGAGTTTTAAGCAATGTGTTAGCATTTTGGGTAATTTAGCATTTACTGAGGTTTTTAATGCTAATTTGGAGTTTAGCTAATATTTTAGCAGCATGCCAACGTTTTTAGGTAATTTGTTATCTACTGAGGTTTTTACAGGATAATTTAGAGTTTAGCTTCTATTTTAGCTGCTAAATTACTTAAGAATTATTTAGGAATCTTAGACAGTTTTGGAAATTAACTAATATCTAAGCGGTGTGCTAGTTTTTTTTTTTTTTTTTCTTTGGCTAATTTGGCATTAACTGAGGTTATTTAATGGTAGTTTAGCTAATATTTTAGTAACATGCTAGTTAGCTTCTAGTTTAGCAACAGGCTAACGCTTTTGACTAATTTAGTTTTCTGGGGAATTTTGGGCTGTTTTGGAGTTTAGTCAGCATTTAAACAATTAGCTAGCTTTTTTTGTGGCTATTTTGGCATCTACTGAGTTTTTTTATTCTAATTAGGAATTTACCTAATAGTTTAGTAGCATGCAAACATTTTGGGTAATTTGTTATCTACTAAGGCTTTTTTGGGCTACTTTGGAGTTTAACTACTATAAGCTACACTTGAAATATATTTTTGCATAATTGTCATGCATCAATTATTGTTTTAAGCATTTTTAACAGAGAAATGTAGGTCCACTGTCGCGCTCTTTCATAGTTCTTTTTTCAAATTTGCATTTTCAGCAAATCCCTTCAGTGACTAGTTTTAGCAAAAAGCATTTGCACTAGCATTATCTCAGATAATGCAACTTTTCTAGTTTCTTTTGCTGTTCCACAAATGAACAAATCTGGGTCCTGTCAGTGTGTGATTGCAGGCAGCAGTCTGTCATTGTTTGCCCTGTGCACACAGAGAAGCAGACAGCTGGCGGCCTCTCGGTCTCATTGCGGCTTGATTCTGGCCTGTGTTAAAAACACAAACACACAATGTGTTGCAGACTTTTACAGGGTAGAATATGCTCCTCCCGTCTTTTCTGTCATAAATTCGCCAGCCGTGAATGTTTTATTCTTGTATCTCCGGCCTCTAAGCTCAGAATGAATGTTCATTTTAAAGGTTAGATCCCTCCTAAATGTTGGTTTGGTAAATGTCAGCCTCACAGTCTATTTGCTGCACCTCTCTCTTTCCTTGTTTCTTCCTTTACATTTTCAGTGGGTTATTTTAGAAATGGGTCATTTCTAAAGTTTTCCTCTGCCTGTTGCCTCGGGGCTCCTCGGTGCCTGTACATCACAGCCGCATACATTATACACCGTTTTCAGCACTTCAGACATTTTAGTCTTTCTTTTCTCCACCGTGCACATCTCCCCGTGCTGGTGAGTGGGCGTCTCGGCACGCCGTGGCCTCAAAAAGCGAAAGGCAGCCGGACAGAAATGAGCAGAGCCGTGAAACATTTACAAACGTCGTGACAGAGCTGTCGGAGGAATTCTTAATTACCAGAAAAAGCCATGTAGCTGCAGTTGTTGGTGGTCAGGCAGGAACTTCCCCGGTCTGCCCACTCACTCCCTCTGAATCATTCAGGAGGAGGCGCCGACACAACACATCACAACAGCATCATTTCAAGGCTATTTTATTCTGTTTTTTGTATTATGCAAGCATGATAATTATTTTTTCTTCACACGTTCTTAAAAAAAATCTGTGAAACTTCTGTGTTTCGTTTCCTCTTCAAGGCTTTTTATATAAAGCTGACGTGTCGAAGCGGCGCGTGTGCCATCTGGCGTCAACCATTTGCTTCAAAATCCACTCTTTACCAGAAATATCTTTTTATGTCCAAACTGAGAAGGAAATGACACGCAGAAGCACGAAGGAAAGCAGATCCTGACAGGCGTCCAGCGGCGAAGCACTTTCTGCAATTGCAACCTGGTGAATTTGTTGTCATGGTTACTCTAAAAGGTGGGTCTGGCACAATGGGACCAGTTAAGATAATTTTAGAATTGATGCATTAGGAGTTTCACAGGTAGACACACAGAAAGGTGTTTTCTCTGCTGCCGCATTTCTAAAGCTGGAGCTGCGTTTGAAGTTTCTGGTTTTTCTCCACAATCACACAAAAAGAAATAGTCTGCAAGAGAGACGGGTCAGTAAATAAGACGCTTTTATCTAGAATGGAAAAACGAGGAAGGACAAGGTCTTCTCTAAACCACCCAGGAAAACAGTTAAAGGCCCAAAAACTCCACATCCTCACCTTTCAAATATTTATCTCTGAACGAAAATATAATAGTAAAATAAAAATGCAAGTTTTTAACCTGCATGTTTTGGTCTTCTGTCTGCTGGCAACGCACCACCTCTCATCAGACCAGAGGCGGGGAAACCTTTTCACTAATGGCCACAAAAGAGTTCAGACCAGAACCAGATGTTTTGGTAATCCACGTCATGAGATAAAAAAAGAAAATAAATGGAAGATGGATGAAAACACACTTTAATTGTGATTGAGAATAAATTAGTGCTTTGATTAAAATAATAACCATGATTAATCACACTTTTGGATTGTGATTAATCACGATTAATCGTAACGTTTTATTACGTACATTTTATATGATAATATTTCAAGAATTCCCATTAGCAGCCAGGATAGGCTCCGGCATCCCCGCGACCCCGAAAGGGATAAAGCGGCAAGGAAAATGAAAATATTTCAAGAAAAGAAAAATGTTCCTTCGTCTTCATCATTTTCACTTTATAAAGTGTTAACTCCCAAAAGTGTTAATTGTGTCCATCTTTCAGGAAACACCAGAATCACAAGGAAAATAGCTCATTATTAAGGGTTATCAACATAATTAAATCCAGTTTAACATATGACCCCTGGGCCGTGGTTTGCCCACACCTGCATTAGACACCTCAGCTTCGTTATGTCAACACAGAAATAAACAAAGAATTTATCAGAAAAAGAATGAAAGAAAGAGTTCAGGATGTTCCCTGTTAGATCATTACTTCATTATGTGTGTTTGTGGATTAAATGTACAAAAGACAAACACCAGAGATATACTTCTACGTATAGAAAACTTAAGATGATTAGCCAGAATTTGATATGAAACAAATTCTATTATATATGGAGTTCCCCAAGGTTCCATTCTGGGGCCACTTTTTTTGAACATCTAAATCAGGGGTGGGCAAACTTTTTGATTTGTGGGCCAGAAAGGGTTCTAAAATTTAGCATAAGGAGCAGATGGAAGGAGTGATTTGGTAATGAACCTCATAAACTAAAAAGATAATATGGAATTTAGAGAAAAACATGCTTTAATTTGGATTAAAATTCACATATATTTATTTAAAAACAGAAAATTTGGGAATTTTAATTTCTAAATTTTGATTTTTGTTCTCTTTTTGGTGATCCAATGGGTGGATGTTCTTCAGAGGAAAATGTGAACTCAAAGAAATCCGAAAAATCACCTTCTGACTCAGAAAATAAAACACACGAACGCCAGAGAAACAACATTCATGAGAAGAAACCAGAAATACAATGAAAATAAAACAATAATTAGGATTTTTGATTCAATGTATTTTAATTTGGAGGGCCAGATTAAGTATCTTAAGGGGCCGCATGTGGCCCCCGGGCCGTAGTTTGCCCACCCCTGATCTACATGATCCCGCTGGCCCAGATTATAAAGAACATTAGTTACCATAATATGCAGATGACACACAGATATATGTAACACTGACACCAGTAGACCGAGGCCCTGTACAGACTCTTGGTAAATACATTTAGGACATTAATGACTGGATGTGCCACAACATACTTCAGTTAAACAAAACTGAGGTTTTTGGGGCTAAAGAGAAAAGTCTTGAAGTCACTACAGAGGTTCAATCTATCCATCTAGAAACGACCAACCAGGCTAGAAACTTGGTGACGGACACAGACGGACACATTAAGGCAGTCACAAAACCAACAAAAATATTTCAAGGATTGAAGATCTGATGATGCATACTTTCATCTTTAGTCAACTTTGCTACTGTAACAGTAAAAAATCCATCAGGAAACTGCAGCTGATCCAGAACTCTGCTGCTCGGGTTCTCAGTCGACCACATCAGTCCAGTTCTGCTTACATCCATTCAAACTTTAGTGGTAAAGATTTGTAGCATAATTGGGTTGAACTCTTTCAATATTGTGAGTTTAGTAAATAAACTTTCACTTACTGAGGGCTCGTTGATAAATGTACAAAGAAAACTGTTTCTATGCAGATGACATTCATAGATCTGTTTTGTTAAGCTAGTTCTTTTAAATAAAGTTATTTAAACCTTTTTACTTGATTACAATTTGTCCCGGGAGTTGTCTTCCTTTCATTAGACCCGGAGGTCCTCTCTGTGTACCCGATAATGCATCGCATAGGCTAAGATATATGAAGAAGCGTCTCGTGTTACGGGCGGTATTCACAGCGCTGACATCCAATCATGTCATAGGAACCCGGCGACATCTGGTCTGTCCCGGGCCGCTGCAGCGGGGAGGGGTCACCAGAGATGGCAAATTACCGAGCGCTAATTAGCTGTCAGCAGACACCGCCGCTCGGCCTGTTTGGAGACTGGAGTCGGAGATGAAACCATGTGATGCGGCTTTGCAACCTGTCGCCATGGAGATGGCGGGAAAGCAAACAGCGACGCAGAGACGCAGAGATGTCTGCCTTCCTCCTCGACACAAATCACTGTGTGTCACCGTCTCAGGCTGGGAGACGCGAGGGGAGGGTCCTGAGAAAGAAGGAAAGTTTACTCACTCAAATACGATTCATTTTTAATACTTTGCCGCTCTTAATCACCCCGCCTAATTTGTTTTTCTGTGATTGTTTGGGAAAGTTTAGATGAGTTTTTCCTTTTAAAATGTACAACCTGGGGTTATAACAACAAATAAAAATGAGAGTGACTCGCTCTGCTTCAGGAATCTGTTGATTACATTCTCTAATTACAATTAAAGCTGACTTGATCCGGCGGACGTATTAATTACAGCGACTTTCTGGAACGACGCCGAGAGCTTTCCTGTAATTAACATCACCTCAGCCTCAGCAGAGAATTCAAAAATAAAAGCAAGACGGTCTTCTGTGGGTGATTCAGCAGGATGTATTCTGTTCTTTTCTTCTAATTTCCTCCCCTCTCATTGGTCTGCGTTCGCTGCTGCCAGAGACCATAGCAACAAGAGACAGCTGGAGCTCCAGCCGCTGAAAAATAAGAATCAAGAACAAAGCCGGGTCTTTAGAATGTGCCATTTTCAGCTGGCTGTGATGCGAGAGGCGAGGTGTGTGCGGCGAGCCGCGGGCCTCGCCGCCCAACATCCAACCAAACTCTCCCAGGGAAACTGTCCATTAGTGGAGCTCAGTCTGTGTGTGGACGAGAAGAAAACCCACAAATGTGTTAAACCTCCACCACTTTTGACGTTTGACACACATTTTTAAAATAGTTTCAAAGGATTTTCATTTAACGGCTGTCAAAGTCATTTTGGTTCATGGGCCGTCTGATCTCCAGTGGGCCGGACCAGAAACGTAACCGCCAAACAATTTATGGTCAACTCGTCATTTGTGGTTTTGTTTTTGTTGGAAAAATGCATCAAACAATCTGGCAACCCAATCCCTTATTAATACATTTATTTTTATGTTTATTTCTTGTTCTCTTGTCATGCCGGTCTTACGTTTCCTCTGCTCCCCCTAGTGGAGGACGTGTGCGTTAACTGTAATGGAGATAAATTGGAGGCAAAATTATTTGAAACCTAAATAAAACAAATTAGTTAGTTAGTTAGTTAGTTAGTTAGTTAGTTATAGTCTTTATTTGAAGGGACAATGTACAGATTCATTAAGTTTAAAACAAACAGAGATTTTCTCCTCCAGATTATAGCTGGATCGCTGGTTTCCATCTGCAGTCCCTGATCGACAGGAATAAAAATACATCAATTAAACTCATCAGTAAGAGCAGTATTGCATTTGTTTGGTCAAAAAAAAAAAACTTAAATTTCTGAAACTTTCCTGCATTTCTAAAATAAACGTAATTATTTTCAGCTTCAAATTTTCAATTTTTTAGTTTCAAAATTCAAAACTTCAGTTTCAAATCTTTTTTTTTTGTTTCAAATGTTTTTGTTTTTAGTTTCAAATGTTTTTTTGTTTCAGATCTTAATTTTGTTTCAAAATTTTTTTTTTCAGTTTCAAATCTTTCTTTTCAGTTTCAAATCTTTCTTTTTAGTTTCAAATCTTTTTTTTTCTTTCAAATCTTAATTTTGCTTCAAATCTTTTTTTTCAGTTTCAAATCTTTTTTTTTCTCATTTTGAAATCTGAAAATGTCATTTTCAAAAGTTTCGGTCCAGAACCAGTTCTGCTTTATTTAACACAAAGATTCTTCTGGAAAGTTTAGTTTGTAAATAACAAAGATGTTCTTTCCAGGTCAGTTTTTAATCTATTATAACTCCAAGAAATGTATTTTCATAAATTCTTTCAAGTTTCACCCCATTTATGTGCATATCAATGTTTAGATTTTTACCATTACAATTACATTATTTTTGTTTTACTTAAATTTGGTGACAGTTTATTTATTTATTTTATTTATTTTTTTATTTCATTTTTATTCATTAAAAAACATACAATATAAACTTGAGTTGTAAACTCAAACATGATAGAAAATGAATGAAAAAAAAAATGAAAAGGGGACAGAAAGAAGAAAAACGTATTTTGTCTGCCCCTTTTAACAATCAATACATCAATCTATCAATAAAAAAAAAGAAAGACACAGATACACAAGCATTTGGTGGATTCATTACACAGTAAGAAGTAAAAAATGTACATCAAACCACATCTTCAGTTTTTCCATCTCCGTCTTTACAACTTCTATGAGTTGCTGCAAATCATCTCCATCGCAAAAAAACATCATAAGTAGATTTAAAAGATTCCTGTTTCACTTTAGTTAATTCTCATTTAGATTTTTTTTTTGTTTGAATTTGATTTTAACTCCATATTGTTATTTAATTGTTTGAGTATTAACTCTTAACAGATTCAATTACGGACAGAAAATAGACTCACCCTGATTTGTGTGCCTCATTCTGGATTTGTAACTCGTAAATTATATTTTATAGATAAAGTACAAAAATTATGAAAATGTGGTTTTGTGTATGCGTAACAAGCGACATGTTTCTTTTTTTTTTTTTTTTTTATTTTCCTTGAAAAAGTGACATTTAACACATAGAATCCCATAGGTACACTCTTGCATTTTCAATTGATTTGAAACAAAAGAAAACAAAAAAAACAAAAAAAAAACAAGATCAACAATTCAACAAGTGACATGTTTCTAATTTTTTTTTAATTTTTTATTTTCCTTGAAAAAGTGACATTTAACACATAGAATCCCATAGGTACACTCTTGCATTTTCAATTGATTTGAAACAAAAAAAACAAAAGAAAAAAAAAAAAAACAAGATCAGCAATTCAACAAGCGACATGTTTCTAATTTTTTTTTTATTTTTTATTTTCCTTGAAAAAGTGACATTTAACACATAGAATCCCATAGGTACACACTTGCATTTTCAATTGATTTGAAACAAAAGAACAAAAAAAAAAAAAAAAAAAAAAAAACAAGATCAACAATTCAACAAGTGACATGTTTCTAATTTTTTTTTATTTTTTATTTTCCTTGAAAAAGTGACATTTAACACATAGAATCCCATAGGTACACTCTTGCATTTTCAATTGATTTGAAACAAAAAAAAAAAAAAGAAAAACAAAAAAAAAGAAAAAAAAAAAAACAAGATCAACAATTCAACAAGCGGCATGTTTCTTTTTTTTTTTTAATTTTTTATTTTCCTTGAAAAAGTGACATTTAACACATAGAATCCCATAGGTACACTCTTGCATTTTCAATTGATTTGAAACAAAAAAAAAAAAACAAAAGAAAAAACAAAAAAAAAGCAAAAAAAAAAAAAAAGATCAACAATTCAACAAGCGGCATGCTTCTTTTTTTTTTTTTTTTTTATTTTCCTTGAAAAAGTTTTTTAAACACATAGAATCCCATAGGTACACTCTTGCATTTTCAATTGATTTGAAACAAAAAAAACAAAAAAAACAAAAAAACAAAAACAAAAAAAAAAAAGTGAAAAAACATTTAACACATAGATACAACAATTGATTTAACAAAACAGTGGACATGTTTTCTAATTTTTTTTTATTTTTATTTTCCTTGAAAAAAGTGACATTTAACACATAGAATCCATATTGGTTTACACTCAACAATTTGACATGTTTTCATTTTTTATTGATTTGAAACAAAAAAAAACAACAAAAAAAAAACAAAAAAAAAAAAAGCAAAAAAAAAAAAAACAAGATCAACAATTCAAACAAGTGACATTGTTTCTTTTTTATTTTTATTTTTTTTATTTTTCCTTGAAAAAGTGACATTTAACACATAGAATCCCCATTAAGGTAACACTCTTGCATTTTCAATTGATTGGAAACAAAAAAAAAAAAAAAAAACAAAAAGAAAAAAAACAAAAAAAAAAAAGCAAAAAAAAAAAAACAAGTTTATCAACAATTCAAACATGCTGTTATTTTTAATTTTTCGTGTGTGTAAATTGCATTTTTTATTTAATTAATTAAATAATTTTTGTTACTTATGGACAAACTATATGGTATAAGTTACAAATCTATAATCACGCACACACAGATCGGGGTGAGTCTATTTTATCGCCATATAAAATAGACTTTCATTGAAACATTTAGAACATTTTCTCATCTAACAAGCTCCACAGTTTTTTACTAAGATGTCTCTGCAGGATTCAGAGTCTGTTCTCTTGTAAATGATAGTTTTTACTGAGGAAGAAGTTCTATTATGATCAAATAAGAGCTAGTATTCACAGTCTGACATTTTCTATGAGACTGAAGTCCAGAAAACGTTCTTTCATGGTGTTTGTCAAGCCTTCAACTTTCGAGGTGACACTGCTAAAGACAGAGGAAGCTGCAGCTCTGAGCGCTCTGGAGGTAAAGGCTAACACGCTGCAGTCAGAAAGCGTGTGAGTGTGCACTGACCTTCTGCACGGAGCCCGTGTGCCTCATCGTTTTAGCACCACCTTCACACTCTGTAAAGGACACGTCCTGTGAGGAGCCACAGGCTGACTCCTCCGTCTCGCTTTCTCCTCGCTCCAAAGAGCCGGATTGGAACAGAATTCCTGCTTTGGCTTCAAAAAGCAGAGAAGGTTGTCAGATAGAACTGCCACGATTAGTCGACTAATCGATGACTAATCGACTATTAAAATAGTCGACAACTAATTTAATAGTCGATTAGTCGTTACTTTATAATATATGGAGTCAGGCTGTAGTGAAGTTGAAAGTTATAATGACATTCTGCAGCTTTTTAGACTATTTTGGCATTTATTAAGAGTTTTCAGGCTATTTTGGAGTTTAGCTAATATTTTAGCTTCATGCTAGCTATTTTGGTTAATTTAGGCTTTTTCAGTTTTTTAGGCTAATTTGGAATTAAGATAATATTTCAGCTACATATTAGCTCTTTTGGCTAATTTAGGATTTTTCAGTTTTGTAGGCAAATTTGGAGTTTAGCTAATATCATTTACATGTTAGCTAGCTATTCTAAATGTTTACAGTTTTTTAGGCTAATTTGGAGTTTTTCTATTATTCCAGCTACATGTTAGCTTGCTAATTCTAAATGTTTACAGTTTTTTAGGCTAATTTGGAGTTTTTCTATTATTCCAGCTACATGCTACCTATTTTGGCTAATTTGGAATTTTTACAGTTTTTTAGGGCTAATTTGGAGTTTAGCTAATATTTCAGCTATATATTAGCTATTTTGGCTAATTTGGGATTTTTACAGTTTTTTAGGGCTAATTTGGAGTTTTGCTATTTCTTCAGCGACATGCTAGCTATTTTGGCTAATTTGGAATTTTTACAGTTTTTTAGACTAATTTGGAGTTTAGCAAATATTTCAGCAGCATGCTAGCTCTTTTGGCTAATTTAGGATTTTTTCAGTTTGTAGGCAAATTTGGAGTTTAGCTAATATTTCATTTACATGTTAGCTAGCTAATTCTAAATGTTTACAGTTTTTTAGGCTAATTTGGAGTTTTTCTATTATTTCAGCTACATGCTAGCTATTTCGGCTAATTTGGAATTTTTACAGTTTTTTAGACTAATTTGGAGTTTAGCTAATATTTCAGCTACATGTTAGCTTGCTAATTCTAAATGTTTACAGTTTTTTAGGCTAATTTGGAGTTTTTCTATTATTCCAGCTACATGCTACCTATTTTGGCTAATTTGGAATTTTTACAGTTTTTTAGGGCTAATTTGGAGTTTAGCTAATATTTCAGCTATATATTAGCTATTTTGGCTAATTTGGGATTTTTACAGTTTTTTAGGCTAATTTGGAGTTTTGCTATTTCTTCAGCGACATGCTAGCTATTTTGGCTAATTTGGAATTTTTACAGTTTTTTAGACTAATTTGGAGTTTAGCAAATATTTCAGCAGCATGCTAGCTCTTTTGGCTAATTTAGGATTTTTTCAGTTTTGTAGGCAAATTTGGAGTTTAGCTAATATTTCATTTACATGTTAGCTTGCTAATTCTAAATGTTTACAGTTTTTTAGGCTAATTTGGAGTTTTTCTATTGTTCCAGCTACATGCTACCTATTTTGGCTAATTTGGGATTTTTACAGTTTTTTAGGCTAATTTGGAGTTTTGCTATTTCTTCAGCGACATGCTAGCTATTTTGGCTAATTTGGAATTTTTACAGTTTTTTAGACTAATTTGGAGTTTAGCAAATATTTCAGCAGCATGCTAGCTCTTTTGGCTAATTTAGGATTTTTTCAGTTTTGTAGGCAAATTTGGAGTTTAGCTAATATTTCATTTACATGTTAGCTAGCTAATTCTAAATGTTTACAGTTTTTTAGGCTAATTTGGAGTTTTTCTATTATTTCAGCTACATGCTAGCTATTTCGGCTAATTTGGAATTTTTACAGTTTTTTAGACTAATTTGGAGTTTAGCTAATATTTCAGCTACATGTTAGCTTGCTAATTCTAAATGTTTACAGTTTTTTAGGCTAATTTGGAGTTTTTCTATTATTCCAGCTACATGCTACCTATTTTGGCTAATTTGGAATTTTTACAGTTTTTTAGGGCTAATTTGGAGTTTAGCTAATATTTCAGCTATATATTAGCTATTTTGGCTAATTTGGGATTTTTACAGTTTTTTAGGCTAATTTGAGTTTTGCTATTTCTTGCGACATGCTAGCTATTTTGGCTAATTTGGAATTTTTACAGTTTTTTAGACTAATTTGGAGTTTAGCAAATATTTCAGCAGCATGCTAGCTCTTTTTGGCTAATTTAGGATTTTTTTCAGTTTTGTAGGCAAATTTGGAGTTTAGCTAATATTTCATTTACATGTTAGCTAGCTAATTCTAAATGTTTACAGTTTTTTAGGCTAATTTGGAGTTTAGCTAATATTTCAGCTATATGCTAGCAATTTTAGCTTATTTAGGATTTTTTAGTTTTAAAGCTAATCATATTTCAGATTTTCTTTACATCCACTTTGTCCATGATCCGATTAGTCGACTAATCGGAAAAATTAATCGATGATTAGTCGACTATTAAAATAATCGTTTGTGGCAGCCCTATTGTCAGACAAGGTGAAATGAGGCAAATCTGTGGGATATCAGACATGAAGGTTCTGTCTGTAATTCTCCAAAGTGAAATTATCTTAGAGTAAAGCTCATCCGAGCAAAACTCTCCCACTGATGAGGAAGGTTTGATGCTGAATCCTTTGTAAGACGAAATGTTACAGAGATGTAAACTCAGGGGCGGTTCTACACTTAATGACTCCCCGGGCGAGAGCCTCCCCAGATGCCCCCCCTAGAAAAAATTGGCTAATGGTTGTTGTCTTCAATTCTTCAATCCTATGATTGGCACATTTTTAAAGTTAAAGTCCCATTAGTTGTCACACACCTAGTTGTGTGAAATTTGTTCTCTGCATTTGACTCATCCCCTAAGGGAGCGGTGAGCTGCAGACACAGCCGCGCTCGGGAACCATTTGGTGGTTTAACCCCACAATCCAACCCCTTAATGCTGAGTGCCAAGCAGGGAGGCACTGGGTCCCATTTTTACAGTCTTTGGTATGACTCGGCCTGGACTTGAACCCATGACCTTCCAATCTCAGGGCGGACACTCTACCACAAGGCCACTGACTTTACTTAGACTGGTTACATTATGTTTTGTCACCATCGAGTAGTTGTTTATAGTTAATATTAATCTTAAAAACTACCAACAGATTTATGAATATACTATTGCCTAAACATAGAACCCAACATGATGAAACAAAATAATAAACTTCATGCACACAGGCTCACAACTAATCCACTTTAACAGTTAAAATCTCCAGTTAACTGGTTAAAAAAAATTGAAAATATTAAGGTTAAAGTAATGACTAACCAGAAAAAAACAGGAAAAGACAAGAAAATGAAGCTTAAAACTACTTTTTATTTTTTTTTCTTTCTTTCTTTTGTAGCTGGACTAAGTCATTTTTGAAGTCCTGAATGTGTTTAAATGTCTTTTCCACATTTGACACATCCCCTGGTGGACACGTGAGCATCAGAAACAGCCGCAGAAACCTACAATTTGCTTTTAGAACCGTAAACGCAATCCTAACCTTAACCAGCATTTTTAAATGCGCCAGAGGTTGTCTGACCACGTGATCAAAACGAAACCTAAAAACCGTGTATAGTGATGGTTGCAGGCTTGCTGTCAGATCTGGCAGCGCAAGGAATTGTGGGTAACCATTTCTTTTGCCTTCTTTGGGTTTAAGTTTGAGTTTTCATTTATGTGTTTTGTTGTCTGACCGCTTAACACTGTTTCCATTTGTTATTTTGGCCTATTGTGTTTCACTTCTTCCTGCACCCTGAGTGAGAATGAGGGAGAGACTGATCACTACCTCTCTTGCGTTGTCATCTAGGCACTGTTGAAAGCGAATTTTAACTTTCTTGGGTTGGAGCTGTGGTGCTGAAGCAAAAACGTAATGGTATCCCCTTATGTAATATACCTGCTCTTACACAACAGACGCAGGGTGTGGCATTTAATCAGAAGGAACGCACATCGTGAATTTCCTCACCCCTCCCCTTCTTCATCACACACCTCGATAACTGGGGCGCTTTCGCCACCTGGGGGCGCTAACTCGCTTATTTCAGGCCATTCCAAACACCACACAGTAATAAACACCATAGAGGTCCAATTTTTGTTCAAGCCGAGATGCCGCCCCGGGCTACTGCCCGCACTGCCCGTGCCTAAAACCGCTACTGTGTAAACTATGATAACTGATTAACAGGAAGTCACACTGAATCAGACCTTTCAAAATAAAAGAATTTGTGTTCAAATCAGACAAAAGATGCAAACCTGCAGTTCTGCAAGTAAAGAAAATAAAGATGTTTGTTAAAACTACTAGAACAGGGGTGTCAAACTCAATCGCTCAAGGGGCCAAAATCTAAAACACACCTCAGGTCGCAGGCCGAACAGAATAAACATTTGTTAAACACTCTAAAACTTCATTTTTATTACTTTAAAACTGTAACTTTTTAACATAATTATGAACTAGATATAAAGTATTGACTAAAATAATGCTAGTGTGAATGATGTAAGCTGAAATTGGCTGCTGAAGATGCTAGTGCTGATAGCTGAAGATGCTGAAATTGATAGCTAAAAACGCTGAAGCCGATAGCTGAAAACACTGAAGTTGATAGCCAGCTAACATATTAGCTATATGCCAAATTATCCTAAAAAAAAAAAAAAATCCTTAGGTTAGCCAAAACAGCTAGCATGTAGCTGAAATATTAGCTAAACTCCGAAATAGTATCTTAGTAAATGCCTAAATAGTCCAAAAAGCTGATATTATGCCAATTTTTAAAACTGTAACTTTTTAACAAAATTATAAATAATAAAAAGGTAGAAATATTATTCCAGAATAAATCAACTTAAACCTTAAATAACTTCCAATATTTTACTCTCTATAAAAATAGATTATGTCAAAATTATACAAGTTAGACATGAGGGCAAGATGACATCAGGCAGTTAATAACACTAAATTCAAATGATCTGGAGGGCCGGATAGAATCACCCGGAGGGCCGGATCCGGCCCCCGGGCCTTGACTTTGACACATGTGGACTAGAATGATCATGGAAGTCGTTTTATCTGCTCAGACATTCTATGAATTAAAGCAGGGCTGTCAAAGGTACGGCCCGCGGGCCAAATCTGGCCCAGTCATAAAGAGAAAATCATAGAAGGATGTTGGGAAAACAAAGAAAATAGTTTCTAGTTAATTTATGTGCCGAGTTATGGTCAGTGCGCAATTCCACCACTAGGGGCAGCAGAGGAAACGTAAGACCGGAATAACAATTGATCAAGAAAGAAACATAATAGGTGATTAGTAATTAATTAATTAATAATTAGTGATTATTAACTTGATAACAAGTCGGTTGTTTTGCTGTTACTGGTCCGGCCAACTCGGGTTGAATTTGGACCAAAGTGAGTTTGACCCCCCTGTGTTTGAGTAAAGGTTACACTAAATGAAACATATAATAATTGAGTCTTCTATTATCATAAAAACACTAAAACCTGCTTAGTTTCATGTCATGTCTTGTCAGGCCTTTTCCATCATGGCAACCCGAGTAAATGTTATTTTTGCTGCAAATCATTTTGAGTTTTTGTCGTGTTTGTCTTCTTGAGTTTATAATGAAGCTTAGAAAATGGAGAAATGGAGCAAATAATGAAATATAACCTCTCCTTTAACCCTTGTGTTAACATCAACATACCTGGTATAGCACAAAGATGACCACATATTAACTGTGTTGGTCATTCCAGGTAGTAATACTGTGAACTATTGGGTTTTTTATTTACTATAAAACAATGTTAGAATAAAATATTTGTTTTATTTCTCCCTCATGCTCTCCTATGGGGTCCAGATGACCCCACATTTAATGTAAACATTCCTAAGTTGCAAATTCTTAGAGTAGTTAAAATGACTGCCAGTGTTAAGATATAAACATAAAAAATAATAATAATAATAAGCTTAGAATTGGAGACAAAAATGTCAACGATCGATGTATGAGGAGGAAATAAAAAGTCAGAACTTGATGGACTGACGTAACACCGTCCACATATTTGGAGTCTTGTGGAGCAGACCTCATTAAAACACCAAAACCTGCTGTGAGTAGATCCTATTAGCCAGCATTGTCCTCATCTGTAAGGTTTGATCCAGCTTATTGTTTAAGAACAGCCACTTTACACTCACCGCTGCAGAACACACACTGATATGTCTGGAAACCAGAAAGCCACTTTCTCCTGGTTTCAGAAAAAGGGACGAGGCTTGTTTTGTGTGCAACTTTCCAGGAAGGTGACTGTCACCCCGGGGGAATGTGTTCGCTGCTGCAACAGGCTTTTAGAGCTTCCCCTGCCAGACCGAGGGTTCTCCTCTTTGTTTACTGGCTGAGGAACTTCATCCGTCTTTTTCCACTCAGGCCTCCAAACAACAGATAAAACAACGTCTGCGGGAGTGTCTGCAGAAGCTCCAAGAGAAGGCTTGGTGTGGGCACAGAGGAAATGATTGGCAGATTGCAGAAGTTGTGCTTTAACAGAATGAAACTAAAAAAATGAGATGAATGAGTCCTTGTGTGTCACAATATCTCCATTGATTGAGCTCATGTGGTGAAAAGAGCAAATCCAGTTAATGAGGACTGGACAAGAGGGAGATCTGCTTTTCAGAGGAAAACCCATCAGGATGAGACGAGAAGATGTCTGGATGACGGACATTAAGCTCCTTCAAGTCTTCTGATTGATTTGTGACAGCTCTTTGTCTTATCTTCAGAGATCTTCTGGATCAGAGCTAAACATCGTTTAAAAACACAACTAGAAAAGATGCATCGATGATGCTGGAGTGAAAACTTTTAGCTGAAAGTAGTCGCTGAAGATGCAGGAGATTGGTGATGAAATTTACTTTAATTACTGCAGGGATTGACGGCAAATGCAAAAGCAAAATTTGCAAAATTTTAATTGAGTTAAAATTTCGTTTAATATCTATTAAAGAGCTCTAAGGTTTACCTAAATTTCAGAAATAATTGCAGTAAAATTGCTTAAAATTCCCTTATTCATGCCAGAAATATTTAGTGTGTTGCTTAAATATGAGCTTAACTCCAAACTAGGCCCAAAAACCTTAACAGATGCCAAATTAGATAGAATAAGTTAGCTTGTTGCTTGAAACTCCAAAGAAGCATAAAATTCCTCAGTAAACTAAATTAGCCAAAATCATTAGCTTGTAGCTAAAATAGAAGCTAAACTCTAAATTAGCATAAAAAACCCAAAACATGCCATATTAGCCAAAAAGCTAAATCATTGCTCAAATACTAGCTAAACTCCAAAATAGTATCAAATTCCTCAGTGAACTAAATTAGTCAAAAATCTTAGCATGTTGCTAACATATTAGCTAAACTCTAAATTAGCATAAAAACCAAAAACATGCTATATTAGCAAAAAAGCTAATACATTGCTCAAATACTAGCTAAACTCCAAAATAATATAAAATTCCTCAGTGAACTAAATTAGTCAAAAATGTTAGCATGTTGCTAAAATATTAGCTAAACTCTAAATTAGCATTAAAAAACCCAAAACAGTCTACATTAGCCAAAAAGCTAACACATTGCTTAAATATTAACCAAACGCCAAAGAAGCATAAAATTCCTCAGTAAACTAAATTAGCCAAAATCGTTAGCATGTAGCTAAAATAGAAGCTAACCTCTAAATTAGCATATAAAACCTCAGTAGATAACAAATTAGCCAAGAAACGTTAGCATGTTGCTAAAATATTAGCTAAACTCCAAATTAGTATAAAAACCAAAAACATGCTATATTAGCAAAAAAGCTAGCACATTGCTCAAATACTAGCTAAACTCCGAAACAGCCTAAAATTCCTCAGTGAACTAAATTAATCAAAAATGTTAGCATGTTGCTAAAATATTAGCTAAACTCCAAATTAGCATAAAAAACCCAAAACATGCTATATTACCCAAAAAGCTAAATCATTGCTCAAATACTAGCTAAACTCCAAAATAATATAAAAATCCTCAGTGAACTAAAGTAGTCAAAAACGTTAGCATGTTGCTAAAATATTAGTGAAACTCCAATGTTTTTGAAAATTACTAAAAATATTAAATCATATCCCATGAATATAAATAAAGGTTTGTTCTTAATCTGCTTGAAATTTCTCATTCATTTCCTATGGAGCATATTTTGCTCTATTTTTCAAAAACTATAAAGTTCATTAATACCAAAAAATCATCATGAAAAAGCTGAACGTTTTGATACCAAGTTTTCTGAAATCGCTGAAAGTGTGAAAACGTACAGAAAGGAGGAGGAGAATCACTCTGGTGTGAATGCTGACTGAGCAATCACACAAATATATTTAAAGCTGCTTCCTCCACTGATGGTGACTAATATTATTTGAATGCTAAGCTCAACGTTGTGGTGATGCAGTTAACCTTGTGTGCTGAAAACTAGGCTACCGCTCCGCCGTCTCTCAGCCCAGGGAGGATCAGATCCACTTACGCCCACCTTTTCCAGGACGGGACAGTTTGCACTTCAAGAGGACATTAAAAATGCAGTCTTCCTCCTCTCTGGACCTGGAGGGAAAGCAACGCTAATTACTAAAAGTAGGAGTGAGTGTAAACGAGTTTCCTGCACGCAGGCAGATCAGTTGTGCAGGTTATCAGATTTATTCTCAGTGAACAGGATGCAGGACCGGCTGACCTCGTGACCCCTGTGCTTATCATCGGGAGGTAATGAGGTAACGCAGCCCTGACGGAAACCTTCTTCAGCAGTTTGTGTCTTGATGCCGCTGCAGCGCGGGAACATGCTGACGCTGTCGGATCCGGACACTTTCACTGTATTTTTTTCCATCAGACAGCTGGAGCTGCTGTTGGGCGAAAGCGGAATACCCCCTGAACGGGTCGCCAGTCTGGTGGAGGGCAATATTTTCTTCCTACTGTGGCGAAATTATACATTAAAGTCCCCCTCTGGTGAAAATCCTGTTTTGAGTTTTTAACATTTAGTGCTGCCACAAACAATTGCTTTAATAGTCGACTAATCACCGATTAATTTTTCCGATTAGTCGACTAATCGGGTCTGGATGTAAACACACATCTTAACCATCATTAGCTTTAAACTAACCAAAAACTAGATATTTAGCATTACCTGCCATAATGCTAGTGTGAATGCTGTTAGCTGAATTTGGCTGCTACAGATGATAGTGCTGCTAGCTGAAAATACTGACGCTAATAACTAATTGCTTAAGCTAATAGCGGAAAACGCTGAAGCTGATAGCCAGTTAAAATATTAGTTAAACTCTGAAAGAAGCCTAAATTAGCCAAAACAGCTAGCATGCAGCTGGAATTTTAGCTGAACTCCAAAATAACCAAAAAAACTGAAAAAAGCCTAAATTAGCCAAAACAGCTAGCATGTAGCTGAAATATGAGCTGAACTCCAAAATAACCTAAAAAACTGAAAAAAAACCTACATTAGCCAAAACAGCTAGCATGAAGCTGAAATATGAGCTGAACTCCAAAATAACCTAAAAAACTGAAAAAAAGCCTAAATTAACCATAATAGCTAGCATGTAGCTGAAATATGAGCTGAACTCCAAAATAACCAAAAAAACTGAAAAAAGCCTAAATTAGCCAAAACAGCTAGCATGTAGCTGAAATATGAGCTGAGCTCCAAAATAACCAAAAAAGAAAAAAAAAACTAAATTTGCCAAAACAGCTAGCATGTAGCTGAAATTTTAGCTGAACTCCAAAATAACCTAAAAAACTGAAAAAAAGCCTAAATTGGCCAAAACAGCTAGCATGCAGCTGAAATTTTAGCTGAACTCCAAAATAACCAAAAAAACTGAAAAAGCCTAAATTAGCCAAAACAGCTAGCATGTAGCTGAAATATGAGCTGAACTCCAAAATAACCTAAAAAACTGAAAAAAAACCTACATTAGCCAAAACAGCTAGCATGAAGCTGAAATATGAGCTGAACTCCAAAATAACCTAAAAAACTGAAAAAAAGCCTAAATTAACCATAATAGCTAGCATGTAGCTGAAATATGAGCTGAACTCCAAAATAACCTAAAAAATTGAAAAAAAGCCTAAATTAGCCAAAACAGCTAGCATGTAGCTGAAATTTTAGCTGAACTCCAAAATAACCTAAAAAACTGAAAAAAACCTAAATTAGCCAAAATAGCTAGCATGTAGCTGAAATATTAGCTAAACTCCAAAATATCTTAAAAAACCTCAATAAATCCCCAAATAGACCAAAAAGCTGTCATAATGCCAATATAACTTTCAACTATACTACACTCTGACTCCATATAATATAAATTAACAGCTAATCGATTATCAAATTAGTCGTCGACCATTTTAATAATCGATTAGTCGACCGATTGTGGCAGCTTTATTAACATGTATATGTGGCATTTTTCTTATGAAAGAGAACAAATGAGATCAAATAAGAAATCATTTGGATGTTAGCTTTCATTATTTTCTGCTCTGAGAAACAAATGATTGAATGGATTGATCACAGCAAGAAACATTGGAGAATGATCTGGAAGGAGAAAGAATCAGGATTCTGGAGGAAGTTCTGTCCATGAAGATCTGAGCTGACATCCGGATCAGAACCAGACGGCTGGATCAGAACCCAGATTCATGGAGGTTTTTATGAAGATTTACGCTAGCGAGACACAGAGCTATCATAATCAAAAGCCACGCCCCCTCAGAGGAGATTTTGGTTAAAAACTTCATAATCCTCATTAAAACACTACTGGGAACATTTTTTTTAAATTCAATTCTTAATTTAATTGTCATAGGGTGACTTTAAAGAGCAAAAATTGCTCCTTTGCCGCCCCTCTTTCCCCTTCCTTCACCCCCACCTTCAGTTGGCTCTCAGTCCTGACAGGAGGGGGAAGTTGAGTAAGGATGAGAGGTTCTCTGAGGGCGGAGCTGCTCATCCCTCAACCGTTAGGGAGTGTCCAGTGCCGTCCACTGTTCTCAGCTCGATCCATTAACTGTACTCCAGACTGGACAGAGTCTGGAGGGAGATAAGCTCTGATCTGATGAGGGCATTTTCCACTTGACAGCGCAGTTTAGAACTGAGGCTGCACTGCTGCCGACTTTCACGTTTGTCTCCAACTTCTTCTCTGTCTAAATATTAGCTAACTTCAGAAACCTCACTATGCCTACAGAAGAGGGTAACACTTGACTGACAGGTGTGATGTCAGTAGATCCACAGAGACTCCGTCTTTCTCCAGATCCGCCTCTCACGGGTCAAATTTGAGATTTTAAATGTCCGTTCCCAGAATAGGTGGCAGACTTTTGGAGGAGCGGTAAAAGGTTGTAAAAAA
This sequence comes from Oryzias javanicus, assembly GCA_003999625.1. NCBI lineage: Eukaryota > Metazoa > Chordata > Actinopteri > Beloniformes > Adrianichthyidae > Oryzias > Oryzias javanicus. The sequence goes on from CM012441.1 coordinate 36,124,010, forward strand.
AAAAAAAAAAAAGTGTTTTTCTAACACTTTCCGTTCCATCCACCTTCCTCACCTCTGTCGCCGCGGCGTTCCTGAGGGTTGTGTATGTGTACGAGCTTGTCAATATTAATTAAAGCTTATAACGGCTGACTGGTGGCCGGCAGTAATCCCACGCGCCAGTCACCTGGGACACAGCCTCCGTAGTGACCTTGTGTTGGATTTCACACCGACTGCGGGGCAGGAATAATAGGTGTGGCCCAGCCACAACTGTCTCGGTAATCCTCCACAGCGTGGCCAGACTCCATCGTACTCAGCAGATTATATCATTAGCACGTCTCTAAATTCTCCGCGGGCCTTCTGTGGTCCTTCAAGCGTGGCCTCAGTGGCCCTTTGTTTCATAAAACATGTGGAGCAACCGAGACTTTCTGTTGGTTAAAACTCAAAAACAACAAAAAAAGTCAAATAATTTAGATAATAAAGTCCTCAGTTCCTCTTAAAACCAATTCATGTTACAGCTGGAACAGTGATGGACACTTGATGGACTTTGATTCCTTCCCTGGAGAGAATCGTCTCTTTCCACTCTCGAATCCTTTGGCTTTTAAAGTCTTTTAAAGTTGCTCATAAGCGACTTTAATCACCACGCCACTGCAAAACATCTACCCAGGAGAGTTGGACATGGCACAGAGGAAAAAATGTTGAAGCCGATTTGGTAAAGCTCAAAATTTGCGCTTGCGGATATACAAGCTAAACTTTCACCGGCGCTTCTTATGGATGCTAAGCTATCGGCTCTGTTGGAGCTTTAGGCTAAACTATCACCGCTGCTACAACTCCCCAGCCAGCAAGGCCAAGTGGGCCCCATATGGCTTAAAAGTGGGCGGACAATGTAGGCCCCAATTGGGTTTGTCCGCAGTTTCCATGGTGGCCCCAGCTGTGTTTGCCCACATTGACTTAGGTGGCTTACGCTAGCCAGTTGACGCGGTGGATCAACATAGCGAGCTCGCGATGCCCAGGGTCCAGCAAAAGCAAGCAAGTACTGCTGCCCAGGAGTCAGCAGAGCTAGCAGGGGCACTGTCCAGGCTTCCAGTCCCTGGGTAGTGGAGCCAATGTGGGCAAACACAGCTGGGGCCACCATGGAAACTGCGGACAAACCCAATTGGGGCCTACATTGTCCGCCCACTTTTAAGCCATATGGGGCCCACTTGGTCTTGCTGGCTGGGTCCTGGAAGATTTCCGACAGGAAAAGGCACGTAAACGGGATAATCGCCAAGATCTCCTGGAGAGAAGAATCCACGACCACGAAACAAGTACGGAAGAATAATGTGATTCTCACGGGACTTCAACTACAACCTGGTGGCCTGGAGCTACCAACGTTAGCATGGATGCTAATGCGACCGTGGAGAATCAGGTTGGAGTTTTCTTGAGTCTAAAGGGATTTCCTTGGACCTAAATACTGTTGAGGTCTGTCATCCGCTTCCCTGGAGAAAGAACACGGATAAACCATCGATCCTGATCAGGTTTGTGAATAACACAAACTCCTGAAGGGTTCAGCTGTCTATCTTAATGATCATTTATCCAAATATAACGCTGATCTGGCTAAGCACGCGAGACTGTTACGGAAGAGGAAACAGATCCATTCAACATGGGTCCAGAACTCCAGAATCTTTGTCAAACCTCTCGGACCACCGGACCTGATGAAGCCTCTGGAGATAAAATCCATGAAAGACTTTGAGAACTGTGGGATTACGCATGTTTGAACCTTTAATTCAAGCAAAATGTGAACTCATGAAACCGTTGAATGTGAACTCTGACCCGATTCTGAGTGCCTTTTGTATTATTAGAATAATTCTTTGATGAATAAAATCTACACAAATAGTCTTTTTTTATGAGAATATTTAATTATTTTTACTGATTGATATAAATTATTTTTCTGTGGATGTTTTGAAATTTGATTACATCAATGATATTAATGATCCTTTATAAATTAAATCTATTGATATTTGATATCGAGTCCTGAACCGGATATTGATAATTCATGTAGAGAAAATGGTCGAGTTGGGGTTGGATTATATAAGTTCGCTTCCTTCCACTACCTTTCAAGCGATCTACTTGTAATTCATTATGTGATGTTATTTCATATATTATAACCTGATTGCTTGAAATAAACCAACTGATTAATTCGTTCATTCATTCATTCATTCATTTAAAGGCTGTTCTTTTTGGCTGTTGACCTCTGCAAACGGGGCTTTAAAAGTGCTGTCTGTTGGTTGTTCCCTAAATTTTGCCCTCCATTGGTTGAAATTAGGCATTGCGGTTGAATTTTTTGATTGGCTGACTGCTGTAAGTCCCAGAAGTCCCACGTCATCATGCTCTGCAGCTCTGGTATAAAAGCCCCGCCCATCTTTGATTCTGTAACAGTTAGCTTTAGCATGACTCGTAAGCGTGTTCCCTTCAGCTGTCAAAAATCTACTGGCTCCCACAACTTGGAAGTTTGGGAACGGAGGTTGAGAGCACTCAGCATTAAATCCTGCAGAAGATCCTGGGAGTTCAGGAACAACTGATCCTCCATGTACTCCACCCGTAGCGGAGTCCCTGATTGGTTGAGGCGAAGCGGCAACCTCGCCTGAAGCTCAAATCGTTTATGGTGTGAGCGAGCGGGCAGAGAATAATAAAAGGTAAAGAATCGGCTTCCATCGACTCTTTCGACTCCCTACCAGCAATTCTTAGACTCGATGCTTTGGAGCAGGACCCGTCACTACAGTGGAGTTTCATCTCTTCATCCCGTTGACGTGGAGTTCCTCAGAAGACCAGCCTTCTTCTGACTGTTTGTTTTGCTTTGTGGAACGTCTTGACTTTATCACAGTTCAGCAGATATTTGAGACATTGTTTGGCTGGTTGTTGTCTTCTTCTAAAAAGGCTGTTTGTTCTCAACAACTCCATATCTATTGTTTCTGTTCAAGTTATCTACAGATGGATAATCTCATCATTGTCTCATCAGTACAAGAACCAAAAAACAAATAGAGATTTTTTTTTTCAAAGCAGATGTTGATCACTTTCTTTTATGTCAGTATTTTTACTCCAATCAGTTTCTTTACGAGTTAAAACCTGCTCTCAGAATAGAATAGGATAGACTGGATATGCTGAAAAAACTTGCAGCTGTTACAAACTACTCTTGGCAGGCCGTAGTCTCTCTACTCAGCTCCATTCCGATACATCCACTTGCAGACAAATAGATCCACGAACGTCTTTGTTTTCCTCGTCTGAGCTGGAATCTGGATTAGAATTCTACGTCTGAATTACTGCTTGTCGTTTCTGTTCCACCGGTAAAGTTGTGCGGGGCTGTAAGATAGTGGGAGATGTTAAACAGATAGATAACAGGAAGTGTGGGCGGGATTATTCTACAACAGTTCCTTCCTCAACTCAGAAGGAGAATTTCTAATTTCTAAGACTATGTCCTAGAAAACGATACAATAGATCACCATACAATTAGAGTGGGACTTTAATGCAATTGATTCATTTTTTTCATTGTGTGATTGTTGAATGTCATAAGGATTGCTTTAATCTCGTTTTAGTATAAATATTAGTATTATAACTATGACTGTTTTTTTCCTACTGGTCCAACAAGAAAAAGTATACAAACATAATCAATATAAGTAAAGTTTGGCCTCAAGTACAAAAGAGGTTTATACAAATATACACCTCGTGTGTCAGAAGATTCAGATTCCACATGTGTCAAAGTCAAGGCCCGGGGGCCAGATCCGGCCCGCTGGGAGGTTATATCTGGCCCTCCAGATCATTTTATATTTGTGTTATTTATCTTGCTCTGGTAACACATTCTCATGTCTAACTTTTCTCATATTCGCATTAAAAATGTGCAATTTTTGTGTTGGCTGTTCCAGTTAAATCGGGGTTCCCCAACCGCCGGGCCACAAAGTGTAGGTCCTAACCCAGGGGTCAGTAACCCCCAGAGCCACATGCGGCTCTTTTATGTCTCCATAGTGGCTCTCTGGATGAAGATAAATAATATACAAATTTTTTTTCATTTTTTATTGGAGGTTAGCTTTCATTTTAGTAACATACTAACGTTTTTGGCTAATTTGTTATCCACTGGAGTTTTTAGGCTAATTTAGAGTCTTAGCTTCTATTTTGGCAACATGCTAACGTTTTGGATTAATTTAGTTCACTGAGGAATTTGGAGTTTAGCCAATATTTTAATAAAATGCTAGTGTTTTCAGCTAATTTTTTATCTACTGAATTTTTTGTGGATAATTTAAAATTTAGCTTCTATTTTAGCAACATGCTAACGTTTGTGACTAAGTTAGTTTTCTGAGGAATTTTAGGCTATTTTGGAGTTCAGCTAGTAATTAAGCAACAAGCTAGCTTTTTTTGGCAGGTTTGGCCTCAAATTAGTTTTTTATTCAAATTTAGAGTTTAGCTAATATTCTAGCAATATGCTAACATTATTAGCTAATTTGTTATCTACTGGGGGTTTAAGGCATTTTGAGTTTATCTCTTATTTCAGCAACATGCTAACATTTTTTGGCTGATTTAATTTACAGAGAAATGTTTTGCTACTTTGAAGTTCAGCTAGTAATTAAGTAACAAGCTAGTTTTTTTGCTACTAAAGTTAAAAAACTTTTTAAAAAATACCTTTTTGAGAGATGCTAGTTTATTTTTATATATTTTTTTGCTTTTGTTCATGCCAAAAAGACATTATTCATATTTAAAAAAAATAACAAAAAGAAGGTTATGAATGTAAATCCAAATTTCTTAAAGGCTAAGATAAGTCAATGTGGTTCCTTCAAGGTTTTGATCAGTAGAAAACAAGCCCAAATGGCTCTTTTACGGTTAAAGGTTGCCAACCTCTGGACTAACCCTACACTTAACGCGATACCGGATAAGGATTGTTCTGGACACGGTACCAAACGCGGACCAGGCTAGGGTTAGGGTACCGGCCACATCCTGAGGTTCAGTCTGTGTTAAAAAGCTTAAAATATTTGGTTTTAATGTGTTCAATAAATGTTTATCCTGTTCAGACTTAAGGTGTGGTTGGGATTTCAGCCCCCTGCGATTGACCTCTGCCCTATTATAACAGTAAAACCTGTCCAACCCTGGAGATATTCAGTTCTGATCTGTTCGCTCTGCTGTTGAACAGAAGTTAGTGAGGAAAAAAGAGTTTTAGAACTTCTTGTTCGTCTCAGTGAACGTCAAGAATAGTGACTTGGTCTAAAAGTACGGCAACACCACTCCAATCACAGGACCCAAACGAACAAGCAAGAACATTTTTATCCTTTGCTTCAGAAAATCATCTACTTAAGAGAGATAAACTGTTTTGATGGTTTAAAAACACACAAATGCTTTGTTGTCTCGAGTGTTTTTACCTCCATGAAACAGTCGGACACGTGGATATTAAAACTTCCCCTTCTTCCGTTTCTTTCTCAGATCCTGGCAATCGTCTCCATCCTCTTCATCATTCTGTCCACCATCGCCTTGTCTCTGAACACCCTCCCAGAGCTGCAGGACACGGACGAGTTCGGCCAAGCCTCCGACAACCCTCAGCTGGCCCACGTGGAGGCCGTGTGCATCGCCTGGTTCACCATGGAGTACCTGCTCCGCTTTCTCTCCTCCCCGAGCAAATGGAAGTTTTTCAAGGGTCCCCTCAACGTCATCGACCTGCTGGCCATCCTGCCGTACTACGTCACCATCTTTCTCACCGAGTCCAACAAGAGCGTGCTGCAGTTCCAGAACGTCCGGCGGGTGGTGCAGATTTTCAGAATCATGCGGATTCTGCGGATTCTCAAGCTGGCGCGTCACTCCACGGGTCTTCAGTCTCTGGGTTTCACCCTGAGGAGGAGCTACAACGAGCTGGGCTTGCTGATCCTCTTCCTGGCCATGGGCATCATGATTTTCTCTAGTTTGGTGTTTTTTGCTGAGAAGGATGAAGAAGACACCAAATTTAAAAGCATCCCAGCCTCCTTCTGGTGGGCCACCATCACTATGACTACCGTAGGTTACGGGGATATTTACCCCAAGACTCTTTTGGGGAAAATCGTTGGGGGCTTGTGTTGCATTGCAGGAGTGTTGGTAATTGCTTTGCCCATCCCCATCATTGTCAATAACTTCTCTGAGTTCTACAAAGAGCAAAAGAGGCAAGAAAAAGCCATCAAACGAAGAGAAGCTCTGGAGAGGGCCAAGAGGAACGGGAGCATAGTTTCCATGAACCTCAAAGACGCTTTTGGTCGCAGTGTGGAGCTCATGGACGTCATGGTGGACAAAACGGATGACAAGATTGAGAAGCTGCATGATAATCACGTGTCTCCACAAAGAGGGACTCCGAGACTCAAGTCATCCATGAGCCCCTCCAAGACCCTTGACCTGAACTACCAAGAGCCGGCCAGACCCTCCGGCAGCCCTCAGCACCTCAGCGCCCAGAAACTGGAGGAGATGTACAACAAGATGTCAAACGCCGAGAGGAGGGAAAAAAGGCCGTATTCCAAAATAGCCCAACAGAGGGCGGAGTTTGAGATGGAGAACATGTCCGCTGGGGCTCCGCCCGGCACGGTGGAGGCAGTGACGGACATGAAGAGCGCGTCCAGCATCGACAGCTTCACCAGCTGCGGCCACGAATTCCCCGAAGGTTCCCGCTTCTCCCACGGCCCCGGGAGCAACACGCAAGCCCGGGTCCGGAGCAACCCCAGCCTGGAGCCCACCATCGAGAATGAGCACGAAGGATCCCACTGCGTCACCACTCCCCAGCCAGGAGAGAGGACCAAGCGCAACCCCAGGGACCTGTGCGGAGGCAACCCGCCCAAGTGTGAATCGCTGAAGGTCCGAGTCACGGTGGGGGAGGACTTTGGGGCTGGAGTGCTCTCAGACAGCTCGTCGGCCCAGAGCCCAGAGACCTCCATCTACACCACCGCCAGCAGCGGGACGCCCAGCAAGAGCCCCGAGAACGTACCGCCCCGGATCTTCACATTCCACGACTCCTCCATCAACAAGTTCATCGATGCTGACACGGACGATGACGATGCCGCCGGCTCGAGTGCGACCCAAAGACTCCTGGAGAAAGCCGGCCCCAACTACGGCCATCACTCCGGCTTCCAGCAGAGCCTCAACCACATGGAGGTCCTTCAGAGGAAACTGGGCAACAGCACGCAGGTGCAGGAGAACCATGTGGCTCAGGAGATGCAGCCACTTCAGGGAAAGAAGAGTCACTCCAGCTCCTAAAAAAAAAAAAAACTACAACCAAAGGATGAGGAGAGAACAGAGGAGAGAGAGCACACCAGCTTCATCACAGATGAGAACATTTGCAGAACCACGAACTGCCTCTCATGAACACGTGTGTTCTTCTTCTTCTGGTTAAATCAATCAAGCAGCAGACTCTTGAAGTTGGATTCAAAGGATGCAGTGGGAGGATTTTTACCGTTTCTACATTTTTAGAACAGATCCTAATCCAGTTATCCCACTCTAGGTGGTGGTTTACAATAAATCCTTTTTATAAGCAACTTTTTGTGACATCTCTGGAAGCCACTTTAAAGCCACAGCAGCAAAAGCTGTCAAATCAGTAGCAAACCACAAAGAGCTCTGAAAAAAGCCACCGTCAGGAGAGATTCCAACACCTTTATTGCAGTATGAAAGGAGAACATCAATCTTTCACTCCCTACAGTGTTAATTATATACAATGTATATAACAAAGGTGAGGGGTTGAGAGTGTGTTTGCTTCCTTTCACTTCCTCTTGCCTTAGTTTATGTTTTATGTTTGTGTGGAGAAGAGAAAGCTCCGAGGCAGGCGGATGGACGGCACGTGCTCACGGGGCCCGGGACATGACAGTCGAAAAACAGATCAATCAATTCTTCTCTCACATTAATCATTGGTGGTAACAAATTAGCATTTAGTCGTCATAAACTAGTATTTTAGCAGTGGGAATTCCAACCTAATTGGGGACAATGGAACGCTAACTTGGGTGCGCAAAAGGCTAATAAGTGCCAAAAAAGGCTCATTTTGCCCAAAAAAAATGCTAATTTGTGTAAAGAACAGAAAATGCCCAGAAAATGCAAACAAGTGTGCACAAAATGCTAACTTGAGCCCAAAAAAAAGTTAGAATTTGTGCACAAAATCCTAATTTGTGCCCGGAATATGCTAACACGTGCACACAAAATGCTAATTTCATCCTAGAAAATGCTAACTGTATGCACAAAATGCTAATTTATGTTTAGAATATGCTAACACGTGCACAAAATGCTAATTTCTGCCCAGAAAATGCTAAAATGTTTGCACAAAAAGCTAATTTGTGTGTACAAATATGCTAATTTGTGCACAGAAAATCTAACACGTGTGCACAGAATGCTAATATATAGCCACTAAATGCTAATTTGTGCGCACAAAAGCTAATTTCTGCCCAAAAGAGTCTAAATTTGTGCACAGAAAATGCTAACATGTTTGCACAAATTGCTAATTTGTGTGTACAAAAGTGCTAATTTGTGTACAGAAAATCTAACATGTGTGCACAGAATGCTAATTTGTGGCCAGTAAATGTTAACATTTGTTCCCACAAAATGCTAACATGTGCGCACAAAATGCTAATTTGTACTCATTAAATGCTAACATGTTTGCACAAAACTCTAATCTGTGCTCATAAAATGCTAAGTTGTGCACCCAAAAGCTAATTTCTGCCCAGAAAATGCTAACATTTGTGCTGGAAATGCCCATTTCTGCCCAGAAGATTCTAACTTTGTGCACAGAAAATGCTAACATGCTAATTTTTGCTCATTAAATGCTAACATATGCACAAAATGCTAATCTGTACTCAGAAAATGCTAAATTGTGGGCATAAAAGCTCATTTCTGACAGATAAGTTGTATCCAAAAATTGCCAATTTCTGCCCAGAAAATGCTAAAATGTTTGCACAAAAGGCTAATTTGTATGTACAAAAATGCTAATTTGTGTCCAGAAAATGCTAATTTGTGTGTACAGAATGCTAATTTCTGCCCAAAAGATTCTAAATTTGTGCACAGAAAATGCTAACATGTTTGCACAAATTGCTAATTTGTGTGTACAAAAATGCTAATTTGTGTACAGAAAATCTAACATGTGTTCACAGAATGCTAATTTATAGCAAGTAAATGCTAACATTTGTGCCCACAAAATGCTAACCATTTGTGCCCACAAAATGCTAACATGTGCACACAAAATGCTAATTTGTGCTCACAAAAGCTCATTTCTGACCAGAAAATGCTAACATTTGTGCAGGAAATGCTAATCTCTGCCCAGAAGATTATAAATTTGTGCACAAAAAATGCTAACATGCTAATTTTTGCTCATTAAATGCTACCGTATGCACAAAATGCTAATCTGTACTCAGAGAATGCTAAATTGTGGACATAAAAGCTCATTTCTGACCAGAGATGGATAAGTTGTATCCACAAATTGCCAATTTGTGCCTAGAAAATGCTAATATAATTGCACGAAATACTCATTTGAGCTCAGTTAATGCTAACATTTGTGCACAAAATGCTAATTTGTGGCTACAAATGATTAAATTTGAGGGAACACTCTGTTTTATCTATTTTTTGTCAAGTCCCGGGCTGCATACATGCTCATGTGTGTCCGTGCAATAAAGATTGCTCACTTAGAGTATATTTAAAGTAATGTAGCATTAGTGGTCTCTTATGCTAAGGGTGACTCCTGGCAGATTTAAGTGTTTTGGTTTGTTTCCGTTGACATTTTTACTGCACAGAGAGTACGCAGACGCTGCAGACAGACTTTGTGCGTCTGCGTTTATCATTTATTTCTTTTCGTCCCACTTTTACTGACAGGGAACCCCCCCCCATCATCTGCGCAGTATAAACACAGATGAAAAATGTGGTTCTTTTTATTGATGTTCTTTTTTTTTAAGTGTCTGTGTTCCTATATTTGCTGTAATCAGATTCCAATTTTAAACAAAAAGAGTTTTTTTTAAAAGTTTTTTAATCCGTCACTATCTTCTGTTCATTTGTCATAAATTGACAGATTATTCATGCTGGAAAGTTTTTCTCTGATAAATCCTTCTGTTCATGTAAGAGTGTGAATATTGTACAGTTATAACTATAAAATAGCGTCTACAAAAAAAAAAATAAACCTTATATAATGATAATTTATATTTTTAAAGTATTTTCTAAAACAATGAACTCTTAGACAGAGGTGTTGTGCTGACTTCATAGTTTTGCATTTCAATGCGCTGTAATTATCTTAGGGGAAGTTGCATTCGTTTTGTGAAAGATGTTGGGTTTTCTCGGCTGTTTCCTCCCTGAAAATGTTTGTCCTTCTGTCTTTAGTGCAGCGCGAAGAACCAAAGAGTCGTTCTTTCTGACAGCAAAACACACGGCGTCATGTTTGTTCTCACCGCGATCACGCTTGGTACATGTAACGAAACACAAACATGGACGACAGACCGTCCCGCCTCTTTCAGTACCATAAAAAGTTTTGTCCTTTCAGAGACGGAAGATTGATGTTCCTAAACCAGATCTAAGCCATAATGCAGAGGAATCACCCACTTCATTTGATAGGAACAGTTTGATCTTCTCGTTACCTGAAGGACGTTTGCTCATCAGCTGTGCAGCTTAATGCACGATTGATGGCTGACGCTTTTCATTCTGAGCTGCTCTGCTGTAGATCTTCTGCTTTCAGTTATTTAGCTGTTGGAAAGATGTCCTCATGAGGAATTTAACAGCTAAAAGCCAAAATGTTAACCCTTTAAAGCCCACGACATCAATGAATGGACAGGAAAGTCTTTTTTATTTTAGAAATCAATTTTACTCTCTTTAATTAAATCCACAAAAAGCACTTTTTAATGAGGTAAAGACTATCAATCATGATCCATGGGGAGATTTAATAAGGTTTTGCTCAAACAATAGTAGTTTATGAAGTAAAAATATTGTCAGGAGTAGGGCTGCCACAAACGATTATTTTAATAGTCGACTAATCATCGATTAATTTTTCCGATTAGTCGACTAATCGGATCATGGACAAAGTGGATGTAAAGAAAATCTGAAATATGATTGCTTTAAAACAAAAAATCCTAAATAAGCTAAAATCGCTAGCATGTAGCTGAAATATTAGCTAAACTACAAATTAGTCTAAAAAACTGTAAAAATTCCAAATGAGCCAAAATAGCTAGCATGTAGCTGAAATATTAGCTAAACTCAATTAGCCTAAAAATGTAAAAATCCAAATTGCCAATAGAGTAACATGCAGCTGAAATATTAGCTAAACTCAAAATTAGCCTAAAAAAACTGTAAAAATTCCAAATTAACCAAATAGGTAGCATGTAGCGTGAATAATAGAAAACTCCAAATTAGCCTAAAAAACTGTAAATATTTAGAATTAGCTAGCTAACATGTAGCTGAATATTAGTTAAACTTGAAATTGCCTAAAAACCGAAAAAATCCTAAATTAGCCAAAAGAGCTAATATGTAGCTGAAATATTATCTTAATTCAAATTAGCCTAAAAAACTGAAAAAGCCTAAATTAGCCAAAATAGCTAGCATGAAGCTAAAATATTAGCTAAACTCCAAAATAGCTGAAACCCTTAATAAATGCAAATAGTCTAAAAAGCTAGCAGAATGTCATTATACTTTCAACTTTACTACAGCCTGACTCCATATATTATAAAGTAACGACTAATCGACTATTAAAATAGTTGTCGACTATTTTAATAGTCGATTAGTCATCGATTAGTCGACTAATCGTGGCAGCCCTAGTCAGGAGGAAAAAAAAGCATTTTAGTTCACTGCTCCGAAAATCTGATTTACACATTTTTAACTTGGTGTTTTAAAGGCTTATATCATGCAATTCTCAGCCTCTTCAGAGTAAATTATGTTCATATATATGATAATGCATTACCTTTGACCCACTAAAGAGTGAATTATTTATGAAATGTGAGTTATTTTTGTGAGCTCTGTTCCTCACCTTGTGGGCGCCTCCCATTCATGACATCATGACAGTAGCACGCCTGAGACACGCCCACAAAAACAATTAAAATGAAGTCGCTGAAGATGCTGAAGCTTTTTGCTTGATGCAATTTACTTTAATTCCTGAAAGTTCAAAAGATATTTGCAAAATGTTTAATTTCCAAAAACTCTGGAAATTTGATTTAACAATTAAGAAAAAGTGTTAAAGTTGAACAAAATTTCTGAAAATTTGTAGTGAAATTTTCCTAATATTCCCTAATGCATGCCAATTTTGAAAAAAATACTAAGTGTGTTGCTTAAATATGAGCTAAACTCCAAATTAGCATAAAATTCCTAAGTAGACTTAATTAGTAAATAACGTTAGCCTGTTGGTAAAATTAAAGCTAAACTCTAAATTAGCCCACAAACCTGAAAAGATAACAAATTAGCCAAAAAACGTTAACATGTTGGTGAAATATTGGCTAAACTCCAAATTAGCCCTAAAAACCTAAGATTGCAAATTAGCCTAAAAAGCTAGCTTGTTGCTTAAATACTAGCTAAACTCAAAAATAGCCTAAAATTCCTCAGTAAACTAAATTTGTCAAAAAACGTTAGCCTGTTGCTAACATTGAAACTAAAGATTAGCCAATAAACACCTCAGTTGGTAACAAATTAGCCAAAAAAGCTAACACATAGCTTAATTACCAACTAATCTCTAAAATAGCCTAAAATTCTTCATTAAACTATATTAAGCAAAAACGTTAGCCTGTTGCTAAAACAGAAGCTAACAATAGAAAACAAGTGAGCCAAAAATGTTAGCATGAAAATAGAAGCTAAACTCTGAATTAGCCTAAATACCCCTGTAGATGTCAAATTAGCTATAAAAAAACTAGCATGTCAGTTAATAACTAGCTAAACTCTAAAATGTCTGAAAATTCTTCAGTGAACTAAAATACACAAAAACGTTAACCTGTTGCTAAAATAGAGGCTAAACTCTAAATTAGCCTGAAAAACCCAATTCGATAACAAACCAGCCAGAAATGTTAGCATGTTGCTAAAATATTAGCTGAACTTCTTTTTTTGAAAATGACATTAAATTAATATATTAACGGGATTTTTGCTAATCAATTTAAAATTTTAAAATTTGAAGACTTTCTTATGTATTTCTTGATTATCTCTCTGGTTTTTTTTTCTTTCTTTTTTTTAATTAACTTTTTACTTAAAAGCTGAAAAAGTTAATTTTGCATGATACATGCCTCTTAAAACATCATCCAGAAATGTTGCATTTTTCAATTCAGCAAAAAAAGAAAAAGAATAACACTATATTCATTATTTTACCATTTTAAGTTTGAAAATCAGCTGAAATTTCCCTGCCAAAAGTGCTTTTGAGATTTCATGGAAGCAGCCATTTTGAAATAATCAGGAAAAGGCCTTCTACTGCCCCTAGTGGAACGATGGTGAAATGCAGGACAGGAAACACGGACCAAATGATCTCAAATGAGAGTTTGGAGATAGGGGTCTCAAAAAGGCTTTAATCCACTATTTTATGAATTTTTATGATGAAATGTAAGTTTGTGTAACAATGTTAAGATTAGCTGTTTGTTTTTGTCAGGAGTTTGATGCATTAAAACGTTTTCTCCGAGTATGAAGCACCACAGAAAAGTAGCACGTGGAGCTTTAAATTCAGCAGAACTTTTATATTCTCGACTGAAAATTTCCCGCTTTTATTGACCCCCAACGATCGATATCGATCAATAAGTCGTTCACCTCGAGGACGATCCTCCGTTGTATCATCATCCGTTTGTAGTCTTAGCTGCGTTAGATCTCCTCGTGCCTTCGCTTTAACAAACCTTGCATCCTAAATGACCCCAGTCGTGTCCCGGTGACCCGGCCCGGCCCCCCCCGCCCCCGTGCGGATGACATCACGGCCCGCTCTTTCGCCGCGGCTTTCCCACCCCACGTTTACGGCAAACAGGCGCAGGCTCGCTCCAGCGGGAGTGAATGATCCCTGTTTCCATGGTGACGGATGAGACGGCTCACAGGGAGCGCGCTCGCAGACTTCACTCGTTCATTCCTTCATTCATTCATCTCAGTTGTCCTGAGGCCCGATAACTGGACCCGGTCGTCCTGCTACTTGATTTATTTCACCTCTCGTGAGCATCTTCCTGAAATGTGAACGGGACAGGAGGCGTTCAACCTGCAGCCTCCCTGCCTAAAACACTCCAGTCAGTCCAAACTGACTTCTTCTTCTTCTTCTTCTTCTCTGTTATTGTTTCTTTCCCTCCTGTTCTGCTGTCCGGACACGAACCGGTGCGAGCCGGCTCGGAGGTGCGGACGTTTCTCTGCAGAGGCGAACTCCCTCCACCAAAACGAGCTTCTGAACGCCGCATAGTAATGGAGTAAAAACGTCAAACTGACGAACGATTGCACGACTTTGCTTTGCTGCTGAAGGTGTTAGAAAAGAAGGAAAAGGGTCGGGTGAGAAACTGGATGAGGAATGAGAGTTGATTAGAATTCATCACACAACAGTCAGACACGGCAACAAAAACAGGACAAATCTATCGGGAAAAAAAGCCAATAATCAGTCAAGTTCCTTCAGAACTGAATAGATTCAGCTCTTTTCTAACAACGTCTTGATTGACTTTTCTTTTCTTTGTTTTTTTTTTTTTTGGAATGCACTTTATTGATTTTTTCCTGAAAGAGAACTTCTGCTGTCTCGTTTCTGGATCAACATATACAGACGAGCTGCTTTTCCAGAAGCACAAATCAAAAAGATCCTGAAATGATTTGTTCTTTTTTTTTTTTTAATTCAATGTTTCACACAAAAACTCTCATTTAAAGTAGGGCTGGGTTGGTAAAAATCGATTTAATCTTAACAGATCAATAAAAATAGGGATCGATTCAACACATAATGATAAAGTCCGCTAGCTTGATGCTAACGTTTAATGGAATTTCCCATAAGACGGCTAATGCTAACGTCCAGTCCACCTAAACCGGACCTTTAACAGTAAAAGAACCATTTGGGTTTGTTTTCTACTGATCAGAACCAAGAAATAGTTTTACTTTAGCCTTTAATAAGTTTGGATTTGCATTTATTACCCTATTTTTGTAATAATTAATATGAATTATGTTTAATTTTTGGCAAGAAAAAAAGAAAAATATAAAAAGAACCAAGAATCTCTCATATTCATTTTTTTTATGTTTGACAGAAGCTCAAATAGATTATTTTCAAAATAAAAGCTGTTCTGTTTATACATTTAACTCATTTTAAACTAAATAAATGCTAATTAATTCATCCTTACTTTTAAAAAAAAATGGTATTTCATTTTTATTTTTGTTATTTTCCCTCTTTCTCCTCAGCAGTCTTCTACTACTGGGTTTTGTTATTTTAGTTTGGGGTTTGGTAGTCTTATTTTTCTGGCTTTGTTTATTTGTTTTCTTTAGGTAGTTTAGTTTAGGGGGGAGTTGCTGACTCGGACATGCCGAGTCAGCAGCTCCAGGACTTGTTTCATGTTTGACCAAAGATCCACATGTGGATCTGGAGCTGCAGGTTCCAGAACCGTTTCTGTAAACGTAGATTTTCACTAAATGAACAACTTTATAAACTCACAGGAATTCATTTTTCAAACTTACTTTTAGAGCTGCAACGATTAGTCGACTAATCGACGACTATATAATCGATTATTACAATAGTCGACGACTAATTTAATAGTCGATTAGTCGTTACTTCATATTATATGGAGTCAGAGTGGAGTAAAGTTAAAAGTTATAATGACATTCTGCTAGATTTTTGGACTATTATGGCATTAATTAATGTTTTGGGGCTATTTTTGAGTTTATCAAATACTGAAGCTACATACTAGCTGTTTTTGCTAACTTAAGCCTTTATTTTAGTTTTTTAGGCTGTTTTGGAATTTAGCTAAAATTTCAGATGCATGCTAGCTCTTTTGGCTAGCCTGGGGCTTTTTTAAGGCTAATTTGCATTTAACTAATATTTTAGCTATCTGTTTCAGCATCTTCAGCTTTCGTCAGTAGCATTTTCAGCAGCCAAATTCAGCTTAGAGCATTCACACTAGCATTACTGCAGATAATGCTATAATGCACTAGCATTTTTCCAGATAACGCTAGTGCGAATAAATCTATTTTCTATTTCATTTTTAGTTAGTTTAAAACTAATGAGGTTAAGATGTGTGTTTACATCCAGACCCGATTAGTCGACTAATCGGAAAAAATAATCGGTGATTAGTCGACTATTAAAATAATCGTTTGTGGCAGCTCTACTTACTTTTAAAGTAACCATCTGTGGTCTAAAACAGTTTTTTTGCTCAAACTTTCTTCTTCTGGAATTCTTCTGTAGCAGGATCGCCACCTAGTGGCCAAACTGAAACTCCCTCCAGGAGAAGCAGAACAATGTTTGTCCATGTAACACTGGATGATGTTAACAATCTCATTATTTCACTGATACATTTGGATCAGATTAATGTAAATCGATTCAAATCATATAGTAGAACATTCATATATTTATTAACAAATGTGTATAAACTCAAAATTTTTCGATAAAAATCTGAATTCAATCCAGAATTGTTTCTGGAGATGATTATCGATTTATCGATACCCAGCCCTAATTTAAACTTCTGTCCTGCCTCTGCTCCCCTCGTCCAATCAGAACTTTGTTCTCCGTTGGTTTTGTAACTTTGTTCCTGTTCCGTTTGTAGACGTGCGACATGTTTGTGGTTTCCTGTTTCTGACGCATGTAGCGCTTTCGTTCTAACCTTGACTCACACAGAACTTGTAAATATCCTCCAGAAGTTGTAGGTCGATGCCTAAGATGAGCAGTTTGAAGGCAGTCTTCTCCTTTTATCCACTGATGCTTAATAAAAGACAGAAATGAAAACCTGCTGTCTGTGTTCATCCATCCCTGTGAGGAAGAGGAGGAGGGTTCACTGCTGAGCTTCAGGTTGAGCTCTGGTCAAACGGCGCCCTCTGGTGTTTCTCCTGGTTTGATTCTAGGCCGGGATTTTACCCAGCATGCATCTGCATTCTTCATTTTATGGTTATTTTTCTCTATTTTTGACTCAAGTTGATCTTTTTTATGTAATTTATTTTCTTGCACTGTTAAAGAGTGACAAAATAAACCCATAAAAAATATATTTTAAAGGAAAATCAAAGTACTAACAACAACAACACGGTCTAAGATTAATGTGCTGCCGTGCTTTGCAAGTTCTTTTTTTTTAATTTAATTTTTATTAAGTTTTTTTTCTTATCAAGACAAAAAAACAGGCAGACAGTAAACACAAACATTTAGAGCATACAAAACTTGGAAAAGAAAAAAAAAAACTGTATATATTTTTATATGAAGTTCTTACGGAGCCCCTAAAGGGACATCGAACAAAAAAAAATAATAATAAAGTTAAGAAAATTAATAAGTAAAAAAAAAAACAATTTCTATCTCGTGGCCACGACTTACGGATATGATACGCAGTTGCAGCCCATTCAAAACAAAGGCGGCTTTTAGGTTTGGTTTTGATCACGTGGTCGGATGTTTAGGTTTCTCCGGATCACGTGACTGATCACGTGACTTTTGAGTTTCTGCCGATTTCTGTCTGACAGCCGGCTAACAATATGGCGGTAGATCCACTACTTTTTTGGTGTAAAATCCCTCTGAATAAAATATTTTGTGGACTAATCTTTATTTTGGTAATATTTCTAGCGAGAAATGTACCCGTTACTATCACGACATGCATTTATTTTGGACATACAGTTCGTAGTTTGTCTGTTTTGCTTGACTTTTCGGGCTCAAAATCGTAAAACAGCAACGTCTGGGGTGCACGGAACATCACGGAACCGGGCGATCAGCAGGATTTGGGACCCGACCCGCATCGGTGCCGGGTCAAGGTTAGGGTTAGGGTAGGTTCGGAGAAACGCCCGGAACCCTTTTAAATCGGGCCCGAATGACTTCTGTAAAGCTAGAATGTGTTCAGTCTGACCACTTCCGGTCCAGGAGACGGTCAAACGTGATCCCGAACGAAGAGTATCAACATAAAATAATGTTTCTTTAATTTCTGCCTCATAAACAAACACAAATGTCGGTTATTTTAAGTGACAATAACGAGGGATGCTTTCAGACAAAATGAAGAAAGATAAACACATAAAGTCACGTGATCCGGAGAAACCTAAACATCCGACCACGTGATCAAAACCAAACCTAAAAGCCGCTCCTGTTGTTTTGAATGGGCTGCAACTGCGTATCATATCCGTAAGTCGTGGCCACGAGTTAGTAAGTCGTGGCCACAAGTTAGTAAGTCGTGGCCACGAGTTAGAAATTTTTTTTTTTTTTTTTTACTTTAATTTTTTTTTTAACTTTATTATTATTTTTTTTGTTCGATGTCCCTTTAGGGGCTCCGTATAATCCAAATTAAAGCATGTTTTTCTCTAAATTCCATATTATCTTTTTAGTTTATGAGGTTGATTACCAAATCTCTCCTTCCATCTGCTTCTTGTCCGGCCCTTATGCCAAATTTTAGAACCCTTTCTGGCCCACAAATCAAAAAGTTTGCCCACCCCTGCTTTAGGGGCTCCAGTATGTCGTGGCCACGAGATAGAAATTGTTTTTTTTTTTTTTTACTTTAATTTTTTTTTTAACTTTATTATTATTTTTTTTTGTTCGATGTCCCTTTAGGGGCTCCGTAAGTTCTTAATGTTGGCTAGAGATAAAAAATTAACTCTTTAACAATTATTGGATAAATGTCGACCGTGATATGACAGCTTTTCTAATTACCTTGATCCATATTTAAGATCCAGTCTTTCCAAAGTTTTGCAAGTTCTAAATCCAACTAAAGTCCAAAATAAAGACAAACAAAAATCTAACAAAATCTGTTTAACTCTTTAACCTCTGATGAATCTTTAACATACTGTAAGCCGTTAACACGACAGTTCCAGTAGATTTAGATTCAAAAAGTTAAAGTCCCATTAGTTGTCACACACCTAGTTGTGCAAAATTTGTTCTCTGCATTTGACCCGTCCTCTAAGGGAGCGGTGAGCTGCAGACACAGCCGTGCTCGGGAACCAATTGGTGGTTTAACCCCCCAATCCAACCCCTTAATGCTGAGTGTCAAGCAGGGAGGCACTGGGTCCCATTTTTACAGTCTTTGGTGTGACTCGGCCTGGACTTGAACCCATGACCTTCCAATCTCAGGGCGGACACTCTACCACAAGGCCACTGAGCTGGTACAATCTACAGGAAATTCTACAGGATTTATCGTGATAACAAGTAAAAAATGACAGTAAATCAAAGAACATGAACACTGGAGCTCCGGTGTTAAAGGTTTAAGTTAAATTCAACTTCATCTTTTATGAAAACATTAATTTTAGTCACAATTGTGCTGCTTTGTGCCAAAATCATTTTTATAAATCTGTCATTTTCTGAGACAAAGTTCCTGCAGAGCAGCTGGAGTTCATTAGAAACCCCCCCCCCCCCCTCAGTTGTGGAGGAGTAGTAAGCCTGCCCTGACTTCCCGTGATCCCTTCGTTTACATGTTCTCCCGGGCCTCACAACCCCAGCCTCGCATTACTGGTGCAAAAAAAAAGAAAACAGTGAGTGGGGGGGGGGGCATCGGAATGGAGCAGAGCAGGGATTTGGCAGCTTCTACGTCACAAAATCGATGTTTTCCGTCTGCTCCTGATTGACTACGATTTGAATAAATACTCAGAAACAGAGTTTTAATCTGAATTTTCTCCATCGTTTGTCATGTTGTGCTTCAAAAACTGTGACATCATGAGAAAAATGTAACAAGAATATTTAAAAAAAAACACCAAAAACGTAAATTTCATCAGAGTGAGTCTTTAAACCACAGAGTGTCATAAAATGTAATTAATTAAAATCTGCACGCTCTGATTATGGAAGTGTTTGTGACTCATACATTAAAAAAAAGAGTAAAAACTCGAAATGCTTTTTCATTTTTAAAATTTTTGAACAATCAAAACTTTAATAAAATAAAAAAGTAATTCTCCAAAAACGTATTTTTCTTCTATAACGCCGCTAGTTCTGTAACTGAATTAAAATGATGAAGAAAAGAGCATCTCTCATTCCATTTCTAAAAAGTTCTCTTGTAAATTTGGACTAAAATTCAATTAGAAATTTCACATTTTAAAAATGAAAACTCATCCGTAGAAATGCTGAAAGCAGAAGAGCGAGCACCGACGTCACCGTGGAACCGATTCACGAGTCACAGATCGAGCCGCGTCGAAGACGGAAATAGAAACTCGAGAGACGAGTGACGCCGTTACTTCCTAAAGAGGAAAAATCATTTCTGTTCATTCATTTGAATTGTTGATATTTCTAAATGAATTTTTATACAAATCTACTTGAAAACTTGTTGAAAATAAACTATCTAATGGCTTTTTTATAATTTAAATCAGGGGTCAACGACCTCTTTAAACTGAGAACTTCTTCATGGGTTCTGAGTCTTACAAATATTTTAAAATGACAAATTGACTTAGTTTTCCGTCAGTTATACATTATTAATTATGAATAATGATCCTCCTCCATGTGAAGAAACTGATTTCTCACCAAGCTAGGAAAAAAATCATTATTCAGCACTTTATTAATTTCAGTATTGCTATATTTTACAGGAAAAATGTCCCATTTTTACCGTGTTGTATCAATTGATCAATTATGTCACGTTAAAGAAAAATCAACTCATATGTTTTTTTTACACAATTCTTGTCACATTTTGAACTAATGAGAAAATCTGCAGCATTTTTAACAAAACTAATGATCTTTGAACTGGAGGAGGTCAAAGGTCACCTAAACGTATCTAAAGTTGATGTATGAACATATTTGTAAAACTTTTAAATCTGTGTAAATGTAGGAGTAATTAAAAGAAACAGCAACGTAATAAAACTGAATTTTAGACACAGCCTTAAGTGAGTTATTTGACTTGAGGGGTCCTTGGGGGGTCCCCACCCTGGTGCCTGCTTGACCCCTGATTTAAATATGTCAACAGTGTTAGTGTTGAAAATGGAAATGCAGTTTGGAGGATCGATTTTTGATTTTATTTAAGACACAAAAGAGACGGTACATTGTGAAAATGAAAAATAATTTTTGTGTATGCATTTGAATTTTCAAATTTGAAATTTTGAGTCGAAATTTGGTTCAAATTTACCAGAGAACTTCCTCAAATTGAACCATCAAATGTCATTTTATTTATCATTTTAATCCGTGAAAATGAAAAAGAATTTCTGTTTATGGATTTTTAATTTTAAAATTTGAAATTTTGAGTTGAAATTTGGTTCAAAATTACCAGAGAACTTCCTCAAAATGAACCATCAAATGTCATTTTCTTTATCATTTTAATCCGTGAACATGAAAAAGAATTTCTGTTTATGGATTTTTAATTTTAAAATTGAAATTTTGAGTTGAAATTTGGTTCAAATTACCAGAGAACTTCCTCAAAACAAACATCAAATGTTTTTTTTATCATTTTAATCCGTGAAAATGAAAAGAATTTCTGTTTATGGATTTTTAATTTTTCAATTTGAAATTTTGAGTTGAAATTTGGTTCAAAATTACCAGAGAACTTCTCAAAATGAACATCAAATGTCATTTTCTTTATCATTTTAATCGTGAACATGAAAAGAATTTCTGTTTATGGATTTTTAATTTTAAAATTGAAATTTTGAGTTGAAATTTGGTTCAAAATTACCAGAGAACTTCTCATAATGAACCATCAAATGTCATTTTCTTTATCATTTTAATCCGTGAACATGAAAAGATTTCTGTTTATGGATTTTTAATTTTAAAATTTGAAATTTTGAGTTGAAATTTGGTTCAAAATTACCAGAGAACTTCCTCAAAATGAACATCAAATGTCATTTTCTTTATCATTTTAATCCGTGAACATGAAAAAGAATTTCTGTTTATGGATTTTTAATTTTAAATTTGAAATTTTGAGTTTAAATTTGGTTCAAAATTACCAGAGAACTTCCTCAAAATGAACCATCAAATGTCATTTTTTTATCATTTTAATCCGTGAACATGAAAAGAATTTCTGTTTATGGATTTTTAATTTTAAAATTTGAAATTTTGAGTTGAAATTTGGTTCAAAATTACAGAGAACTTCCTCAAAGCAAACCATCAAATGTCATTTTCTTTATCATTTTAATCCGTGAAAATGAAAAAGAATTTCTGTTTATGGATTTTTAATTTTAAAATTTGAAATTTTGAGTTGAAATTTGGTTCAAAATTACCAGAGAACTTCCTCAAAATGAACCATCAAATGTCATTTTCTTTATCATTTTAATCCGTGACATGAAAAGAATTTCTGTTTATGGATTTTTAATTTTAAAATTTGAAATTTTGAGTTGAAATTTGGTTCAAAATTACCAGAGAACTTCCTCAAAAAACCATCAAATGTCATTTTCTTTATCATTTTAATCCGTGAACATGAAAAAGAATTTCTGTTTATGGATTTTTAATTTTAAAATTTGAAATTTTGAGTTGAAATTTGGTTCAAAATTACCAGAGAACTTCCTCAAAACGAACCATCAAATGTCATTTTCTTTATCATTTTAATCCGTGAAAATGAAAAAGAATTTCTGTTTATGGATTTTTAATTTTAAAATTTGAAATTTTGAGTTGAAATTTGGTTCAAATTTACCAGAGAACTTCCTCAAAATGAACCATCAAATGTAATTTTCTTTATCATTTTAATCCGTGAAAATGAAAAAGATTTCTGTTTATGGATTTTTAATTTTAAAATTTGAAATTTTGAGTTGAATTTGGTTCAAAATTACCAGAGAACTTCCTCAAACGAACCATCAAATGTCATTTTCTTTATCATTTTAATCCGTGAAAATGAAAAAGATTTCTGTTTATGGATTTTTTATTTTAAATTTGAAATTTTTGAGTTGAAATTTGTTCAAATTTACCAGAGAACTTCCTCAATGAACCATCAAATGTAATTTTCTTTATCATTTTTATCCGTGAAAATGAAAAGAATTTCTGTTTATGGATTTTTAATTTTAAAATTTGAAATTTTGAGTTGAAATTTGGTTCAAAATTACCAGAGAACTTTCAAAACGAACCATCAATGTCATTTTCTTTATCATTTTAATCCGTGAAAATGAAAAAGAATTTCTGTTTATGGATTTTTATTTTAAATTTGAAATTTTGAGTTGAAATTTGGTTCAAAATTACCAGAGAACTTCCTCAAAACGAACCATCAAATGTCATTTTCTTTATCATTTTAATCCGTGAAAATGAAAAAGAATTTCTGTTTATGGATTTTTTATTTTAAAATTTGAAATTTTGAGTTGAAATTTGGTTCAAAATTACCAGAGAACTTCCTCAAAATGAACCATCAAATGTCATTTTCTTTATCATTTTAATCCGTGAATGAAAAGAATTTCTGTTTATGGATTTTTAATTTTCAAATTTGAAATTTTGAGTTGAAATTTGGTTCAAAATTACCAGAGAACTTCCTCAAAACGAACCATGAAATTTCATTTTCTTTATCATTTTAATCCGTGAAAATGAAAAGAATTTCTGTTTATGGATTTTTAATTTTAAATTTGAAATTTTGAGTTGAAATTTGGTTCAATTTACCAGAGAACTTCCTCAAAATGAACATCAAATGTAATTTTCTTTATCATTTTAATCCGTGAAAATGAAAAAGAATTTCTGTTTATGGATTTTTAATTTTAAAATTTGAAATTTTGAGTTGAAATTTGGTTCAAAATTACCAGAGAACTTCCTCAAAACGAACCATCAAATGTCATTTTCTTTATCATTTTAATCCGTGAAAATGAAAAAGAATTTCTGTTTATGGATTTTTTATTTTAAAATTTGAAATTTTGAGTTGAAATTTGGTTCAAATTTACCAGAGAACTTCCTCAAAATGAACCATCAAATGTCATTTTCTTTATCATTTTAATCCGTGAAAATGAAAAAGAATTTCTGTTTATGGATTTTTATTTTAAAATTTGAAATTTTGAGTTGAAATTTGGTTCAAAATTACCAGAGAACTTCCTCAAAGAACCATCAAATGTCATTTTCTTTATCATTTTAATCCGTGAAAATGAAAAAGAATTTCTGTTTATGGATTTTTATTTTTAAAATTTGAAATTTTGAGTTTAAATTTGGTTCAAAATTACCAGAGAACTTCTCAAAACGAACCATCAAATGTCATTTTCTTTATCATTTTATCCGTGAAAATGAAAAAGAATTTCTGTTTATGGATTTTTAATTTTAAAATTTGAAATTTTGAGTTGAAATTTGGTTCAAAATTACCAGAGAACTTCCTCAAAATGAACCATCAAATGTCATTTTTTTTATTTTAATCCGTGAACATGAAAAAGAATTTCTGTTTATGGATTTTTAATTTTAAAATTTGAAATTTTGAGTTGAAATTTGGTTCAAAATTACAGAGAACTTCCCAAAAAATCAAATGTCATTTTCTTTATCATTTTAATCCGTGAACATGAAAAGAATTTCTGTTTATGGATTTTTAATTTTCAAATTTGAAATTTTGAGTTGAAATTTGGTTCAAATTACAGAGAACTTCCTCAAAACGAACCATCAAATGTCATTTTCTTTATCATTTTAATCCGTGAAAATGAAAAAGAATTTCTGTTTATGGATTTTTAATTTTAAAATTTGAAATTTTGAGTTGAAATTTGGTTCAAATTTACCAGAGAACTTCCTCAAATGAACCATCAAATGTAATTTTCTTTATCATTTTAATCCGTGAAAATGAAAAGAATTTCTGTTTATGGATTTTTAATTTTAAAATTTGAAATTTTGAGTTGAAATTTGGTTCAAATTACCAGAGAACTTCCTCAAAGAACCATCAAATGTCATTTTCTTTATCATTTTAATCGTGAAAATGAAAAAGAATTTCTGTTTATGGATTTTTTATTTTAAAATTTGAAATTTTGAGTTGAAATTTGGTTCAAATTTACCAGAGAACTTCCTCAAAACAAACCATCAAATGTAATTTTCTTTATCATTTTAATCCGTGAACATGAAAAAGAATTTCTGTTTATGGATTTTTAATTTTAAAATTTGAAATTTTGAGTTGAAATTTGGTTCAAAATTACCAGAGAACTTCCTCAAAACGAACCATCAAATGTCATTTTCTTTATCATTTTAATCCGTGAAAATGAAAAAGAATTTCTGTTTATGGATTTTTAATTTTAAAATTTGAAATTTTGAGTTGAAATTTGGTTCAAAATTACCAGAGAACTTCCTCAAAACACCATCAAATGTCATTTTTTTAATTTTAATCCGTGAAAATGAAAAAGAATTTCTGTTTATGGATTTTTAATTTTAAAATTTGAAATTTTGAGTTGAAATTTGGTTCAAAATTACCAGAGAACTTCCTCAAAATGAACCATCAAATGTCATTTTCTTTATCATTTTAATCCGTGAACATGAAAAAGAATTTCTGTTTATGGATTTTTAATTTTAAAATTTGAAATTTTGAGTTGAAATTTGGTTCAAAATTACCAGAGAACTTCCTCAAAACAAACCATCAAATGTCATTTTCTTTATCATTTTAATCCGTGAACATGAAAAAGAATTTCTGTTTATGGATTTTTAATTTTCAAATTTGAAATTTTGAGTTGAAATTTGGTTCAAAATTACCAGAGAACTTCCTCAAAATGAACCATCAAATGTCATTTTCTTTATCATTTTAATCCGTGAAATGAAAAAGAATTTCTGTTTATGGATTTTTAATTTTAAAATTGAAATTTTGAGTTGAAATTTGGTTCAAAATTACCAGAGAACTTCCTCAAAATGAACATCAAATGTCATTTTCTTTATCATTTTAATCCGTGAAAATGAAAAAGAATTTCTGTTTATGGATTTTTAATTTTAAAATTTGAAATTTTGAGTTGAAATTTGGTTCAAATTTACCAGAGAACTTCTCAAAATG
This sequence comes from Oryzias javanicus, assembly GCA_003999625.1. Classification (NCBI taxonomy): domain Eukaryota; kingdom Metazoa; phylum Chordata; class Actinopteri; order Beloniformes; family Adrianichthyidae; genus Oryzias; species Oryzias javanicus. The sequence continues at coordinate 36,149,851 of CM012441.1, forward strand.
AACATCAAATGTAATTTTCTTTATCATTTTAATCCGTGAAAATGAAAAAGAATTTCTGTTTATGGATTTTTAATTTTAAATTTGAAATTTTGAGTTGAAATTTGGTTCAAAATTACCAGAGAACTTCCTCAAAACGAACCATCAAATGTCATTTTTTATCATTTTAATCCGTGAAAATGAAAAAGAATTTCTGTTTATGGATTTTTATTTTAAAATTTGAAATTTTGAGTTGAAATTTGGTTCAAATTTACCAGAGAACTTCCTCAAAACAACATCAAATGTAATTTTCTTTATCATTTTAATCCGTGAACATGAAAAAGAATTTCTGTTTATGGATTTTTAATTTTAAATTTGAAATTTTGAGTTGAAATTTGGTTCAAAATTACCAGAGAACTTCCTCAAAACGAACCATCAAATGTCATTTTCTTTATCATTTTAATCCGTGAAAATGAAAAAGAATTTCTGTTTATGGATTTTTAATTTTAAAATTTGAAATTTTGAGTTGAAATTTGGTTCAAATTACCAGAGAATTCCTCAAAACGAACCATCAAATGTCATTTTCTTTATCATTTTAATCCGTGAAAATGAAAAAGAATTTCTGTTTATGGATTTTTAATTTTAAAATTTGAAATTTTGAGTTGAAATTGGTTCAAAATTACCAGACTTCCTCAAAATGAACCATCAAATGTCATTTTCTTTATCATTTTAATCCGTGAACATGAAAAAGAATTTCTGTTTATGGATTTTTAATTTTCAAATTTGAAATTTTGAGTTGAAATTTGGTTCAAAATTACCAGAGAACTTCCTCAAAAAATCAAATGTCATTTTCTTTATCATTTTAATCCGTGAACATGAAAAAGAATTTCTGTTTATGGATTTTTAATTTTCAAATTTGAAATTTGAGTTGAAATTTGGTTCAAAATTACCAGAGAACTTCCTCAAAATGAACCATCAAATGTCATTTTCTTTATCATTTTAATCCGTGAAAATGAAAAAGAATTTCTGTTTATGGATTTTTAATTTTAAAATTTGAAATTTTGAGTTGAAATTTGGTTCAAAATTACCAGAGAACTTCCTCAAAACGAACCATCAAATGTCATTTTCTTTATCATTTTAATCCGTGAAAAGGAAAAGAATTTCTGTTTATGGATTTTTAATTTTAAAATTTGAAATTTTGAGTTGAAATTTGGTTCAAAATTACCAGAGAACTTCCTCAAAACGAACCATCAAATGTCATTTTCTTTATCATTTTAATCCGTGAAAATGAAAAAGAATTTCTGTTTATGGATTTTTAATTTTAAAAATTGAAATTTTGAGTTGAAATTTGGTTCAAATTTACCAGAGAACTTCCTCAAAATGAACCATCAAATGTCATTTTCTTTATCATTTTAATCCGTGAAAATGAAAAAGCGTTTCCAGATTTGACTTTTATTTTGTATTATGAGACATAAACGCTTCCATTAGTTTCGGTTGTGTTGACATTCGGTGACACGTGAATCTTTTCCTGATGAATAACAGAGGAGAGCTGCGGCAGGATCCACGCTGGCGCGTTTTCCAGTCCAGCAGACAGAAATCTCTCCATCAGAGTTTAATCCTCGCTCTTACGTAAAGTGGGCTTCCGAGCCCCCGTCCCGTCACTCGTCGCTCTGCAGTCATGGTGGTCCTGGTGGAGCTGCTGCTGCTGCTCCTGGACCTGACCTACCGCATCCTGCGCGCCGCCCTGCAGACGCTGCTGCAGCCGCGGCTGAAGAGCGTGGAGGGGGAGCTGTGTCTGATCACGGGCGCGGGGGGCGCGCTGGGGCGCCTCTTCGCGCTCGAGTTCGCCAAGGAGGGGGCGCGCCTGGTGCTGTGGGACTGCGACGCGGCCGCCAACGAGCGCACCGGCCGGCAGGCGCGGGACCTGGGCGCCAGGGTGCACGCGTACACCGTGGACGTGTCCAGGCGCGAGGACATTTACGCGGCCGCGGAGCGGGTGCGCGCGGAGGCGGGGGACGTGACCGTGCTGGTCAACAACGCGGGGGTGGTGGCCGGGCGGCGGCTGCTGGACTGTCCCGACGAGCTGCTGGAGAGGACGCTGCTCGTCAACTGCCACGCGCTCTTCTGGGTGAGCGCGCGCGCCCTTTACGCACACACGTTTACGCGCGGAGGTGGATGGAGTTATGTAAGGCCATTTACATCTGGGCTGGGGGGCTTAGGTCAGTTTGTGCGCGCGCGCGTGCGTGTGAAGAACAACATGAACCAGATGATCTAAAGAAGATAAAATCCCAACAAAATAAAAGCTTCTTCTTTACAAACAAACTTTTCGATTAAGGTTTTAGGATGTTTTCTGTCTAAATTATCCTTTGGTAATTTTCTTTTATTTATTTCAAATAAAATAAAATATTTGATGTTATTTCAAAATAAAATCCACTGTTTAAGAGCATTAAAAAAAATGCTGTTTAGTAGTTCTGAACTTTATTTAACTTCACTATTTGCTTTATTAATTTACAATTAAAATTGTTTATTGTGGCAACACAACAACAGAAGCTTCTTTACCAGATATATTTCTGATATTACTACTCAATTATCCCGCGATTAATGTGAAACTGTCAAAAAAAATATTTGATTCTAAGTGGTAAAAGTTACATTTTTAACTGCAAAAATATTTTTTTTTTTTTTTGTAAGGAATCGTTTTAACAACATCATCTGTGGTTGCTTATCTGATTCCATACTGGTTTATTTTGAAAGATCTGGTTGATCTTTTTTTTTTGCATCACCTGTATGTTGTTCTCACTTTGTCGTTTTTACGTTCTTGTAAAATAAATACCTCAATCTGAATGGTATTTTCTTAGATGGATTATTACTTTCATAATGATATAGATCAGCAACCTGATTCTCTAGTTAAAAAGACTGTTTTTGCTTTTGAAAGTAATTGTTAAGTAATTAGTAATACACAAAAAGTAAAGTAATTTATTACTCTGTGACGGTCCTGACCACAACAAGCAGTTCCAGTTCAAGTCGGACTGAAACGTTTTAACAGATTTCTCAAAAGTGGTGGTCAGTAAGTACAACCAGAACAAATTCAAGGATTTTAGGTTAGAAAAATACACTAAAAATAACTTATTCTAAATTTAAATTGTAGTTAATTACAATAGATAAAATAAACCTGTTTTTCCACTGCTGACATCACACTTCCCATTACTACATTTTCATGGAGACGTGGTAAAGGATGTCTTTTATTTTGAAAGGACCTCATATGAACCTCTGTCAATGTGCTGTTGTCGTTCGTCTTTTACCAAATCAGGGGTCACCGCAGCACTTAGACGTCATGAGGGATAAAAACCACCAATCAGAGGCCTCCGTTCGTCAGGATTCACTGATGCCCCTCCCTCTCATCCACAGATGACCAAAGCTTTCCTGCCGCAGATGAAGGCCAGAAACCACGGCCACATCGTGACCATCGCCAGCGCCCTGGGGCTGTTCACCACGTCCTGCGTGGAGGTCAGCGGCGTTCAAAGGTCAAAGGTTAAATCCATGTTCACTGATTGAACTGCAGCTGGGTTTTTTTCCTTTCAGGATTACTGCGCGTCCAAGTTTGGCGCCGTCGGCTTCCACGAGTCTCTGGCGCACGAGCTCCAAGCAGAGAACCAGGGCGGAGTCAAAACCACCTTGGTGTGTCCGTACATCGTGGACACCGGGATGTTTGCAGGCTGTGAGATCAGGTGAGGATTCTTCTCTAAGATAGTTGCTGCTACAGATTCTCCTTTCTGTGCGTTTTTCAGCTCCTAAAAACTCAACACATAACTTTATAGTTTTTGAAATATTGAGCAAAAACGTTCACCAAAAGGAAATTAAGGAGAAAGTCTCAAATTTTAAATAGATTAGCAACAAACCTTTAAATGATTTCATTGGCTGTTTTTATCTTTTATAGTAAGTTTGGCTCACCAATATTTTAGCAACATGCTAACGTTTTTAGCTAGTTTGTTATCTACTGAGGATTTTATAAGCTAATTGCGTGTTTAGCCTCAATTTTAGCAACAGGCTACGTTTTTGACTAACTGAGTTTACTGTGGAATTTTGAGCTATTTTGGTGTGTAGCTAGGATTTAAGCGATGTGCTAGCATTTTTGGCTAATCTGGAATCTACTGAGGTTTTCTTTTTTTTTTTATGGTAATTTGGAGTTTAGCTAATATTTTAGTAACATGCTAACGTTTACTAATTTGTTTTCTTTTTTTTTTGCTAGTTTATACTTTAGCTTCTGTTTTAGCGACAGGCTAACATTTTTGGCTAATCTGGAATCTACTGAGGTTTTTCTTTTTTTTTTTAATGGTAATTTGGAGTTTAGCTAATATTTTAGTAACATGCTAACATTTACTAAGTTGTTTTTTTTTCTTTGCTAGTTTATAATTTAGCTTCTGTTTTAGCGACAGGCTAACATTTTTGACTAATTTCGTTTTCTGGGGAATTTTGGGCATTTTTGGAGTTTAATCAGAATTTAAGATAGCTTTCTCTTTTTTGGGGGGGGGTGGGTGGGGTGGTTCTAATTTGGAGCTTATCTAATATTTTAGTAAAATGCAAAAATTTTGGTTAATTTAATATGCACTTTTTTTTTTTAAAACCAATTTAGAGTTTAGCTTTTATTTTAGCAACAGGTTAAAATACGTTTTTTAAAAAAACTGATTTAGTTCGCAGAGGAATTTTACGCAGTTTTGGAGTTTAGCTAGCAATTCAGCAATGTGCTAGCCTTTTGGCTAACTTGTTATCTACTGAGGTTTTATTATGCCAATAATTCTAATTATTATGCTAATAATTCTTATTTAGAATTTAGCAAATATTTTGAGCAATAGGCTAACGTTTTTGATTAATTTAGTTTACTGAGGAATTATTGAGTTTAGGGTATTTAAGAAACAAGCTAGCTTTTTTGGGGCTATTTTGGCATGTACTAAGCTTTTCTGAGCTAATTTAGAGTTTACCTAATATTTTCACAATATGCTAACATTTTAATTAATGTGTTATCGGGTTTTTAAAGGCTAATTTAGATTTAGGCTAACATTTTTGGCTAATTTGTACTGGGGTTTAAGGCTAATTTATATTTTAGCTCCCATTTTAGCAAAAGGCTAACTTTTTTTTTTTAAAAAAAACTAATTTAGTTTGCCGCCAAACTTTAGGCAGTTTTGGAGTTTAGCTAGTAATTGAGCAACAAGCTAGCTTTTTTTTTTGGCATCTACTGAGGGTTTTTTTTGCCAATTTGAAGTTTAGCTAATAATGTAGCAGCATGCTAACGTTGTTGGCCGATTTGGTATCTAGTGAGGATTTTTATATGCTAATTTAGTATTTAGCAACAGGCTAACAATTTAGATTACAGAGGAATTTTTGGCTATTTTTGAGTTTAGCTAGATTTGAAGCAATTTGTTAGCTTTTTTGGCTAATTTGGCATCAATTAAGGGTTTTTTTATGCTAATATAGAGTTTAGCTTATATTGAATCAACACTAAATAGTTTCGTAAAATCGGCAAGCATTTGGTATTTTAAAGCAATTTTACTACAAATTTATCATTTCACAAACAGCTTTTGCATTGTCAGCAAATCCCTCTAAGCAATTAAAGTAAATTTTGTCAACATTTCCAGAAAAAAGCCTTCACACTAGCATTAGACGAGACGATGTAACTTTTCTAGTTTTGACCAGCGGCATCAGAGAACGACTTTTTCCTGCGTTTACCAGAAAAGAGCTTCGGAGTCTCATCCCTCCGTTGGAGCCGCTCTACACCGTCCAGCAGTCCATGAAGGCCATTTTAGGAGAGCAGCAGATGGTTTGCATCCCTCGCCTCATATACATCCCCTTCCTGGCGAGAGTGTGAGTATCAGTGAAGTCCTGCAGGAAGCTGCATGGAAACGCTTCTTGATTTGTGGCGATTCGTGTCCGCAGACTGCTGCCATGGGAGGCAAACCTGGCAACGTATCGCTTCATGGGGGGAGACAAGTGCATGCTGCCGTTCATCAGGAGGTCCGAGGCTAAAGTTAGCTCAACGTAAGAAGAAACTAGAAACTTTCAGAATAAAAGACATCTCAAAGAATGGTCGTCTTATTGAAATCCTCATTTACATCCAACTTGATGCATTTAAAGCAGAAACCGTCAAAAACTTCTACACAAGTGCCTCTTTTTATTCACAATAACAAACAGTGCGGGAAAAAAAGCCACATTGATGAATCCGAGGAAAACATGCGACAGAAAACATGAATTTTAGCCTCCGAGTAATTTCCAAAAAAAAAAAAAAATCATAAAATGAAAAAAGAAGTTCTTTCTTTTGATTTAAGTGTTCGGTGCAGCAAAATACTGTTTCTTTTCCTGCCGCTCCTGAAATAAAACGACGTCTGCTCCACCAAACATTTGTAAAATCTTCACAAGCCGCAGAAAAGAATCAACTCTGACGCATTACGGTCTTAAAAAGCCTTAAAATGTCCCGTCAGAGTAACACGCCTTCAGCTCAGACAAAAGAACAGTCGCGTCTGCGATGACGCGGGTCGGCCTCCGTCCCGGGAGTTCCGCCGGTTTTCCCGCTCAGCTTCACAGCAGCTGGACCGACGCCGCCTGGAGGTATCCCTGCAGGTACTGGAGCGCCTCTGCGTTCAGACTGGTGCTGATCATGGAGGGAACCTGCACCACGGACAGGAGAGAACCACGTCACCTCTATTCTGAACAGAAACATGTTATCAAGAGTGATTATAGAACTAAAACGGTCACATGAACAATGTGTGGAGCGGATGGTCTTTAGGATGTTTGAGGCCCAAAAAAGATCTGAACAAAATACGGAAGGCATGATCACATGATCAGAAACTGGGTTCTATTACGTGGATTCAAACTAGGGGTGTAACGGATCACGGATTTTCCGTGGTCCGTACGGATCAGAGGCCACGGTTCGGGACACGTGTGTACCGCGGACCGCTCGAACACCCACCCCCCATACGCGGACACCTCGCGCTAGCATAATTTAAACCAATTGTCCGTTCGCATCGAATGGAAGCTCCGTTACGGGCTTTCCGGTGGAATCGCGGAACATTTGTACGGCAAGCCAGAGATGTCAAAATTGAGCAGGAAAAGCTGACGCAGAAGTGCCACATTTTACAGAAAATTATCATTTAAAACATTTAAATGTTCCCACAGTTAGTTTCAATAAAGCAATTCATACCAAAAAAATATTGTAACTGTTTTATTTATGATTTAATTTTAAAGGATAATCCAGATAGATTTGGTGTTTTCAACACTATTTTTAATCATTCTTTTCTCTTAGTTTTTGGTCTAAAAACATGTAAATGTCATCAGAAACTACAAGTTTTAGTATTTTGTTTGTGTTCAAAGTACAAATATGTTTTGTTTTAATAAATAGGCTTCAATGAGCAGATGTTTTGTTGTTGCATATGTAAATATTGTGTGTGTGAGGTATTTTAAATTCTTATTGAGTTAAAGCGTTTCCAAAAATTAAATTAGGTTTGATATTGTTGTGTTTTTTTTTTTTTTTCGTTTTTTTTTCATTTTTTAAAATTTTTTTACTTTTTACTGATCCGAAAAATGATCCGAACCGTGACCCTAAAACCGTGACACGATCCGAACCGTGGGTTTTGTGATCCGTTACACCCCTAATTCAAACTCTATTCCAGAGCAGCTCACACATTTTTGACATGCGAGCTCCAAAAGATCGACTATAATAGAGTAGAGGAGTACCGGATCACAGAACTCTCGGTTCTTTTGGATCAGTAAAAAGTTAAAATAAATGTAAAAAAAAAATAGGAAAAGCTTAAAAACATATTAGAGAGTAGGGCTGTAACGAGTATCCGGGTGCTCGGGTATTCGCGATCTGCTCCCGAAAATTCGAGTACGAATATTCGCGACATCAAAGATCACTGATTGGCGATCTTCATAAATATAGTTCATTTTAGTGAAATATGATCAAAATATGATCAGGGGACAATGTATCTGTGCTCTGAAATGCAGATTAATGTTGTACTTTAAGCTTACGAACTAAAACAAAGCTGAAAGGGAAGCGGTACGGCAGCCGAAAGGAAACAACTTCGTGACGGTGAACTTCCTGTTTTCAAAGTAAAACTAGTGAGAACTTTTTTCCGTTCAGAAACTGAGACTGAAGTTCGGTTCTCTGAAAAAACTACTGAGAAAATAATGAGCTATAACACCAGAGCTTTATCTCCAGTGTTTACATTCTTTTGGTTATGATAACTCTTCAACAGTTGATGCAATTAACTAAACTCCATCTTATTCTGAAGAAACGCAGCCTCACGCTGCTGAGAGGCAGACAAGGCTGAAAACTGTGGAGAGAATTTCAGGTTTTACTTTTAAATGATCCAAAACAGCAGTGATTTGTATCCTTTTTATGCTACTTCACCAGAAGATTGACAAAAGAAAAAAAAAGTTTAAAATGACAAATGGCATTTCTTTCTATCTGAATCTTTGTTTTTTTAATCAGTTTTGTTGATTCTGATCTCCTGTTCTAAATAAATGTATAAATAATGATTAAAAGCAAATAATTTCAATGTTCATCCATCCAGTTAATAGACACTTACATAGCAATAAACATTATCTTAAAAAGTAAGAATCGAGGTTCGATTCGTGAATCGTTGAGCTTGATTCGTGAATCGAATCGGATCGTCACCTGAGCAACGATCCACAGCCCTATTAGAGAGAACATACATGAAGCATAAATATACATGTTTGAACATATAAAAAAATGTAAAAACGTGTAGTTTCTGATCACATTTACATCTGGAGACCAAATCTACAAAAATAGAGAAAAGAAAGATGAATATGTAATGTACACCTGGATCAGGTCTGACAGGTAGTTCGGAGGAAGACCGTGAAGATATTTAAAAACAAATAAAAGAATTTTACAGTCAATTTAAAAACGAACTGGGAGACACCAGTTGAAAGACGGGCAGCAGCATTTTGGACCGACTGCAATGGAGCGAGTGACTTCTGAGTGACTCCAACATAAACGATAATCTACACGAGCTGAGATAAAAGCGTGGATTCAAATCTCAAAGTCACAGTGAGAAAGAAGAGGTTGAACCTCGGACAATTGCTTCAAATTAAACAAGCTGGACTTGAAAACTGAATTCAGAGTTAAGTTGCTATCCAGTTTCACACCTAAACTCGTTGCTGTTGGTTTCAAATAATTATTCAAAACACCTAAATTAACGCGTTCCTCAGAGATAACAGAACCTCCGTCTTCTCCTGATTGAAGTGTAGGAAACTACATGACATCCATGCTTTAGTATCAAAGCATTGTAAGAACTGTTGAGGAGAACACGCTTCTTCCTGCTTCAATCGTATGTAAATCCGGGTGTCGTCAGCATAAGAGTAACCCTAACTCAAATCCCATGTTTTCTGAGAACTGACACAAGTGGAAGGAGGTAAAGTGGAAAAAGAAGAGGTCCGAGAACAGAACCCTGAGGTACGCCAGGTGGAAGAGGTGTCCTGCAAGATTCTATTACAGGTTATAATACTCTACTGCATATCACGGACAGATCACGAGATTTTATGGGTGTAAAGTAGGGGTCTCCAAATGTTTTCTTGTGAGGGCCACGTAACTGTTTTATTCTCTGATGGGGGGCCGGGGTCGGTTTGTAGGCCAACAATAAAAGTTCAACAATCAGCCTAAACTTAAAGATTTACGGTTGTCCAGAAAAAAAGCCACACCTAGCCCAATTTTAAATAATTCATTTCTGTTATTCTCACAGAAGAAAAAATACTAAAACATTTTAAAAACTAGCAATAGAGGATTACCTGGCGTATATTAATGGCTGAAGAGGCTGAAATTGAAGCTGATAACTGAAAACGCTGAAGCTGATAGCTAGCTAAAATATTAGCGAAGTGTCAAATTAACCGAAAAAAACAAAAAAAATCTACATTAGCCAAAACAGCTAGCATGTAGCTGATATATAAGCTGAACTTCAAAATAGCCTAAAAAAAAAAAAAAAATCTAAATTGCTAAAGCAGCTAGCATGTAGCTGATATATTAGCTAAATTTCAAAATAGCCCTAAAAAACTGAAAAAAAAAAAATCTAAATTGCCAAAACCGCTGCATGTAGCTGATATATTAGCTAAATTTAAAAATAGCCCTAAAAAATTGGAAAATTTTCTAAATTAGCCAAAACAGCTAGCATGTAGCTGAAATTGTGGCTAAATTCCAAATTAGCCCAAAAAAAAAAAAAAAAAAAAAAAAAAAGAAAAATTTTCTAATTTACCCAAAACAGCTAGCATGTTGCTGAAATATTAGCTGAACTTCAAAATAGCCTAAAAAATTGAAAGAAAAAAATCTAAATTTACCGAAGCCGTAGTTTGGGGAGCCCTGGTGTCAAGCGCAGCAGACACAAAAACAAAGTTAGCAAAGACATTCACAGATTTGGACGTCTGGCCTCAAAACTCTGAACAAACGTCTCAAACTGACATTCAGCGTCTCTAAGGATTTGTCTGCATGCAAACAGCTAAAAAAGGAATTTCAACATTTAATACATTCTATTTCTGTTTCTTTTAATCCCATCTAGAAAGTGCAAACTCTGGAGATAAAGTGATCGAGAATCAACTTCAATCAATACTTGATCTCATCTACGGTCGTGTTTTTGAGTCTGTTTGTGTTTGTTTACATAATCAGGATTTCATGATAAATTCAGTTTTGTCAACATTTGTTTTGCACATATCTATGATGAGTATTGATCCGTGACTATGACATGACCAACTCTTCAGGATGACCTCATGACCTCACCCTTCCAGGACAGGCGGTGGAGAGCTTGTGGAGCGATTGGGCTAAAAGGATTTTGGGGTTGCCCACGGCGTCTCCGATGGGATCGTGCTCCTTTCTTCCAGCGAAGGCGAGCTGCGAGAAGGCGGTCTGGTACCCCGGCGTGTCCTCGATGTCGATGAAGTGCTCGTCATCGGGAATGCTGTCGTCTTCTGGCAACTCGAACAGACCGATGAGAGCCTGAAGCAGCGGCGTCCTGATGACCAGAACCACGGATCGTTACAAGCTGCAGGACCTCTCCGGCTTCTCACGGTTAATTCTGGGGACGACCCGATCAGAGTCCTGATCCGATACTTTAGTAACACATTTAAAACAAGAACAAATTGAATAAACAGATTTGTGTCATCTCTGATTTATGTTTCATTAATTATTGGTTTATCATTTAAAACTTTAATAGAACACTTCTATGAAGGAACTTTAATAAACAATTAGGGCTGGGCGATAAAACGATAATTATTGATATCGCGATAAAACATTTTTTCAATAGAAGAATGAGTCTATTGCAATAGACTTTTATTTTGAAGGGTCCGCAAATAACACTTTCTAACGAACAGTTTCTCCTATTTGACGAGTAAAAGTTAGAGAGTTAGTCTCCACAGGGCGAGTAAGTGTTTGTATCTAATTATTGTGTTTATTAGCTCTCATTTCGGTCATTTTTTGGACTCCACTCCGCGTCCTTCGTCTGCATGAAAGGTAAACAAACGCGCCGACTTCTACCAGCAACCCCCGCTGCAGCTGCGGACCTCGCACTTTATTAAAATCAGTAGCTGCATTTCCATTACACTTTTGCGCAAAACTTTATCAAAATTTCTAGAATTTCGATAAAACACTGTTTCGAAAAAACAGCGTTTCCATTAAACCATGATTACGCGAAAAACTCGAAGTAATTCCCGCGATAAGTCATTAAAAAAACATGGCGACGGATATAAACACTATTTTGATGTGCAGTAGATTCATTCACATTTCTGCCACGGCGCTAGCTCTCATCCTTCCATTCAGAGAAGACGTCTACGTCTGATCCGAGCCTCGGAGCGGCAGGCTCCTTATACGTGGGAGCGACGTAGAGTCAAACATTTTTGTTGAAGAATTCACCGAAGAGCTGTGGATTCAGCATTTTCGCATGACACGCTCAACTTTTGATGAGCTGTGCGATGCTGTGGGACCTCTCGTGGCGCCCGCTGTGCGGTGCCCAAGGCAGCCAGTTGCTGTGAAAAAGCTTTTCCTGCTTCCTGTCCGAAACGTCATATCCGGTTAATGGTCACGTGACTCGTTTGTTTCGAAAAAAGTGTTTCCATTACAGTTTTTAGAAAAACTACTGTTTCGATACGGCCCAAATACCACCTCCTCTAAGCGCAAAAACTTTATTTCGGAAAAGGCGAGTTTTTTCAAAATTGTGGTGTTTCCATTAGGAGAATTTAATATCGAAATTCCGTTTTTCGAAATTTCAGAGTTAATGGAAACGCGACTAATGTCTGTCCACACCGAATGCATTTGGGGTCAAATTAAATTACTGTACACTGTATTAGTTTTAACAACCGTCAGATTTGATGCTTTCGGTCATCAGAAAGTCTGTTGCTGAGTGTGGAAGAAACTTCCGTCAAAACTTTTCTGGAACTCTTCATGAAGAACGCGGATACCGAGAGATTGATTTACTTTGAAGAGCTGAATAAAAACATCCGTACACATCTCCGTGTCGGAGTTCAGGAGACCTTCCATTGAGGAGCGGCTGCTGTCACACTCCTGCACCCAGCTGACAAGAGCCGACAGGTTGAGCTATGGCAAGCAGTTAGGGTCAAAATTAACCAGAAAAAAACGCGGGTATGGCAGTGCGTCACCTGGACATGTGTTATGGTTAATAATACTTATTTGACATATTTAAATGTTGCCACAGTTAGTTTCAATACAACAATTAATACCAAAAATAATGAAAGTTTAATTTCAAAATTGCAGTTTAATTTGTTGGGATAGCATATGAAGCATTCCTTTCTCTCTCCAGACATGTACATGTAATCAGAAAATACATGTTTTGTTTATGTTCAAAGCTCAAAATGTGTGAATTAATGCTTTGAAGTACTTTTTTTTTTAAACATATATTTTTAACTGTTTAAAAAAGTAATTTTAGGCTTTTTTCTTCTTTTTTCTTGTTTTTTTTTTTACTTGTTACTGATCCGAAAAATGATCCCAACTGTGATCTTAAAGCCGTGACACGATTACACCCCTACTAAATACAACAAAAATAATTTGTAGTATATTAATACATTTTTGTTATGTGAACCCTGAAAACATTAGAATTTATTTGTAGACTTAATGCTTTGTTTTTTAATGGGACTGAAGAAACAGTTTAGTAGTCTAATATAAATAAATATAGTCAAATATTTGGTTTATATCGTGATCAATATCGTTATCGCGCAATATGTAAAAAGCTATATCGTGATATAAAAAAATCCCATATCGCCCAGCCCTATAAACAAGTGAAAATAAAACAAATATAAAACTACGAAAACAAAAGTATTTTCTTGGGATATAAGTGATAATGTGAGAAAGTTTAGTGACTTTAGCTTTAATATCTTTGGAGTTATTGAACATTTTTAACCAAATGTGATTCCTGTCCTCATTTCAAATTCTTAAAAATAAATGAAGACTTTGTTTTAGGAGGAATTTAAGGAGCGTTCATGACGAGCTGAGATCTTTAGAAACATTTATTAGTTTGTTTTAGATTATTTCATTTTTTTTTAAATTATTAAGACATCATATTTTCAGTTGAATTACCCCAGTAGTTAATTTTCTTAACTTTTATTTCTCAATCACAGAAAATTAAACAGGCATGTCAGAGGACAGCTCGGGTCCTGAGAAGTTAAATCACAGAGCTAGCATGTAGCAGTTAGCAGCTACTCTGCAGCACGAAGAGCTCAACATTAAAAAAAACAAAGAACTATTGTTCTGTTGAAATGGATTTATAGGTTGTTGTTTAAGACAAACAAATAAAGAAACCTGCTGTCAGTTTAAAACACTGCTTCTCAATTATTTTGTCTCACGCCCCCCCCATGCAGAACTTACCCTTTCACGCCCCCCCATAACTTTCTGCTGCAAATATCATTGGCATCATTAGCTAATTTGCTCAAGTTAAACAGATATCTCTTCAAAATAGTGCAACTATATTGTCATTAAAGGATATTAAAAAAAAACTACTACATAATCTGTTTTATTGATTTTTCTCTTTTGAATACTTCCAAACTTTCAGACAAAATAAAAACAATCTTTCCTTGTTTCCCTCCACAGTAGTGCTGGAATTCTGTCTTTTCTCAGAGATTCAGTTCTTCTGCATTGGTTCACTGTAAACAGCTTCTCTTTCAGTTACCAAGTGTCTTTTTAGGTTGTTTTTTCCTTTATTTAATTTATTATCGACTAGGATTATGCACAAAATCCACAACTAATATAAACATGTTTTTATTCATATCAAGAGTATATTATATTTATGCTGTTATTTATCCCTCCCAGATAAAATGTACAAAATAAATGAAAAAAGATTAGTTATTAATTATTTGGTTTTTAACACTTTATATTTTAAGCTTTTTCTTTCCTTTAAATATATTTGAAGTGAAAAACACTAAACTGCAACCACAATCCAAAATACAAAAGTGTGCAAAACCAACAAATAAAGACTTTTACTCACAATAACATTAAGAAAGACAAAAGTTTCTCAGTTTTGAGGATGAAATCTGGTTTCTTAATGATCTGTTCTGTTTTAGAGAAGATTCTGCACAGGTTGGTTGTGGAGCCATAAATATATAGAATATATCTACAAATATAGAAATATTTCCAGCAGATTCTCTTCCTTCATTCTATCAATAAAAGTCAAATGGTTCCAGTTTTTTTTCTTTTCTAAAGATCTCATCTTCTTTACGTTTGTGTTTATATTGTTTCTCTCTCTCTCTCCGTCCTGCGCTGCTGCGTGTAAGCCCCTTCCCCCTCGCTCAGCTTCTCGTTTCTCTCTTTCTCTCCGTTTCTTGTCATCTCAAACATTTTTCCATCGCAATTCTTGAGGTTGAATCAAATATTTCCCCTCTATGTGGATATCACGATCACTGACGGTCCTCCAATCAACTGTTAACATAAATAGCATGATCCTCGGGTTGTCCCGCGCCCCCCCCTGCCATCGCACCACGCCCCCCTCCATTTGAGTAACACTGGTTTAAAGCGTTTCTCAGATAGATATAGATCCCAGCAGTCTGAAACTCTGATCATCTAGCTAGCTTGACTGAATCGTTTACATTAGCTTCCAGTTTAAACTTCTGCTGTTTTCCAGGAATAACATTTTGTGATTTTTTCATGACATGCAGACATCTAGTGGAGGATTTATCCATAATAATAAGATATATAAATATAAAGCGCTGATCAGAATAAGTATAAATGAAATATCGGATACTCATCACCCACGTGATCGGACCGGGACGTCCCCATTAGATTCCAATCAAGCATTAGAAACGCATCAACATATCAGCAGACGTGTGATGCAACCGTCAGGTTCACATCAACATCTCCAGCAGGGAAACCGGTGGAGACGTTTACATTTGAGTTTCACTTGTTTGCATCATTCTCTCTCAGAGATGTTGCATCTAAAGTTAGCATCAGAGTTTGTCCCAGACAGAGGAGCGTCTTCATGGAGCATGTTTGATCGATACGGAGAGACGTCCATTAAGTGAAATATTGAGAGTTTGATGGAGCTTAATTATAGATGAAGATTTTGTGTTTGCAGACGGTGAGTCAGAAATAATGACAGCTAAACGTCCATTAATGAAGCTGCGGTCTCTAAAGTCGACGTTCTGATCATCTTCAGTCTTTAAACATCAGACTAAATGAAGCACGGAATCAAAACATCAGCTGAAAAAGAGAAAGCAGCTGTTTTTCTGCAATCCTCCTGTGAACTGGAGCGGTTTCTCACCAGAGTTTAGTGTATTCTGTGTCCATCATCGCGGGACACTCTGTCAGGACCTTCGTGATGCCCACAGCGCAGATCTTCTTCTCAACGGCTCCAGAGACTTTCTGAACCTCCGGAATAATGATCTTCTCCAGCACCATGCCGAACATTCTGCAACGCGAGAGAGAAGTTTGAACCTGCAGCTCCAGAGAAACAGAAACACAAAGCTTTTGATTGAAAAAGTCACTGTAGAGTTCAAAAAGAGTCGAATAACTCCTCACTCTGTCAGCCTCCAAAGCAGCAACGCTGCTTCCATAATCAAGAACTGAACATTTAGACTAGTTCCAGTGTTTTAAGTGGACCTCATGGTTCCAAAACTTTTAAAAATAAAACGTTTTTTTTATTGCTAAATTACCCAAGACTAGATTTTCAGTGTTGAGAGGATCCTTTATGACACAGGAAGTCTTATTTTGAAAGGACTTCTTGTGAACTTATGTTAAAAGTTATAAACTGTTTCATATTTGGGAAAAACATAAATTTTCCCATAAAGCTTGTTTTACTAATACCAAAAAAACAACAGTTTATTTATACAAAAACTGGGGCTGTGAATGTTGACGCGTTGACCCGATTCATAAAACATTCAATCGTTAATCTTTAATCGCGCTCCGGCGTCCTGCTGTGCAGCTGTGAAACTGTTTAAAATAAACTTTTTTATATTTATGTATTTTTTATGAAATTAAAGAGATAATATGGCATCTATTTGTAGTTTTTGGACAAAACCGATCATTTATTTGTTTTTTTTTTTCCCAATTCTTTATTTTCACAAAGAGGCATGTAGGTAGGAGCTACATTCTTGAGACAAATTACATACATAATCCACTCTTTCATTTTTATTTTTTTTTAACCAGGGGAGGTAAACACATGGAACATTAACAGGGGAGGGAGAGTAAAGATAATGAGAAAAAAAAAAAAACCATGAATGCACATTAAAGAAGTCTGTCAACAACTGTTATTGCCAGTAAAAGAAAAAGAAAAGTTAAATTAATTTTAACTTATTTCAACAAAGTCCGGCCTTAAAGGCTTAATATGGTCAACCCATTTGGTCCATAGTTTAATAAACACACATTTTCTGAGACGAATAGAAAAGGTGATTGCTTCCATAAAGTAAATGTCATTTACAATATTTATCCAGTCTGATTCCATGGGGGGATCAGGAAGCAGCCAACGTCTTGTTGTTGCTTTTTTAGCAGCTAATGTGAGCGTTGTGAGTAGATATTTGTTTGTTTGTTGGTGTGGGGTGTCAAAGTGGTTGAAAATTAGAGTGGAAAATTTAAACGGTACCTTTACCTTAAGTATTTTAATTACCTTTTGGTGGAAATCAGCCCAGAATGGTTGAATTTTTGGGCAATCCCAAAAGATATGCCAATGGTCTGCTTCGTGTGCCAAAACAGTCAGCATTACCAGCACTGAAACGCCCTTTTTCTTTTGGAGTAATGAAGAATTTTGTTAGACATTTCCAGTTGAACTCCCGCAGGGTATGTGAATTGGTACATTTCCACGGAGATTCACAAATATTTAACCAGTCATGTTCCGGTATTGTAAAATTTCCTTCAGTTTCCCATTTTTCCTTAATATAATTTGTTGAATGTGCTTTTTTTTTTTTTGACAAAAAACCTTTATAAAACTTACCAATAGCTCCTTTAATTACATGGTTCTTATAGGCCACACGTGTCAAAGTCAAGGCCCGGGGGCCGGATCCGGCCCTCCAGGTAATTCTATCCGGCCCTCCAAATCATTTTATTTCATTGTTATTAATTAGAATTATTAAAGCTTGATTCAAATTTATAGAATTTTGACAAAATATATTTTTATGGGCGATAAAATATTGAAAGTTATTTAAGGTTTAAGTTGATTTATTCTGGATTAATATTCCTACCTTTATTAAATTCATATTTATGTTAAAAAGTTACGATTTGAAAGTTTTAAAAAAATGCTATTCTGCTAGCTTGTTGCACTATTTTGGCTTTTAAAAAGATTTTTTAGGCTATTTTGGAGTTTAGTCTATTATTTCAGCTACATGCTAGCTGTTTTAGCTAATTTAAGCTTTTCTTTTTAAGGTTTTTCAGCTGTTTTGGAGTTTAGTTGATATTATCATGTCAGCTGTTTTGGCTAATTATTTATTTATGGGCTTTTTTGGAGTTAGGCTAATGTTTAAACGCTAGATGTTTTTGCTAATTCAGGATTTTTTCAGTTTTTCAGGCTATTTTGAAGTTTAGCTATTTTTCAGCTACACGCTAGCTGTTTTAGCTAATTTAAGCTTTTCCTTTTAAGGTTTTTAAGATTTTTTTGGAGTTTAGCTGATTTGGCAATTTTTTTATTTTTTCATTTATTTATTGGCTTTTTGGAGTTAGCTAATATTTACATGCTAGCTGTTTTGGTTGATTTAGGTTTCTCAGTTTTTCAGGCTATTTTAAAGTTTAGCTATTTTTCCGCTACATGCTAGCTGTTTTGGCTGAACTTTTTTTTCCCACTTCAGAGCTTTCAGCTATCAATCTTCAGCGGTCAAATTCAGATTTGCAGCATTCACACTAGCATTATCGCAGGTAATGCTATATATCTAGTTCATAATTCACAGATAATAAACATCATAGAGGTCCAATTTTTGTTCAAGCCGAGATGCCGCCCTGGGCTACTGCCCGCACTGCCCGTGCCTAAAACCGCTACTGACAACATGTTAACATTTAAATATTTGAGATGATCAAAATGAAGGAAAAATTTGACCCGTTTTTGATCAAAAAATTAATCTGGTAAAACACTGCAATTAATCACAATTAGTCAGATTAATTTTTTAAATCGATTGATTTAAAATTAACATTCTGAATGTATAATTGTGTGCGATTTCATATTGTGATTATTTGCTCATAAATGGTCGTCAAATACTGTAATCTAAAAAATTCCAGGCGATTAATTTCCTCCATGTTTGTGATTAATTAGGTTTTTTTTTTTTATTCTGCTCTTGTTTTTATAAAAATGTTTATTCAAAACCCAAACGTTTGCTTTTTATAAAATATAATTCATAAAAGCATTTCTGAGATTTCTATCTAAATGTTCTTACATTAAACATCTACAGAAGCTTAAACTAAACTTTTCTTTTAACGATAAACTTCTGAAAAACTTCATTTCATTTGGATGATTGTGACTCTGAAAGCACAAATGTTGCAGTAAAGGTTTGAATATTCTCCAGTTTCATTTCCACAGCGGCGTTTAAAATGATGAATGGAACGTTTGTGAGAAGACTCACTTGGGCTGGATGCTGTCAAAGATCTCCTGGAGCGCGATCGCTCCGTATTTGACACAATACAGGTTGATGAACACCAGGAAACCTTTAAATAAAATTAAAATCAGTCCATTTTTAAACACAAAAATCAAAAACCAAAGATAAAAAGTGATGAAAGGAGATACGGACTCTTGATGAACTTGGTGGTTTTAGAACTTTGTAGCCTCTGGAACAGCAGAATGAAGATCTGTTTCCTGTACTGGTTGATGGATTCTCTGAGGAAACATTGAAATGAGTCAAACATGCAACAGATCCTGAGATCTCGGAGCAGAAGTGACGTACGGCGGCATGTTCTCTACGATGCTGTTCAGGAGGTAGAAGCCTTGGTGGTCGTTGGCTTTGGAAGCGATCAGCTTCTGGAAAACTCCCAGCAAACCCGGCTGGAAGGGAGAAACCAGAAGCTTCAGTTACAGAGTCAACAAATCACGGATGATAAAGAAATGATTAATAAATGATTAAATAATAATAAATCTAAAGCGGCACAAACCGAGGTAAACGGCTAGCTTAAAGGTTTAACCGCTAGCTTCTAGCAGCTATTTGACCGTATGGAGCCCTTTGATGTTTGATCCCCGCCTCCTGTAGACGCGGGACAGTTGATGTAACCTTCCTCAGTCAGTTTTAAGTATGAATGTCCCGATCAGGTTTGTTTGGGTCTGATCCGATTCATTGGATTTTGTGTATTTACTGATACAGAGTCCTGATCCGAAACTTTTGTACTTTAATAAACGAGTCAAAATACAGAAATATAATCTAGGAAAAAAAATAAATATTTTCCTGTTAAATAAGTGTTAATTAGTGTTAATTCACTTGTATGTTTGTATTTTTTTTCCAATTTTCTTATATTTGTATTTTTAGATTCTTATGCTTATTTAGTATTTTTGTGTACTTTTAAATTCTCTTATATTTTAATTTTCAAATTCTTATTTTATTTTCATTTTTTTTGTGTTTGAAATAAAGAACACTAAAAAAAAAAAAAAATAGTCAGTTTAGTGACTTTAGCTTTAATATCTTTACAGCTATTGAACATTTTTAACCATTTTTATTCCTGTTGTTCATTTCAAATTCTTAAAAATGAATGAAGACTTTCATGATTAGCTGATATTATTATTATTTTTGATTTATTATTATTTTTAAGATAGTGATTTCGTTCTTAAGACTTCACATTTTCCGTACGGATCAGAGGCCACGGTTCAGGACACGCGTGTACCGCGGACCACTCCGACCCCCCCCGGTTTACAGATAATAAGTATTTTAAATATTTAAATGATCCCACAGTTAGTTTCAGTGAAACAATTAATACCAAAAAATAATTTAAAGTGTTTTATTTGGACATCGGGCAGATAGGATGAGAACATTTGAATTTTAAGGGTAATCTATAGAAGTGTTGTAATGTAAATCTAATCAGAAACGACAGATTTTAACATTTTGTTTTTGTTCAAAGTTTAAATACGTTTCATTTTAATAAATAAGCCTTAAAGACCAAAAGTTTTGATGTTTCATATATAAATATTATGTGTGGGAAGTATTCTATAAGCTTATTGAATATATGATTTAAAGTATTTCCAAGAATTAATTTAGATTTACTTTTTACTGTAGTTAATGTTCTTAACTTTTATTTCTCTCTCAGAGAAATTAAACAGGCATATCAAAGGACAGCTCGGGTCCTGAGGAGTTAAATCACGGAGCTAGCATGTAGCAGTTAGCAGCTGCTCTGTAGCAAGAAGAGCTTAACATTAAAAAGGAACAAAAACTGTCTTTTTCTTTTGCTTTTATAGGTTGTCGTTTGTGTTGGAACAAACCAATAGAGACACTTCCTGTTAGATTAAAGTGTATTTAAAGGAGTTATTGATCCTAGAAGTCTGAATCTGTGATCATCGACCGAGCTTGACTGAATCGTTTTTTATCGCCTCCTGCTCGAGTTGATGCCGTTTTCTGTGATCTGTTCATGACATGCAGACGGAATAATAAGACTGAAATTTAAAGCGCTGATTCTAATATATAATATATATAACAATGTATTAAATATCCGGTCCTGATCGGGGGAGAGCGTCCGATTTCGATTGAGTCATCGATCGCGTGATCGGATCGGGACGTCCCACCATAAACACTTCAAATTTAAAGCTAATTATTGTTAGCTTTTACATCTACAGTATCTCACAAAAGTGAGTACACCCCTTACATTTTTGCAGATATTTATTTATACCTTTTTCATGGGACAACACTGCCAAAATGAATTTTCGACTAAATGAAAAGTTGGCAGCGTCCATCTTGTATAAAAGTATAAAGTTGTTTTTTCTGCAAAATAAATCATAAAAGGGAAATTGATTTGAAAATTGAAAGTGATTTTGAAATGTTTTGAAAAAACAAAAAACTGTAAATAGACCAGCTAACAAAAAAAATGTCGTAGAAAGGGGTGGGACCAAAAAAGAATTTTCTTCTACCCACTCCGTTTCAAGCACAATGTTTGCTTCACTTGTATATTTGTATTTTTTTTTCCAATTTTCTTATATTTGTATTTTTAGATTCTTGCGTTTATTTAGTATTTTTGTACTTTTAAATTCTTATATTTGTAATTTTCAAATTCTTATTTTATTTTCATTTTGTGTTGTGTTTGAAATAAAAAAAAAAAAAAAAAAAAAGAATATTTTGTTATTCTTTTTCTTTTTTTTTTTGCTGAATTGAAAAATGCAACATTTCTGGATGATGATTTAAGAGGCCTGTATCATGCAAAAATAACTTTCAGCTTTTAAGTATAAAGTTAATTAAAAAAAGAAAGAAAAAAAAAACCAGAGAGGTAATCAAGAAATACATGAGAAAGTCTTCAAATTTCAAAATTTTAAATTGATTAGCAAAAATCCTGTTCATATATTATTTTAATGTAATTAATTAATAAAAAAAAAAAGTTCAGCTTATTTTATTTTCATTTTGTGTTTGTGTTTGAAATTAAAAAAAGTAATCAAAATACATGGTAAAGTAAATGTGAGGTGTGTGGTGTACTCAACTTAGTCTGGTTGACGATACTGTAGTTTACACGCAACCTGATAAGTTGACTATTCAAATAATTGTAAATGAAACACTAAAAGATTCGTTTTTGTCTGGAAAACCGGGAACAAACTCTTCCCAGCTCGTTTTATTGTTGTTTATTTATTTATGCATTTTAATGTGTTCTTTTATATGTGTGAATGATCTGGAGCTGCAGACTGCCATCATTTCCCTTGGGATTAATAAAGTATTTATCTATCTTTCAGTTTCAGAAAATCTTTTTCCAAAAAGCACATCAGACGTTCAGTCGTCCGAGCGCTGAACAGCAGAAAGACGGCGTACTATTTTATCAGCGGCTGAAGCGGCGATGCTGGCTCCGCCCTTCTCCAGGTAAGCCTGGAGCAGCCGCACCAGAGGCGGGATGTTCCCGGTGCGCTCCCACAGGACCGGCTGCAGCAGGTGAGGGAATAAGGCCATGTAGGACGCCGGGATGGAGTTGGAGTGGATCTCCAGCAGGAGGGACATCACCTGGAACACGTACGGGAGAAATTCTGCAAAAGAGAGGAGGAGGGAGACGTGACGCACGCCCGACGGCGGGGAGAAACGCCCACTTCACAGACGCACCCTGAACGTCGTTCTGGAGGATCTCGGTGAAGACGGGGAAGAGCGCCTCCTCGAAGCTGCCGACGGTGGTCGGGTTGGCTTTGCAGGTGATCCTCACGGACAAGCACAGAGACTCGAACAGGTAGTGATTAAAATGAGGCTTGCTGGGATTCTGGAAATACAAATAATGGAAGATTTGATTCATGTATTAAAAAAAAAAAAAAAAAAGAAAGCCCAGCAGGTGTTCTCTTTACCTTACTAACTAAGAGCAGCTTGTGAGTGAGCTGACCGATCAGAGTTGGAATGTACGGCACGATGGACTCCTGGAGCAGCGAGAAGCTCCGCATTATCGCTTCACGGATGAGGAGGAAACGGCAGACGTGAGGAGGCGGGGCTGAGGGAGAATCGCCGTGGAAACGGAGGCCGTTTACCTTTCATGATGTACTCGTTCTCTGCTGAGCCGGGGAGGGTCAGGGCCTTGAACAGGTTGGTGAGCAGCTGCTCGGTGAAAGGAGCCATCTCTGGCGGCGAGATCCTGACCACACAGAAGGACGAATGAGAGCCGGAAACTTCTCCAGGTGTCCCGGTTCAACCAGGGGGGAGGGGACAGCCGGCGGCGCCACTGCACGCCTAACAGTCTTCACCCATATTGGACATTTTCATGTGGATTTACACCAGAGTTATCGGAATCAGGGGCGGAGCTCCAAAAGCCACGCCCCCTCAGAGGAGATTTTGGAAAGAGAGGCTTCAGATCAACATGAAAATGACTTTAAGACATTTAGGTTGTTGGATTTTAGTTAAAACACTACTGGCAGCGATTTTTTTTTTTCTTAAGTAAAAAAATCATCATAGAGGGAAATTAAATCTACTTTGATTCATTCTGAAAATGTTAAAAGCTCAAACAGAAAAGGTACTGTATTTTCTGCTCTAAAAAGGTACAAATTCAATGAATGGCTCATTTTGAAACTGCTTTCACTCATGAGTAGTGCTGCCACAAACGATTATTTTAAAAGTCGACTAATCAGGTAATGCGCAACTGGATGTAAAGCACACATTTTAACAATCATTAGCTTTAAAATAACTAACCAAAAACTTACATAGCAATAACTGTGTTTGATGCTGTAAGTGAATTTGGCCGCTGAAGATGTAGTGCAATAGCTGATCACTGAAGCTAATAGATGAAACGCTGAAGCTGATAACCAGCTACAGTATAAGTTAAATGCCAAATTAGCATAAACAACTAAAAAAAGCCAAAACAGCTTGCCTGCAGCTGAATATGAGAAACTACAAATTAGCCTAAAAATTGATAAAAAACAGTCAGCCAAATAAGCTAGCTGCAGCTAAATATTATCTAAACTCCAAATTAAACAAAAAACTGAAAAATCCTAAATTAGACAAAAATAACTAGCATGTAGCTGAAAACTTAGCTACATGCTAACTTCAAAACTAGCCTAAAAATTAACCAAAACAGCTAGCATGCAGCTGAAATATTATCTAAACTCCAAATTAAACTAAAACTAAAAAAATCTTAAATTAACCAAAATAACTAGCATGTAGCTGAAAACTTAGCCACATGTAAGCTACAAAAATTATCCTAAAAAATTAATAAATTGACCGAAAATAGCCAGCGTATATCTGAAAATGATCTGAACTCAAAATTGATCTAAAAAACAAAAAAAGCCTAAATTAGCCAAACAGCTAGCATGAAGCTGAAATATTAGCTAAACTCCAAATTAGCCTAAAAAACTGAAGAAAAACCAAGTAATCCAAAACAACTACCATGCAGCTGAAATGTTAGCTAATCACAAAATTTAAAAAAAAATTCATAAATTACCGAAAATAGTTAGCATTTAGCTTAAATATTAGCTCAGCTCCAAATTAACCTAAAAAACTGAAAAATTCCTTAATTAGCCAAAACAGCTAGCATGTAGCTGAAAACTTAGCTAAACTCCTAAATAGCCTAAAAAACCTTAATAAATGCCAAAATAGTCCAAAAAGCTAGCAGAATGCTATGATAACTGTCAACTTTACTACACTCTGACTCCATATAATAAATAGTAACGACTAATCGACTATTAAATTAGTCGTCGACTATTTTAATAGTCGATTAGTCGACTAATCGTGGCAGCCCTACTCATGAGGCGCATCACATTTTAAGGTGCATCCACCAGATCAGGGATCTGCAACCTTCAACTGGAGGATTTCTTCTATAGTCCAATAGGAGCCACAAACCAAAGAAAGGGTCTTAATACACAGTAAACAGTATGGAACAACAATCCTCCTTTAATATTTTTTTACTGCTGTTACTAACTACGGTAGCTACAATTAACCAATATTGATCCATATATATCCATATATCGGATTATTGGGCGATTTCTGAAGAACGTTTAGGTTTCATGTCCACCTTATATTGCAGAAACTATGATCCTTTTCTTTCAGTGAAGCAGGTCAACATGTAATTGAAGAACAACCGTGAAAAGTTTCAAAATAAATAAATCATCAGTTCTGACAGGAGCTCATGTCTGGGATGAATAATCAAAAAAGAAATCAATAAAAATGCATTATAACTGATGAAAAATGTTTTATAGTCAAATATCAAACAAGTGCATCCTAACTTGCAGTCTGATTTATGTAAATATTTAGGTCATAAAAACAGGTGGAGAGTCAAGATTTGGGCTGTGGATCGTTGCTCGGGTGACGATCCGATTCATGAATCGAAACTCGATTCTTACTTTTTAAGATAATCTTTATTGCTATGTGAGTGTCTATTAACTGGATGGATGAAAATTGAAATTATTTGTTTTTAATCATTATTTATACCTTTATTTAGAACAGGAGATCAGAATTAACAAAACTGATGAAAAGAAAAACCCAAAGATTCAGATAGAAAGAAATGCTGTTTGTAATTTTAAACTTTTTTCTTTTGTCAATCTTCTGGTTAAGTAACATAAAAAGGATAAAAATCCCTGCTGTTTTGCATCATTTAAAAGCAAAACCTGAAAATTCTCTCCACAGTTTCTTTCCTCACAGTTCTTCAACATTTTACATTCTAAGCTTATCATGTTGGTGCAGAGACGATATGAAAAAAGGTGTTTTATCCGCAGCAGAATCATCTGATTCTTTCAGCAGCGTGAGGTTGCGTCTCTTCAGAATAAGATGGAGTTTAGTTAATTGCATCAACCGTTGAAGAGTCACCATAACCAAAAGAGAGTAAACACTGGAGATAAAGCTCCGGTGTTAAAGCTGATTCAATTTTTCAGAGAACGGAACTTCAGTCTCAGTTTCTGAACGGAAAGAAGTTCTCGCTAGTTTTACTTTGAAAACCGGAAGTTCACCGTCACGAAGTTGTTTACCTCCAGCTGCGGTACTGCGGCTCTTTCAGCTTTGTTTTAGTTCGTAAGCTTTAAATACAACATTAATCTGCACTGTAGAGCTAACATACATCGTCCCCAGATAATGTTTTACTACAATTTACTACATTTATAAAGATCACTAATCAGCGATCTTGGACGTCACAAATATTCGTACTCGAAATTTCGGGAGCAGATCACGAGTATTTGAGCACCCGGATACTCGTCGTTTAAATGTTTGAATTTATTTATTTATTTTAATTATTTTAATAGGTTAATATGTGTATAGTATTGTATAGTTTTGTATTGTATTGTATAGTATATAGTTAATGTAGATAGGTGTGTATTACTCATACGTATATTTATGTTCATAAGAATATGTGTGTTTGTAAAATGTTTTAGATATATGGGTGCCATAACAGATAAATGTATCCCCCTGGGATATTAATAAAGTTCAATTCAATTCAATTCAATACTCGTTACAACCCTGGTCAAGATAGAATCTTTTTTTTTTTTTTTTTAGAACTGACCGCATGTCTCCATAATACTGAGTATCTGAAGAATTATTTTCATTTAATACCTGAAAAGGAATCATTGCGTCACCATCAGTGGGTTAGTAAAGCCTCAGGTGTTGCTTAGCAACAGAGACAACATTATTCAGAACTTTGACAAACTTTGAGTTTCTGTCTATAAGGAATAAATGGAAATAAAAGCAACATTTCTGAGATGAAATGTTTGGTTTTGCTGCACATCATTCCTTGAATCCTGAAAAACTCACCCCGCGTGAATCACATGTCAACATAGAGGCGTGGACTCACAGCGTGAGGTTGCTGGGGCCTCTCATGGTGAACAGCCTCTCCAGAGCGTGGGCGGCGTAGGTGTGCTGCACCGTGCTCTCCGCCTGCAGGTGACTTATCAGCAGAGGGACCGCCTCCAGCAGGTGTTGTTTAGGAAGCTGACGGGAGACAGAAACCATGGAGCCATCCCCTCACCGTACGTTAGACCGGCAGGAACCTGCACGACGCCTCACCTGACTTCTGAAGATCATGACATATTTGATGGCGTCTGCCTTCAGCACTGGGAACTCGTTCACTGGAAGGAGACCAGGAACGTCGGATTTCATGACAGTTAAACAGATCGAGCCACATTAGTCTGCAGAAGACTCACCGTTGGAGGACTTGAGGTCTGGGAGGATGTGGTTCACGAAGAATTCTGTCAGGTTCACCATCTCGTTGGCTTGAGTGATCCCGTGCTGCCGGCAGAAACATGCACAGGTGTTACGGAGCGACCAGCAGCACCTGGAGCTCCTCCCCTCGCGCGCTCAGCCTCTACCTTCTGCGTTTGGGCTTTGGACGCCAGAGACGTGACCAGGTAGATGGCGGCGTCTTTGTGCTTCCAGTTCTCCTTCGGGTTCTTGGCGTATTCGGCCAGCATTGAATTGACGTATCCGGAGAAGATGGCCGTGACCGGGCCCTCGAAGAACTTACACAGGCATCGCACCAGGTCGCACGCCGCCCTGCGGCGGGTGTCGATGTCTGAGGGAGGAGCGCAGACGGAAGTTAGCCACGTGAGCTACACACAAATCTAGATCACGTGTGTCAAAGTCCAGGCCCGGGGGCCGGATCCGGCCCTCCAGGTAATTCTATCCGGCCCTCTGACACATTTTATTTCATAGTTATTAACGACTCCATGTTAACTTGTGCTCATTTCTAACTTGTATAATTAGATAAAATACATTTTTATGGAGAGTAAAATATTAAAAGTTATTTAAGGTTTAAGCTGATTTATTCTGGAATAATATTCTTGCTTTTTTATTATAATTATGTTAAAAAGTTACAGTTTTAAAGTTTTACAAATTCTCATTCTGCTAACCTTTTGGACTATTTTGCCATTTACTAAGATTTTTTAGGCTATTATAAAGTTTAGCTAATATTTCAGCTACATGCTAGCAGTTTTGCCTAACCAAAGGTTTTTTTTGGTTTTTTTTTTTTAAGTTTTTTAGGCTAATTTGGCATTTAGCTAATATTTCAGCTGGCTTTCAATTTCAGCATTTTCAGCCATCAGCTTCAGCGTTTTCAGCCATCAGCTTCAGCGTTTTCAGCCATCAGCTTCAGCGTTTTCAGCTTCAGCGTTTTCAGCCATCACCTTCAGCGTTTTCAGCTTCAGCGTTTTCAGCTATCAGCTTCAGCGTTTTCAGCTTCAGCGTTTTCAGCCATCACCTTCAGCGTTTTCAGCTATCAGCTTCAGCGTTTTCAGCCATCAGCTTCAGCGTTTTCAGCTTCAGCGTTTTCAGCTATCAGCTTCAGCGTTTTCAGCTTCAGCGTTTTCAGCCATCACCTTCAGCGTTTTCAGCTATCAGCCATCAGCTTCAGCGTTTTCAGCCATCAGCTTCAGCGTTTTCAGCCATCAGCTTCAGCGTTTTCAGCTTCAGCGTTTTCAGCCATCACCTTCAGCGTTTTCAGCTTCAGCGTTTTCAGCCATCACCTTCAGCGTTTTCAGCTTCAGCGTTTTCAGCCATCACCTTCAGCGTTTCAGCTTCAGCGTTTTCAGCCATTCACCTTCAGCGTTTTCAGCTTCAGCGTTTTCAGCCATCACCTTCAGCGTTTTCAGCTTCAGCGTTTTCAGCCATCACCTTCAGCGTTTTTAGCTTCAGCGTTTTCAGCCATCAGCTTCAGCGTTTTCAGCCATCACTTTCAGCGTTTTCAGCCATCACCTTCAGCGTTTTCAGCCATCACCTTCAGCGTTTTCAGCTTCAGCGTTTTCAGCCATCACCTTCAGCGTTTTCAGCTTCAGCGTTTTCAGCCATCACCTTCAGCGTTTTCAGCTTCAGCGTTTTCAGCCATCACTTCAGCGTTTCAGCTTCAGCGTTTCAGCCATCACCTTCAGCGTTTTTAGCTTCAGCGTTTTCAGCCATCAGCTTCAGCGTTTTCAGCCATCACTTTCAGCGTTTTCAGCCATCACCTTCAGCGTTTTCAGCCATCACCTTCAGCGTTTTCAGCTTCAGCGTTTTCAGCCATCACCTTCAGCGTTTTCAGCTTCAGCGTTTTCAGCCATCACCTTCAGCGTTTTCAGCTTCAGCGTTTTCAGCCATCACCTTCAGCGTTTTTAGCTTCAGCGTTTTCAGCCATCAGCTTCAGCGTTTTCAGCCATCACTTTCAGCGTTTTCAGCCATCACCTTCAGCGTTTTCAGCCATCACCTTCAGCGTTTTCAGCCATCACCTTCAGCGTTTTTAGCTTCAGCGTTTTCAGCTATCAGCTTCAGCGTTTTTTATTGTAGCTTTCAGCATCTTCAGTGGCCAAATTCAGCTAACAGCATTCACACTAATGTTATCACAGATAAAGCTATTATATCAAGTTCATAATTATGTTAAAAAGTTACGGTTTTTAGGTTTACAAAATGTATTTTCAGAGTGTTCAACAAACGTTTCTCCTGTTCGGCCCGCGGTCTCAGGTGTGTTTTGGATTTTTGCCCCGTGTGATTGAGTTTGTCGCCTCTGATCTAAACTATTACCTGATCCCTCAAGATCTCTTCGAATGTATTCCTCGAGTTGTCCTCAAAGGCTTCTTCATCTGCACCTAATCAGGACAAAATAAAGAAGCTGAGTAGACGAGAATGTGGATCCTGACCTCAGAAGGACACCTCTTACTTCTGAACTCCATGTTCGGCACGATGACCTTCTCACAAATGCTGGTGAGCGTGCTCTGGTCCTCAAACAGATTCTTGTAATGAGGCCTCTCGCACACCGACGCCAAGAACTGGATCGCATTGCTCACGAGCTGCAAGACGGTATGCGGTTAGCACAGGCGATGCCGCAGGAATGTACCAGCTCTCATTGGTCGCGCGTGGCGCCCACCAGGTCGTATTTCACTTCCTGTCCGGTGGAGACCAGCAGATTCCAGATGGCGGTGACGAAGCGAGGCAGATACGGCTGGAACTCCTCGTCGTACTTCTGAGCGTACAGAGCGGCGTTGTCACAGATCTGAGACTTCAGCAGCTCCAGAAGCCCCGCCTCCTCTTCGTCCTGAGGAACGGACGCACAGCAAACGTGAAGGATTTCTGACCAAAAAGACGAAACGTGATCTCAACGCTCGGAGGGAAATGTGACGCACGTCTGTTTGTAAGAGCTTATTATCCAAAGTCAATAAGCCGTGAAAGTTGGTCATCCAGGTTTCCATGTTGTCTTCAAAAAACTCTGGGAGGTCCTGCGTGACACAGCAGACGGTTACAGATCAACGTCCAGAGCCCGGATTCTGCTCATCCAGAACCGGGCCGAGAGATGCCCAGACCTCTCTCTCCCCGCCCACTTCCTCCAGCTCCTCTGTGGAGAACTATCCTGATATTTCAACTCATGAACGATTACTGAATCTCTTTTTCCCTTAAAGTCATTTTTTTTTATTTGAAAATAATCAAAATGTTCCCAGTAATGTTTTAATTATGATGAAGTTTTATTTAACCAAAATCCAACAACCTAAATGTCTTAAGGACATTTTTCATATTGATCTGAAACTTTTGTTTCCAAAATCTCCTCTGAGGGGGCGTGGCTTTTGGTGCTCCGCCCCTGATTATGATAGCTTTGTGTCTGTTAGCGTAAACCACATGTGTCAAAGTCAAGGCCCGGGGGCCAGATCCGGCCCTCCGGGTAATTCTATCCGGCCCTCCAGATCATTTTATTTCATTGTTCTTAATGGCCTGATGCTCCACCATCTTGCGCTTATTTCTAACTTGTATAATTTTGACAAAATATATTTTTATGGAGAGTAAAATATTGAAGATTATTTAAGGTTTAAGTTGATTTATTCTGGAATAATATTCCTGTCTTTTTATTATTCAGATTTATGTTAAAAAGTCACGGTTTTAAAGTTTTAAAATATGGCATTCTTCTAGCTTTTTGGACTATTTTCTACAATCTTTTAGCTAATATTTCAGCTACATGCTAGCTGTTTTGGCTAATTTTGACTTAAAAAAAAAATTTTTTTTAGGCTGATGATTTTCATCGGAGGAGGACTTTAACAACATTTTCTGAGGGTTTTGCTAAAAATACCTGAAGAAAATGGTTTTATTTCACATTAAAGTGTTGACATGATGTAACTTCTCCCTACCTAGGAGTTACCAACAGACGGGTCGTCCTGCAGACTCTCTCTAGGTACAAAAGTGAGAACATCTAATCATCAACAGAACATCTGGTTTCTGCAGCAGTGAAACAACAGAGATGCATTAAATCACATGTGTCAAAGTCAAGGCCCGGGCGGGCCAGATCAGGGATCCGGCCCTCCAGGTGATTCTATCCCCCCTCCAGATCATTTTATTTTATTGTTATTAATGGCCCAATGT
Organism: Oryzias javanicus; assembly: GCA_003999625.1. Taxonomy (NCBI): domain Eukaryota; kingdom Metazoa; phylum Chordata; class Actinopteri; order Beloniformes; family Adrianichthyidae; genus Oryzias; species Oryzias javanicus. The sequence goes on from CM012441.1 coordinate 36,181,159, forward strand.
TATCTTGCGCTTATTTTATTCTAACTTGTATAGTTTTGACAAAAGATATTTTTATGGAGAGTAAAATATAGAAAGTTATCGAAGGTTTAAGTTGAATAATATTCCTGCCTTTTTATTATTCATGGTTATGTTAAAAAGTTACGTTTTAAAGTTTTAAAAATTGGCATTCTGCACCTTTTTGGACTATTTTGGCATTTACTAAGATTTTTTTGGCTGTTTTGGTGTTTAGCTAAAAATTCAGCTACATGCTAGCTGTTCTGGCTAATTTAGGCTTTTTTGTTTAAGTTTTTTTTGGTGTTTAGCTAATATTTTCTATATGTTCTGGGTAATTAAAGCTTTTTGAAATGTTTTTTTAGGCTGTTTTGGAGTTAGGCTAATATTTACACGCTAGCTGTTTCGGCTAAACTGTTTTTTTTTTTTTAGTTTTTTAGGCTAATTTGGCATTTAGCTAATATTTTAGCAGGCTATCAGCTTTAGAGTTTGTAGCTATCAATTTTAGCATCTTCAGCTATCAGCACTAACATTTTCAGCTGCCAAATTCAGCTTATGCATTCACACTAGCATTACCGCAGGCAATGCTATGTATCTAGTTCATAATTATATTTAAAAGTTACGGTTTTAAAAATTTAGTTTTAAAAATTGGCATTCCGCCACCTTTTTTGGACTATTTTGGCATTTACTAAGATTTTTTGGCTGTTTAGCTAAAAATTTAGCTACATGCTAGCTGTTCTGGCTAATTTAGGCTTTTTTGTTTAAGTTTTTTTGGTGTTTAGCTAATATTTTCTATATGTTCTAGGTAATTAAAGCTTTTTGAAATGTTTTTTTAGGCTGTTTTGGAGTTAGGCTAATATTTACACGCTAGCTGTTTCGGCTAAACTGTTTTTTTTTTTTTTAGTTTTTTAGGCTAATTTGGCATTTAGCTAACATTTTAGCTAGCTATCAGCTTTAGAGTTTGTAGCTATCAATTTTAGCATCTTCAGCTATCAGCACTAACATTTTCAGCTGCCAAATTCAGCTTATGCATTCACGCTAGCATTACAGCAGGCGATGCTATATATCTAGTTCATAATTATATTTAAAAGTTACGGTTTTAAAAATTTAGTTTTAATATTCAATAAATGTTTATCCTGTTCGGCCCGCGAACTAAGGTGTGTTTTGGATTCTGGCCCCTTGTGCGATCGCGTTTGACTCACCTGCATTAAATTCAAACTGACCTGAAAGTTTAAGCTGTAAAAGAGCTTAGAGATGAGAGTGAGGGACGAGAAGAGAACCTTCAACACGTTGACGTCAGCAGCATGAGTTTGACACAGTTCGATCGTGGCCTGCAACAAACAAACAAACAAACAAACAGTACTTTATCAGAACTTCAGTTTTCTAGTGACGTACAGACGGAGGGAAATTACAAACCTTAAACAGTTCAGTCAGAGGTTGAGCGAAAGTGTCCAAAACGAGTTTTATTTCGGACCAAAGCTCGTTGGACTTGAACTCGTGGCGATACCTTTAGAGAAACTTCAGTCAGAAACTCAAAAACGATGGAACAAAAGATCACAGAGAACTCCGACCTCTTGAAAGAGGGAATGTGCGGTGCGGAGGACTCCGTTTATGATGTGGAAGTCTCCGCTTCGGAAGCGGGTCACCATTTCTGTGAGGAGGTCGGGCCACTTCTGGGGAAAGTCTTCTCTTCCGATGATGCTGATGGCGTCGCTCAGCTGCAGACAAGCACGGCGTGTGACACAGACTCCAGCAAACGCTGGGCTCGGGCGCCGGCGGCCGTCCTACCTGCTTTTGGATCTGCTCCGGGCTGCTCAGCATCAGATTGACGATGTTGGCTTTGATCGCCGTTCGATCGGCTTCAGAGATTTTGTTCGGCTCGTCTTCAACCTTTGATGAAGCAAAGTGCAGCAGGAAAACACGTCAGACGAACGGCGAAAACAAAATTAGGATTTCACACTGCTTGTGTGAATGCTGTAAGCTGAATTTTGAAGCTGAAGCGAGTGACGACAGCGAAGATGCTGAAATTGATAGCTAAAAACACTAAAGCTGATAGCTACTAAAATATTAGCTAAATGCCAAATTAGCCTAAAAAAGAATTAAAAGCCTCAGCTGGACAAAACTGCTAGCATGTAGCTGACATGTTAACTCAAAAATAGCCTTAAAAAACTGAAAGAAATCCTAAATTTTTCCAAAATAGCTAGCATGTAGCTTAAATATTAGCTAAATTCCAAAACACCCTAAAAAACTTTTTTTTTTAAATCTAAAGTTAGCCAAAACAGCTAGCATCTAGCTGAAATATTAGCTAAACAACAAGTTAGCCTAAAAACCGAAAAAAGCTTAAATTAACCAGAATAGCTAGCTTGTAGCTGCAATATTAGCTAAACTCCAAATTAGCCTAAAAAATAATTAAAAGTCTCAGCTAGCCAAAACTGCTAGCATGTAGCTGACATGTTAACTCAAAAATAGCCTTAAAAAACTGAAAAGAATTACTAAATTTTCCAAAATAGTTACCATGTAGCTTAAATATGAGCTAAATTCCAAAACACCCTAAAAAACTAAAAAAAAAAAAAACTTAAGTTAGTCAAAGCCGCTAACATCTAGCTGAAATATTAGCTAAACAATAAGTTAGCCTAAAAAACTGAAGAAAGCCTAAATTAACCAGAATAGCTAGCTTGTAGCTGCAATATTAGCTAAACTCCAAAATAGCTTAAACAAACCTTGATAAATGCCAAAATGGTCTAAAAAGCTAGCATATTTTTATTATAACTTTCAACTTTACGACACTCTAACTCCATATATTATAAAGTAACGACTAATCGACTATTAAATTAGTTGTCGACTATTTTAATAGTCGATTAGTCGTCGATTAGTCGACTAATCGTGGCAGCCCTACAAAATACTCTCCCGTATTACGGGAATATACCAGGAGCGGTCTGTGAATTTCAGAACTAAGTCTTCCTCCATCATCACCGTCCTGGTTAATCTAAACTATTTTCTGTTTCTAACTCCATCCTGTTCGATATAAATATCATTTTATGGAGAAATTCCATCATTAATGGATGTTTAGAATAAACTGAATTCACTACAGCAGCACATATAGTAAAAACAAACTCCTCCCACTACAAAATCACCTGCAGCTAACATCAAAACACATTCGACAACTCATCAGAACTGCAGTGAAGTTAGCTTTAGGTTGGATATTCGACAGACATTCGCTCTGTTCATATTTAGGGACCGTCAACAAATGACAGACAGTTTCTTCAATATCTCTTAAATTATTGGACCGAATCAAACCAAAACCTTTTAGAATAATAGAACAGATTAAGAACTATCTCTAACAGCAGATTGCATTAGCTTTTGATGCTTTTTCTAATTTTAGTCCATTTTTTTTTTTTGTGTTTTCTTCAATAGCTTTTATGTTATTTGTCCAAATCAAAAGCTAATGTAATCTGTAGTAAGAGATAGTTCTTAGTCAATTCTGCTTTTCTAAAGTGATTTGGACTTTCAGCAGCAGCATCTTCAGCAGCTAAATTCAGCTTACAGCCTTCAAACCAGCATTATTGCATTATGGTCTAGTTCAGGGGTCCCCAACATTTATAAAACGGAGGGCTACTTCACAGATACTGAGTCATGCGAAGGGCTACCATTTTGAAACAACCAATTTAGTTGTTGTTATATATTATTAATAATGAATAATGATATTCTTCTATGTAAAGACAATGATTTCTCACCATAATTATCAATAATAACAACAAGCTAGGAAACAAATAACAAAATTCAGCACTTAATCTCAGTAATTGTTACATTTTCAGATGATCTCTTACATCACAACATTTCATGGGAAAAGTTTCCCTATTTTCACTACGTTGTACCATGTTTATCAATAATGTTAAAGAAAAATCAACTTAGACATTTTTAAACAAATCTTTTCAAATTATGAACTAATGACCAAATCTTCAGTATTTTTAACAAAATGAATGATCTTTGAAGTGGAGTAGGTCAGAGGTCACCTAAATCTATCTAAAGTTCACGAATCATGAACACATTTTTTTAAGACCTTTTCATTTTTAAATCTATGTAATTAAAGTGTAATTAAAGAAAAAATGCAACAGAATAATATCTAATTTTAGATGCAGCTCACAAGTGAGTTTCACTGTTTTTAGAAGAGCCCTGAGGGCACCTTGTGGGGTCCTTGAGGGCTACCTGGTGCCCGCGGGCACCACATTGGTGACCCCTGGTCTAGTTTTTAGTTAGTTTAAAGCTAATGATGGTTTAGAGGTTTTACATCCAGTTTTCACATCATCAGAAAAAAAATAATAAGATCTGTGATTAGTCGACTATAAGAACAATCGTTTGTTTCAGCACTAATGCAGGTTAACTGATTATGTAAAATAGAGAGACCCACAATCCTCCAGTTTCTTTTGATGTAGTTCTTAAACGTGACGGCAGCACAGACTCGGATCACGTTGTCCTGGGACTTCTCCAGCAGAGTCAGGAGCAACAAGGAGTAGTTTTGGTTTCCCTCCACAGATTCAAGGAACTTCTCAGCTGAGAGAAAGAAAACCAAAATACACCCAAAATGAGAAAATCTTTACAGAAACATCTTTAAATCCATTTCATTGTAACGTCATGATAAAGGCCCACCTGGTCTCCTGGCGTTTGGATCTGGATCCAATGTTTTCCTAAGAACCTCTGTCAGGGACTGGAGGTTTGCATCATTGAGCTCCATGACAGCAGCTGAAGAACAAATTCAGAAAAGGAATACAGTTTATATGATGGAACTATTTATATTTATATAATAAATCCAAGAAAAACAAAGAATTTTACTCTCATTCCAATGAAGCTCTGCGCTACGGTGAGATATTCAAGTAAAAAAAACACTACAGCCACATTTATGCAGAACTTACATTCATAAAAAAACAAGACAGATGAGTTTAACAAGAAGAACCAACATTTAAAAATATGAACAACTGATTTTTAATTATGTCAAATTCAACATTTTTATCCTTTTTATTTCATTTTCGTTGTAAAAAATTCATTTGATTTTAACCAAAAAGGGGGAAACTGTATAAAAGCATTCATGAAACAGTTTTTTTTTTTTTTTGCTTTAATTAACAAAATGCAAGTTAAAACCAACGTACGATACAATGTACAATACAGAGAGATTGACTACATAAATGTTGGGAAAAAATTACAGATTTGAATAGTTTTGAAAGCCTCTTTATTGGAGGAATATGTGATCGATTGTATGCAAAAATGCACATTTTTTTAATGAAATATGGTAAAAACTGCTTTGTTATTTAGTTTTCATTTATGTAAATGTGTATTAATTCTATTTAAAAAGACCTCACTTGTCATTTTCTTTGCTAAAACTATGCAAATATCACAGCAAGCAGGTAAAATGTCACAAACCTTAAAGTCACGGTGTTGCTTGGATGTGAACTTCCAATTATAATCACTAAACTGAGAATTCTTACTCATTCAAATCTCACTGGCAGAGTTCAAATGTCTTAATATGTGCATCAAAATAAAAAATATACATTAAGAAAAATAATCTTGTAAACTAACTTGCTGTTTTATAGATTTATCAAGCACAAGATGAAATGGATTTCTGTTTAAAGAAAGTTTAAATTAAAACACTAAGAATGTCCTCATCACTCTTCCTTTTTGGCGGTTTATCTTCTACCTCCAGGATCTAACCCTGTCCTCTGCATCCTTCTTATTCACACCATCCATCCTCTACATCAGGAGAGACATGCGGCTCTTCTTGACTTTTAAGAAAAATTAAAACAATTTGGAAAAACAAAATTTGTAGTTTTGTAGTATTAGATCATTTACTTTAAGTTAGGGCCAGGAATCGATAAAATAAATAAATAAATAAGTGATTGCAAATCTGGAAAAAATTATTTGCAATTAATTTACATTTATTTTTTCTTATTTACAGTATTTGCAAGCCACTAATAAACTGCAAATAATCATAATATGAAATCTCATTTATTTGACATTTTTCCTGGAATTAAGTTTTTCTTTTCCCCCCAATTTCTTCTCATAAACTTCCTTAGATGTTGTGGTAAAAATGCAATAGTTAAAGGACAAAAAGCTGAAAAAACACCAAAGTCACAACAATAGAAAAGTTGCAGTGAGTCTGCAGCAGCTGGAGGATCTCAACCACAGGATTAGTGCTGCCACAAACGATTATTTTAATAGTCGACTAATCACCGATTATTTTTTCCGATTAGTCGACTAATCGGATCATGCGCAAACTAGATGTAAAGACGCTGAAGTTGATAACCAGCTGAAATATTAATTAAATGCCAAATTAGCCTAAAAAATAAAAAGAGCCAAAGTTAGCCTAAATAGCTAGCATGCTGCTGAAATATTAGCTAAACTCAAAATTAGCCTAAAAAAAACAGAAAAAATCCTAAATAACCAAAATAGCTATGTCGCTGAAATATTAGTTAAACTTAAAAATAGCTTAAAAAACTAAAAAAAAGAAAACCTTAAGTTAGCCAAAACAGCTAGCATGTAGATTAAATATTAGCTAAACTCCATAAAAGGCCAAAGAAACTTATTAAATGCCAAAATAGTCCAAAAAGCTATCAGAATGCTATTATAACTTTCAACTTTACTACACTCTGACTTCATACAATATAAAGTAACGATTAATCGACTATTAAATTAGTTGTCGACTATTTTAATAGTCGATTAGTCGATTAATCGTGGCAGCCCTACACAGGATGCATTTTATTTTGAAATGAACTCGTATGAGCTGCTTTCAAAAGCAAAAGAAGTAGATTTAGTAACGAAAAACTCAAGTATTTGAAAGTTATATTTGATAAATGAATGGTTTAATGGCCACAAACACATGAAGTGTATTTTTGTAACCTTTAGGCAGAGACTTTGCAGATCTTATTGGATTTTTGTCGATAGGAAACAGGATTCTAAGGTTTTTTTAGCAGTAAAAGTTGCAGACTCCAGCTCTACATAAACATCTCGTCTGGTATGACGCTGAAGTTGGCTTCCGATTCGCGAGAGTATTCCACTGTGTTTTTTGCATTCTGACCACCTAAAAACAAGTCCTGTTCAAAAACTACAGCACCTAGACAGTTCAAACATGGATTAAATTATTCTTTAGATAGTAAAGAATAAATTAAGAATAGTTTCTGATTTGTGAAAGTTTTTACTGATTTGTGAAAATGAGAAATAGGATGATTTTATTGCATTTTTTTGCACTGACCACCTAAGAACAGGTCCTGTTCAAAAACTACAGCACCTAGACAGTTTAAACATGGATTAAATTATGCTTTATACAATAAAGAATAAGTGAAGAATAGTTTCTGATTTGTGAAAGTTTTTACTGATTTGTGAAAATGAGAAATAGGATGATTTTATTGCATTTTTTGCACTCTGACCACTAAAATATAGACCAATAAAATCACAATATTTCTCATTTTCACAAATCAGTAAAAACATTCACAAATCAGAAGCTATTCTTAATTTATTCTTTATTGTCTAAAGCATAATTTAATCCATGTCTGAACTGTCTAGGTGCTGTAGTTTTTGAACAGGACTTGTTTTTAGGTGGTCAGAGTGCAAAACACAGTGGAATACTCTCGCGAATCGGAAGCTGTGAATCGGAAGCCAACTTCAGCGTCGTTCATCTGGTCCTCTCTCCTGGCAGCTCCAACCTCAGCATCTGTTTGACCAACATCTTCACTGCTCCTCCTCATTCTGATGAACCTCAACATAACTTTAGCATTGACCTACTTTCACTTAAAGGTCTTAAACTTTTACTTTACATGCTGACTTACACACACACCTGTGAGGAACAACATGCTAAATAAGAACTGCGTCAAAAACAGAGCGCGTGCACCGCCTGAATTAATAAAACTACATGAGTGTGTGCACGTGCGTTAGCTGCTCGCGGTAAGCTAGCAGCGTCTAAACAGAGTTCTGGTTCTGAGCTCGCGGTTAACACGTTTAAACCTGTTCCATAGCCTCACTGGTCCGGGTGGTCCCACCGACTCCAGGTTAGTGCAAGCTAGCAGGCTAAAGGTTTAAGTTTAACATTAAAGCACATGGCGCTGTGCTCTCGAACCAACTGGTTACTATGTAATGTTCACGCGAGAGCTGTTACATTTACAATGTGTACATCAAATATATAAAAGTTTAAATAAAAAACACAATGTTAATCAAAGCTATAACGTAAAAAAACAAATGCCTACTCCAGAGAATAGACTGATCCATCAGCCGGTACCCAGCGGGCTAATGCTAGCTTGCTAATATGTTTACTGCTAACCATAAACGTTAACTCGCGTAATTCAATACATTTGCGTTTAGTCATAAACTGTACTTGAAACTCATCGAGACCACCGGATACAGAAGTAAACTTTGACCCTTACCGTGACAGAGTTTTTCGGCTTGGATGTGAAGTCACAACACACCACACAAACGCGCTCGCCGGCCCGCACCAGCTTTCAAAGGAACTGCGCGGTCATGGTTACGCGCATGCGCACATTTCATGTCAGGCTGGGGGACACGCCCCCTGGCTCTCAAGAGGCACGCGCGTCCGTCACTTCCTACCACAACTACATAAAATGTAAACTCTGCAATTTCTCTAATCCTACTTTTATTTACTGAAATAAATTTTCCTTTTTAATCTGACCGAATTTTTTTAACCGTTTTTATAGATGTACAATGTATATTAATGGCTATTTTGTACGGTTTTTTTGTATTAAAACTGATGTTTATAAAGTAAAAAAAAAAAAGAAACAGCCAAAACACATGTTCACGTTTTAATAGTGAATCCATGAAGAACATCACCATGTCAGTAACAATAATGCACTTTGAACAGTACATCTGAAATGTTCAACAAAAATACAAAAACAAACACAGAAAGCACATTTTATGAATGCAAACATGTCTCTCCATTTTTTTTTTTTTTAACAACACAAAAAAAACAACACAAAATCTTTTTCCTGTCCCACAGGCGTTAGCGGCTCAGAATATGCGTAAGCTACAGGTTATACGTCTGACGTATGTTTAAGGTGTCTCGCAGCATCAGGTCACGAAGCCGCCAAAGTGCATCCGCCATGGTCTTGTGAGCCCCTTTACTCTTCAGCCAGTGGGACGGGAGTCGGCTTTCTTGCTCTTTAGTAAGGCGCACGTCTTGTTTCTGAACTGAAATGTGGAAAATAGGAATAAAACATGAAAAACGAAGGGAAAATGTACAACTTTCTTTGAATTAAAACGGGAAAATCAATGCATTTATCGCGTTAAAGTTTAAAGACCCACTCCAATAGGGCTGCCACGATTAGTCGACTAATCGATGACTAATCGACTATTAAAATAGTCGATAACTAATTTAATAGTCATTAGTCGTTACTTTATAATATATGGAGTCAGGCTGTAGTAAAGTTGAAAGTTATAATGACATTCTGCTAGCTTTTTAGACTATTTTGCATTTATTAAGGGTTTTCAGGCTATTTTGGAGTTTAGCTAATATTTTAGCTTCATGCTAGCTATTTTGGCTAATTTAGGCTTTTTCAGTTTTTTAGGCCAATTTGGAATTAAGATAATATTTCAGCTACATATTAGCTCTTTTAGCTAATTTAGGATTTTTTCAGTTTTGTAGGCAAATTTGGAGTTTAGCTAATATTTCATTTACATGTTAGCTAGCTAATTCTAAATGTTTACAGTTTTTTAGGCTAATTTGGAGTTTTCTATTATTCCAGCTACATGGTACCTGTTTTGGCTAATTTGGAATTTTTACAGTTTTTTAGACTAATTTGGAGTTTAGCTAATATTTCAGCTACATGTTAGCTTGCTAATTGTAAATGTTTACAGTTTTTTAGGCTAATTTGGAGTTTAGCTAATATTTCAGCTGCATGTTAGCTATTTTGGCTAATTTGGGATTTTTACAGTTTTTTTTGGCTAATTTTGAGTTTTGCTATTACTTCAGCTACATGCTAGCTATTCTGGCTAATTTGGAATTTTTACAGTTTTTTAGACTAATTTGGAGTTTAGCTAATATTTCAGCTACATGTTAGCTTGCTAATTGTAAATGTTTACAGTTTTTTAGGCTAATTTGGAGTTTAGCTAATATTTCAGCTGCATGTTAGCTATTTTGGCTAATTTGGGATTTTTACAGTTTTTTAGGCTAATTTGGAGTTTTGCTATTACTTCAGCTACATGCTAGCGATTTTAGCTTATTTAGGATTTTTTTGTTTTAAAGCTAATCATATTTCAGATTTTCTTTACATCCACTTTGTCCATGATCCGATTAGTCGACTAATCGGAAAAATTAATCGATGATTAGTCGACTATTAAAATAATCGTTTGTGGCAGCCCTACACTCCAACAAAAATGGTGTTTTTAACATGTCATGTAGCATCTTTCTCACGATGGAGGATAGATAGCAAGAAAATTAAGATTAAAACTGCAATTCAGAGAATTTCTTCAACTTGTCGTGAATCAAATGGACGCGTGGATCCGGGTAGGTCTTCATTTTCCTCGTCTGAGCTGGAATCTGGTAGAAAATAGTACGGCTGGATAGCTCTGATATAGTTCTCCATTTCTGTTGCATAATGTTAGCTTGGGAGTGTGAGAGACTAAGATAGCAGGAGAGACTGTGAACAAAGGAATGATGGGAAATTACGCTGCACCAGGAGGACTGCCCACAACTCAGAGGGAAATTTCTGATGTTGCCCTACCGCTCTACAGAAACTGTTTTTATTTGGCTTAAAAGCAACATAATAATAACTGGAAAAGTTGCATTACCTGCGATTATGCTAGAGTGAGTGGTTTTTGCTGAAAGTAGTCACCATTTTTGCTGAAAATGGTGACAATTTACTTTAATTGGTGATTTGCTGAAAATGCTAAAGCTATTTGCAAAATGTAAAATTTGCTAAAAGACAGAAAATTTTGTTAAAGAACTAGAAAAGAGCGCTGAAGTTGACCTAAATTTCTCAAAATTTTGTAGTAAAATTGCTTACAAATCCACAATACTTTTGCCAATTTTCCAAAACTATTTAGCATGTTGCTTAAATATGAGTGAAACTCCAAATTAGCCACAAAAAAAGCTAGCTTGTTGCTTAAATAGGCTACTAACAATACTCCAAAGTAGCCTAAAATTCCTCAATAAACTACAAATAAACAACCTGTTGCTTAAAGAGAAGCTGAACTCTAAATTAGCATAAAAAACCCAGTAGATAACAAATTAGCCAAAAATGTTAGCCTGTTGCTAAAATAGAAGATGAACTCAAAATTATCATAAAAAACCCAGTAGATAAAAAATTAGCCAAAAACGTTAGCCTGTTACTAAAATAGAAGCTGAACTTAAATTATCATAAAAAACCCAGTAGATAACAAATTAGCCAAAAACGTTAGCCTGTTACTAAAATAGAAGCTGAACTTAAATTATCATAAAAAAACCCAGTAGATAACAAATTAGCCAAAAACGTTAGCATGTTGCTAAAATAAAAGCTGAACTCAAAATTATCATGAAAAACCCAGTAGATAACAAATTAGCCAAAAACGTTAGCATGTTCCTAAAATAGAAGCTGAACTCAAAATTAGCATTAAAAACCTTAGTAGATTCCAAATTAGACAAAAAAAAAGCTAGCTCATTGCTTAAATACTAGCAAAACTCCAAGGTAGCCTAAAATTTCTCAATAAACGGCATTAGTCATAAACATTAACCTGTTGCTAAAAAAGAAGCTGAACTCTAAATTAGCATAAAAAACTTCAGTAGAAGCCAAGAAGCCTGTTGCTAAAATATTAGCTAAACTCCAATTAAAAAAAAAATTTAAAAACTATAAAAGATGAAATCATAGCCCATATATATATATTAAAAGGTTTGTTGCCAATCTGCTTTAAATTTTAAAACGTAAAGACTTTCTCATTCATTTCCTATGGGGCATATTTTACTCAGTGTTTCAAACTTTAAGGTTTATGAATCCCAAAAATACAAGCAGTAAAACAAGCCGAGCGTTTTGATCCCAAGATTCCTGATTGAGTTTTTTTGCGCTGAATTAGTGTGAATACTAAGCATTAACACAGTTAAAAGACCACTGGGAACGCACTTAAAAAGAGATAAAAAGATGACTGGAGCGGGATTTCAAAACATGAGTCAAGTCTAAAGGTTTCAAATTACATAATTTCAATATCAAACCAGAGATATTAGATAGAATATCTTACATTTAGCTGATTAGAAATCTCACCTTTTAGAGCTTGGTCCCACTTGCTCACAGAGGACGATTCTGCAGACAGGCCTTCTATGTATCGGAGATAAGCCTCCGAGTGCAGCAGCCGCTGAGTTTTAGCCGGTGGGGAGACGAACACGGGCGTGGAGGGCTGCTGAAGCGCGGGCTGTCCACCTTGACCTGGGTAAGGAGGCGGAGCCTGCTGCCCCGAGCCCATCAAAGCCATCTAAACCAAACGAACAAACACTCTGTGTAAAAGTTCTGGTTAAAATGTCGAGTCTCTTTATTTGAGGAATCAGCTTCAGTAACCCCTCTACATGAACATGACAGCATGAATGGAGATGGAGATTCATTTCTTCTGTCATTTCTTACATCTATACATTTCATTAATCTATTCATCCATAAAACAGTCTGTAGAATTTTGTTGTTTTCTGCTGCAATTGACTCCAAAAATCTCCAACAAAAGTCTCCTAAATTAGGATCATTTATGACCCTTTTACCATTGACTCTATAAAAGAACTGGACAAAGTGACACCCCCTCCCTTGGGTTCCAAGAAGCCAAAATCCCACAGACTTCTACGGAGAAATAAACAGCTATACCTCAGAATAACCAATTTTCTTTTTTTTTTTTCTTTTTTGCAAATGATTCCAGTTATAACCGACCAATCAGATGCCCCAATTAAAGTAGGTGGTCTCACATTTCAAAGGCAGGGGTGTGGACTTCCAACAAGCTCACTTCTGATTGGTGAGAGTGGTTTCCATCACCTCTTACCGAAGTCTGGTTCCAAAAAGAAAAAAAAAAAAAGAAAAAAAAGCAGATTGAATTGATTGGAGGTAAGCTATTTTTTATGGGTGACATCACACTTGCTTGGTCCAGTTTTCTTATACAGTCGATGGCTTTTTCTGTTACTGAAGTATGTGAACTCCTCGTATCTTTGATTATTTATATACTTTAATGCAAAGTTCTGATTGTTTCTGGGTTTTGTGCTGCCATAGATCCGGGTCATCATGACGAACAAGTTCTCGTTTTTAATCGGAGTTCTGGGAAAGCAGAAAATGGTTTAAAAAAATGTACAAAATTGTCAGAAAACGATCACTTCCTCTCCAACAGGTTCTCATCTCCCTGTCGTCACATTCTGACATTTGGTTGAAGATCTCTCCACGTCTGTCTGAACATTTAGGTTATGGAGGACTAAAGGAGATTTAAAATAAATTTAAACACCATTAAGTTATTAAATAGGCTGGAGATATTTTTATATTTAAAAAATATTTATTTATTTAAAAATTTATTTATTGATTTTCAATTTTTTTATTTAATAACAATTTAAAATAATTAATGACATTTATTAATTAATTTCACATTAAATATATTTATTTCAGTTAGGCTCTTTGAGCCCAGACTGGCTATGAAATATTTATGTCATGAAGTATTTCAATGTGCTTTTAAAATGATATTTTAATGCCACATATAGTTAAACATTTGATTTCCGATTTTGTTTATTAAATGCCAATTTGAAATAATTAATTACCCTTTTTTTAAACTTAATTTAATATTAAATCTATTTATTTCAACTCCAGACGTCCAGAACCGTTTCACGCCCGATTAGCACCCAGTACCACATCTGGTACTGGTTCGGATCCGGTGGCGGGTTTGGGTCCCAGTGCGCTCCGCGTCACGCTCCGGCCATCCACTTCGGTTCCAACTCCGTTTCGGGTTGGGACCCGTGACTTAATGGGAACAGCCAGTACGTCGGAAAATGACGACTCGGGGAAACCCAAAACGTCAAAGTTATGATTATTAACCTTTATTTAACCAGAGGTGGATCCCATTGAGGTTTAAAACCAACATTTTTTAAGCAAATGAAACAAAATTACAATGAATTTCATATAAATCAATGAGCTAAAACAGGTACAATTTAAAGCAGCTGTCACATGTGCTCTTAATCTGGATTTATGGAAATACGTTTTTTTTTAAGTTCTTTTGAAGTAAATTCCACATGGACGGAGCAGACGAGGAGAGTTGGTTATTGGAACGTAAATCATGGGATTGACGGAGACGCGGAGGGTCATTAACCGAACGTCAACATGTGAGGAGTGAGAACGTGTTGTCCTCTCAGAGCTGCAGCAGGTTACCTGAGGTCCGTGAAGGTTTCCACCTGCAGGTCCACTTCCTAAACCACTGACACCTGTAAGGACATTCATCATCACTGTCCTTTCAGAGCAGACAGCAGAGCATTTACTGTGAAACACTCCACTCTGAGCATCACTGGAGACTGGGTTGTAAGGTTAAGGATTGGTTCTATGGAGAGAAAATAGACTCACTATGATTGGTGCGTGCATAATTCTTGATTCGTGCATAAATTTGAATTTGTGCATGCATCATTTTTGATTTGTAACTAATATAATACATTTTTTGCAAAAGTAAAAAAATTACAAAAATTAAAAAATACAAAATGCAAATTTACACATGCACAAATCAAAAATTACAACAGCCTGAAAACTAATTACTCAAAAATATATTTTTAAAATACGCACGGATCACCTCTTACACACGCACACAGCCTAAGTTACGCACAAATCTACCGTGAGACTCTTTTCACGTCTCACAAATTCGTCCGTGAGTGATGCGTTCAAGTACTATCAGAATGCTCGTTCACCATAGTTTTCTTGTGAGCCGTTTTAAACTTTGATTGTGAATAACATCCAGTAAAACTAGACATTTTCCCACTTTCTTAAAAATATATACCCAATAATTAATATAAAAAGTCTAAATAAGCGATTTTAAAACACTTTTAAAAATTAGAATTTTTCTAGAAAAGAGGCTTCCAGCTGCAGCAGCTTCTCTGACAGCGCTCCTCATCAACGCCTGGGGGTGGTTGGGGGTTTCTCTGGTCTGATCCCCCCGCCCCGCGGATCCTGGGCGGGGTAGAACGGCGGAGGAACGCGGTATTGAGATCTGTCCATGTGATCTTAACCGGCCCGGTGGGCTGATCGAGCCCCTCTGCCCGGCGGTTGTTTAGAAGGGTCTCATGGTGCAATCGCCGCGTTCTGCTGCCGGTCCCCCCGCGAGGTTCCGCGGGAGGATCAGACCAGAGCGTCCGCGGAATCCCCCGCCCCCCAGCGCGCTTTCCGCTGCCGTTTATGAAGAACATGCACAGAGTTCTGGTCGGAGAACGCGGCGATTCCAAGCGGTACCGGCCCGCTTGGAACTGAAAGAGTTTAGAAGGCTCGTTCCTGTCCCTGTGGCCGGTGACCAGCCCTCGGGACGAAGCCTCGTGTTGGAGGAGCTGTCAGAGAAGCCGATGCAGCTGGAAGCCTCTTTTCTGGAAAAATTCTTATTCTTAAAAGTGTTTTAAAAGCGCTTATTTAGACTTTTTATATTAATTATTGAGAATACATTTTTAAGAAAGTGAGAAAACGTCTAGTTTTACTGGATGTTATTCACAATCAAAGTTTAAAACGGCTCACAAGAAAACTATGGTGAACGAGCATTCTGGTAGTACTTGAACGCATCACTCACAGACGAATTTATGAGACGTGAGAAGAGTCTCACGGTAGATTTGTGCGTAACTTAGACTGTGTGCGTGCGTAAGAGGTGATCTGTGCGTATTTTAAAAATTTGTGCATGTGTAAATTGCATTTTGTATTTTTTAAATTTTTGTAATTTTTTTACTTTTGCAAAAAATGTATTATATTAGTTACAAATCAAGAATTATGCATGCACAAATCCTAATTTACGCACAAATCAAGAATTATGCACACACAAATCATAGCGAGTCTATTTTCTCTCCATATGGTTCTGGTACAGGTAGCCCCTCCAGCAGGTCAGATTAGCAGACAGGAAGCGCCGGCGCGGCGGGTGGAGCAGCTGTGACGTCACGCTTACCAAAGCAGGGCATTCCACGGAGCCCGGCCACACAGGGCAGGAGACGCTGGGCGTGAAGAGGCCCCCCCATGCCACGCAGCGGCATGCCGGTCATACTAACCAGGCTGTCAGCGCCGGCCTGCAGCGGCACCACAGCTGATCTAAACGCAGCCACACCTTCTCAGACAGGAGCGGCGGCGACACAACATGCGTCAGTAAAACATGCAACCAAACACGCGTGGACAAAATGAAATGAAGATCACAATGAGAGGAGCAGATGATTGAACGTCACGTTCTATGGTGTCTACAGATGGTTTTTTTGTATTTATGTCACCTAGGGCTGCCACAAACGATTATTTTAATAGTCGACTAATCACCGATTATTTTTCCTGATTAGTCGACTAATCTGTTCATGGCCAAAGTGGATATAAAGACGCTGAAGTTGATAACCAGCTAAAATATTAGTTAAATGCCAAATTTACCAAAAATAAAAAGAGCCAAATTAGCCTAAATAGCTAGCATGCTGCTGAATATTAGCTAAATTCCAAATTAGCCTTAAAAAAACGGAAAAATCCTATATTAGCCAAAACAGCTAGCATATAGCTGAAATATAAGTTAAACTCGAAAATTGCCTAAAAAACGTAAAAAAGCTAAAGTTAGCCGAAATAGCTAGCATGCTGCTGAAATATTAGCTAAACTCCAAATTAGCCTTAAAAAAATGGAAAAATCCTATATTAGCCAAAACAGCTAGCATATAGCTGAAATATAAGCTAAACTCAAAAATTGCCTAAAAAACGTAAAAAAGCTAAAGTTAGCCGAAATAGCTAGCATGCTGCTGAAATATTAGCTAAACTCCAAATTAGCCTTAAAAAATGGAAAAATCCTGTATTAGCCAAAACAGCTAGCATATAGCTCAAATATAAGTTAAACTCAAAATTGCCTAAAAAACATAAAAAAGCTAAAGTTAGCCGAAATAGCTAGCATGCTGCTGAAATATTAGCTAAATTCAAATTAGCCTTAAAAAAACGAATAATACTATATTAGCCAAACAGCTAGCACATAGCTGAAATATAAGCTAAACTCAAAAATTGCCTAAAAAAATTTAAAAAAGCTTAAGTTAACCAAAATAGCTAGCATGCTGCTGAAATATTAGCTAAACTCCAAATTAGCCTTAAAAAAACGGAAAAATCCTATATTAGCCAAAACAGCTAGCATATAGCTGAAATATAAGCTAAACTCAAAAATTGCTTAAAAAAACTTAAAAAAGCTAAGTTAACCAAAATAGCTAGCATGCTGCTGAAATATTTGCTAAACTCCAAATTAGCCTTAAAAAAACGGAAAAATCCTATATTAGCCAAAACAGCTAGCACATAGCTGAAATATAAGCTAAACTCAAAAGTTGCCTAAAAAACATAAAAAAGCTAAAGTTAGCCGAAATAGCTAGCATGCTGCTGAAATATTAGCTAAACTCCAAATTAGCCTTAAAAACCTTAATAAATGCCAAAATATTCCAAAAAGCTAGCAGAATGCTATTATAACTTTCAACTTTACTACAATCTGACTTCATACAATATAAAGTAACGACTAATCGACTATTAAATTAGTTGTCGATTATTTTAATAGTCGATTAGTCATCGATTAGTCGACTAATCGTGGCAGCCCTAATGTCACCATTATATGAGATGCAGAACATCATTCATCATTTGATGTTAGCCGTGCAGCAAAAAATAAGAAACATTCAAATAAGAGCAGGGATTGTGGAAGTTCGGCTTTCACATGTAAACTGCTGACTGCTGCATTTATGAGGGGTCACATGACACCGGCCTAAGCAATCCCACGGGGGTTGGGGGAGGCACCACCCCCATCAGCGCCCCCACCTGATTTAAGGAAGGTGTGATGGTGGGTCCTGTCCCGCTCCTGCTGCTCTGCTACTTTAGCTGCACGCTCTGCAAGAAAAAAAGAAAGAATCAGGGAGTTGTAGGGGCGTCAGCATTCAGTCAAGACACGATTTGATTCACAAGTTTAAAGTAATGATTTAGATTGTTCTGATTTTTTTTAAGTATGTTTTCTTTTTTCCCTTTACTTAAAACTGTTTTCCAACGAACAGAAACGATTCAATACAAATAAAAATGGATAAATAGATTCTTTGAGAATCTGGAAAAAAATCGATTCAAACTCATCAAAATGTTCATTGAAGCAGAAACTTAAAAATAATCGATCCATGCGTGAGCTTACAAGCTAGCCGCGCAAGACGCTTTCAATGACGGTCAATCAATCCAAACGCTCGCACGCCAGGATTCCTGGCCTCAGTGCACGGAGCGTGCGCTGCAGGCCGCGAGCTCCAAACACTGAATGTTCAACCCGGTTTATGAACGTGTCTCCACACCGGAGCAGCGCTCACACAAATATATGCAGGCAGAGAATCTTCTTCTACTCAGAACCTCCAGGATTTCAAGATGCTGTGGTTGAGTTCGCTGCAGCTTTTTTTGTCACCTTTATAAACCTGAAGCTTTGACCGACCTACCACGACCACAGTCATGGAGGACGACGTGACCGTTTCTCTTCTGACTTTCTCTCTTTTTTGCCTTCGAGATGCGCGTGAACAGTCACCCCGGCGCGCACGCGGAGGGGCGTGGCTGAGCGTCATGAACCAAGGATTAGAGAGAGACGGAGAGAAATGGACGGAGAGACTCTGGAAATTGGTACTACAAAGAATTTAGAGTCAGCAGGACAACAACTCCATGTGGATCCTCCTCCACAACAAACTTACAGACACCTGAGAGAACCTCAGAAACAGAACAGATCAATAAAAACCAGATCAGATCCTCAAAGATCTGGTCTTCCTCTACCAGCAACTCACAGGTGGAAAACATCTTTTTTTAAAAGTTTACAACGTTTACCTAGAAAAAAAAATCCCTTTATTCTAAACTACAGTATGTTTAAATCAATACACATATTTGTGTTATTGTGAGTAGAGAGGACCAAAAGTTAATTTTGGTTGACACATTTCTATTTAAGTTAAATGACGGAACAACAACATTGTTTATAGTAATAGTTTAGTTTGGTTGAATTTATATTAATAGTTGCGATCACAACATCCCAAAATCCTGGAGGGAATGACTTATGTGAAACTTTATAATCCATAGGAGCTGCGGGAATTTCCAAGGAGGGAAGCATAGCTAAAGAGCACAATCACAGACGCGCACTCTTGCAGGCGCACTCACACGTGCGTACAGTCACAGGTGCGCGCGTACGCACACTCTCATTGACGCGCGTGCACACACTCACAGAAATGCGTGAACAGACTTACAGGCGCACATGCACACACTCACAGATGCACGCGCAATGTCACAGGTGCGCGCGTACGCACACTCTTACAGACGCACGTGCGTACACTAACAGGCGCACATGCACACACTCACAGGCGCACATGCACACACTCACAGATGCACGCGCAATGTCACAGGTGCGCGCGTACGCACAATCTCACAGACGTGCGTACGCACACTCACAGGCGCGCACTCTTGACCTTGCTTTCCAAGCAGTAGCCCCAAGACTGTGGAACGCCCTGCCCTTGTCACTCCGCCTGATTGACAATGTTGATACTTTTAAGAAGCAGCTAAAGACTTTTTAAAAGAACTTTTAGTTAATTGTGCTGTACTGTTTTAATTACTGTTTTAATCCGTTTTAATTTTTTGTCATTGTTTTACTCTGTAAAGCACTTTGTGATTTTATCTGTGAAAGGTGCTATATAAAAAAAATTTACTTACTTACTCTTGCGGGCGCACTCACAGATGTGCGCGCAATGTCACAGGTGCGCGTGTACGCACACTCTCACAGATGCGCGCGCGCACACTCACAGACGCGCGTATGCACACTCACAGGCGCGCGCGTACGCACACACTCCCAGCCATGCACAATCACAGCCGCGCACTCTTGCAGGCGCACCCACACGTGCGGACACTTACAGATGCGCGCACAATGTCACAGGTGCGCGTGCACACACTCACAGGCAGACGTTCACACACTCACAGCCATGCACACTCACAGCCGCGCACTCTTGCAGGCGCACTCACACGTGCACACTCTCACAGATGCGCGAGCACACACTCACACGTGCGTACACTCACAAATGCGTTTGCAATGTCACAGGTGTGCACACACTTACAGCGAGTCTGCATGGAGAATATCTTCAATTCTCCTAAATTTCGGCACAAGCCTCGATGAACTTTTTTATTTTCTGCATCGATATACATGTCGACAAGTCTGAATTGTTTTTTTTTTAACTGATTCATGAAGAATCTTTACATCCTTAGTGAGTTGATTTTAAAAGCAGAGGATCTCCAAACCCTCTGAGAAGTTCCAGTTTTTCTAACGTTTGAATGAATCCTCTTACCTTCATACTCTGCTTTCCTGGAGCTCTCCAGGTTCCTCCACTCCGTCCCGACCAGCCGGCTCAGCTCCCCGAAGGAGAAGTCCGGGTGCTGAGCCTTGATGACCGCCCGCATCTCGCTGCTGAACAGGATGTATCCGCTCATGTTGATCTTCCTCTTCGACCCCTCCTTTTTCGACAGCCCCTTCATGGATTTAGGGCTGGACTGTAACCGAACGCCACATCAAAATGACTCGGCGCTAAAACACAAGACTATTCACCCGTCCACTGCTTCACTCGGACCTGCGGAGGAGTGTAGGACAGCAGGTCCATGTCGCCGCACAGCGAGGACTGCATGTGAGGGTGGTCCCCCAGCTCGCCGTCGTCATCCCCGAGTTCTTCAAGTTCTTCATCGGTCATGTCGGCGAATTTGGCCTCCAGCTCCTCGATCTTCCTGTTGAGCAGCGGTGACGGTTCCTTTTGAGGAACGATGAGCTTCCTGCGCAGAGCCAGCGATAAAAGAATTCACTCGGGACAAAACTCAAACCAAACTGTTCATAATAATTACCCGTATTTTCACGACCACGGGGCGCGGGCACGGTAAAACTAAGGTCGGGCGCCGAAGTTCGGTTCCAAGAGGAACTGTTAAGATTTACCGAAACGGTGTCGCATCTCTCAATTGGTGTCAATTGGTCTTTAGACATGTCAATCATTTCTCCTCCCTTCAGTACTGTGAAGCTTCAGCCAATCCCTTTGCCTTACCTGCCATAGTGGGCGGGCTCATATAAAGCAGCTGTTGAGACGCTTAAAGGAATGACAAAAAGAAAAACTAGAAAAGTGCATTACCTCCGATAATGCATGTGTGAATGCATTTTGCGGAATGTGATTGCTGAAAATGCTGAAGATTTTTGCTTAAAATCAGCACAAAAAACCTAAAAAGTTGCCAATTTTGCCAAAAAAGCTAACACGTTGCTAATGTGTTAGCTTGACTGCAAATTAGCCCAAAAAAACCTGATAAGTTGCCAATTTTGCCAAAAAAGCTAACACGTTGCTAATATATTAGCTTAACCCTGAATTAGAACCAAAAAACCTAAAAAGTTGCCAAATTAGCCAAAAATGCTAACACGTTGCTGATGTGTTAGCTTGACTGCAAATTAGCCCAAAAAAACCGGAAAAGTTGCCAAATTAGCCAAAGAAGCTAACACGTTGCTAATTTACTAGCTTAACCCTGAATTAGCGCCAAAAAAACCTCAAAAGTTGCCAAATTAGCCAAAAATGCTAACACATTGCTAATATGTTAGCTTACCTCCAAATTAGCCCAAAAAACCTCAAAAGGTGCCAAATTAGCCGAAAATGCTAACACGTTGCTAATATGTTAGCTTACCTCCAAATTAGCCCCAAAAAACCTCAAAAGGTGCCAAATTAGCTGAAAAAGCATAAGTGCAGAAAGTTTTATAACCATTTGAAAAATGTTCCCATTGACTTAACATAGGGCTAAAAAATATCATAAATTGCGCAAAATCGCAAAAACTGTAAAATTTGCAAAAACCAAAAATACAAGCAGTAATGTCCTCAACGAGCCGAACGTTTTGATACCAAGATTGCTGAAATTGCATAAAGTGTGCTTGAGTTTCTACGTTTCAAAAAAACGTACGGAAGAAAACTTAAATAGGTGAAAAACAATTGTGTGAATGCATTCAATGCATTCACACAACAAGACAGTGGCCGTACAGTACTGTAGGGCGTGCCGCACATTCTGGAGAA
This sequence comes from Oryzias javanicus, assembly GCA_003999625.1. NCBI lineage: Eukaryota > Metazoa > Chordata > Actinopteri > Beloniformes > Adrianichthyidae > Oryzias > Oryzias javanicus. Next base: position 36,203,357 of record CM012441.1, read on the forward strand.
AATTTGAAAAAAATTTTGAATTTCCAATCAAATTTGTGTTTTTTACAGAATTAAAAATTAAAACTGTGTTTCTATATTTGTTTATTGTGTGAATGCATTCAATGCATTCACACAATTGTTTTTCACATATTTACGTTTTCTTCCATACCTTTTTTGACACGTAAAAACTCAAGCACACTTTATGCAATTTCAGCAATCTTGGTATCAAAACGTTCGGCTCGTTAAGGACATTACTGCTTGTATTTTTGGTTTTCGCAAATTTTACGTTTTTTGCGATTTTGCACAATTTATGCTAATTTTTTGCCCTATCTTAAGTCAATGGGAACATTTTTCAAATCGTTATAAAACTTTCTGCACTTATGCTTTTTCGGCTAATTTGGCAACTTTTGAGGTTTTTTTGGGGCTAATTTGGAGGTAAGCTAACATATTAGCAACGTGTTAGCATTTTTCGCTAATTTGGCACCTTTTCAGGTTTTTTTGGGCTAATTTGCAGTCAAGCTAACACATTAGCAACGTGTTAGCATTTTTGGCTAATTTGGCAACTTTTTAGGTTTTTTGGTGCTAATTCAGGGTTAAGCTAGTATATTAGCAACGTGTTATCTTTTTTCGCTAATTTGGCAACTTTTCAGGTTTTTTTGGGCTAATTTGCAGTCAAGCTAACACATTAGCAACGTGTTAGCATTTTTGGCTAATTTGGCAACTTTTTAGGTTTTTTTGGGCTAATTTGCAGTCAAGCTAATACATTAGCAACGTGTTAGCTTTTTTGGCAAAATTGGCAACTTTTGAGGGTTTTTTTGGGCTAATTTAGAGTTAAGCTAACATATTAGCAATGTGTTAGCTTTTTTGGCTAATTTGGCAACTTATTAGGTTTTTTGTGCTGATTTTAAGCAAAAATCATCAGCATTTTCAGCAATCACATTCCGCAAAATGCATTCACACATGCATTATCGGAGGTAATGCACTTTTCTAGTTCAAATTGTGATGGATCAGGAGCGGATGATGGAAAAGCTCTGATTGATCACACAGTCTCCACTCCACTGAGGCTAACTTCCGGCCCACAACTCAGAAGTGACTTTCTAATGAGCTCCTGCTGCTCTCCAGAAAATAGATCTTAAAATATATTTTTGCTGAAAACGTCATAATCAGAATTAAAACGATTTTACAATAGAATAAAACAGTTGGAGTGGGACTTTAACATTTTCACAGTTTTCTTATATATATTTTTTTTTTACAAATACTGTATTTAAACATTAAAGGGTAACCAAACCCTAAATTATTATTTTTTTTGGCCTGTTGATCTCTATAAATGGGGCTTTAACCCTTCCGTTCTCCTTAGCTTGTTTACATTAAAAGTGGGGTCATCTGGACACCACAGGACAGTGCGCTGAACTTTTTTTTTTTCACTGATTTCGGAGTTTCACTAATGTCCATGGCAGACATAAAATCCTGTCCCCCTTCGTCCACATTTGTCATGGAAAAAATCGCATAACAATATGTGGTTGGAGCCATCTGGACCCCAAGGAGAGCGGAAGGGTTAAAGGTGCTGTCTGGTGCCACATTTTTGACAAATTGAAATTAAACTTTAATTCTTCAAAATAAAGTTGCATGTGTGCTGCCCCCTACAGGTTGAAACGAGGTATTACAGTTGAATTTTGTGAAGTTTCAGAAGTCTGACGTCATGATCTGCAGCTCCACTAATGATAACAGTCCTGCCCCCAAGCCCCGCCCCTCTAACTCGATTTTCACATTTCAGCTGTGGGCGGAGTCAGCCTCCAACTTCCTGGTTTGGTCACCCTTTAAGTTTGGACTGAATTGAAAAAAAGGGTCTAGGACTCGATCAGTTGTCCGACTTCATCCAGTTTTCAAACTTTGCATGTATTTGTTTATTATTATAATTCTGTTTTATATAATAAAATAAAAGGTTTACCTAAAATAATAGATTTCGTCCTCCACCACCTTCCCAGAGAGTGAGAAACGCTTCAGACCCTTGAACTTCTTCATCTGCTTTTCACTCTCAATGTAGCGACTCTCACAGAGAAGAACATTGTCTTCAGGCACTTCAGTGGGCCGACACGACAGGAACTCCTTGAAGGACGACACCACACATTTCCCTGCAAAAGAGGAGGAAGAGCGTCTGATACGTCTTCAAGCGGAAGCTGAAAAACAGCAGGAGGTTAACCTATGATGCAGGTCATGGGACACGTCTCCTCCAGGTTGCTGAGGAAGACTTCCTTCTTGTAGAACATCTTGGTGGGTTCGTGCTCCGTCTCTTCCGGATGGATAAAAATTGGACCAAAGAAGTATCCTGCTCCATCTCGGATCCACATCTTCTCAATTCTATTAAACACGTAAATAAAGATAAGTAAAGCTGTAGCCTTATTGGGTTAATTGAGATTAATTCATTCATTACAGGTATTATTTTTTTAACCTCATTTTTTTTGTTGGATGGTTTCTTCCATGTTCTGCTCACCTGAGGACATCATCCCGCTCAGACCGTGGTCATTTAAGAAAAATATTGATATTTAATAAATTATTTGATATTTTTAGGATTATTTTTATTTTTTTTTTTTAATGAAGTGGATTACGTTGTCATGGTAACAGCTTCAGCGGGGTGGACGCTGCCTCAGCTCCGCTCTGACTCACGAGGGCGGAGCTTTGAGCTGCGCTCGCCGTCTCTCCAAAAGTGATTGTCACGAAAACATTTTTAAAATCCTCATTTCAGAGGTTAAGTCCACCTCTGGGTTGTTTTTGACCAGATGATGAATAAAGTTAAAAAAGAAAATAATGTAAAAACAAAATCAAACGTCTAAGTAGTTAAATTTCTCCACAGTTTCATTTCTTCTGTCTTTGAATCTCTATTTCTTCTCTGCTTCATTCCAGTCTTTAAAATAGGGCTGCCACAAACGATTATTTTAATAGTCGACTAATCACCGATTATTTTTTCCGATTATTCGACTAATCTGTTCATGGCCAAAGTGGATGTAAAGATGCTGAAGTTGATAACCAGCTAAAATATTAGTTAAATGCCAAATTAGCCAAAAAATAAAAAGAGCCAAAGTTAGCCTAAATAGCTAGCATGCTGCTGAAATATTAGCTAAATTCCAAATTAGCCTTAAAAAAATGGAAAAATCCTATATTAGCCAAAACGGCTAGCATATAGCTGAAATATAAGTTAAACTCAAAAATTGCCTAAAAAAACTTAAAAAAGCTTAAGTTAACCAAAATAGCTAGCATGCTGCTGAAATATTAGCTAAACTCCAAATTAGCCTTAAAAAAACGTAAAAAAGCTAAAGTTAGCCAAAACAGCTAGCATATAGCTGAAATATAAGCTAAACTCAAAAATTGCCTAAAAAAACTTAAAAAAGCTTAAGTTAACCAAAATAGCTCGCATGCTGCTGAAATATTAGCTAAACTCCAAATTAGCCTTAAAAAAATGGAAAAATACTATATTAGCCAAAACAGCTAGCATATAGCTGAAATATAAGTTAAACTCAAAAGTTGCCTAAAAAACGTAAAAAAGCTAAAGTTAGCCGAAATAGCTAGCATGCAGCTGAAATATTAGCTAAACTCCAAATTAGCCTTAAAAAAATGGAAAAATACTATATTAGCCAAAACAGCTAGCATATAGCTGAAATATAAGTTAAACTCAAAAGTTGCCTAAAAAATGTAAAAAAGCTAAAGTTAGCCGAAATAGCTAGCATGCAGCTGAAATATTAGCTAAACTCCAAAATAGCCTAAAAAACCTTAATAAATGCTAAATATTCCAAAAAGCTAGCAGAATGCTATTATAACTTTCAACTTTACTACAATCTGACTTCATACAATATAAAGTAACGACTAATCGACTATTAAATTAGTTGTCGATTATTTTAATAGTCGATTAGTCGTCGATTAGTCGACTAATCGTGGCAGCCCTACTTTAAAATGATCAAATTCAGCCAAATAGGTTAAATTAAAGTATACAATCACTCTCATGTCTTTTCTACTGTCTTACTGTTGTGGTTACTGTGGGTTAAGGTGCATCAACGTTTGAGTTATGGTTAGGGATGTCCCGATCAGGTTTTTCTGGGCCCGATCCGATTCCGAGTCATTGAATTTTGTGGATTTGCCGATACCGAGTCCCGATTCAATATTTTTGTAACATATTCAAAATATGAAAAATTTACTAAACAGATTTGTGTTGTCCTTTATTTATGTTTCATTAACCTTCTTTTATCATTAAATAGAAAACTTCTGTGAAGTAGCTTTAAAAGCCAAGTAAAAATAGAGCAAATATAAACTTGAAAAAAAAATCATATTTTCTTGTTATATAAGTGATAATTAGTCATGTGAGAAAATTTAGTGAATTTAACTTTAATATCTTTAGAGCTATTGAACATTTTATCATTATTAATTTTCATTTTTTGGTTTTTTAAGATTATGTGCTTCTTTTTAAGTTCTTAAAACATCACATTTTCAGTTTTATTATCAGAGGAGTTAATTTTCTTAACTATTATTTCTCTTTCAGATAAATAAAACAGGCATATCAAAGGACAGCTCGGGTCCTGAGGAGTTAAATCACGGCGCTAGCATGTAGCAGTTAGCAGCTGCTGTTTAGCATCTGTCTGCAGCAGGAAGAGTTTAACATTAAAAAGAAACTAAACTCTGTATTTTTCTGTTGAAATGCCTTCAGAGGTTGTTGTTTAGAGACACTAACTGTCAGTTTAAAGTGTTTTTAAAAGAGTTATTGATCCTGGAAGTCTGAATCTGTGATCGGCTAGCTAAATAACTAGCTAGCTGTTCCCATCAGTCTTCTGCTTGAACTGTTGCCGTTTTCTGCTGAGTTTTCCGAGAATAACATGTTTTGATCTGTTCATGACATGCAGACTTCTAGTGGAGGATTTATCCAGAATAATAAACTTGAGATATAAAGCGCTGATTAGAATAAGAATAAATGAAATATCCGATCCTGATCGGATAACGGAGCCCGATTTCCGATCATGTGATTGGATCGGGACATCCCTAGTTATGGTATTAATGTGAAGTTTGAGGTCATTTTGTTTTTCTTTTTGGTTTGCTTAGAAAACTCTTCCTACTGTTTTTTTCATGTGATAAATTAGAACACTAACCAGATGGTTTTTAATTCTTTAAGATTGAAAAAAATCCCTCAGTGGTGTCAAAGTAAAGCTTAGAAGTTTTCATAAAGACACCTTTCTATCTTTATTTTGATCTCATAATACTCTATATCAGGGCTGCTCATTCCTGGTCCTCAAGATCTACCACCCTGCCTGTTTTCCAGCTCTCCCTGTACTGCTTGCTGCTGATTACCTGGACCAGGTGTGTCCTTTCAATCAGATTGTGGAGACATCTGACTGAGCCAATCAGCAGGTGGCAGGGCTTGGAGATCTGGAAAATAGTCAGGGTGGTAGATCTCGAGGACCAGGAATGAGCAGCCCTGCTCTATATTGTCACAAACTTAAATAAAATACTTTAAAACGAGGCTTTTAACTGCAGTTATTAGGGTAAAAAATTTGCATTTAAAATCAATTAATTACAGTTCATGATTAATGCTGCCACAGACTAATATTTTGACAATCGATTAATCGGGTCGTACGTAAACTGGATGTAAAACACAAATCTTAACCATCACTAGCTTTAAACTAACTAAAAACTAGAATTTGGCCGCTGAAGATAGTTGAAGATGCTGAAATTGAAAGCTAAAAACGCTAAAGCTGATTGCCATCAAAAATATTAGTTAATGTCAAATTAGCCTTAAAAACAGCCTAAATTAGCCAAAATAGCTAGCATGTACCTGAAATATAAGCTGAACTCCAAAATAGCCTAAAAAGTCTTAATAAACTGTAAAATAGTCCAAAAACTTATCAGAATGTTGGTATAACTTTCATCTTTACTAAACTCTGACTCCATATAATATAAAGTAACGACTAATCGACTATTAAATTAGTCATCGACTATTTTAATAGTCGTCAATTAGTCGATTAATGGTGGCAGCCCTGGTCACGATTACTTAATCGCACAAAAATTAATCGCATGACAGCACTAAAAATAAGTACCAACTAAACAATTTGGACAGATTAAAAATTCTCCAACAGATACTTTTTTCTCTTCCAAATCTAAATTTTAAAATAAAAAACGTTTTGTGACATTTCAGACTAAATATTCCATGAACTTCAAAGAGCCGCTCTAAGCCTTAAAATAGTATTTCTTTATTCAAAGTGATCAAACTGCGATCGGCGGGCCACACGCTCCCAGCTCTGCTCCATTCTGATGCATCCACTCGCAGACAAATGGATCCATGAACGTCTTTGTTTTATCGTTGGTTGGCTCTGATATTGCTCGTCAGTTTTGTTGCAGCGCTAATGCTAGTTCGGGGCTGTAAGCTAGTGGCGGAAGGGGAGGGGCTTCCTCTGCACCAACAGTCCCGCCCACAACTAAGAGGTGAATTTCTAATGAATTCCTGCTATTCTGCAGAACATACGTCAGAGAAAACAAGTTTTTTTTTTATTTAGGCTAAAAACAGCAGAATTATAATTAAATGACCTCTGAGAAGGATTTTAAATAAGATCAAAAGATGATCAGAGTGCGACTTTAGAGAAATATTCGACAGAGAGTGAGAGCATTTACTCTACCTGCCCACACGGGGGCGCACCAGCCCGTGAGAACCGATGTACACACAGTCTCCCACTTTCAGCCACACGTTGTTGTAGCAGAGCTGCTCGTAGTACTGGCAGCCCGGCTCGCCGTTGGTGAAATCCAAACTGACGTCCTCCCTCTCCTGCGGAGTAAAGGGATTCTTCAGTGAACTGAATTGCTCAAAAACATTAGCATGTTGCTAAAATCGAAGCTAAAACTCTAAATTAGCCTAAAAACCCCAATAGATAACAAATTAGCCAAAAAGGTTAGCATGTTGCTAAAATAGAAGCTAAAACTCTAAATTAGCCTAAAAACCCCAGTAGAAAACAAATTAACCAAAAAGGTTAGCATATTGCTAAAACGGAAGCTAAAACTCTAAATTACCCTAAAAACCCCAGTAGAAAACAAATTAGCCAAAAACGCTAGCATGTTGCTAAAATAGAAGCTAAAACTCTAAATTAGCATATAATTCTTTAGTAGATAACAAATTAGACAAAAACGTTAGCATGTTGCTAAAATAGAAGCTAAAACTCTAAATTACCCTAAAAACCCCAGTAGATAACAAATTAGCCAAAAATGTTAACATGTTGCTAAAATAGAAGCTAAAACTCTAAATTAGCATATAATTCTTTAGTAGATAACAAATTAGACAAAAACGTTAGCATGTTGCTAAAATAGAAGCTAAAACTCTAAATTACCCTAAAAACCCCTGTAGATAACAAATTAGCCAAAAATGTTAACATGTTGCTAAAATAGAAGCTAAAACTCTAATTAGCATATAATTCTTTAGTAGATAACAAATTAGACAAAAACGTTAGCATGTTGCTAAAATAGAAGCTAAAACTCTAAATTACCCTAAAAACCCCAGTAGATAACAAATTAGCCAAAAATGTTAACATGTTGCTAAAATAGAAGCTAAAACTCAAAATTAGCATATAATTCTTTAGTAGATAACAAATTAACCAAAAAGGTTAGCATGTTGCTAAAACGGAAGCTAAAACTCTAAATTAGCCTAAAAACCCCAGTAGATAACAAATTAGCCAAAAACGCTAGCATGTTGCTAAAATAGAAGCTAAAACTCTAATTTAGCATATAATTCTTTAGTAGATAACAAATTAGCCAAAAACGTTAGCATGTTGCTAAAATGGAAGCTAAAACTCAAAATAAGCCTAAAAACCACAGTAGATAACAAATTAGCCAAAAACGTTAGCATGTTGCTAAAATAGATGCTAAAACTCTAAATCACCCTAAAAACCCCAGTAGATAACAAATTAACCAAAAATGTTAGCATGTTGCTAAAATTGAAGCTAAAACTCAAAATTAGCCTAAAAACCCCAGTAGATAACAAATTAGCCAAAAACGTTAGCATGTTGCTAAAATAGATGCTAAGACTCTAAATCACCCTAAAAACCCCAGTAGATAACAAATTAGCCAAAAACGTTAGCATGTTGCTAAAATTCTAAATTAGCCTAAAAACCCCAGTAGATAACAAATTAGCCAAAAACATTAGCATGTTGTTAAAATAAAAGCTAAAACTCTAAATTAGCCTAAAAATCCCACTAGAACACGCAGAACTCGAATGTTTTAAGGTTTCACTCAAATACAAACAAATCTCTCTACCTTCTCCACGACGCCGTCTGTCACTTTGCTTTCTTCCTCCGTCTCCGGCGGCTTCTCATCCGACTTCGTGGCGAATATGGAGGCCACGCGAACCACGGGGAGGGGCGCGTCTCGAGGGGCGAACCGAACTGAGCTGAGAGGCACGGTCCACATCTTGATCTTCTTGAAGGACTTGGACTTAGCCGAGTAGCGGGATTCACAGACGTACACGTCCTCTTCCTGGAAACCCTCTGGGTAGAGCTTGAAGTACTCCTAGAGTTCCAGAAGTATTTGGTTAACGGATGCTGATGTAAACCTAATAATAAAAGGTAATGGTAACCTTTAATAATAAAAGAACCATTTGGGCTCGTTTTCTACTGATCAAAACCCAGAAGGAGCCGCATTGACTTAAGTTAGCCTTTAAGAAATTTGGATTTGCATTTCTAACCTCCTTTGTGTTTTTTTTAAATATGAATAATGTCTATTTTTGGCAATAATAAAAGCAAAAAAATATATATAAAACAGAAACTAATATCTTTCAAAAAGGGATTTTTTTTTAAACGTTTTTAACTTTAGTAGCAAAAAGCAAGCTTACTGCTTAACTGCTCGCTGAAATTCAAATTAGCATAACATTTCTCTGTAAATTAAATCAACCAAAATTTTTAGCATGTTGCTGAAATAAACTGAACTCAAAATTAGATGAGAAATTAGCTAAAAATGTTATCAAATTGCTAAAATATTAGCTAAACTCCAAATCAGTATAAAAAACTAAATAGAGGCCAAATTCGCCAAAGAAAGCTAGCTTGTTGCGTAATTTATAGCTAAACTCCAAATTAGCATAAAATTCTTCAGTGAACTGAATTAGTCAAAAACATTAACATGTTGCTAAAATAGAAGCTAAAACTCTAAATTACCCTAAAAACTCCTGTAGATAACAAATTAGCCAAAAACGTTAGCATGTTGCTAAAATGGAAGCTAAAACTCTAAATTAGCCTAAAAACCAAAGTAGATAACAAATTAGCCAAAAACGTTAGCATGTTGCTATAATAGAAGCTAAAACTCTAAATTAGTCTATAAACCACAGTAGATAACAAATTAGCCATAAACGTTAGCATGTTGCTAAAACGGAAGCTAAAACTCTAAATTAGCCTAAAAACCACAGTAGATAACAAATTAGCCATAAACGTTAGCATGTTGCTAAAACGGAAGCTAAAACTCTAAATTAGCCTAAAAACCACAGTAGATAACAAATTAGCCATAAACGTTAGCATGTTGCTAAACGGAAGCTAAAACTCTAAATTAGCCTAAAAACCACAGTAGATAACAAATTAGCCAAAAACGTTAGCATGTTGCTAAAACGGAAGCTAAAACTCTAAATTAGCCTAAAAACCCCAGTAGATAACAAATTAGCCATAAACGTTAGCATGTTGCTAAAACGGAAGCTAAAACTCTAAATTAGCCTAAAAAACCACAGTAGATAACAAATTAGCCATAAACGTTAGCATGTTGCTAAAACGGAAGCTAAAACTCTAAATTAGCCTAAAAACCACAGTAGATAACAAATTAGCCAAAAACGTTAGCATGTTGCTAAAACGGAAGCTAAAACTCTAAATTAGCCTAAAAACCCCAGTAGATAACAAATTAGCCATAAACGTTAGCATGTTGCTAAAATGGAAGCTAAAACTCTAAATTACCGTAAAATTCTTTAGTAGATAACAAATTAGCCAAAAACGTTAGCATGTTGCTAAAATAGAAGCTAAAACTCTAAATTAGTATAACATTTTTCAGTAGATAACAAATTAGCCAAACACGTTAGCATGTTGCTAAAATAGAAGCTAAAACTCTAAATTAGTATAACATTTTTCAGTAGATAACAAATTAGCCAAAAACGTTAGCATGTTGCTAAAACGGAAGCTAAAACTCTAAATTAGCCTAAAAACCCCACCAGAAGGCAAATTAGCCAAAAACGTTTGGAGGTTCTGTTGCTTAAATAATAGTTAATCTCCAATTGTTTCGAAAATTACTATATTATGTTTCTTCATCCAGAGAGCCACTGTGGAGAGATAAAAGAGCCACACGTGGATCTGGAGCCGCAGGTTGCAGACCCCTGACCTAAAAAGAGATTTTAGCAGGAGCAACCAACCTTTACGAACATAACCACACACTTCCCCAGAATCTTGCTGACGGGAGCTTTGTTGTAGAAGTCGCTCTTGAAAACTTCCTTCTCCAAGAACTTCCTCGTGGCCAAATGAAACGTTTCATTTGGCCGGTAGAACCAGCATCCATACAACCACTTCTCCCCTGTTGGTGAGAGGGACGGAAATGGACCGGATTACACGGAGAGCAGGGATGTTAGGAGAGCATGCAGTTATGGAAAAAACTTCATTCTTGTACGCGGCGCAACAATAGAGAAAACAGACAAAAACTCAGATTGGGAACCGCCTTTAGCAGTAAAGAAATGTAAACAAATTATGACATAAAAAAAAAGAATAAATTAGCTGTCTAAAACGCAGCTCGTCTTTCCTAAACATCTCTATTTAAGATCCTCATGTAGTTTAATGATGATTATGAAGTTTTTAACCAAAATCCCACAACCTAAATGTGTTAAAAATACATTTTTCATGATGATCTGAAGCCTCTGTTTCCAAAATCTCCTCTGAGGGGGCGTGGCTTCTGGAGCTTCGCCCCTGTCTTCACTAGCGTAAATCTTCATAAAAACATCCATGAATCTGGGTTCTGATCCAGATGTCAGCTCAGATCTTCATGGACAGAACTTCCTCCAAAATCCTGATTCTTTCTCCTTCCAGTTCACCAAAGACTCTTTGAGCTCATTTTCGCATGTTTATTGACGTTGCTGTGATCAATACATTCAATCCATTGGTTTCCTTGGGAACATAAAAACAGCCCCGACCCTCAGCTGCAATGCATCCAAGATGAAACGTGGTTTGAGTCTGTTTTTTCCTCCTCTTCCTTCCTTTTTTGACCTTAAAGCTGTCCCAGAGGCCTTGTTCTGCTACATTTTCATCCTTCAAGTTTTAAAGAAGCAGCGACCAGACCACGCCCCTTCCTCCTCCGCAGCACCAAGCAAAACTATTAATCATCACACTTGTAAGTTATTTTATTTGTGGTTTTAAATATAACATGTTTTATACATTTTACACTAAAACCATTGCAATTTGGCGGCCCTCCAGCAGATGGCACCCTAGGCGGCCGCCTAGTTCGCCTATGCCCAGGGACGGCCCTGCATCATTGATCTACAATCCTGTCCGACTGCGGTCAAATGAGCCGCCGTTCACATTTCTGTGGTCACATCAAGAAGCTCCGTGGAGTCTGGTGGAGATTTTCCAGCGTTCTCAGGACTGCTACCGTAAGTATTGGATGAAAGTCACACCAAAAATCCAGTGATGCTGATTGGACCACAGAAATGTGAACGACTGCAGTCAATGTGAAGGTAGCATCTTCTCTTCTCCAGAACTTGAACTGATGAGGGTTTAGTGCAGCAGAAAGAAGATCATTCAGGAAAAACAGAGTCTGTCCAAGACTGTTGGATTGATTTCAAAGGAGAAATAAATACTAAATTACTTCTTCTTACAGTTGTTCTCTTTCATTAGAAAAACGCAAAACATACATGTTAAAAACTCTAATAACAGGATTTTCTTTAGAGGGGGAATTTAAGGAATCATGGTACGGACCCTTTAACAACTTCAGATGTTGTGTTCATCCTGAAAAAGATCCTATCAGCCTTTTCAAGTTTAAGAGCTGGAACCACTTTCTGACATGGATGAACGCAAACAAAATACCGTATTATCTGGAGTATAAGTTGCAAGAGCAAAAAAATGTCTAATCGAGAAGAAGAAGAAAACCATAAATAAGTCACACTTTTAGGAAAAAAGTCTGACATTTCAGATCAAATCTGCCAAACCCAGCGTTGCTATAAAAATGAATAACGAAAGATGTACGAGAATGCTAATCTTTTTCTATACGAAAAATATCAAAGTTTAGGAGGAAAACAAACATATTTCCTTCTATGTTTGTTTTGGACGACACTTAGAAAATACTTCAACTCTGATGTGGCGCCCTCTGGTGGTTGTCAGAAGACAAAACCACTAAAACACAAGCAGCGTTTACTTGGAAATCTGACGAATATATTTGATATAAAAATAAAAAAAGACAACACAAATAAGTTGTATTGGATAAAGTGCATCCCTGGCTAAACTATGAAAAAAACTGGAAATAGTGGTATATAATATCAGCAAAATTAAAAAAAACCTCCTAACTCTTAAAGATTATCTTGAATTTGCTTCATCTTTAACTTCAAATATCTGGCTCACAAAAATGAAAGGAACACTTTTTTTTTTATTGTTCCTGTCATGAATTGAAGTAAACCTGTCTGATAATGTTCTTGTTGGTTCAGCAGCTGAGGGCCTTGTTCATCAATTTCAGCTGTATTGGTGTTCATGAATTAACAACAGGTGCACTTCAGTGGCAACAATGAGAAAACCCTCCAAACAGGACTGGGGGTCCATGTGGAGGTCATTTCAAGTTTTTTGGCTGGTTTTCCACTCCTGCTGATTTTGTCTTGTGTAATTCTCTCTACTGGCAGTATGAGGAGATTCCTTAACCCTACAGAAGTTGTACAGGTTGTCCAACTTCTCCAGGATGGAACATCCACACGTGCTGCAGCAAGAAGGTTTAATGTGTCTCCCAGCACAATCTCCAGAACATGGAGGAGATTTCAGGAGACTGGTGGTTATTCTGGGAGAGCTGGACAGGGCCGTAGAAGGTCCTCAACCCCTCAGCAGGACCCATACCTGCTCCTTTGTGCAAGGAGGAACAGGCTGAGCACTGCTCGTGCCCTACAGAATGACCTCCAGAGGGCCACTGGTGTGAATGTCTCTACCCAAACAATCAGGAACAGACTTCATGAAGGTGGCCTGAGGGCCCCACATCCTGTAGTGGGCCCTGTGCTCACTGCCCAGCACCGTGGAGCTCCACTGGCATTTGCTCAGACCTCTACTGCCTAGGAAATGGTGCTCTGACTGCCATAAGGTATCCAGATGAAATCCTTCAACCCATTGTCAGACTACGCTGGTGCAGTAGGTCCTGGTTTCCTCCTAATGCACCACAATGCCCGGCCTCACGTGGCAAGAGTCTGCAGGCAGTACCTGGAGGATGAAGGAATTGAAACAATTGAATGGCCTTCACCATCCCCTGACTTAAACCCAATAGAACATCTCTGGGACATCATGTTTGGGTCCATTAGGTGCCGCCAGGTTGCTCCTCAGACTGTACAACAGCTCAGGGATGCCCTCACACAGATCTGTGAGGAAATGCCATAAGACACCATTGGTCGTCTCATTAGGAGCATGCCGCCACGTTGTCAAGCATGCATACAAGCTCGTGGGGGGCACACAAGATACTGAAAAGTATTTAGAGTTGCAGAAATGAAGTTTTGGAGAACATGGACTAGCCTGCCACATCTTCATTTCACTAGCTGTATCTTTAAGCGTGTACATGATCTGGGGTTGGCTGATGCTCTGTTTTTAATGAACACTAAGTTTTTAAACGTACGTGGGTTGCCTCCGTTTTATCAGGGTGTTTTTAAGTCATGGCACCTTTTTAGTGTCGTGAAGCGAAAATCACTCTCCCTCTCCATTTTGGCTCTTAAAAAAGCCTTTGATCTTTGGAGCACGTTTGGACATTAATGATGGTACAACCCCCGGACTTCAGTTGACCCTTTGCAAGTCTGGAGTTGTGACGCTGGCTCAGTTGGTGTCTGCAGCTGGACCTGAACTGACGAACACCTCCTCTCTGTGTGCTGCACTGGGTCTTCAGTCTGCCAGGACGGCACAACGTCTCTTAGATCGCTGGAGGGGACGGCTCGAGACGAAGGAGAAACGGCTCTTGGTCCAGCACTGCAGCGTCACCACCACACCCGTGTGTGATGGACTTTATCCGGAGGTGTGGTTGTATGGGGTAAGATAACTGTCAAAAAGAAATGTATTCATAAATAATATTTTGTATTCATAAAAATAAATTTGTATTCATAAATACAAAGTTGTGCATACATTTATATTTTGTGCACAACTTTAAAGAAAAAACATGAATACAACATTTAGTTTTACATTTAACATGTCTCTTTTGAATACGACTTTTCTTCGTTTAGAATACGACTTTCCTTTGTCTTGAATACGAATTTCTCCTCTCTCAAATGACGTCACGGGGTCACAGACTTATCAATCGAGTGCCGGAACATCGATTGATCCAGCTTTGCGTGTCTATTCATTTACAATAAAACATGAATAATTATATATATTTATATATATTATATTATATATTTAAAATGACATTGATGCCATAACGGGAACATTATCTTGAAAACCAAAGCAGTTGAAAATTTAATAAAACATAAAATAAAAAATACATCGATCTCCGACCGCATTTTGTGGTTGTCAGCTGATTGTGTAAACAATGTAGCAGCGGATAGTTTATACCCAGAAGTGGTGATAAACAGCCCAAAGGGAGTTGCACACATGCCTGTCCAGTCATTAGGTGGAAAAGAAAATCTGTCCGTAAAATTAGTTAAAAATAAGAGAATGATGACATTAAAAAACAGCTAAGCTAACTCGGAGCCAGCCGACCGTTGGTGCTGCATAAACAAACAAAGAAACACATAGGAAAAAAAAAGTCAGTAGGATCAGAAAGCCTAACTTTCTTTCCGCTTCTGATCTTTCTTTCTTACTAAGGTCGGAGTTATCCGACAGTTAGCCTTCTTTAGCTCCGAGTTAGCTTGGTTGATTGTGTCATTCCCTTCCTTTTTCAAGCGGCTATCTCTATCTGGGTCACGCTGCTGCTAGAGCCTGTTTCGGGTAGTGTTGGGTGAAAGCGAGGGTACATCTGGACTGTCTAGGAGCCGGAGCGGGTGCGCCTGTCCCGGGAATAAACTGCTCGGCTAAGCGGGGATCCCCATGCTAACATGCCGCGGCTGGGCGAGTGGAGAGACAGGGATCCCCCCGCCTCGTCTGCCGTTTTCAGTCAGAGCTCTTTTTTTTACCACCACTTCCGGGTCCGTTTTGTTGTTAATATGCTCCGCTGTTGTCAAAATAAATAAAATATAAGCGGCAGGACTTGACTGGTAACTTCTATTTTCCCCGCCAGAGCTAGAATATTAAGATCATTTTCATGTCATCGTCGTTTAATGAGTCGCAACGCGCATGCGCATCGATGTTCCGGCACTCGATGGATAAGCCTGTGACCCCGTGACGTATTTTTGAGAGAGGAGAAATTCGTATTCAAGACGAAGGAAAGTCGTATTCTAAACGAAGAAAAGTCGTATTCAAAAGAGACATGATAAATGTAAAACTAAATGTTGTATTCATATTTTTTCTTTAAAGTTGTACACAAAATATAAATGTATGCACAACTTTGTATTTATGAATACAAATTTATTTTTATGAATACAAAATATTATTTATGAATACGTTTCTTCTTGACAGTTATCTTACCCCATATGGTTGAGTCCGGATCTGGATGGCTATGATGGACAGCTGCTTCGTCCCTTCAACCCCAACAGCTTGACCCTTCATTGTGCAGACAGGAGGACGTTGTACGTCAACTGCGTGAAGGTTTTGAACAAGACGAAGCTACAGAACCGTCATTCCTGTGCGTGGACTGATCGTTTCGATGAAGGAGTGGCTGGACCGCATTGGAGAGTTCTCTACAAACCTCCTATTAGGAAGAGAACTGGGGATCTCCAGTGGCGAATCTTACATGGTGCTTTGGCCTCTAACTCTTTTCTCTCTGTTCTTAATCCCACTGTCTCGGACCACTGCCCTTTTTGTGACTTTAGAGAGACGATTTTTCATGTTTTTAACGAGTGTGAGAGACTTTCAGGTCTCTTCACTCTTTTAGCGTCTGTGTTTGCTCTTTTTGATGTGGTTTTTTCAAAGCGTTGTTTTATTTATGGATCTGGGTACAAAAAAGACTCTAAGGAGAAGTGGCTGCTACTGAATTTTATTAGTGGTGAAGCTAAGCTTGCGATTCATGTCAGCAGGAAACAGAAAATTGCAGGTGAGCAGATTGCTGATGCGGTTTTGGTTTTACGCACCAACATCCGCTCCAGGCTGAAGCTGGAGTTTTCTTTCTTCAGACTGTCTAATCGCTTATCCTGTTTTGAAAAGCTTTGGTGCTTTGGGGATGTTCTCTGTTCTGTGTGTGATGGTGAGCTGCATTTTGCTGATTTTTTAGGTGTTTGACTTCTTTGTGACCCTGTTTTTTGTGTGATCTGTAATTAAACTGACGTTTTAAAAATCAAAAATCATTTCACTCTGATTTGATGGTGTCTACACAATTGAGCCTCTGTAGACTGAAAACTTTTATTTCATTAAAAGACTTGATATCCTTTTGTTCCTAAGACACTGACCTGTTGTTATTTGGATAGATATCCAACTTCATATTGAGATCTGATGGATCTAATGTGTTTCTTTAAAATTTTTGTGAGTTTTGTGAGTATTTATTGATCAATTTTAATTTTTTGATGGACGATTCATGTTTTTTTTAACCGCATAGTTGTTGGTTTCTTTTATTTTCAGACCGTAAAAGGCATTTATTTTGGTAATCTGCTAAACGAGTGAGAAACGCACTGACCGGTCTCGTCCTCCCAGAGGCGCTCAATACATATTATGTGAGGTTGTAGGTTGGATTCTGCCGGCTCCACATATACGCAGTCCCCCACATGGTACAGACTATCCTTGAAGGTGCAGTCCTGGCGGTATGTGCGCTGAACGGGCCACGAAGCGCCGACTGGCTCCTCCCTCTTTTCTGCTTCTGAAGAGTAAAAGTTTCAAATGAAGCAGCAGGAGGAGATCCACAAACGAGTTCTTTGAAGGATACCTTTTTTCTCTTCTTCTCTCTTGAGTCGGTCTTCTTCGTACTCTTTAGGAAGTTTTTCTTTCTTCTCCTTTTCCACATCACTGTGCAGATGTTTGCAGGTATAGCTGAGAGCCGGGGACATCAAGATCTCTCCATTCTTGCACAACTCGTCTCTGATCTTGATGAAGAACTGCTGCAGCTCCACTGCATCCTCAAAGATCTCAGAATCTGTCCTGGAATGAAAGTTTAACCAAATTATTTTTGGTGTGTAAGCTTTACAGTTTTCTCCTGATCGTTTCTGTACATTTTATGAACTCAGTCACACTTTCAATGATTTCAGTAATCTTGGTATCAAAATCTCCGGATCGTTCAAATCAATTACATGGAGCTAAATCTGGGCCAATATTATTTGGAACCGAAATAAAATATTTTGAAAAAAATATTAATGTTTGGCCGAAAAAATAGGTTTCCAAAACTCAATAAAATGGCGTTCTGAACGGGCTAGAACGGTGTTTTGGTCATGCGGTAAATACGCGATAAAACTCAGCTTTTTCCTCCCGTCTTGAGTTTATGAGTGTACAGACTGAACAGCCATTTTCTGATCGTAATTGTTACAGTTCTCAGAGCCAGTGAAGGAATCGGAACTGAGGACACCACCCCCATCGATTGGGATTGGTCCTCGTGTTAGCCCCGCCCCAACGCGTCACAAAAGGGCTAAAAGTTTTTAAACTGAAAGTTCAGATTCGTAAACGAAAAAGAGGAGTTGAAACGAAAAAAAATTTGAAACTGAAAAAAAAAAAAATTTGAAACTGAAAAAAAAAGGTTTGAAACTGAAAAAGTTAATAATTTTTTCAAAATATTTTATTCCAGTTTCAAATAATATTGGCCCCAATTTAGCTCCATACAATTACTGTTTGCACTTTTGGTATTCATAAACTTGATTGTTTTTTAAATACTGAGCAAAATATGCCCCATAGGAAATGAAGAAGAAACTGTTTAAAACCTTCAGAAAGTGGTGAATTTCTACATAAATTTAGCTAGAGACACCATTCAAACTTTAACCTGTTCAGCATTTCAACTTTTATTTTAGCAAAATGCTAACTGTTTTGCAAAATTAGAATTACCTTTTCAGTTTATTTTAGGATAATATGGAGTTTAGCTAATATTTTAGCATTATGCTAGCTGTTTTGGCAAAAGTATCATTATTTCCCCAATTTTTTTTTTGGTTAATTTGGGGTTCAACTAATATTTAAGCATTATACTACCGGTTTGTGGCTAATTTAGATTTTTCACCCCGCATTTTTTAGGATAGTTTGGAGTTTAGCTAATATTTTTGCATTGCATTATGCTAGCCGTTTTAGCAAAATTAGACTTTGTTCGCAGTTTTTATGCTAATTTGGAGTATAGCCAATATTTTAGCATTATGCTAGCTGGCAAAATTATGATTTTTTTCCCCCTAGTTTTTCAAAGATATTTGGAGTTTAGCTAATATTTTAGCATTATACTAAATGTTTTTGGAAAAATTAATTTTTCCCAGTTTTTAGGCTAATTTGATGTGTGGCTAATATTTTAGCACTATGCTAGCCTTTTAGGCAAAATTGCATTTTTTCCACAGTTTTTGTAGGATAATTTGGAGTTTAGCAAATATGTTAGCAATATGCTAGCTGTTTTGGCTAATTTAGAATTTTGGTTTTCTTTAGCATTTTAAACAGGGGGCAGCCATGGCGCAGCGGTAGGGCGGTCGACTCCTGATCTGAAGATTGTGGGTTTGATTTCCCGCTCATGTGTCGAAGTGTCCTTGGGCAAGACGCTGAACCTTAAATTACCTCTGATGGAAGGTTGGATCCGTTCATCTCACAGCATTCACTAGTAGTATTGCAGGTAATTCTATACATCTAGTTCTATATATTGTCTGTGAGCTCTACTAATACTCCACCTGCTGAGCCGTCTGGCTTTCTCCAGAACTTCAAACATGTGGTCCTGAAAAACGTCCAGCCTCTTGTAGCGGCTCCGATCCACGTTTCTTCTGATGATCTCAAAGTTGAGCGGAGGCTTGTCCGAGTTTGCTGGGTCGGCAGCGGGAATCTCCGCCAGCGAATCGCTGTAGCATCGGCCCTCGTCGTCCTGGTGACCGAGAACGGAAACAAAGAGGCTGCGGACGAGTTCCTGGATGAGGCGGGGCACGTCGGGCACGTGGGCGTCCTCGCCTCCTTCCAGATCTCGCCGGGTCTCCAGCAACACTCTGTGCAGCAGCAGAGCGTCGCGGTAAATCAGCGACTCGGGCTCGTTGTAGGTGCAGGCATTGTTGAACATCAGCACAAAGTCCTCAACCAGAGCGTCCACATCCTGGTACTTGTTGGCCAGCATGTGGCTCTTGATCTTCTCCATGTCCACCGGTTTCTTGATGGCGAGATAGTAATCGGGGAGCTCCGCGCGAGAGGGAAGTCTGAGGAAGATCGTGCTGAGTCGGCGACCCCGTTTGTCCGTGAAGTTCTTGACAGCTTCGTAAAGCTCGTTGAGTTTCTGCTGTAAGGGAGTCAAGTACTTTGATTTCTTCAGGTTGATGCTGTTCTTTCCTGAAATAGAAACAAAGGACTCTCAGTAACAAACAGGTCGGAGAGTCGTTACGGAGACGGGCTGTAAAACTCACTGATTTTTAACTTAGGAGACAAGGTGTCGTCTTCATCGGTTGCTGGTCCTAGATCTCTGCGCCGGTCCTCCATGATCTTCTCCAGGATGTCTGCATCGTTGTAGACCTGCAAAAGCAGCAGAGTGCTGATCAAAAATGTTTTTCTCCTCTGGTTTAGTGGAGTTAGAGGGTCGTTGGAGGTGATGCCAAAGTTCATAATCCATGTCTGCTTCTGCTGTAGGGCTGCCACAAACGATCATTTTAATAGTCGACTGACAACCGATTATTTTTTCAGATTAGTCGAATAATCGGGTCAGGCACAAAGTGTGTGATAAACACACATCATTAGCTTTAAACTAACTAAAATCTAGATATATAGCATTACATGTGATAATGCTAGTGTGAATGAAGTAAGATGAATTTGGCTAATGAAAAAAGCTGATAGACAGCTGAAATATTAGCTAAATGACAAATTAGCCTAAAAATGAGAAAAGCCAAAGTTAGCTAAAACAGCTAGCATGTAATATTAGCTAAACTCTAAATAGCCTCAAAATCAAAAGACTAAATTAGCCAAAACAGCTAGCATGTAGCTGAAATTTTAGTTAAACTTCAAAATAGCCTAAAAAACAAAAGATAAAATTAGCTAAAACAGCTAGCATGTAGCTGAAATATTAGCTAAACTCCAAAATAGCCTAAAAAACAAAAGACAAAATTAGCTAAAACACCTAGCATGTAGCTGAAATATTAGCTAAACTCCAAAATAGCCTAAAAAACAAGAGAAAATACAAAATTAGCCAAAACAGCTAGCATGTAATATTAGCTAAACTCCAAATAGCCTAAAAAACAAAAGACAAAATTAGCCAAAACAGCTAGCATGTAGCTGAAATATTAGCTAAACTCCAAAATAGCCTAAAAAACAAAAGAGAAAATATTAAATTAGCCAAAACAGCTAGCATGTAATATTAGCTAAACTCCAAAGTAGCATAAAAATCAAAAGACTAAATTAGCCAAAACAGCTAGCATGTAGTTGAAATATTAGCTAACCTCCAAAATAGCCTAAAAATTGAAAGACTAAATTAGCCAAAACAGCTAGCATGTAGTTGAAATATTAGCTAAACTCCAAAATAGCCTGAAAAACAAAAGAGAAAATACTAAATTAGCCAAAACAGCTAGCATGTAATATTAGCTAAACTCCAAAAAAGGCTAAAAAACCTTAATAAATGCCAAAATAGTCCAAAAAGCTAGCAGAATGACATAACTTTCAGCTACACTACACTTTCATAGTCGTCGACTATTTCAATATTCAATTAGTCGTCAATAATTCGACTAATCGTGGCAGCTCTATTCTGCTGTTTTGTGGTTTTGGCAGTTTTCCCACCAAGAATAGACTGATGCAGACTACCGTTAACGGGAATTCCTCCATCATGGACCATCCATGGAACATTCATTTAACATCACATCCGTATCTGGAACTTGGATTATCCACGACAAAAACACGGATTAGGACAAAAAAGTGAATTCTAGATTAATGTAATAACTTTTTCTGATCATAATCAAAATTCCCTCCACTTTGTTACTTGACGAGTGATTTTAGATGAATGGTTTCTGGAACCATGTTTTGTGAGAACCGCTCGTCACCTGTGAACCCTCCTCGTTGTAGTGGCGTGCGTTGCGGAACATCAGCTTCATGTCCTCCACCATGGAGTCCTCGGTCAGATACTTGTCTGAACGGATGTTGTGCTCGATGGTCCTCAGGTCCACGGGTTCCAGGATGATCTTGTAGTAATCGGGGTAGTCCTTCTTTGAGGGCTTCACCATGAAGAGTTCACACAGTCTACGGCCCACGCCGGCCTCCCGCGCCTCCGTAACCGCGGCGATCAGAGCCTTCATGCGATTTTTCTTTGTATTCTTCTTGTGACTGGAACACACACAAGAGTTAAGACCAAACTCTACCCCACAAGAACCCTTCAGAGAGTGAAACAGACCTTTTTCGTTTAGTAGTGCTGGTGTCCGACGTGGCTGAGGAGAGCATGCTGTCTCCATCATCGTCCTCTCTGTGGAGAAGGTCTTTCCTCTTCAGCTACACGACAGAATTCAGCCGTTAGACTCCGTCAAACATGAAGAACCAGATCTTCTTAAAAGATGAAAGTTCTGTTTTTTGGTGTTTTTAACTTGTTCTTGAGGCCTTTTTCTGATAATGTTAGATTGGGGGGGTGAGGAGGTGTGGGAGCTCGTGGGAGAGCATGTGAACGGAGAGCTCTCAGCAACGCCAACAGTCCCGTCCACGAACTCCTGCCGCTCTTCAGAAACTATGACTTAGAAAAATATGAAAGGGTTTTTCTGCCTCTATATTGTGTAAAACAGTCACAGTTTTAAAATCGAAATTTCCTAAATTACAAACAAAATGTAAAGTTTTAAGAATAAATGAAAAGGAAAATATAGAAAATTTTCTTTCAAAAGAATTTTCTTGTTTTTTGCTTTCAAAAAGTATTTTTTGCGTTTGCAACACAAAAGTCACACTCATCTGAAACTGAAAAAAGGGAAGAGACTATTTCCTGGCGGAGAAAGGGAGACTATTTCCTGGAGGAGAAATGAAGCAGATTATTTCCTGGCGGAGAAAGGGAGCAGACTTATTCCCGGTGGAGAAAGGAAGAAGACTATTTCCTGGAGGAGAAATGAAGCAGATTATTTCCTGGAGGAGAAAGGGAGACTATTTCCTGGAGGAGAAATGAAGCAGATTATTTCCTGGAGGAGAAAGGGAGCAGACTATTTACTGGAGGAGAAAGGGAGCAGATTGTTTCCTGAGGAGAAAGGGACCAGAATATTTCCTGGCGGGGAAAGGGAGCAGACTATTTCCTGGGAGAGAAATTAAGCAGATTATTTCCTGGAGGAGAAAGGGAGAAGATTATTTCCTGGTAGAGAAAAGATGTAGACTATTTTGTAGCAGAAGCTGGAGAAAAGCAGCCGACTATTTCCTGGTGGAAATAGAGAGCGACGAATTTGTTTGAACATGGATTATTAAGAAAAGTCGGAATGGTGCGCGTGTCTCCAGGACAGTGAACCACATTAGAGCAAAAGGATTTTTGATACGGAGATTAATAATGCTTCTAACAGAAAAATGTTCACAGAAAGTACTAGTTAGAACAATGTTCTAACTAGTTTCAATAATTTCTAGTTTCAACTATTATTTCAAGAAATCCTGAAAAGTTCATCTGGTGTTTTCTGCATTTTTGACCGAATTTCACAGCAAAATGAATCCATTAACCATCAACATTCTGTCTCTGACAAAATTTGGGGATGAACATCCGAACTACTAAGTCTGTAGGCCTACATTTATATATATTTTTAATGTATGCTTCTTTTTATTCATGGATGACACGCAGATGAAGCCAGCTAATGAAATGACCTCGAGGAGCGAAAGGCGGAGCCTCAGAGATCGAGTCGTTTTGCTTCCAAGTATGAAAAAGTTTGCAAAAATAACTCATATTTCATAAATAATTTCCTTTTCAGTGTTCCAAAGGTAATATATGATCACATATATAGATATAGTTTACTCTGAAAGACTTCAGAAAATCCTGGTATGGCCCCTTTAATAAAAATTTGTTTGCAATTTAGGAAATTTTGATCTGAAAACTGTGACTTTTGTTCACAATATGGAGTCACAAAAAATTCCTCCATACAAAAAGAGACAGGATTTTGGCTAAAGACATAGATCATAGTTTTATAATAGTTTGTCAGCATAAATAAAGCAGCCTCGGCGACGACTGACCTGCTGAATGTGCTGGAGTTTGAGCACGCGTTTGTAGATGGAGGAGTGAGGGACGTTATAGCGCTTGGCGTTCTCAAACATCAGCGTCAGATCCGAGTCGACGTGCTCCACGCTCTCATACTCGTTGTTCTTCATCTTGGTCCTGGGGGGAATTAAGGGCTCTCACATTTGGGAAGGGGGGGGGAGGGCACAGAAACACTGGACTTTACAGTGGGTGAGTATGTGTGGGGCATGTTTCTCTCGGGCAGAAATGCAGGGAAAACGAAACATGAGATAAACAGACTTCCTGGTGAAAGTAAACATTTCACCTGACACTGAACTAGAGCTGCCACAAACGATTATTTTAATAGTCGACTAATCACCGATTATTTTTTCCGATTAGTCGACTAATCGGGTCATGCACAAACTGGATGTAAAGCAGATATCTTAACCATTATTAGCTTTAAACAAACTAAAAACTAAATATATCCACACAAGCATTATCTGTGAAAATGCTTGTGTGAATGCTGTAAGCTGAATTTTGAAGCTGAAGCGAGTGACAACAGCGAAGATGCTGAAATTGATAGCTAAAAACACTAAAGCTGATAGCCACTAAAATATTAGCTAAATGCCAAATTAGCCTAAAAGCTAATTAAAAGCCTCAGCTGGCCAAAACTGCTAGCATGTAGCTGACATGTCAACTTAACTCCAAAATAGCCTTAAAAAAGTGAAAGAAATCCAAAATTTTTCCAAAATAGCTAGCATGTAGCTTAAATATTAGCTAAATTCCAAAACACCCTAAAAAACTTTTTTTTTTTTAATCTAAAGTTAGCCAAAACAGTTAGCATCTAGCTGAAATATTAGCTAAACAACAAGTTAGCCTAAAAACCGAAAAAAGCCTAAATTAACCAGAATAGCTAGCTTGTAGCTGCAATATTAGCTAAATTCCAAATTAGCCTAAAAAATAATTTAAAAGCTTCAGCTAGCCAAAACTGCTAGCATGTAGCTGACATATGAACTTAACTAAAAACTGGAAAAAAATCCTAAATTTTCCAAAATAGCTAGCATGTAGCTTAAATATTAGCTAATCTCCAAAACACCCTAAAAACTTTTTTTTTTTTTAAAAAAAGCTCAAGTTAGTCAAAACTGCTAACATCTAGCTAAAATAATAGCTGAACACCAAGTTAGCCTAAAAAAATGAAAAAAAGCCCAAATTAACCAGAATAGCTAGCTTGTAGCTGAAATATTAGCTAAATTCCAAATTAGCCTAAAAAATAATTAAAAGCCTCAGCTAGCCAAAACTGCTAGTATGTAGCTGACATATGAACTTAACTCCAAAATAGCCTTAAAAAAGTGAAAGAAATCCTAAATTTTTCCAAAATAGCTAGCATGTAGCTTAAATATTAGCTAAATTCCAAAACACCCTAAAAAACTTTTTTTTTTAAATCTAAAGTTAGCCAAAACAGCTAGCATCTAGCTGAAATATTAGCTAAACAACAAGTTAGCCTAAAAACCAAAAAAAGCCAAAATTAACCAGAATAGCTATCTTGTAGCTGCAATATTAGCTAATCTCCAAAATAGCCTAAAAAATAATTTAAAAGCCTCAGCTAGCCAAAACTGCTAGCATGTAGCTGACGTATGAACTTAACTAAAAACTGGAAAAAAATCCTAAATTTTCCAAAATAGCTAGCATGTAGCTTAAATATTAGCTAATCTCCAAAACACCCTAAAAAACTTTTTGTAAAAAAAAAAAGCTTAAGTTAGTCAAAACCGCTAACATCTAGCTAACATAATAGCTGAACACCAAGTTAGCCTAAAAAAATGAAAAAAAGCCCAAATTAACCAGAATAGCTAGCTTGTAGCTGAAATATTAGCTAAATTCCAAATTAGCCTAAAAAATAATTAAAAGCCTCAGCTAGCCAAAACTGCTAGTATGTAGCTGACATATGAACTTAACTCCAAAATAGCCTTAAAAAACTGAAAAAATCTTAAATTTTCCAAAATAGCTAGCATGTAGCTTAAATATGAGCTAAATTCCAAAACACCCTAAAAAACTTTTTTTAAAAAAGCTTAACTTAGCCAAAACAGTTAGCATCTAGCTGAAATATTAGCTAAACAACAAGTTAGCCTAAAAACCGAAAAAAGCCTAAATTAACCAGAATAGCTAGCTTGTAGCTGCAATATTAGCTAAACTCCAAATTAGCCTAAAAAATAATTTAAAAGCCTCAGCTAGCCAAAACTGCTAGCATGTAGCTGACATATGAACTTAACTAAAAACTGGAAAAAAATCCTAAATTTTCCAAAATAGCTAGCATGTAGCTTAATATTAGCTAATCTCCAAACACCCTAAAAACTTTTTTTTTTTTTTAAAAAAAGCTCAAGTTAGTCAAAACTGCTAACATTCTAGCTAAAATAATAGCTGAACACCAAGTTAGCCTAAAAAAATAAAAAAGCCCAAATTAACCAGAATAGCTAGCTTGTAGCTTAAATATTAGCTAAATTCCAAAACACCCTAAAAAACTTTTTTTTTAAATCTAAAGTTAGCCAAAACAGCTAGCATCTAGCTGAAATATTAGCTAAACAACAAGTTAGCCTAAAAACCAAAAAAAGCCAAAATTAACCAGAATAGCTATCTTGTAGCTGCAATATTAGCTAAACTCCAAAATAGCCTAAAAAATAATTTAAAAGCCTCAGCTAGCCAAAACTGCTAGCATGTAGCTGACATATGAACTTAACTAAAAACTGGAAAAAAATCCTAAATTTTCCAAAATAGCTAGCATGTAGCTTAAATATTAGCTAATCTCCAAAACACCCTAAAAAACTTTTTTTTTAAAAAAAAAAAGCTTAAGTTAGTCAAAACTGCTAACATCTAGCTAAAATAATAGCTGAACACCAAGTTAGCCTAAAAAAATGAAAAAAAGCCCAAATTAACCAGAATAGCTAGCTTGTAGCTGAAATATTAGCTAAATTCCAAATTATCCTAAAAAATAATTAAAAGCCTCAGCTAGCCAAAACTGCTAGTATGTAGCTGACATATGAACTTATAAAAAAAACTGGAAAAAAATCCTAAAATTCCAAAATAGCTTAGCAGTAGCTAAATTATTAGCTTAATCTCCAAAATAGCCTAAAAAAATAATTTAAAAGCCTCAGCTAGCCAAAACTGCTAGCATGTAGCTGACTGAACGTTATGAACTTAACTAAAAACTGAAAAAAAATTCCTAACCTAAATTTTTCCAAAATAGCTAGCAGTAGCTTAAAATATTAGCTAATCTCCAAAAACACCCTAAAAACTTTTTGTAAAAAAAAAAAGCTTTAAGTTAGTCAAAACCGCTTAACATCTAGCTAACATTAATAGCTGAACACCAAGTTAGCCTAAAAAAATGAAAAAAAAGCCCAAATTAACCAGTAGCTAGCTTGTAGCTGAAATATTAGCTAAATTCCAAATTAGCTAAAAAAATAATTAAAAGCCTCAGCTAGCCAAAAACTGCTAGTATGTGTAGCTGACATATAACTTAACTCCAAAATAGCCTTAAAAAACTGAAAAAAATCTTAAATTTTCCAAAATAGCTAGCATGTAGCTTAAATATTAGCTAAATTCCAAAACACCCCTAAAAAACTTTTTTTAAAAAAAGCTTAATAGCCAAAACAGCTAGCATCTAGCTGAAATATTAGCTAAAACAACAAGTTAGCCTAAAACCGAAAAAAGCCTAAATTAACCAGAATAGCTAGCTTGTAGCTGCAAATATTAGCTAAACTCCAAATTAGCCTAAAAAATAATTTAAAAGCCTCAGCTAGCCAAAACTGCTAGCATGTAGCTGACATATGAACTTAACTAAAAACTGGAAAAAAATCCTAAATTTTCCAAAATAGCTAGCATGTAGCTTAAATATTAGCTAATCTCAAAACACCCTAAAAAACTTTTTTTTAAAAAAAAAAAGCTTCAAGTTAGTCAAAACTCTAACATCTAGCTAAAATAATAGCTGAACACCAAGTAGCCTAAAAAAATGAAAAAAGCCCAAATTAACCAGAATAGCTAGCTTGTAGCTGAAATATTAGCTAAATTCCAAATATCCTAAAAAATAATTAAAAGCCTCAGCTAGCCAAAACTGCTAGTATGTAGCTGACATATGAACTTAACTCCAAAATAGCTTAAAAAAGTGAAAGAAATCCTAAATTTTTCCAAAATAGCTAGCATGTAAAAAAGAGAGATTACTAAATTCCAAACAGCCTAAAAACTTATTTTTTAAATCTAAAGTTTAGCCAAACAGCTAGCCAATTAGCTGAAATTTAGCTAAACAACAAGTTAGCCAGCCTAAAAACAAAAAAAGCAAAATTAACCAGAATAGCTAGCTTGTAGCTGCAATATTTAGCTAATCTCCAAATAGCCTAAAAAATAATTTAAAAGCCTCAGCTAGCCAAAACTGCTAGCATGTAGCTGACGTATGAACTTAACTAAAAACTGGAAAAAAATCCTAAATTTTCCAAAATAGCTAGCATGTAGCTTAAATATTAGCTAATCCAAAACACCTAACTTTTGTAAAAAAAAAAAGCTTAGTTAGTCAAAACGCTAACATCTAGCTAAATAAAAGCTGAACACCCAAGTTAGCCTAAAAAAATGAAAAAAAGCCCAAATTAACCAGAATAGCTAGCTTGTAGCTGAAATATTAGCTAAATTCCAAATTACCTAAAAAATAATTAAAAGCCTCAGCTAGCCAAAACTGCTAGTATGTAGCTGAACATATGAACTTAACTCCAAAATAGCCTTAAAAAACTGAAAAAATCTTAAATTTTCCAAAATAGCTAGCATGTAGCTTAAATATGAGCTAAATCCAAACACCCTAAAAAACTTTTTTTAAAAAAGCTTAACTTTAGCCAAAACAGTTAGCATCTAGCTGAAATATTAGCTAAACACCAAGTTAGCAAAAAAAACTGAAAAAAGCCTAAATTAACCAGAATAGCTAGCTTGTAGCTGAAATATTAGCTAATCTCCAAAATAGCCTAAAAAATAATTTAAAAGCTTCAGCTACCAAAAAGCATGTAGCTGATATATGAACTTAACTAAAAACTGGAAAAAAATCTAAATTTTCCAAAATAGCTAGCATGTAGCTTAAATATTAGCTAATCTCCAAACACCCTAAAAAACTTTTTTTTTAAAAAAAGCTTAAGTTAGTCAAAAACCGCTAACATCTAGCTAAAATAATAGCTGAACACCAAGTTAGCCTAAAAAAAATGAAAAAAAGCCCAAATTAACCAAAATAGCTAGCTTGTAGCTGAAATATTAGCTAAATTCCAAATTAGCCTAAAAAATAATTAAAAGCCTCAGCTAGCCAAAACTGCTAGTATGTAGCTGACATATGAACTTAACTCCAAAATAGCCTTAAAAAACTGAAAGAAATCTTAAATTTTCCAAAATAGCTAGCATGTAGCTTAAATATGAGCTAAATTCCAAAACACCCTAAAAAACTTTTTTTTAAAAAAGCTTAACTTAGCCAAAACAGTTAGCATCTAGCTGAAATATTAGCTGAAAAAGCCCAAATTAACCAAAATAGCTAGCTTGTAGCTGAAATATTAGCTAAATTCCAAATTAGCCTAAAAAATAATTAAAAGCCTCAGCTAGCCAAAACTGCTAGTATGTAGCTGACATATGAACTTAACTCCAAAATAGCCTTAAAAAACTGAAAAAAATCTTACATTTTCCAATAGCTAGCATGTAGCTTAAATATGAGCTAAATTCCAAAACACCCTAAAAAACTTTTTTTAAAAAAGCTTAACTTAGCCAAAACAGTTAGCATCTAGCTGAAATATTAGCTAAACACCAAGTTAGCCAAAAAAACTGAAAAAAGCCTAAATTAACCAGAATAGCTAGCTTGTAGCTGCAATATTAGCTAATCTCCAAAATAGCTTAAACAAACCTTGATAAATGCCAAAATGGTCTAAAAAGCTAGCATATTTTAATTATAACTTTCAACTTTACGACACTCTAACACCATATATTATAAAGTAACGACTAATCGACTATTAAATTAGTTGTCGACTATTTTAATAATCGTGGCAGCCCTACACTGAACGCGTTCCTTTTTCTTGATCTTTCGGCCATACTTGATGTGCTGCAGGCTGATGGGCTGACTGATCTGCTGGTAGTAGTCCGGGTAGTCTTTCCTGGAGGGCAGCTGCAGGAACGGCTCCGAGATCAGCTGGCCCTGGCTGTTCCTGGCTCCTCGCACGGCCTCGTAAAGCTGGAAGATGGGGTTGCTCATGTCCATGTTGGACGTCATGCTCTCGGCTTCAGATTCCCCTTCGTCGTAGTGGACAGAGCCTGACAAACGCAAAAACATTCGTTTTCACCAGAGAGGAGCAGCGTCACGGTCTACTGAAGGAGGAGGTGAACAAGTACCCGACAGTATCCCCTCCTCGTCACTCTCGTACTGAAGAGCCATGGTGATGGCGGATAGGCGATCGCCTTGAGTCGACTTTCTATTCCTTACAGAGAACGGGTTAGGACAAATCAAACCCAGAGGAACTGGAGGTCCCGACAACATTGTTTGAAGAGACGGTTGTGGTCAGAACCTGATGCGGACGCTGGATTTGACCGGCTCCAGCTCAGACTTCTTCTGTGCAAAGATCTTCTTAATCGTGTTGGCGTCCTGGTAAACAAAACAACAGCAAGCGTGAGGAACGTCTGACGTGATTTTATCTCATATGAATATCACTGCACGCAAAAAGAAGCACCGCAGCTAACTGGAATATGTTAAAATTAGTATTTATTTAATGATCAAGAATTAAATCAGAATCTCTTACAACATTATTTTAGCTTTTCTCTAACTGGGAAGTGAACCCTCGACCTTTGCACTGGCAGGCGGCCGCGCTAACCGCCGCGCATCTCTGTCAGTTCTCCAATGTTTAAAGTTTAAAGGTTTCAAGATTTTTATTATTGAGGTTAAACAAAAGAGAAAAAAATAGAAAACCATCTCTCTTTTCCGACCAAAATCAGTAGTATTTTTGACCGAAATGGCAGAGGTGTAAATTTCCAACCAAAAACAGACAAACTTCTGCTTTGAGTCCGTTTTTTTCTTCCTCTTCCTTTCTTTTTGGACATTAAAACTGTCCCTGAGCTTGTTTTGCTGCTTTTTCATCCTTAAAGTTTTAAAGAAGCACCAACACACAGGTCCAGGAATTTTTGATTGGTTTGTTGTGCTGTTTTCTTTTTTTTTCTTCTTGTTGGTTTTTTTGTTTCTTGGTCATTTCTTCTTACCATCTTTCTTCTTCCATGCAAGTGGTTTTTGTAATTTTGCAAAGATACACTGTGCAATAAAGGTGCTTTGAAACTCAACACACAGGTCCTAGAAGCCAGGAACTGCATAGTCTTACTTTAGTCCACATGTGTCAAAGTCAAGGCCCGGGGGCCAGATCCGGCCCTCCGGGTAATTCTATCCGGCCCTCCAGATCATTTTATTTCATTATTATTAATGACCCGATGCCCCACCATCTTTCGGTTATCTTTAACTTGTATAAATTTGACAGAATATATTTTTATGGAGAGTAAAATATTGAAAGTTATTTAAGGTTTAAGTTGATTTATTCTGGAATAATATTCCTGCCTTTGTATCATTCAGAATTATGTTAAAAAGTCACGGTTTTAAAGTTTTAAAATATGGCATTCTTCTAGCTTTTGGAATATTTTCTAAGATTTTTAGGCTATTTTGGAATTTAGCTAATATTTCAGCTACATGCTAGCTGTTTTGGCGAATTGTGGCTTTTTTTTTTAAAAATAGAAGTTTTTTAGGCTGTTTTGGAGTGAGACTAATATTACATACTAGATATTTTGGCTAATTTAGGCTTTTTTTCAGTTTTTTAGGCTATTTTGAAGATTAGCTATTTTTTTTTCTTTAGTTTTTGAGTTAATTTGGTATTTAGCTAAAATGTTACCTGGTTATCAGCTTCGGTATTTTCAGCTATCAATTTCAGCATCTTCAACTCTCAGAACTTAAGGTTTTAAAATTTTATCCTGTTCGGCCCGCAACTTAAGGTGTGTTTTGGATTTTGGCCCCTTGTGCGATTGAGTTTGACACCCTTGCTTTAGTCTTTAAGCATTTTGGATTTAAATGACGGAGTATTAGTGCCACCAAAAAAAAAAAAAAAAAAAAAGTTTTTTCTCATAAATGTATTAATGTCGAGTTGAGCCTACAGTCCAGCAAATTTATGCCGTGAGCCGGAGCAGACCGACCAAACTCTTGGATTTTATCAGGTAAACTGAATGTTTAAAATATTTCAAATATTTGGAAGTTCCTTTATTTGATTTACAGTGTATTAATGTTTTATTGGTTGATGCTGCTTGCAGGATCTCTGCAGATCCCGTTTATGAAGCGGTCCATATCCTCCAGCTGTCCACTTCAGTCATTTCTTCCTCTACAGACCAGATCTCCTCCAACTCTGTGATGCTTCCGTCTGAAGAGGACGAGTTTTTGGAATTCTCAATGTTCTTGTGCTAACGTTGTCATTTCTCAATGTTGTTTTGTGTCGAGACGGGACGTTTCATTTGGAAGGAGGCGTCCGGAGCTCTGTTTACATTCTCTTTTGGTTTCTGAGCATGACAGAGACATGATGTGAGGTGGAGAAAGGGCTTCTGGGAAATAAAGTGACGATCCTGATAAACGTGTATCTCTGAGCTCTTTATTTGACATATGAAACTCCGCACTACCAACACTGAACCCAAAAATAATTTGATTTTTAAATCGCCAAAAGGTTCATAATTTTTTTTTTCTTCAACACCGATCTGGACATAATCTGCACCAGATTCTCCACGTCTTTCATCTTCAAGCACGGCTCTGATAAACAGACAATTTTGGTTTTTTTCTCATTAAATTACAACTTTTAATCTTGTAAATTTATGACTTTAAAAGTTGTAAATTTAACCAATGACTTTTAAAGTAAATTCGTAAATTTACAAGATTTAAAGTTGTTTTTTAAAAAAACATTATTTTCTTTATAAAGTGGCCCTAATACTCCGTCGTAAATTTACATTCATGACCTTCTTTTTTTAAATAATACATACGATTTATGTCTATTTTTTGGCCTGAACAAAATCAAAAACATAAAAAGAACCTCGCATCTGTCAAAAAGTTTGTTTTATGTTTGACAGAAGCTAAAATAACGTATTTTCAAAGTAAAAGACGCTCCGTGCCAGACAGGATCATCTCAGTGCAGCTCTGGTTAGCTAGTAACCAGAGTTTAGCTTTACATCTAAACTCTGTTCATTCTGGAAGAAGAATTGATCAAACCAGACGTCTTCAGGTCAACATGGATGTAAAAACCTACAGAGTTTATCATCTATGTTCACCTCAGACATCAGTTTATACATTTAACTAATTTTAAACTAAATAAATGCTAATTAAGTAATCCTAACTTAAAAAAATCTTGTTTTTTAATTTATTGTTCTTTTTCCCTCTTTTTCCTCAGCAGTCTTAGACTGCTGGGTTTTGTTATTTTATTTTGGAGTTGGACCTTGGTAGTCTTAGTTCTCTGGCTTTGTTTATTTGTTTTCTTTATGTAATTTAGTTTAGGGGGATCTGCTGATTCAGACGGTCGACATGCTGGTTCTGCAGTCTCCAGGACTTATTTTATGTTTGGCCGAGGAGTCACAATGGAGAGATAAAAGAGATACACATGGATCTGGACTCCTACATTAACATAACCCCCCACCGCCACCACTTAGCTTTGACAGGGGCTGCGTCAGGCAAGGAGGGGTGCAGCACCAGGAACAAATATTGTCAAACTTTAGAGTTATTTTATCCATGGTTTTAATTTTAGATTTTTTTTATACAAAATGAGTGGTGTATTAAACTGTAAACAACAAAAAAAAAAGAAAAAAAAATATTCCATTCTGGCACCCCCTCCAGTACGTGGCAACCTAGGCGACTGCCTAGGTTGCCTTTTCCCAGGGCTGGCTCTGAATTTGACACGAAACAGGAAGTAGACATACCTTAAAAACCTGTGAGCCCGGCTCGTTGTAAGTTTTAGCGTTCTTCACCAACAGATCGATGTCTTTGGCCATGGCAGCACAGCTCCTGTACTGACCCAGCTACAACAACACAGACTTGATGTGCATTAAAGCAGCAAAATCACCTTTAGATGATGCGTGGTGGAACCGGTACCTGGATCTTCTGAGCGATGGTTTTCAGATCTATTGGCTCCTTAATGACGGCATAATAATCTGGATATTGCTAAACAAAAGACAGATTTCAAATCACGGCAAAGGTTTAATTTACAGTTTTTTATGATTAAATGAAGTCGCATGTACCATTTTGGAGGGAAGCTTCTGGAACAGCTCACTGACCAGGCGTCCGGTTGGCTCGGTGTAAGACACGACAGCATCGAGGAGCTGCTCGAGGACGTCTTTCAAGCAAGACTGAGTCGTCTGGGATTAGAATGAGACGAATAGAGAAACACTACAAACTGGAAAAGTCTCAGTTCATCAGTTTTAGCATCTTTCTATGATTTCTAGAAATGTAAAAAAAAACACAATTTCCCAATTAAACAGTTTTGATTAGATCATAATTATGCAAATAAACACAAACCAACTCAGTCATTTCAACACACGTCGACGGATGTGAACAATTCTTTGATTTACAACCGACGGCATCATCATCTATCAAAGGAGACGTCGGCGTCATGTTCAGGCTGCGGAGCGGCTACAGACGAAGAGATTTTTGGGAAATTCTGGTTGGTCATTTTACAATTCCTCATGACAAGTTAAACTTTCCGTGATGCTGTGTGAACTCTTGCGGTATCCCACAGACACGCGTGCTGTCCGGTAGGGCTGCCACGATTAGTCGACTAATCGACTATTAAAATAGTCGACAACTAATTTAATAGTCGATTAGTCGTTACTTTATAATATATGGAGTCAGGCTGTAGTGAAGTTGAAAGTTATAATGACATTCTGCTAGCTTTTTAGACTATTTTGGCATTTATTAAGGGTTTTCTAATTTTTTCAGTTTTTAGGCTATTTCAAGGTTAGCTAATATTTCGCTACAGTTCGCTTGCTAATTCTAAATGTTTACAGATTTTTTTAGGCTAATTTGGAGTTAAGCTAATGTTTGGCTACATGTTAGCTAGCTAATTGTAAATGTTTACAGTTTATTAGACTAATTTGGGTTTAGCTAATATTTCAGCTACATGTTTATTTTGTCTAATTTTAAGATTTTCTAGTTTTTTTAGGCTAATTTTCAAGTTTAGCTAAGTATTTCAGCTACATTTGTTCGCTTGCTTGCTAATTCTAAATGTTTACAGTTTTTTAGGCTAATTTGGAGTTAAGCTAATGTTTTGGCTACATGTTAGCTAGCTAATTGTAAATGTTTTCAGTTTATTAGACTAATTTGGAGTTTTGCTATTATTTCAGCTACATGCTAGCTATTTTGGCTGATTTGGAATTCTTACAGTTTTTTAGGCTAATTTGGAGTTTAGCTAATATTTCAGCTATATGCTAGCTATTTTAACTAATTTGGAATTTTTACAATTTTTAGGCTAATTTGTAGTTAAGCTAATATTTCGGCTACATGTTAGCTAGCTAATTGTAAATGTTTACAGTTTTTTAGGCTAATTTGGAGTTTAGCTAATATTTCAGCTACATGCTAGCTATTTTAACTAATTTGGAATTTTTACAATTTTTAGGCTAATTTGGAGTTTAGCTAATATTTCAGCTATATGCTAGCGATTTTAGCTTATTTAGGATTTTTTTGTTTTATAGCTAATCATATTTCAGATTTTCTGTACATCCACTTTGTCCATGATCCGATTAGTCGACTAATCGGAAAAATTAATCGATGATTAGTCGACTATTAAAATAATCGTTTGTGGCAGCCCTACTGTACGGTTGTTGGTCATGTGACTCATTTTTTTTACTCCTTTTACATTTTTAACTCCAGTGTTTTCCTCTGAGGGATCCTCCACATCAGTGATTGCCCTTTCTCAGTAAGTGGGGTCGCCGCAGTGGGATCTCCCGGGTCTGGCTTTTTGCTAGGATCTGGGAGGTCCTGTAGTGGCGTACTCCGTGAACTTGATTGGGGGCTCACTGGTGTGGACAGGTCCCTAAAATATCGTTTCCTCACTGCAGTACAAAGCCAGATTTCTAGATTTCTATTTTCCAGCTTTTTAGTAATAAGTTATTTTATTGTTTTTAACTTCAAGTGTGGAAATATGTCGGTGTGTGTTTGTGCGAGTGTGTGGAGGGGGGGTGGGGTTTGAGGGCATTGTCCTTTGTTTTTAACATTTTATTATTATTATTATTATTATTTTATTTATTTTATGTTAAGCACTTTGATAAAAATGAACTTTTTGGAAAAGTGCTATATAAATAAAGTTGATTTGATTTGATTTGATTTGATTTCATTTTTAAAAAGTGTTTCAAATGCAGTTTCACAAAAAACTGCGATTTTGACGTAGAAGACGGTTTCATCTGAATCGTAGTAAAGAGTCGATTGATCAATCACAAAACTTTTGTAGTGGGCGTGGCCAGAAGATAACATCGCCATGACAAATAACTCCCTGTAGAAAAGGTAAACAAACATGCTCTACGCTGTCGTGACGTCCCACCGTTTCCAGTTTCTTATGTTGTTTTAGTTTATTATAACTTTTTTTTTTTTTTTTTTACTTTGGGAAACTACTTTTATCTTAATAAACATTTCCTTTATACATCATTTATTTCTTTTTGGAAATTATGTTTTGTTTTTTTGGAACTGCGTTCTGTTTTGTTTTTTTTCTGGAATCGGGTTCCATTTTTTGAAATTGTTTTCTGGTTTTTTTGGAATTGAGATTTTTTTTTGGATCGTGTTCTGTTTTCTTGGAATTTGGTCCTATTTTTTAATTGCGTTCCGTTTTTTGGAATTTGGTTCTGTTTTTTAATTGCGTTCCGCTTTTTGGAATTGGGTTCAGTTTTTTTGGATTTGAGTTCTTTTTTTTTTTTTTTGGATAATGTTCCGTTTTCTTGGAATTTATTTCTTTTTTTTTTTATTGCATTCCATTTTTGGAATTGGTTCAGTTTTTTTGGAATTGAGTTCTTTTTTTTGGAATTGAGTTCTTTTTTTTGGGAATTGTGTTTTTTTTTGGATCGTGTTCTGTTTTCTTGGAATTTGGTTCTGTTTTTCTGGAATTGGGCTCAGTTTTTTTGGAACTACATTTTTTTTTTTTAAATTTTCTTTTTCTGATTTCTGAATTTTTTTCCCCTTTCATCATATCCCCTCAATAGGATTCAGCTTTCACTGATCCGCACATTTTAGTTTTAGGCCGAATGACTTTCTTTTCCTTTTTTAATCGCTGTCATCCTTAACATGTTTCTGTGTTGAGTGTTTTGTTAGTGTGATTTACACTTCAGGGCAACCACAAAAAAACCCTTCGAAATAAAGAACTTTTTAAAATATTTTCTTAAATTTATCAACTTAAATCAAACAGGAAGTCATCGTTCCAAAAAGATCTTTATCGTTGTGTTTTTCTATTCTAAAACAAAGAAACTAAATCTGATTTTCCTGTTGAATCTGCAGACTTCACCTCATCTTCAGTTGAGCCTCCAGGGTTCTCCGGAGCCTCGTATCCTTCATCGTCCTCCTCGTATTCTCCCCGCTGAACAAACTCGTTTTTGGTCCGCAGGTAGAGGTCCCACAGCTTGCAGGCGGCTCTGTATTCAGGACTGTCCGTCTAAAAGAAAAACCAAACAGATGTTTTCCCGCCTCTGAACTCGTCTCACCCCTCTCATCTGAATCTTCACCGCCATGTTACCTTATAATACATCTTTGTGTTGTTGAACAGGAGCTGAAAGTCGCTGGTTAGTTGATCGACATCATCGTACTCCTCCATCTTTAACTTCTGCTGGATCTTCATCATGTCAATGGGCTGAGACACGACGTGGTAATAATCCGGCTGATTCCTGAGACACAAAAGCGGAGATCATCCAACGTGTTCAGACGGTGAAACGTGGAGGAAGAGCGTTCCTCACCTTCTCTTCGGGGCTCTGATGAAGAGCTCGCACAGCATTCTTCCCTGATCGTCTTTATAGTCTCTGACTGTGTTGTACAGTTCATGGCAGACGGCGATCTGCAAACAAGAGGGAAACGTTCACACCTAAACCCCTCGGTCTGTCTCCGATTCCCTCACAAACAGAGAAAACTCTAACCGGATCCACAGTCGGAATGTTTGAAGTCCGTCTCCTCTTCCTCCCGGGAGCTGACGCCATGGAAGTCTGGCTATCCTCAAAGTCTCCTCCACTCACGCTGCTGGAGGGAGATGAGGCTCGTTTCCTTTTCAAAGCCATGGAGATCCCTGAGAGGACGAAACATGACGGAGATGAGAGGAAAATGAGAATTCAACAACTCCAATCAAGTTCTCAACTCTGCAAAGCACCACTAATAGAGCTGCTATGATTGGTCGACTAATCGACGACTAATCAACTATTAAAATAGTCGATTTAGTCGTAACTATATATCATATGGAGTCATTGTAGTAAAGTTGAAAGATATAATGACATTCTGCTAGCTTTTTAGACTATTTTGGAGTTTAGCTAATATTTCAGTTACATCCTAACTATTTTGGTTAATTTATGAATTTTTCAATTTTGAGGCCAATTTTGTGATTAGCCAATATTTCAGCTGCATGCTAGCTGTTTTGCTTATTCAGGCTTTTTTTTAAGTTTTTTAGATCAATTTGGAGTTCAGCTAATTTTTCAGCTACATGCTGGCTATTTTGGTTAATTAATGAATTTTTTAGGCTAATTTTGAAGTTAGCATGTATCTAAGTTTTCAGCTACATTCTAGTTATTTTGGCTAATTTAGATTTTTTCAGGTTTTTCGATAATTTGGAGTTTAGCTAATATTTCAGCTGCAGGCAAGCTGTTTCGGCTGATTTAGGTTAATTTGGAGCTAAGATAATATTTCAGCTACATTCTAACTATTTTGGTTAATTTATGAATTTTTCAATTTTTAGGCTAATTTTTCAATTAGCCAATATT
Source organism: Oryzias javanicus (assembly GCA_003999625.1). Lineage (NCBI taxonomy): Eukaryota > Metazoa > Chordata > Actinopteri > Beloniformes > Adrianichthyidae > Oryzias > Oryzias javanicus. Next base: position 36,241,832 of record CM012441.1, read on the forward strand.
TCAGCTGCATGGTAGTTGTTTTGGATTACTTGGTTTTTCTTTGGTTTTTTTAGGCTAGTTTGTAGTTTAGCTAATATTTCAGCTGCATGCTAGCTGTTTTGGCTTATTCAGGCTTTTTTTTTTAAGTTTTTTTAGATCAATTTGGAGTTCAGCTAATTTTTCAGCTACATGCTGGCTATTTTGGTTAATTAATGAATTTTTTAGGCTAATTTTGAAGTTAGCATGTAGCTAAGTTTTCAGCTACATTCTAGTTATTTTGGCTAATTTAGGATTTTTTCAGGTTTTTCGATAATTTGGAGTTTAGCTCATATCTCAGCTGCAGGCAAGCTGTTTCGGCTTTTTTCAGTTGTTTAAGCTAATTTGGCATTTAACTTATACTGTAGCTGGTTATCAGCTTCAGCGTTTTCAGCTATTAGCTTCAGTGATTTCAGCTATAGCACTAGCATCATCCGTGGCTGAATTCAGCTTACATCATTCACACTACCATTATCACAGTTATTGCTATGTACGTTTTTGTTTAGTTAGTTTAAAGCTAATAATTGTTAAGATGTGTGCTTTACATCCAGTTCACGCATGACCCGATTAAGTCGAATAATCTGAAAAAATAATCGGTGATTAGTCGACTATTAAAATAATCGTTTGCGGCAGCTTTAACCACTAACACCTGATACACAACGGGATCAGTCCCAAAACAATCTTTTAGCCCCTAATCTAACTAAAATCCTGTAAAAGGAACGAGCAAGTGAAGAGAATAGATGAAGAGATTATTTTGTGTTCCTTTTTTTTTATCTTAAAGTTTGATGAGCTGAATGAGATGTTTTGACCAATTTCAGCTTTTTCTCATTGTTTAGGTTATTTTGGAGTTCAGCTAATATTCCAGCTATGATTAAGCTAATTTAGACTTTTTCAGCTTTTTTAGGCTTTTTTTAGTTTGGCTAACATTTTAGCTGCATGCTAGTTGTTTTGGCTAATTTGGGCTTTTTTCAGTTTTTAGGTTGATTTGGAGCTTAGCTAATAATTCAACTACATTCTATCTATTTTAGCTAATGTAGGCTTTCTTCAATTTTTTAGGCTATTTTGGAGTTTAGCGAATATTTCAGCTACATGCTAGTTATGTTGGCTAATTTAGGCTTTTTTTAGGCTATTTTGGAGTTTAGCTAATATTTCAGCTACATGCTAGTTATGTTGGCTAATTTAGGCTTTCTTAGGCTATTTTGGAGTTTAGCGAATATTTTAGCCACATCCAAGCTGTTTTGACTAATTAAGGCTTTTATTTTTAGTTTTTTTGGGTTGATTTGGAGCTCAACTAATATTTCAACTACATGCTAGCTGTTATGGTTATTAAGGCTTTTTCAGCTTTTTTTAGTTTAGCTAATATTCCAACTACATGCTGTTTTGGCTAATTTGGGCGCTTTTTCAGTTTTTTAGGCCGTTTTGGAGCTCAGCTGATATTTCAACTACATTCTAGCTATTTTAGCTAATTTAGGCTTTTTTCAATTTTTTTTACTTTTATCTTAAAGTTTGATGAGCTGAATGAGATGTTTTGACCAATTTCAGCTTTTTCTCATTGTTTAGGTTATTTTGAAGTTAGCTAATATTTCAGCTACATGCTAGTTATGTTGGCTAATTTAAGCTTTTTTTAAGGCTATTTTGGAGTTCAGCTAATATTCCAGCTCCATTCAAACTGTTTAGGCTCATTTAAGCTTTTTCATCTTTTTTAGGCTTTTTTTTAGTTTAGCTAATATTTTAGCTACATGCTAGCTTTTTTGGCCAAGTTTGGCTTCTCTCAATTTTTAAGGCTAATTTAGAGTTTATTTCAAGTTTTAGCTAGTTATCATCAGCGTTTTCAGCTTTCGGCTCAGCATTTTTTCAGCATCTCCAGCTATCAACACTAGCATCTTCAGCTGCCACATTCAGCTAACAGCATTCACACTAGCATCATCACAGCTAAATTATTCAAGCTATAAAAATTAATGGAGATATATTTTCCAAAAATATATCTGTTCTTCTATATATTGTGACTTATTCGAGACGATTTTTACCAACTATCACAATATCGCGATATCATTGATATTGTGAGCCATGTATCGTATTGTATCGTGAGGTTACCAGGAATTCCCAGCACTAGTATTAGTCTACCCTACTGATAAACACTTTTTTGGGGCTAAAATAAAATAAAAAGTTGGCATAAAAAATCACTGGGAAAACTTTAGCGATAATTCAAGACGATTGCAGAGGGTCTCTTAAATATCTTACTGTCTCTTATGCAAGTAGTGTGGATTTTTTCAGCAAACTTTCAATAATTGTACTTTTTTAAAGATAAAATCGGACAATATCTGTAAGGCTTTTTAAATTCATCCAGACTTTTACGTCAAACAGATTTTTGGATGAATCAGTCACTAAAAAATGAAAAGAAATGCACATATTATTGCTGATGTGATCCAGATGGATGATGGGAAAGAATCTCAGAACTTAATTTACATAAAGATTCTCATGTGAGGGAAAATTGATCAATCAGGAAATCCCCACAAACTGCAGAGAACTAAAGCCAGAACAGAACTTCAGCATCTCAACAATAGAGGTTTTAGGTTGATGTGAACTTGAATATTTCAACATCTGCTCCTTGAAATGTGCAGATTTGATTTTTAAATAAAGATATTTTTGAATGAATTCCCGACATCCTCTTTCGCTCCAGGGAGAAACCCGAGCTCCGCTCCATTCCTGGCATGTTGTGTCTGGAGGCTCCGTCTCTGGCTGCGGGCCAGGTGAGCCGTTCAGCGGGGAGCTAACGAGCGCGGCCGCCGGGGCTGTCAGCGCGCGCGCGCCCGAGCAGGTGAAGCTAGCGTTAGCTACTGTCAAAGGTTGGCCTCAAATTTCTCCCGGTAACAACAAAGACATCCCCGGTGAACGGCCGGAGACGCCGTTAAGGGACGACAGGCGGGGCGGAAGAAAGCCTCGAACTCCCGCCGCCTGACACGGCCGGCCCGGCGGCTTACCTTCCACGAGCACGGTGACAAACCCGCGAGACCCCCAAGGAAAGCCAATCACATATCGATTTTAGACAGAAGAGCACAAGTGTGAAATTATCCCTAATCATCACTTCCGCTTTGCTCTTTCACAATAAAATCTGGATGACAGAATCCCGGTGAAACTGAATCATTTTATGATCAATGGAACACATTTAAACAATAATAATAGATATTTTCATGCATGAAAACTATTAGATAAAATGAGAATAAAATAGATATAATCTTATTTTATAATATAATATAATATAACATAATATAATATAATACAATACAATACAATACAATACAATATAATATAATATAATATAATATAATATAATATAATATAACTAAACATAACATAACATAACATAACATAACATAACATTAATTATAATATAATATAATATAATAATAATATAATTATAATATAATATACATAACATAACATAACATAACATAATAATATATATAACATAACATAATACATAACATAACATAACATAACATAACATAATATAATATAATATAATATAATATAATATAATATAATATAACATAACATAACATAACATAACATAACATAACATAACATAACATAATATAATATAATATAATATTAATATAATATAACATAACATAACAACATAACATCATTAACATAACATAAATAATTAATATAATATAATATATATAAATACATAACATAAATATAACATAACATAACATATATAATATAATATAATATAATATAATATAATATAATATAATATAACATAACATAATATATATAACATAACATAACATAACATAACATAACATAATATAAATATAATATAATATAATATAAATAATATATATAATATAAATAAACATAACATAACATAACATAACATAACATAACATAACATAACATAACATAACATAACATAACATAACATAAACATAACAAACATAACATAACAACATAACATAACATAACATAACATAATATAATATAATATAATATAATATAATATAGTATAACATAACATAATATAATATATATAATATAACATAACATAACATAACATAATATAATATAATATAATATAATGTAATAATTGAATTTATATCATTACATAAACAAAGAAAGATGAATATCTATGCCAAAATAAATTATGAACTTATAATTGAGTGCCATACTTGATTTTCATTCTTATATATTAAAGTTTTATATTGCTGCTGGCTCCTTGTATGACCCAACAACAGACTGGTGAGCTGTTCAGGGTATTTCCCACTTTTCCCCAACACTTTTGGCATCACCAACTTCATGACCTCATCAGGAATTCAGAGGGTTTTTAAAGATAGATGGATTTCTGAACTTTGTGAGGACTTTTCCATTTAATTGCTGTCACTATGCTACTGTTGGGAATAGACGTGCAGTAAATGAATTTCTTCTTTCTCGGTTAGAAGGACACCTTAATTCTTGCATGTTAATATTCAATAGTAAAGGTGAACTCGGCCCCTGTGCGTTGGCTGAGTCATAGGGTTAATATTAATATTCCAACTATCAAACCAGATTGTAGATCAGCAAGTTGTTGATTGAATTAACCTTACCAGAATAAAATCATTTAAAAAATAAATCAATCATTGAACAAGACCATTTGGATTAAGACATGGTTGATTTTCTTTTACTATTATGTAAATGCTAAATCCATCATGGATAACACACGTGATGAAGCAAAAACAGATCAACCATCGTTACAGTCCAAAGTGTGGGAACACTGAATTTACAAAGACGTGACCAAACTGTGGTAGAATGTTCTAAAAATGTTCCCTTTGGGTTATTCTGATGTGGAAAAGCAACAACTATATCAAACTAAAATGTGAATGGATTTGACATTGATTCTTGTTCACTTGTTTGTACACGTATTTAATTTACACTTGATTGTCTAGATCAGGGGTGGGCAAACTACAGCCCGGGGGCCACATGCGGCCCCTTAAGCTACTTAATGTGGCCCTCCAAATTAAAATACATTGAATCAAAAATCCTAATTATTGTTTTATTTTCATTGTATTTCTGGTTTCTTCTCATGAATGGTGTTGTTTCTCTGACGTTCGTGTGTGTTCCTTTCTGAGTCAGATGGTGATCTTTCGGATTATTCCTACACCACATAAATGCAGCATTTCTTTGAGTTCACATTTTCCTCTGAAGAACATCAACCCATTGGATCACCCAAAAGAGAACAAAAATCTAAATTTAGAAATTAAAACTCCCACATTTTCTGTTTTTAAATGAATAAATGTGAATTTCAATCCAAATTAAAGCATGTTTTTCTCTAAATTCCATATTATTTTTTTAGTTTATGAGGTTGATTACCCAATCTCTCCTTCCATCTGCTCCTTGTCCAGCCCTTATGCCAAATTTTAGAACCCTTTGTGGCCCACGAGTCAAAACAATTGCCCACCCCTGGTCTTGATGCAAGGAATCGGAGAAAACTTCAGCTGCATTTTTCAGTACCAGGTATTTATCATGAGCAACAATAGTTTAGGTGAATCGGATCATTTGAAATTAACATATATCAACCATGAACCGGATCAGTACCGTTAAATTATTATATCAGTCACTGAAACTTTACATCATGACTGAGATGTAAAGCCAAATCAATAATCCAGTGAAGAGGATTTTTATTTTATTTATTTGTTTTATTTATCCATGGATAATTTATTTCAATCATTACATTTTAAATCGGATTAGATCTCGTTTTACACTCACTACAAATCCTCAGTCATCTCCCTTCACGACCAAACACATTAAAAAAGATCAGATTAAAAAAAAAATCCTTGTAGTTCCGCATTTTAGCCAGCAGAGGGCAGTGTAGACCAAGTCACCACCAGGAAACAACAACAGAAACACCAACGAAGAAGTCCTCCAAAGGAAATGTGATTTTTTTTCTTACCGGTACCACGTGTTTAATGTTTCATTATTTCCTTTTCATTCATTCGTGACGCGAAAAATAATTTATCGTTTTGGCTGCAGGTGTGATTTTAAGCTTCCGGTTGTATATTTTCTCTCGGCGGCGCACGGGAAACGAGGTTTTCTTAGCACTCTTCTTGCTAGCTGCTGCTAGCGGCAAGCTAAGCGCTGGTGTTGTTGTTTGCAGACAACATCCGATCTAACGGGAAGCTAAAGTTTGCTTTTTGGATGAAAAGTGCTGTCGATACAAACATGATCAAGGAAAACCGCTGGAATATCCCGCCAAACGCCCCGGCGTGCATGGAGAAGCATCTGTGCGCGGCTCAGTACCGAGCAGGTAGGAAGAGACGCAGGTGGATCACGTGCAACCACTTTCCCCCCGTGCATTTATTCATGTTTAATTGTTGTTGGCGTCATCATATGTTTACCGGCTCTACAGAGTACACTGAGCCCGTTTCTGTCCTCCGCAGACGGGACGCTGCTTCTGGGCGCCTCCAGCCTCTCGGGCAGGAACTGGCAGGGGTCCGTGTGGATCTACAGCGAGCCGGAGCAGGCCCCCAGCGAGGGCTTCTGCAGGGCGGGAGTGCAGACGGAGGCAGGAATCACGGATGTCAAGTGGGTGACCGAGAAGGCTGTTGTTGCTGCTTCAGATTCAGGTCAGTCACAACTGCAGATTATCTGCTCACAACCACAAAATTAAAATTGAACTAGTGGTGTAGTGGTTAGCACTCTTGCTTCACAGCTATACTTTCCTGGTTCAAATCCCAGTTACTGTGATGAAGTTAGATTTAGGTTGAATCCTCGACAAACATCATCCCAAATGTCCAGCAGCGTCTCTTAGATTAAAATGGAAATTGGTTTTATTTAGAAATCATTTTTCAAACCAAAAAAATGCGTCTTAAAGTGGTGTATGTATAGAAACAAACTAAGGCTGCCACGATTAGTCGACTAATCGATGACTAATCGACTATTAAAATAGTCGACAACTAATTTTATCGAGTCGTTACTTATAATATATGGAGTCAGGCTGTAGTAAAGTTGAAAGTTATAATGACATTCTGCTAGCTTTTTAGACTATTTTGGCATTTATTAAGGGTTTTCAGGCTATTTTGGAGTTTAGCTAATATTTTAGCTTCATGCTAGCTATTTTGGCTAATTTAAGATTTTTCAGTTTTTTGGGATAATTTGAAATTAAGATAATATTTCAGCTATATATTAGCTCTTTTGGCTAATTTAGGATTTTTTCAGTTATTTAGGCTCATTTGGAGTTTAGCTAATATTTCAGCTACATGTTAGCTTGCTAATTGTAAATGTTTACAGTTTATTAGGCTAATTTCGAGTTTTGCTATTATTTCAGCTACATGCTAGCTATTTTTGGCTAATTTGGGATTTTTACAGTTTTTAGGCTAATTTGGAGTTTAGCTAATATTTCAGCTACATGCTAGCTGTTTTTGGCTAATTTGGGATTTTTACAGTTTTTTAGGCTAATTTGGAGTTTTGCTATTACTTCAGCTACATGCTAGCTATTTTAGCTAATTTGTAATTTTTACAATTTTTAGGCTAATCTGGAGTTTAGCTAATATTTCAGCTACATGTTAGCTTGCTAATTGTAAATGTTTACAGTTTATTAGGCTAATTTTGAGTTTTGCTATTATTTCAGCTACATGTTAGCTATTTTGGCTTATTTGGGATTTTTACATTTTTTTAGGCTAATTTGGAGTTTAGCTAATATTTCAGCTACATGTTAGCTATTTTTGGCTAATTTGGGATTTTTACAGTTTTTTAGGCTAATTTGGAGATTTGCTATTACTTCAGCTACATGCTAGCTATTTTAGCTAATTTGTAATTTTTACAATTTTTAGGCTAATTTGGAGTTTAGCTAATATTTCAGCTATATGCTAGCGATTTTAGCTTATTTAGGACTTTTTTAGTTTTAAAGCTAATCATATTTAAGATTTTTTTTACATCCACTTTGTCCATGATCCGATTAGTCGATGATTAGTCGACTATTAAAATAATCGTTTGTGGCAGCACTAAACCATACTGCATGACAGTATGGTTCGGCAGCTGCACCGTCGCGGACAAGGAAAGGCTCCAGAGAGTGGTCGAGACAGCGCAGAAGATCATAGGATGCCCCCTCCCCTCCCTGGCTGACATCTATTCTGCACGGTGTCTCAGCAAAGCTAAAAACATCATCAAAGACAGTTCACACCCCGGTTCGGACTTGTTTGCCCTGATGCCCTCTGGAAAACGCTACAGAGACATCAAAACAAAAACAAACTGAAAAACAGCTTCTATCCAAGAGCAGTATCCATGCTGAACTCCAACTCACACAGATAACTGCTCAACACTCTGTACATTATGTCTTATATGTTCATATATTTATATACTGATATGTACATATACATATGTAAATCCAGTTATTTAAATTCCTCGCTTTTTTTGCACATAACTGCACATAGTCTGGATACTATGATGGACAATATACACTTACCTGGTTCAGTTCATTGTATATAATTTTTCTACATATTTTTTTACTTATATCGTATTTTACATTATGTCTTGTATTTTTTATGCTACTTTCTTGCACTGGAACGGTTGCTGCAATTTCATTGTCCTTGTGATAATGACAATAAAGGTCTATCTATCTATCTTAACAATAATTGACTATTAATAGTCAATTAGTCGTTACTTTATATTATATGGAATATGTGTCGTAAATTTGAAAGTTATAATAGCATTATGCTAGCTCTGTCAACTAGTTTGGCATTTATTAAGGGTTTTTGGGCTATTTAGCCAATATTTTAGCTACATGCTAGCTGTTTTGGCTAATTTGTGTTTTTTGTCTGTTTTCCAGGCTATTTTAGAGTTTAGCTAATATTTCAGCTATAGGCTAGCTGTTTTGGCTAACTTAAGCTTTTTAAAAAAGCTTTTAGGCTGTTCTGGAATTTAGCTAATATTTCAGCTACATGCTAGTTATTTGGGCTAATTTGTGTTTTTTTTTGGTGGCTATTTTGAAGTTTAGCCAACAATTTAGTTACATGCTAGCTATTTTGGCTAATTTATTATTTTTTTTAGGATATTTTAGAGTTTAGCTAATATTTCAGCTACATGCTAGCTGTTTTGGCTAACTTAAGCTTTTTAAAAAAGTTTTTAGGCTCTTTTGGAATGTATCTAATATTTCAGCTACATGCTGGTTATTTAGGCTAATTTGTGTTTTTTTTTTTTTTTAAGAATATTTTGGAGTTTAGCTTATATTTCAGCTACGTGCTAGCTGTTTTGGCTAACTTAGTCCTTTATTTTTAAGCCTAATTTGGCATTTAACTAATATTTCAGCTGGCTATCAGCTTTAGCCTTTTCAGCTGTCATCACTAGCATTTTCAGTGGCTAGCTTACAGCATTCACGCTAGCATTATCACTGATAATGCTAGCGTGAATGTATCTAGTCTTTAGTTAGTTTGGAGTTACTGATGTTTAAGATCATTCGCTAATTGGAAAAAATAATCGGTGATTGGTTGATTAATAAGATAATCGTTTGTGACAGCACTAAAACAAACGCAGCACAATGAAAATAAAAACATCCTCCTGATACCAAGAACTCAACCTGAAGATCAACCCTCTATACACATAAAAACATGTATATTAATAAAATAAAAAGATAGAGAACCCTGAAGAAGCTGTCACCCCCAGCCTCCCACCAGCATAGGAGAAACCAGAGCGAGGGAACCACGGGCTCAAACGGGGCAATTCAAGAATTTAATTATATATGTATATGTGTGTGTGTATATATATATATATATATATATATATATATTTCAATAGATTCCAAACATATCCCGACGCGTGGTACTGAAATACCATCATAAGACACCAATTTGTTTTGCAATTGTTAATGATGAATATGTTATATAAATTTTTGTGAAACACTATGTAGTCTGGCAGTTTTTTTTTTAAATATCTTCCAAATAAGATGACCCAGCGAGATCAAATGTAAGCCGAATTACCCAATTTTCACGAACCACAATTTGGGATACATTTAGAGTCATTGGGTTTGGAAGCTATTGGAAAATAAAATAAAATAAAATTCACTCTTCAGTTTATTGACGGTCCCTAAGGACGCCGCTGGACATGAATGTCTGTCAATTATCCAACCTGAAACTAACTTCACCGCCGTGTCCTGGTATCCCTTATGTGTGGCTTTTCTCCAGATATTGTCCAAAATCGAGCTTCACAGGTTGATTAGGTTCTCTAAACTCCTAACTATGAGTGTGTGACCCCGAGACTCTGACGACCTGTTCCTGACAGTCGCCAGGACGGACTCTGGCGACCTCGAAAGGGATTCAGCGGGAAAAGAAAATGGATGGATCGACTTATTCTGACTTTGAACTGAAATTTAGGAATATATTTATTTGGTATTTTCATTATTTAATGTACTCATCCTTTAGTTTTTGTATCTTTTAATTCATTTTTAGCTGTACTTGTCCAATAGTTTATTTTTCTGCTTATTAATCAATTATTTTCTTCATTTTTTGGGACTTTTATGCTTTTTATTCCTTTTCCATTTTGTTTTAACTCATGTTTCTCTTTCTCAGTGAAAAGGTATGGAGTCTCGAAAGAGCCAAAATGAAATAAATATATACACCATTAAATAAATAAATAAATGTGGCAATAAATAAATAAATGTTGAAATAAATAAATAAATGTTGAAATAAATGTGGCATTAAAATGTTAAAAGAGCACATTTAAGTATTTCATGACATATTTATTTATTTCATTGCCCAGTGTGGGTCAAAAGAGCCAAATTGAAATAAATAAATAAATGTTGAAATAAATAAATAAATGTGGCATTAAATAAATAAATGTAGCAATAAATAAATAAATGTTGAAATAAATAAATAAATGTTGAAATAAATGTGGCATTAAAATGTTAAAAGAGCACATTTAAGTATTTCATGACATATTTATTTATTTCATTGCCCCTTGTAGGTTAAAAGAACCAAATGGAAATAAAGAACTGTTTGTCCCTTGGTGTATATCAGGGGTCCCCAACTAATTTGGCGAGAGGTCCAGTATCTCTGTCCGCTTCGTAGACCGAGGTCCGAACATGCAAAAACATACAGACAATATTTGACTTTTCTGTTCTTTTATTTCATCACAATGTCTAGTTAAATTAGCAAAGAACTCTTTTAGCTTGTTGTCTCAATAAGTATTTCTCTCATTCATTTATGTACAAAAATACATACATGTTCATACATTGTAGAGTAAAAAAAAATAAATTCCTAATAAAACTTGCTTCCTTGTAGTGCAATGTGTGCTCTTTCACAAACTAAAATTATGCTGGATTTCACTTAAAGTGCAACAGTTAATATGAACGTACCTCAAATTATTCATAATTAATCCCTTTTCTTGTGCAAATGTTAACTTTCTGTTTTACAACACTTAAAAGTAGATTGTAAATAATGCCACATATTGAACATTAAAGTAATAAGATTTATAAGAGCAAAAAACGTTATAAACATAAAGGTAAACAACAAAACAGACTTAAAGAGGTGCAGATGGCACTTTGAATGGTTGTGCCCAGCTGGAACTGTATGGAGCTAAATTGAGGCAAATATTATTTGAAACAAAATTTGGCTATAAGAATTTGAAATGTACGAAACTTTTAACTATTCTAAAATAAGCTTAATTATTTTCAGCTTCAAATGGTCTCAGAATTTTAATTCCCAAATTGAATCAGTTTCAATTTTTTTCCAGTTTCAACTCTTTTTTTTTTTTTTTTTTTTTTTTTGCTTTTGCGAAAATAAAAATGTTAGTTTTGAAACTTTTGGCCCCGTTGTGGCGCGTTGGAGCGGGGCTAACACAAAGGAACTCATTGAGAGTGGTAACTTCAGTCCCAGTGTCTTCACTGACTCCTAGAGCTGAGATAATTACGGTCAGAAAATGGCTGTATTGGCTGTACTACCATAGTCTAAAGTTGTCCCAGGACGGGTGTAAAGAGCAGAGTTTTATCCCGTACAAACACCGAGTGTCCAAAACACAGTTCTACACCGGAACTGAAGTTACCACCCTCATCCATTTTGATTGGTCCTTCATGTTAGCCCCGCCACAACAGGGCTAAAAGTTTTTAAACTTAAATTTTCATATCTGAAAGCAAACAAATAAAAAAAGAGTTAAATCTGGGAAAAAAAAAAAAAAAAAAAGTTTTTAAAATTTATTTTATTTTGAAACCTTATAAAATGTAACATTTGAAGCTGAAGTTAACTTAACTTTTAAATAGAAAACATTTTATGACATTTAAACTTTTTGGCCAAACACCAAGATTTTTTATTTTCCTTTATTTGGGTTTCAAATAATATTGGCACCAATGTAGCTCCATATCCCTGCACATCTCTGAAAAGCAGCTCGGCTCTTGTTGACTAATGGGGAATCTGTCGGACATTTTCTTGAAGCTGTTGTCCCTATTATTGCAAAATTGTTTCTGTCATCACCTCCATACACTCTTTAATCATTTTATCAGTCACTTTAAAGCACTCGGGCTTACCATCTGTGTGTTGTCTGCTCGCGCTGACTTTACGTTCCAACTCTGTAAACATTAGAACGCCGCTTTGAGCTTTAAGGACCCCGGTCTAAACGTAGCTGTCCTCGCGGGCGCCTGTTCAAAAATCGCCGTATAAAGATGATTGAAAAATCGTATTTTTTATTAAAAATGCTTGGCGGTCCGGATGAAAGGGTCTTGGGGTCCGGACCCGGACCGCGGTCCGCCAGTTGGAGACCCCTGGTGTATATATTTATTTAATTTTGGCTCTTTCGAGACTCCATAAAAAGGATGTGTTATCTATGTGTGAAAAGTCCTTTATAAATAAAGTTTGACTTGAACCATGGAACAAACACATGACACGGAGGCCGCTAAGATTTTCTAATTGGGTTAATAATCATCAGTAGATTTATTCAATCTGTTTATGGCGTTTTTCATTACTTAGCCAGAATACTCCCCAATAGTTGGATGCATTTCTGGATTCGTTCTTGTTTATTTGACTTCGTTTAGACATCCAGAATGTTAGATAAGTGTGTGTGGTTGTAGGGCAGTACTGGTGATTAAATTAGTGTTTCCAAGAACTTTTATTATTTCATGAATTTAAGCTTTTTATTGATTTCTTTCAACAAAATGTGCATATTTTTTCTCTTTAATACACTCATTAAATCATATTATTCCTGCGGTTCTATGGAAGCGTGTCTGTTTGTCCCTTAACAGCTTCCGTCCTGCATCTTTGTTTAATGGAATCCGGTCGTCTGATTTAAAGGTTTCATTTTTAGGGCCGTGTATTCGGACAGATTAACATCAGTGACTCATTTTCATTTTGGTTTGGAGGATTAAAGTTCTGGTTTGTGTTTTTTAACGGAGCTTCTGCTTCTCCTCAGGCGCTCTGGAGCTCTGGGAGCTGGCGGAGGATGAGCGGCTGCTGGTCAACCGCTTCACCAAACACGAGCACGACCACATCGTGACGACCGTCAGCCCCACTGGAGCAACCGGCGCCGTCACCGGCAGCATGGACTGCAGGTTCGACTCCCGTGCTCTGCTCAGCCACGGAAAAGTCCGTGTTATGACGTCATTACTGTTACAACAGCTTCAGCTACAGCAAAACATCAGTATCAGCTTAAAGTGTCAAACATGGTTTAATCCAGGGGTGTCAAACTCCAAAACACACCTTAAGTCGCGGGCCGAACAGGATAAAACTTTAAAACCTTAAGTTCTGAGAGTTGAAGATGCTGAAATTGATATCTGAAAAATACTGAATTTGATAGCCAGGTAACATTTTAGCTAAAGGCCAAATTAACTAAAAAAACTAAAGAAAAAAAAAAAAATAGCTAATCTTCAAAATAGCCTAAAAAACTGAAAAAAGCCTAAATTAGCCAAAATATCTTGCATCTAATATTATTCTCACTCTAAACAGCCTAAAAAAAATTTTTTTTAAGTCAAAATTAGCCAAAACAGCTAGCATGTAGCTGAAATATTAGCTAAACTCCAAAATAGCCTAAAAGATTGTAGAAAATAGTCCAAAAAGCTAGAAGAATGCCATATTTTAAAACTTTAAAACCGTGACTTTTTAACATAAATCTGAATAATAAAAAGACAGGAATATTATTCCAGAATAAATCAACTTAAACCTTAAATAATCTTCAATATTTTACTCTCCATAAAAATATATTCTGTCAAAATTAGACAAGTTAAAAATAAGCACAAGATGGTGGAGCATCAGGCCATTAAGAACAATGAAATAAAATGATCTGGAGGGCCGGATAGAATTACCCGGAGGGCCTGATCTGGCCCCCGGGCCTTGACTTTGACACATGTGGTTTAATCCAACCCAGTCATGAAGAGAAGAAGATATAAGGATGTCAAAAAGAAAAGCACATTTCTGCTCCATTCCTGTGAGAAATGACAAGAGATGTGCAGTTCCACCACTAGGGGGAGCAAACACAACACATAACAGGAGATCACAAAATATACACAATAAGTGATTAGGGTTACTAGGTTGGTTCAAATATTTTTTTTCCAAACTGAGAAAAAAAAACAAGAACAAAAAACTACAGATAAAACGTTAACCTTAAGTTATTTAGCTGTTATGTCACCGGGCCGGCCCACCTGAGACCAGACTAAACTAAAATGGGTTCAACACCCATGACTTAACCGGGAAAAAAAGATTATAAATTTGAAAAAATAAACTCAATAAATTTGGATGGAAATTTTAAAAATTTAAACATTTTTACAATAATTAAACTTTAAAAAAAACTAAATTTTAAAGTAAATATTGAACATTTTGATTAACCTAAAACTGTCTCAAAATCAGTTCTGCCACAAACGATTATCTTAATAGTCGATTAATCACTGATTATTTTTTCCGATTAGTCGACTGATCAGGTCATGATAAAAGTGGATGTGAAGCACATCTTTACCATCTTTAGCTTTGAACTAGCTATAAATAAAAACATTTAAGATGATAGTTTATTAAACTTTAAATGAATCGTCCAGCCTTGGTTCTTCTTTAGTTTCTGTATTAAGAGACTTAAATCAAATGAGGTTTTTCATTGGAACAGCAGCTGTTCCACACAAACTTTTTATTTATAGTTTATCCAAGGTTGAAATTGAGAATATTTCAAGTTCAAAAATGCATATTTTTTTAAATTTACAATATATATATTTTTAATATTCAATATTTCTTTCAAGTTTACAGTGTTTACTGTTAAGTTTTCATTTGAAAAGGTTTATTTAAAAATAAGTATCACACATGTGCAAAACAGAGGTTTACATGCGTACAAAGATACAACAGACGTAGGATAACCAGGCAGCGAGTGAGAGGAAACGAACTTATATAATCCCACCCTGACTTTACATGACCGTTTCCTACACAAATGATCATTTTCAGTTTAAAAGTTTTTTTCTTTATTTGAGTTTTCCATCTTTTTTTTTTTTTTTGGACTGTAAGAAACGCCACGAATCTGTTATTCTTTCTAAAAATAAATCTTTCTTCAATGCAGGATCAAAGTGTGGGATCTCAGTCAGGAAGCAGCTGTGACCACCTACAACAGTAAGACCACCTTTGCTCTGTAGCAGGACACTCCTGATGATGCAAAGAGTTTATTTGTTGTTGTAAACGGAGCCTTTTCACATAACGGAGAGAGAGCAAAGCAACTTCTGAACGCAGTTTAATGCTATTTTACGTAAATGATTAAAGGTTACCTAACCAATTATAACATAAATGTCTACAATAATTATTTTCTGAATGTCTTACCTGGTTGTATTGTTTTCCCTCTTAGATCAAATGTCAGTATTCCTGCTGCAGAATACTTCCATAAAATCCTAATGGAATATTTCTCTCTACAACCTAAATATAGTTAGAGGAAGGTTACAAGTATCTTCTAATTTATGCTAATGCTAATGCTAGCAGGATAATAAAGGTAAACAACAAGGATCAAAATGATTTGAAAATATAAAAAATAAATAAATAAGGAAATGATTTTTCACACTTTATTTTCTAAATGTTTACGTCCAGAGCTGAACTTTTGTCTTGGACGCTCTTATTTTGAAAGTGGAAATAGGTGGCTTCATAAAAATATTCGCTGTGCCACTGAATAAACATTCCTGTTTTTACAATGATCCAAAACAAACAACAAATACGTCTAATTACAACAACTACATTTATCTATTTACATGTATGAATAACATTAAGCTAATTAGAATAATATCTGCTCAATAAAACCTCAAATATTGAAGAATTATTCACATTTATGTGTAGATTTGTGAACGATCTAAGACAGGAAATGAAGATACAGTTCAGCAGGTCATTCATGAAATAAATATTGTACATTTTTCGTAAACTTGTGTTAAACAGCGTTCAGCTCTCAGCTTTATAAATCCACTCTTCTCATTTGGGGCCCTGTCCTCACGTGTCCCATATGAGAAGGGTCTATAGAGAAGGACTAACGTGTTCCCTTTCTCCCTCCAGTTCACACTCAGCCGGTCAGCTGTGTGGCCTGCAGCCCAGCAGACCCGTCTCTCTTCATCTCCTGTGGCCAAGTATGAAACAGATTCCTTCTGTCAATATGTGGTTTTTCAGGTTTGCAGGATTTCCTTTGGTTCTTCCCACAGGCCTTGAGATTGAATTGAGTTGCTGAGATTCTTCTCGTGTTTTTGTCCTCTGTGCTTTACAGTCCTCATGACTTGATTGAATGGGAAGGATAGATCTGTCCGTCAGCAGCTTCTAGTTTTTCACTTTCTGTGACAGTGAAGGGTTTTGATGATTGTTTTTGTCACCAGAGCTTCACACATTAATGTGAGAAACATACTTTGCTGTTTACTGGGCCAAAAGCCGGCTGTTAAAAAGTTTATGAGGGCAGAACAGAACCATGCTGTCGTTGAGTAATACAGAGAAAATTATTTAAAGTGCAATAATTCACTTTATTCCCATAGAAGAAGAGACTTCTGGGTAATTCTATTTAGCAACAAAATACTGAAGTATAAGACAAGCAGTGGAAATATTTTGGTGTGTTTGTTTTTCTATTTATTTCTCATTTTTAGATGAATCTGCGTTTGCTAATTAAAAGAGAGACGATAGGCGCCGCAAACAACTCTGAGCCATTACCGGTGGTTCGCCTGAGTCACGTCTTGTGAGCCGCCACCCGCGAGATTTGAGGCACGACCCTCGAGATTTGAGTCGACCCTCGAGATTTGAGTTGCGACCCACGAGATTTGAGTCACGACCCACGAGATTTGAGTCACGACCCACGAGATTTGAGTCACGACCCACGAGATTTGAGTCACGACCCACGAGATTTGAGTCACGACCCTCGAGATTTTAGTCACGACCCTCAAGATTTGAGTCACGAGTCACGAGATTTGAGTCGACCCAAGAGATTTGAGTCGCGACCCACGAGATTTGAGTCACGACCCACAAGATTTAATCACGACCCTCGAGATTTGGTCGCGACCCTCAAGATTTGAGTCACGAGTCACGAGATTTGAGTCGACCCAAGAGATTTGAGTCGCGACCCTCGAGATTTGGTCGCGACCCTCGAGATTTGGTCGCGACCCTCGAGATTTGGTCGCGACCCTCGAGATTTGGTCGCGACCCTCGAGATTTGGTCACGACCCACAAGATTTAATCACGACCCTCGACATTTGAGTCGCGACCCTCGAGATTTGGTCACGACCCTCGACATTTGAGTCACGACCCACAAGATTTAATCACGACCCTCGAGATTTGGTCGCGACCCTCGAGATTTGGTCGCGACCCTCGAGATTTGTCGCGACCCTCGAGATTTGGTCGCGACCCTCGACATTTGAGTCGCGACCCTCGAGATTTGGTCGCGACCCTCGAGATTTGGTCGCGACCCTCGAGATTTGGTCGCGACCCTCGAGATTTGGTCGCGACCCTCGAGATTTGGTCGCGACCCTCGAGATTTGGTCGCGACCCTCGAGATTTGGTCGCGACCCTCGAGATTTGGTCGCGACCCTCGAGATTTGAGTCGCGACCCGCGAGATTTGAGTCGCGACCCTCGAGATTTGAGTCGCGACCCTCGAGATTTGGTCACGACCCACAAGATTTAATCACGACCCTCGACATTTGAGTCGCGACCCTCGAGATTTGGTCACGACCCTCGACATTTGAGTCACGACCCACAAGATTTAATCACGACCCTCGAGATTTGAGTCGCGACCCTCGAGATTTGGTCATGACCCTCGAGATTTGAGTCACGACCCACGAGATTTGAGTCACGACCCTCGAGATTTGAGTCACGACCCACGAGATTTGAGTCACGAGATTTGAGTCGACCCTCGACATTTGAGTCACAACCCTCGAGATTTGGTCACGACCCACAAAATTTGAGTCGTGACCATCGAGATTTGGTTGCGACCTTCAAGATTGGAGTCGCGGCCCGCAAGATTTGAATTGCAACCTGCAAGATTGGAGTCGTGACCGACGAGATTTGAGTCATCCCTTAAAATTTGACTTCAAAATTCAACCCACTTGTCATGACCCTCGAGATTTGGTAGCCACCCACAAGATTTGGTCGCGACAAATGAGATTTGTGTTAATTATCTGTTTAATAAAGTGAGAAAATTTCAAGTTCTCACTAGTTAATATTCACAGTCTAAGTTCAACCCACGAGTCGTTGAGTCATGCCCCTCTAGATTTGGTCGCGGCTCGCGAGATTTAATCACAACCCATGAGATGTGAGTCGGGTGAGCCACCGGAAATAGATGAGAGATGTCTGCAGCTCCAGCTGAATTAGAAGCAAATGTGTGTCGCTGGGATGTAATCCCAGTCTGTGTTGTGGATCCTCAGGACGGCCGTGTGCTGATGTGGGACATGAGGAAACCAAATAAACCGGCCTCTCGGATAGGTAAGTCGTCTGCAGGATCTGATCTGCACGGATAAATGTAATCTGGTGTTTGCTGGATCTGTTTCATCTGGACTCGCTCTGGCTGGGCTTTGAAATCACAGTTTCACGTTTAGCTGTTCAGTTCAGACACACGAACAGTTTTCTTTCACTTCCAGGGCAGAAATTGTGAAATGCCTTCTTTAATTGCCCTTTGAGCCAGGCATCAACTGCAGAAGGAAGTAGCCGACCTCATAAATGAAATTCCAAAAGGAATCGGGAGGCTTTAACCAACCAAAAAAAACGCAAACATTTCATTTTCTGCTGTCCTTTTAGATTTCAGACCCAAACACTTCATTACTGTGAAGCGTGTTTATTTATTAATTTTTTTACAGCATGAGTCTGTCTATCTTATCTAGTGCAGTTTTACACACTGGTCTGTAGTTCTCTATCTGATCTGTTTAGTAAGTAGAAAGTTTTTATCCTCATGAAGTCTAAATAAGCTTTTTTGAAACACTTATCTCTTTAAAAATAGAAATATTTTCCTGCCATCCCCGTGACCGCGACCAGCGCCACGAATCGGAGATGCTGCAGAGAGGAAGCGATCAGTTCTGGAAAATATTTATATTTTTAGAGGGACAAGTGATTCAAAAATGATTCTTTAGATTTTTTTGTATTAATTATCAAGAATATTTGTTTGTTTAAATGTGATTTTGTGCGTGCATGTTTAATTTTTGAAGAGAAGTTGGTTTCAAGCTGTTGTCATTTTAACTTGTGTATGTGTAAATTGTACTCTGTATTTTTTTGAATTTCAACTTTTTTTTTTTTTTTTTAAATATTCATAAAATATATTGCATGAGTTAAAAATCACACTCACATCGAGCTGGGTCAGTGGGGGGGTTCTGGGGTTAAAGGCTTTCCGATCAGAGGATTTCTGTCCTGTCTTGGTGAGAATTTGACACTTTTTAATCTCAGATATCAAACCTGCCAGCTGCTCGCCCACCGTGGTGGCCTGGCACCCCCACCACAGAAGCACCGTCGCTGTCGGTAAGCCTCACCAGCAGATCTTTGCTCCGCTCAAATCCCCGCTGGAGCTCACGGGCGCGTCCGTCTTTCTCAGGTGATGAAGCGGGCGCCGTCCACGTGAAGGACTTCCTGGGCTCCGACGCCGCTCGGGTAGAGCAGGTTCACTGTCGCAGGGTGAACGGGCTCGCCTTCTCCGCCCACAGGTTCCGATCCGTCGCGTCCCACCGCTCCGGAGCGTTTCTCTGAATAATCTCCGTTTTTGTTTGCTCAGCGCCTCGTTCCTGGCCTCGATCAGCGATGACGGTTCCCTCGCCGTCCTGAACTCTGACCTCCAGGAGATGTGAGTTCTTCTTCCTTCACCCCCATCGGTGTGAGAGTAGATCTGAACCAATGCTTTTTCGTCTTTTAGACTCCGAGATCGGAGGCACCAGGACTTCGTCAAAGGGGTGTGCTGGCGCCACGGCGACTCCGGCAGCCTCACCACTGTGGGCTGGGATCATCTGGTCCTTCACCACACGGTGGACGCGGCAGCCGGACCTCCTAACCCCTAACTCACCGGTGGGAGTTTGTGTGGATTGTCCCAAGTGTTCATTTCTGTATTGTTCAGTCAAACTGTTTGGTTTCTTTGTGATGGAGCACAGGAAGACACATTTAAATGTTTTCAGTTGAACTCCTGTCCCACATCTGAACAGATGAGGGCTCATTTGTTCGGGAGGGGACGCCTGTTTTTAGTGTGGAAGGAGTTCTCCGCCTTAAACCCCAAAGGAGCGTGATCACATGTTAGAGGACGGATTTGTTAGACGGACGTTCACGCATGCGGTCGCCGTTTCTCCTGTAACACTTTTGTTTTTGTTTACCTTTGTGCACTGCATCCTTTCACAATAAAGCTGCTTCATTCTGACCGAGGACACAGTCTGCAGGTGGGTGGTGTTTCTTCAACCGTCAACAGAAGCCTTTAACCATGATTCTCTTACAGCAGAGGTCTGCAACCTTTAAGAGTAAAAGAGCCATTTGGGCTTGTTTTCTAGTTATCAAAACCTAGAAGAACCAAGATCAAAACCTTTAAGAAATTTGGATTGCATTCATAACCTTCTTTTTGTTTTTTTTTAATAAATGTGAATAATGTCTATTTTTGGCACCAACAAAAGCAAAAATATATATATAAAAAGAAACTAACATCTCTCAAAAGGTATTTTTTTACGTTTTTAACTTTAGTAGCAAAAAAGCTAGCTCGTTGCTTAATTACTAGCTGAACTTCAAATGAGCATAACATTTCTCTGTAAATTAAATCAGCCAAAAGATTTTAGCATGTTACTGAAATAAAAACTCAACTCAAAATTAGCCTAAAACCCCCAGTAGATAACAAATTAGCTAAAAATGTTAGCATATTGCTAAAATATTAGCTAAACTCGAAATTAGCATAAAAAAACTAATTAGAGGCCAAATCCGCCTAAAAAGCTAGCTAGTTGCTTAATTACTAGCTGAACTCCAAAATAGCCTCAAATTATTCAAAAACGAACTTGGTCAAAAACATTAGCATGTTGGTAAAATAGAAGCTAAATTCTAAATTATCCCAAAAAAAAATTTCAGTAGATAACAAATTAGCTGAAAACATCAGCATTTTATCAAAATATTAGCTAAACTCTAAATTAGCATGAAATTCCTCAGAAAATGAAGTCAAAAAACGTTAGCATGTTGCTAAAATAGAAGCTAAAATTCTAAATTAGCCTAAAAACTCCAGTAGGTAACACCTTAGCCAAAAACCTTAGCATCTTGCTTTTGGCACCAACGAAAGCAAAACTATATATATATAAAAAAAAACTAACATCTCTCAAAAGGTATTTTTTTTACGTTTTTAACTTTAGTAGCAAAAAAGCTAGCTCGTTGCTTAATTACTAGCTGAACTTCAAATGAGCATAACATTTCTCTGTAAATTAAATCAGCCAAAAGATTTTAGCATGTTACTGAAATAAAAGCTAAACTCAAAATTAGCCTAAAACCCCCAGTAGATAACAAATTAGCTAAAAATGTTAGCATATTGCTAAAATATTAGCTAAACTCCAAATTAGCATAAAAAACTCATTAGAGGCCAAATCTGCCTAAAAAGCTAGCTAGTTGCTAAATTACTAGCTGAACTCCAAAATAGCCTCAAATTATTCAAAAAAACGAACTTGGTCAAAAACATTAGCATGTTGCTAAAATATAAGCTAAATTCTAAATTATCCAAAAAAAAAAAATGTCAGTAGATAACAAATTAGCTGAAAACATCAGCATTTGATCAAAATATTAGCTAAACTCTAAAGTAGCATAAAATTCCTCAGAAAATGTAGTCAAAAATGTTATCATGTTGCTAAAATAGAAGCTAAACTGTAAAAACTCCAGTAGATAACAAATTAGCCAAAAACCATAGCATCTTGCTTTTGGCACCAACGAAAGCAAAAATATATATATATTAAAAAAAAAAAAAAAAAAAAACTAACATCTCTCAAAAGGTATTTTGTTACGTTTTTAACTTTAGTAGCAAAAAAGCTAGCTCGTTGCTTAATTACTAGCTGAACTTCAAATTAGCATAACATTTCTCTGTAAATTAAATCAGCCAAAAGATTTTAGCATGTTACTGAAATAAAAGCTAAACTCAAAATTAGCCTAAAACCCCCAGTAGATAACAAATTAGCTAAAAATGTTAGCATATTGCTAAAATATTAGCTAAACTCCAAATTAGCATAAAAAAACTAATTAGAGGCCAAATCTGCCTAAAAAGCTAGCTAGTTGCTTAATTACTAGCTGAACTCCAAAATAGGCTCAAATTATTCAAAAAACGAACTTGGTCAAAAACATTAGCATGTTGCTAAATTCTAAATTATCCAAAAAAAATTTCAGTAGATAACAAATTAGCTGAAAACATTAGCATTTGATCAAAATATTTTAGCATAAAATTCCTCAGAAAATGTAGTCAAAAATGTTAGCATGTTGCTAAAATAGAGGCTAAAACTCTAAATTAGCCTAAAAACTCCAGTAGGTAACACATTAGCCAAAAACCTTAGCATGTTGCTAAAAAAATTGTTAATCTCCAATTTTTTTTTAATTTACTCTTTTACAATTTTTTCTTCAGCCAGAGAGCCACATGTGGATCTGGAGCCACAGGTTGCAGACCCCTGTCTTACAGGGTCACCAAACCCTAAATTAACTTTTTTTGGCTTTTGATCTCTATAAATGGAGCTTTAAAGGTGCTGTCTGATGATCAAAGCCACTTTCTTTTAGAAAAATTGTAATAAAACTCCTTTAATTCTTCCTAATATGGTCAAAAACTGTCTGTGCTCTGCCCCCTACAGGTTGAAACGAGGTATTACAGTTGAATTCTGTGATGTCAGTTTCAGAAACCTGACCTCATGATCTGCAGCTCCAGTATTAGGTGTGTTTGAGAGGACCTGCGCCTCACATGAGATGAAGGTGAACGGCGAGGCTGTACGAGAACGAGGAGCTGGGGGCTGAATTTTATGATGCCACTCCTAGTATGATCTGTGCTGTTGTGTCTTTTATATTATTTTTAACATCTTTTTGAGTAAAACAGATCATAAGAAATAGCCTCAGGATTAATTTCATGTCCGCTGTCCCAATTAATAAATAAATAAAATAAAATTAAAGTTAAATTTTAGAGGCAACAATAAAAAAATTAATCCCAGATTATTTGAAATTTTGTTTATTTTGTCATCAGTGATTCACTGCCTTCTAGAAAGAGTCACAAAATACACAGATTTCCTTTATTTAGCGTCAAGTTATTTCGCATTATCTACAAGAACTGTGTGGACACCGTTTCCCACAATGCACTTTTTTGTAGTCATTGTACCTACTTTCTGGCTGCGCTGGCTTAGGCTTAGCGCCTGGAACCCGCCCCTTTCTCGTGATACTTCATGACGTCGGTGCAAGAAACTAACCAGCATGCACTGCGCCGCGTCCGCCTTGGTCTTCTCAAACACGCTCATTGATAACAGTCATGCCCTTAAGCCCCACCCCTCTGACTGGATTTTCAAATTTCTGATGTGGGTGAGTCAGCCTCCAACTTCCTAGTTTGGTTACCCTTTAAGTCTTTCAGAGTAATTATTTATTATTATTATTATTTTGTTACCTCTTCATACCTGATCTCTGAAGCTCCACTTTTCGCTCCCTGAATTGCCCCCCACTTTGCTCGTTTTCGTGGGTGTGGGAGGGGCTGCTGGTTCTAGAAGATTACTCAAAAATGCGGGAATAGATCAAAATATTACTTTGGGGTCGTTTAAGGTGAGGAATGACCAGTAGAATACACGTAAAAGCTCAAAAAGTTAGTTTTTCGTGCTCTGGTCCCTTTAAGTTTTTAGAGCCGCCTGCATTTAGGCCCATAAACGGTAGAACTATCAGTGCGGTTTGATGAGTCGGTGTTGATCGTGGCTGTGAGAAAGCTGTTCACAGGTCAGAGAACTGGAGGCGTTCTGCCGTGAAGATAACCATTTGATAAAGCTAGTTTAGGTTAGTAATCATCACACGCAGTTAAGAATGTGTCAAACACGATTGGTTACTGCTGATTGCTAATCTTTTTACAGCCTCTCGGCTTCATAAAGGGTGAATTAGGCATCTTCTATTTTCAATATAATAGTTTTGCTTTATGGATTAGATGGAATTGATATAGAACGGACTTGAATGGAACTTATAAATCACTTATAGAGGCCATTTCAGTGGCCTTATGGTGGAGTGTCCGCCCTGAGACTGGAAGGTCATGACAAAGACTTTAAAAATGGGATCCAGTTCCTCTCTGCTTGACACAGCATGAAGGGGTTTTTGGATTGGAGGTTCAACCGTCAAAGAGTTCCTGAGCGCAGCTGTGTCTGCAGCTCACCCCTCCCACAGGGGACGGATAACAAACGTTACACACAGAGGTTCTTGAAAATGAATCTAACTTTAACCTTAAATGTTACTTTATAACTTTTTAAATCTGATCTGGATTAACTATTGAAGGAGTTCGTGACTAAATGAAATTTAAAAAGTTAAACCGTAAAGTGTTTTAAGGACTTGACATGAAAACAGAACGATTGGTTGAAAAATAAGCCTTAACCCTTAACACCTGTGACGCTTCAACACAAAATCTTTAACATACTGTAGCTTTTTAATTGTTAACACAATCACATTAACAATTAAAAATTACACTATATCGAAGAACATAAACACTGGAGTTAAAGGATTAAAGAACCACTCCAATCATTGTTCTATTTCCCTGTGCTTTTTTAAAATGTGATTTTGCTTTTTTTTAGTCAAAATAGAGGAAAAAATAAAACCGCAGAGCAGCAGGAGTAAATTAGAAATTCACCTTGTAGGCGGGGCTATTAGCATAAAGTGAGCCTGCACCCGCTTCCTATCATCCCTCTGTTACACGCTCTCCTGCTAGCTTACATCTCCTCACATAACATCAGCTGTGAAACAAAAATGGCGATCAATATACCTGTACAGTTTTAAATCAAAAACCAGCTCGGATTTAGGAAACAAAGACGTTCGTGGATCTATTTGTCTTTAAGTGGATACATCAGAATGGGGCGGAGCTTGTACTCCTCCTAGGTGTAGCACCTGCATCACAACTTTTTCATCTGCTCCTGACTCACAATAATTTCAACAAAGAAATTGTTGTTTTCCTTTTTTTTCTCTTTTGTGTCTGTGCTGGCTGCTGTGACTCCGCCCATTCTCCCGTGGATCCTGCTAAGTAGTCACAGCTGCCTGCACTTCAGCAGTTAGGCTCTATAAATTTAATCAACTCTTTGTTTTGTTTCCTGCTTTTTTCTAATCCCTGTGAGTTTGTTTTATTTTGTGCTTGTGACTCTTTCCTGCATCTGGGTTTCTTCCTATTGCCCAACTGTGGCAGAAATACTCAAAAATGTGATTCAAAGCTTTATCTTTTTCTTTTATATATCCTTCTTTATGATTAAAAAATACCACAAGAACATGTTAAAAACATGGATTTCATTGGAATGGTTGTTTAGAGGCAATAAACACAGAAAAGTAATATTCATAAAACTATTTTTATTAACTATCAAACAAGATAAAATATACACTTATAGCTACATTTATTTAAAAAAAAAAAAAAAGTCATTGCGGAACAGCAACATGAAGCTTCAGATCAGTAAATATGAGGAACGGATGCTAATTTGTGCCAGAAAGCTTAAATACCACACGTGTAACAGCAGGACGTTTAGTCATGAGACTGTACATTATTATATTTTACATTTACAACCCTAAAACACCGCTACACGACACTTGATTGAAGAAAACGACACTCAGGAGGTTCCTAAGCGTCCCCGTTAGTCACCAGGGTTATGGGCTGTTTGGTTCCAGGCCGGATGTTGAAGGTCTTGCCGTACTGCTGTTTGAACTGCGGCCCGTTGCTGTGAGGGGAAAACACACGGGGTGAACATCAACAAACATGCGAGCCGCTGATGGTTTGAGAGCTGCCAGACTTACCTGGTGGGAGCGTTGCTGCTCTGATACTTTTTCACCACTTTGCTCTCCAGCTCCTTCATGTCCAGAGTGGTCGCTTTGCCGGGAACAGGAACGCTTTGGTTCTGCGGCTTGGCTCTGGCCACCACAGGGATCTTCTTGTCGTCCTCGGTCGGACTGGTGACCCAGTCGTCGGTGGACTCGGCCATCTTCACCGGGGTCATCTTCTGGTCCATCTCCAGCATCTTCCGTTGTAATATGCTGACCAGAGTTGCCTGGCTGGGGGACTGAGCGGTCGGGAGCTGACTGTGCTCCAGCTTGGGCTTTGTCTGGACTTGAGCCTTTGGTTTGACGTGTTTGTCAGGACGTGGGAGCGTTGGAGGAGGAGGAGGAGGAGGTGCTGGATTTGCAGGAGGCGCTGGATTTGCAGGAGGCGCTGGATTTGCAGGAGGCGCTGGATTTGCAGGAGGTGCAGTTTTAGGAGGAGGTGGTGGATTTGCAGGAGGTGCAGTTTTAGGAGGAGGTGGTGGATTTGCAGGAGGTGCAGTTTTAGGAGGAGGTGGTGGATTTGCAGAGGGGCCAGTGTTGGCAGGAGGTGCTGGGACTGGGGTCGGGGAGGCCACGACGGATGTGTTTATCTTCACTGGTGGATCAGGTGGACAAACAGCAGGAGGAGGCTCGGCAACGTCGCTGAAATCATCAAACTCCGGGGGCGGGGGCAGCAGGGGAATATTCAGCTCCTCGGTTGGGGGGTCCGCGGGGCTGAGCGCTGCACTCGGCTTCTGCTCGGGTAACGCCGGTGAAGGTGCCGTGGGGGCCGGAGCGGAGGAAGGCGCACGTTCCCGGGTTGGCGCGGGACTGTTGGGTTTCTCTGGAGTCTGAACTTGCGCAGACACAGCCGGCTTTGTGCCGTCCAACACTCTCACGGGAGCTGGGAGACGATTCCGCCGCCGGAGTGACAGTGAAGGACCCTGAAGGGGAGGAGCTCCGGTGGGTGCTGGACGCCTCGCTCTTGGTGCTGCATTCTCGTGACAAAGGCTGACTTGTTCGGAGTCTCTCTCTTTCCTTGGCTGCCTGTAGGAGAGCTAACGGAGACAATGAAGACGAGTTCTCCCGCGCTCCCGGGATATCGCTGGGCCTCAGATTCCGAAGCTTACGATCCAGGATTGGACTGGCGTGGCGGCTTTGATTTGGAACAGTCTGAAGCTGAGCGTTGGTCACTCGCTGAAGCTTTGGAGACTCCGGCGGTTTAGGGGTCTCGGACTGACTGGTGTCTGCTTTGGGCTCCTTGGAGTCTCGGGCAGAGGAGGCTGAGCTGGGATGGGCTCTAACTTCTTCTCCTCCTCTTTAGGAACTGGGTTTGTGGGGGGTGCTGCCATGGCGGGGGCCTTTTTGTCTCCACTCACAAGCACAGTAACGGGGGCTCCAGATTCAGGGTCCTCGAGGATCAGCATGCGCTTGGGCTTAGTAGCGCTGTGGTCCTCACTGTCCTTGAGAAACGTGGTCTTTGGAACGTCGTAAACCTTGGCCGTGGTTTGGGGATTGAAGGTGGAGATGGTGGCTGTGCGCTGGGGGGGGGTTGGTGCAGGAGTGTGCGGGGGGGAGTCGAAGCTGAAGGCCGACGATGTTCTTAAAGGCTTCGGAGGCGGAGTCTTGAACGACTTGTGTTGCCCCTCTGCAGGCGGCTGTGGAGAGACGAGGGGTGGATCCTTGGAAACGGGGACAGAGGGAGCTCTAGAAGATGAGGAGCCAGTGGAGCTGGTGGATGGAGGCTTGGGTGGAGCCATGGGAGGTGGCTTTAGGAGGGACAAATCCTCTTCATTCATGGGTGGTGGAGTGAACGGAGGATTTGGTGCAGGCATCGACGGAGGTTGAAGGGCTGACATGTCCAGAGTGTCCAGGTCGCCGAGGAAGTCGGGTGGAGGCGGGATGAAAACGTTAGGAGGAGCTGGAGGTGCCACTGAAGGAGGAGGGGGCGGAGGTGCCATCGATGGAGGAGGAGGAACAAATGCCTCACTCGGAGAGAGATTAGGTCCGGACACAACCGACCCGTTGGGCACCTGATCTCTGGTCACTAAAAGAAACAAAAATGTTTTGTGTGATCTAGTTGAAGTTCTTCTATGGAAATGATGGTAAAAGCTGAAAAAACAAAAGACAAAACTTTTCAATAAAGAAAAGAAAAAATACAATCAGATTAAAGAAGCGAGCTCCGCCCCCACTCAAGCCACTCCCCTTTGATCAAACTTCACTAATCTAACTTGTCTATTGCTGTTATTACTTTTATATACTTTTTTTTAATTAACTTTTTCAGACATTTAACCTGTTTGTGTGTGTTAGGAGCAATGGATGGAAGTTCCTTCAGGATTAATAAAGTACTCTATTGATTGATAGATAGATAGGTAGATAGGCTTTATTCCGGACTCGTAGTCCAATAGGTGAACAACTATTCTATTCTATTCTATTCTATTCTATTCTATTCTATTCTATTCTATTCTATTCTGTTCTATTCTATTCTATTCTATTCTATACTTTATGAGCAGCTACTGCATGTGCATTAGTTTCTCCGTCTTCATCCCAAGTCACCCTAGTCAGAGCTGCATGAACCAAATTAATGAAAAAAACCCTTTGTTTCACAATGGCAGCTTATCTGTAGATTTTTCTCCATAGCAACCATTTGAATTTTTTGTCATCTAGGGATGACAAACACGTCTATGTGGGTTTTAGAAGAATCAGTAAAAATACAATTTTTGATTTCCTTGGCAACCATTTTTGCTCTGACAAATTCTTCTTAAAATCTCCTTTTAATTCTTTTTTTTTTATATTTTCTCTTTATTGCAAGTTATTCAAGTTATAAAATGACCAATTGGATCCTTCAGTGAAAGCATGTGGTGTCCACTTGCCCCACCTCCAACATTTGATTGACAGTTTCCCCCGAGTCACCTTTAGTAGAAGGGGTTTGGACTTTGAACAAGTCCACTCATGATTGGCGATGGTAGTCCTACTAAAAACATCACTCAGACCGACTCGGCCCAATCACTCTGACGGCTACAAAATGGTGGCAGATGAACAGGAAGTCACGGTGGCGGGCTTCGGCCTCATTTCGCCAGAGCCGCAGGTAAGGCATTTTCTATGGGTGATGTCAACACCTTGTTATGTCAAGTAAATAATTTGTGTCAATGGTTTTTTGTGTTATAGAGTTGTATCATATGTGATGATGTAAGTGACTCATATATTCAAACCAGCAACAGGGAAACGCCCCTTTTCAAGCTCGCCACTCTGACAAAATCTACAACTTCTAATTTCTACATTTCTTCCCATTGAAGCTCGAGTAGTTAGGAGGCGACAGATCGAAATCCTAGGAGGAGTTTGAATTTCTAAAAGGGGCTGAAGGATTTATTTTTTAAATTCAAGATGTCTGCCTCTTCCCAAGGTCAAAGGTCAATGAAGCATCAGTGGTGGTTGTAGATCTAACCTGGTGGCAGGTGTGTGAATTTTTTTTTATCATATTGTGGAAAAACCTGATAATCGCCTATTTTCACACCAAAAAATGTCCATCAAGTCTTAAGTCGGGCACATCTGAATATATATTATGATGTTTTTTAGTTATTTTTTTAAATTTGAGGTTTGTAACATTTATTTTGAAGGTTTCGCCTGCCCTGTGGCTCCCCCCCCGGTCCCCGGCGGGAGCCATCTCCAGAGTGCACTACATCTCCCAGCAACCCCGGCGCACAGTTCCTGGATGCCGCTCAGCTGACTCTCATTCGCTAATCACCCACAGGACACTTAACGCTGTGTGCGAAGTATTGTTTGTACCACTCTGCCTGCATTACTGAGCGTTTCTTTCAGGAACGGATATTCTGTTTCGGACCCTGCTTCATTTTTGATTGCTTGCCGCCTGCCCCGACCCTCGCCTGGACTCTGACGACTCTAGTCTCTTCTTGGATGATCCCGTGCTCATGATTGACCTCTGCTTGCCTGACCCTGATTTAGCTTTGTGCTACATGAGCGCGAATGTTGGTACGTTTATGAGTATGAAGTGGAGTTCAAAGTCATAGTAGGAAAGAAGAAATAGCTCAAAAACATCTGGTCAGTAACTGCTGTGGGACATGATAAAGCCCAAAATGGTTAAGAACATTCATTTAAGCTTAAAAAATAAAAGCATTCCTTTTCTTTTTTACTGCGGTTGGGACACCTCCAGATCGGATATTGAGCCTGGACAAACATTTACCTGGCCTGAATTATTCCCCTTCTCTCTGATAGCTGATCCAGTCTGACTAGAAGGACCATAAATGACCTCATCTTTTCCAAAGACAGGCACGATAAACCTAAAGTAAACACTGACGGTTACCTGAGCCGTTGACCTTAGGACCGCTGGCAGGGGGGAGGACGGGGACGGTGGGAGTCGGGACGGCGAACCCGTGAAAACTCTCCATCGAGGACTGTGAGGAAGACACGAGACATGGTCAGAGCGTTGAACCCACTCACACAAGAAGCAGACGTGAACAGAACGTCATTAGAAAGAGAACATTCTGTTGTTGTGTTTTTTTTTCCCCAAGTTTTAGCTGGCAAGGCTTTTCTCCTGAGGCGACCCAACCAGTTTTCAGGTATTGCAGCACTTGGTGTTCCTCCAGACCGCGATACATCAGCAGAGTAAAGAGAAGTAAAAGCTGCTGCCAAAGTCTCAGACACGCCTTTCACCTCACGTATAGTCGTCTCTGACCTCATCTGGCAGGTTAGTGAAAACAAATCTGTGGGTGGAGCTAATGCACGGCCACATTATTGGGTTATGAGCAACCATGAGCATCCACCTATGTTGTCTGCAAATCACCGGCTGTCACTTGGAGACCTGCGTGTTTGTGTGCACGACTCTACGTGTGCGAGCCAGAGGTGAAAACACGCAACTGACACCTGGGTGAAGCCGAACCCGTCGAACATAAACACAGACTGTTGACACAAGGACGATCCTCGCGGTTCAGCTGCTTGAAAGGCCTGAAAAAAATGTCTTCTCACTGCAAATGGGCTTCATGCAGGGCCGTCACCGCAGTCGACTAATCGACTCTTAAAATAAAATGTAACAGTTGATTAGTCGTTACTTTATATTATATGGAGTCAGAGTTTAGTAAAGTTTTGAGCATTTACAACCAAAAAATACATTTTTTTTTTATATTTGAGTCAGTGAGACCAAAACTTTTACTTTTGTGAAAAATAGTTCCTTGTTTCAGATGACGACCTCATTTATCTGTATGAATCACTATAGTGTAAATGCTAATGAGGCGTTCACACTATATACGTTTTACGGCACATATAAACGCATTCACACTTTCAGCAATCTTGGTATCAAAATATTCAGCTCGTTCATGACATCACTGCTTGTATTTTTATAAACTTTATAGTTTTGAAATATTGAGAAAAATTTGCCCCATAGAAAAGAATGAAAAAGTCTACAAATTTTGAATTTTTTTTTTTTTGCAACAAGTCTTTAAATATATTCAAGGGTTATATTTTCATCTTTTATAGTAGTTTTCAAAAAATTTGTAGTTACCTAATATTTTAGCAACAAGCTAATGTTTTTGGCTAATTTGTTATCTTCTGGGTTTTTTTAGGCTAATTTAGAGTTTAGCTTCTATTTTAACAACATGCTAACGTTTTTACCTAATTTAGTTTATTGAGGAGTTGGAGTTTAGCTAGTATTTAAGAAATGTTTTAGCTTTTTTGGCTAATTTGACATCTGCTAAGGGTTTTTATGCTAATTTGTAGTTTAGCTGATATTTTACCAACATGCTAATGTTTTTGGCTAATTTATCTACTGAGATTTTTTAGGCTAATTTAGAGTTTAGCTTCCATTTTAGCAACAGGCTAACATTTTTGGCTAATTTGTTATCTTTTGGAGTTTTTTAGGCTAATTTAGAGTTTAGCTTCTATTTTAACAGCATGCTAACATTTTAACTAATTTAGTTTATTGAGGAGTTTTAAAATATTTTAGTGTTTAGCTAGTATTTAAGCAATGTGTTAGCTTTTTTGGCTAATTTGACATTGCTGGTGGTTTTTTATGCTAACTTGTAGTTTAGCTGATATTTTACCAACATGCTAATGTTTTTGGCTAATTTATCTACTGAGATTTTTTAGGCTAATTTAGAGTTTAGCTTCCATTTTAGCAACAGGCTAACATTTTTGGCTAATTTGTTATCTTCTGGAGTTTTTTAGGCTAATTTAGAGTTTAGCTTCTATTTTAGCAACATGCTAATGTTTTTAACAAATTTAGTTCATTGAGAAGTTTTAAAATATTATGGAGTTTACCTAGTATTTAAGCAATGTGTTAGCTTTTTTTTTGGCTAATTTGACATCTGCTAAGCATTTTTATGCAAATTTGTAGTTTAGCTTCTATTTTACCAACGTGCTAATGTTTTTGGCTAATTTGTTATCTACTGAGGTTTTATAGGCTAATTTAGAGTTTAGCTTCCAATTTAGCAACAGGCTAACATTTTTGGCTAATTTGGTTTTCTGAGGAATTTCATGCTATTTTGGAGTATTTAGGCAACGAGCTAGCTTTTTTTGGTGGCATCTAAGGGTTTTTAGGGCTAATTTGGAGTTGCCAAATACTTTGCAAAATTGGCACAAATAAGGATTTTTTAAGCATTTTTCCTTCAAATCTTTCAGAAATTTTGGTAAACTTCGTTGCTCTTTCATACAAACGAAATTTCCAGTCTTTAAGCAAATTTAACATTTTGCAATTTCAGTAAATTCATGCAGCAATTAAGGTAAATTGTTTGTTTGTCAGGTAAAAGCTTCAGCATCTTTAGTGACTACTTTCAGCAAAAAGCTTCACACTAGCATTATCGCAGGTAATCCATCTTGTCTAGTTTAATCTTGTTTTAATACCAGAGGACAGAGGCTCCACGATTCATTAAAAGTCTTTATTTGCAGTTAGTTTTTAGTTAGTTTAAAGCTGCTGATGGTTAAGATGTGTGTTTTACATCCACTCCTCACATAACTCGATTAGTCAACTAATTGAAAAAAAATGATAGGTTGATTTGTCGACTCATAAAATAATAATTATTATGTATTTAATTTGCAGTTTATTTCATTAGCTTTAAACTGGAGTGAACATGTGTGCTGCAGCAACTTCATATTTCCTGTAATAAACCTCTGCGGTGTCGACGAAACGTGATCAGTTTAACGTTAGCGAAGTCAATCGACAATAGTGTCGACTGTGCTCACGCCCCACACGACACCAGCTTGGCTAATAATGCCACTCACGTCTCGAGCCTTGCACCGCGGGCCGAGGGCGTGGCGCCGAGGAGTGTGGGATCTCGTTTGGCTTAATCTGCCTTTTCTCTACGCCGTGACTCACTTTCTGCAGGAGCTGCAGTCACAGCCGTCCTGCCCATGAGCTGCTGGGCGTGCCACGTCCACATGCCACAGAAACACTCCCAAACAACAAGGCGTGTGAACGCCGGAGCAGATGAGGTGTTCCTTCACACCGTGACGAGATAATGGGAGGCCTCTCACCTGTTGAGCGTTGATTAACCTTTTGTTTTGGGAAAATCAGTGACTGAATAGTTGTGGCTGCCACACAAACGTAGTGAACCTGAGCTTGCAGTGGGAGACTTTACTGAAATTATGATGTTAATATTTATTAATGCAAATCAATCACTTGCTCTGATTTTTTCAGCACTTTTACCGTCATTATTTACAAAATAAATGATTATTTAATCGCTTTTTTTTTACTTTAATCTCGTTATTTTTAGGTTTAGACTATTTCATCCACGGTCCGGCGTGTTGTCACGGTAACATGACAAGTGTTGTCAAGGACATGCAGTGGCAAAAAAAAAAGAGATATAAATGTTGATCATCATGATATTTTTTTCTAGAAAATGTTGTTTTAAAGCAGCCTGCAGTGATATAGAGGAGTGACCGGAACTTTTTTATTTATTCTTTTCTTGTCTGCATGTTTGTTTCTTATGTCTTCACGTCAACATTGATAGTAATACTACAGACATAAAAGTCTTTAGAGTTCTTCCTGTTGATTTGTTTCATGTTCATAAATGACACTTTTGGGATATCTGAGTGAACACTTGATAAATTTAAACATTTCAGACAATAACAAAAAAGGAAAAATTTCTCTCTGGCCTGTTTTTGTTGAAAAGCTGCAAATTGTCATCAAATTTAGATAGTAAACTATGATATGATACATAAAATAAAATAAATGTACAGGTTTGTTTGTACATTTTGTGATTATTCGCTAAAAAAAAAATGGTCGGTAAATATTGTGAAAAACAAAAAAACTGTCACGATTAATTGAAAATCGTGGATTTCTCCTAAATTTCCCAAGTTCTTAAAAATTGCGATTAATCTTCCAAACCTATTGTGATTAATTGCAAAAATTGTGATTTTAAATTTTTTTTTTTTTAGTTCTCCATTAATTTGTTAGATTTTTTAATCGATTCCCGGCCCTTCTTTTTATCTTTTGTAAATATTGTATAGAGTAACTGACAATAAATTCAGACTATAAATCGCAGCAAAAGTACTTCATCCTCAAAGCGTTGACACTTTCTTCACACTGACCTGCTTTTATTGTAAGAAAATCAAGCCCATGTGGGATGCAGAAGAGGAAATAAGACGACTTCCAGCCCAAATCTCTGGTTCTATCTCAAAAACCTCCCATTTTGTAAAGTCTTCACGCAGGTAATTCAAGGAGAAATACTTTCCTGTATCGATATGAGACGCTGGTATTTTCCACTGGTAGTTTCACAAAGGCCTGAGTGAGGCTGCCAACTTCCTGAATAGATTCCGATCAATTGGGATGTAAAAGATATTCGATACGTATCAAAACATTGATCGGGCAACTGCAGCATTGTTTGATTATGTTGGTTAAAAAGAATAAAATCAATCAAGAAGTAAATCATCGATTCATGGGAAACTGCAGTTCTTTTTTGTGGTCTTTGTCTTTTTATGTAGATGAGATGAAAACAAAAAGACGTCCAATCAAAACCTTTCTTCTTCCAAGTCAAAATTTGAATACATTTCTCTGTCAAATGTCAGGATTTGTTATTTATAGCTTTAAATATCGTATGAATAAGAAATATCGAGACTCTGTCCGAAATCCCTCCATAATCCTAAATACTAAAAACTATACTGATGTTTAACCGCAATGCATTGTGGTCTATATTCGCTAATCTAGTGAGCATTGACGCACGCTAGTTTTTCGCAAATACATTTCTAGTGCACTCGATTTTAGAATTAGTAAAGTCGTACAATACTAGGAAATCGCTAACACACTATATAGAGCACTATATCAGGGGTGTCAAAACAGCTAGCATGTTAGCATATAGCTAAACTTCAAAATATCCTAAAAAAAAACTGAAAAAAACCCTAAATTAGCCAAAACAGCTAGCATTTAAACATTAGCCTGACTTCAAAACAGCCAAAAAAAAAAAAAAACGTAAACAGAAAAACATAAATTAACCAAAACAGCTAGCATGTTAGCATATAGCTAAACTTCAAAACATCCTAAAAAAACTGAAAAAAGCCTAAATTAGCCAAAACAGCTAGCATTTAAACATTAGCCTGACTTCAAAACAGCTAGCATGTAGCTGGAATATTAGCTAAACTCCGAAATAACCTAAGAAAATTGTATCAAATGCCAAAATAGTTCAAAAAGCTGGCTAAATCAACTCAAACCTTAAACAACTTTCAATATTTTACTCTCCACAAAAATATGTTTTGTCAAAATTATACAAGTTAGAAATAAACGAAAGATAACATCTGGCCACTAATAACAATAAAATAAAATTATCTGGAGGGCCGGATAGAATTACCTCAAGGGCCGGATCCGGCCCCTGGGCCTTGACGTTAGCACACGTGCACTATATAGTGACTCGAAAGGGAATTTGGACATAGTCCTAGATTTCACCGTTTTTTTGTAAACTAATCAAAATGTATGGTATCGCCAAAAAGTTAGTTGAATCCTTTACGTATCGATTTGTGGACCACGTATCGCGATGCGTATCGAATCGTGTGAGAGGAAAAGAAACACATCCCAACCGATCAGTCTAAAAAAAAAAAAATCAGAATTCAAATTTACTCAAAACTAATATGGAATGGTTTTAAACTGAAAACCGAGTGCAGTTATCTTCCACTAATACAAGATTTAGCAGTTAATCAATAATTATAGACCAATAGAACTTGTGACGGAGGAATTGCTCTGTTACCGCAATCGAACATAGATGTACTCACATGGAGATGCTTGACCGTGGGTCTGGCCCGAACACTGGCCGTCCCCGACTCGGGTATTGCAGAAGGAGCCAGCCACAACTCCACGTTATCTAGGAAGAAAGTTGGAGTTACGCATTTCTCAAACAAGCTCTTTGAGATGATCGGTTTCTTGGCTGTTGCAGATGGTGGTTCAGTGTTGTTGGATAACGTTTAACACCCGAGGTATCGAACATACTGTAACTTTTTAACACCATCAATGTAATGATGGTGTCAACAATTAGAGTAGATGAAAGAACATAAATACTGGAACTTCAGTGTTAAAGGGTTGAAGGTGCTCAGTCTTGGCCATTTAGTCAGATTAAATCTACTAAACTTGACTGGAACTGATGTAATCTGTGGTCTCAGGACTTGACTGGAGGGGAAAAAAAAAAGCAAGAAAGTTTCCCTCTCTGTCATCTCATGTCACGCTCTTCGATGAGTGAGAAGCTCTCAGTCTCTGAGAACTTCTTCTTCATGAACCCAAATTGAGTGAAGAATCAGTTGATCCTGTCTCCGTGGGATATCGCGGCTGCGACGCTTTCAAACGCCTCGCACTGAAAATGCAAGCTTGTGGCTCCATATGACTAAGCTGGGGTGTCAAACCAGTCTAACCAAATGGTTGGTTTCCCTATTGTGCCACATCCTGATTTAAATAGACAAATGTTTGTCATTTGGAAATTTTGCATAGCAATTGGTCTTGTCACCAGCAGAAACAAAACTATTCAAAAGACTCAAACCAAATGAAGAAAACCTCAGATACAGCGTAAAGGCTGAGCTCCATTCTGTTTACCTCGGTTACAAATCTCTGTTTATTCATGTTCACACTAAAACTCATGATCAGATCTGAAAAGACGAAATCATTTCAACTAAACAATAAATGGGCGGATTCAGTGTGTCAAACGCCACCGTGCAGCAAAATGTTCTAGGATGGAGATCCGTTTGAATCCTAAAATTAAAAGTAACACCGATGGATGGTGGAATACAGTAAAATACTCAGATTACTTGATGACAGAGATACCTTCTTTTATCTACAGAAGGGACTCTATAACACTGGAAATCTGGGGATGGACCTAAAGCAGGGCTCTTAAACTGGCGGCCCGCGGGCCACTTGCGGCCCCCGCCTTAAAATGAAAATTCAATGTCTACTAAGCAATATATTTTGATAGCTCTGTATATGTTTTGCAATGTTTCATCTTAAAACTTCACATTTGCTATTGTTGTTGGATCAGAAAAGTCCTTAGCAACCGTTGCTAGCGTCGTTAGCTCCTGTCGTTTCACAGAACACGCAGAAGATATCGCTTTTATAGACATGAATAAATGTTCAATAAACTTGTTCAGTAGAGACAGACAATGAACAAAAGATATAGACCAGGGCTCTTAAACTGGCGGCCCGCGGGCCACTTGCGGCCCCCGCCTTAAAATGAAAATTCAAGGTCTACTAAGCAATATATTTTGATAGCTCTGTATATGTTTTGCAATGTTTCATCTTAAAACTTCACATTTGCTATTGTTGTTGGATCATAAAAGCCCTTAGCAACCGTTGCTAGCGTCGTTAGCTCCTGTCGTTTCACAGAACACGCAGAAGATATTATTTAGTAGTACTTAGACATGAACAAATGTTGGATAAGCTTGTTCAGTCAACAGAGACAATGAACCAAACACATAGACCAGGGCTCTCAAACTGGCGGCCCGCGGGCCATTTGCGGCCCCCAAGTCAATATTTTGCGGCCCCCGCCTTAAAATGAAAATTCAATATATACTTCAAGCACTTCTGCATGTCCACGCTTCTTTGATAGCTTCGTATATTTTTTGCAATGTTTCCGTTTAAAACTTTACATTTGCTATTGTCGTTGGATCAGAAAAGTCCTTAGCAACCGTTGCTAGCGTCGTTAGCTCCTGTCGTTTCACAGGACACACAGAAGATATCGCTTATATAGACATGAATAAATGTTCAATAAGCTTGTTCAGTAGAGACAGACAATGAACCAAACATATAGACCAGGGCTCTCAAACTGGCGGCCCGCGGGCCATTTGCGGCCCCCAAGTCAATATTTTGCGGCCCCCGCCTTAAAATGAAAATTCAATATATACTTCAAGCACTTCTGCATTTCCACGCTTCTTTGATGATAGCTTCGTATATGTTTTGCAATTTTCCGCTTAAAACTTTACATTTGTTATTGTTGTTGGATCAGAAAAGTCTTAGCAACCGTTTCTAGCGTCGTTAGCTCCTGTCGTTTCACAGAACACGCAGAAGATATTATTTAATAGTACTTAGACATGAACAAATGTTGGATAAGCTTGTTCAGTCAACAGAGACAATGAACCAAACACATAGACCAGGGCTCTCAAACTGGCGGCCCGCGGGCCATTTGCGGCCCCCAAGTCAATATTTTGCGGCCCCCGCCTTAAAATGAAAATTCAATATATACTTCAAGCACTTCTGCATGTCCACGCTTCTTTGATAGCTTCGTATATTTTTTGCAATGTTTCCGTTTAAAACTTTACATTTGCTATTGTCGTTGGATCAGAAAAGTCCTTAGCAACCGTTGCTAGCGTCGTTAGCTCCTGTCGTTTCACAGGACACACAGAAGATATCGCTTATATAGACATGAATAAATGTTCAATAAGCTTGTTCAGTAGAGACAGACAATGAACCAAACATATAGACCAGGGCTCTCAAACTGGCGGCCCGCGGGCCATTTGCGGCCCCCAAGTCAATATTTTGCGGCCCCCGCCTTAAAATGAAAATTCAATATATACTTCAAGCACTTCTGCATTTCCACGCTTCTTTGATGATAGCTTCGTATATGTTTTGCAATTTTTCCGCTTAAAACTTTACATTTGTTATTGTTGTTGGATCAGAAAAGTCCTTAGCAACCGTTGCTAGCGTCGTTAGCTCCTGTCGTTTCACAGAACACGCAGAAGATATTATTTAATAGTACTTAGACATGAACAAATGTTGGATAAACTTGTTCAGTCAACAGAGACAATGAACCAAACACATAGACCAGGGCTCTCAAACTGGCGGCCCGCGGGCCATTTGCGGCCCCCAAGTCAATATTTTGCGGCCCCCGCCTTAAAATGAAAATTCAATATATACTTCAAGCACTTCTGCATGTCCACGCTTCTTTGATGATAGCTTTGTATATGTTTTGCAATGTTTCAGCTTAAAACTTTACATTTGCTAATGTCGTTGGATCAGAAAAGTCCTTAGCAACCGTTGCTAGCGTCATTAGCTCCTGTCGTTTCACAGGACACACAGAAGATATTGCTTTTATAGACATGAATAAATGTTCAATAAGCTTGTTCAGTAGAGACAGACAATGAACCAAACATATAGACCAGGGCTCTCAAACTGGCGGCCCGCGGGCCATTTGCGGCCCCCAAGTCAATATTTTGCGGCCCCCGCCTTAAAATGAAAATTCAATGTCTACTAAGCAATATATTTTGATAGCTTTGTATATGTTTTGCAATGTTTCCGTTTAAAACTTTACATTTGCTATTGTCGTTGGATCAGAAAAGTCCTTAGCAACCGTTGCTAGCGTCGTTAGCTCCTGTCGTTTCACAGGACACACAGAAGATATTATTTAGTAGTACTTAGACATGAACAAATGTTGGATAAACTTGTTCAGCAGACAGAGACAATGATCTAAAGATATAGATGTTGAACGTAAAAACATATTTTTGGCACAAATGGAACCCCGTACGGCCCAGATTCAGCCTGACTCCGCCTTCAGTGGCTCCAAGTTTTAGAGCCCAGAAGCAACAGAACAATGGAAGAAAAACCTTCAACATGAAAAGAAAAGTTAATTTTGAAAAAATATTAATCTTACTACTATATATTAGTATATTATACTGTAATATTGCTTCAAGAAAAGATTATATAGATTTTTTTAAGTAATAGTTTAGCATAAAACATTTAAACAAATGTTTTTTTCAGTTTTTATGGAACAAATAATACATTTTTCTTTAATAAGATATAAAACTATATAAAACTGTAATTGACACAATTACCAGGAAACAACTTGATTATAAAGATATTCTGAGCTGCTCATTCTTTTGATGAACTTTTATTTAAAAAAATATGTTTTTCTTATATTTTTTGTTAGATTTTCTGTTTCTTCAAAAGCTAAATCATGTGTAAACATCTTCAATATGTGTAAACAGCATTTCTAGACACGAACAGCTGTTCAGGTCGACAGCGAGTGCAAAGGTCGTCCTGGAGACATTGCGTTCATTCCTGCTCGTCTTTACAGTAAACCTGCCCCGTCTCTCACCTCTGTCCTCCACCTCCACGCTGGGAACGGGACTCGTTCTTCCGGCCCAGGAGGTTCAGCGTCCTCCTCTTCATCGTTTCTGTTCTGGGTTTCTTCTGCTGCAGATCAGAGGCTCATCGTCTCGGGCAGGTAAATCCGGAGAAGGTTGTGTTCTGCAGCAGGTGTGGCGCCGCTCTGCAGGTGGACCGGCTCCGAAAGCTCGACACTTTCCAGGACAGGCGCAGGAAACGGAGAAGCTCCGCCCCCCGCAGGGCTACACGCACCTCCCCCACCCGCAGCCAGCAGCAGGTGAGGCCTGGACTCACCTTTCACATTCCAGCACAGGTGTCACCTGCACAGCTCTGTACTCCCCGTTACTCAAACATCCACAATCGTTCAGGTTTTCCTGCTTTGAGAAACACAAATCAGATGTTACAAATTAAGACTTAAATGCAGCAGGGATATTTAAATATTTGGGGTGTGACGATTCGTTTAAATCACATGTGTCAAAGTCAAGGCCCGGGGGCCAGATCCGGCCCTCCAGATCATTTTATTTCATTGTTCTTAATGACCCGATGCCCCACCATCTTGCGCTTATTTTTAACTTGTCTAATTTTGACAGAATATATTTTTATGGAGAGTAAAATATTGAAGATTATTTAAGGTTTAAGTTGATTTATTCTGGAATAATATTCCTGTCTTTTTATTATTCAGATTTATGTTAAAAAGTCACGGTTTTAAAGTTTTAAAATATGGCATTCTGCTAGCTTTTTGGACTATTTTCTACGATCTTTTAGGCTATTTTGGAGTTTAGCTAATATTTCAGCTACATGCTAGCTGTTTTGGCTAATTTTGACCTAAAAAAAAATTTTTTTTAGGCTGTTTAGAGTGAGAATAATATTAGATGCAAGATATTTTGGCTAATTTAGGCTTTTTTCAGTTTTTTAGGCTATTTTGAAGATTAGCTTTTTTTTTTTTCTTTAGTTTTTTTAGTTAATTTGCCTTTAGCTAAAATGTTACCTGGCTATCAAATTCAGTATTTTTCAGATATCAATTTCAGCATCTTCAACTCTCAGAACTTAAGGTTTTAAAGTTTTATCCTGTTCGGCCCGCGACTTAAGGTGTGTTTTGGATTTTGGCCCCTTGTGCGATTGAGTTTGACACCCCTGGTTTAAACGATTCATATAA
Organism: Oryzias javanicus; assembly: GCA_003999625.1. Taxonomy (NCBI): domain Eukaryota; kingdom Metazoa; phylum Chordata; class Actinopteri; order Beloniformes; family Adrianichthyidae; genus Oryzias; species Oryzias javanicus. The sequence continues at coordinate 36,283,858 of CM012441.1, forward strand.
TAATTTAATTGATAAATACCTGGAGCTGAACAGGTGAAGTTTTCCAGATTCCTTTTATTTCTTTAAGATAATAAATGAAATAATTTCAAACCCATTCTCATTTCAGTTTGTTGTTTTTCCACATCAACATTATCAGAACATTCTAGCTCACCGTTTGGTCACATGACTCAATCCAACAGGTGTTTTCCAAGTTTGATAATCGATTTATTTTACTTTGAAAGGATTTTATATGGTATATAGATCGATCAAATTAGACAAATTCACAAATCAAGTCAATTAACTGATAGATTTCTTCATGCTTAAGCGAAATACATTTTTTAGGTTTTTCACTTTGTTTGTTCAACACAACATTTATGCATCAAATGAGAGTTTAACCTGCTGTAATCTGATCCTCCCAGCAGAAAGAGTCCCACCTCCAGCCTCACCTTTACTGTCCTCGTCTCACTTTGAGCTGATTGATGACTTTTTTCACGTCAAGCAGCTGCTTGCTGACAGTCTTTGTTCCAACATTGAGAGTTAAATCATCCATTAACCACCACTTACCTCTCCCGTGCTTTACTGTTTATGTTGCAGCTCTATAGGTTTAATGGCCACTAAGGGAAAAAATGCAGCTTTGTGTAGCTTTGATTGTTGGAATCATCGTTCACAAATGATCATTTCTGCTATTTTTCTACTCATTTCTTGTGTTTTTGGGTAATTATTTGGTTCTGTTTCGTCATACTTATGTATCGGGTAAATTAGCAGTCAAAAAGAAACGTTTTCATAAATACAAAGTTGTGTAAATTATTGTTTTATGCACAATTTTGGAAAAAATAAAGAATATGAATACCACATGCTGCAACTTTTTTTTAATGCTTTTTATTTTTCAATTTTCATCAATAAACACACATGAACAATACTGGAAATAAGACGTATGCATAAACAGGCTACACAAACAAACAAACAGAGAAAAAAAAAAAAACAGAACAGCTGGAGAGAATAGTGACAAGTGGAAACCAGTTCCATATAAGAGGATTCAGGGACATCCGAACTGTGCAAACAGAGTTTTTCAAAGCAAATCAACGAGAGTGTGATCAAAATAAAATGTTACATAGACATCTGTCATTATACAAATGCTCTCATCATAATGGCAGAAATATTTACATTAATATAGTCGAGGAATGGCCTCCATGTTTTCACAAATAAATCTGTTTTGGAGTGTGAGAGACAGGTCAAACAGTCCAGTGGGATATATTCCATTATTAAAGGGGTTTTGTCCGAAATCCACTTCTGAAGTAGATTTTTCTTTGCACAGAATGTAAGAATATTATAAAGCTTTTTATGATCCCTCACTTCTGGTGTGCCACAAGGCTCTGTTTTGGGACCATTACTGTTCATTTTATATTTGTTGCCTTTATATCATATTTTAAGCTCTTTTAATGATGTTTCTTATCATTTTTATGCTGACGACATTCAGCTTTATGTATCTTTTAAACCACAGGATGTTTTTAAACTACAGATTTTACACAAGTGTCTGGATTCTGTCAAGAGTTGGATGAACGACAATTTTCTCCAACTGAATGAAACCAAAACTGAGGTCCTCGTCTGTGCTCCTGACAAATACCACCCCCAGATCATCCAGTGGCTTGGTCCACTCGCCTCTTTTGTCAGGTCATCTGTTAGAAACCTTGGTGTAACCCTAGACCCAGTTTTAACTCTCGACTCCCACGTCAGTACACTTGTTCGTTCTTGTTTTTATCATTTGAAAAACATTGCTAAGCTGAGTCCAGTCGTGTCACGTTCTGAGATGGAGATGCTCATTCATCGTCTTGATTATTGTAACTCCATCTTCACATGCCTCAGTAAAAAATCTTTAGAACGTCTTCAGGTTGTCCAGAAAACTTCTAAGTATTCTCATGTCACCCCACTGCTGATCCAGCTGCACTGGCTCCCTGTCTGCTACAGAGTGCAGTTCAAAATCCTGGTCTTAACATACAGAGCTGTAAATGACCAAGCACCAGTCTACATAAAAGACTCCCAGCAGGTCACTCAGATCATGTGACCAGGGCCTGCTGGTGGCCAAAAGAACACGGTTATAAACTAAGGGTGACAGAGCCTTTGCAGCAGTAGCTCCATCTCTCTGGAACTCCCTACCTCTCAGCCTCAGATCCGCTGACTCAGTATTCTCCTTTAAAAAGCAGCTAAAAACACATTCTTTTTAAAATTGCTTTTTCTTAACTCTGTTAATGTACTGTTTTTATATTTGGTTTTACTTTGTGTTTTAATCTGTGTTTTACTGTAAAGCACTTTGTGGTTTTTATCTCGAAAGGTGCTATATAAATAAAGCTTATTATTATTATTATTATTATGATAGATGTTAGAAATCCTGCAGCTAGAAAGACCTTGAATGAGGGTCAAACTCGAGGTCTGTTTTCAAGATTTTGCACATTTCAAGCAAAACATTCCTCCAGTATTTCTGTATCTTAAAACACGACCAAAAATAATGCGTGAGGTCACCAATCTCTGTTTTCAGAATGGAGAGACATCCGCTCTGTATTTGGAGAGGCGGTCCGGGGCAATATGTGCACGGGGTAGTATCATAAGTTTTGTTGCCCTTGTCCGGTTACACACTGTATGCTGCAACTTTTTAACACGCAAAAAGGGGGCAAATGATCTCAATTAGCACCTGCCAGGTATTTAAGTCAGAGGCGGCCTCACGGGGCAGGAGGGGGGGTTGAGATTTAGGGTTTTGTTTTGCTGGTTTTGTTCTTTTTTCCTCCTCTTTGTCTTCAGCAGTCTTCCACTGCTGGGTTTTGTTATTTTAGTTTGTGACTTACTTTATGAATACATTTATTTTGACAGCTTTCTTACCCCATATTTATGTTTACGGTTTCCTTTTTTTACCTCTGTGCAAGTAACTGATTACACATATGTCTTAACATAAAGAGAAAGAAAGACCACGGATAAACCAGAGATCCTGATCAGGTTCGTGAATCGAAAGCATAAGACTGCCCTGATGAAACAACGTAAACAACTTAAGGACACTAAAGTGTTCCTTAACGAACATTTATGCAAATATAACGCTGATCTGGCTAAACACGCGAGGGTCCTCCGATCCAAACGACAGATCCAGTCCACTTGGGTCCAGAACTCCAGAATCTTTATCAAACCACTCGGACCACCGGACCTGACGAAGCCTCTGGAAATAAAATCCATGAAAGACTTTGAGAACTGTGGGATTACGCATGTTTGAACCTCTAAATCAAGCAAAATGTGAATTGTGGACTCATGAAACCGTCGGAACCGTTGAATACGAACTCTGACCCAATTCTGAAGAACTCGAGCACAATTCCCTTGAAATGAGACCTTCACAGTCTCTCAGTCAAAACAATGAAGATGGTTTACGTGGCCTTAAACCTGTTCCTAAACAAAGATGTAGCTCTGATCTGAATACAATCTGCTCAAACTGTCTCTTAATGAGAATATTTTGAAGTTTTCCATTAATAAATCATGATTTTTTACTTAGCACTTTTTCATAATAATAATCGATCTTTGATAAATGCATTCTGCTCAAATTGTCTTTTTTAATAAGAATATTTTGATATATTTTCCTGCAGTAACAAATGAAGTTGATTACTACTTGATACTTTTAATGAGAATGTTTAAATTACTGTTGAAAATTAATATAAATGATTTGTCTATGGATGTTTCTGAAATTCTATTACATCACTGATATTATTGATCTTTTATTACCTGAAACTATATTGATATTTGATTTTAAGTCCTGAACCGGATATTGATAATTCATGTAGAGAAAATGGTCGAGTCGGGGTGGGATTATATAAGTTCGCTTCCTTCCACCCCCTTTCAAGCGATCTATTTGTGATTTATTATGTGAAGTTATTCCATGTATTATAACCTGATTGCTTGAAATAAACAATTTCATTCATTCAACATTATTAAATCCCTGCACATTTTTCACAGTGATTTGTGAAGAATGCATAAAATCTAATGATTTCACGTAAATATGCAGCACAGTGTCGTTTAGAAAGCATTTATCTGGTTACATAATGACAGGGTTGTCCAGAAAGTCTTTAAACGTCTTTGTCTGTCAGATCTGTCTGTTCTGCCGGACCTCCTGGTACAGAACACAACCCGCACAGGTCCATCCGGTTTCTGCGTCTCTCGTGGGAATTCATCCGTCTTTGTGAAATAGAATGTGAAGAATGTGCTGACGAAGGCCTCAGGTGTTTTACCTGTCGAACAGACGGAACACGCCATCATCGGACATCGTCTCCTTCCTCGGTTTCTGCGTCACGTTCTCACAGGAGACGTCCTTTTGTCGCTTTTTTCTTTTCAAGACTTAATTTGAGATGTAACAAATCCGCCCTGGCAGTCGGGAAATGTTTTGTGTTTTAGACAAATGTGGCAGTGTCCCGGTTGAAATGTGAGAGCGCGGAACCGGACGGCGTGCGCATAAAGAAAAGCCGATCTTTAACCCTTTAACGCCACAGCTCCAGTCTTTATGTTCTTTCTCCTTCAGAATCTGCTGGAATTACGTGTTAACGGTTGAAAATGTAGCGTTAAAGCGTCACCGGCGCTGCCTCGGGTGTTAAAGGGTTAAGAAGCGTTTGTGTACAGAAACCAGCATGAGAGGAAACCAGGAAGCAAACGCCCGTAATATTCATGCATTCCATCTGGATCTGGTATTTCAGGGCTGGATGGTAAATGAAACCAACGACAATCTTTAGTTTTCGCTGGTATGAGCAGAGATTTCACTCGGTGAGCATTTTCTACTGATCCAAACCTCGAAGGAGCCACAAAGTCTTACTTTAGTCTTTAAAGTCCCTCCAATGAAAATCCTGTTTTTGAGTTTTTAACATGTATGTGTGGCATTTCTGAAAGAGAAAAGTATCATAAGAAATGATTTCGTGTTTGCATTTCTCAGTATTTCTCCTTTTTAGTCGCTGCTAATCAAAGTGCTCGAGAAAAACAGTTTGAATTCCTGAAACTTGCTTACGTCTCAGTAGCTAGCTAACCCGGATGCAGCTGTAGAGGCCGGAGAAGAGAACACAACGTCTAACGGATTGTACAGGGTGACCCAAAAAGATGCGTACCCACATTTTATTCGATAAAAAATCCATTTTTTAACGAGTGTTTTTTCCGTTGCAGGACATGAAAGGTGAACCATGGATGATCGTTTGCAGCTGTAGTTGCCCCAAAAATGTCTTGGACAAATCAGCAGAAGATATTCTCCCTGGAGACCTTACTGATCAACCCTTCAGTTGATCAATAACACACATCTGTCTTTTGCTGTTTTTGTGTACGTCTGTCACAAACAGCAGACAGCTGGTTCCACCTGCAGCAGGTTAACGAGTTCAGACAGGAACTAAGCTCAGCTAAAAGTCCACAAAGCTAAATCTGGGTCAGACAGGCAGGGGTCAATCACACGAATAGGACAAGACAGGAGTAGTCAGAGTCCAAGTGAGGGTCAGGGCAGGCGGCGGGCAAACAGAGATAAAGCAGAAACAGAAGGCAGAAACGCTCGGTAATGCAGGCAGGGTGTGTGCCGGGGCTGCTGGGAGATGTAGTGCTTTATTTGTTTTGGTGTAATTTCACACATTTGAAAGTGTTTGAGTTTGCTCCGTCTGAAAAGTCCATCTTTCATGGCGTGTGCATAAACTAACAGGTTTACAGTTAAAACGAAAAGCTATAAACAAAACTAAAGAAATCTAAACGGATTATTTTATTTTTTAAAAATTCCAATACTGTTACACTGAAAACATTCTTTAAAAGTTCATCAATATATATGAAAACTACAGGATCTGTGGCTGGAGGGTTGCTGGTTCACTGTATATAGAGAACTGGACTGAGTGACTCCTCCCCTCTTGTGTTTCAAACAGGAAATACCTGCTTGGTCCAGTCAGCCTATAGACATCTATAGAGACATAAACAGCTGTTACTCTTGTCAGAATCTTGATCTGAGACTTTATTTTTTTTTAAATGTTCTTAATAATCCTCAATTTTTGTCACATTATTTCTGTAGTTCAAGTTATAAACTGACCATTCAGATTCCTCAAGAAGTATAAGACACAATCGAAACGTTTGATTGATAGATTCTCTTTCAGGTGGTGATAAGCTCACTTGTGATTGGCCGGAAATGTTGAATCAAACCAACTTTCTACTGGTTCCAACATATCACAAAACTATGGCGACTAAATTGACTTCATTTGGTTGGACCTGGGAGTAAATCTTTTTCTTTGGGTGACATCACACTGACTCGATCCAGTTCTCTTTTACAGTCAATGGCCGAAACTCAACTTGAGCGGAGCCGACGTCCAGCAGTGTTTGCCCCGCTCTGGTGTCCTTGGGCAAGAGTGATTTGCTCCAGTGAAGCCGCTTTTTTGTGGAACCGTGTGGGCGTGACCAAGGCGTCCTTGAGACGTTTGCTCTCAGTGTTGCTCGACTGTATAAATGAAAGTCTAAACCGCTGCTGCGACTGTAGAACAGGACAGATACTGTATGTGGTTTGTGTCTTTCACAGGTTTCAAACGCCAGACAGATATGGAGCTAAATTGGGGCCAATATTATCTGAAACCCAAATTAAAAATGTTTTTTCCAAAAAATGTTTCAAATGTTTTGTTATTCTAAAATAGAAACTTCATTTCAGCTGTTTTTAGGTTTCAAAATTTCACTTTCAAAACTTTTTTTTTTCACTTTCAACTCTTCGTTTTCCAACCTGAAATTTTCCGCTTCAAAATTGGGGCGGGGCTAACACGAAGGACCAATCAAAATGATTGACAGTTGTAATTCAGTCTCGGTGCGTTCACCGACTCTGAGACCTGGGATGATGACGGTCAGAAAATGGCTGAAAAAGCAGAGTTTTATCGCGTACAAACCGCGCGTCCAAAACGCCGTTCTAGCACGTTCAGGGCGACATTTTATTATGTTAAACACAAGCATCAAAAACGACCTTATGCTTGAATAAAAATATCAAAAACACTTCCAGGTGCGTTTGCACTTTAACCTTTTCTCATGCAGAAAATGTCAGTTTGGTTTCTTCATGTTTGCTAACTTCTTCTTTAGCTGACTTTTAGCAGCATCATTATTTTTGTTTGTACATAATGTTTATTTTTCACTCTTCTTTTTCTAAAGCTAAAAACAGAACAGAAAATAATTAAGATTATTGGCAACATTTTTGGACATTTTACTTTTATTTTGGGGCCAAACACCAATTTTTTTTTCAATTTGTTTTATTTTAAATAATATTGGCCTCAGTTTAGCTCCAGGAAAATAAATAATCTTAACTTACAATCTTAAATAAACAGCATTGATCCTCTCTCAACACCAACAGTAAGTTTAACTCATGGAAAAATCATTTATATTTGTTTTATTAACCCAAATGTGAATGCATCATGAGAAAAGTAACAAACTGAAAATGTCATTTTTAGAGTTAACCTGAGTTGGTCTTTACATTATAATACTTGTTCTTGTTGATAAATAAAGTAGAAATAATAAGGATTCTAATGCTGCAGTAGAGTTTTTCTATCTTAAATATGTCTGTTCGTTTCCTGGTGGTAAAACGGTTCATAAAAAGATAAAATCCTGACAGATGATTGGCTTGAACTGAAGCAAAAACAGTTTCGTCTCTGAATAAATATTTGTTCAAGAGGAGCTTACCTCACAAACGACACACAGACCTCTGCCTGAATGTGTGAAGAAAGATTAAAGACGACAGAATAAACATGTTTTTCCTCAAGTCTCATTCTGAAAAATGTCACTTATTTAATCCTTAGAGATTCCTGCTGGGTCCCCCACAGGGTTACGGGGTTTGTGGGGGTCGTCCCAGCGTCCTCAGGGTGGAAGCAGATTGCCAATCTATCACCAAATGCTGAGTTTTACCTTTTTGAAAAAATCTGTTGTGTTTTATTAGCAGTTGTGAGGTTTAGTGGAGAAAGAGGACAAGAAACTGTAAAGAACTGGATTGACTGTGAGGTTCTGAACATGAAACATGGTGACAAGAAGAGACTTCAGCAAATAAACGAATCAGACTAGAGTTTCAAAGTGAACTGGGATCCAGAAAAAGGTTGGGATTGGACCCACAGCTCTCTGCTGACATCTGCTGATGCTCCATAAAAGCTTTTCAGTCTTTTTTGACCCACACAACCCGTTTCACAGCATAGAGGAATGTGCCGTCAAAGCCATGTAATCTTCAGAGTCTTTGTTCAGAACAGAAAGTGACGGCAGAATGAAACTGGAAAAGGAAGAAAAGGCTGTAAGAAGCAAAAACGGTGGGCCTCTGAAAACCTGAAACACAGAAAAAGAGTTAAAAATAGTGGAATTAAGGCGTGAGACAACACACACGAGTCAGTCACAGACTGTGAAAGTTAAAGACTGACTTTGGTCTGTAGAGTTCATCACAGAAACACTTTTTAAAATTTTTTTTTAAAGACATTATTTGTAAAATGCTAAAGAATAGAAATTTGACACTAAGGAAAAATAATTTTCTTGTTTATTCTTCATTATTTATTTCATTTATCGACCCGTGCTTCTGTTTGGTGCAGTGGGATTCATGTGTTGTTCCTCCAGAGGTTTTAGATTCCAGGTGGATCGTCTGTGCCCCCCCCCAAGTCCTATCTGGATGAACACTATTCAAATATGTCAAGCTAATTCTTCTTTACAGTTTTTCTCAGTGGCTTTGGTGCGTTTCTCAGATCAGAATAGAAATTCTCATAACTATTAGTTCAACCTCCACAACACTTAGTCATTTGCTACATCATAGTAGCAAGTTATCCTCTCTCTGAACAAACTGCAAATGATTTTGGACATGAATCAGGTGATTTCATACATTCTCTGCTGTTTTTTGACATTTTCATTTGCTTTTGTCATGTCAGTCAAAATCAATTATACTTATGGATGCTGAATAGTCGTTCTCAATAAAACTAATAGTCTTACTTTCATTGCTTGAGTCATTACACTCAAAATTGTTGAACTAGTTATCAAATGTCAAATATTAGCCATCTGTCAAGCAAATTCTGTACCTTTCTTTGTCATTTTTTCCTGAAAATGTCTCCTAAATTGAACATTTGATCTCAGGTGAATTTCAGCTGTCACTCATGAGGATGTGTGTGCAATTTTAGTTGTTACCAACGACAAACAACTTGTTCACTGTCAATTATGGATGAATCCTGTGAATCCTGGATGTGCCACAATGATTTACTGTACTGTTACATGTGCTGTATATTGTTTACAGCTCTACCAAAAGGGTGATTTTATGTTTACAGTGACTTTACTGCACATTTCAGATGACTGTATAAGTAGGCCATAGTGCTGTCTTGAACATTTTCAGGTGTCACCAAATATTTTTGCAGTGGAAAACACTGAAATGATAAACTGTCATAGTGAAAACATGACAAAGTCATTTGACTATCTTGTTCATAAAGATGGAGTCAAGACTTTTCATTTTGATGACAGTTTCATTGACATGAATACTTGCTTTGGAGGAATGGATTATCAATTTTGAGCATGCGATGTGCTTTTGCAGGATATCCACTATGCTCTGCAGTTTGCACTAATTGTTTAGAGAAATGCACTAACAGCTGTGCAAATGTTAATAGTGTTCTGAGAAACGCACCAAAGCCACTGAGAAAAACTGTAACTTCCCCCGTCCGTCCTGGGACAGGATCTCTCCTTCATGAGGACATCTCTCAGGTGTTTTTGTTTTTTTTCCTGGAATCAAGTTTCTTTAAAGGAGTTTTTCATCACCAAGAAGGAGAGTCTAAGTCAGAGGTCGGCAACCTTTAACAGTAAAAGAGTCATTTGGGCTCGTTTTCAACTGATCAAAACCTAGAAGAGCCGCATTGATTTATGTTAGCCTTTAAGAAATTTTGATTTGCATTCATTACCTTCTTTGAATGTCTATTTATGGCATGAACAAAAGCAAAAACATATATAAAAACAAACTAACATCTCTCAAAAATGTCTTTTTTTATGTTTTTAACTTTAGTAGCAAAAAGCTAGCTCGTTGCTTAATTACTAGCTGAACCTCAGATTAGCATAAACTCAAAATTAGCCTAAAACCCCCAGTAGATAACAAATTAGCTAAAAATGTTAGCATATTGCTAAAATATTAGCTAAACTTCAAATTAGCATAAAAGCTAAAAAAAATCTGATAAAAAAGCTAGCTTGTTGCTTAATTACTAGCTGAACTCCAAAAAAGCCTAAAATTCCTCAGAAAACTAACTTAGTAAAAAACGTTAGCATGTTGCCAAAATAGAAGCTAAATTCTAAATTAACCAAAAAAAATTTCAGAAGATAACAAATTTGCTGGAAACATTAGCATTTTACTAAAATATTAGCTAAACTCAAAATTAGCATAACATTTCTTAGAAAACGTAGCCAAAAACATTAGCATGTTGCTAAAATAGAAGTTAAAATTCTAAATTAGCCTAAAAACTCCAGTAGGTAACACATTAGCCAAAAACGTTAGCATGTTGCTAAAACAGAAGCTAAATTCTAAATTAACCAAAAAAATTTCAGAAGATAACAAATTTGCTGGAAACATTAGCATTTTACTAAAATATTAGCTAAACTCAAAATTAGCATAAAGTTTCTTAGAAAACGTAGCCAAAAACGTTAGCATGTTGCTTAAATTAGCCTAAAAAAAAATACAAAAACAAACTCCAGTAGGCTTAACGCATAAGCCAAACATTAACATGTTGCTAAAATAGAAGTATACATTCTAAATCCTTAAATAGCTTAAAAAACTTCCTCCGTAGGTAACACATTAGCCAAAAACATTAGCATGTTGCTAAAAATAGAAGTTAAAATTCTAAATTAGCCTAAAAAACTCCAGTATGGTAACACATTAGCCAAAAACGTTAGCATGTTGTCTACACGGTCAACTTTCCTAAAATAGAACTAAATTCTAAATTAACCTAAAAATTCCTTAGAAGTAACAATTTGCTTGGAAACATTTAGCATTTTACTAAATAATATAGTAGCTAAACTCCAAATAGCATAACATTTTCTTAGAAAATGTAGCCCAAAACATTAGCATGCACTTTAAAATAGAAGTAAATACATCAATTTACTAAATACAAAAAAAAAAAAAAAAAAAGCCTAAAAAACTCCAGTAGTAACGCATTAGCCAAAAACATTAGATTGTTGCTAAAATAATAGCTAATCTCCAATTTTTTTTTTTTTTTTAAATTTACTATTATTTTATTCTTCTTCATCCAGAGAGCCACTATGGAGAGATAAAAGAGCCTCATGTGGATCTGGAGCCGCAGGTTGCAGATCTCTGGTCTAAGCGTCACTTTTCTCCTTCAAAATCTGTTGGAATTATGTTGATGACAATTGAAAAGTTACAATAAATCAAAGAACAGAAACACTGGAGCTCCGGTGTTAAAAGGTTAAAGTATCATTAAATTAATTCAGAAATCTGCCCTGGTGTTTGGTGCTTTTTTTTGTGTGTTTTTTGTTTTCTTTTTTGGTTAAATAACCTGACCCTGTGATATATTCTAGTTATTGTGGAGGCACTGTTTAACAAACCTCGTCATTGGGAATTTTGTGTTTGTGTTGTTGGAAAAAAAAAGTATAAATAAAGATTATTCAGAAATCAAAATTTGTGAATTTAAATTAGACAATTAAAATGTGTCTTATCTAAAAACTTTACAACCATGATTTCAGCTATGATTGAAATATATACTGTCCAAATATTTGACTTTTAGACACACATTTACACTCGGAGACCGCAGTCCTGACTGTCTGACCTCATAAGCCAGTTTCTCCATTATTCACGGCTGCTACTGTTACAGTTCAGGTGGAAAAGCGTTCTGGTGAACATTTAAAGCTGTTTGCTCCTCCAGGAGCGTTTCTGTAAAGTTCCCTTTGGATTTCCTTTCCCTCAGTCTGGAAGTACGTTTGCTAATTCAATGAAACCTTGAGGTTATGTGGAGAAATCTTTCCCTCCAACTGTTCTGGTTTTGTGTGCATTCCACAAGCGTTGTATCCAGTATTGATGGAAGATAATGATTAATCAGAACGCTATGCTGCTATTCTGGCAGTCCCAGTGATGCGTCGTCCAGAGTTTCAGAATATTTGTTTGAACTGTTGACTGAAGGAACGGATCATCAGGAGAATCGTTTAAAAAATCCAGGTAGGACAAGTTTCTGCCCGTTCAAACAGTTCCATGAAAGGATCCGGAAGCGTTACGAATTCAGGGTAAAATTAAAAATACAAGAAAACTTGTCCAAGTGAAGAATTTTAATAAAGAAAGTGTTATTTAAGTTTGAATCTAAATATAAATACAGTTTGGGGAGAAATATTGACCCCTGATCAGCTGTAATGTAAAACATTGTAAGTGAAGATGAAACCAGTGCAAGAGTAGAGGTACGAGACTAGAACCCTGAGGCACTTCACCTCAATGAAACAACATTACTCACAATAAGTTAGAAACAGTGAAAAACTCATGGAATTCTTTTCAGGATAAGGAGGTAACTGGGGTGACAGACAAACCTCGTTCTGGATTTTCCTCTGTTGGTCTTACTGGGGTCAAAACTGTTTAAATGTGGCATCGATGCAACATTCTGAGGGTCTGAACCGCTGATTCGATCAGTAAATCATTCCAGGTTCATTATTCAAACAGAACGTCGTTTAACGGATGAACAGCACCACCTGGCCGTCAGCATGGAAGCAGACATGATGCTGCAGGTGAACCCAGCGGGTCTCAAAGTCTCATCAGGACAGTTTGTGACAGACCCCATAACCAGAACCCAACGACCTCTGACCTAAACGCCGCACAGCTGCCGACAGTTGACAGACGAAACATTCACAACCCACTCCAACGCTTCGACTTGAGTGACGGACGACCACTGCGGGTGACTCCACCCACCCAAAGACACCACGTGAACGTTTGCAGTGGATACGAGACCAACATGGATGGCATTGTGCAAAGCACAGACGATCCACCTGGATCAGGGGTGGGCAAACTACGGCCCGGGGGCCACATGCGGCCCCCTAAACTACTTAATGTGGCCCTCCAAATTAAAATACATTGAATCAAAAATCCTAATTATTGTTTTATTTTCATTGTATTTCTGGTTTCTTCCCATGATGGTGTTGTTTCTTGACGTTCGTGTGTTGTTCCTTTCTGAGTCAGATGGTGATCTTTGATTATTCCTACACCACATAAATGCAGTTCTTTGAGTTCACATTTTCCTCTGAAGAACATCAACCCATTGGATCACCAAAAAAAGAACAAAAATCAAAATTTAGAAGTTAAAATTCCCAATTTTTGTTTTTTATGATTATATGTGGTAAATGAATCCAAATTAAAGCATGTTTTTCCTCTAAATTCCATATTATCTTTTTATTTTATGAGGTTCATTATCAAATCACTCCTTCCATCTGCTTCTTATGCCAGATTTTAGAACCCTTTCTGGCCCACAAATCAAAAAGTTTGCCCACCCCTGACCTGGAATCTAAAACCTCTGGAGGAACAACACATGAATCCCACTGCACCACAAAGCACGGGTCGTAAATGAAATAAATAATGAAGAATAAACGAGAAAATTATTTTTCCTTAGTGTCAAATTTCTATTCTTTAGCATTTTACAAATAATGTCTTTACAAATGAAACCATGTGACTTCCTGGGTTCATTTTTTTACATTTTGTCTGACGTGTTTCTGTGATGAACACTACAGACCAAACTCAGTTTTTTAAGGGGACCAACTCGCACAATGACCTGGACAATGGAGGTCCACCATCCTGTTTACTGATGAGTGTTGGTCACCTTCAACTGAACTGATGGTCCAATCACTGCAGGCAGAGACATCATAGAACCATAATCCACCCCCAACTTCCTGTTGCTGGAAGATAACGCACCACCTGGTGCTGAACTACAGCTGGACCTCAAGAGGTGGAGCGTCTTATATGGGATGACCTCTGACCTGAACTCAGCAGACACTGGCTCAGGAATGGGCGGCTCCAGGCCTCGAGGTCCGCTGTGTCTGCATGATTTCCAGATATTTAAGCCCCACACATGACTGATGACCTGGTTCAGGTGTGTCCAGCCAATTAGAAGATGTCTGAGCAGGGTGAGGAGGCCTGGAGTCACCTACACCGGGACTGGATGATGGCACTCCGCACCAAGGTGACCTGCACGGGACCAGTGAGGAGCCGGAGACGTCCCGTCAAGCTGACGCTGCAGGAAGCGGTCAAAATACGCTAATAACACGGTTAACGTGTTATTTGGAGCTGTATTTATTAATCTCTTAATTTTATTATTTTTCTAAATAACTGATGAAAATCGTCTTTCCTCCCTTCATTTTTATTAATATCAAAGAGAACTGTTACATATTTCATTAACACCCCAACTACACTGTAAAAATAATTATATTTTCATTTGATCAAATCACATTTTTGAGATGAATAAACCATCAAGTCAAAATTTGAATTTGATGAACAATTTGAATGAAACAAATTCCTGAACTTTTGTTAATTGATCCAACGTTTCACTTTTTTTAGTGTAAAATCTTTTTTTTTTTTCTTATATTCAGATATATAGTTTTAAATTAATTAAATATTTAAAAAAAACATAAATATTTATATTTCCTTAAAATAAGTTCAGGGAAAATGATTCATCTCTAAAATGAACTCACTCAAACATTTTGAATGAGGTTTTTTTTCCTTCACGACCATGGTCACCATGGTTACCACAATTATGAGCGCCAACCTGAAACCAGGAGCTGATCGGACGCAGGTTTCAGGGTGGAGTTTGTTGTGATGCTGCTGTTTTTAGATTTGACTGACTCCACCTCATACCTGGCTCCACCTGTGGCTCGTGACCACGCAGGAAACCGAACATGTACACATGAGAAAGCACATTTATTTATCGGAAATTTTGAGTAGTTTACAAAATATAGATTTTTAAAAAAATATTTAAAATGTTTAAATTAAACATCTGAAATAAAATAAAATCATTTTTAAAAGATCTAAAATAAAAGCTGTTTTGCTCTCTCTCCTGGCTGCTCGAGAAAGGTGTGTCACCGGTGTGACGTCACGCCTGTACCTGAGTTTCGGTAAGGCGGAAGCAGAGGAAAGGTCCGAATCTGAGGAAACACCGGCCGTTTGTTTGCAGCTGTCCGGGATCAAACTTTCCCACGTTTGTCGTTTTTAATCCGTTCGTCGGTTTTAACCTTCGGGGAGCTTCGGGTTTTTCCGGAAACTTTGGAGGAAAACAACCGGCGTCGGTTTGCAGCTGTTCGGCTCTCGGCCCCAAACCGACAGACCTCTCCCACTTCCTGCTTCTGCTCAGGTATGGCTGCCGCTTCTCGGGTCGGTCCTTGATGCATTTACCTGACGGCACCTGTCGGGCTCTCGCTCTGGCTCTGGCGCGCGCGCGCGCGCAGTGAGGGGCAGTGACCTACCTGCCCGGAGGTCACCGCGCGGCCGGCTGACGACGGTGCGTTTCCTCCCGTCAGGATGTCGGTGGCCCCCCGCCGCGTGCGCCTGAAGCCCTGGCTGGTCGCGCAGGTGAACAGCGGAAGGTACCCGGGCCTGGAGTGGATGGACCGCGAGGCCATGCGCTTCAAGATCCCATGGAAACACGCCACGCGCCACACACCGCAGCACGAGGACGAGGACACCATATTCAAGGTGTTTCATGATCACACATGTACTTCTCTAAAGTTCTATTATCAGTTATTTATTATTGTTAAAACTCAGTCCAGTGTTTTATAAATGACTCATTTTTTAGCCAAGTGTTTTTTAGGACCTAGTTTCTGCAGATCTGAAATTCGCCTCTTGGTTGTTGGTGAGGCGTAAGCCCGCCCCAACTTCCCCACATCCATTTGTTTGCATTCGCTCCAGCTAGCTTACAGCCCCTCACAACCCCAGCTGCAACAAAAATGAGGATCAATATCCGAGCCGTTCAGATGACGGATCCATTTGTCTCATGCAGCAGAACATGGAGCTTGTGGCTTGCCGTAGTAGCTTCTACATCACTGCTGCAAGCTTTATGCATCTACATTTTTTTTATCTGCTCCCAATTCCTAAAGAAATACTCAGTTTTGCAATTGTAAATTTTATTTTTTAATCTAAATTTTATCCGAAAAACAACATGAGAATGTTAAAAACACCATTTTCATCAGAGCTGGTCTTCAACGTCCCACTTTGATGAAAATGTTTTGAGTTTTTAACATGTATTTGTGGCATTTTTCTAATGAAAGAGAACAAATGTGATAAGAAATCATTAAAGAGTATTTCTCCTTTTAAATCTCTGTTTTTCCTGAATGATCTTCTTTCTGCTGCAATAAACCCTCATCAGTTCAGGTTCTGGAGAAGAGAAGATGCTATCTTCACATTGACTGCAGTCAAATGAGCCGCCGTTCACATTTCTGTGGTCCAATCAGCATCACTGGATTTTTGGTTTGAGTTTCATCCAATACTTACGGTAGCAGGGCTGAGAACGCTGGAAAATCTCCACCAGACTCCACGGAGCTTCTTGATGTGACCACGGAAATGTGAACGGCGGCTCATTTGACCGAAAGGATTGTAAATGAATGAAAGAGCATTTGGATGTTAGCTTTAGAGCTGCCACAAACGATTATTTTAATAGTCGACTAATCACCGATTATTTTTTCCGATTAGTCGACTAATCTGTTCATGGCCAAAGTGGATGTAAAGATGCTGAAGTTGATAACCAGCTAAAATATTAGTTAAATGCCAAATTTACCAAAAAATAAAAAGAGCCAAAGTTAGCCTAAATAGCTAGCATCCTGCTGAAATATTAGCTAAATTCCAAATTATCCTTAAACGGAAAAATCCTATATTAGCCAAAACAGCTAGCACATAGCTGAAATATAAGCTAAACTCAAAAATTGCCTAAAAAAACTTAAAAAAGCTTAAGTTAACCAAAATAGCTAGCATGTGCTGAAATATTAGCTAAACTCCAAATTAGCCTTAAAAAAATGGAAAATACTATATTAGCCAAAACAGCTAGCATATAGCTGAAATATAAGTTAAACTCAAAAGTTGCCTAAAAAACGTAAAAAAGCTAAAGTTAGCCGAAATAGCTAGCATGCTGCTGAAATATTAGCTAAACTCCAAATTAGCCTTAAAACAATGGAAAAATCCTATATTAGCCCAAAACAGCTAGCACATAGCTGAAATATAAGCTAAACTCAAAAATTGCCTAAAAAAACTTAAAAAAGCTTAAGTTAACCAAAATAGCTAGCATGCTGCTGAAATATTAGCTAAACTCCAAATTAGCCTTAAAAAAATGGAAAAATACTATATTAGCCAAAACAGCTAGCATATAGCTGAAATATAAGTTAAACTCAAAAGTTGCCTAAAAAAACGTAAAAAAGCTAAAGTTAGCCGAAATAGCTAGCATGCTGCTGAAATATTAGCTAAACTCCAAATTAGCCTTAAAACAATGGAAAAATCCTATATTAGCCAAAACAGCTAGCACATAGCTGAAATATAAGCTAAACTCAAAAATTGCCTGAAAAAACTTAAAAAAGCTTAAGTTAACCAAAATAGCTAGCATGCTGCTGAAATATTAGCTAAACTCCAAATTAGCCTTAAAAAAATGGAAAAATACTATATTAGCCAAAACAGCTAGCATATAGCTGAAATATAAGCTAAACTCAAAAATTGCCTAAAAAACGTAAAAAAGCTAAAGTTAGCCGAAATAGCTAGCATGCTGCTGAAATATTAGCTAAACTCCAAAATAGCCTAAAAAACCTTAATAAATGCCAAAATATTCCAAAAAGCTAGCAGAATGCTATTATAACTTTCAACTTTACTACAATCTGACCTCATACAATATAAAGTAACGACTAATCGACTATTAAATTAGTTGTCGATTATTTTAATAGTCGATTAGTCATCGATTAGTCGACTAATCGTGGCAGCCCTACTGCAGTCAAATGAGCCGCCGTTCACATTTCTGTGGTCCAATCAGCATCACTGGATTTTTGGTGTGACTTTCATCCAATACTTACGGTAGCAGGGCTGAGAACACTGGAAAATCTCCACCAGACTCCACGGAGCTTCTTGATGTGACCACAGAAATGTGAACGGCGGCTCATTTGACCGAAAGGATTGTAAATGAATGAAAGAGCATTTGGATGTTAGCTTTCATTATTTTCTGCTCTGAGAAACCAATGATTGAATGGATTGATCACAGCAACGTCAAGAAACATTGGAGAATGATCTGGAAGGAGAAAGAATCAGGATTCTGGAGGAAGTTCTGACCATGAAAATCTGAGCTGACATCCGGATCAGAACCATACGGATGGATCAGAACCCAGATCGATGGATGTTTTTATGAAGATTTACGCTAGTGAAGACGGGGGCGGAGCTCCAAAAGCCACGCCCCCTCAGAGGAGATGCTTCAGATCAACATGAAAAATGTCTTTTTAAGACATTTAGGTTGTGGGATTTTGATTAAAACTTCCTAATCATAATTAAAATACTACTGGGAACGTTTTTTAGTAAAAAAAAAATTGACTTTAAAGATATATTTGGATTATTATTTGAAATGTGTTTACTTCAAAGCTAAAGGCTGCTTCCTTAAGCACGGTGTTTCATTTGCATTTATTATTATTAGTCATTTACAATCAAATGTCTTTCTGTTTGCCATTTATTTAAATGTTTTTCTTGTTTAATAAAACTTTTCCTTTTCTATGAACATCTCATGTTTGTCATGCTGGATGAAGGGGATTTGGGTGAACCGCAGGTGTAACCGATCCCCGTCTGACTCCTCCTCCTTCAGGCGTGGGCCGTGGAGACCGGGAAGTTCCAGGAGGGCGTGGACGAACCCGACCCTGCGAAGTGGAAAGCTCAGCTTCGGTGCGCCTTGAACAAAAGCAGAGAATTCAACCTCATCTATGACGGCACCAAAGAGGTCCCCATGAACCCTCTGAAGATCTATGACGTCTGCGACATCCCACAGCCTTCCAGTAACCAGGGTGAGTGAGGAGGAGGGCGTGTCCATTCCAAGCCCGCCCAATCCCTTTTAGGGTCATTGTTGGGTCCATTCATGCTAGGGCTGCCACAAACGATTATTTTAATAGTCGACTAATCACCGATTATTTTTTCCGATTAGTCGACTAATTGGTTCATGGCCAAAGTGGATGTAAAGATGCTGAAGTTGATAATCAGCTAAAATATTAGTTAAATGCCAAATTAGCCAAAAAATAAAAAGAGCCAAAGTTAGCCTAAATAGCTAGCATGCTGTTGAAATATTAGCTAAATTCCACATTAGCCTTAAAAAACCGAAAAATCCTATATTAGCCAAAACAGCTAGCACATAGCTGAAATATAAGCTAAACTCAAAAATTGCCTAAAAAAACTTAAAAAAAGCTTAAGTTAACCAAAATAGCTAGCATGCTGCTGAAATATTAGCTAAACTCCAAATTAGCCTTAAAAAAACATAAAAAAGCTAAAGTTAGCCAAAACAGCTAGCATATAGCTGAAATATAAGCTAAACTCAAAAATTGCCTAAAAAAACTTAAAAAAAGCTTAAGTTAACCAAAATAGCTAGCATGCTGCTGAAATATTAGCTAACTCCAAATTAGCCTTAAAAAAAATGGAAAAATCCTATATTAGCCAAAACAGCTAGCATATAGCTGAAATATAAGCTAAACTCAAAAATTGCCTGAAAAAATTAAAAAGCTTAAGTTAACCAAAATAGCTAGCATGCTGCTGAAATATTAGCTAAACTCCAAATTAGCCTTAAAAAAACATAAAAAAGCTAAAGTTAGCCAAAACAGCTAGCATATAGCTGAAATATAAGCTAAACTCAAAAATTGCCTAAAAAACGTAAAAAAGCTAAAGCTGCTGAAATATTAGCTAAACTCAAAAATTGCCTAAAAAAACTTAAAAAAAGCTTAAGTTAACCAAAATAGCTAGCATGCTGCTGAAATATTAGCTAAACTCCAAATTAGCCTTAAAAAAATGGAAAAATCCTATATTAGCCAAAACAGCTAGCATATAGCTGAAATATAAGTTAAACTCAAAAGTTGCCTAAAAAACGTAAAAAAGCTAAAGCTGCTGAAATATTAGCTAAATTCCACATTAGCCTTAAAAAAACGGAAAAATCCTATATTAGCCAAAACAGCTAGCATATAGCTGAAATATAAGCTAAACTCAAAAATTGCCTAAAAAAACTTAAAAAAGCTTAAGTTAACAAAAATAGCTAGCATGCTGCTGAAATATTTGCTAAACTAAAATTAGCCTTAAAAAAATGGAAAAAATACTATATTAGCCAAAAAGCTAGCATATAGCTGAAATATAAGTTAAACTCAAAAGTTGCCTAAAAAACGTAAAAAAGCTAAAGTTAGCCGAAATAGCTAGCATGCCTCTGAAATATTAGCTAAACTCCAAAATAGCCTAAAAAACCTTAATAAATGCCAAAATATTCCAAAAAGCTAGCAGAATGCTATTATAACTTTCAACTTTACTACAATCTGACCTCATACAATATAAAGTAACGACTAATCGACTATTAAATTAGTCGTCGATTATTTTAATAGTCGATTAGTCGACTAATCGTGGCAGCCCTAATTCATGCACATTTGATCGACATGATTTTTTGCTTGTTGGTGAACGTTGCTCAGATGCTGGACCGTGGACACCAGTGGATAATGATGATGGTGAAGAAGATCTTCCGAACACGCCGGAGTCTCTTCCTCCGTACCCGTCCAACGGTGAGAGGCTTTAGTGGGGGCAGATGTAGTCGTGAAACAAAGACTGAGCTCCACCCTTTCCTCCGCCACTCAGGCACCCCCTCGCCACACATCATGTGGTCTCCAATGGGCTCGGAGTCCTCCATGGCGCCGCCCAGCTGCCCCCCCTCCAACGAGGCCTGGCCCAAAGAAGAGCCCGTCAAAATCGAGCCCCCAGATGTGGAGATGCAGGTCACGCCCATGGCGGACCTGGCTCCTGCTCCTCTTCCCGATCCCATTCTGCAGCCCACTCCTCTGACCGATTCCTTCTTCGCCTCTCCAGAAATGTGGATCAGTTCCCTCCCAAGTAAGAGATCTTGTTCAGTCATACTGGGATCTATTGTCAAGTTGTGGTCCCCCAAGTATCATTATGTAGCTAAAAAAAATACCTATTTTGTTCTCTTGGAAATCGTAGAAAAATTCCCCTCTGAGTTGTGGGCGGGACTGTTGGTGCACACTAATCCCGCCCCCTTTTCAGTTGATGAGAGTTTGGAGCCTGTGGGCCCGCCCCGGGTAGTTTCTAACACAGGGGTGGGCAATTGTTTTGACTCGTGGGCCACAAAGGGTTCTAAAATTTGGCATAAGGGCCGGACAAGGAGCAGATGGAAGGAGAGATTGGGTAATCAACCTCATAAACTAAAAAAATAATATGGAATTTAGAGAAAAACATGCTTTAATTTGGATTCAAATTCACATATATTAATTTAAAAACAGAAAATTTGGGAGTTTTAATTTCTAAATTTTGATTTTTGTTCTCTTTTTGGTGATCCAATGGGTTGATGTTCTTCAGAGGAAAATGTGAACTCAAAGAAATGCTGCATTTATGTGGTGTAGGAATAATCCGAAAGATCACCATCTGACTCAGAAAGGAACACACACGAACGTCAGAGAAACAACACCATTCATGAGAAGAAACCAGAAATACAATGAAAATAAAACAATAATTAGGATTTTTGATTCAATGTATTTTAATTTGGAGGGCCACATTAAGTAGCTTAAGGGGCCGCATGTGGCCCCCGGGCCGTAGTTTGCCCACCCATGTTCTAACATAACAAAAAGGCTTTTCTTCCTCTGATTCTGAATAAAGAAATACCTTTTTTTTTTTTTTTGTGAGGTTAAAAAATAATTGACTAAAACATTTTAAAATAAAGAATTTCAACAGAGTACAGAGATGCCTGACATCCGTGTTGCATTTCAATTAGACCGGCTGATCCCAGTAGAAAGTTGCGTACTAGTGACCTTCACTAGTATATTTTCAGTCATCATAAATGGGGGTCTCGCTGTGTTTCCTGGTGGGTTGCCCGGCGCCGCAGCGAAGCTTAAGTTCTGGGTTTTTAGTTTCTTTTCTTTTCCCTTTCTGTCCTTAGCGGTCTTATACTGCTGGGTTTTGTTATTTTAGTTTGAGGTTGGACCTTTGAAGGTTTCCTTTGGCTCGGCAGCCTTTAGCGGGGGGCTGCTGACCCCGACGGGCGACTCGGATGGGTCGGTTGTCTTCCTGACTTATTTTATTTTTGGCTAAGATACCAATCCTACGGAAGACATAAACATTGAAAACATTCCACAAATTTGTTTCTATTTATCAGTGGATTTATGCTCTTTAAACATCTTAGTTTAGTTTCGTGCACCAGCCCCCTCCTTTAATTTCCCTCAAAACCCCAAACAAACATGGACAGATTGACAGAATTCAGTTTTGCCGAGCGTTCCTCCATGGTGCGTTCACTGACCTCCTGTAAAACAAAGGGGAGAAAACGTCAAACCCCAGAAATGATGCTTATAAAATCGATGGATTAAATACTGTCGACATTTATTCTGAAAAACTGCTTTGTTTTGCTGAGGATTGTATAAAATGATAACGGCGGAGTGAACTGGGCCGAGTGGCTGTTTGGGTCCTCTAATGTCCGGAGTTCATTGAACACATCATTCTCATCTGCTCTTTGATCTGTCGATCAGCCCGTTTGGAGGTTCGGGGTAAATAAAGGGAGGAGGGCTGGAGCACGAGACGGACTGAAGGCGTTTGAGGAGCGAAGATCCACTGATGAAATGATAAAAGAAAATACTTAAAAACAACTTTAGTGGCGTCTTCTGCTGCTCTTTTTATTGTTGACCACTAGGGCTGCCAAACGATTATTTTAATAGTCGACTAATCACCGATTATTTTTTCCGATTAGTCGACTAATCTGTTCATGGCCAAAGTGGATGTAAAGATGCTGAAGTTGATAACCAGCTAAAATATTAGTTAAATGCCAATAAATTAGCCAAAAAATAAAAGAGCCAAAGTTTAGCCTAAATAGCTAGCATGCTGTTGAAATATTAGCAAATTCCAAATTAGCCTTAAAAAATGGAAAATAATCTATATAGCTAAAACAGCTAGCATATAGCTGAAATATTAAGTTAATACTCAAAAGTTGCCTAAAACGTAAAAAAGCTAAAGTTAGCTAAATCTAGCATGCTGCTGAAATATTATAGCTAAACTCCAAATCTAGCCTTAAAAAAATGGAAAAATACTATATTAGCCAAAACACTAGCATATAGCTTAAAATAAATTTAAACTCATAAAGTTGCCTAAAAAAACGAAAATTAAAAATTAAAAAAGTTAAAAGCTAAGTAGCCGAAATAGCTAGCATGCTGCTGAAATATTAGCTAAACTCCAAATTAGCCATAAAAAATGGAAAAATCCTATATTAGCGAAAACAGCTAGCATATAGCTGAAATATAAGTTAAACTCAAAAGTTGCCTAAAAAACGTAAAAAAGCTAAAGTTAGCCGAAATAGCTAGCATGCTGCTGAAATATTAGCTAAACTCCAAAATAGCCTAAAAAACCTTAATAAATGCCAAAATATTCAAAAAGCTAGCAGAATGCTATTATAACTTTCAACTTTTACTACAATCTGACTTCATACAATATAAAGTAACGACTAATCGACTATTAAATTAGTTGTCGATTATTTTAATAGTCGATTAGTCATCGATTAGTCGACTAATCGTGGCAGCCCTATTGACCACAAAATAAAGAGACTTAAAAACAGGTGAAGTCTCGACATCTCAGAAAGGGAGAGCGGGACGCTTCATTTTTCGTTATCTTGTTATAACAAGAAAACGATCCAAAAAAAAGAAAATAGAGCATTAGAGCCGCTTTAGGCTTCCGTACAATCCCTTTATTTGACCTTTTTGTTTGCTTTACAGGTCTCTGAATTTCCTCTATTTTATAAACTTTGATCCTTATTCTCGTGGTGTAAAAATCTTAAAGGCTCCTGCAGCATTTAGGGGTGGCAGCTTAAGACCAAAAGGCTCCCTCATTATATTGGATTTTAATTTTTGACGTTTTGACAGAGCTCACTCATCGGTTCAGACTAGGGCTGGGTGATAAAACGATAATTATTGATATCGCGATAGAACATTTTTTCGATAGAAGAATGAGTCTATCGCGATAGACTTTTATTTTGAAGGGTCCGCAAATAACACTTGCTAGCGAACAGTTTCTCCTATTTGACGAGTAAAAGTTAGAGAGTTAGTCTCCACAGGGCGAGTAAGTGTTTGTATCTAATTATTGTGTTTATTAGCTCTCCTTTCGGTCATTTTTTGGACTCCACTCCGCGTCCTTCGTCCGCATGAAGGTAAACAAACGCGCACGAGCCGACTTCTACCAGAAACCCCCGCTGCAGCTGCGGACCTCGCGCCCCGCACGCTTTATTACAATCAATTGTTTGTCCAAGCTGACTGCATTTGGCGTCAAAATAATTTACTGTACACTGTATTAGTTTTAACAAGCGTCAGATTTTATGCTTTCAGTCATCAGAAAGTCTGTTGCTGAGTGTGGAAGAAGCTTCCGTCAAAACTTTTCTGGAACTTCGTGAAGAACGCGGATACCGAGAGATTGATTTATTTTGAAGAGCTGAATAAAAACATCGGTACACATCTCCGTGTCGGAGTTCAGGAGACCTTCCTGCACCCAGTTGGCAAGAGCCGACATGGGAATGTAGAGCTATGGCAAGCCGTTAGGGTCAAAATTAACCAGAAAAAACGCAGGTATGGCAATGCATCTCCTGGACATGTACTATGGTTAATAATACTTATTTAACATATTTAAATGTTGTCACAGTTAGTTTCAATACAATAATTAATACCAAAAATAATGAAAGTTTAATTTCAAAATTGCAGTTTAAAATGGTGGGATAGCATATGAAGCATTCCTTTCTCTCTCCAGACATGTACATGTAATCAGAAAATATGCGTTTTGTTTATGTTCAAAGCTCAAAATGTTAATGCTTTTAAGTACTTTTTTTAAACATATATTTTTAACTTTTTTTTAAAAGAAATTTTAGGCTTTTATCTTCTTTTTTCTTGTTGTTTTTTTTACTTGTTACTGATCTGAAAAATGATCAGAACCGTTTTGTGATCCGTTACACCCCTACTAAATACAACAAAAATAATTTGTAGTATATTAATACATTTTTATTATATGAACCCTGAAAACATTAGAATTTATTTGTAGACTTAATGCTTTGTTTTTTTTAATGGAACTGAAGAAACAGTTTAGTAGTCTAATATAAATAAATATAGTCAAATATAGTGATTTGGTTTATATCGTGATCAATATCGTTATCGCGCAATATGTAAAAAGCTATATCGTGATATAAAAAATCCCATATCGCCCAGCCCTAGTTCAGACATCGGTTCACTGTCCCAGACTTGCTTTGCTCAAATCCTTGTCCTCCATCTCCGACCCAGTGACGGACCTGGAGGTGCAGTTTCTGTACAGAGGGAAGGAGATGTGTCCCACCATGACCGTGAGCAACCAGCACGGCTGCAGGCTGTTTTACGGGGACCTGGGGCCCATGGTCAACCAGGAGGAGCTGTTCGGGCCCGTCAACCTGGAGCAGCTCCGCTTCCCGTCCCCAGAACACATCGCTAATGACAAGCAGAGGGTCTTCACTCACCGCCTGCTGGACGTGATGGACCGAGGCCTGATTCTTGAGGTCAGCGGCCATGACATCTACGCCATCCGCCTCTGCCAGTGTAAGGTGTACTGGTCCGGCCCCTGCGCCCCGAACCCGGCGGCACCGAATCTTATAGAGCGGCAGAGGAAGGTCAAGCTCTTCTCTCTGGAGTCTTTCCTGACCGGTGAGTTGGTTTGTAATGACGTGGACCACAAAGCAAAGCCGGGTCCAGATTCTGAGGCGATGAACAGATGAAAATGAGAAGTTTTGTTTTCACCCACCCGCAGATGTGATCGCTCATCAACGCAGCCAGTCACCGAGCCCCCCTCAGTTTGAAATCAGCCTTTGTTTTGGGGAGGAGTGGCCTGATGGAAGACCCAGGGAGAGAAAGCTCATCATGGTCCAGGTGAGAAGCTCTGACCTCTATGACATCAGAGAGACGTGGTGTGGCAGGGGTGGGGGCAGAGGTCAGGACAGAGGTCGGGACAGAGGTCGGGACAGAGGTCGGGGCGGATGTCGGGGCGGAGGTTGGTCTGGTTTTCCAACATACCTGCTCTGGCATGTTTTAATCGACTGAACTACTGCTGTCATGTGAGATATATATGTATATATAGATATATATATATATATATATATATATCTGTATATACATATATATATATCTATATCTATATATGTATATATATATATATATATATATATATATGTATATATATATGTATGTGTATATATATATGTATGTGTATATATATATGTATATATATATATATATGTATGTATGTATGTGTACATGTATGTATGTATGTGTATATATATGTATATATATATAGGATGTATATATGTGTATATGTATGTGTGTGTGTGTATATATATGTATATATATATAGATGTGTGTGTATATATATATATATATATATATATAATGTGTATGTGTGTGTATATATATAGATGTGTATATATATATATATATATTATATATATATATATAGATGTGTATATATATATATAAATGTATATATATGTATATAGATGTATGTATATAGATATATGTATAAATGTATATATATAGATATATGTATAAATGTGTATATATGTATGTATATATGTGTGTGTATGTATATATATTATGTTTGTATGTATATGTATATCACATGACAGCAGTAGTGTAGCATATATACACACATATATATTGTGTATTGATTTAAACATACTTTAGAACAAAATGAAAATTTCCAGGAAAAACTATAAACAGCATAACCAGATGAAGGTTCAGATCTTCATGTTCTTCACTGCTGAGTTGCTGGTAGAGGAAGACCAGATCTTTGAGGATCTGATCCGGTTTTTAATGATCTGTTCTGTTTTAGAGGTTCTCTCAGGTGTTTAAGTTTCTTGTGGAGAAGGATCTATATGGATTTATTTCCCTGCTGACTCTAAATCATTCATTTGTAGCCGATTATCCATTTCCAGAGAGGCTCTCTGTCTTTCTCTCATACTTGGTTCATGACGGACCGCTCTGCTCGCGCTCAGAACACCTCGCCGCAGACGCGCATCTTGAAGAGAATAAGAGGACAAAAAGATAACAGCAGAGAGCCAGTGAGTCAGAAGGGAAACCTCGTCCTCCATGATTGTCGTCGCCGAGCTCGACGGACGCGGCACATGTAGATTCTATTGATCCTCATTGGATCATTCAGAGATCCTCAGTGAACATCTGGACAGAGTTTGCTGCACTGACAGTACAGGGGCCGAATCCTTTTATACGCCCAATTGTTCGTTTTTTTTATTAGTTAAAAAATTTTGTTCCACTTTATGTTTGTGTCCCACTTGTTGTTGATTCTTCCCCAAAATCTACAGTTTTATATCTTTATGTTTGAAGCCTGAAATGTGGTAAAAGTTTGAAAAGTTCTAGGGGGCTGAAAACTTTCGCATGGCACTGTGTCTGTTATAAAAATCAGGTTGACTTAATTAAAAATAAACAACGCTTTCTATAATTAATTAATTAATGGGATAATTAGACACCCCTATAGGCGAAACACGCGTGATCCTGGTGTCCTGTGAGTGGGGGATCGTTATCTGCAAATGCACCAGCCCTCAAACCCTGGACTTTCCACCCACGTTGTCCCGAGCTTCTATGTTTGCTCAGAAAAGTTCAAATATATTCTTTGAACACAGACAAATGTAGAAGTTTAAATGGTATCCAAACAGTAAATCAACTGTTTTTGTCTGTTGACCTCTAGAAATGGGCTTTAAAGGGCTGTCTGTTGGTCAGAGACACATTTCTGACAATTTGAAATAAACTTGTTTAAAGGGTCACCAAACCAGGAAGTTGGAAGCTGACTCCACCCACAGCTGAAATGTGATAGTCCGGTCAGAGGGGCGGGGCTCGAGGTCAGGACTGTTTTTACTGGAGCTGCAGATCATGACATCAGACTTCTGAAACTGACATGGATTGACCAATCGCAAAATCCAACCGTAATACCTCATTTCAGCCTGTAGGGGGCAGCACACAGACGATTTTTGACTATAGCATGAAGGATTAAACAGTTTTATTACAATTTGTCCAAAATGTGGCTATGACAAACAGACAGAACCTTTAAAGCCACATTTATAGACGTCAACAGCCAAAAAAAGTTAATTTGGGGTTTGGTGACCCTTTAATTCCTGATGGTCTAAACCACAGGTGTCAAACTCAATCGCACAAGGGGCCAAAATCCAAAACACGTCTTTGGTCGCGGGCCGAACAGGATAAACATTTATTCAACACTCTAAAACTACATTTTTAGAAATTTAAAACCGTTACTTTTTAACATAATTACGAACTAGAGATATAGCAGAAGTGTCAAACTCAAGTACACAGTTGGGCAAATTTTTAAATTGAACAAAGCCAAGGTTGAACAAATGAACCTTTCAATATGGTACCAAACAATGAAAATTGTTAAACATTTTAACAATGAATACTGAACAAGCAAGGATTATACAATTTTAAAGAGCAAGCAAATTCGAGTTGCTAATAATAATACCCAGCATGCACCACGGTAATAAACAGATTGTCTCTTATTTTCTTTTTCATGGAGGTCCTCCTCTAAATCAAGTTTAAAACTCCTGATTTTTTAAAGCATGTCTTCTCTATCTCACTCTGTCACAAACCGCGTACCTGCGGAAGTCTAATCCAGTCGGACCGAACCATTTTCAAACAAGGGGAGGGGGGGTCCGTTTATGTTGAAGTCTCAAAATATATAAATATTGTTACCTTGAAATAAAAAATCAAAAATATTTACGATTATATATTCGTTATTGTTTTACTGGAATTATGTTTTCTGTTTTAGCATTTTGTCATCTCAATCTGGGCCTCTGGAATCAGCCACTTTTCCCCCCTTTTCGGTGCGCAGGAGCTGGTGCCGCTTGTAAATTAGATGGTGGCGGCCGACACCAAATTCTCTCTGTAGGAAAAACCCTGTACTACTAGTAATAATAGTAATAATAATAATAAAACATATCAATGGCATATTAAATAAGATTTAAATAAAACTTGAATACCTCCTTTCTGTTTGCAGCCTTTTGAAGTAAAGACGGGTCCGCAACTGACACAGAGGAGGGGGCGTGTCTGCTACTATTGCGCCAAAACAACAGCAGAGCATTATGGGAATTGTAGTGAAATCGGTGAATGTGGTGTTACAGAGCTGCTACTGTATAATACAAGCGGGCCAGCTCTAATATTAATTTGAAATAGCCTCGCGGGCCAAATATCATTACACTACGGGCCAAATTTGGCCCGCGGGCCAGTGTTTGACACCTATGGTCTAAACCGTTTGTGTGCTGCCACCTACAGGCTGAAACGAGGTGTTACAGTTGAATTTTGTGATTGGTGCAAGTCCCACGTCATTTCAGAAGTTCCTCAGCGCCAGTGTGAAAGCCCCGCCCATCTTTGATTCTGCAGCAGTCGGACGTTAATGTGCTAGCTTTAGCATGGCTCGGTTGTCAAAAATCTACCGGAAGTTAGGCTACAGAGGCTTCTGAACGTGTCACTCTGGATCGTTAGCTTAACACGTTAGCCTGTATTGGCTATGATGCTAGCATCTCCATATTGAAGGAAGCAGACTACGTTACCTGAAGCTAACCTCACCATCAAACCAGATCCAAACCACACCCCCTTCACTCAACCTGCCCCCCCCAACGTTCGTGGGGATCTGCGTTTCCATGGTAACCCTTCCTCTCTCCACAGGTCATTCCTGTGGTGGCCCGAATGATCAGCGAGATGTTTTCCAACGACAGCACGCGCTCCTTCGACAGCGGCAGCGTCCGCCTGCAGATTTCCATCCCGGACATCAAGGACAACATCGTGACCCACCTGAAGCAGCTGTACTGCCTCCTGCAGACGCACCAGGGTCAGGAGGGCTGGGCCTTGCCCGCCGGCCCCGGCCTGAACATTGCCCAGGCCCTGCAGACTCAGTGAGGGTTCCTGCTGTGCATTTGGGGTTTATTTTCACTTCTGTTGGGACAGAAGTTCTTAACATGTAATGGAACCGACCTTCATGTATAGAACTGTCGCCTCTCTCTGTTGAACCTTTGCTGTGAAAATGTTTCCTCGTACATGGAAGTCCAGTGTGGTGTTTGAACGGGCCAAAGTCCTGTTCCTGCCAGGGAACACTCACCGTGGTTAATAAGTTACAGATTGTGTCTTTTCTTTTTTTCTCATCGGACCGCTGCCTGTCTGACCGTTCAGTCCAGAACCTTAGAGAACATTTCCATGCATTCCAGGTTCAGGAGAACTCCTCCTGGACTGTTTTAGTTTTAGTTTTCCATCCCCCTGTATGATATCGTCACGTTAAACTGAACGGCGTATCCCGGCGCTCTGAAAGTGAGCGCTCAGCTTCACACGTCTGAATTGTGTTTTATGACCTGCTGGTTGTATATATGCTCTGTAACTGCATGTTTATTTTATCAATAAAAAGAATGACATAACTTTGTGTTTTTTTATGGTTTGAAAGAGTAAAAGACTTCTGTTGGCATTAAAGCTGTTCTTCTGAAGCCTCAGTGTGACCTCCTCGATGACCCATCACTGGGTCGGCCAGAGGAGGAGGAGGAGGAGGACACGAGCTGGGACCTGATCAACCCAGCCGGGTCACCTGGGAGAGCCGGGGTACGTTTGGAAGACCCGAAACACTCCATGACCCCAGTTAACACCACGTATGATGTATGTTAAAAGTTTGTTTCTATCATTTTGAGGAAAAAACCTTTTTTATGATGTTTTATTAAAACGTGTTTTTGGGGAACCAATAATCTGTTAGTATTAGGGCTGCCACGATTGGTCGACTAATCGATGACTAATCGACTATTAAAATAGTCGACAACTAATTTAATAGTCGATTAGTCGTTACTTTATAATATATGGAGTCAGGCTGTAGTAAAGTTGAAAGTTATAATGACATTCTGCTAGCTTTTTAGACTATTTTGGCATTTATTAAGGGTTTTCAAGCTATTTTGGAGTTTAGCTAATATTTTAGCTTCATGCTAGCTATTTTGGCTAATTTGGGATTTTTACAGTTTTTAGGCTAATTTGGAGTTTAGCTAATATTTCAGCTACATGTTAGCTTGCTAATTGTAAATGTTTACAGTTTTTTAGGCTAATTTGGAGTTTAGCTAATATTTCACTATTTTAGCTAATTTGGGATTTTTTTTACAGTTTTTTAGGCTAATTTGGAGTTTAGCTAATATTTCAGCTGCATGTTAGCTATTTTGGCTAATTTGGGATTTTTACAGTTTTTAGGCTAATTTGGAGTTTTGCCAATATTTCAGCTGCATGTTAGCTATTTTGGCTAATTTGGGATTTTTACAGTTTTTTAGGCTAATTTGGAGTTTTGCTATGCGATTTTAGCTTATTTAGGATTTTTTTGTTTTAAAGCTAATCATTTTTTCAGATTTTCTTTACATCCACTTTGTCCATGATCCGATTAGTCGACTAATCGGAAAAAATTAATCGATGATTAGTCGACTATTAAAATAATCGTTTGTGGCAGCTCTAGTTAGTATCTTCAAATATAACAGCTGACCTTCAGTCCAGAACAGTTGGATTCCTTTAATTAATTAAAAACCTTCAATGTAAGAATAAATGAAGGTGGAAGGTCACATCTGAATCTCCTGCTGCACAGAGTTTGTCTAGTTGCTGTTCGGGAAATAAAATATACTTTTAAAGAAAATGATTGCCAAAAATAATCTATACTGAAAGTGAATCTGCAGCAGCAGGGGGATCTTATGTGACACAGGATGTCTTTTATTTTGAAAGAAGTTAAAATTGTTTTAGGAAAACCTAAAACTGTTATAATTGATTTAATGGAAATATTTAAAAGCTAAATGTTATAAATAGATTTCTTAACGGCTGCTAAAGCATTAATCAAGTGTATTTTAATCGCAGAGTTAGCATTTCTATTTACATCAAGCACACAGTAAACATGATTTCACAATTACAAGATGGAATGAATTCACATTTGAATGTGGCCACAGCTCATGTAAATGATAGTTTTGATTAATATCGAGAGTCACAGTCTCTATAATCCCTTTATTTTAGTTTTCCCTCTAAAGAACACATTTATTATTTTTCATATTAATCGTTTTATTTATGGGCCTCAACGACACAGTACAAATATAAAAAATTATAAACACCGTTAAAAGCAAAACACACATGAGGAAATGAAAGTGATGGAGGAAGATTCTAGAAAAATGACAGTTTGAAAAAAATGAGTAATAACCTTTTAACATCTATTGATGCTTTTGGCTTCAAAATTACCTTAATTTAGCATCTCCATATATATATATATATAAATAAAAGCTAAGACTGAGAAAAAAGTTAATCAGACTGAATTAACGCATTAATATTTATTAACGCTCTCAGGCGTAATAAAACTCTAAATTAAACTTTTTTTAAAATGTTTTGTGATTGAGATGTTATTAAAGAGATTATATGGTATTTATTTGTAGTTCTTGGATAAAAGCGATCTTTTATTTTAATAAATAAATGGGATATGAACGTCGATCTGACGGCAGAGAAACAGAAACGGAGCAGTCTGCTCTCAGAAACCCAACAACGAGAAAACTGATTATTATTTTATTTTGGGATGGGGACCGACATGAACTTTTCTACAATTAGGAGCACTGGCGTCTAAATATGGGCAGTTCCCCGTGAAGGTCCCGCCCACTGACGTCTCGGATCAGAATGGACAGACACGCCCACATCTGAGCGACCTTAAATCCAGCTGGATCCCAAAAAATTATTTTTCACAAACACAGAAAAGAGAAAAAAAATACAGATTTCTTGGAAAAATGTAAACCAGACAGCAGTGAGATATTCCTGTTTTTGGTCTGCCTGGTGGGACTTTTGTTTCCACAGTTAAATGAATCTCATTTTCCAGATGGAATTTTCTGTTTTGTCATGATTTTATGTCTAATGTGTGAAAAATGACAAAATAAAGGTTGTGTGACATCAGAGAGGTTGAGCTGATGAAGCAGCAGATCGTCTTTCAAACTGAAAATAAACAGATAAAAAGACAAAAAACTGAGATTTAGTCCCTTTAGGTTCCAAAGGCTTAAATAAATGTTCTAAATGTACACTTTTGAGTGTGATGATTATTTGCAGACAATAAAAGGTTTACAAAAACTGCAACTAAAAATAAAAAAATTAATTGCAATTAATTTAGCTTCAGGTTTACAATTAATTATTTTTTTCCCTAATTTAAATCTTTTTTTTTTTTTTAAATGCTGGAAATAAATACAGGCGTCATTGAGCTAATATACTTTTACAATGCTCCAATAGTCATTAAGAATGTGTCCATGCTGCAACCAGAACTTATGACATCATGGAGGAAAACTTTCTGGTTAATGTTTTGCTGCCTGATACCAAATCAGATGATATTAAAGCAGAGAAAATGTCCATAAAAACTCTGATTAATCTTCCTGTTTCTACCTTTCTCCTCATACATTCTCCAATGGTAGATAAAGATAGAAATGATTCATTTCAAACTCTATTATTGTGCTTAAACTCCCAAAGGTTTGAGAAGTTTCCCTGAACGTCTCAGACTTTGCTCCAGTGGGATGTAATTCTTCGGAGCTCCCTCCTCCCTCCTCCTCCCCGACTCCCCATCCCGCTGATCACTTTACTTAATGACTCGGGACTTTGCTCTTCTCTTCTTTCACGAGGAAGTCCGGGCGCGTGCTGCCCCGGAGCCAGAGGGAAATATGAACTGAACCGGGTTTCTCCTGAGGAACATTAAACACTGTCAGCTGCTGCACCTTTACAGGTAAAGAAGACTTAACATTGTTCTGAATCTCTCATTTATTTCTGTAAATGATGTGTAATTAGGAGCTAGTACTTTAGACAGTCCGTAGAGCTCAGGATCAGAGATATAATAGCTTCTCCAGGCTCTAAAGGGGCGTCAGACTCCATCGCACAAGAGGCCAAAATCCAAAACACGCCTTAGGTCGCACCGAACAGGATCAACGTTTATTCAAGACTCTAAAACTATGTTTTTAAAACTTTAAAACCAAAACTTTTTAACGTAATTATGGACTAGATGTAAAGGTTTACCTGTAGTAATACTAGTGTGAATGCTGTAAGATGAATTTGGCTGCTGAAGCTGATAGCTGAAAATGTTGAAGCTGATAGCTGAAAATATTGAAGCGGATAGCCAGCTAACATATTAACTAAATGACAAATTAGGCAAAAAAATAACAAAATAACAAAAAAACTATAAATTAAAAACATAACCAGCAAACCAGCTAGCATGTAGCTGAAAAGGTAGCTAAACTCCAAAACTGCCTAAAAAAACAGCTTAAATTTTCCAAAACAGATTGCAGGTAGCTGAAATTAACCAATACTAGCTGAAAAGGTATAGCCAAACTCCAAAATAGCCTAAAAGATCTTAGTAAATCCCAAAAAGAAGGCAAAATGCCAATTTAAAACTTTAAAAACAAAACTTTTTAACGTAATTATGAACTAGATGTATAGCATTACCTGTAGTAATACTAGTGTGAATGCTGATAGCTGAATTTGGCTGATGAAGCTGATAGCTGAAAACGCTGAAGCTGATAGCTGAAAACGCTGAAGCTGATAGCTGAAAATGCTGAAGCTGATAGCTGAAAACGCTGAAGCTGATAGCTGAAAACGCTGAAGCTGAAAATGTTGAAGCTAATAGCTGAAAACGCTGAAGCTGAAAGCTGAAAACTGAAAACGCTGAAGCTGAAAGCTGAAAACGCTGAAGCTGATAGCTGAAAACGCTGAAGCTGAAAATGTTGAAGCTGATAGCCAGCTAACATATTAACTAAATGACAAATTAGGCTAAAAAAACTATATATAAAAAAACTTAGGTTAGCCAAACCAGCTAGCATGTAGCTGAAAAGGTAGCTAAACTCCAAAACTGCCTAAAAAAACAGCTTAAATTTTCCAAAACAGATTGCAGGTAGCTGAAATTAACCAATACTAGCTGAAAAGGTATAGCCAAACTCCAAAATAGCCTAAAAGAGCTTAGTAAATCCCAAAAAGAAGGCAAAATGCCAATTTAAAACTTTAAAAACAAAACATTTTAACATAATTATGAATTAGATGTATAGCATTACCTGTGGTAATACTAGTGTAAATGCTGATAGCTGAAAACGCTGAAGCTGATAGTCAGCTAAAATAATAACTAAATGACAAATTAACCTAAAAACTATAGGAAAAACTTTGGTTAGCCAAAACATCTAGCATATAGCTGAAAAAATAGCTACATTTCAAAATAGCTTAAAAAAACTGAGACAAGCCTAAATTAGCCAAAACAGCTAGCGTGTAATATTAGCCTAACTCCAAAACAGCATAAAAACATTTAAAAAATAGTCTCAATTAGTCAAACCAGCTAGCATGTAGCTGAAATGTTATCTAAACTCCGAAACAGTCTCAAAAACAAGAAAAGCCTACATTTTCTAAATTAGCTTGCATGTAGTTGAACTAAAGCAATACTAGCTGAAAAAATAGCTAAACTCCAAAAAAGCCTAAAAAATTTTAGCAAAAAAGTCCAAAAAGAAGGCAAAAAAACAATTAAAAAAATTAAAAAACATTACTTTTTTGCGTAATTATGAACTAAATATATAGCTACCTGTGAGCTACCTGTAAGCTGAATTTGGCAGCTGAAGACAATAGCTGAAATCACTGAAGCTAATAGCTGAAAATGCTGTAGCTGAAAGTCAGCTAAAATATTAGCTAAAAGCCAAATTAGCCTAAAATATGTAAAAAAAATAAAAATAAAAAAACACCTAGATCACCCAAAGTGTACCTAAAAAAATAACTAAATTTCAAAATAGCCAATTAAATTAGCTGAAATATTAGCTAAAATCCAAAATAGCCTAAAAGATCTTAGTAAATTTTAAAAGTCCAAAAGCTAGCATAATGCCAATTTTAAAAACCATTAATTATGAAAAAAAAAGGCAGGACTGTTATTCCAGGTTAAATCAATTTAAACCTTAAATAACTTTCAATATTTTACTCTCCATAAAAATATGTTTTGTTAAATGTATATAAGTTAAAAATAAGTACAAGATAACATCAGTCTATTAATAACAATAAAATAAAATTACCTTGAGGGCCGGTTTCGGCCCCCGGGCCTTGACTTCGACACATGTGCTCTATAATAATACATGGACATATTTTCACATTTTCATTGAATTTATACAGTTCTTGCGGGTAATTTCCAACACCATAAGAAGGTTTGAACTGATTATTAACAGCATGTCTCATATCTCACAGCGTGTAAACAACCGTTTGTTTCCTGATGGGAAATCAACTTCTTTCCTTGTAAATTCCGATTTGCATTCTTCTTTCTTTATAGAGGCTTTTCCTTCAACAGGAAGATAAGACACACACCCTGGATGAACGGTTAGCAGTTTAACCCCAGCTGCATGGTTGCTGAGTCAGACAGCCATGTGACGTTTATGGTGTGTGTGTGTTTTACGTGGATCCCTGCAGGCGCCGTGGACAGGATGTTCAGGGAGAACAGCCCCTTCAGCTATGACACCAACAGCTACACGGGATCGATGAGGTCCAAGTACGTATCTCTGAGTTTCTCCTGGTTTCGTCCAGCCTCAAACCGCCTTCTCCAACTCTGCTGTGCTCCTCAGCGGTTATTCCACGATGGACGAGACGTCATCGGAAATATCCAATCTGTCCCGGCCCAGTGCGAAGTCCATTTACTGTGAGTTACTATGGCGACTGTTGCACCTGTTGTGAATCGATGAGAAATCCTTCCCGACCGTCTGTTGTGACTCAACAGTACAGAGGAGGCATTACGCAGCTGCGGTCAACAAAATGATGGAGAAGAACCAGTACAGGGTGGAGGTAGGGCGACCGCCTATCTCCGGCGTGTCCTCCTGGAGCCTCGTCACCAGCGTGTGTTTGTGGGCGTGTGCCGCAGCACCTGTTCACGTGTGATCTGGACGGGAAGGATCTGAGGAACGCCCGGGACTGTGTGGAGCGCCTGAAGCTGCTGGACCAGATGGGCCGGGTGTGGGGTCAGAACATGATGCTGGAGGTGCGCGGGGCCAACCTGCTGCTCAGTGACATCGAGACAAAGGTGAGCAGCAGTGATGCGGGGAAGTCTCTTCCTCTGGAAGATTAAAATTGTGTTTTCACATTTGATTACAAAGGATATATTAGGAAAATTAAGCTCAAAGAGTATTTCTGTCTGGCTGCATTTCACAGAAGTTTGAGGGTCGCCGCTTCTCATCCGCCCATCAGGAATTTGACTTTATTCAGTGACCCGATCGGCGGGTATAATACTAATCCAATACGATTTTGTCCCGTTGCTGCGGTCAGCTTCTCCAACGGAGCTTGCTCGCAAACACGCCAGCAGACAGACAGCCGCTGCGGAGGGCGGTGGCAGCCTGCTCGGGTCTCCTCAACTCTAATAATTTTCGTGTTAACGGTTGAAAAGTTCCAGTATGTTCAAGATTTTGTGTCACAGGTAACGTCTCAGGTGTTACTGTAAATAAGAACTTGTTCTTAATAACTTACCTGGTTAAATAAAGGTTTAATAATAACATTTTTTTTAATTTTTAAATGTTCCCAGTGAAGTTTTAATGAGGACTGTGAAATTTTTAACAAAAATTCCACATCTTAAATGTCTTAAAAAGCCATTTTTCCTGTTGATCTGAAGCCTTAGTTTCCAAAACTCCCTCTGTGTGGGCGTGGCTTATTGTGTTGAGCTGTGTAACCCCGCCCCCAGACATGCTAGTGAGACACACTTTGAGTCTTTTCAGGCCCTTTGAGCGACAGTGACTTCAAAGGAGAAATACTCGGAAATCCAAACAGGAAATGATTTCTGATGATATTTTTTCTCTTTCAGAAGAAAAATTCCACTCAAACATGTTAAAAATTCAAAAACCAGGATTCTCATTGGAGGGGGACTTTAAAGGGTTGGGGGCTCCAAATCCCAGACATTTGTGTTAAATTATTCAAACGTTGTTTTGTTCCAATTGTTTGTGTTTATTAATTTAGTCTTTTCAAATTATCCTGACCTGACAACTTAAATCCTCCTGGTTTTTGAAGTTCTTTGTTACCTATTTTCTCCATTTTCTGCAGATCAGAGACAGAGCCATAGCAAGAGTCAAAGTTTTAGTAAAAGTTTCGTCTTTTCTCGCGCACACATCTGTGTTGTAGGAGGAGCTGGAGTCCATCTCCCTCAGTGATGTCCTGGAGCTGGACGCCGTTCTGAACACCGAAGGCTTCAGCTCCCTCCTCATCGTGTCGGTGCAGCTGCGCCGAAAACCCACCACCATCTTCATGTTCCAGTGTGAGGAGATCAGGGTGAGGACGTGACGGAATCCCGTCTGAGGTTTGATCGACTCAACTGACGTCCCGCTTCCTGTTTCCAGGCAGATTACGTGGAGAAGGATCTGAAGCGAGCGCTGGCTAACAGGTTTGAGGCCTCAGACTACAGGTGCGGTAAAAACAACCAAAACAAGTTTAAAACTTTATTGTTCTTTATTTTAATGGGTTGTTTTCTTGCTTTTGGAAGCAACGATGGAAGAGAGCAGAGCGAACACGGTGAGAACCTCCACTGTGAAGCTTCAACTTTACAGTTTTTACTGTAAAAACCTTTAAAAATCCAAGAGGAACTTCAAACAGAAGACGCGGTTTTTTAATCAGATGTTTCCAGACAGCAAAGCTGAGTGAACCCGGGTAGTTTAAGAGTTTAAGAAATGTGGATCCTGAATGGGTTAGCCCAGTTTCTGTGGTGACCCACCTGTGTTGGCCCTCTTTGGCGTGAGTGGGAACTCAATGGCTAGCTTGATGCAGACAAGCTTGCTAGCGCGATACAGAGGAGATTGCTAGCTCGATGCAGATTAGCTCACTAGCTCGATACAGATTAGATCGCTAGCTCGATACAGATTAGATCGCTAGCTCGATGCAGATTAGATCGCTAGCTCGATACATACGAGATCAGTAGCTCAATACAGATTAGATCGCTAGCTCGATACATACGAGATCGCTAGCTCGATACAAACAAGATCGCTAGCTCGATACAAACAAGATCGCTAGCTCGATTCAGATGAGCTCGCTAGCATGCCAAAGCGGAGCTTGCTAGCTTGCTAAATATGAGTTTGCAGGCCTGCTGCAGAGGATCTTGCTAGCTAGCTCGTTTGAAACAGCAGTGACTGCTGGCTTGATGCAGCGGAGCTCGCTAACTCGCTACAGTAGAGCTCACTAGCTCGTTACAAACGAGATTGCTAGGTCAATACAGACGAGCTGCCTAGCATGCTACAGAGGAGCTTGCTAGCTCGCTCATTTGAAACAGCGTAGACCACTGGCTCGACACAAATGAGATCGCTAGCTCGATACAAACGAGATCGCTAGCTCGATACAAACGAGATCGCTAGCTCGATACAAACGAGATCGCTAGCTCGACACAATCGAGATCGCTAGCTCGACACAAACAAGATCGCTGGCTCGACACAAACGAGATCACTAGCTCGACACAAACGAGATCACTAGCTCGACACAATCGAGATCGCTAGCTCGACACAAACGAGATCGCTGGCTCGACACAATCGAGATCGCTAGCTCGACACAAACGAGATCGCTAGCTCGACATAAACGAGATCACTAGCGCGACA